>JAKEPQ010001016.1:45241250-46604375 GCA_024500445.1 Entomyzon cyanotis | reverse complement strand
TATTATTGTATTATTCATTCTTTACCATGAATTATAGGTATTCACCAAACCTCTATTTAAAGACTGCTACAATTCCTTTGTGTGACACACCATTCATGTGACAAACCTGCTCTTCCACAAACATACTGTACAAGAATGCTATTGAATGTTTCTTTACATCTCTTCCCTCTTCTGCATTCACACTTTTGTTCCTCCTAGTCAACTTTTTTTTCAGCATTGAGTAACAGAAATATTATTTTCATCAGACAGCTATTCTCTTACCCTAATTCAAGAAAATATATGTTTAGTTTCTTCTTGCTTATTTCATTCTACTCCCGACTCTGCCATGGAATCTCAGTAATATATGTTATGTATGCCATTAGTTTTTTTAATAACCTCTTTTCTTTGCCACAGGCATGATTTTCTCATCCTGTATGGTATTATTTAACAGAATATATGCAAAACTGTACACGTACTACACAGGTGTACACCTTTATATACACACCAGTAAAGGAATTAGAGATTGTTGTGATGGCAGAGTTTAACAGGCTAGCAAGTCAAACCAATTTTAAACTTTAAAACAAGATTAAATTGACATTTTGCAGCAGCACACTTTGTGCAAATGGCCACCTTTTATGCACATCACTACTTATTATGTGTACAAAACTGTTTGTCCATAACCTCATACCCTCATAACCTCATTAGCTGGGAATACGCAATGCCATGGAACTGGCTGACATGCCATTAGCCTTTATGGCTAGAGTCCACAGTCACTGTGGGCAAGGTGATCACACCAGAGAGATCTTCCATGAAAAAATCAGACCTGAAGTGAGCTTGTCTTTCTTCTCCACAGTTTCTCACTCATTCATGGTACCTTTTGCTTCATACCTCTTTTATTTCTTCCAGTTGTCCTTCTGTTTTAGGTAGAAAGCAAAAAGGTAAAGCTAGACTCAGGTCAGCAGTTCTCAGAGACAACACACGAAACAATAGGCACAAACTGGAATGCAGTAGAGTGAAATCTACCTATCCATTCATTTTACCTCCCAGTTTGGTTATTTATACCTTTAGAAAAATGTATCCTTGTAACAAAATGTTGTACCCACACACTTGATGAAAGTTTTTGACAGTTTTCTTTACATCTTGCTATGTTGCTCATTAAGCTACTTCATTTATGAGTTGTTTGTTGTCTGTCTTCTTTTTCATCTGTCAGGAATCTGATTACAATTTGTGTTGGTAATTGCGATTGATAGTTCATTATACTTGCTAAGTGGAGCAGTACCCATAACCATATATTCAGAGCTGTCCATTCTGTGAAGGGAAATATTTTTCATACACAGACTAGATACTTTGTTTGGAGCTATATGTTTGGGGCTACTAAAGAAGTTTCCTAGTAATTCTTTAGCAAGCACTTTAATTTTTAAGATACTTAGGCCAACCCAAGCAAACACTACCTTGCTTTGAGAAATAGAAAGTTTAATCTCATAAAAATTTAAGGAGGAAATAATCTCCTATCTTTAGGAAACATATGCTGTACAAGTATGTAAGCACTTAAATAATTAATTATTCTTTCTTGTAGTACCTTAACACATGAGGTACCTTAACACCTAAAGGAGTTAAGTAGCAAAATAACAAACAAAAAAAAAAAGTTTTGATTAATACTGATATGATGAAATCTACATTTCCAAGGGACCAAAATTTTCATACATTTCACTGTAACATGATGAAAAGTCTTAGGCAAATACAGGGTAAAAGAGACTTGGAAATTGTCTCCTTTTTCATTACACAACATTTATGTTTAAAGATTATTACAGGATACAAGAGATACAAAATTAAAAAGTAAAAAAAATCTGAAAGAAAAAGTTATTGGTAATATCACAGAACAGTACTGATTGAACTTAAAGTGAGTTTCATTGCTCTTGGTTTTTTATTTCTCTTTCAAAATTCTTTTGTATTCAGAATAAACTCAATTTCAAGTCCAGCACAATATATTCCAGCCTTCTCTGGAAATCCACAAAGGAGTAGTTACACAGGTAATCTTGTAGAAATGCAGATTTACTTGTTTATTTACTTGTTTTAATTCAGCTCAGATTTGCACAGAGCCTTGATCACTTTTTTCTTTTTTTTCCTATTGTCTTGCAGCTTGAGATATAACTGTAGATTTCAATCTTTATTAATATTTCACTGTATAAAAGGGAAAAGAGGAAAAGCCTAAATCTTGCTTGCTAATTGTTGTAAGTCTCCCAAATAATTAAATGGAAAACAGTGTATTCAGCAAAGTGTATCTGTAAAAAAAGGATGACATAGACAAAACAAGCATAGAATATTATGATTTTATGTAGTGAACCCTGTACAATTCCTCCTTTGTTAAAATATTGGTGAAAGAGGCTCTAGGATTCACCTAATCTCCCAACATTTTGCCAGAAATATCATCTATAATATTGAAGGCTAAAATAGCATCCAGCTGAAAAATGCTTCATAAATTAGAAGATTACATCTATAATAGGCAAACAACTCCACGCAACTAAACTTCACACTTGACTGAAGATGACATCCTTCCCTGTGGTTCACTCTGTTTCATGAAGATAAATATGAGTGTTTCTTCTTGGCTAGCTTTGCTGACAAGCATTGGTCTGTATAAAATAAGTGGTAGGCTTCATGTCTTAGCCATTAGCATCTGGAAAGTAGGTGTGCAATCATCTTGTGTCCTTTAATAACACTTCAAACCCTTATTGACTTTCATCAAAGGAAAAAGATAAAAAAAAGACCATGTGTGCTTCATGGCACAACTTGCTACACACAAATCCTGTGGAATTCTATTAATATTTAAATCTGCAATATTCATACAAGCATCTTTTCCTGCCAATATTTTCAGATGATTAATTTAAAACTTATCAACATACACTTGGAGGACAGGTGAGATATCAAAATGCACTGAAAGGTTCAGTAACTGTATTTTGTCATGGATACTCATTTACTGTAGCTGGCATATGAAGTCCCAGAGCTTAATTCAACTACCTAGTTGAATTAAAAGAGTTAAGGCACAATACCTAGGCTCTGTAGGACAACTTAACCTTTCTGGATGAACAACTAGAAGTCAGATTTGATGACACTAGCCATCACAAAGGGTATTTTATATATCTGACTGTACCATTTGTCAAGCTTGTAGGTCAGAATTGGACATCTTCATTTAGGCATTTGAAAGTAGGAATTACAGTCTCAAGCTGAAACCTGCCCTGAATACTGAACTAACAAGAACTTACAGTGCCAGAACATAATTTTATCAGGTATAGGCATTCATGTTAAATGCTTTTACTAACTTGAGAGAAATGTGACCCTTTATTCATATCTGATCTGTATGAAAATTTTACAGACAGTTGATCCAAGTGTTTATAGATCTCTAAATGTGTCTCAACAGTGTTTTGATCACTTTCTGTGAAACTTAATAGTGCAGCCTGAGATCATCATAGTCAAAAAGGTGCTGTTAAACTTGAACCCTATAGAAAGACATTGTTTAGCACTGCCTATCAGAATGTAAATTAAATTAGCCTTCCTGTAATCCACTACTTGTTCAGAGAAAAGACATAAAACAGGCATGGTAATATCACTGTCTTTTTTATAATAAATTATAGGCTAAATATGTCTCAAAATGTCATCTATCTTTAATGCGTCTTTTGGCCTAATCTCAAAAGCTCCTCCATCCCAGAAGAGTGTCTTTACCACTGGTTTCCTTTTTCTTCATGTGTCACCACATAGGTTAATTCAGGTGGGAAGAGAAGGTAGGAAGTCTCTAGTCAATCCTTCTGCTTGATACAGGGCATCTCAGCTCCGAAGAGGTTTCTGTCCAGCTGGCTATTGAGAGTCCCAAGGCATGATCTTTCTGGGAAACCTTCTACACTGTGCAGTGGTCTTCAAGATCTCAGGCCCTGGTCCCTCAGTTGTCCCTCACAGGGCAAGTGCTCCACTCTGATTTTTCTGATGGCCTTTTGCTGAACTCACCCCATTTTACTGATGTCTATCCTATTCTGAGGAGCACCAAACTGGGTGCAGTAATATTGGAGTGACCTAACAATTGAGGGGTAAAAGGGATGATAATCACTTCCTTGGACCTGCTGTCTGTGCTGCTGGTAACACAACTCTGATTCCTGTTGCAATTTCTGCTGCCAGGACACATTGCTGACTCCATTGTCCTCAAGGACTCTTTCCCAAAGTTGTTCCCTGGGTTGTCTGTGCCACTGTTAAATTTCCCAATGTTCTTGTTGGCCTCTCCCTACAGTCTGACACAATTTCTGTGTCTGACAGGGGCCCCACCCTCATATTTACAGGTGATTCCACTTATAGAGTCAAAAGAAAGCTTCATGAGAGTGAACTGTGTCTTCACCAGATAATTGACAAAGATTTTGAAGAAGATATATCGATGTTTCGCAAAACACTGCTAGAGTTAAGTGTTAGTATTCTAAAATATTTTGTAAATAGATGGAATTACTTTGTATGAAGTAATCTACTTTTGCGTACAGTGATGTCTGAAATTTATAAATATGCACATATGTTTTACTAGAAAATCCCTAATATAATTTAATGATTCATAACATTTTGATTTGAAGCACGAAAACATAAGAAGCTTAATTCAAAGTAAGAAAATTATGAAAAGCATGCTAAGCATTCCTAAGAGATGTTCCGAATGTAATGATGCACCATTCAGACTAGTCAGCATTAGAGCTAAAGTCTTTGAAATGAAAATCTGGAAAAGCATTTTGGGTCATTTGTAAAGATTCTTTACATATTACACAGCTGATGTAATTTCCCAGCTTTAACAGCAGTATGCTGGTGAAAGGAAAATTATTTTTAAGATGACCCAAGAAGAGAAGGAAGGAAACAAGACATTAATAAAATAATTCTGCAGTTTAATCCAAGAATTAACTTGTATTCCTCCTACTTGCTACCCTTTAGACTACTGAAACTTTGGCAGCATGAGCTCCTCAGCTGTGTAATTACATCTCACTGCATGGATTGGTACTGGTAGCAAACCATTAAATCATAATAAATTTGTGAAAGATTTTTTTTTTCCAGATGGAAACTATTCACTGCTTGGTAGATTCCCTTTATTTCAATCTGATGCTTCAGCATCTGTAAATTATTCTTTGAATATCTGAACATATTTTTGTTGATGTAGTAAATCAACATATTCTTACTACATCCTGCTACATCAGAGATGTGTAAAATGTCTAAACAGATTTCAGTTCCACACAACACTCCAAAATCATTAAGGGTTTTTTTGGATTTCAAACATAGAAAAATTTAAAAAAAAGACCCTCTGTAAATCAGGAAGTATGAAATGCTTCATTATTTTCACATAGAAAATAAATGTCTTAAGCTAACAAATGTTATAGATTGATTTGTAAGATTGTACTTCTGGGTTTGCAAGAGATTTTCAAATATATTTTTGCTTTTTAAACTTTTTGAAATATTTACACCAGATACTTGAGTTTGGATTTCTCTGATCAGCTACATACTTCTCTTAGTAAATTGGTCACTTTAGGCTCTCTTTGAAAACAGTGGGAAGATTTACATTTTGTATCATATTATGTTTGCTTTTAAAATAGTCTTACATAAGAAGTAGTTCAGAAACACTTATTTTCTTTTCAATGACTACAAGTAATATCTGATTAGTCAGATATAGACAGCTACATTACATCTTTCTAAAGCTAGGTGAGATGAATCCCACTTCAGCTTAAGAAATCAATGAAAATGTTAATGTAGTCATGGTTTATGTCCTTCTGGAGCAGGAGCAGGAATTGCTAGAAATAAATTAATTGAGAAGTTAATAAATAAGCACATATATACATAACTTACAAATTGAGTAGCTATTAACTCTACAGGCTGTTGCTATAATCTTTTAAACCTTCTGCAACAAGTATAACCCTTCTGCATGTTTTCCCATCTGTTTCATTCAGTAGCTGAAGGAAAAACATTATTTCAAAATCTTCTGAAGCTTTCTGTAAAAACAATACCTAAATGTTAAGAATATTTTATTTCAACATTTCCGTCGCCACCTTCAATATGTAGTGTTTAGAGGTGGCAACGAGCAAGAAATCAGAGCTGTGATATACCTTTGGTACAAGAGCAAATGTTTCAGTAATATAAAAGGAACATTAATATGTGGAAACATAATGGTTTCATGTGTCAGGCTGCTAATATCAGCATGTCCTAGTATAAAACAATTGTTTGAACATAAAACATGTTACACAGAGTTGCATTTCTAAAAGCACCAGTTGTCCTTGCACAAACACAACTTGACTGCAGGTGTTATCCTTCTTCCTAATACAGAGTGTTTCGAATAATTTGTGATCTATTGTATCTAAACAAAGAAAAACTTTCAAAATACTGAGTTAAATTCATTGCCTTCCAAATTTTTTAATACCAAATTAACATCTAATTAAAATTTTTCTACTTCATTTATCAGTTTAGCTCCTGCTGTATTTCAATACTTTATTCCATTCTAATCACTTTCTTAAATTATTTCTTTATACCCCAAATAATTTAAAACACACTTCTTTTTGAAGTCAACAGACTTCAAAAGTGGGAATAGTAACTTGAGAGAAGTCTATAATTTTATTCAGTCAGACATAAGTCCAAAATGTGGAGAAGACTACTGATATAGAATTCTTTATACTTGACTATTCCTCATATAGAAGCTAAATTTTGATAATTTATAATAGCTAGTCCACCAATTATGCAAATGTAAATATAATAGAAGTAAGAAGGAAAGAAATTCATTGATATCATCATATAGGAAGTGACACAGAGTGACATCATTGAAGGCTGTGTGATTTAAGGCTCCTGTGCAGAGTGATGATTAAAAGCAAATTGCATATGAAGTTTCTCCAATTTCATTTTATATAAATATTTTCATCTGAAAATTGAAAATGCAGAAGTTGCTTCAGAATGGTGATCTGTCATAAGTTAGGCAGCTGGAAAATCAAACTATTTTCACTTTCTGACTTCAATCCACTTGTATTGAGTCACAGCGTTTAGAACTAATATACTAACAACATTGTTTATAAACACCATAGAAATATGAAAATACTCATTCACAATTTTTTATATTCACAATTTTTGGAAAATTTTTCATTATGGATGTACATTACTTTGATCTTTCAAAGAAACAAACAACTTTACTACATAGAAAAGAACTTTTAAATATATTACGGGGTATTTAATTCACATCTACACATTCTGTACTGTTATACCGAAACCCTACATTTTTTCATATCGGCAGTTTTTAAAGCATGCTTTCTGTCTGGCCAGATACATCCTACCTACTTCTTTTGCAATTTGGCTATAACAGGTTAAAATACAGCATAAAATTATCTGGAAGGTAAAGCACAAAAGCTTAATTAGGTTGCTTAACTATAGATGTGTATTGTCATTTGAGGTCCTCTGATCTGTGGTAGCTGGCCTCCAGCTTCTCTTTTAGGATGGTGTAGTTATCCCATTGGCTCCATGATGTAACTGTCAGCCCCATGCAGCTACTAGAGGAATTTTAGACAGCAATGCATGCAAGCTTAGGATCAGCCAAATTGAGTCCTACTTCCCTGAACTCCTATTTGTGCACACTGAAGAGTAAGTAACTACCAAGTGGATTAAAAGTGGATATTTACTGAAGCTGATAATTTCTAAAGTATTCAAGATGTCAGCCTAGGGCTCACAAATAACACCTTCAAAACCTCTAACCTTTCTGAAAACAAAACTGCATACCAGACAGGGAATCTCTGATAGCACTAAATACCTGTCTTTAGGCAACTGTTATATGAAACCTACCTTCAATGTCATTGATATCTCCAGGAGTGTCTTCGTGCCTGATTAATTGTGACATCTATATAAGAAATTCTATAAATTATCAAAGAGTGTATTTTTGCCTCAGTTACAGCTAACATTTAAAAATGTGAACCAAAGAACTGTGCTTTATGCATATTTCCAGAAACAAAACAAACTTGGGAAAACATAACCATAGGTTTTTATTATTAGGTTTGACTGGAAAATGTTTTGATTTTCTGATAATCAAGGCCTTAAACTTGTATCCACTAATTCCTAATGAAAAGGAATTACTTGTTGAGTGAAAACTCGATGAAAAAATACCTAATCTTGGGGTATTTTTTTTTTAATTATCGTTCTTAATTATCTTGAGGGTATTGCCTATTTCTGTCACTTTTCAAGACCAAACAAATTATTTTACCATGACATCACTGAAATAGAAATCTTAACTGAAAGAAATATTTTAATTTTAAATGGACATTGTTAGTATTACCTTTTGAAGTATAACAAACATGTTCTTGATCTGATACCTGCTATGAGACACAAAGCAGAAAGTCTCCAAAATCAACCTATTTTTTTCTTTGATGCTATCTTAACAAGCACATTGCATCAAGTTGTCCTCTGACACTGTAAATGCATTAGTTCCAAAGTATACTCACTTCCAGTTTTTCTGATCAACTAAGAAGCTTTGACATATATAAGGGAAAAGAAAATATAGTATGTTCTGTACAAACATGTTTGATTTATTTTTTGATATAGCAAGTGAAAATGGAATGTCCACTTGAGAAGATCAAGGTTCAGTGCAAGATTGAGTTTTGAAAAGAATAAACATCATATCCCTTTAGACTACAGGGAGAAGCAAAAAAAATATAGCAAGTAGAATATGTCAGAATTGTATCTCAGACAGCTAGAAAACCCTAATCTAATCTTGATCAAGCTACACAGATGTACCCAAGTTCTCATTTCCTGACTAAGGTTTATCTAGTCTCAAATGCAAAGCAGGACTAATGCTGGTAAATCATTCCATCATTTATCATGAGAGATTTTGAGGCCTCTTCCTTCTAGAAAAAGTGTATTATATATTAAAAAAAAATCACAAAAACCAAAACTGTAATTTTTATTGCTTTTCTTTTTTGCCATCACGACTATATGTGAAAATGTACTTTTTCATTATTATTGTGATACCCTTCTGTGTTGCTTAGTTAATTCCTGGGCAATGTACCAAGATTTAAATACTGCTGTTAATAAGAATACTATTTAAAATGTGATGAGACAATAGGAAATTGCATAAAGTAGCATATGTTTTTACTGTGTAAATGCATGACAGACTTCCTTTTTAAGGTACCAATGGAAAAGTCTGACTAGAATTTTCAAGGTAGAAAATATTGGACACATTGTGTGCCACTTTACTGTTTTTGTTTCACTGTACTTGTGAGAGGTAGGACTCAAATTAGTCACTGAACAATGTGTTGTGCACATCTGGAACCTCCATGACAAACAGCTTACCAAATATTTTCACTTTTTGTTTTGAGATAGTTATGGCAAGCAAAGTGCCTTGAATGTTCTAGGATGTATTGTCCATAATAACAGAAAGTGTCAAGTAGCAAATCAGGATCCTATTAGACATTGGTTTCAAGGGAGTTTTTCTATGAGCACATTTATTTTACAGACATGTTGAGGGCTTTTTTACATTTATGATTTTAAGCTTTTTTGCAGGCTTTTGCGTACTTCACAAAAGTAATTTCATATTACATTCTTCCAATTATGAAAACTGAACTTGTTTCTAGATTTCTATGAAATCAAAGAACCACTAATGCTTTTCCTTTTTCCTCCTGTGGCAGAACAGGCAACCCATCAGGCACTTTCACCAAGCAGCAGCTCCTTCCCTTCAGTCTGGGAGTTGTCCATCTGACACATCTGATTATCCCAATGACCACCCAGGTCTGGCATGTGGAATTTGTAGGTGAGAGTTTTGTGCCAATGTGAGGAAACATGGGTATCTGCCCAGCTTCAAGTCCATACTGCAATCCCCTGGGGACTATGTGGTCTGAGCAGTGATTGTGCCTCCTGGTTGCTTTGAGGAGCTACACTCTCAGCTGGAGTTCAAACCACGGCAGACTGAACCAGGCAACTTTTATGGGGATGTGGTAGGGATGATCAGAGGCAGTGATTGACATTGTGGCATCTGGGCAAGGTAGGAAGAAGAGGTAGGCCATTTTATAGCCAGAAGTTTGCAGGTAGTAAGTAAAACTTTTTATTACCCCAAAAATGGAACTAAAGAACATTTGCCTGCCATTACTTTGATTACTTTGCTTATTCTACTCCAACTTGCCAAATAATGCATTTCAATACATTTAAAATTCTTTTAATGAAACCTTTCTTTCACCTCTAAAGATAAGTGCCTTTTAGACTAAGCTCTTCAGGGCAGGGACTAGGCAATTTTATTGTGTATGATTGTGGGGCTTTTTACACCATGAGACCTCCTTGAAAATTGACTTTAATCAGCAATAATAGTACTGCACAAGTTCTTAAAATTTAGCTTTACTGGAAAGTTTCCACTGCAAAGAAAATGACAAGTGAAACTTACTCTGATGAATAGCAGAAACACAGAAAAGCATCAGAATAATTGTAATGGCTAAATTCTGCTGGCTGCTGTGTAATGTAATGAAGTCAGTGCCTGCTGTGGCCAGATAAATCAAATATTGCTTTATGGTATGCAGCTGGACTTTTTAGTCAGATTACTCGCAACAGTGCTGTTCCCATTATGGCCGTTATGAACAGCACATTCAAAAAATAAATAAATACACAATATGCTAATGTAATTTTGTGATGATTTAGTAGCAGCATGCAAAATGTCCCCAGTTGCTGCTGGATAGACAGAGGAAATCTTACTGCTGGCCAGAACATGAGCATCTATCAATCTTCATACTTCAAGTTACCCAAGGTCAAAATAAGAATCTTATTGGATTTTTCTTTTCACCTTCTATGATCTTTGGGATCAATACCCAAGGGTAGAAAACATTTGATGGTGTTTATAGTGCAAGTGAAACAATGCTTCAAGTGCAGTAGGAAGACTTCTATCATTTCACCACACCCAGAGGCTTTCAGCACATTTAGAATAAGTAAACCCTTTCTACAGACTTCTCAGGGGAGTTTCCTCTAAGGTGAATGTCCTATGACTATGTGAATCTATCAACCACTTGCAGATAAATTTCATAAAAGAGCTACAAGTCTAAATGATATGGAATTCCTACAAATTTTTGTGCCACTGTAGCGGAACACCAACATTTTCAATGCATGAATAAAAAAGTAGTTGTATCTCAGCTTATTACCAAACAAGCAGCAAGTCAGATGGCCGGGTAGCACCTGCTACTTGCTCTTAGACTAGTGCAGGCATGTAGTCAGAGCATTCACATAATATATTTCCATTTGTTCAAAAATGGGATGTAAAAAGAAATATTTCATGTTTTCTCAGTTTTTAAAAAGAGATACTTCTTTACATCTAAGCCAGATTCAAGGGTCCATTGTACTAAATCCTCTATAGCATACCGTTACTAACCCTGTATAAATTTAGATTAAGTAATGTATTTTATGTGCAGATTCCTGGGCTGAGTTCTGTAAAATTATAGAGGCCTAAACTTTTGTAACTTGTTACCTAGTATCTAAAGAGAAAATGCTAGTGCAATATAAAATACTGCTAGTTCTGATAGTAGCATTGATACTTGTGTCAGTATTCTTTTACATACATACAGAAGAAGAACTGATTTTCTTCCTGTGTCCACCTTTGCAGGAACAAGATCTCTATTCTAATATATTTTTTTAAAATTAACAAACTAGAGTAGTCATAAACCACTTTCAAACACAAAATGCTGGTATACATAGATATCCTTTGTAGATCTTCAGGAGGTGTTTTCCTTGCTGCAATCCAGAACTGCTGCTGCATTTCATGTGCTCTTTCTCTGCAACCAATTCTTCTGGATCACCAGGTGATCCACAGTCCTTGCTGTAACTGTCAAGTTTAAGCCTGACCTCCATGAGGCTTACTTGGTCAAAGTGATTTTATTTTGTAGGTGCTGAATAAAAGCACATCAGTATTTTCTATCTCCAGAGTTCATTATGGTCTGTCAATGATATGTGAATTTTAATCAGCAACAGTCCAGTTCTGAATGTTGTCTATATTTCAGCAGTGTCAGGCTGATTTTTAGATCTGGAGTTGGAAGTAGGTCAATGAAGCAGTAAGAATTATCAGGAGCTGAAAGGTGTCAAGAGAAGGTGGCAGGACATATGGGACACTGTAGAGGTGTCAGGGACCATTATCAGTTGGTAGAAGTAGAGGTAGAGGGGTTATTCTGGATAAAAAGAGGAACTGTTACTGTTAATGGGAATAGCTGCCATTTTCATCAAGTCCAGCAAAGTGCTGAGGAAACAGGTTTGTCCCAGGCCCTGTGGAAAAAGCACTTAAGAAATAAAAAGCTAAGAGCTCAATGCTATGTCTAGCTTCCCAGAAAACAGATTTTTTAGGTGTGAAGTTTGAATTTTCCCAAAGAAAATGGTGAAGCATGTCAAATAACACTACTTTCTGCAATGTGTTCGAATTTGCTATCTTTGACTGTGCCTCTGCAATTTACATTGCATCTCCATTAGGTACAACAATAAACAGATGACAAAGTTCATGTCTGCCTATAAAATTCTGGAAATAATAGCTCCAAACAAGTGCATTTCAAACGTATCTGAGAAGAAAATGACAGAACTTGCGCTCCACAGATGTTACTCCTGCCTTTAATGCACTGCTGCTCAGTGCAGAAGCAATGAGCACCATATAAAAGCTTGCAGAGAATGCAGTTAGGATATTCTCAAGTGGAGTGCAATCCCATTCAGAAATGCAAAACCAAATCCATGCTCAATTTAACCTCCAGTAAAAACCTTAAAATACGACTGAAGTAGAGCTTGAATATTATACATGAAAGTGTTTTGGCTCTCTGTCGCACACTGAATTTTACCCATGGTGATTCAGTGACAGGCCTAGACTATTGTCATTCATAGGGAAGTGACTAATAATTTCTTCATAACAGTTCCACTTGTAAATTGAAATGCCTCTCACTCACAAAGATAAATAGCAAATCATAATCAGTCATGTATTTCCACATAAAGGATACACATTTTAACTTGACTATATTCTTTATTTTATGGTTGTGAAGAAAAGCTATCTTATACACAAAAGTGCCATGACTGCTTGATGTATTTTAATTTATTGTGAAGTTAATCTTCATTATTTTTTTTACTCCTGCCACTACTGAAACTAATTAAAACAAACAAACAAAAAAAAAAAAAAAAAGGAAGAAGAAGACAGGGAAAACCTTGACAATAAGGCATCTATAGTTCTGGTGATTTTGACAACCTTGACAAATCACAGTAAGAAAAGATATATTAAACTGTCATGCTGAAATTTGCCCAAGGAATAAGAAAATTCAAAAGGAAATAAGACTGGGGGTTTTTTCTCTTTCACTTGTTTCCATAAAACCAAACAGAATATTGAGGGCAGTATGCAAAAGTAAGTTTTCTCAATGATCTTTTCCACATGACTGAATTGCATCCTGGATTTTTTGACCTATTTTTATACATTTGGTTCTAGCTAATAAACAGTCAGTAAGATGAATCAGGAAACTTCAAAAGACCAATTCAACCTTAAATTATTTTACTATTTTCAGTAACATAATCATACTATATAATTAGAAATAAGTTGATTAAAAAAAAATGGAGGAAGAAATGAAATAGCTAGATGGTGAAGCTATACTCAGACCTATCAGGGTCTTGTTATAAACATTTGGAATCTGTCCCTCATGAAATCCTTTTAAGACAGCTAAAGATATCAAAGTTCCACTAAATTTTCAAAAGAACCATGTAATGAAGAACAGTGTATATTTGAATCTGACCAAACATTGCACAAGATTGCTATAAGGAAGTTGCCCATGAGATTATTTGCTTCAGCATCAATTTTGATCATGGCTGTGGCCAATTTTACTTTCTGCTCAAAGATCTAAAGAACTGTTCATCATATTTACTTTTGCTTCAATTGTTATGTATTCTCTTCTATTCCCATATTAATTTTTATTTATGAAAAAATATTATTTTTATTCCTACTATTAAAAATAATAAAATCAAGAGTGAGGGGTTGGACTGCAACTCTTATTAATTGGTTTTTGTCATGTAGAGGGTGTTCAGCAGTCATTTCAGTTGCCCATATAGAAATATATCCTGTGTGTTTAAACACCTCTGGGTAACCTTCCTGTTCTTCAAGCACTGTTATAAATGAGCAGTTAATGCCTGGTAGGCCCTGCTTGGTACCTACAAGATTTGCCTCAGGTAATGCATGCCATCTTAAATGAAAACAGATGCCCGAGTGTAGACAATGAAAGCCTGACTCTAAATCAATATGATTTTCACTTTCTACAAAATGCTGGTATAAGACAGTCTTCAACACCACCTTAAAATAAAAAAAACCCCTGCTTTTTGCACAGATTGCGTAAAGAGACAGGAAATATCCAGAGAGCAGTAAATCAGACATGGCCCATAACCATGGAAGCCCTCTACTGCTTTTGAAATATTTCACTAGTAATAATTTGGGTCAAATGATGTCCTCATTAATTATGTCTTGGCTGCTGACAATCTGTACCATCATTACAACATTGTTTTGTCTTTTCTCTTTGTAGTATTGTTTAATGTCCATAAATATAAAACCTCTCTTGAGATGAAAAAATTACTCCTCACATCTCATTTTTGTATCATTTTATACAAGCAATGCAAGTTACAACTAAAAATGATAGCTAAAAGTCATCAGTAACTGATTAATTTTGCTCACAAAATAGATAGAAATTTAAGCAATTTATGATCCTTTCTGGACAATCATAAATTACTGCAATCTCCTCATTACCAAAACCTTACCACATGAACCCAATACCAATGTATTCTGCTTTTCTTTCTGTTTTCTTTTTCCACAAAACTCTTTAAAAGAACACTTTAAAGAAACTATGTAGTTTCAAGTTCCAAAATTTGAAAATGGACCTGATACAGAGAAAACAATATTAATGGTGGTACTATTGCTGGCATAAAAATGTGAGATATATAGATATGTATATTTTTTGTTTGTTTTGCCTTTTTTTGCCTTTATATGAAGGCCTAGAAAATAGAAAAATATAAGGAGCATACTAATGTTTGTAGTTTCCCAATCACCTTTCTGTGCATGAACTAATGTCATCATACAAGAGAGGCTCAGTTTAGCAATTAGTCTCTTTAACCTGTATATTTGAGTTCCATAAGGTAATAAAGAAGATGGAAATATCTTCTTTCCCATCTTTTCCTCTGGCTTACCTGTGAGATAGATTTATCTACAATTTGAACAAAAAAAATCAAAGTACATTTAAAAGAGTGCTGCACCAGGCTCTTCCTCAATTTCTTGACATTGGACAATAAGGAGTGTTCTGTGAGGCTCTTGTTATTCATGGGAGAAAATGCAGATGAAAATATTTCAGTGGTGCCAGTGAGGATAAATATAAGAATCATTAAGACAACAGTACAGGTTTCTAAGAAACAATCATGATTATGTTTCATTGTGGGATATGCAGACGTAATTTTCTATTGAGATAATTAATATTGTGACCAATACAAGAACTAAATTCAAAACACTGTTAACAAAAGAACAAAAAAAGTATAAACAGCTTCTTTCTTTTAAACCAAAGAATAAAACTATTTCTAACATCATTAAGGACAAAACAGTTTTGAGTGTATTTTTTGCAGTTACTATAGATCAGCAAACACAATGGCAATCATTGATATACTTTCCATTTAGTGTCAGTAGTTGCTTGTAAAACAGTTTCTTGTTTTACATTCATTATATTTTCTTATTCCAGATAGCTACTGAAACATTGGTGTGTCTGCATAATTAGGGCTTACATCTGCTGCAAAATCGGTGTGCTGATGGAAGCTAAAAGTCTATTTCTTATATCTTTCTGTGAATATTTTCATGATGGTTTAAAAAAAACATACTTTGGTCAATATGCTTCTTTAGAACATATGTTTCCTAAATCTTCTTAAATGCACTTAGCTCCTTTGACTTAAAAAGTTACAGCAGATTGTAAGAGCAGAGAATCTCAATATCAGTGCTTTGGTAATTATGGTGACAGCTACATTTTCAACTGTGTATAGTTGCAATCATGAAATTACAACAGTTTTGAATACTTAAAATACAGTGAGAGCTTTTTGTATGAAATAATAAACGCTGAAAGATTTTTGACCATTTCAGACCGCACTGTGGGTGAGATTGCTAGATATCCTTGGTTACCTGTCTCACAGGTGTTGCAAATCCCCAGCACCTGGTAGTGCCAAGGGATCTGTCTGTGGAAACTCTCCTAGAATCTTAGACTATCCAAGTTGGAATGGACACATCAGCATCATCTAGTCCAGCTCCTGGCTTTGTGCAGGATACCCAAGAATCACACCATGTGCCTCAGAACATTGTCCAAACACTTCTTGAGCTCAGGCAGGCTCGGTGCTGTGACCACTGCCCTGAGGAGTGGTATTTCAGAGACTATATTTTTGCTATTAAGTCTGCCCTTTCCTGACAGGATGAAAAGCTTAGCAAAACCTACAAATTATCTATAATCTCTCTCTTGACTGCTCATGGGTCACTTTAAGGTCTCAGGCTATATTAAGAAATGAGAAATCTGTTCTCTATTTTTTCCTTTTTAGAGTAATACTCATAATAATGAGCTGAGCATGCATAATGAAAAAAAAATTCAAAACAGTCTTTTACTTTCCTGAAAAGTGGCTAATCACTAGTCATAGCTGTGCAACTGCTTCTTTTCAGAGTTTGCCCACTTCCTGTAAGTAATTTATTAATTATTTAAAATATCTGTAGGAGTAGACACGAGAGATAACAGAAATATAGAGCTGTAATAAGTTCAGTTCCTTTAGTAATAAATATTTGGCTAAGATAATTATTAAACTAGAAATGGTTTTGGTTCTGCTACTGATTAGAGAATTAGTGGCATTTCTCTATTCTTTCAAATTTATTGCAATTCATATGCAAATGCAGTGAAAAAAAATTTCTCTGACTCAATTTGTGCACTGATGTTGTAAAAACAAACGACAATCAAAACAAAACAAAATTGCTTTTTTACTAACTAAAACATCAAACTTCAGGGTCATCTCTGCTCAGAAAGTGAGAAATCCCACAGGACACTGTGTTAGGTCTTTAGAAACAATAATATGCTGATTAAATAACAATGTTCATTTAGAGGCTTGTTTAGAGGAGCAACCAGACCAACTCTTAATGCCCCCAGTGCATCATAACAAAAGCTGTTTTCCTCTACCATAGGACTTTATAAGATCACCTCTTCTATTAGAGAATTTTTCTCAGTGTCATTTCCTAATAGAATGCTAACAGACTGTAAATTATAAAAGATAGTTTATGATCACCCACATAAATTACTATACAGAAGATTTATTATTGAACATAATTCCACTCTTTAGGCAGAAGACTGTTTCCAATGTGCAAAGAAAAAAAAGTTTAATTTATTATGTTAGATCTTACTGTAGCAGAAAATTTTGCCATATGTGTTTAATAATATGAAAATATATAAAGTGGTAATCAAACCTTTCTGCAAGATGAAATTATCTAATACATTAAAATTGGATGCTCTAACATATTTCCTTGTTAAATTTTTTAGTGATTGATATTGTTCAATGGATTAATGAGATTCAATACATATTTGAAGTATTAGTATATTATTTTCCTTTTTAACTGCAAACTTTAAAAATTACAACACATTATTGTAATTTTGTATTTGAAAACACCTAACTGTGACATTTTCAAATTTAATGCTATGTAAAGTTATAGTCAGTACAGATATACACAAGTATTGTATTACATAAAAATATACGCAGAAAGTATGAAAACAGAAAAAGAAGGAAAAAACCATGGCAATTTAGAAGGTTAATTTCACTCTGCAGATCAAAAATACATATCTTTAAAAAGATCTGCTGAAACATATTTTCTTGGAGTCAAACCTTTTGCTTCTTAGTGTAATTTTGATCCTCCCTCTATTATATTCACTTACTCTTTTGTTATATTTACCACTTACACTTGGTAACTATTTCTGTTCACTGAAATCCTTTACCCTTCATGTTAGGCCAAGTTTTAAATTACAGCAATTTTTTTCACTAGTTTTTCTGGATGTAGGTCTTTTCTGGAACAGTAATTATTTATTAATATATGAAGTAGCCAAAGCAGAGTCCTGGTGCAACTATAAAGTAATGTGCAAATATTAAGTTATTAAAATATTTACCTTAAACTCATGCATAGACATACTGAAATAATATAATGGAAGTAGTGCATAATCGTTTTGTAACATGCTAAAAATGTAAATAACACAATTATTACTCAAGAATGTATTAATATTTTATGAGAGAGTTAAGCATGAAGAGACAAATATAATGTGTAGTCACAAAGATGCAAATGGAGACTTGTGATAGCAGTACAAATACGAACACAGAAAAAAACTGGAAGTAGTAAGATCTATCAGATCAGAGTGAAGGTTGTAGAAGCCAGGAGAGAGGGCTGTTAGAACCAGAACTATCAAGGTGCCTGGTGAAACTGGGACTAGTCCTGCTCCCCATAAAAACACCAAATATGTCAGGCCATATGAGATCACCACCCCTTGTTTTGGGGAGAGAGACGAGGAACATAAACCTCAGCTGATGCTTAGGGACAATCAGGAGTGAAAGAGGACCACTTGATTTCAGCTTCCCTCCTCAAATTTCTATTAAGTCATGCCACCTCAACCTCAGAAACTAATGACTTAGCCATCAGTGTTGACTGCACAGGATAAACAAGGAAGGCTGAAAAAGAAGGGTGACTAAGCAAGGTACAAGGATCCCCCTTCATACGGCAAGTGGACAACTTCCCATATAAGACTGTGAACATGAAGTTTTTAATTTCATAGATGATGTATTATTTTGTGACTCTCTCATTAAACTCGGCAATAAATCAAGCTGCCCTTATTGCTTTACTGTGCTGAGATCCCTTTTATTATTACTGTCTGTATAACTTATATTTTAGCATCTGTTTCAAGTTCTTCACATTGCAACAGATTTTGAAGAAATGCGTTCAGGAGCACAGGAGTCTATCCTAGTGAACATGGAGTTACTGGCTTTTGTAACAAGCACAAGATTTGTGTTTATCTAACAAAACAGACCTCAGGACTTTTCATGATCTTCCTAGAATTTTATCGGCCGGCCTTAAACTGTGATTGAGTTTACATAACCATCATAGGAGCTATCAAACAACATGTTGACTATTACCCAATCTGATTTAGTTTCTATCTGGCTTTATATATTAGGTAATGCTTACTGTGGCATATTGGTACTGAGCTGATCATGGTAGGCAATTCAGCCCCACACATTCTTTTGCTCATTCCACACAGTGGAATGGGGGAGAGAACCAGGAAGATGAAATACCCATGGGTTGAGATGAAGGCAGTTTTATTGGGAGAGCAAAAGTTGCTCGCTCAAGCAGAGTGAAAATAAAGAATTCATTTACTACTGTTCAGTTATTTTTCATTAAATGAGCCCTCTATGACTTCAGAATCAGAATGAAGTGTAGCAGATTATGCACCTGATATGAGAGTAAGGACCTTGAAAACAAAAACAGAACACAATAGGCCTCAAAGGCTATAAGAAGTTAGAAGTACTAGTTTGCTGTTCATTATAGTAATATAACCTTGGCAGTTATACTGCCTGTTTAAAGCCAGTATTAGAGACATAAAGGGATTAAACCCTGTGTTTCCAAAACATGAAAAAGACCTGGTACTTCATAAATTAAAATTCAAGATGGTATGAGAGAGTAGTGAAGAAAAAGGTGTAGAGTGGATTAGCAAGCATATAAAAATGACTACTTTGACATGGCGAACCTATAACTCCTGGGGAACGATGGTAATGACTAACCATAATATTTTTCTTCTTTTCTTCTTTGATTTTCAGATGAGCTCTGACTTGTCAATTACAGAATCTAGAAGGACACTGAAAAGAGGAGTCTATCACCATAGGATATGTAAATACTCAAAATTTTATTTATAGAACTTTCTTGTCTATAATTTGAACTAGCTCTTAAAATTAATATTATTGGACTAAGACAAACTCTTTGTTCAGATGAGCAACATTTAAGTTTGACTAATAAGAAATAAATTACACATAAACTCAGAACTTGCACTGTAACAAGCTGATGGAGAATTGTGGTAACCTACTCTATAACCATGCTCATCAAAAGGGGAAAATGCTTGCTATTAAAAAATTAATGGAGATGGTCACTTTTCTGCTTTGCAAATATTTTTTCTCAGTGTAAAAAGGGGAAAGATGAAGTCTGAACCACTGCTACAGAAAGAAGATGAATGTTTGGTAAGGAAAATACTATTTTACCTATATTAAGTGTTTTGACAGCATCAGCTGGTCTATTCATTTGTCAGAAGTCAGGAATTAATTTCTGGGTTCCAGATTTAGACTTCTAGATTTTTATTCTAAATTACAGAACATGGTAAAACATTTGATAGAGTAAATCTCTTTCATCACTGTCCAAGGTTAAAAGCCCTAGTTTTTTAATTTCCTGTCATTGTCAAGGGAAACATAGAGCTCCATTCAGTTTTCTATGGAGAGGTGTTTAGCATTAATATAATGTCTTACAGTATTCAAGACATCTTCAGTGGGCTAGAAAAAGTGACACAGGAGATACAGGATAAATGTGCCCTTCTGGACTAGCAAATATGGTGAAAAAGAATATTATGAGGTATCTTTCATTATTCTAAATATCCATCATTAGGTAATTGAATCCTTCTTATGTCTGACTGGAGGGTCATTCAGCTTCTCTAGCAGTAAATGCCTACATGGGATCAGCTGAAGAGCTTCTCAGATTGTACTGACTCTGATGCCTAGACATCTGGTTAAACGGCCAACAGATATAAACATCCAGCTGAAGATATCTGAGTGGGTTGATTGATTGTGGGGTTTTGAATGGTTTGGTATTGTGGGTTTTGTGGATTTTTTTGTTTTGACTGATTGGAACTTCCTATAAAATGCAATGAATTATGACTAACTTCTTTTCGTTCTCAACCCTTTCCTCCACATGGCTTACAGGATAAAGTAACTATTTATATTAAAAGGCTAGTGTACTTTTGAAACATTTTAGACAGCAGAAATATTGATCAAAGAATTCTTTTTTTTACACAGTCACTTTTTTTGAAAACAGCACAACTTCTGTATTTTTTAATAATCAAAGTCTGCAACACTTCTGAAGTGCAGATACCAGTGAAGTGGAAAAGATCAAGTTCTATTCTATTCTTGAAAATAATTGAAGACTGGCATACCTAATATACTTTTGACAGTATCCAGTGGCCTGGTTAGATAATCGTGCACATATGTCTAAAGAAAATACGTATTTCACAAAATTTTTCTGCTCAGTCATTTTATCGTATTCTAGAAGTGTGTAAAATATTGCTGGAGTGAGGTCCTTGTAAACAATCTATGTCAATAACTCCTTTGAAACTCATCTGCATTTATTTTTAGGACTCCTTAGTGTTTGTAACTCTGTAAGAAATCGTGTGAATAAGAAAGAAATCATAATTGTGTTGCTGGCCTATCTAGAACCCTACTAGAAGAGTTGATGGAAGTTTATACAGAACCAAATTCAGAATTCTTGCACTGCGTCAAGTCATATGGAATTATGTAAGCAGTACCACATATCATTATGTCATGGCTTTGTATGGTCATAATCAGCATAGCATGAAATAATGTGCATGTGTGGTCAAAAAAATCACAGTTTTCTCAACTTCTAATTGTACTTCAGTGCTAACACAATCTCTGACTGGTTTTTACCAGTCTTTCCTGTTTGAATTCTTTTCAGAGACTATTGGTATTTTTATGTTTTTGTGCACCATGAGAAAGACTGATTGAAGCAAATTTTTAGAAAATTGATATTCAAGTCCTCTACCTGGACACAAATTTCATAAAATCACAACTGAATTCTGAAGTAAAAGCTCCACAGATTGTTGCCATATCATAAATTCCTTATAACTCTTTGGACAACCACTGTATAAACAAGGCAACAAAGCATTGATTGAGTCCCATATCTGTATTCCTCTGAATGTAAAGGGTAGAGAAGTAATCTATTAAGGAATAAAACCAAAGGGAAAAAAATCCACAAAATGCAGCTCATATCAATTCATAATGTACCTGGATAGGTGACAAATGAAACTAATAATAATATTGCTAGTACTTTTTCTACTAATTATAATGATATTGAACAAAGTAAGGCTTGATTATATTTCTTGGGAACTTCTTGCTACTATGATACTTTCTGATGAAAAGCAAGCCAAAAACTAAGTAATTATATTCTAGATGGTAGTTATTCGGCTTCTCAAAATAATTCTTAAATTGTCAAGGCTTCATATGACCAAAGGTTCAAAGTATCTTTTATATTCTGGAAATACTAGTCAAGGTTTGGGTTTTGTGCATTATTATTTCAGGACTGGAAGGTGGGGGTGGAGTATGAAGAGGATGAAATTGAATGAGTAATATTTCTCTTCTCAAAATTTAATCCCAGTCTTTCTGTTACACCATGGTGTACTTTAATAGGACAAGTAATACGAGTTGCTGATGGGAGTTTCTCTCCCAGTTACTTTTTGAGAGAATTGTTTCTGGGTGGAATAAAGTGTTGCTTCATGTGTAGATCAATCAAAACCGAATATTCCCATTGCAGCTTTGAGAGAGGTAAAGCAGAACAAAAATATAAAGAATTCATAGCACACTTTTTGTTTGCGAAAACTTTGATAGACCTGAAGCTATGAACCGAACTCAACTGTGCATGAAAATTTTTTAAATCTTCCTTTAATTAATTTTCTATCTCAAAAGATATGAAACTATTTAAAACATATTACTTAGTTCAAACTGATATAATTCTTTAACATTTCCTCTGAGTTATAAGTAAAATGTAATATCCTAAGTTCAAGCCAGAAATAAGATAAAAGGAAGGTATTATTTGTTAAACAAGAAAAAATTCTTCCAAGTCAAAGAGAGAAAATATTCATCCAGCAGTTCTACCTACATCGTAATCAGATTAATAGAAATGATGAATCACAAAGGTAGGATTCAAAAAATAATTTAAAATTTGTAAACCAACACAATTAATTGAGATTCATATATGTTAAACAAAATTACAGGTCCCATCTTTCCTGGAGTTGCACTATAAGTACTGGAAGACTGCTATGATGTCTTGTGAAGCCTTCTGTCCTCTAGGCTAAACACCACCAGCTCTCTCGGGCTTTGTCTTTACCTTTGCTTCGGGATCCAGGTTCACTGGATAATGCAGGAGGATGGGGAAGTCCAGCGTGAGCCTCAGGGTGATTTGATTTTGGGTGAAAATAGCTAATAAATTAAACTGTGTTCAGTTAACAGCTGTCTAACACTGTGTATTACCAGTTCTATGGTGGCTATGTGTTCATCACCTCACTGGGGACCTCATGGCATTGATCTTAACCACAGGAGTTCTGGGGATCTGTGCCTGCCTTCCCTCTGATCATCCCTCTCACACCAGTGAAGAATGAACTTGGATAAAACTGTGCAAGAACAGCAAAACTGTAATTAGAACTGACTCAAGTGTGCAACATGTAGCAATCCAGCATTTCACACCATCCTTCCTGCTTGAAAGACTGTTACCAGGAATGAAAGCTAAAGTAATGGATTAAATGGCTGGACGGGGAGTCAGGACTCAGTCAGTGGATGGTGAAAAATTGCATTGTGAATAATTCGTTGTTCTCTTTTTAGTATCATTATTATTATCATTATTAGTGCCATTCTTATTATAATTTACTATCATTAATGTATTTTACTTTATTGTCAATTATTAAAGCCTTCTTATCTCAACATTCAAGTTTTACTTTCATTTCCCTTCCTATTCCGCTAGGGTGGGGAGGGAGACAGGGAGGGTTGAATGAGTGGCTGCATGGAGCCTCATTTCCAGATGGACTTAAACCACAAACACTGTCAAAACTATGTCTCTCTATTTTAGAGACTAGGATTTGTGAGAACAGTATCAAATGTTTTACTGCTAGACTCTTTGATTTATAGGAAATTGTCAAAAATCTTTTTTAAGGTTTAGCTGTACTTAATGAGACAAACATAATATGAGAAAAATAATGTCTTCATCTAAGCTGAATGCTTCTTGTTGAGAACCATGAAATAGCTTTTATCTGAAGTATCTTTTTAAAAAAATAATTTTCTTCACTTCTCGGTATCAATTTCTAAGAAAATTTCTCTGAAAGTATACTGTCATCTTTTAACTTTTTCTTATAAATGGAATTTTAATAAAGTAGCCATAAAACAGCAGTCTTATAAAAATACACATTATAAGAATGGGCAAAATATATCCAGTAAAACTTTTGTTCAAAATGCTTTTTCTTTCTTTTTTCTTTTTTTTTTTCAATTATGACAGAATGATAGTAAAATTGTTTGGTGGGTAATAAACCACTCCCTAAAGTCTTTGTTGACATGAGAAGTGAAAGTAATCTAAGTCGATGTCCTCTACAGACAGCGTTGACAGCTAAAAATCCAGAATATAAAAGGACAGAATATAAAAGGACTCACAACTAATGCATTTTTTTTCATATTTTAGGAGGCTGTGAAGAAAGTTGAAAATATTGATTTACCACTGAGTGTAATTATGCCTGGGTTTTTTTTACTCTTTTATTTTTTTTTAGAAAACAGTAGATGAATTTGTAGATATGATTTAAATGAAACTTCATGTAAAACTCATTGCTAAAATTCTCAGTAATCTTTTGATCAATTAAGATATTCTAAAGTCCCCAGTATAGCCACATAGTGCTGGATTTTTTAGCTTTTATACAAACTGAAGTCATACTTCGTAGCTGAAATTCATATTGATAGTTCAAAAAAAATCACGTGTTTAATGCAAATTTCTGACATTCTGTATGAAGTCATGTTGTTTTTTGGTCAGAATATGTCAGATTGTGTCATGTCACAAACTGTCCTGAATGCTACTACTGTAACAGGCCATGACAAACCAATGAGACACACTAAAAGAAATGAAATATTTTTAAGACTGTTTTGCAATCACTGGAATCACAAGTACCCAGTTTGAATATTACACTTCAAACAGATGAGCGTAATTTTAGCTGCATTTGTGCCTAAGCATCAAGTTAAATCTCTTTTCTTTATACAGAATTATCCTTCACGTATGTGCAGGTATAGGTATATAAATACACATGTATGTTTATATATTTTGGTCTGTGTAACTTGCTATATGCAGCATTTTGTAGTGACTCTAAGTGCAGTAGCAAGGTGTCCCCACTCTGTCACTGCATCAGTGTTAAAAAACACATCTAATGAGTTAATCCTAATGGGTAGAGTGATATTCATAAGGATACCTTCTATGTGGTGGTGTGTCTAATGTCATGCTTGCAGTACCATCCTGTGGTCTTCCTACCCCATTATTTCATTTTTGGGACAAGGACAAAAGGACTTATTAAAAGCTTCCTTTCAACCACAAGTAAGTGACAGTTACTATACTGTGCTACCCTGCAGGGAATATTTTAAAGAGAATGACTGTCACATTCACGATAACTTATCTAAAAAGACTGGTCAAGAGTTCTGATCAGCCTGTAACCAGTATTTCAGTGGTTTTAAGCAGAATTGACATCAGAAAATCTTTTTTTTAAGATAAATTTTCATGCTCATCCAAGGAAATATTGCTTCAGAAAAATTAATAAAAGATATGAAAGACATAAAAAAATTAAATTCTCTGGAGAGTATACATCACAAGCGGGAGTTTTTGATCTGTCTCCTCTCAGGTGTCACAATTTCAAACCCTACCAGGAAGCAAATATTTTCTTATAGCAATGTCAGAAGCCAGCACATTAGCTGTGTCCAAGCCAATTAGTTCTCTCCTAGACAAGTTCTCTCCTGGAGGCCTTGGAGACAGGAGAAGCTGTATCTCTACACCTCAGGGCCCCTGATTGCCTTTGACTTTCATGTATTTAGTATAATAGGCATATTCAGTGGAATCCTGTTGTTATTTCTAATTGGTAACGATATAATTTATTTATCAAACTCAAATCTGCTATCATCTTCATTCTTTTTAATTGATTATAAAGATTCCTTTAATAGAAAAAAAACAGAATTTCTAAATACAAGGCCCTAAGAGTTATACAAATTATAGTAAATATTGTTTGGATTGAGTGCCTCCTCATCAAGCTGATGGATGCCACCCAGTTTAGAGATGTGGATGAGACTAAACTTTAAACAGTGGGGGAAGTGAGGCACTAGAACAAGGTGCCCAGAGTATTGGTGGATGTCTCATTCCTGAAAGTGTTCAAGGCCAAGCTGGCCAGGGGACTGATCCACCTGGTCTAACAGAAGGTGTCCCTGCCTATGGCAGGGGGATTAGAACTAGATGATCTTTAAGGTCTTCAAACCAAACCATTTTATGATTTTATGATACTATAAATAGACAGCAGTTTAAATATACTCAAGTATGACTCTGAAACGTGTTGTTTACTTTTGTTCTCTTTTTAAGTTATACACCATATATAATATATATATACGAGATCAGAAATAAATTAAGGCCCTAGATTTAAAGTCATAATTTTTCTGTTGATACATGTGCACATAGTGATTTAATATTTCTTGATTTTGCAGCCAGGTCACCGGAAATCTTGACTTTAGCTGGTAAAGAACAGCATTTAGTCAACAAATATAAATAACTGTTAACATTGTACTACCACTGGGTAAATGTCTTCTTGGAGATAGACACTGACTAACATAATACACACCATCTAAGAAATCAAGTGTGTACTGATTCTTGAGTCAGAAATTGTCCGTGTAAAATTTGCGATTTTTATCAGACCAGCATCATGCGTTTTGCTTCAGTGTCTATAAAAAGGCCTTGGGGACTTACTAACCTTTATGGGAAAAGTCTTTTATAACTTATTACCAGTTTTAGAGGGCTAGAGGGCTTTTTTTGGCTTCCTGTAAAATTTAATAGAGGATAGAATTGCTATAAAATTCTACAGGAGATGTGACATCTTTTAGGAGAAAGACAACTCTCATTCAGTTCACTAGGTATAACTTCTACAGTATTCTTTTACTATATCACAGAATCACAGGATCAGTTGTGTTGGAAAAGACCTCTGAGATCATTGAGTCCAACCTATAACCAAACATAACCTTGTCAGCTACACCAGGGCACTAAATGTCACATCCAGTCTTTCCTTAAACACCTCCAGGGATGGTGACTCCACCACCTCCTGGGCAGCCCATTCCACTTTGAAGTGTATTTTCCAACTCATTTATATTTAGTCTTTTTTGGTTTCATTCATTTGTATATTATATGGCTGATTTATTCATAATAACTTGTATTTTGTTCAAATATATATATTATAATAATTATGTTCTTCTTAATGCATTAGATCCGTAAGGAAAAAAATATTACTGTAGATCCTTTTAAAGAAACAATATGTAAATATGCTACATTTTTTAGATTCACTGTCATTTTTTTCCATTGCTTTTTTCTAAAACTTTTAGTGAAAAATTAAGCTTCCCCAGCTGGTTACCAGTAGTCATTCTTTTTAAAGTGCAGTCTTAATAAGCTGATTCCACACTTTTTGTTTTAACTTGTTATTAAACAATTCAGTTGATTTCTGTTCAAAAAGGTTAGATGAATGTAACTTGTCAAGTACAGCCATGGAAAATCATGTTTATAAGAGAATCTGTGCTTGTCTCATGTACACCTATTGAAGTCAGATATATTTTCTAGCATAAATTCAAGAGAATTAGGAAAAAAATAGCAGTAGGCTGTTTCTGAAGTGTTTTAAAAGGCTTAAGTTTAATATCTTATAATTATAAAAGTTAAATGTGAAAATTAATACGTTTTCCCGCAAATGATCACCAACTATTTTTGCAAATGATGTTTTATATTATAAAAATTTTGTCATTTCATATAGAATTGGAATTCTGGTTAAATTAAGATATGCATGCTGTGAGGCATACTAGGCTAATCATGTCAAGGTCATTCTGTATGAATCTGGAGAACAGTATCTCAAAGGGACTGCATTTGCTTTGGGGCAGGTATTTTTTGTAGCCTAGTCCCCAGGTCTTGATTCCCTATGCACATCCTGCTTAGACCAAGACTGCATAACCCCAGTAGTTATTGATGTTGTTATACTAGGCACTTTAATTTTTTTCAAAATAAACTCAGAATACGAAAGTAGCTGCAGTTTTTTGCAGTAGCAGTATGTTTAGGGAATTGGTGCTAAGTACATTGGCCCTGTAGCTCAAGCTTGTCATTAATGATGAAAGACTAGAAAGGGAGCTTTCTGCAGTTTATCTGATAAGCTTGGCAGTAAAGCCTGGAGTTCTGTACCTTAAACAATATGAGGAATACAGGCTTTTTATTAATAAAAAAAATAAAAATAGTCCGTCTTTGAGCAAAGTGTCAGCACCCACACATAAAAAAAAAGAAGATGCAAAGAACTAAATTCAGGACAGATACTCAAGCTTGTCCATTTTTACAGTAACCACACTGAGCTGACAGAGAAAAATGAGATCAAAGAAAGAGTAGTATCTTAAAGACTGTTTTCAGAGATGTTTATTAGGCTTAAAGTGTCTGGGTAAGCCAGTATTTTTTATTTTCTTTAAAAGTCATTCTCCATCTTTCTTCAAAAGCTGCAACCTGACAATATTAAGGGGGCTCATAAAATAGTTGGAGAAAAATTTTTTACAGGTTTCTGTAGTGAGAAGATGAGGGGGAACAGTTTTATATTGGCAGAGGGTAAACTTAGATTGGACATGAGGAATAATTTTTTTTTTGCAGTGAGGGACATGAGGCACTGGAACAAGCTGCCCAGAGAAGCTGTGGATGGCCCATCCCTGGAAGTATTCAAGGCCAGGTTGGATGGAACCCTGAGCAACCTGGTCTAGTGGAAGGTGGCCCTGCCTGCAGCAAGGGGGTTGGTACTCGATGACCTTTATGGTCCCTTCCAATACAAACCATTCTATGGTTCTATGTGTCTCTTAGCTAAGGGTGAGAAAATGTTTAGAGTTTCTCATGTGAAAGATTCTCAGTACAAAGTTCAATAAATAATATGACTTACATTTTTATAACTTCTTATCCTGATAAGGCCCAGCATACTGCATAGCATACATGCTTTTTCCCTAATTTCGTGACTGAGTTTGCCAAATACGTGGCTGGAAACTCAGACATAGCATTACAGCCCACAACACTAAAATATGAAAGTTCTCATTTTCAGCTAACTTGAGCAGAAGCTGCTATCAAATTCTGTAATTTTGATTTTTCCATTGGTAAAGAAAAATGGAAATACAACAATCAAAGTTTAATTACAAAAGAAGATATTCCCAGAATGTATTAAGGCTGAGAATACAGATAGCAAATATTTTAAAGTAAAATAAACAAACAAAAGAATCAAATAATCCCAAAAAACCAAACCTTTCACATGGAGCAATGTGTATTTCAATAGTGTGGTTTTTTATATGTTGTACAGAAAATGTACGGTGGCAATAACCTTTTAATGATTACTAAAATTTTATTTTATTTAAAGTAGCTATAGACTCCTGTAAACTTCAGTTTCCTCTATATAAAACATCAAATGATGAATACAGAATTTCTAGACAATCTGATCCTGAAGATATCCTAAATAATCCTGTTATGCTGTGCATAAGACCCTTACTGGGATGAAACCCAAACCACACCCATCTAATTAAATAGAAAAAATCATTTTCCCTAAAAGACCGTTTTCTAAAAGCAGAATTATTAAAAGGAGTAAATAGTAGGCAGATTGTGAAATCACTATAAGACCACACAGATGTACAGATGTATAACTGGAATATTCAATTTTATGAGCAGAGTTTGTGGAGTCCTTTTTTTGAATTTTAGTCAGAAATAGCCATTTCAGTGCATTCAAGAGACAGGAAGAGAAATCTCCAACCCAAAGGCTATCAGAAAATGTTCTTCAGGGAAAATGTATCCACTTCCCATTCTCCCATTTTAGTATTTAGTTTAATGCACATCATGTATTTGGCTTCTGTCTGTGTTTTTCTTTCCCAGCATAATTTTTGCAACAGATTTGCCCTGAAGCATTAACTACCCTTGATAGTTTTCTCTCTTACTGTGTGATTACTTGCTTAACATAATGACTTTTCTGCTTTTTTAAATTAGTATGGTGTCACAGGAACTACTGTCAAAAAAGTTGACTTTAATGCAATATGATAATATCAGTAATGGTAAGAACATACAGAAAGTTAATGTAACTACACTTCAAGTGTCCTGAATAACCTTTCAGAATTTCCATGCTGTATTTTGGACAATAGTTTTTCAAAAGGCATTTTAAAAAATTCAGATCTGTAACATGAAAATAGCAAAACACAGTTGAACAGAATTTCCCAACAGAACATTTTATTCTCTTTAGGAAGAATTCTATAAAATGCCCCAATATATCATTAAGAAATGCTAATTTTATCTATGTCCTTCTAATGCTAACCTGACTTACTATGATACCAAATTATTATCTTCACTCATAAATTGTATACTAATATACATTATATTTAACAACATAATTCCTCCTGTAGCCTTCATTATGCATATATTATAAATTATAGATTATCTTATGGATTTTAAAAATAGAATTATTAGATATTTCCAGAATACATTTTTTTCAAGAAACTCCTGAGATTAAATCAGTTGTTTTATTTATTTGCAAAATGTTAAGATTTTGTTTTTAGCTCAAATACATGATACATCAGGTTTTTTAACTGGAATTTGAGGCGAGCAAAATTCAATTTTCTGACTATTTATTATGTGACTTTGTAGCACAATAATATTGAAAATTGCTCTACCACTGCTTTGTTTGATTTTATTCATGTACTAAAACTGTGAAAGAATTCTGGAGCATGAATAATTTTTAAATCAATAACTACATTTGACAGTGAAGAAGTTAGGTTTTTACTGCTCTGGGTAGTGTAAAGTATAAGCAACATTACAGCAAAAATAAATCAGTATAATTCTTATATTCTTTCCTTTCCTATTGATTCATGTTAAAAATGGTGTGGTGAGGAAGCTACTGAAAGACAGAAAGACAATTTTTTCTTTAAAAACACTGAGCAGTTAAATTGTATAATCCCACTTAATGTTTTGAGTAAATCTCCATATAAATTCAGTGATTAACTGAGAAACAAATGAATTTATGAATATTTTTGTTTTATTCTCTTGTCAGTAGCAAATATTTCCTCAACATATGCTACACAAATACAGAAAGAGTGCTTCTCATAAACAAGCCAGTGAAATTCTGTTCTTTTGCATAATAGAGCTGGATTAGTTCTGTTCTGCTTAGTCTTCAAGCCTAGGGAAATGCAAATGCACATGTGGGTGTCTAGCTCATAAACTACACTTAACTGTATTTAAGAGGTCATATAAATGTTATGTTAAAATTTCATCAGCTTTCACCATTTAATACCACATTATGCATATAAATGCTGATACTCTCACGTTTTTCCTAATATCAGTAAGAATTCAAGCACATTTATATACATTAATCACAATATTTCAGAGTTAAACTGGTTAATGTAGTTCAACTTTATTGAAATTATCACTAACTTCCAAGTACAGGGAATGTTTAATATGATAATTATAAGGCCTTGAAAGAAGTTTGGAACAGCCTGTGATCACAAAGAAAAATAAAATCTACTCTTAAAATAACTAACCTGAACAGGGCTTTTAGACTCGGTCAGGATAATGATGTTCTCGGTGTATGTACTATCTCCTTTATTAATTATGCAAAATTTTATGGTTTCTTCTCAAAAGGCTATTAAACTGGAATATAATTAAAAACATAATAGCTGAGAACAAAAGTAAATATTTCTGGAAGTATGAGATTAATAACTTGGGCGTGAATTAACCATTATGTGGAATATATTGGTATATTTCTCACATACAGCTTAGCCACTGCACTTCATTTCTGAGCTACATGATCACTTCTATTCAGCCAATAAATGAGTGATAACTGTGTCATGTTTGTGAACAGATTCAAATAGTTATTTCAGGTATTAAGCAAATATTGTCTAGGTTTAATATTGTCTACTGAAACTCTTGACCTGGAAATTCTGAGGTAATCACAGTGTTCTTGGGGTTTTTGTCTCTTTTTTTATCAGCAAAAAACCAGAGCTAGTTGAATGCTGTTTGTTATATTTTTCTTGTGTCTGGATGATTTATACAAATGCATTCCTGTATTTTCCATATCGTCCTTTCTGCTAACTAATTTGAATATTTCTCTTTAATTTTTCATTATATAAATCTTAGTGAAGAAATATGGGTGCTTTAAGGCTTTTATTCACCTCATAAAAATCCCCCAATTATTTTTCACAGTGTAACATCCAAAAATCTCCAGCACACCCTGCGGCTGGATCTGCATTTCAGTACATGCTGCTCTAGGCAGATTGGACTTGCTGGCCTCATTTCATTTGCAAGGAAAATATGCTCCAATTATCTCCATGAAGAGACCTGCTAGAACATGTTTTTTTATTTCCTCCCTCTGGAAGGAAATTTGCATGTGCAGTGGAGTGGTGAGCTAGCACAGTTCCCCACAACATGGAGCTGAGACTGAAGCAAAATACACTTCGCGCCAGAATTGAAGGATGCACTGCAGGGCATCCTCAGCTCATAGGCATGGTCTTTTACTCCGTAATACATATTGGATGGTTACATGTCACCTCTCTGCTACATTTTTTCATGTCAGGTCCTTTCTCATGGATTATAATTCTTCTAATAAATTAATTAATTTTGGGTCAGGGGATAAAGAGACACAAAATTATAAAACTCACAAAACCTCCAAAACAGAGAAAAACAAATGTTCTTATGATTGAATTCTTTTCCCAAGCATGGAAATATCTAGAACTAATTACCTCTGGTCAATGTTAATGTTCAAATGATGATTTGGCATTTTCTGAGAGAAAACCAGCTAGCATAGGCTAAATTGTTCAAAAGATCATTGAAGCAACTCAACAGTATAGTTGATTGAATTCCAGTGCCAGGGATCTTTCCCTGTTCATTTATAATTTTGCAACAGAAGCATAGCTACTACATACTTTTATCATTAATATTTTTAAGGGGAATTCTGGTGCACATTTAGGGTTTATCTAAATTTCCCTCTTAAGGTTCTTTTTGGCATGCTCAAGTTTTATTTTTTTTTAGAACCAGGCAAATATTAAGTCTGAAATAGTGAGCTCAGACAGAGATGGAAAATAACCTACACAAATTAGCAAGATTTCTCACACTTCAATGTGTCAAGCAGTTTGTTAACTTACAATTCAGGCCCACCAAGACATCTGTCCAGCACAATCAGGTGGAGAGGACACAGAGAGGAGGAAGAGCACAAGCAGGTAAATACATGTCAGGAGGACTTGTCTCCTGGCCAGAATCTCTTTCTGAGCAATTAACTGTCTATAGATACCAATTTAAGTTCATATTTTTTTTAAACACAGAAAAATAAATAGACTACCCTTTGGGTATTTCTCCATTTTTTAGGAGGTTTAAGTGAATGGAGAAATATAATTCACCAAATTAATGTATCTAATAGGTCACACAAGTACAAATAGAATCATCCATTTATTAGTATAATTGAAGTAAATTGAATTGAAGTAAATTACAAGGCATTTGCAGACATATGCAAATTGCAGGCAAAGCTGAGACATTGAAGACCTTTGACAATTGAGTGTTAAAAGAATTAATCCCTAAGGAATTTATAAACATTTTCACTTTATATGGATACAGAGAGTTTAGAGCATATTTCCAGAAGACTTATGGACATCTGCCTTTTTTAGTAATGCTTTCTTACCATTGCTGTGGTAGTTAGGATAAGTTAGGCCTGGTTAACGTAGCTGCTACCATAAGCCCATGAACATTTATCAGCTATTTCTATAAGTAGGCAGTAGGTGACCAACCTCTAGTTCTGAATGACAGAATGAACCTCGAATATCAGAAATGGACAGCCAAACTACACAAGCCAACCATCAAAAATGGCAGCAGGTCTAGAAGCATTTTCTTTTGACTGCCAAAACAGCAACACCAATTCAGACATCACTGTCTCCTATTCTTTTTCTCTGTACCACTGTAAAAATTCTAACTCCATTTTGTGTGTTATCAGATATTAGAGCCCTGAAGGAAGAAAGTAACTTTCTCCTTAGATTTCCCACTCCTTAATTCCTCTCCTCCATGGCAAACAAACCTCAACCTCTACATGTTTTCTGTTCTGTATTTATTCGGTTCATATTCTAGTTGAACTTATGCATATACAGAAATCAATAAATGAGAAAATCAATCAGAGATTCCTCTCTCAGAAGAGAGAAATGGGGGTCATCTGGTTTTGGCTAGGATAGAGTTAATTTTCTTCCTAGGTGCTGATACAGTGCTGTGGTTTTGCACGTAGTATGAGAATAATATTGACATTACAATGCTTTAGTTGTTGCTGAGCAGTGCTTACCCTAAGTCGAGGACTTTTTCCCACGCTCTGGCAGCGAGGAGTTATATGGGAAGCTGGGAAGCAGCACAGCCTGGACAGCTGACCCAAACTGGCCAAAGGGATATTCCATGCTATAGAAAGTCATTCTCAGTGTATAAACTGGGGGAGCTGGTTATGAGACTGGAGAGAGAGCACATTTCTATAACCTTTCAGAATATACTTAAAAACTGTCTCATGATATTCCCTGAAAACTCCTATGTGGCTGATCAGCTATGACAAACTCAATAACTTTCTAAACAATAGACCTAATTAATTTATTCTTAAAACGCTTGAAAAGTAGTCCCATAAAAAGTTCTTTCTTGCCAACTATCTTATTAAATAACTTTTCAGACAGTTAGCTTTGTGAAGGAACTTATTCTTGGATCTTATTTTTAGCAAATTGTCACTCTAGTATATCTAGCTTGCTCAGTGTAATATTTTGCTGTTCTCCACTTAGCCTATGTAAGAATCATTCAAAAGGATTCTAAAATTGACTGTCAAAAAGTTTAAAGTTTTTCAGCCTAATCCAGCTACTCAGATTTTGTAAATTCAACTTTGCATCTTAATCCCTTATACAGACTGTTTAAAAATTTATGGAAGAATTTCAAATGACTTCTCAAAGATTTTTTCTTTTGAAGAAAAAGGGAAGAAAGAGAAAGAGTGATTCCATAGTGATCTTGTATAGCATGGAATTAGAGATTAAGCCCCTTTTAATATTTAAATAACCTAACATTAAAAAATGTATGTTGCCTCATTATTCTGAAAGACAGATAATTAGAAATAATGTTAAAAAGGTAGTTTGAAATCATGCAAATAAACCACCTCTAGATCTGAGATTTTCCTCCTTTCCTGCAGACACTTGAACTGCTAATTTTCTGGGAAAAAATGTCTGTATAATCTTATTACTATTCAGTAAAGTTTTCACTGAGGGAAAGATAATGGTATACACTACTGTGAGAAATTATATCTGATCCAATGAGCCTGAACTTCTGTTGTATAGAAACCTAATTCTGTTGCAAATTGTTATGCAGAAATAAGGGAATATGGAGGAAATAAGGTGTTTCGTCCCGCAGAGCTCCTTCCACTAGGGGGAGATGAAACTGCATCTGAATATCAAACACCGTGATCATATAAAAATGCTTTATTTTATAATGTACCACTACTTCCCCTTCTCTACTTTGGAATTCACAATGGACTTGGTCTTTAATGTCCACCTACTATCTCTTGATGCTATCTTTGCCAAGGTTTTCACCCTTAAACACATATTCTGCCTCTTACTAAGCAACGGATAGTATGCAAAAAATAGTCAATATTTATATATATAGTCAACATATATATATAGCCACTTTTGTGGAATTTCAATGTTTCTATGTTAAGCGGTAGCATCAAATACATTTTGTTTAACATCATCCACGTTCATGATTCTTATAAATACAGACAGAATTTTTGGGAAAGAATTATTACCAATGCATGTTATTTTTAATAGTTTAGGTTATGCACCACATAGCTACTTCCACACATTCATGTGAAAGTAAGTAAGAAAGAGTTTTATTGTACAGATTTATAACTATTTGGAGTGTTTATGAAAGTTGTAGAGTACCAAGTTTTTAACTTCCTAGCTTGTTTTCTAAAAGAGGATAGTAGCTCCAAATGCCAAACTATCTTTGTAGACAGAGAGGAAATATTATTACCATGTTTCCCACCTACAACTTTTTTTTTTATTCTGCTTTGGCTACTCTTACAAGGCGGATCTAGTAAGTATGCTTGTAAAATTTTTTTTTTTTCCCCTCCAGCCCCTTCCTACCTTTTCTTCTCAGATTTTGTTGCTTGTCATGACACCATATGGTCTGGAATATCCCTTTGGGCTGTTTGGGTCAGCTGTCCTGGCTATGTCCCCTTCCAACTTCTTGTGGACCTTCAGTCTCCTTGTTGATGTGGTGAGGTGAGAAGCAGAAAAATCCTTGACTCTGTATAAGCACTGCTCAGCAATCTTGAAAACATCTCCTTTCATAGTGTTTCCAGCACAAACACAAAGCACAGCACCATGCAAGCTATTATGAAGAAGTTTAAGTCTATGGCAGCCCAAAGTAGTACAATATTCACCTTTTATCCCGTACTGGTTATGTCATGCTCAGGTCCCACACTATCTAATGCATCCTCATCAGGCACCACTCCCTTCTTGCCCTTTGATGTATTTACAGAAATATCATTCCTTTAGTCTGCAGACCAGCACTACAAAATATCCTCGGGCTTCATTCAGCCCAAACCTCTGGATGCCATCCCTTTTGGTGGTGCTGGTCACTCAGGACTGAAGAGGTGGTGCCTTGTGTGCAGTTACTGGGCTGCAAAACCAGCTCAGCTCAGGTCAACACTGCACTTACATTGTCTGTCTATGTACAGCACTTTCTCTAGGATAAGAAATAAATTGCACTCATAATTTACTTCTTTAAGTCTTTCTTAAACTAAAAGGAAGACAGACTCCATGCTGTTTTTTCTAAGACTGCTTCTATCAGACAGCTACTTGTCTACAGATAGGTCTTCAAACATGGGCACTGAATGGTATAAATAGTTTGTCTGATTTTCTCATTATATTCTTTAAAATTCTGTGGCCTCCTATCTCTTTCTATTTCATTCAATACTCTAAGTTCAACAGATTTTTTTGAACTGTAAGTTCATGTTTTCCAATTTTTAAATAAGTATTTTCTTGTTCTGTGTTTAATGACTTTAAGAAAGCAAATTTGTTTCTTCACAAAAATATATGTTACACAAAATATTGCCAAGTCTTAAAAGCAGTTCTATTTATATAGCTTCTAGTAAAAATAACTGATTTAAGGAAAGGGTAATTTTCCAAAGATGTTAAAAAAAAAATCTTGATCATAGCCATAAATGAATAATTTAATTTTTTTTAATTCCTAAAATATACAGATTGTAGGTTGTTACAAGTATCCATTCATGGGCATTTAAAACAGAAAGACATATAGAATTTAATCAAGCTTTCTGACTTTTGAAAAACACTTTAATATTTTTTTTTCCTTTCCTTATAATCAGTGTTCATCTTCAAAATTAAATTCATCATATTCTATCATTGCTAATCTTGGCAGCAATATTTAATTCTCGATATTCATTAATTTTTTGATCAATATATTTTGTTCACACAGGCATTTAATTATTGGATATCTGATGGCCTGGATGTTTTGTGCCTGTGTGTCTGCGAGTACATGCCAGTGTATATAAAGTGAATATATTAAGATTATGTAATATAAAAATAACAATGGGAGTAATTTTAAAAAATATCAGCCAGAAGGTCAAGCTTCAGAGATAATTTCCAGGGGAGATTAAAGTACAGTAGGCTTTGACTACCTCTGGGAAACATTAAAACCTTCCTACTTTGAAAAAGTTATTTTGATCTAATCAGAGAGACAGTCACAGCTTACAGACCACTGATTTCCCCCAAATGTTCAAGACTGTAGATCAATCTATTTATAGGCTTAAAAAGAAAAAAAAAGACAAAAACCAAACCCACAGCATGACCATGACTGTAGTACACATACATTTTCTGGAAACAGAGTACACTCATTGTGAAGATCCCCTAAAGACCTGTAAAACACCAGTATTTATTACATAGGAGGAGCAAGTATTGAGGAGCAGAAAAAGCAAAATAATCAAAAACAAGCGGATAGCCTTGCCTTTGGAGCTGGATTACTCATGTGTAAATTAAGCACATACATAAATGAGAGTTTTCAGGTCTAGGGCCCTAGGCTACCATTTGTGATGTCTGATTTGCAAGAAAATTATTTTCTTCATTGTGCCAATTACTTTCTGCCCAACTTACAACAGCTTCCAAATAGATCATTAGCCAAATAGCAATTACCTTGGGCAAAGAACACCTCTTAACAATACCCAAATTATTTGGCTCATGGAAGCAGTGCTACTTGTGAAATTAAACTGCAGCTAAAAAAGAGAGTTTTAACAAGAGGCTTACAATTTTAAATAATTTCAAACACAATTTTTTTCAAGAGTAATATTTAGTTCTAGGCATGTTATAATTTCAGTATTAGCAAAATGAGATTTACATTAGTACTGAATCATTTGTTTCGGAAAAATCTGCTATCCTGTAAACTGAATGTGCCAGCTGCTGGCTACCTGCAGTTTTGTTTTTATAAGACCATTAATTATAAGACAAGGCAAGTGCTAAAAATTCATAATCTTAAATTTAAGAAGGAATAATCAATAGAACTACTGACTATACACCTGCCATATTCATCTAAATTTATGAATGTTTTACCATTTAAATATGGGCATTTATTACATACAATAATGCTACAAGTCCAAATAACCACAAAGATTTGCTTTTCTTTGCTAGTAATGAATGACTAGCAAAATTCGAAGTGTAAGCTTATGAATTAACATATAGCTTTCAGGAGGAATAGAAATTTTTCTGTTCTTGAGGTGTGGATTGACTCCACAACTCAAATAGTTATGAAGTAGAGATGCATTTATTCCAGCTGGGGTGCATGGGGATAGCCCCTCCAAAAGCATGCACACCATTAGCAGCACTTTACTTGGTTTATATTAGGTTACAAGTTACATATGCATGAAGTTACACAAAGCTCCTATATATATTCATTACCTGTCCCCACTTCGTATCATAATGAGTTCAAAGTTCATTTAAATATGTTTGTGCAAGCGCAGTGTCATGGATTAATTGTGGGAGAGGGTCCCGAAGATAAATGAGGGATAAAGTTAGTAGTCTTCCTCAGGATGAACTCTTCACCCTGCTCCCTTGCACATGCTCCCTTGGTTCTTGGTCTTAGTCCAAGCCTTAGAACTAACTTGTACCAGCTCTGAGGTTCGAGAGCAGGATGTTCAGTCACACCCAGTAGTTTTTCTCAATTATTTGGCTCTCTTCTCTATATCCTCCCTGTTACTGGGTAGGAACAAAATCATTAAGCAAATGATACATTGTCTTCAGCAAGCAAATCTTAGTAAATCATTATCCAATCTCTGACCTTCTAAATCAGTTCAAAAAAATTATTATCCAGCTTCCAGTTCCCCTTAAATTAGTAAATTCTAGCCACCCTAAATCATTCTCCTTATTAAGACCAGGGCCAATTATTTCTGCATTAAAACCACAAATACTTTTCTGCTGAACACAGTGAAGACTAAAATAAGACTAAACTTTTCATAAACAGAGCCAGGAGTAAAATATCACATCACTTTTGCTCCTTTATTTTATTATGCAAGCATAACAAAGAATGCAAATTTATTTTTAAGGATCTACTGTCAGTAGACCTTACAAACCACTGACCTTCGGGCCCATAGGAGCAATAAAAAAGCAACTCCCTTTGATCTAGGAAAATGGATGCTCAACAAACTCATAAACTGGTCATCTGCTAATTCAAAATTAAGAAAGAAAAATCACACTCTAACCTGAACTTCAGCCACTTGGGTTCTTTGAGAGACATTCCAGAAAACAAACTCCTAAACTTCATTTCTCCTAGGCTATTCTGGAAGCCAGGAATAAATTCCTTCTAAAATTATTATCAGCCTGTCTCTCTCAGTAGTTGCTGACCCTTCTGTCCTGGCAGAGTATGGGATGAGATTATGAAGTGGAGCCCTGAAGCAGAGGGGAAAAAATATGCATTCTCCTGAGGATTTGTCTGCCTGCAATGCTTTAAGTACAAGGCAGTAGCAGAAGCTTCTGCCCAGTCCATCCCTTCAGGCCTGAGGAGGGAGGGTTTGTCTCACACAGAGGGAAGGAGGGAGGTTGTAAATCATGGGAAGAGAGACTTCACTATCTGACTGTGGTACACGGAGGCTCAGATTTCATTTTTTCAGATCCTGAGGGAAACAGGCTCTTAGGACTCACTGTAATGATGCTTTGAATGTATTTCTTCAACATTTTGTAATTATTACATATAATGTTTAAAATTTGAGTAGAATTTGGGTCAAAAAATTGTTTCAGAATAGGGTTTCTTGGTTCTTTTTTTTTTTGCCTGTTCTACTGATTTCCAAAAGGTCAAACATTCAAACTTGTTGATTAAAATACCAGTCAATGTTTTATGTCTTATCTTGCTTTTATTTTTTCACACAGAGGAAAACCGCTCACCCTTGCTCTTGGTTATTCTGATGGTTCTGATGCCAGCAGACCTTTGCAAAAAAAAATATTTTTACACCATTTTAGGAACTTGAAGAAACAAATAACCTTAAAAAATTGAATTCAAATGCAGAAATTCTGAAGTAGTTTTTATTTTGAGCAGTTACATTTGGCAAGTTACAACTGACTGAAAACATGTCATGACTGTAAATTATATAAAATCACTACTGAATGATGGATTTATTCAAGAAAGTCTAGAATGGTAATATTCAAATGAACACTTTGCATCCCTACAGATTTCTTGTAAAACTGTAACTAATAGAATCATCTGGCACAAATCTTATGATATTCTTAATAAGGCCGTTGAAAAGATTAGTGGGCTGAATAGATTAATGGTGTGAATTCTCTTATCAATATTAAAATTTGGACGGCAAAATTTTGGTACTGTACTGTAAATATACCTTTGTGTTCAGTTTAGTTCAATTCAGTAAGTACAGAACTCATGGGGAATATCACTTCTGAGTTAACTTGCCTTTTCATAAAAAATTGGCTACATATGAATAATCACCTTTTAAGCAGCTCTGTTTGACCCTTCCTCAGTGTATTTCACAAGTCCTTTTTGCTACTGTCTATCTATAGTACCAAAATTAATATATGGCAACCTAAAAGAAAGAAAAAAGTAGAATCAATAAGACACACAGGTACATTCCCTTTGTTTACTTTTCTTTGGTGTAATCAGCTGGAATTAAGTATGAAAAGAGTACAGAATGTTTTGCACCTGGTAAAGAAACCATACAAGGAAAACATGTAGAGACAAAAATTGTAAATTGATATTTTGATAAAAATAACACTTGTTACATTGAAGATCTCTCTGCTGACTCACTTTATTATTATTTTGAACAGTATCATAGTTGAGCATTTTCATTAAAAATGGTCTTCTGGACAACATTGGGCTTTTTGAACTTGCTTGAGAGCTGTTGTCAGATATCTTCTGACCCCAGGTGCACTCACCATGTGCCAATACTATGATGAGTGGTAGCTTGCTGCGGCACAAGCATCTGCTTCCATATTGCTTGCAGAAAACCAGTAAGAGTGTGGAGTTGCCGTGTTATCTAGAGCAGATGGCTGGTGACACCTGCCTAGGGGTGGTAGCTCTTGTGTTCTGCTGAGTTTGAATAACTAGTAATTTCTTCCTGTTTCCCCTTCCACCCATCATGTTTTTTATCTTATCTATCCTTACCTGTTCCTTTAAAATATATTCTACATATTTTCAGGGGTTTTTTTTAATCCTATGCTTCAGGTGGTAGATCATTGTTTGGGCCATCATCTGACCTCTTGTCACGTGCTTGAAGGTTGTCAGGACAAATGTGTGGGCTTCCATCCTGGTACGGACCCAGTTTCTGCAGCATTGATGAAGGATCTGCCTTCTTGCAGCATTTCACCCCTGACTGCAGGACACTTCCATGACTGCATTGTTTCTTCTTAGCTATTTTTTTTACCAATGGATAGGTAGTTATGCAACCTGCTGAAAAACTACAACCTAGAATGGAAAGGGGGCAGTGACTTTATGCTATAAGGAAGATGATAAGGCGAGAAAAGGTACCTGGCAAGCAGGCAATGAATATTTCACTTAGCATATGAACTCTAATCAGATTCGGGAGCATAACAGGCAAGTATATTCGACTCTTTATGGCAGGGTCTGGTACACAGGCACAATGTATACTTAATAGAGAGACATTTAGGTCTTTTGCCCAAAAAATTCTCCCTGATTTCTCTCTTGAGCAGCCATAATACAAGCTATTTCTGCAGTATTTGCCATTTGAGACCATGATAACCAATTAAGATAAAAACATATATGGCCCGATCAGTGGGACCTTATGAGTATGGGAACTAAACAGCTGAATAAACATGCTAGGTGCAATCTTAACCCAGATAATTATTTAGAGAATATGTTTCAAATTTTTCACTTAATTTCTCTCCCTTGAAAAAAATTATATAGGATACGTGCGTTCAAAGACAGTATTTGATTTCAATAAATCAGCCACAGAAAATGTTCTATGACAGATATATATACACACCATTCTAACCCTAACCCTAGCCCTAGTTAATTACCCGAGCAGAGTCCCTGGCTTGTGCAGCTGAGAAAGATGGAGGAGCAGCCATGTTAGGGCCTTCTTGCAATGGCCTTGGGCGGCTCTTTCCAGCAGCAGTGTGCCTGCAGCTCGAGGCTCTTTAGATCTCTCAACCCTAACCCTAGCCATAACCCTAACCCAAGCCCTAGTTAATTACCCGAGCTGTGATGTCTAATTTTTCTATTTTCTTCTCATGCTTCTTCTGAAAATTCAATGGCTCTGCATCTTATAATTCTTTCCAAGTTTTTAAGCAGCAAATAAATTCTGAAACCCTAAGATAGACAAAGTGTAGTCCACGTGATATTGTATTTTTGTGATAGCATATTTCTTCTTACCATTTCTAGTTTCAACATACACTTCATACCCATTTGCTACTGGCTATTAAATCCTTACAATTGTCAGTTGACTCAAAAGCTGTATTTATATGTATTAAAGACTTCAAATTATGGAGAATTTACCAGTCAGAAGTACATAGTCTAACAATTGTTAATTAATGTCCAATATCCTTAGGAGTGTAAGTTAATTGCAAACGTCGTTTTAAAAGCCAGATATGGTTGTACTGACTGAATTAATTTTTGCTCTGAAAATTTTCCTTGTTGACAGGTCTTTTACATATATTCATGTCTAATGATTACATATTAATTTCCATTATTAACATGATAAATATCTGAGGAATATTTATCATACAGTTATTACATCATTTCATGAGCTATGTTTATTTATAACCATATAAAGAGGAGATACACTGATATGTCTAAATGTACCTTAAATATATTTGTAATATTTGTGCTTCCACTGTTTATTCAATGAGCATACTATAGTCTTTGTTATTGTTTTTGTTTTTTTTTATAAAGCAACCAAGTACTTTAAAGCTAACAAAATAAATAATACAGAAATTAAAAATTTCATTTAATTTACAGTGAAGATATCAAATCCATTACCAATTTAGATAATTCTGTATATTGCTTGGGCAAGACTAGCAACTCTAAGACAAACAACTTCAAAATAATGTGCCAGGAATTTGTTCTGAAGGTTATAAATTTTTACAGGTTATCTTCTGGATGTCAAAGCATGATTTTTTTGTTTGTTTGCTTTTTCTCTTTCTAGAAGTTTTGGCTATGAGGAAAAAAGAAAGGAAATTGCATAATAAATAGATATATTCACTTTACTGGGAAGAAAAAATCATGTGTTATGTTCAGTAATATATTTTTCATACAAATATATTTTATTAAATAGACATTTGTCTAAAAGTATGTTTGAATCCTCACTACTTTTCAAAATAAATTTTCAGCTTCAACTATACAATGTCATATGAGAAACAAAAATTTTTTATTGTGACACTGCCTTCATTATTTTATTCTATCCTGTTCTTTTTATTGGTGTCTAAAATCAGGGCTGTTAGTTAGAATTTGGTAATAAAGGAGGTAATTTTTAAAGACCATTCCCTAAGGAACAAACTAAATTCTGAAAGAGATATACAAAAATGTGCTATAGCTTAAGGTTTGTCCAGATCTCAACCAACCCTGGTGTACTGCACCAAGACAATGTGTGCCTACTTTTTTTGCTCTGACATTGCATATTAAGAAACAATTATTTAAATAAAAGGTCTAATAGTGTGTGAGAAGCATGTATGTTGACCTCATTAGTAAAAGGAATAAAAAGGAAAAAGGTAATAGCAATAAATGTATTTAAATCAGCAATCAAGTATGGGTGACAACCATGCTAAAATGTAAATGGTCTAAGCACAAACAACTGCTTATTTTTCAGTGAGGAAATTATAGCTGTGAAAAATAAAGCAAAGCACACCATTACTTTCCAAGCTCATTTATTTAATTAAACAAACTCAACATAGGAGTCTTGCATATGATTACTATGAACTGAGGCAAGACTAAATTCCTCAAATTCCTTGAAAGATTCCCACAAGTATTGGATAAATTTTGTGAATTTTTGGGTGAGCTGTTTGGTTGGTTTGTTTTCTTGTTGAGGCTCATCATAATTTGTGACAAAATTTAGTTCCTTATTCAGTGCTAGCATTTTTTATCCAGTAACAGTTCTTTTTCCTTGTGAGAAAATTCCTTGCTCTTTGTTCAATGAACTTAATTTGAGCATCCATACAGGTAATAAAGTCAATATCATACAGTACTATATGTGTAAATGTCTAGCAAAAGCTGAAGACAATAAAAGTCTTATTAATATGTTAGATATTTTCTTTAAAAAAAACCTTGAACCCAAAATACTATGTTCTAAAATAATTATCTTTAGAATTTAAAATTTGAAATGAATCTTGGAATTAAAATAATATATTCCCAGTATGCTGGATACTTCACAGACATAGCATAAGAGTTATATGTACTTTCTCGTTTCTTAAAAAAAAGATAATTTCCCTCTGATATTTTTGTGCAATTGTTTTCATGTTAAATAAACAGAACAACATCTCAAAGGGCCAAAATTAATATATTTTTTTTGTTAGTATTGAAGGAAATTAGTTACCATAGATTGGAGTTTTATATTCCTGAACAGTTTTGAAAGAACACTGTCTGGTATTGGATTCTGGCTTACAAAAGGATGATATAGTAAGGAAGTTCCCTTCAACTTCTATAGTTTTTGACAAACAGACTTGAGTTTTTTCTGATTTTTTCTGGGAAATTTGCTAAAGTATATCTGTTAAAAGCCGTGAACGCAGCATAAACACTTATTAGTACTAGCATCAGAGCTTAGTATGCATACAGAGGTTGTATTTTACAGTTCCTGTGAGAAAACATGCTTGTGATTTCCCATATCAAAAACAAGTGTGGAACATTAGAGGACTGTTATAACTTTTTATTCTAATCAGTTTAGTGGAAATATCTGTAGATCAGGAAGCTTGATTCATGGCGAAAATGTTTAAATTGGTGTGCACTTTATTCTAAGATGTGTTATATTATATAAAGGATAATATTACAGTTGTCCTTGGAAATTTGGACATAATGACTTCAGCTCTGTGGAACAAATCCAAAGATTTGTGATGCTTTAATGATTAAATATTTGGGGCATTTTGAAATATTTTATGTTTATTTTTAATAACAATTAACAAATTAACAAACAGAATCTATTTGAGCTCTTTCCATTCACTAGTGAAACAAGTATACTCCGACAGACACTAATAAGACAGAAGTCAGATAGCAGTTTCAAGTAATCTCTGAGCTTTATTTTGTGCACAGAAACAGAGGCATAAAATACTGAAAATATATAAATTATTAAATAATTTAATAGGAACTTGTGGAAGTTTTGTATTCGAATTTCTGTCTTGACAACTTTGGGAATGTTATTTTCAAATACCATTACCAAGTCAATGGGGTATAGAAAACTGTTTGTCTTAACAGCCATTTGTCCTTTATTGTCTATAAAAGAAATTTCAATCTGTAATAGAGACTGGTATAGAGAGTCCTGAATTTGCTTGTTTTAGTCTGTATTGCCAGATGAAGCCAAAACCACTACCAGTAAGTCTTTCAGGACAGGCTTTAGACAGATGTATACAAAATATATCCCAGCCTTGTACTTCACTTCCAACAACTGCCAAAAAATCATTAAAAAGTGTCTGTTAACTTTTTGTTAAAAATTCAATGTAGCTATGGGAAGAAATTCCACCATTAGTGTAAAAACAGTTTATGCAATTGGACCAAAAACCTCACATCTATAATTATTTTTATGACCTTCTTCCCCAAACACAGAAATTATGTCATAATCTGGGGATGATACTTCATATGGAAATTTCAAGATAGCTGGTTTTCTTTTCCCTTCACAGGTTGTGTGCTATTGTTACCCTTAGGGTTCCATGCATAAAAACAGTGTAATAATTTTGCACTATGTTACTTTACTATTTCTTTCATATTTCTGGTTTGATTGCTGTCTTAGGGCATTGGTCAATCAAGGATTCTGTGCTATATTTTTGATTTTTTTTATATATATATTTGTCTGCTCCTGAGGCATTTAACAAGGTTTTCTTAGCCTTTCAGGTTCATTGAATTTGTGAAAATTGCAGCGATGTCAGCTTCCAATCTTATGCCTTGGGAAGCAGAGGGAATTGGAGAGGTCAGGGACTGCTGGGCAGCAGTCAGCTATTACAGTATAAAAAGCAATAATAGTCATGGCTCACTAAAGAAGGTAGCAAGAGAACACAGAACTGAGCTCACAACAGAGCAAAGAAATGCTGACTTTGGAATAGTAAACAATATATATAAAATACAAAATCTTTCTCAAACTAGTGTAGAGATTAGGTCAGACCTCAACTAATTTACTACAAACCAACCAAATTAACTACATGAGACTATTTCTTTCTTTACCATTTCATGATATTAGACTGTAGTTAGCTTGTTCTTTGACTCCTTTGCACTGTTACCTTTGAACCAATGTTATTTTAAAAGTTAAATCGTATGCTGTCTAACAACTGGCACATTAGTTGACAGACTGCATTTACTTGGTAATTGTTAAAATGTAATGTAATTTTAAAATTCAGGGGAAAGATATCAGCAAAATATTTTAGGATGAAATTAGATGTAATCACAGGGAGGAGGTCTGAAAATTATGAACAAGAATTGACTACTCTGTTATCAATTGTTAGAAATAGTCACAGTGTTGCAGTGGCTTTGGCTCAGATGAGCTGGGAGGCAGATGTACCTGAGGAAGGCCCTGGGTCTGAGGAGACCTTTAGCTTAGTGTGACAAAAAGATGCTCACCCAGGACACCTTGCAGCCAGCATCCTTAATATTCATCAGAGAACAAGAGTATTGGTTTTGGATATCTCCTCCTCTTTATCCTATATGGAGTTAATAGCTAGAAGGTTCTACTCTGCTCCTTTTAGCTGAGTTTCACCATCAGTTTTCAAAGTTCTGTACCCTCCCTCCTTGCATCCCCCGTTCCCTGGCATCTCTGCCATTCCTGCATCCCTCGCGTCCTGGTTGGTTCTCCCATGTAAACTCCTCCCATCCTGCTCCCCCTTCTTAACCCCGTGTTCGGCATTGTTCTGGGCTCTTTGCGCTCCAAAATAGAGATTGCTCCATTCTCTTCGACCCTTCCCGACCCCATACAACCTCACCGCCCCGCTGCTCCTCAATAAACCCTGTATTCTGAGAACTAAGAGACTACATCTCTTTTAATGGCCTTTTTTCCTGACAGTCTCCATCTCTGAGGCACTCCGCGCTGCACCCGCGGCACTCACGGCAGCACCCGGTCCAGGACACGTGAGGTTCGCGGTGGCAGCCTCCTTTCGTGCTGTTTCAAGGCTCGCTGCCTGTCCCAGAGCGAGAAACCACATCACAGCATCAAAATAAGAGCAGATCACTTACTAGAAATGCCTACTAGAACACTGTTCAGAGTAGTAGGTTCACCACGTAGAAATCTGACAGAGCCCTCAGTTTGACACCTAGTATTGCTTTGCTTTTTTTACTAGCAAAAATAATTATACCCTTATAAAGATCTATGTCAGTCAGGAACTTAAAATGATGCATATTTCCTCATTCTGTTCCCTTTTATATTATTGTGGGGAAAAAAACTCTTACATTTTCAATTCTACTTATAGAAATTATTGCCTGTGTTAGATATGAGGTAAACGGAGCACAGTTTACCATAGTCCATTGTGTGAAGGTGTGGAAAACCTCGACTTGATGAATACAACCTAGTGAAGGGATCAGAATTCCAGTTTCTATTCTGTGGTGTTACTTGCTCCCAGAATTCTAGAGAAGTATACAAATTTTGCCTGAAAGGAAAACAAAAAAATTAAATGTGAAATAAATTGAAATATTCAGAATGTGATTCATAATGTAGGAACCCCATCCCTCCATAAGTTATTTAATTCAGTATAAGCATGTGATAGTAGTAATAAAAAACTAATTGTGATTTGCGGTGCTTCCTATACAAAATTCTATTGCTGACTTGGCATCTTAACAGGATAGTTTTGACACAGTGTGTGATTTGGGTAAATTCTGCCAGGGCAGCTTTTAGTTTTCAGTGCCTTCAACTGCTCAGCATCAGCATTCAAGACATGCTGTTCACTTATGTTTCACAAGTGCAAACGAGGGTATTTTGAGCTGTAAATTGCAATTTAAATAGTGACCTACTGGGTGAATCACTGTTCCTCTATTATCAGCACCTCTTCTTCCCAAGTTTGGGGGCAGTGTTGCCAAAGCCACTCTGCTGAATGCATGTGTTTCTCAGTATGGGACTTACTTTGATATGAATCTGGCTGTTACTGCAGGCTCCAGGAGGGTGGCACAGGCTGGCTCCTGCCCAGAGTGAAGTCCCTGGTCCTCATAATTCCACCAGATCCGGAGCGGGCGGCCCCCAGGGTCCCGCAGCGTGGCGCAAGTCTCCCAACCACAGAAATTCTAGCAGGAAACATAGTGAGATGAAAGAATGAACTGGACTCCATCTCTGTTCTGCTAGGGAGGTTTATTTGGGGTATGGGGAAAAGGGGGGCAGGGAAGGAGAAGGGGGAAGGGAGATAGGGCAGGTAGCAGGTGCTAGCAGATCAGAGATAGAAGACCCCTCTCTGATGCAGACACGGGCTGATAAGGGGAAGAGAAGGGGCGGGATTTTTCTCCCTGGAACCAGTCCCAGGAGATGGAGGGGGAGAATTGACAGGGGGAACACACCAATACGTTTTCATGTACAGCAGAGCATATTTCAAAATGAACCAATAGTATACAGAGCAGGGAAACAAAGGGAGCACATGGAATCCTAAAAACCCACATTGCTACATCTGGCAGTAAAGATGATCTTCCCGTCTCCTGATTTCCCTTTATCTCTGACTATTTGTTGCTGCAATCTTTACTTTGATAAAGTCTTTTTCTATTTGTCAAGGAGTAATGGCTAGCTATGACAAGCCTATGACATGCTAGACCAGACAGGAGATATATATTGCTACAATTACTTCCAGAAGGCCAGGTGAGAAAATATCATTTTAGGAAAATGAGAATGGCAGGTATAGCATGATAGTGCACACTGTGGGTGTAGGAGTGGTAAATTTGGAACTAGTGATTTACTTGTTTATTTGGGCAGATTGTTTTAAATTTCCAAATTGCAATGAGGGATTTTGTCACCCTTGAAAAAAAGACATTTTAATTTACCCAGGCCGGACCTTCCACATAGGTACACTCCAGACACATGTTCTGAGAGATGAATAAAAATTATTTTTTCTTCTTAAAACAATAAGAAACTGTCTTTTCTTCTCAAGTACTTTAAATATTTATTATATCTTAATCTGAACCTATTATTTTAGGTTATCAAATATTACATTAGTGTTTGACAAACATACCTACTAACACATATACTGGTAATTTTTTTTATATGGATATCTATTCTAATTGACTTTCCATTTCTTATTTATATTCACTCATGTCTTTAGTTGTTTGTCTTTGCCTTTGAGTTAGTGTCTTGGAGTGATGTTATGATAATCCTTTATTCCTTATAGTTGGTTTATATGCTCAAAAAATGTGGTCCTGTCGCTTTAACTACGTTCAGCTGCAGAGAGAAACGCGGGTTGTTTTGAAAACTTTTTCCCCAAGCCTTGTTGCGGGGGAGCAAGGCGGGGGAGGGGAGGATTCTTCACTCGGCAAAGACTGCGTGCTGGGACGGCTGTCGGAGTGGGCTCTGTTCTGTTTTTTTTTTCTTTTTTTCATTTTTCATTTTTTCTTCATTTGGACCCCTTTTCTTTGATCTGCTTTGTCGCCCAAAAACCCAAGTGAGCCCAAAGAGGACCCAAGAGGACAGCAGAGCTCTCAGGGAGCTCCACCCAGCCCCCAAGGGGGGCAAGGAGGGGAGAAGCTACTTCTGAGGAAAAGGACTTTTTTTAATCAGGTTTAATAACTCTTTTTCTCCTTGGTTTTCCCCTTCCCCTTTGCCTTGCAGGGCACTCTGCGTGGCTTTATTAAATAAATAGTTTTTTCTTCACTTCCATCTAGGAAATTCTGTTGTGGGTGGAGGAGGGGTGTCAGAGCCCTTCGCTCTCGGAGGAGAGAGAGTTTTATCATTAATCCAGGACAGTTAGTTAACCTGAAAAAAAACCTATATTACACAGAGAAACCTTGAACATCAAATGAACTGCACTCTTCAAAGCATACTGCCATCTTAAGCAGCTGAATATTTCCTTTTATAGCAATTTATGTCAATTATAAGTGTGAAGGAGCACTTGATTAACACCATAATGGTCACTATAATGAATCGTTTCCTCAAAGTGAAATAACATAAAAAAATAAGGCTCTGCCTTCCTGAATATAACTAGGGTGGATTTGGAGGGGGGAGTTTGTAGGTTGGGGGTTTTTTTTGTTTTTTTTTCTTTGTTTGTTTTGTTTTGTTTTTTAGTTAAAATTCAGATTAAAGATTGCAAAATGTTATCTTAAAATCTGTGGAATTTATGAACAATAGTCTTTCTGTTTGTCCCTTTTCAAAAGTACTCCTAATTGCCATATCATGTCTATGTAAGATTTTTGCTCATCAAAATACTGCCTTTTCTCGCATTAGCTTCTCCTCAGCTACTTTGTACATTCTGCTTGACATGTTAATATAATTTTTTTTTCCCCAGAAGGAATGTGTCTTCTCTCTCTGCTGTAACACCTAGATGACTTTGGTTTGAACATTTCACTTTAATATACTTTTTCAGTTCCTCTGGAAATTTCCTAGTTTCATACTTAAAGCTGGAGAAGTAATGATTTCTTCTCCCTAACAGTCTATAGTTTTTGCATGGTGGTTTGGGTTTTTTTGGTTGGCTTTGTTGTTGGTTTGCTTTTGTTTTTTTCAGTGAATAGGTGAATAGGTCTTCCTTGCAGCTATATCATTGTCAATCATTATCTCCTGTTATGTTTATCTCATTTCTAATTCAGTGATCAATGAAAAATAGTCTATTTCAAAATGCTTTAAATTTTCCTACCTAACGCTGGCCAGCTGTGTTTTGTAGTACTGCAATTAAAATCCAAATCTTTACATCTCTACCACTCTGGAGGAAAATAAGCCTAAGTACAATTCTGATAAATGCTGAGATGTGTTTTCTTAACTATAAAGCATCTAGCTCTCTTTGAAGGGATGAGACATGCAGAGACTTATTTTTTCTCTTGAGTTCTCATTTTGCCCTTTGTCTGAATTATTTTGAGTTTATCCTGCACATCTAATAAGTTCAGATACTTAATCAAACTGTGGATGCTTGGTCACAGCTTATTTGAACCTCTTGCTTTGGAAATCTGACATAAATTGTGTGCCACTTGAGATTCTCACTACACTTCTGATTTTGGGCAAGTCAAATATGCTTTGCAACACTGCAGAAAGTGTATCAAACATAAAGTACAAAAAAACCTTAACAGAGCTCCTGCAAAGCACGAAGTCATTTCTATCTCATTTAGGCATCTTTAGGGAAAAACTAAGGATTTGCAATCAGAGGAGCTAGAGCAATGATGTCATGAAGATGTTTACTTATGAGCACAGAGTAGGATCTTACACACAGGCTTCATTTCCACTGATGTTTTGTTACATTTAATTGTTGTTTCAGAACGTCTACTTATTGTCTATATTTTGTATTGCACTGATGACACCTGACGTTTCTTTCCACACATAGAGATTGGAATGTGAGAAAGGTTAAGGTAAACCTAGATAGCTCCCTAAAGAAGTTTAGGCTTGAATACATAAGAGCACACTGATATTGCCTAGGCAAGAGCCAGAGGGATGACAAGCTTCCAGTTTCAGCTTGATTCTCCTTCCCCTAACAGTAGACTAATTCCATGCATCCATTTTGAAGTTTCTCAGGAAATGCATACTTTGTTTGATTGCTCCATCTGTCTCCCATATGGATATAAAGCATAGATTTCACAGAGAAACAAACCCAACACAGGAGAAATGAATCTATGTCTTTGCTTCCCTATTGGATTACCTTGAAATACACTTTATTCATTATTATTTTGCTCAGTGTTCTTCTATAAAGCACCTAAGATGACTGGAAGTTCCTTCATTTTGCTGCTACAGACAGTACAATTAGTAAAGCACTGGGACATCACATTACATGAACAAAAAAAGAGTATTTAGTCCATTTGAGTCCCTCTATGCATTGAGACAAAACCACCATAATTAGTGAGCACACAATATTTTATGAAACATAGTCACAGTTAAAAGAAGAGTCACATAATTTCTTTTTCTGAAATGGTACATTTAAGCTGTTTTTAGCACCTGGCTAATCAGTTTCTAAACAAGATTCTCCTGAATAATCTTGTTTTCCTTACTAAGCAGTATGCTCCCTTTTACTCCTTTTTTTGATCCCCTTTTTTTTGCTTTCCTTCAGCATGTAATATATTCCTTTCTGTTATCATTATAAAGGTGGTTTTTTTTTTTTAATTTATATTTAACTTATTTCCTCTTGTCCTATCTTCTTTTCTTCTAACATTATGCAATATGGTTTGACTGCTGTTCTCCTACTCTATTATGCTTTTCCTGTCACTTCAGGTGTTTGTTTCATCATTTCTTTCCTACCCTTTATGCTTCCACTATCATCTTCTGTTTTTCTTTGTAAAGGAATATTACACCACTTTGTACTGTTGCCTGCAATTTTCATTTTTTCCCCAAATAAGTCTGCACTTTGGTTCTACATTAATGACAGCCTTCTGTCATTTACCTTCCTCTTCTATCTTGGCTTTATTGTTTTCTGTTTACTGTATTCTTAGACTCATAAACAATATTTTTAAACATATGTTAATATACTTTCTTTGTAGTTTGAAAAAAATATTTCTGACAAGGACATCTATGGTGCCATTTATCCAACCTCTTTCAGATGCTACAGTGTAAATACATACAAAATTTTTGGTCACTCTGCAGATAGAAGCCAATGTTAGGAATTAATTCTTTGATAGATAAGTCAGATACAAACACCCATAATTATTCTTCTGTTTCTCTAGGAGAAAATTTTTGAGTTTAGCCTTTTCTGCTTTCAGAAAAGGGTATCAGAGAGGAAGAGAAATACCCAAAACTTGCATACTGCATGAATAAACATTTGGGTGAGTGGACAGTTCTGCATAAGGCTATTTACAATTGAAACCATATCTGTGAAACATTTTACATGAAATTAAGTAGTACTAGCATGAGAATATCTACACAGAGTGGTAGATATTTAGTCTCCTTATTTACGTCTGCTTTTCATGCCAGATTGCACAGAGTGGTCTCGATCCACTGGCCTTGGAACCTATTTGATGAGGCCACTGCATTTCTCTAGACTGCCTATATTTTCTTCCTTTTTTTCTCAAAGGGTGCTAGAGAACGTTATGATCTGCTGTGTTCTTGTGTTGTGGTTGTATTCTCACACAAAGGCAGGTGTGGTCACATTATAATCCTTTATCTGGAAATTTAGAAGCACTACCAGTCCCAGTGTTACAGGGAGGGATCTTTCATGCAGAATACAAAGCTTGGTTTGAATTTTTTCTTTTTATTTCCCAAAGTTTAGGAAAAGGAGAATTATAATTTAGTCTTAGAACTGGTTTACAATGAAACTTAGCTTACCATTAGACCAAAGTTATGCAAGGTTCAGGGAACTTCTAGGAAGCATTACTTGTATCATGGATGAAGCTTTCAGACATATATATCCTACTGCATTCTTTTCATGGGTGTCAAACTGCTAGCAGAAGAGTGCTGTGAGGTGTAGGGACCATGACAATTTTTGCTTCAATTGGATCCGGTGTTAGCTCTAATTGATCACATATTTCCCTATATTTATTTACATTAGGTAATTATGAAGTTATGCAATAAGGATTAGGAGATGTCTCCTTTGATGCACAGTCAAAAGAACGTATCTGTTAGCTTATACCTACACTCTTAGAAAAATCTATATGTTCTTCAGTAGGCAGAAAATTGTTATTTTCCATTTTCTTAAGATATTTAGAAGTGTATGTGTTTGAACTTATGCATGTAAGTATTATATGTGAGTACATATTTAAGGATGAATAATAGCAGGCAATCTGAGGTTCTTAATTTACAAAGCAGAGGGACTGATTTATTCTGAACTATTGAGGCTCAAGACATAGGTAAATAAATGTTTACAATATAATTTGATTTTAGTAAGGTTCTAGTATTCCTCATTAACTAGTGTCTGCCCTTGAGTGGATTGCAGTATGTCACTACTTGAATACTCCTGATCCTTTTTGATGAAAAAGAAATAATTGTAGTTCTGTAACAGTCATGTACCTCTTTTTAAAATGGTATAAAAGCCAAAGGAGATGACAACTGAAGCTCATGCAAAAATAAGAAAGTATTGACTTAAGTACGGCAGCAGAGTGCTCACCAATTTGCGAGCACCAATTTCAGAATCCCTGTTGGTTTGTCATACTTCATCCTAGCTACAGCAGACAGGTAAAGAGATTGGAAGCCTTGTTTTACAGTATTTTCATGTATCCAGAGCTGAAATGGATGTTAGTACTTGTAATGAAATGTAGAAGACCATTAGAAGTATTTTGAATTAATACTGGCCAACAGGCTTTTTTTATCATTTGTAACGTTGCAGTTGCTAGAGTTTGGATCAGTAATGAAACACAGAATAACTATAGGCTTCCAATCACATCAGGAAATTAAAAAATCCTAAAAATTAGGAGCTGTCAACATTCTGAGGTCATATAAACATTTAAACTCTTCTAGGCCATGTCTCCTTTTGGAAACTGAGTGGCTCGAGTCAATTAGTAATGCAAAACACATTTTGCTTTGTATCAACAAAACTTTTGCTTTGCAATTGGCAAATCAGTTGTAAAATAAACTTGACAAGCACTGTCCACATTGTATTATACTTTCTGACATTTTCTTCAAGATTATTTAACTTATCTTGCCATTTATGTGAAAGCTTAAGGAATATTTACTGGAAAAGCTGCCAGTCTTTTCCTTGTCACAAGGAGCCTGCATTTACTTATATGAAAGGGAGAAATTCAGGTAGCACTGAAGACTAAAATTAACGATTGTCCAGTTTATGCAGGGAATATACAAGAAATATAAAAGTGTGTTATTTGTTGTTGTAAATAAAATAATTTCTTTAAGAACCAATTTTAAAAAATGTATTACCTTATTACACTGAGGTGCTGTGAATTTTTACAGAAAAAAGAAGCTTATAGCTGCATTTGACAAGTATATAATAATTCCGCTTTCTAAATAATTTTTTTAAAAGCCAGTTTTGAATGGAACACTTTAAAAAACATCTTTAACAACATTGCAAATTGCAGATGATAAGAATTTTCTCTTATCAAAATAACCCACCTTTATTTCCTCAGCCAACCTGTGCTGAACCTGTCTTTATTAATATAATTCAACTATATTTTTAAAATATAGCTTGAAGGATGATTTGAATACAGAAACTAGAATATAAAGCAGTCTCCCTGAAAAGAAGGGTAAATATTGTCATTGTATATCCTACAATTACAATAGTTAAAAAAAACCACTGAGATTCCAGTTTAAATTTGTGAATAGTTTCTAATTTTAAAGAGTTCCAAAACGTTATTGCTCATTACCAATAGAAGCCAGCCCCATACTAACAAATTTTAACAGTGCTTGCCTCTGGACAAGCCTAAGTGGTAAAGCCAGGTTCATCATTGATTTCCATAAACTAGTGAGATTATGGCATTACTTAATTTTAAAAAAATATTAAACTATGTATTTTTACACATATGAAAGAAATAAATATCTATTTTATGAAAATTAGTTACATTGTAATGACAAAGTCTCTTCACTCGGACAAAACTTAGCACCATACTACGATGCACAGAATAAAACAGTATCCATATGGAAACACGTTTTCTGGAAAAACCATGATCCTGATGAAATCCTTAACACCTTTTAGTCTACTTTGTTTAACTAAGTGCAGAATTATTTTCTATTCTTTTAGTCAAAAGAAAAAGAGAAAGTGAGATTTACCAAACCCAATTAATAATAAAATAACATTTCAACTTTATCACATAGTGTAAAAATCTTTAAAACTCATAACCTCTATATTAAGTGACATTTTCAAATATTGTCTGGTTTTTTTCTGTACAAATAAGGCTTGGAATCTTTAAAACATATATGATATATATGGTAATGACATCAAAGCAATATGGTTTTGATTAATAGAATAATATTAAAACACATTTATATGTTAATTGGGGTAGAAGAGTAAGAGGGAAACAGTGCCAAGGAAAAGAGATTTTTTTGTCAAAATGAGATAAAGTAGAAAAAATGGCAAACAGAGAAAGCCAACATATTCTTACCTACCAGATTGGCAGGTGGGTTGCTTTAGAACATTTTTATGACTCACCACTGTGCAAGTACTACTGCCAAAGGCAGATGGATGAAAATGCCAAGCATATGTGAAGAAGGTCAACAACAAAGATTCTAAGGGAAAGGAAATACAACACTCCAATAAACATTTTTATGGCACTCTGTGTTAACAGCTACAAGAAGTTGGCTTCCTAAGATGGCTAGGAAGAAAAACCTAGGAGCAAGAAGATGCTTTTGACATGAATTTAATTAATTGTCTGCTATAACTTATGATCTCCAATACCAACAGGTGGATGTTCTCCTTAGCATCTAGTGCAACCCACTGTACATGTACAAAAGTCTGACCAGAGATCCCTAAAGTTCCGGTTCAGGTCCAGTACTTGGGTTCCTGTGGTATAAGCCAATATGTGGGGCTGGTATGTGGGGCACACGTGCTTCTGGGTTTTGGCTAATTCTGGTTATAACATATAGCTCATCTACCTATGCCAGGGACACTAGGAGTGCTTCAAAGTATATTGGTTTAGACATATCCCTGGGACCACTGCTGCTAAACTCCTAATTTTTTATTCCAATTATAGGAATATCCTTGGCATGGGCTTGAGAAATTCTTCAATGGGATACAAAGTTGCTTTACAACCAGAGAGGGTTGCCTTTTAGTCAGTGGTTGTAGTTTATTGGGTAGTTCAGTTAGAATGAGAACAGGGGAAGTCTGCTACTGTATTGGTGATGGGCTGTTTGTATTACGAGATTGTATTAATTACTGTATTTGCCATTGAGGAGACTAATTGCGCCAGCGGCAGGCTGGAGTTTCTCTGTGGCATGAAATAACAAGGCTTGGAAGACAGATTGTGCTACACTGCCCTAACCATTAAAATTATCAGAATTTCTAAATTTGAACTTCGAGGAGAAGTTCAAATTCAAAAGAAGCTCAAAGGAATTTTCCTTGTAGCACCAGTTTTCTAATTGTTTGTGGTGAAACTTCAACATCAGAGTTATCAGAGTAAAATGGAGAAGTTTCAATATGAAATTTTTGTACTATTCTCAACTCAATTTGTCAATATGCAGATATATTTATTTGTTGGCTGTAAAACCAAAATATTTTTCCAGAATAGATTTAAGGTATCTATCATGTGTCTTCACTTATACAAACATTTCATGTAAAACTTGAATGTTGTTAAAGTCTGAGAAAGGGCATTGCTTAAATATAAAATTGCTGTGTGCTTCGGAATTTGCTAGGAAAGACAAACACGAAGACCACTATCTACTTTATATTTTCCATTATAAATGGAATAAATGTCAGAATGCTGCATTCTAATACAAAGTATCCTGCATTCACAAAGTTTTACACTGTTGATACAATTTTCTATATAATTTTGGGGCAAAGAAGATGAATGTTCCCTAATAATTTCTATTCTGATAATTTTATTATTCATTACAGTGTTTCATAATGCATTTATACAGTTCCCCAAAGGAGTCATTGTCACTTCAAGGAAAGTAGTAGCTCTTACCAAACCTTCCTAAGACACCCTAGAAAATGAAATTCCTTGAGGCAACAATTTATAAAAGTGGTTTCTATGGCTAAAAGCTCTATAAAGCAGAACATAATCTGTAACATGATGAAGTAAATGTCTTTTCTTAGTCCAGAACAGTTCTCCCCATAAAGTATGTGCAGTCAATAATCATTTACTCCTAATAAAAATATTCCTATAAAATCATTCTTTTGAAACTTTATGGCTTCAGACTCCAAACTCATTAATTTTTGTATCTAGATAGAGAGGTTTAGGTGTGAGGTTACTAAACCAGCATGCTCAAGGTTGTAATACTGATCATTTAGTGGATAACAATATTTATTTTAAGCTAGTAAACTTCCTGAAACTTTATTTCAGGAAGTATACCTACCACTTTGGTTTTTTTTAATTTTATTTCTCAGTTACTCTTTAAATGTTAATATAAATATTTAATTCATGCTTGCTTGTTTATTTTTTTAATACCTTGACCATGGTTTTTTGACCACTTACTTATATTTTCCTTCTTTCACCTCTTTCTGCTTCCCACAAGATGTCTAGGATTAATTCTCAGAAAGGTGGTAACACTGTAAATAAATTTGTGTGGGTATTGAGACAGAGAACATCTGAGACAGAAAGTTACACCAAGAGGTGGCTTAAAAGCTGATGTTTGTTGCCTTTTATCTGCTATTTGCTGGAGTTTCTGTAAGGCTTTGAATGCACAGTGCATGTCTAAAGGAGTTCATGCTCACTGAGATGGGCTGCCGCTCCTTTGACATTCTCTCAGAGGTTTTTCACTGATATTTAGAGAGTTCATTGGGGTAATTTGATTTTTAAAAAACCCACCTTGAATATTTCAAGACATGAGCAAAAGCCTAATAATAGGGTGATGATGAAACTAGGTCTCAAAACTCCCTGTTAAGATTGGAATTAATATCTGAGCTTTTTTTATTGGTAGACAATTGAACCCACAAAGATTTAAGATATAACATTTAAGATGTAAGAGTTATATTTAGAATTGACGAAACTAATAGTACACCAAAGATAAAGACTTTAAGAAGAATCCTACAAATTCTTCTTAAGAAGCAAAAATTCCCTTAATAGCGTGTGTTTATTAGACATATAAAATGCAAAGACATCAGAACTTCTGGAGAGAAAGAAAAGAAATAATAGAGGCTCTAGTCTCAGGATCAGATAAGGAAATATTCAGGAATATTACAGTAAGAAAATACTTAGGAAAAATCATTACTCTGTAAGAAAACATGCTTATTTATGTATCTATGAATTCTGTAAGACTGTGATTCTGACTACAGAAAAACTTGAAAATCTTTCTACCCATCAAATGATTTATTAGACAGTTTATTTCCTGATGTGTAACATTGTGTTAACAAGGTAATACAAATTCTTGACCCAGCCTTGCTCACACCTGCCAAATGAACAACATGAGTTTGCTTCTGATTTCAAAAAAGCAGTGTTTCAATCTAAATTTAGAATCTAAAACTATTTTTTTTGTAAAAAAAGTAGTTAGTTTGAGTTTCCTGTATCTCATATGTCTTTACTTTTCTCTGTATAAATGAACAGTGTCATGAGGGAGCTCCTTGTGGACATAAGTGAAAATGTGTTGATCCTGGTGTGGCTGAATGTTGTGACACACACATCATGTTTACACATCCAGAAAGTAAATATTTTTGTAATTATTTTGACTGAATGGATTCAGTGTGGTAGACTTCCTTCCCCAGAAAATGAAAAGGTGTCCACCTATTTCTTTTCAACCATGCAGATGCTGCCATGAAAGAAATTTATTCACAAAGCCTGTCTACTCCTGTTTCTCACCATTAGGTATCAATGCACTTAATAACAGGTCTGTTTCCAAGTGGGTTTGTGTGCAAATTTTAATTTTGCATACAGAGACTGAGATAATATGCAATCAGGTTTCCAGCTCTGGATACTTCAAAGAAAGAATATTAAAACAGTTGAGTTGAATGGAGAGAAAGAGACATTTAAACTCTCTCCAAGAGTCAAATATTTCATTTATGGTAAGATTTCAGGGGCTGGAACTTCTTCAGCCATATGGGCTATGTGTTACTGCTCTTCAGTTTTCCCTGCTTCAGGACTTACTGAAAGGAAGAATGGAGCCTTGCTCTCCTACATACTAAAGAAGTATTTTAATCATTAAAAAGAAAACTAAACTTGAGAACAAGAGAATAAGATAATTTGCAGCAGAAAGAAGGACCCTCTACTTTTGTTTGATTTAGAAATAATAGCTGTTTTTCGGGACGCTGTATCTCAAGTGGAGCATCTCTGAGTAAATAACACCTGAGGAGACTTGAAGGAAAATTTCTCCATACTTCCCCAGTTTCTATATTTGAATGGAACATCAACAAGAATGGTGGCTGTTGGCAGCTGTTGTTATCTTGTTTTTCCTGGTTGCCATTCTGAAGTTTGTGTCCCCATGTGCTTTATAACAGAAATCTAAGGTCTAATACTGGACTCTGGATTCTAGCCCGGGGAAAATAATACTGCAGAATTCATCATTACTTGCATACTTATATATTGCTTAACACCTATATCATTTTAGCATCACCTAAAACCCTAACAGTGGCAACCAAATTTGTAGGTAGAGTTGAAAATCTCATCCAATTTTTGGATTCAATAAAGCAATGCTTGTGATTGTTGCTTAGAGCTTGTGATTGTTCTCCACTACATTTCAGTGGTCCTGTCCTACCATATATGTATATATACACATATATAACACAATATTTTATTGATTGGTTTGATGATATATAATACAATGGTGAACTGCTACAACTTTGGAATTTTTTTCCCATTAGCAAGTGCATGATTTACTAAAAATAGGGGGGTGCAGGTAGACATTTGTGTTGGGTTTTTTAAGTTGCAAACCTGTATAGAATCTCAGGTTTGACCCAGACAGGAAAAAAATAGTGGTAAAATAATGTAAATATTTAGAGTCACAGAGTAATTAAATTACCTACCTGAAAATGAATGGATTTTCTTTCAGACTAAACATTCTGATAGTGTTTGGTGGTCAGAAGAGGGAGCTCTTGAACTATGTCACGTTTTTAATAGATTCTAAAGGGTACGCCTTAATTCCTAAAGAGCACACTTTTGCGCCTTACATTATTCAAATTGAATTCTCCAATGCTTAAAATATTTTCAAATAGCCCACTCAGTCAGAATTGTATATCCAAGATGCACAAGTGTCTTTCAAATACATATAACTATGTGAAAACAAGGGGCTAGAATGGCAAAACCCCAAACAAAAAATTAAAGCAGAAATAGCTTGCATCTCCCATTAAATAAAATCACATAAATGCACACACAAGCTGCATATAATGAGATGCATATGCACTTCATAAAACATGCAATGAGAGCAAGTTTTCACCTATTTTATTAAAAGTTTCTGTAAGGCATTTCTAAGGAAGATTTTTGTTTGTATATAATAATGATTAACACCCCAAAACTTATCACAGAGTCTGTGTGTGCTATCTTTATCAATCAGTCAGTAAATAAATCTTGGTCACTTCTTTAGATCCAGGCAAAAACTGTCAATATAAATACATCCATAACAAAAACTGAATGATTTTCTAGTGTCATTTCTCAGGAAGGTTTTTCAAAGCCATGTGTAGGAGTTAAGCTAATGCTGCTGACATGTGTGGGTCATACAACATGGTATGTAGTTCACCTGTCCCAGCCACCTAGGAGTTAGGCAGTGTAATGTGATCAGTACTATTAATGAAGGAATGATTTACCCAACTTTTTTGTGAACGAAATGTTTTAATTACTTAGACATCTTGCTCTAAATACTTCAGTCTTAGACTGATCAATTAGGCTGAATGCAATGACTTCTTGACACTGAGTGCACAGGAGCTCACCCTTAGGCTACTCAGGGCTGTAGTACATGACCTCTGAGAGACCCATGTTCTTCTAGCAAATCTCAGGTCTAGGTCATATCAGATGGCATCAGATGTCCCTGTTACTGAATTCTACACCTGAATTTGTCTATCTGAATCAGGAATAAAGTGCCAATATTAAGAAGTAATGAGTTTTAAAGGAGGTAGTGACACATATAATGTACAAGAAGATACCCAAAGCTGAACTGTGAAGGATTCTGGGCCACCTGATCTACTTCTGAAGTTTGCTCTTGCTTTGAGGAAGAAATGGGACCTCCAGAGGTGCCCTCCACTCTAAATTATTTTACATTTTTATGATCTTATAAATACCTTTAGGGTTTATTCTGAACCTGTCAGGATACTTGTAGTGTATCTAAATGTCTGCATGGCTTCTCTGATTTTTGCTAGTAGAAACAGGGGAAATCAGGGTTGAAAGATTATCTGCCCTGTATTTCTAAGTATTCTCCACTGACAACATGCCAGATGGATATGTTTACTCATTTGTAAGTGCGTGAGCACAGCAGGGATGGAGAGGGCTTACCATAACAGCTGATTTCCCAGGTAGTTCAAATCACTGTGTACTTCTGCGAGGATCTATTTACGTTATAGCTCTTCATGTGCCAGTGTCAGGATCAGGACCAGACACACTAACTTCTTTTTCAAAGATGTCAGTAAATATTTAATTTATTACCAGATGTGAAGCAGACATACCTTTTCTTGAAACAAAATGATTATGGGGACAATTCCTTAAAGGAAGGAAAATACCATAAGTTTATATAATGAAGCAACCTTTCAAGTTCAAGAAACGCTCTTGAGCACCTGAGCAGGAAAACAAGAAGTCAGGAAGATCCAGAATGTAAGGCCAGACTCCTGAACTATTACGTCATTTGTGTTACATATTATGGCTTGAAATGTAGCAATATATACATTATTCTAATAATGGATGATAAATAAATAAACTTCAGAAGAAAATCCTTTAATGTAATTAAATAATATATTCAAACTTATAACATGTTTAATTATAAAATATGAATAGAATTATATTGAAAATATACCTTGTGTTATCAGAAAAATTTCTTCAATGAGGTTGCTATCTTGTAGCAAGCTATCTTGCAGTGGTTTGTAAAAAAAGAAATAATTTATTGTAAAAAGCAACATATCTACCTAATCAATGTTCTAGCAGACTTCATGAAAATAAAAAAAAAACCTGAGAACTTTTGTTCCTGGAGCTACCAAACTTTGCAACAGATGTCACTCAGTCATTCCTATGTGCTAAAATGACATGTACATATCATTCATTTTGATATGACATCACTGGATTAATTAAAGGTGCTGTTTAATACTAAAGCATATTTTTAGAAATTAAAGCAATCTGGGAAAAGCAAAGAGCCATGTTAGCAAATTTGATCAGCCATGTCTACATGACCATGAAGCACAGTGTGAGAACCACTGTACTGAACTACGTTAATGTTTTTTCTGGCCTTTGGTTTATGCTGTAATGCTACTTGATCTCACATTTTCTTGTTGTTTGGGGAATGAATTACTTCTTCATTTACCAAACAAAAATTCTCTTACTTGCAAAAGACTACCTGTCCTCTGATAAGTTTAGAAATTCCTTTTACATTTAACTCTTTTGTGTCAAGTCAAATTGCTATGGTTTTATTCTTCAGTAGTTACAGTCTGACATACACATATTTAAAAAATGTAAAAAGAGCCCCACCCCCAAATCAAAATAATTCCTATTGTACATTTCTGCTATCTGGAGAAATTATTCTGAAAAGAACTATGTGTGTCATCCCCTTATCTACTTTATTTTTGATTTTCTTAACATAAAAACTCTACCTAACCCAATTCATTTTTATAAATACTCCTCCAAAACATATTAGCTCTTTTCTCTCTCTCCCCCCCTCATGTACAAATTCCTCATGTGCCACAGATGTGGAATCTAAGAGATTAACTAGAAAAATGCTTTGTTAAAGTGAATTCCTATATGGCACTATCAGTTTGTATTAAGGGATGGTGACACTGGTAAGTCACTGTGAACAATCATGAAGGAAGTAGAGCACTTCAAAAAATACTTCTGCTTTTCATAATTAGATATTTGTGCACAGCAGTAGAGGTGAATGGTAAAATTCACCCACCAAGCTATTTAAAATAAGCCCTGTAAGGTGGACATCTGGCAAACCACAAGCACGTAATAAAGACAATTTTTAAGGCAATTAAAGCTTCACGTTTATTTTTTATTAGTTTAGTATGCTTAAGTAAGCTGAAACAATTAAGAACCTTATTCATAATTTTCCTTTGATTTACAAGATTTAATGGAATCCACAATCCACATAATAGAATTTAGAATAAGTATCAATTAGAAATCACAATGCATTTCTGGAGTAATTGAAACAAATGGATTCATTATTTAGATCTTGTATTTCTGTTTGTGCCTCATATATCCTAGTAGAATACATGGTTTATTGGAAGCCTTTTTCTCAAAGTCTTCACAAAGTTAAAAATTTTCTTTAATATCATTATTTCTATAGAAGACAGTAATGAATCCTTCCTAGGTAAGATGGAAAGTTCAAATTCATTTTCTATTTTAAAAATTATAATTAAGTTTAAAAATATACAATAAATATGTGTAGTATTAAATTCTAAAAAATCCACAGACTGCTTGTCATGAGATTTCTATACATCAGTCACAGAAAATTTTGTTATAATAAAAATTAACACATATAACAGAAACTTTTCAGTGATTTTTAACTAGCAGGGTATTTATGTCTAAATGGGGAGAAAAGAACTATATCCAGAAATTGTATGTAAATATAAGAAAGAACATAAAAAAGAGTTTCAAACTGCTTTACGCATTCCAAAGATAGCTGCAAAGAAAAAGCTATTAGAGCTTCAACATTTTGACATGTAAGCCCTTCATAATCAAGAGAGCACTATAATAAACTCCGTTCATATTAATTTCCAAAGAGAAATAGTATAATCACTCATACTCAGATAAGGTTGTGTTCTCAGACACTTCTTTATTTCCTTCTACTCATCAGGGAAGTTTTCCTTTTTTGTGTGAAATTGAAATGAGAAGGAGCCATTAGACTAATCATACTCAGAGAAGAAGAGCTCTTGGCATGTTTAGTTAATCATAATTTCATAGCAAGCATAATAAAAAAATATAGACTGAAAGATCAAAGGGAAAATTATCTTTCTTTTTGACTAAGTCATTGAAATTGTTACAAGAATTCTGTCCGCTTTCTGTGGGTCAGACCTTTCTGGCAGATTTGCCCCATCATTTATCAACTGAGGAATTTCCCCAGGGCATCCATATTTTTTTAACAGTTGCATTATACATCTGTACAGCAGATATCATAAGGAAAAATGTGGTTTCCTATCAGATTCTGAGCATTTTTATACCTAGCAGTGGTTACTGGAGGATTTTTCTCCTAGCAAATATAAGATTTAGCAGGGTCATCACTGATTTTACAGAGCAACCCCTGACTTTGCGTATTGAAATCTTTGTGCCACAAAGGTCATTATATTTTAAGCTAGGGGAAAATAAAATGCATCAAATTAAGTGCAATTGTTACTGCATACAGTATTCCAGTGCATCCCAAAACATCTCAAACTTATACAGTCACTTGTTTTTATCAGGTATACAATCCTTCTCATATAGCAAGGTTAGGGTGGTACAATGGTACAGTGACCCTTGAATGTAAAGTAAGAGAGTTTGGAATCACCAGCACTGCTCAAAGGAAATTGCTTAGTATTTCTGTATATTTTTCTTATCTAATAAGATTGACTATATTAAAACAAACTCGTATTTATGTGGTAATTTTTTCGAACCAGACAGATGCTCATAGGTTTGTAAAGAAGTAGGGGTTTAAATAATCTGTTCTTTTTGCATTTATGTATACAGCCACTAGTTCAAACAGGTTTCATTACATTAGAATTTCACAAAAAAAAAAAAAATGTTTGAGGCAAATGTCATGACTGTCTTTACATGTTACTGAGCAGAGATTTATGTGTGAAACAACTGAATTTTAACAACAAGCACCAATTGCTTTATTTAAAGAATTGTTTTCAGCATTCTGCTGAATAATATTAACTGCCCTGTTTTTCTGTATAGTATGATACTACTTCAAGCTGTTCCTTATTTGTCACATACATTAAGCAAGATTAAGTCTGGTCTGGGAATTGGTGCAAGCGCTGTGCACAAATCTAGAGTACAACAGGAAATAATATCAGTGCATTTTAGTCAGATAAACTGACCTCTTCACCAAAACCAATGCATTCATTGGAACATTGTGGGAAGTTCCAGTGGCATAAATATAACTTTTTCAGGTAATATGAAACTTATTACTGAATCCTTACAGACATTTTAATTTTTTTTACTGTAGTAATATGTACTTTTAAAATACTTTGATCACTAAATAGTCTGAAATGTTTCAAGTAACTCTGTGAAAAAGTCAATGGAATCCCACACCTTAACTCCTCCCCTGCTCCCAAGTACTAGCTCTTTTTTATCTGATTTTGTCTGCCTGCCTTCTCATCCTCATGAGAGGCATAATTTTTTATACTATAGTTCACCACAATTATTGCTTTAGGGGGATGGAAGAGTTTAGAAAAAGAAATAATTGTCACAAGGGGATGAAAAATCAAGTTTTGGATCCCAGCTTTGTTTAGGTGCCAGCTAAACCTCTAACCACTCGGGTTTTAAGACATTTGGCTAAGCATGTTCAGAAGCAGGGATTCAATCCTTTGAGGAAAGCTGTTGATAGAAATTTAGGCATAGAGTAAGTATTGGGGTTTGATTATTTACATAAATATGTGCTTTTAAATATAGTTCTCTGGCCATACATTTTCTTAACTTATGATTAATTTTCAACATTTTGTTTGCATTTTTGCTTATAGTTTTTACTTGCTAAAATACTTTGATATAGAATTGTAACAAATATAGACTAAGAGCACAAAAGTAAGTGACAAGAAGGTACAAGATAGAGTTAAAAGAAAGATTCAAATCCATTAACTAATAAATACAGAGAAGTGTTAGGCTTCCACCCACCTTTCAATAAACAATTCAATCCTTGCAAAATTGAATGCCTCTTGTCATGTGATAACTAATAATTTTAAATCCTAGAAATCACCTTGGAGACAGTCTGGGGACAGATGAGAAGACATTAAGAAGACAGGGCAGTGACAGCCAATGTATGAAAATAGCTAAACTTCAAATGTGGTGGACAATGGCAAAGAACCCTCTTGACAGTGTACATTCCTGTGTGACCTAGGAGAGAGCAAGCCAAAGCAATAGCTCTGCCTTTATGACAACCTCAAAAAAATTTAAAATCTTCTGGCAGGTGGCAAAAAGGTCTATTTGTTAGGGTTATTTTGTTCTGTTTTTCTGCTCAGGACATAAGTGATGGAGCAGGTGGTATGTTCTAGCACTTGTTACCGGTGTGTCTCACTGTTGGTATTCAATCTGGTGTCATCATTCTGGCAGTTTTTCTCTCACTGGGGAGTGAGTTCAGATATAAACTTATCCTTCAAGTATTTGTTTCAAATAACCTAATATGAAGGTATTTACAGAGTGTGTAACTATCTATATACTTATACAGATAGGATTGTGTAGTTATATAAAGTACATATATAGTATATATAGTCTATATATGTGATCTGTAACTATATTTTTTGTATATATACATATAAACTATGTATACAGTTAAACACTGGTGTGTATGGGATTCCTTTGAACACTGATAACACTGGTCTGAAACTACTTACAGAAGTAATCACATAAACTTTGTTAGCATTAATAACATCATTATTAGATTTTTTTAAGTGACTGTAGAAGTGAACTGAAAAAAATGTGAGTTAAGTAACACAATGGCCTTGAATTGGCTGAATTAGAGCCGCAACAAAAAAAACTCATAAAATTAAAAACACAAACCTAAAGAAAGAAAACAACACAAAAACGCTACAAGACCCATCTAAAGAGAATTTCTACAGTCTCATCTTATAGCTGGAAAAGTGGTTTTGTATTTTTGGTCCCATAAAAGTTGGATTTCTGCTAGCTAGTTACCTTAAAGCTGTCTGTTTGAAAAAGTTGGAAAATCTTTGGAGTAGCAATTATGTGGTTCCCCTGACAAGGGCTACCAGGAAAAAGGTAATCATAACGAAATATTTGAAGTAGAAAGATACAATTTAAGCTTTATTGAGCAAAAGGAAAATTTTTTATTTCTCTATTATGTAAAGGAGTATATATTTACTGAGTCAGCCTATTAATTATGTTTACCAAGAGGTCATTTATGCAGCTGAAGAAATGGCCAGCTGTAATTGGTCCCCTACCTCAGGGGAGCCAGGGACAATTCTTGTTAGGCTGGAATGACACAAATCTGGATCCTGACCAGCTGGAGCAGACTTTCTTCTTCCAATATGCCCATATTTCCCTGCTGAGAAACCTTCTGCCAGAACAGGCCCCTGTCAAAGTTTTCAATGTGTCTTGTCCATCACTAGCCTGAATTAACATTTTACTCCATAACAGGTTTGTAATAATAATTTGTTATTTATCTGCTTTCATCTTTAATGAAGAAAGATATGTATGATTAAAATAAAATTGGATTCAAATTAGTTTGTTTAGGGTGCTTCAAAATAAAACTCTCTGTTTCTTAGAATACTTTCTCTGTTTCATGTGTTAAACATATATCTTTAAGAGAAACTTCAAACCACATTCTCAAAGGGACAAAATGTGCACTTTTTACATATGAAATCTGTTTATGTCAATATAAAATTGTCATTAAAATATCAAGGGAGGAAAGCCAAGTAGTAGTCAGTAATAACACATATTGAAAGTTGTTTTTCACAAAAAAAAAAAAAAATTCCAAATTGTGGCTACTTTAAGATGCTTACCTGTAAAATTACCATTTCCTATTTAGAAATTTATTTGCTGCAAGTTATTCCTATTTCCAGGTGTTCCCATATCTGTGGCTAGATAAATGTTATTAATTTGTCATCAGTTTCTCTTATGAATTAAAAAATGAAAGTTGTAACACAATCTCTTACTTTCTTTCACCTTATAGAGAAAACTATGTAAAAACTAAAACTTCCCATGTATAGAGATAATAAGCATTCAGATACCCTTTATTAGGCTCCAAGAAGTGTTAATTAAATTTTGTAATTTTTTTTGGTCAGAACTTAATTCTCTTTCCAAATTAAAAGTAACTTTGTTATTGTTACCTACCTTCCTTTAAAATTCTGTATGATGTGATTGATTCGCAATTCCCAGTGCTGTAGAAGATCATATTTTGACTTCCTCAGACAATTTTCTTACCTTCATTCATTTGTCCTTTCCATCAGTTTCTACCGATTCCTTTAAACACCAAGGATTTTGTGGGTTTTTTTCATATCAGAATGTTTAATTTCCTAATTCTGTAGGTGGTTGAATAGGATCAAGAGGTTCTGTAATATTTATGGTAAAGGTTAAAGGGAAAGAGTTAATGGGATATTTCCCTCTTGCAATGCTTCTCCACTGCTAGAACATGGTGTCCAACTCTGTTACGTACTATATGTCACCTGAAAGCTCCATATTTAACCCAAAATGTATTCCTAATGTCACAAGGGAATTGTGGGAGATCTACAAGAACTGTGGTATTTAACCTAACATTTAGTAAATAAGCAGGATGGATGGAGAGTAGAGTATGATTTCTAGTTAAGATTTCAATTCTCACACATGCACCCATATCTCTCTTTCAAAAACACCTCCTGCCTCATGTCCTGTGCCTCTCCAGTCCCTCTGGTCCAAGTTGGACCTTCATCATGGATCCAGGGGAGCCAGACACTTATGACCACTGAATGTAACTGAGTCCCAGTCTCAACACATAGTTTTTCCACCTTGGGTTTCATCTTCAGGGTGCAGCTGAAAGACCAAGTGTGGAGTTTGCATGACAAGGTGTGATTGTCTTCACGAATTACTGGCTTCAGAATTAGGCTGTTGCTGCAAGCCTTTCCTTATTCTGCCTCCCAAGGTTAAATTTCCTAACCTTCCTCCATTGTAACTTATTGGCCTCTACTGGAAAAAGTTATGTCCACATCATACAGACCCTAAGTCTGTTCCTGTTCCAAAGCATCTCCCAATTTTAGGTTTTGAGAATCCTATGTAGAGACAAATCTTCTACTATACTATAACTTTTCCAATCCCCAATATGATTAGATTCATTGTATTTTCATTTTGACTAGCTTTGCAACTTCTTCTGATTTTTGTTTGTAAATATTTGTGAAAGATAATGTTTTTTTTATCTGAGTGTTCAGGCAAATGTCAAATGTGTAACTGGAATAATTTAATTATATACATGCATTTCACATAGTAGTTAACTAGTACATTTCATGTAGTAACTAACTAATTTCATGGAATAGTTAACTAGAGGATGTTTGCCTTGTGTTTTGTTTTCCTCTTTCACACAAAAACCTTGTCAAATAGAGGCAAACATATTTGAAAATAAGAACTTCATAACAAATTCTGTCAACAGAAACAGAAACAAGTTAAATAATCAAATTCTATGTAAAAAAGGCTTTTTTTCAACTGTACCTAATCCATAATGATGCTGACTTCATGAAAAATAAAAAAAGATCCAGCATACAGATCTAAATAAATAAATGTTTAGGATGCCATTTTTCATTGTATAGAAAATCTCTTTTAAATAATAATGTATACATATGTGTGTTCATTTCAAAATAATTTTAATGCTCAAAAATAATTACAAATGTAAACTTATAACTAAAAGTAAGATATAAGAAGTTTCAGGACAGCCTGAAAAACATCTGTAATAGAAACAACTTGGTATTTGTCTCCCCCTTTATACTTTATTCTCTTTAGAAACAAAAAACAAACCAACCCATCCATTTTAAAGAAAGGTTTGATAACCTTAAAACTGTCACAGATGTGATTAATTAATTGCACTCCACATAAGTAATGGTGATGAAAAATGTTTTTTTAATTTATAAATCAATCAAATTTGAAGGAAACCCAGGAGCTGTTTGAACCTTCTGCTCAAAGCATGGTTGACACTGAATTTAGATAGTACTTCAGGGCTTTGTATAACACTGCTACCTCACTGAGAAACCAAAAGCCTAGGACAAATAGAGCTTCAAAAGATGAATAAATTCCTCAGAATATGTATCTATTTTTCCTTAGGATATAGATTTACTAAGAGTTATGGTTGAATAGTATCCCAAACACATTTAATTTCAAATAAAAATGTGTCTGATATTCCGAAAAGAATTGTAGAATGGGTCAGGCTGGAAGGGATCACACTGGGTCATCTGGTCCAACCTCCCTGCTAAAGCAGGGCCATCCCAGAGCACATGGCACAAGATTGCATCCAGGCAGTTCTGGAATATCTCCAGTGAGGGAAACTCCACAACCCCTCTGGGCAGCCTGTTCCAGTGCACGTGCACTGTACAGATCCTTGTAAGAGAGATGCTCAAATCCATTAATCATCTTTGTTGTCCTCCGCTGGACCTACTCCAGGAGCTCCATATCTCTTTTGTATCAAGAATAGCTCCTCTTCAACAGAGGTTAAAGAGTTGTCAGTGACTTCTGTAAAACTCTAGAAAGTAAAATAGATTATACAGAATTACCTTATTTCTGAAATGTAGATGTAATGAATAATGACTGCTACCCAAGATGGCAGAAAATGAAGGATAACATAAATAGTTTAATATACATTACACATGGTAATACAGCCAGGGAAACAACTACTCTGTACTCAGCTTTATGGCTGTCATATAGTTTTCTGCTCTTGTATAGTTTCTTTTTTTCCCAGTTATAGCTGTCACTGGTTGCTGTGTTCTCTTTAGTGAGAGATACCTTTCAGTATATCACTCATTATTATCATGGTGTGACAAGTGATTCACCATGCTTTCAGGAAGGTGGGGAAATCAAAGTACGTTCACTGGCTTAGAACATATGTTTTACTTAAAGGAAAATTTTATGGTACTGTTAAGATTTTACTTGTTTGTTTTTTATCTTAAATTGTACATTAAATCTTACGACAAATCCTATAACTTGTTATTTGTGCCAGGTAAGGTAAATACCTTCTGCTCTGCCTTATAAGAGCCAGCATCCCACTGTTCTCATCTGTATCTGTTAAAAGAACAGGTGCAAGGCATTTGTATACCAATAAGGCTCCCATGGTACCTTCAGTTTGAATGTATGAATTGATGGAAGCTTTCCTGAGTTGCAAACAGCTTTTTGTCAAATGTGTTTTGGCAGGGAGCTAGCATCTTGTCATGTAGCTGTGCCACATTGTATTATTCTGTACAATGTAAAATTCTAGCAAAAAAATGTGTTTACATTAAACGTTACCTTCCTTCTGAAACTAGACAATGCTAAGAGCAAAAATCCCAATTCTGGCCATTGAAAACACCATGTTCCCCAAGTGCTTGTTAGTCTCTGCTCAAGGCTGGATACAGTGCAGCTGTACAACTATTATCAGGTGATTGAGAAGAGCTGGATGAGACAGAGATGAAGCAACCCTGTCTGACACCTTCCTCGCTTCATGTGGGAGCAGCATTTCTATGCAGGCACTTTGAGTCACAGCTGCAGTTAGGTTGCCATCTTGGTCCTGGTTCTGGTCCTGCCCCAGTTCTGATCCTGGCCCTGACTCATGGGCACAGACTTCTCCCATAGGCTTGGGTTTGCCTGGTTGCTGAAATCTTGTCTGACAATCAGACACCTTGTTCACAATCCCTGTCCCAGCCCTTCTCTCTTGCTTATACACTGTGGAGCTGTACCCCTTGGTGAGTTTCTTCTCTGCTGGCCTCTCTCACTCTTAGCTCCCAGCTTCCTGCTTGATTTCATCATTCCCTGACATTTAGGATTATGCAAAGTTCTGTCTTTAAAACTGGAAAAAAATAATGTTTCAAGATGTTTGGCCTATGATCTAATATCAAAGCTGAAGATTAGAATCGATAAATAACATAGCAATTTTATACTTCCATGACACAACACTGTAGTAATAATTTAATTCTTAACTTATGAGAGAAGTAGCTTTATAATTCTTCCAAAAGATGGGAAGTGAAAAGGGAGGTGTTGATCTCTTCTCCTTGGTATCTAGTGATAGGATGTGTGGGAATGGTTCAAAGCTGCATCAGGAGAGGTTCAGACTTGGCATTAGGAAGCATTTCTTTACCAATAGGGTGGTCAGACTCCAGAACTGGCTTTCTGGAGAGGTATTCAATGCTCCAAGCCTGTCAATATTTAAGAGGCATTTGGACAATCCCTTAACAACTTGCTTTAGCTTTGGGTCAGCCCTGAATTGTTCAGGCAGTTGGCACCAGAATTAAGGAAAACATTATGGCTGAAGAAGAATAATATGCTGGTAAATAAATGTATTAATGTTTCAGCTACAGAATATTGGTCTAAATTCATTATCGCTATTAACATTCCTTTATTTCTTATGTTAAGATCTTTAACTAGGAATTATTCGGCCACTTGAAATTTTTAATGTACATACTGGTATTTCCTAGAAAACTTACTTCATCAAGGAGGTGCTAAGTTTAGACAAGAGCAAAACCAGGATTAATAGAAGCCAAAAAGAATTGATTGATGTATCTTTCTTCCTTTTCTTCACCAGAATGGATAATCTTTGAATGAAATAGCTGCATCTCAGATCTTTCTCACTCATGCCTCTTGCAGCTTTCAGATCTTCCCCAGCTTCCAGCGCTTTCAAAACTCAGAAAATTCTTAACCTTTCTCCAGGATTTCCTTTTTCCTTTGGGGAAAGTAGAGTGTTGCAAGAAGCTATTGGGGTTTAACCCTGGTATGCACAAAAGGCTCACACAGCCCTTTGCTAAGTAGGGTATAAAACAAAAAGTGAGAAAACTAGTGAGTTGACATATAGACGGTTTTGTAGGAAAAGAAAAAGAAAAGCAAAAAAAGGATTACATTCACTACTCCGCTTGTGCAGGCAAGTATTTAGCCAAGTCTAAGAAAGCAAGGCTTCAAGTAACCACAGTCAGTTGGGAAGACAAATACCCAGACATACCTCCATACCCAGATTTTACTGCTGCACATGATGACATATGGTATGGAATATTACTTTTGGTTAATTTGTATCAGCTGTCCCAGATGTGTTCTCTTTCTCTAGGAAAGACATGGACCTGTTGGCATGGGCCCAGAGGAACTTAGTAAAATAATTGATACTTTGTTGATGTGTGGGGCTCGTATAGGGGAAGGTCTTGAGTAATTCATGGGTTTTTTTTTTTTTGGGGGGTGGGTTTTGGCTTTTTTTTCTTCTTTATTCTCAGGGCTTGTAATTCTGTAACTCTTCATATTTAAAAAGTACACAATACCATTAAGAAGCCATTTGGTGTGTTATGAAATGCAATTCTTAATGTCTAGGTCACAATTAATCCAGTATGTGCATCTTATCTGGGCCACTCATTGTAGCTCTGATATTATTAAAAGAGACAGGACGTGCAAAACAGATGTTCTGAATAACCTTCTCCTTCGATAAGTCTTGAAGGGGTATATGCCAGTTGTTCCAGACTTCTTTTTGCATCAAGGCTTTTTGGTTTTCTTTTCTAGAAGGTCTTGAACACACAGAGCTATGTTCATGTAATGGAGAGGAAAGCAGTTTATTGTGTGCAGTTCTGTTACCACTGCACTGCAATAAAGGAGATGCCTTGTTTGGTTATTTAATAAAGATCAGATCACTTATGTTATATGGTTTAACTACTCTGTGCCTATATTACTGATAACACTAGTTGTGTCCATAATGAAATTTAGGGATATACTTACAACATTGTCAATACAATAAATTAGCATGTAAACCCTTTAGATTAATTCTGATTTGGATATATTATGTTAGAGAAAGTAAAATAATCATTCAATGATTAATCAAAGTTGTTAAAATTTGTTAGGTCTGGAATTTACCATGAGTGCTTCACAGAAATGTGCTATATAGAGTAGCCAAATGACACTAGTCAAACAGTTTTAGAAATGCTCTCAACTGGATGTATAAGCAAAGATACTTTTGAAAATGTAGTACTGTAGCCTATTTATAGGATCAAAGGGCCATCCAGGTGTGAAGGTATCTCACAAAACCCTCTAGTCCAACCTCTTGGTCAAAGTAGGGGCAGCTCTGAGGTCAAGCCAGGTTTTTCAGTGCACTGTCTAGGTGTCCTGAAAGTTTCTGAAGACAGAGATGGTGAAATCTGCAACTTGCTCTGCTGTCTGAATGTCCTCATTGGAAAAAGGTTTCTCTACACTCAGAACCTGCCCTGTTTCAAATTATGCTGCATGGCTCAGTGGTGGACTCAGCAGCGCTAGATTAACTTCTGAATTTAATGATATTAAAGGTTTTTTCCAACCTACATGATTCTATGATTCTATATTGAAGGACCTGGCTCTGTCTCCTTTCTGATTTTATGGTTTTATGATTTTCTGATTTTATGGGTTTTTTCTGATTTTATGATTTTTTTTTTTTAAGGCAAATATATGTTTTTGTTAGGAGCCCCACAGGCATCTCTTCTCCAGGATGAACAAGCCCTGGTCCCTAAGCCTCATCTCATAAGGCAAGTGATCCAGTCCTGACCACCCTGGTGGCTCATCCGTGTCTTTCCTGTACAGGATACAGTAATTAGAATCTATGTAATCAGCTCTGAGAAAAGGTATGAATAATCGCTTCCCTGTGTCTGCTGTCTGCGCTTCCATTAACGCTGCTAGCTGTCTTTGCTGTCAGGGCACACTGCAGGCTCATGCTCAGCTCGCTGTCCCTCAGGACCCCTAGGGTCTCTTTGCCAGAGCTGCTCCTTAGTCTGTCATCACTGCCAGGGGGTGTTCCTTACACACAGCATACCTTTTGCCGTATTGAACTTCATGAGGTTTCTCTCAGCCCATTTCTCCAATTTGTCGAGGTTCCTCTGGATGGTAGCATCTGCATGACCTCCACAGTATTGACTGTTTCCATTCCCGGACAAATTTATTTTCATCTTCATGAAAATAAATCCAAGTTTTTCTGACCTTAATAGTCTTGTTTACAGAATGGGAAAGTTTAGGGAAGAATAAAAAGGATAACTAAAATATTTAAGATAGTTAATACATTTCTACTCCAAGTATTATTCCTTGACTTGTATCCTGCAAGATCATGCACTCAGACTGTTGCATTATCTATAGTGATCGGTAAATTAATTTGAAATGAAACTGAAGAAATATGATTTGATACAGCACAGAAAATTCTGCACATTCTATGCAACAGATTGCTTTGCAAATGCATTTCTTACAATCTGCCTTTAGGCAGCTGGAGTTGATAATATTCCTATTAACAGATGCTTTAGGCATAAAGAAACAGGAGGTACATACACTGCTCAGAACCAGAAAATCTTTAATGTGGTGCAATCTTTTGTATCATAGTTTTTCATAACCAGAAATAAATGAAAAGAAGGCTGACTAGATCAGCAATGCCCTATCTTCTAGTTTAGTGGTGACAAGAGGCACATATTACTTTCTTACTTTAAAAGTTTTGTATTTTTCATGAAAAATTAAATATTTTAGTAGTAAGGAATGTGTAATAGACATGTGACAAGAACTCTTAATTAAATTGAGGATTATATAAGTGTTTAACACTGTGAGTACTTAGTTATTCACTCAGAAGAAGAAGAAGACCTTCTGGTACACTAAGAATTGAATAGTCAGAAGGAAACACTGTTAAGTCCCCTTAAAAAAAAACCCAAACAACCCACAAAAACATGAGTTATCCCCATTTACTAGACCACACTCTAAGAATTTTACTTTTGGGCTTGGGAATCAGAGGTGAGAACTGGACTTCTGCTGGCAGTATCTAATGCCTTAGTAGAGCTTTGACTTCCTCACTGATGTATGGTAATGAGTCCCTCAAGAAGATTATTACACAAAACAGTGTTCAAACTGTTATAAATCTATCACAAAAACAGCTATGTCTTGCTGGGAAAAGACAGAAGAGCAAATATCATTCATTAATGATTGCCTTTGTAAAGTAAATTTTAATATCTCAAAAATACACCTTCCACTTTTGCCACTACCCTGCTACCATTCATTTGTAGCAAAAGAGTAAAAACTGTAGGCACTCTACTAGTGGCTTTACACAATTAACATTACTTGTGTCTGTGCTTCAGGCCTAAGATAAAGACAATGAGGGTGGAAAGGAAATGTGGTCAGTGTGTTTGTTCAGACCATCAACAAGGGTTCAATTAGTGTTTACTAGGGTGTGAATATACTGCTGTTATAAAATGGGCTTCTACTTGTAGCTGCTGTCACAGAGACCTTAAGAGGTCATGAAGAGTTAATAAGCTTTTATCATTATACATCCCAAACTGCGTTTGAAACAAATGACAATCATCATAAAATTTCTCCAGAGAGCATGAAGAACAATTTAACCTCCTGAAGTCAAAGTATATTTGCTGATTTGTTTTTAGAATAACCTTCTATTTAGAGACATTTGAGGTCAACACCATATCTATTTCTATCTAGAATGCTTAGACAAAGGAAATTATCTTACTTTGTCTTGTCAAAGGAAAGGTGAGTACAGTTATATATTAAAAGAGAGATGCAATATTTTCCATGTTATAAACAGCTCTTAACAACAAAACACAAAAATCAGGGAGAAGAAGGAAGAAAGTGTTTTTTCTATCTCCTACTGAGCTGTTTGTTGTAATAGAAGGAGACAGCGGACTTTGCTTTTAAGGCTTGGTTTGGTTTGTAGAGTCAAAATTCAATTAACATTCCAGTGTGTAATTCAATTTTTTCAATGGACAACTTTTCTTATTAAATTAATTCCTTTTCTGTAGAAATTATAGGAGTTTATTGTATGCATCCTTATGTCTTTTTCATGCAAACTCAAATTTATGTCTTTTATGTCAATTATCATCCAGTTATCATAGGGCTGTAAGGGATGATTCTAAGGTAGTAGGTGGTAAATCATAAGTAATTCTTCATTTCTGCTCAACTAATTATATTTACAAAATTATGCACTATGAAGCTATTTGACCTATTTTGAAAATGTTTCATCTTTGAAAATCCCAACAGTGGTATCACTAAGATTATGAATCTTCATTGTATTCTCACTTTCTTTTCAAACAGTCACATTCAGTGGAAAGATTTGGAGTAGTTTCACAAATTTATTCAGCAATTTACTTTCCAGGTGTGTATTACGGTAGAAAAGACAGAAATGCCAGAAGTTTGAAGAGGTATTAATAGTCCATTTCCTTTTAGAAAGCTGACCTTTTGTCTTGCTGCCTTCTAATATGGCCACTTAAAAGGCACACTACATACTTAAGAAACAGCAAGATTGCTTAAATTAATATCAATAATGACCATTACCTTCACCTGATGTAAGTGTTTTTGCTTTGTTATGTCATTTGCAAGACAAATTAAGAGGGAACAGGAATTGCATTTCTTCTTAATGCAATTGAAATTGAAAAACTGGAATAAAAAACCATAGTAAGAAAACCCTCCTCATTTTAGAAGAGTAGAAGCCTATAAAGCAGTAATTTTGATAAGCCCATAGCTAAAGAGATTCTGGCTTACATTACATATGCCCTGCCAGTAAAATACATACTTGAGTAGCTAAAAATACATTATATGGGGTTTCATCTCAGTGTAATGAAAGCTGTTTCGCTGATCATAATTTATTTGATAGGAGACAAATGACAGTAAAACTAAGTGATTATGTCAATGATCAGTTTTAAAATAAAATGTATTAAGAAAACCCAAGCTGTGCTTTATTTTTTAAATATCACATTACATTTGCAGATTCTTTAAATCTGAAAGAAATTCGTCTCTAAGCAATAGTGTCCTTAGTAACAATATTGAATAGATTACCATGGATATTCCAGAAGGAATGTTTGCAAAATTCTTTCTATACGTAAGAGATTGAGTAAGTTCCCTCATGAAATAAAGAAAAAAAAGAAGTCAAATATTAATGGAATATAATGGCATTTAAAATATGCTCTCTAGGTGAAGATACAGCTTTAGTAAAGAACATGGCAGAATTTAGATATGTGTACAGTTTGGCAAGGAAAAAATTCTACCCCTATTAATCCCATTTGCCAGGACCCTGGAGGTAAGAGATAAGAAACACCTGTTATAATGACTAGCGCAATCTTTTGTAAATGTAGTTATTATCTAGTACTATGTATGATATGTTTTTCAGCAATTTTTCTGGAGCAACTTTAAATCACATGTAAAATTTTCCATTTCTCTCCATAAAATATTTCGCAGATTCCTGGGAAGCTTATACTGATCTGACAAAATAAAAAGCCAGGAGGCAAGGAAACTGCTGATCAACAAAAAAGTCCACTGCAGGTACAGTTCTGAATTTCTGGGGCACTATCCTGGACCCTGCCTGCAGGGTACCATGAGGTTGCTTTGGCCTGTCCTTCGAGATCCCCATCCTGTGACACCAGACCTGGGAGGCAGGGCTGCTGCACGCCTGGCTGTCGCAGTGACACGAAGTCAAAGCAGGGCACCCATCAGGATTTAGGAGCTTGAAGCTCTCCCAGGACTGTCAATACAGACATATCAGGCTCCTTTCACCCCAAGACTCAGAAATGCTGAGTGGTTAGTGTGCCAAAGGGGAAAAAAAATTGCAAGACCAAACAGTCATTTGTGAGACAGGATCTCAAGTATTTCTCTAGGATCCTTCTACAATCTTTGGTTTTCACTTCTTGATGCTTTAAATTAGAACTGTGTTTGCTTCACATTTAAAAATACTGATTGTATAATGATACTGATTTAACCAGACTGTCAGCTGCTTACTTTCCAGAATGCAGAGTGGTGATTCTGTGATTATATTAGCAATTGATGAAGCACTTGGTTCTAATTCCTTTTTATCATCTACGTGACAGAACATCATTCACAGCAATTTTCTTTATTATTGCTGCTTTTTTTATGAGGGCTACAGTCCTTTTATATTTTACAGTTTTACCAAATTGCTTTAAAAGCTTGAGTTTATTATGAAAGAAATCATTGAATAGAAATAAAAATTGCTGCAGCTGTGTAACAAAGAAGTTCTTAGAAATCTGTGGACATGAACCAACTGTGCATAATTTTCTAAAGGATTTTAAATTAAGCATATCTGCAGTACTGAATTTTAATTATTAGGGCTGACTATTCTCTTCAAAACTTTCACCCACATGATATATAGTGAGTACTTGAGGAAGAGTCTACCAGCAACCATGACTGTCTCCTCAAAAATAAAAAACAAAAAACCCCTCAGTCTTAATGAAATTAAGGTTTATCAGTGATGAACTGTATAAAGAAGTTTGGGGGGGTTTTATTTCCTGTTCCAAGCATAAAATATCTCCTCAAAGAGCACAACACTTCTCTTAATCTTCTGCATAAGTTGCTTGTGCATTGTATTTTATAAAATGTATCATAAAATGTATAAGTAATTATAAGAGAAGGCACCTGAAAACCTCTCCATGTGTCTCACTCTCCATGATAGGGAGAAAAAAATCTGTCTTCCTGTGTCTGGCCACCTGAGTCTTGAACATAGGCACCCCAACAGCCTAACTGGGGCATTCCTCTGGTTTTAATCTCCCTGCAGACAGATGAATATGTTGTTCTCTCAACATAGCCAGTCCTGTGGCTTTGAAAACATCCTGCTAAGAAAGGCCAAGTTGCCAGGTTCCCTGATTTATGAGACTTCGAGGCAGTAGTTTTCAAACGTGAGGATAGAAGTGCATGACTTCTTGAAATTTCAGCTAGTTGTGAGTTTAGGAAAGAGACCATAAGACTACTTAGAAGCAGCCTGATTTCCTAAATTTGTAGCCAAGCAGTGGATCCACTAGCCAGTGAATGACTTAACTTTTCATCTGGCACCACAGAAGGTATTATATTTCTCTGAATTTTGATCAGATAGGCTGATCTAATGGGATCTCCACCAAAGCCAGAGTAATTGACTGGCTAGATGGTGTGAGAAAAATCAAAGTGTGGCCTGTATCATCATGAAAGAACTCTCCTGCGAAATGAAATCTCTCTTTAAAATAACAGTTACTAAGGAAAGCTTAGCAAAAACAAAGCTCAACTGGCACTACCGTGAAATTTACCGGGATTTGTTCAAGGCCAATCAGGAACTCTGTGAGAGATCATGATAATAAAACCAGCTCTTAGGACCTTTAATTTTTGACAAAAATTAATCCCCTTCAGTGAATTATCCTCCATATGTCAAAATGGTAAAATCCTTTCATCTTCTGAGCAGAAAAAATTTCAAATATTTTGGACTATGGAAGAAGGATTTCTAAGTAAATCATAATAAATGAGTCTGTTCAACTGCAAAATACCCTAAAAATCCCAAAGAAAACAAGAGCAATCAATATAAAAATATACAAACCTGTATTACAGAGTAATTTAATGTAATTTCATGCTTCAAGTTGTCCATTATATAGTATTTTTAACTACTGAATTTTTTCAAGATAAAATTAAATAATATTTTGAATGGTGAAATAAAAACCTGGTTCCTAACTACACATCACTGACCACTTTTGAAATTTGATGCTGCTAACTTTGAAATCAGTGGACAAAATTGTGGAACCTCTGTACTAACAGCAAGGAATGCATGCTACAGCCCTTGAAAGATACTGATTTGAGAAAATTCTGTTTCATCCATGATATAAAAAGCTTTGCACTTGTGACTATAAAGATTCAAGCTAATTTCTCTTTTATTAAGGGCTTGAAAAAGCCAACAGGTTTTTTAACTTCCTGTAAAGAAATACATTTTTATGCAACAGCTGTTTATTCCAGCTCTCACCATGGAATCTTGCTAGGGAGAGAAACAACAATATTCTGCATAGCTTCATTAAAAAAGAGTGAGAGGGGCTTATCTTTTCCCCTAGTTGTTCCATTTTCTCCCTGGCTTCTGCAGAACTTACTGAAGAAGAGTCCTTAAAATACCAAGAGAAGGTTTTAAATGTTACATACAAATTATTTTTAGAAGTGAGCATCCTTGATAAAATATTGCAATTCATGTATATGCAACATGTTAAGTATACTTCAGTGCTACAAGCTTGATTTACATTTGTAATAGATGATAATTAGTGTGCCAGGAGGAAAATCAAAGGAGAGATGATGATGTGGTGAAGAACTTGATTAGTGATAACTCTGAAGAGGGTGAGACATGAGAGCCAAGAGACACATCATCTTACACTTTTCTTTTATTGGACAAGGAGATGAATATTGTTACCAAGGCTGAGGAAAGGGCTGAGGTACTTAATGCCTTCTTTGACTTAGTCTTTAAGAGAAATAGCAGTTGTCCTCAGGCCAAGCAACCCCCTGATCTGACAGTAAGGGACAGGGAGCAAAATAGACCCCCTGTAAAACAGGAGGAAGCAGTTAGTGACCTGCTGTGCCACTTAGATACTCATGGGGTTGGAATGGTCTATGGGGCTGGGTGGAATTCACTCAAGGATACTGAAGGAGTCAGCAGAAGAACTCACCAAGCCATTATTTATCAGTCCTGATTAACTGGGAAGGCTCCGGATGCCTGGAAATTGGCTAATGTGACACCATCCACAAGAAAGGCCAAAAAAGAAGATCTGGGGAACTACAGGCTCACCAGTCTGACCTTGATGTTATGACAGGCTGTGGAACAAATTACCTTGGGTGCAATCACATGACACATACACGACAACCAGGGGACCAGGCCCAGCCAGCATGGGTTTAGGCAAGGCAGATCCTGCATCACCAACCTGATCTCCTTTTATGACCAGGTGATCTGCCCAGTGCATGAGGGAAAGGCTGTGAATGTTGTCTACCTGGACTCCAGTAAAGCCTTTGATACTGTCTCTTACAACACTCTTCTGGAAAAGCTGGCAGCCCACAGCTTGCACAGGTACTCTCTTCACTGGGTTAAAATCTGTCTGGATGGCCAGAGAATTGTAGTGAATGGTTCCACATCCAGGTGTTGGATGGTCACTGGTGAGATTCCCCGAGGTTCAGTATAGGGGCCAGTCCTGTTTAATATCTTTATCAATTATCTGGATTAGGGGACTGAGTGCACCCTCAGCAAATTCACAGAAAACACCAAGCTGAATGGGTTTGTCGTTCTGCTGAAAGGTAGGAAGGCTCTGCAGAGGCATCTGTCCAGGCTCGATCAGTGGGCTGAGGCCAAGGGTGTGAGGTTCAATAAGGCAAAGTACTAAGTCAGCACTTGTGTCACAACAATTCCCTGCAGCACTACAGGCTGCAGAAAGAGTGGTTGGAAATCTGCCCAGCAGAAAAAGACCCGGGGGTTCTGATTAACAGCCAGCTGAACATGAACCATCAGTGTGCCAAGGTGACCAAGAAGGCCAATGGCATTTGGCCAGTATCGGAAATAGTGTGGCCAGCAGGATCAGGGAAGTGATCATCCCCCTGTATTTTGCACTGGTGAAACTGCACCTTGAGTACTCTGTCCAGTTCTGAGTCTTTTCAAACCTTAATGTTTCTATTATTCCACTTTCTTTCTCGTTCTTTTCCCCTTTCCATTCCCTTCCCTCTCCCTTCCCATTCCCTCCCATATTCTTCCCTTCCCTTTCCCTTCTTTCTTCCTTTTACATGTTTCCTCAATTTTCCCCTTTCCTTGCTTAGTGCATTTTAAAAGTATCTGACTGTCTCTGAGTCCAGAAACATAATTTTTTCTTAATATTTATAAACCCACATTTTTAATGGGGCCATTAACTATATGTCTGTAACAGTAAGAAATCAAAAAAAGTCAGAAGTTTAAATCGTATTTGCAAAGTGGGAGAGGGATCACATAAGTTTTTCTCCTGTGACATCATGATTCCCACAGCTGAAAAGTCTCTCCAGATCTGTATGCTTATGAAAGCCCCTTTGTCTCAGACAAATGTCTTTGATGAATCCTGTGGAACTGGATTCCTTGAGGAATGTAGAAAACATCTTCATATATCCAAAAAGAATGCAGAAAACAATAGCAAGCATCAGACAAGAGCATAAACATCCGATTTCATGGTAAAGCCAATATTTATACAGTTTTTCTTACTTAGAAACAAAATAGATCCCTAAATAATGAAGACAGTCTCCAGACACAAAGCTAAAAGTATTAAACAAAAAAATAAGGAAATTTTTGGCTGGAGAAATAGAGAACAGTTTGAACCATAGTCATATTAAAAATGCAAAAGAGAAATTAATAGAAAGAAAGCAAAGTAGCAATGAAGAAAATGAGAGTTTCCTTGTAAAAGGTGAGAAGTTTTGGAAAATGAAGACTGTAGGTGTTGAGTGGAGGCTAATATTTGGAAAAATTCAAAGAAAATGGGTAACAAGATGTTTCCAGATAAAACCAGATAAAAAAGAATTGGAAAAAAACCCCACCTCACTGGATTTAAGAGTTATGGCAAAAGCAGGAAAATGCTATATGACTGGAGGTTGCTATTAAAGAAAAATTAACCAGATGTATAGAGGAAAATAAAACATGGACAATAAGAAAACAAACATGAGAATATGGAATGTACGTTGAAAAGGCTCATGACAGAAACAGTAAAATAATCCATAGTACCTCCTTCATTTTGCACCAATTGTTACGGTTTTCAACCAACTGGATAAAGATCAGAGTAAATGCAAAAGTACTCAAAATAATGAAGATTCAAGAGTTCCTCTGCAGATTTCATGACCAATAGAAGAAAAAGAAAAAAAAAATGATGAGAAATTGAAGGACAGCAAAGTGTCTTGAGAACGGATGGTACAAGGGAATTCACAGATCTACGATTCAATGACAGTTCCAAGAAAGATGTATGATTTTACCCTGGTGTCTGGAATCAAGGCTAACATTTTTAATAAAATAAACATTGAGAAGGTCTGTGTGAGATCAGATACTTTTTTCTCTGCTTTTTCCATCCCCATGAAAAACCATCATATCTGAATTTGATTTGATATGCCCTATATCAAATCTATAGGCATCTGTTTGTTGACTAACTACATTTACGCTATGAATGACTTCATGATGCTTGGCCAGCAGAAAATCCTATATTCCATCTCTGTCTTATTGTGACATAGGTATATTATTTCTAGTTCTGGTATGCTACTGACTATCTGATTTTACTGGCTCTTCTCTGGGGTCATACTTTGATGTGGGCTTCTGTGAAGTTGCTGGTTCAGTACTACCAGGCTGATATGATGCAGTGTCCAAGTGATCCATGCTTGTTCGACTGAGAGTTTTCAGCACTTAGAAACAACAGTCATATTCCTCTTTTAGGGGGCTTTCAAAACATCTGTGATGCTGAAATCTGCAGATTAAGAACGTCACTGAAAAATTGCCGTAACATATTTGGTTTGATGACAGTGTCAAAACAAGGAAGCAGGGCTTTTTCAGCGTGATTTTAATGTATCTTTCCAATATCACTTTATGAATCAGTTTATCATTAGTCTTCTAACTTCTGGCCAAAGAAAAATTAAGAGTTTAGAGTCAAACGAGTGTAACTCAGAGAGATACAGGAAATTTATGGGTTTCTTGTCATAGCACCATTTTTATCTGCTAACACCTGTAAATTTAGACACTCACACTAAGTACTATTATGAAAGAGAAGATATGTACCTCTCATCCCAGCATTTGGATTAACACATTAAAATATGGTATTTTTTGTGTTGTGTTATTTTCAATTTTGCATGTATAAAATTATTTGCAATTTAACAATCACAATTTTAGAAGGCTTCTCTACAGAAATTTACAACAGTGTAAATAAGGCATTACTCTGAAAATTCAATTTCTGATCATTAATTATCTGCACCTACAGTAGAAAATAATGCCTGTGCATAATTTCTTTTTTTTGTTTGTTTAACATGTTCTTGAGCATGAAACTTTATTAGTGATCAAGACATTAAACAAACAAAAATAATTAATCTTGCCTATTCTCTTTATTGTGCTCTTTATGGTTTTATCCTCAAAATATTTTTCTTTGTAGTACAACTAAAAATGCTTTTAGTTTTCTTTAGTTTTGTGTAATGTTATTCTTATACGATGTAATTTGCTGCAGCAGAGGACCTTGTTTTTCTTTTAAATCATTTTGTACGTCTCATAAAAAAAAAATCCATTTTCTAAGCAGATTATTGATTTTTGCTTACATGTTCTACACATCAAACAGAAAGTGCTTTTTTTTGCATAAACTTTTTGATTAGATAAACATTTCTGAAGATAAAGAGAGTTATGATATCTAATAATTTCTCTAAAATCTGGAAAATACCAGATTTATATTTTTGAACTAATATTAACATCCCTTTAACTACAGTTTTTTGAGTGTTAAAATATTTTTGACATTTCATATATACAAAATTCCTCTCCTTAAGATTTTGTAAATCAATTTTGCTGGAATTCCCTCAGTAAAGGTCACAAATTCTAACATAATTATATGGATTCTTAACATGATATTCATAATTCTTTGTACTTCACTTAAAAGCATTTTGTTTACATGATAGAACAGAAGGAAAGGAAGACAAAAATAAAATAAAAAAACCAAAGACAATAATGCAAGTTGTGATATCCACAGGCACCAGTTCCATCTTAGTGTATTTTAAGAGCCCAAAACAATCTATTTCATTTTATATTTAACTGCTATCATCATCAAAATAACCTAAGTGTCTCTATGGGAAGAAGAAAATATAGTTCATTATGTGAGGGGAGAAAATAAAGGAAACAGAATCAGTACCACAAAGCAAGGTTTAATGCTATATAATACACACATAACCCCCAATTTTATGATCTTGGGCTTTAAAATTTGTCATATGAGAAGGTTATGAAATACTCATCTATTTGTTTAGTTCTTCTGAAAATGTATACACAAAAAAAAAAAAAAAAAGAGGTTTATCTCTTCTATTCCTCTTCATTAATCAGAGAATATATTGTGGTATGGTTCACTGTAACATTAAATTATTTAGCAGCTCTTTACTTTCTGCTATGGGGAGAAGGAAACACTCTTAAAAGCATGAAACTTATTGCCATTAGAATCATTAACCCTATGATGTTCCCCAAAATCTTTAAATTCTAGGTACTTTTCTTTTGTTCCTTAATATATTTTAAAATATAACTATTTTTAATTTTGTTCTCTAACTCAAGACGCCATCACAACACATTGCTACAGACATTCAACTTTGAGTGTATTTTCAGTTTGTATATATATTTTCTATGTCCTCATCCTTTTCCTCCTGCCTGTGGACTCCCTTTTCCTCTCCTCTGCAGCATCAAAAGTCATGGCTATCAGCTCTGCAATCAACTTGGGTGCCCCATGTTAACAATATTTATTAAACCTGTTGATTTTGTCACCACCTTGGTTTGTATGACTGTGCTTGTGTTGAATAAGTGTTCCATAAGCTTTGTCAGGTTACCAATAACAAGGTAATTACATGAAACAAAGACCTGGTCAGAGTCAGAGAGACAATAACAGGTAGAGCAACCCCAGTGGCTTGCTCACTGAACTGAGGACATCAAATTGGCAGCTCCTTGAGGCATTCAAGGACTATGACCCAGCCCATGGGAATAAACTGTGTGTCTACTGCTGCACTAAGGGACAGCAACAGCCTCCCTTCCACCAGGCTGGAGATGTAGAACTTGCCTGGGTCCTGAAGATTTTGGAGATGGCAATCTCCACCAGTTTTGTCAAACAACAATTGATTTTATTCGGAAGGTCTCTCCCTTAAGAAACACTGTAAATAACTTGCTATCATCTCATGTCTTTTTTTTTTTTTCCACAGTCACAGTTCCTGTACCATTGAAATATTATTCAACCTGAAATATTCTTTACATCTACTAAATAGTGTCTTTTACTTGGGTATTGGTTCTGGCTGAGTTGGACCTCATTTTCCCATCACAGCCCTCACAGTGCTGTGCTTTGCACTGGTAGCTGGAAAGGTGTTGATAGCACCCCAGTGCTTTGGCTGCTGCTGGGTATTGATGGCACTGCATCAGGGCTGGCTCTCAACATTTTCTCCCACTCTCCATCAAGGCCTGGGGGTGGGAAAAATCCTGGGAGGAGACACAACTAGACCAGCTGACCCAAACTAATCAAAGGGGTATTCCATGCTATATGAGGTCAGCTGGGATATAAAAGCTAAGGAAAGGAGGAGGAATGTAGTGGGGAATTTGTTATTTACGGTGTTTGCCTTCTTGAGCATCTGCTACACGTGTTGAAGCTTGCTGGGAAGTGGCTGAATTGCACTCACTGATAGGAAGTAGGCAATAAGCTTTCTTTTTTTCTTTTTGATTATACATATGCAAACTTTCCCTCTTTCTGCTTTAGTAAACTGCCTTCACTCGGCCTAGTAGCTGGTTTCTGTCTTATTTTCCCTCCTCTGTCCCACTGGGAAGGGTAGTGACTGAGCAGCTTGGTGGGCACCTGGCATCCAGCCAAGGTCAACCCACTAAGGCTTCTTCATTTTATGTGTAAAATCCTGTGTGTAGTGTCATCTCTCCCCTCTTTTTTCCTTCTTCTTTCTTCTCATGTGAAATCAAGCTTTGTGTGCTCAATACTGGATTCTGTCCTGCTTCAGGTTCATTCATGCATGGATTTTTTTTTTTTATTTTATTTTTTATATACAGGGAAAAATCCATTAGGGTTATATTGGCTGCATCCTAGAAAATGCCTGTGTGGCAGTCTTTGCTTGTCAATAAAAGGAGCCCCAAAAGTAATTAATTTTTCATAGATGAAATGTCAGGGTCTTGCTCATGCCAACACTGCTAATATCAGGTCTCTCTGCAGAACAGTGGATGAATCTGTTGTACACAGCAGCTGGCTCTATCTCTTCTTCAGTTTCATGGTGGTGCTCCTGACACCCTAACATGTAACTGCTATTTAAATTTTATTTCAGTCCAGTTTTTTGGGTATTTTTTGTTTGTTTGGGTTTTCTTGTTTGCTTTAGTTAATTTTATTTTGAATGGGTGTATGATGGTCTTTGCACTACTTTGTTTTCCACTCAGCATAACCCCTTCACTGATTTTACTCCTGCTGGAATAGGCCACTGGAGGAGGACTGAAGTCTTCTAAGCTCTTGGGTAGCAACCTAATGCACAGAAGGCATCTTAAATAAATCTCTGGTTGAGGTATATAAGACTCATCTATCTATATTAGCAATTACATGTATGTAGGCTCTTCTTGTAGTCAATACTATAATTAAACATAATTAAACATTTCTTTTTGTAAATACTAAAATACATAAGACACATTGAATCTAAAAAACATCCATATCTAGCATCAGCTATAAAGAGTCTTGACTGCCTCATACTCACACATCTGTACTATATAAGTCCAAGATGAAGTGGGATATAACCTTTCCCAGTGTCTGAAAGATTTAGATGGTACAACGTGGGCTTCTCCATCGAACAACTGTTTCCAAATTATTTATGACAAAGCCTGCTAAATTATAATCCTCCACTTCCATTACCCATTTTTTATTTGGTACAGAATATGATAAGTCTGCAACTCATATTCTATTACAGATGCTGAGGGATCTTCAGAGGTTTGTGTCTAAGAGCTGTCCTCTCCCTTTAAAATATGCCAACACTTTTAGCATTTTTACCAACCATATTTCATGTCGTAAAACCCAGCAATCTTCAAACAATATATTACAAGAAGTTCAACCTCCTGTTTTTATCCAAAGCAATTAATTTGCTATTGTATTGATCCATTAAAAGAAGTGATTCCAGCAACTCTGTAGAAATTCTATGTTCTTTCCTTGGTTCGATACTGTCACATAAGAAATACTACTGTTCATGTCACAGTCTAGAGATTAGGCCAGTTTGTGTGATAAAGAGGTAATCAGTCATAAAATCCTTGAAAGTCAATGGACAAACATCTGGAAATGACAAAGGATATTTTTTAGACCCCAAGTTGGAACTCATCTTCACAGATGTACAGTAAAGACAACATAATTTTTCAGTTATCTGGGTTATGTATTCCTTCCAAGCCTTTCAACATTTTTCACTTTTGTCATGAAAAACTCCAAAAAAAACCTCCAAACTCTTCAGCTCCCCAGTACAATATAACCCCTCTTTTACCAAATTGCTCCTGTAACATTTCAGTTACAGAAGATACTAGAATATCTTGTTAATTAATAAGTACTTACTTAAATAAAAAGTAAAAAAAAAGAAATTCACTGCACTACAGATTTTGCATAAATATTAAAATCGGAACATTCCATGGATTTTAGGCACTTTAAATTGATCCTGACTTTAATCACATGAAGTAAGTATCAAATTCTCTCTCCATTACCTTTACCTTAGATCAGAGTTGCAATTCATGCCTAAATGGTTTAAGAGATCTTCTCTTCAGTGATAAAGAAAATTAAAGTTTCTTCTTTCAGTCAGTGGTTCACTGTGCACACATAGAGAAGAACCCTCAGCATAAAAGAACCTGGGTTTTCTGTGGAAATAGAAAGCAAAAAGCTTAAAAATAAGAATACTGGAATATTAATAGTGCTCAAATAAGTGAGTAGTGCTTTAAGCTGGACCACTTTGCTAAGCTTTTTTAGGGTAGTAGTAGTATGAATTAATGTGGTACAACTGTGTATAAACTGTTCATTTATAATGTCCTAAAAATACAGTAAGATTAGTAGAAAGCTGCAATGCAGAACAGCTGTTGCTTGTTGCCTTTAGTCTTGTTCATGCTGAGTAGGAATTGCTCCAGATGTAGTTTAATTGCAATCTGCTTGGATTACTCCAAGGTTTAACTGAACTCATAATGTGATGAAAAATTTCCACAAAGACAGGTTAGGATTGCACAAGTACATTTTTTTCTGTTGGTAAACTTGATTTAAGACAGCTCCATCTTTTTTCTTTTTTTTTTTTTCTCCTCCCTTTGTTGCTCCTCAGGATGCAGGGTAGTAATCACCTGCTTATGAAAAAAATATCCATAAATGTGCTTCAGGGAAGTGCTGCAATCCTGACCACTAAAATGACCAGCATAAACAAACAAATAAACCCTGAAACTTTAGAAAATTTAAAAGTTATAACCTAAGCTGCCAAATATTAGCAAAAAATATTATAATTATTCCAATTTTGTTCAGTAAGATATTTTGTTATTGAGTTTAAGGAGGTTTGAGTTTCTTCCCTTCTATGTTTGCAGGTGGAAGAACTGAAAAAAGGATTTTTTACTTGTGTATTCCATATCATGGATGAAATGCATACATACATACCTACCTAATATTAAAGATTCATCAAGATTCTTATTAACAAGAAAACCAACTCTGACCAGTAGAGCTCTTCTCTGAATGAACTATAAAAATCTGCCCATAGTACAGTACTGTCTGCAGACCAGCCTCTTTCCACCCTCTACTACAAGCCAAAGATTTGACTCTGTGACTAATCCTGTGGTCTGAACTGCTATGATAGTAACTCTCCTAATTTTTTCCCATTTGTTATTCCTACTCTCGCTAAGATTTTCTGCTGCTTTTTTCCTTCCACATTTGCTTCATTATTTCTCTTTTAAAAAATATATATAATAAAACCATTACATGTTTTTTATCAACAGCTTTTTATAGTTACACAAACAGCAAAGTTCCTTTTCTGAAGAGATACACAGCCTAAAAATCTTTCTAGTGACTGAATAAATAAAGAAACATGAAGTAGTCAGTAAATAGATTGGAATAAGACAAGATTGTTACTGATTTTGAAACAGAATTATTAAATTGTGATTAAATGTATATTAGATCTTAAGTCCAATATTAATATAAAGTGAATAAAATTATAATTAAATATTGCAAAATACAACCATGTATAAAATGTCTTATTGTTGGAAAGGCTAAATTCTAATTATTTAAGTAATCAATCGCAAAATTTTTCCACTGAAAATTTTTGTATTTCTTGTCAAATGAGGCTATGCAGGCAATAACCATTAAGTATGAAACCCATAAGCTAACATACCCTAAGGCATGAGAGAGATTAAATCATTAAAACTAGATTTACCCTCTATCATAAAAAAAGAGAAATCCTTGGAAAATTTTGCTTAGATATGAGATGAATAATGCAAAATAGAAATTACATGCTTAGCATGGTTTATTAAATGTTGCCTTCCCTTTGCCTACCTCTTTACTTTCCCCTTCTCCTTTTGCTTTCTGAAAAGGAATTGGAGGTAATACTGATAGATTTGTGTGGCTTTTTTTCATATTTTGAAAGTCATTACATCATCTTCTTAAAATTAGTCCTAATGCATTTTAATTTTACAGCCATCATGATTAAAAGCAGAATACAAGAATTGCACCTGTGTTCCTATTTCTAGTGGCTTTTAACATTATTCCACATTGAACATTCATTATGGCATTCTTGCCAACTGTGGGAAGTACACTGATGCTTCATACAGCATAGAGTGTAGTGTATCCAGAAAGAAGAAGTTAATTTTTAATTTGAAATTTTTATCAGCAGTTTTGGACAGTCTGACAGAAATATGTTTTGCTTTTAGTTTTAGCAGTTTTGTTAAGCCATATCCTTCCACCAGGCTGGACTGCAGAGAGGAGCATAACTTCAAATATTATTTAATTAAATATTTTCCAGAAGAATTGTGGGATTTTTTCCACTGCTCTCCTTTTACTAGTACTAACCTTATTTAATCCTTAAGTGTTCCAGTTCTACAATTTTAATCTCACTTTGTTGATCACAGTAGTAATTTTTGCCCCCTTCAGATTCGCCTCACCCACAGCAACTGCTGATGACAGTCAAATTTTTGTCTCTATCCTGCTCATAATTCATCTCTTCAGAGTTATTATTCCTGAGAAAAGGAAGAGCAGTTGCAGCAGCTGAGCAGACAGTTTCACCAGGCTGGACCCTGAGCAAGTTTGTTGGTGATACAAAACTGGGAGGAGCAGCTGACACGCCAGAAGGATGTGCTGTCATCCAGAGAGAGCTGGACAAGATGGGAAATGGGTCAGAAAAGAGCGGAACTAAGTTCAACAAAGGCAAATGCAGGGTCCTACACATGAGAAAGAATAACCCCAGGCACCAGCACAGGCTGGGGGCTGACCTGCTGGGAAGCAGCTCTGTGAAGAAGGACTGTGGGGTCCTGGTGGACAACAAGCTGTCCCTGAGCCAGCAGTGTGCTCGGGGGGCCCAAGAAGGCCAGTGGTATCCTGGGCTGCATTAGAAAGAGCACTGCCAGCTGGGCAAGGTGATCCTGCCCCTCTGCTCAGCCCTGGTGAGGCCATATCTGGAGTGCTGTGTCCTGTTCTGGGCTCCTCAGGACAACAGAGACGTGGAGCTCCTGGAGCAGGTCCAGTGGAGGACAACAAAGACGTGTAGGGGGCTAGAGCATCTCATGAGGAAAGCCTGAGGGAGCTGGGTCTGTTCAGCCTTGAGAAGAGAGACATTATCAATGCTTAAGAATAACTTAAAGGTAGGTGTCAAGAGGATGGGACCAGACATTTTCAGACGTGCCCAGGGACAGGACAAGGAAGGGGCAAGAGGCACAAACTGTGACACAGGAAATTACATATGAATATGCTGAAAAACTGTTTTACTTTGAAGGTGACCAGAGCTTTGGAACAGGCTGTTCAGAGGGGTTGTGGAATCTCTTTCATCTTCCAAATCCTCCTGGATGTGAAACTGTGCGATCTGCTCTACATGAATGTTCTTTAGCAGGATGGCTGGACTCAGTAACCTCCAGTGATTCCTTCCAGCCTTATCTGTTCTGTGATTCTGTGATTAATTGTTGCTTTAAATCTCCTCTGACTTTACTTTTTCTTCCTTTAATGTTTAAAAGCTGAAGTCTATTTGTGCCATCATTTAGTCCTTCAGATTCAAATATTGTTTGACTTTCGACCACAAACAGAATAAAAAATGTTTTAAATGTTTTAAACCTTTCTCAGTCTTTGAAGTAAGGCTTTCATCTTCAGAATTATTTATCCTAACAACTGCAACTATTATTATTTCAATCATTAATTTAGAGAATAACAATATAGGAGAAATAATTCCAATTAATCAGAAAAAACCCACTCTGTTTCATTGATTAGATTACTTGCTAATGAGTACTTTAATATATGAAAGGATGTTAATTATATCTTTGATTAATCAGAGTGATTTGTCATCACAGCACTTCTACACTTCCCTGTAGTTCAGAAGAAGCTAGTGTAGTGTTTGTGTAGATAAGATAAAAATTTCACAGTAACATTGCCCTCCTGAAAACGGTAATTGCAGAGATTTTAAAAGTAATTTCCTGTTCACACCAAAATAAAGGAAACGACTCAAAAAGTGTAAGACCATATTAAAGTGCTCACATAGTTAAATTGAGTGGTTAATAACTGCAAAAGAAACTATTTCCAGATGATTGCAGATGACAAGTTCAGTTAGTATAAGGGAACTGAAAGAAAAACAATGCGAAGTAGGTGTTAAAAAGTACCTTTTCACCTGTAGAATAAGAAATACACAGAACTGTCTAGCAGAAAAGGATGCATAATTAGAGGTATGAGGATCAGTGAAGGAACAATTAGAATATAACCAGGGAATAATGAAGTTCATAAAGACACAAGATTTCCTACCCTGCTCTCCACAGTTCTTCTGTTTCTAGTGTATTTTCTTCACCACAAAGTTATCAACTCTGCCAACATTTGTGATTTAAACTGGCAATTTCATGGAGGCATTGATTTTGTTCTTGGTTAAAAAAAATTAAAATTAGTATAAACACAAGAAAAAATCACAGTGAAATGAGCTCTCCTGTGCAGAAGCCAGGAACATAACTTTATAGAGTTGATTAGTATGAAAACTACTGTAATGTTACATGATGTAACTATACATTCACTGAATATATTCACGTAAGTTCTCGCAGTATCACATAGATTCAACAGCACTTTTTGTTCCACAACAGCCTGAAGAGATACTCTTATTTATTCCTATTTCTGTCTGTCCTTTTTACCAAATATTTTGCTTCTTTTTAGAATTTGCTTTTGAGTATTCAGACAAGAATCAATAAGAACTGGAAAATTAATGATTTTGCATAGTGATGCCTTATATCACTCTATAATAATTATCCAGGTTTTTTGGTCTTATTCATTTCTTATAATGTTCATATATATGGATGTTCATATATGGATGGAAGATTGTTTCCTTTTCTTTCCTTTCCTGCACTTCTTTAGCTATTTTATTTTTCTTAGCTATTTAATAAATGTTTATGGAGTAGGATATACTGTAATTCTGATTATGCAAAGGTTTAAATCCCTCTTTCTCTTGTGTAAGTACTTCAGACCATAAACATAGGCAAAGCTGAACATTAATGTACGAGAAGGGTTCTTTTTGCCTTTTTTTTTTTCCTCCTCTGGATCAGGCCTCATAACCATTTTGATCCATGGTAATCTAAGCATTTTCAGAGACAGGTTATTAGCTGATTTTCTCTCTATCTGTTTATGAACTACTCCTGACAAAACTATTCATGTGAAGAAAATAAAATTAATCAGATTTTCCTAGTAAAAAATTCTCAGTGATTTATTTTTACTCAACTCCAAGGAATAATTCAATTTCATGGACAAAAAAGTAAAATAATGAAACAGCTAAGATTTTAGTGTAACATTGAGGTGCAGTTTATGTCATTGACAAATTAATGCAAGTTACGGAGACAAAACAAGAGGGAGAAAATTATATGTTTTATATCACAAGTTTAAAAACAAGACCTGAAAGAGTAGAATCCAATATGTTACAGTAAATAAGTTTAATGCTTTTATACAATTATTAGCCATTTGAGGGAAGAAAAAAATGTTATATATTACAACCTTAGATTTTGATCACATTTTTAGCAAAGAATCAATAAAATGTCTGCTATATGCTCCTATTACACACTGCATAAGAATATAAAAAACTTTTTTTACCAAATCAGTGTAAAATATCTAGGTCCATTTCTGAGTTGGATTAGCGGTGACACCTGAGGAGTATCAAATCAAGGCAGGCTTCTAATCATTTTGATACCTGTACACCCTGCCAGCCTTAGGGCAACTTTCTGTGGCTCAGAAAGAGCAGAAGGCAAATACTGCATTTTCCTATGTGATTTCATTCAATAAACTTTTGAACCCAGGTAAAATTTTTACATCCAAAACAACTTCTGGAAAGCTATTCCCTGTGGGAAGCAGATATCTGAACACCATTATGTAATGAAATGTCTTCTCTATTTTGTTCTAACCCATCAACCCCAGATCCATACACATTCCTGTGCTTCAAACAATAAACAAACTTTCTTCACCCACTCTCACCAAGCAACTTGCAACTGAAAAGCTTTTATCATCTTTCCAGTCATTTGTCTTCTTTCCTGACTGAAGAGACTTAATCTCTTAATTGGTCCTTGACTAAAAATAGCTTTGCATTCTTCTTGCACCTCTCAGCAACTTTTTCTGCCTTTTCTGTGTATAAGTGCTATTTGAGAACACGGGAACAATAACTGAATATGATATATAACTTGCAGACACATTGTAGACTTGGAGTGAAATAATGCACTTTGGTTTTGCTCCTTTCCTATTTCATTCTCTAATTTTTTTAAGCCATTTTTTAACATCAGTTTAGACTGCTATGCAGAATATTTGTTAAAAATTTCTTATAAGTAATGTTATGATTCGTTTTGTTTTTCAAGTTTGTTCTTTAGATATTCAGGATAAATGATACAAAAACAGCTTATGACTGTGACTTTGTAGTAGACAATATTAGAGAATTAATTCTAATGAACAGTCTTGACATTTTAAAGTTCAAAAGGCTGCTGCTTAGAATAGAAAATTAAATAAAGTTAATGAATATGTAAAGTTGTGAACATGAATACTATCTATGTATGCCTAGGCCAGTTTAAAGATAGCTGCTTGGAAATTTAACAACTTTAAAATGAAAGACAACTATTTTCAGCTTAACTGATGATATGTTTCTAAGAGATTTTTAGGCTTAGATGTTACTATGATCTGCAGTTAAAATAGCTGGGACTATATATAAAAACAATCCTGGGAAAAAAAAAAGAAGGTAATTTATAGCAGCCACACTTCCAGTTACTTCTACAAAGACCTCAGGTATTATCAATGTCATCTTCAGTACCTACTTTAATAAAAAATAGCTTAACATCAAGAGAAAAAATCTCTGTTACTCAGACAGACCAGATAGCTGCATTGTAAGGAAAATTAAACAATCCATTCTCCATTTTTCTAAGACCCTATAACTATATATCTATTAGAGAGACTATACAGAAAGGAATCTTCCACCAGCAGATGTTATAATTCCTATCACCATAAAGCAGAAAGAGCAGGTGTATCTCAAACAATATTGTAGGATGCAATTTCCTAAGATTAATCCTTTATTGACATAATTCTATTAGTAGATTTCAGAGTAATTCCCTGATGTGTTGTGTTAGTAATTAAGAATGCAAGCAACAAGTGAGGTGCAGGCAGAGATCTCTATTATTTATGCTACAACCTTAGGAAGAAAAAAAAATGAATAAATTCCTCTCTAAACCCCCAGTGTTCCAGGGGTTTGTGATCCTACATTGTAGGTGTAATTCTGAGGCATCAGGGCCCTTATAACTACCAGTACCTTATGGAGAGGCAAGTTTGATGAATGACTTCATCACGGTATTTGTCACCTGCCTTGATAAGATACTGTGCCTTCAAAGAGTAAAAAGAGTCATGAACTTTCTCAAGAGAGAAATAACAGTTACTTTGTTTTACTTTCCTTCTTTGGTATTCGTAAATCTGAAATATCTCTGGTTTCCAGTAAATATTCTGCCTGAAGTGGAAGTATGTAAAAAGGAGTTTGAATACCATGGGTAATAGCCCAAATTTCTCTAAGAAACTCAGAATCTGACAGAGTTATATGTATTTCTACCAGTTAACAAGACAGAAAATCAGCTGGAGAGAAATGAGAGAGGCAAATGCATTGAGACTAGAAATGCTCCTATGGGATTATAGTGTTGACAATGAGGGCGCTTGACTTCAAAGCTCCTGTACAGGAGCCACAGACAGAGTATGAAGAGATCCAGATTCCAAAGGATGTGTTACCAGCCCTTCCTGCTGAGACTTCTTTAAAAATCTGTAGTAGTCAGTGAGTGCTGAGGGAAGCATAGAACAGATATGAAGAAATGCAATTTCTGAGATACACATAGATACAAGACAAGTAACACTAGAGATGTAAGCAGTGGGGAAAATAGATTAGGATCCAGGCTTCTATTTTCTTTGTATTTTTGCTTATACAGCGAAAAGCCTGACCTCTTGTTTCAACTTTGTAGCAAGACGCCTGCCTTTAACCACTGAATAATAAATCTTTTCTATTCAGTTCTGTGCTACAGGGGAAAAATTAAACTAAAAAGTGTTGAATCCACAGTGCATCTACTCCAGAAGAGGTATTAAATCTCAGTAAAGAAGCACATGCATGTCCCCTCAAAAAAATTGCTCCAAGGGCGCTGGGACTGATTCTTGCAAATTGCTAGAGGACCTTTTTGTCTTCTGATGATAAATTTTATGTGGATGATAAATAGTTTCTGTGGCTCTAAGCAAGCCTTAAAATGTCACGTATACTTAAGTAGAAATGGCAGAAAAGGAACCATTTTTAGATAATTCTCCAGTAATTTCTAGGGATGGAAGAGGAAGAGTGGATAAACACTTGCCATTAAAAGGGTATAGGGGGGTAAAGTCAGCTCATCACTCTTGAATCTGTGTTTCAGATATATATTTGATCATGATTTTTTTCTTTATCCATTTTTTTTATTTTACTGCTGTCATAGGACTCAGCCTATACAGTGCATAGTTACTCCATATCAAAAATGTGTAAGAAAATAGTGAAGTTTTCTAATGTCTCCTCAAGACCGAACACTTTCCTTTCAATTATGGTTCTATGACAAACATCATGTTTATGTTGAAGAGGAAAGACTGCACATGCAAGTGTGCCGGTGAAAAAAACAAACCCAGCACAAAAGCAACGCAACTATTTTCAACACCTTTCAACCATAAAAAATTAGAAGACATTGTTTTACTGATGCTGCTTATTAAGTATGTGACAAACACCTGTGCTCTCACTCATGTTTTACATTGCAGGCAAAGTACACCACTGAGAGTCAGAGCTAGAGTGCTGCTAAACACCACTGCCAAAAACAGTCTGCCAGGACTTTAGTTTTTTGTCTCAGTGCACCTACAGTCATATTTATCTCATAAAATTTCCTACTCTATCCAGTCCAAGAACACTGCAGGAACCTTATGCCCTGGCTTCTTTCCCAGTTGCTGCTGCATATCTGCTCTGGGAAAGTAATTTCCACAAGGAACAAAGTGCTGCAGCACTTTCACTGTTAAGGAAAAGATTTGGAGAGGTTCATCCAAAACTTCCAGGACAAATACTATCTTTCCACAGCTAAAGTTGCAGCTTTGCTGCTGTGCCAAGGATCTGCAAATGGCAGATTGATACAGGCAGCCCTTCCCACGTCCACCTGAATGTATAGTGTCAGTGACATTTTCCCAAGTCTTATTTCCCTCTTGCAGTAAGCATGGACTGCACATGCAGAGTGTCACTGTTCTCATGACAACAACATTCAAATTCCAACACATTGGAAAAGGAAGCATAACTTGTCTGCCTATCTTCCCGTTGAGAACCCCACCTGTGGAAAAGTATCAGTCGTCTCTTGCTCAAAGTGAGAGAGAGAGATTGATCCCATCCTAATACTATTTAGAAGCTATTCTTGGTTCAGATTTAATTTCAATCTCTGTTATTAAACCTGTGTGAGCAAGGTACTTCAGAATTTTTTTCCTTGGCAAATTAAAACTGCAAGTCCTTTTGTTGCAAAGAGAAACCCAGTAATCTCAGCAAGTGTTATTCAAGATGTATTTCAAGCCTAATCTAAGATGGATTCTGAGAAAATAATGTTTGGATTCTCAAGGGCCCTCAGATCCCTTGTAGCAAAGCTTGTCAACAGATACACAGATCCTAACAAAAAAATGTGTTACATCAGGCTGAGGGATACAGCTGGGATGAAGCTGGACTAGCAATCACCCCTGTGCTCAACTCTGGTGAGGCCACACCTTAAATCCTGTATCCAGTTCTGGGCCCAGCTCAGGAAAGACACTGACGTGCTGGAGCACAGTACAAAGAAGGGCAAAAAAGGTGGTGTACAGTCTGGAGAGTAAGTGCTATAAAGAACAGCTGAAGGGATTGTTTAGCCTGAAGAAAAGGAGGCTCAGGGAGATCTTATCAGTCTCTACAACTACTTGAAATTTGGGGGTCAGCCTCTTTTCCCAGGCAGCTAATGACAGGGAAACATAGGACGTAACCTCAAGCTGCACCAGGGGTGGTTCAGGCTACACCTTAGGAGGAATTTCTTCATAGAAGGGGTAATTGAACACTGGAATTAACCACCGAGAGAGGTGGTGGAGTTACCATCCCTGGAGGTGTTTAAGGAAAGACTGGATGTAGCACTTAGTGTCATGGTCTATTTGACATGGGGGTGTTTAATCATAGGTTGGACCCGACAGTCTCAAAGGTCTTTTCCAACCTAATTGATTCTCTGATTTTGTATCAAGCCTTAAATAAAGCTGGGGATCTTAAAATTTGGTGGTTTTTTGTCTTGGATTAATGGCAATAAATGTGGTCCCAGAGCAGACTATGCATCTCAAAATTAGTAAAATTAAAATTCTTAGCAAAAGTCCTCCAAAGCTCTTAAATTAAGGAGATTCTTAATTAGTTTTAAAAACTTGGTTCAAACTCAAATCAAAGTAGTAATGTTAAAAAATGCTGTAGATTTTTGCTTTGGAAAGGAAAGGATGAGTCTGCTAAAAATTCAGAATAAATTTCTCAATACTCAGTTATAGAGAGCAAAATTTTGAGTATGTGCACATATTTTAGGTAAAATGCTTTAAGGTGTCATATCCAGGTGCCAGGGATGCATTTCATTTCTATGCAGTTAGTTCACAGCACTCAGAATGGACATATTGTTTAACTGAACACCCTTTTGTATTTACTGCTTGAGGCTTTTATCAAAGTAATGCCCTAAGACACATGTTGTTCATCTTCTCTAGCCTCTAGTTCCCTTTGGAGGAGCTAACATCTGGAAGAACTGATTACTGAAATCCTTGTTATTAGGAAAAAAGCAGCATGAGTGATTGTCTTCTGATCATGTGAGCAAGAAGAGGGCTATGATAGTAGATGTATATTCTAATAATATTTTATGCCTTTAGAGTTCAGGTAGTTATCAGCAAAATCAGAAAAGAAAGATGTTAAACTCCTTAGAATTCCTGATTCATACTTCATACTTAGGTGTTTGGCTAAATTGCAAAGTTATTTTCTTTGAATTTTTTCATCCTTGGCATCAGGTTCTGTAATCAGCAAAGAATAACCTTATTTCAGGTGTCCTGTCACATCCAGCAAATTCATTTTATCTTTGAAGTAGATCTGTGTCTGTCATTAATACCATTTTCTAAAAGGCTTCAAAAAACCTGAAGACTCTTTTGGGTTATAGTTCCTTCAGTTTAATACTGCATTCATACTTCATGGAAGTCTTTTTTGGGAATTGTTTAACTATCACCGTCTATTTCTGTCAAATAGTTTACTGAACAAACAGAAAGCTCTTAGAAATTTGAGTGAATTGAAATAAGATAATTTATGTCTTATTTTTACCTTTCTTTCTCTCTCAGAAAGCTTTTACAAATTTTAAAAAATGACAATGGAGGAAGTTATACCATCTAAGTTTTAATATTTTATACTGCTCTATCTTTGTGCAATTCCATTACAATGGAATAAAACTAAGGTAAATAAAAGAACACTAAATAGAATATCTCTTTCTACTTAAGAATCTTAAAATCTAAGTGGATTAGGAAAAAATAAAGACAAATATTTCATTAAGTTTTTTCTAATAAGTCTTAGTTAAAACCAATTTTCTGCTCCTTTTCATAACATGAGAGGTATTGAGGTTAATAATCTGTTTAAATTGCAGTTTGAGCATTATGATTTTTCATTTTCTCAAACCTTACGTTCTGAAAGTGGAATGAACTCTGCTTCCTGCCACATACATTGCTGTAGAGGAAAGTCCAATCTCCAAACTCCTACTTTTCTTCAATCTTTTCCAATTTCATAAACAAAACCCATTAGCATTTTCAGAAAATGTGTGTGTTTTACTGGTTGCATTTTTTCACTACTTAGAATTTTAAGTATTTCCAAAACACAAGACTTACCATTCATTGCTATCAATTTGTTTTCTATTTCTAACCCACAGAAATAAAGGGGGGAGGTTTTTTTCTTTCTTTTAAAGTCTTTTTTTTTCTTACTTAATCTATCATATATTCCTAGATAAGAGGGTCCAAATGGTATCGCTAAATTAAAGAGGGAGCCCAGAGTGCACTTAAGCAGTGGATCACTCATTTTCAATAATTGGAATTAAGAATTAACCCATTGACTGTTTCCAGACCAGTCCAACTCACCCTCTACCAGACAGATCTGTCCCAGGAGAAGGCAGTCCTGAACAGTGTGAATGTCAGCCACAGGTGTCATTTAGACTCTGCACTACTCAGTAATAGTTTTACAGCTTCAGGCTATGATTACCCTGACAAAATTAACATAGAAAAGACACAACATTAGTCGCTGCTGAGTCCATTACCTGTTAGTTTGCCTACTGGTGCTGGATCAGTAATCATTGCTGTAGAGTTGTAGTAATCTACTGCATAGCAACTTGGCACACTTCAGGGGATAAAATGGATGAAGAAGTATTGATAAAACCACTTTGATTTTTTAGAAAAAAAAAATCTAAGTACAGGAGCCAAGCCACACAATATGTATTGATGTTAGGGTAATAAAATGGACCCTGGTCCTTTGTATTTACCTGTTGAAATACAGCTGAGAGCACAGACCTGTGTGGGACATAGTGGCAAGGATAGAAGGAAGAGAGAGGGGTAGCCACCTGAGACCTTTGAGGGAAAGTTCTTAGAGACTTGTGGGCACCAGGGAGAGGATAAGAACTAAAGTATTGTGTAGAGGAATTTTAAAACTTGTCCTAACAACAAATCATACCAGGAAGTACACTTAACAGTAGAAGATATAGTCAGAAAAATATTCAAGACAGAACATTTTAGGAGGAGATAAGTATCTTTCTTTAAAACAAAGGAGGAAAACCACTGTGAGAATCAACTACACGCCAGTCATGGAACAATATCTATAAGAAGTTTAAGATATATTTTATTTCAGGATACGTAATTTATGTAGTATAAGCATAATTTAAAAAGTCTTATGCTACCAAGCTCCTTGAGCAGAAAGAGAAGCAATTTTGTCTTTTCTTCCCCTTTGACCCATCCACCCATCCTTATGACAAGGATACAGAAGTGTATCACCTTCAGCACACAAGCTGAATTTACCATGACTACCTCATGCAGACTTCATTTTGCAGATCTATTTGAATCAATTCACTTTTTGTGTGATACTGTTGTGTTATTCTACAGACAGCAGAATAACCTATATTTGGAAAAAAAAATACAACTATCTTAGAAGATTTTTTGTCTTCTGACTGTTTCTTTGAAGGAAGAATTAATTTTTAAGAACAAAATTCTGCCATTTATGGAACGTAGTCTAATGCTTAATTTCCAAGATTCTGATTCCATGTGGCATGGCATACAACTTTGGTCAGATGGGGTTAGCTGTTCCAGCCATGTCCCCTCCCAGCTTCTTGCAGCTCCCAGCCTACTTGCTGTCAGGATGAAAGAAGCAGCAGAAAAATCCTTTATGCTGGGCAAGAACTGCTCAGTAATAAAAACCTCACATCTCTATATTATCAACACAGTTTTCAGCACAAATCCAAAACACAGCCCCATGCTAGCTACTTTGAAAGAAACTAACTCTATCACAACCAAAACCAACACAGACTATTATGGTATCTGAATTTTCCCCCAAAGTGAATATATACCAAAGTCAACAAAATAAATCAATTTTTAATTGTGGTTCCAAACTTATTCAGCCTTCATTAGTTGGCAGTATCAACAGATTGCTGAATGTTTAATTACTTAAGTATAGTGTTGCTTAGTATTTCCAGTTACTAAACTCATGGAAGTAAGTAAATTAGTTTCTCAGATTGTTTGCTTCAGGTATGGCAACTTTTTATTTCTCTAGAGTGTTGGTTAGAATGCTCTAGGTTAGTTCAGCTGAGACCAGCAGCTGGGCTGAAAAAAAATTATTCAGCTTTTGCTTATGACCTTTAAATGTGCACTCAATCATGGAATTCTCTGTCTGGAAATAGAGGGAAATTGATGGTAACTGTAGCACATGTCACTAAATGTTGCCTATTACAAGGTATGCACTGGGGTTTAAAAAAGTTCATAGCAGATAAAGGGAAGTAATTCTAAGGCAAGGGAACTTTGTTGTAGCAGTTCTAGTACCAGCTTTTGTGTTCTAAAGACACATATTCAGATTTTTTGATCTAATATCTGGATGGGTGGATGCATTTTCTTTCTTTGGCAAAGTACTGCTATATTTTGACATAAAAAATAGGTGCAAACACATTTTTTCCCACAATGTAACAATTATTTGCATTTCCATGTGTCTCACTGAAACAGTTAAGATTTTTAGAAAACATTCTGCTAGCAAAGTGTTTATGCTTTATCATACCATAAATATTGGGTTTGGAAAGCTTGCAAGGGGCATTTTGAGTCACCATTAGAAATTAACTCATTGCTTAAAGCCTTCTACAGACTAATATTAAGCAGGCATATGTATATCTTTAAATTGGTCAAAGACAACTACAGAGCCATTATTTCTTTCTGATAAAGATGAGGCAACTCAGATTGTCTTGGGCTTCATTTTAGCTCTACCACACATCTGGCGTTGGAAACTAGTAGCAACATTTCTTCACCTAGGCCTATTACAAAAATAATTTACCTTTACCCACATTATTTTCATCGTCTCTATTTGACTTGCACTTTTTTAAAAAACAAAAAGATATGCTCTCTTTTCCTGTTTAAGTGCAATGTCTGGCAAAATTAAACTCTTCTCTTAAAGGGAAGGCTTAAAATAAAACCATAATACAAGTGTAAGTGTCCAAACATAAACCAGGGTTTTGTTATATACGAATCTGCAATGAACTTTTCTCGTCATGTACTTTATTACATTATCAATTCTATTTTTTTTCCAGTATTTCTTTGCTAGGATGAAAACATGAATATGATTTTACAGGTTAGGTTTAAAATATCTTAATTAATATTAATAGTAATAAATTTGAGTATATTCTTAAGAATAATAAAGAATGGAAATAATACTTCCTGTGGTTGTAATTTTTGCATAATATGATAGAAAATAAAGTGCAGATTTCCAGAGCTCAAAAAGTAAGGTGATCCTGCACAGTTTTAGAACGAGCACTCACTTCATCTAAGTACCTATCAAGGGACTAGAAAGACTTTAACGCTCAGAAAAGATCTGATGCTTTTCTATTATTATTACTAAACCTGTATCTGAAAGGTCAGGTTTTGATTAGGACTCAGTTATGCCTATATCTAAGTCAGTTCAAATTTTGCTATAAATTCCAATTGGAATATATGCACATAAACTCGAAACCATTTTTAAATCATGAGTTGAAGCAGAAGGACGAAACCATCCAGAGTCATAATCTGATGCATATAACTAGCTCACAGAATCACATAAAGGTATTCTTTATTGTTTCTATTACTTTGCAGGGTGTGATAGTTGAATCTTCATTTTAAGTAGACTGCAACGACTTCAAGACAGGAAATAACTTTGCTGATCTGTGCAATTTCAGTACTACAAACAGCACTGCCAGAGTGCTATGTGAATGTCAAGAATATAGGTGCAATTTTTTATGATTAATAATTATTTCTACTATTTTCAAATAATGTTTTCTTATTTTTCCAAGGAGACATTTTACAATAATTTTTTATTAAATAGTAGTGTTTGGATTAGTGTTTACCTTGAGAAGTAATATTTGTAAATTAATAAATGCCCAAATGGAACCTACATATTACAAAGTATTTCTTTGTATAACTTCCACTAGATATGCTGATTATATTCAGATTTATAATTAAAATTCCTTTTGGGTTTAATACTACTCCATTTGGATAGCTACCTCAGAATGATAAAATGTTTGGTGATCTCAGCTTCAGTTTAAAAGTGCTAAGACTCTGCAATCATGCTTCTTTATCTTCTTTGGACTGCTGCACCATTTTGTCACTTCTAGACATATAATTTGAATTCTGTATGACTCAGCACCTCAGGAATTTTTCAAGGCAATCTATATATTTAAAGTTCCAGCTTCTCAAAAAAGACACTGAAACTGCTGATTATAAGAGTCATGGTAGAGTCTAAAGAAAAACAGATTTAAGTAAACAAATTGCATTACTGCCATTAACTTTGTAATAATTGAATATGTGTGAAAATGTTAATAAGTACAAGTTTGGGAAAAATACATGGATACACATGTGAATGTGTGTGTGTAAATATACACATATATATGCACATATGCATATAAATAGATATATGTGTGAGTATTTTTGTATGCATGCGTATTTATGTACAATTGTTAATTAATTAAGGGACCTTGAAAAGTCTTGGAACCAGATCTTAAAAGAATGGCTATCCTAACCTTTGGCTGTTTCAAATTTGAACTGATTATCTGAGATGGGATGGCTCACAAGATTTAGAAGATATCTGTAACTATTTTACAGATTGCTAAACAATTATGATTAGCAGAAAAATGAAACAACTGGTTTCCTTTACAAAAAGAATATGTTATTAAATTTATACAGTCAGAAAATTTGAGTTTGAAAAGGCTGGAGTCACAAAATAGTCTTTAATACACTCAATAGTCTTCAGTTAGCATATTTATGAGCTTAAGCCTCATCATCACTTAAATCAGAAACTTTAGGAAGCAGAACACAAAGAAATTAGCTAAAAGGGTGATGGGGAAAATAATTTTCATAGCACTTGTAATATAAATATTAATATTAATTATAAGTATTAGTAACAGAAATAGTGGTAGTAATAATGATGATGATTATGATGTTTAGAGCCTCGAGGTCCTCCACAGGCTGCAGATGGATCTCTCCTCCACCATGGATCTCCATGTGCTGCTGGGGCACAGCTGCTTTGCCATGGTCTACACCATGGGCTGCAGGGGAATCTCTGCTCTGGCTCCTGGAGCACTTCTCTGACCTTTATGTCTGCAGGGCTATTTCTCTCACATGTACTTTCTCCTATCTTCTCTGGCTGTATTTACTTCTCTGCAATAACTTTTTTCCCCTTCTTAAATATGCTCTCATATATTGGCATTACTGCTGTCATTGATGGGCTCATCCTTGGCCAATGGTGGGTCCATCTTGGAGCTTGCTGGCATTGACTCCCTTGGACAGTGTGGAAGCTTCTACCAGCTTTCCACTAAAGCCACCCTTGTATCTCCCCTGCTACCAAAACCTCACCATGCAAGCCCAGTATATTCTTTGTTGTTGTAGAAATGTGAAGAGACCTCTTCTGTCACTGTGCTCATCTCAAGTGCCTATACATCTACAGCTCTGACATTTTCACTAATTGCAACTAGTGCTTGATTGGATAATTCAGTTCCTATCCCTCTCTTTTTTCACCAGGAGAAAGTGTGAGTGGGAGGTTGTTAATATTGTAATAACAAAGTATTAACTTTCTGCCTTTATTCCTTCATTGAATTCTCACACCTAGAGGGAAGAAATTATTCAACTCTGAATTAGATTTTAGTATATTTGTAACAAACTAATATGAACTTATGATTTTTAAAGTATTCTAAAAATCTTTGACATTGTCCGTATGGTTGCTTATTTCTAAGGATCTCCCATATCACTCCAGTAAACTAATTTTTTGTCAGGGTAAAGACAAAAAACTTTTAGTGACGTGTGCTCTCTGGTTGAACCTTTATATGGGAGGAGGATGGAACATCAGTTAGAGACTTATGATTCCTTTGAAGTGTAGAAACAGCCAGAGTACACACTCCTCGCAGTGATGGCAAGAACACAGTGTATTTTTACAAGCACGGTGACATCTTTGCATCACCTGAACTCTGCTAAGACTTTGTAGAGAACACTTGCTTAAGCCTCAGTGTTAAAAAATGTTTAATTTTAATAAATTGCTAGCCTTGTGTGCACTCAATATACTTATATGTGTCATTTCATTAATTTAAAATGCACATTTATGTGGTCTTCTCTGTGTGCAACAAAACATCTCATACATTTTATGGGCCATGTTAATTATAAATAACTGAGATATGCCAGAAGATTTGTAATATAAAATAGAGTGGGTTTATGACAGCAGTCAGCTGGCTTGTCACACAATAAATACATGTCAGGGATAGAGGATATTAAGACATTTTCATGGATCCTGCCAAATCACTGTTTACTATAAGTTTTTTGAATTTTTGTACTGCGAAAGACATACTAAAACAAAGGAACTGTTGATTCCAGATAACAACCAGGTCATTTTCAAGAAAAGGAAAGCAGCAAAACATGTATTAGATACACAGATACTGAAGGGCAGAGTGCTTTTTTTAAAAGGTAATTGATGGGGATTTTTGCACAGGGTACCAGCTTTCTCAGAGTGATCAGTTGGTGGGTGGAGGGTGACAGAAGTCTATGTTGCAGTGGCCAATGTCATCTCCAGATGGATAGTATGTCCCTGGTCTGTCTGGATGTCTCATATGCCCCTTGAACTCCCACAGGACAGTGAACATTGATGGGAGGTCTGTGAAGTTGCATCTTGAAATCAGAAAGGATACTCATAGATCCTGTGTCATAATAGCAGGTCTATGCACATGTCTCAAGTATTCTAGGGCATCTAAATTGCTCTAAATGAATATGTTCTGGGATTTTTATTTCTTTCCTACATTTATGCATCTAAATTTAATTCCATATAATCTGATACTGAGAAATATCATGAGGTATTCATCTAGTGTTATCCTCTGGAGGTTTCAGTTAATCTGAATTTCTTTCTTTAATTGTGAAGGATGTCAGAATGAAATTAACCCAGTCCTAAAATGCTGACTTTCTTTTGCATTTTAGCACTAAAGATGACCATGTTTCGACAAACAGAGATTTTAATCTCAAAGGTTGTAATCACACAGGCCAATGTTGTATTACTTACGGCAGTACACATATCTTTTGCAGATTGTGGAAAACGTAAATATTTCCAGACTGCCCTGAAGGAAATAATGTTCCAACATTGTAGCAGCAATGTAGCTCAGTGTAAAACCTCACAGAAAAGAAAGATGAACATATTTTAAACCTCAACTGATTTCAGTCTCTCGTGCTCTCATACCCCAGACACATATAAAGAAATTTTGAGTATACAAGCACTAAGATGCCAGTATCCAGGTAGTTTGCACAGGGTTGTCGGCATGGAGGATTGAGTGTGTTGATTGTGAAGCTTCCCACTTCCTGGGCTCCTCCTGAGGGCATGATGGTATTAAATGGCTATTTTACTTCCACTATTTAGGAGCTGACAGTGATTGATCTCTATCCTGCCATACTTATGTGAGTCATCAGGGTTTAGTGCCTGTCTGTGTTTCAGAACCGGTTGACTTGAGCAAGTGTAGGTAGCAGTGTGATATTGTTGACCTGCTCCCATAAATGTTAGCAACACAGGATATTTTTATAACATTTATCTCAGTCACGTTTTGCTCCTGTGTGTTTGTCCCATTGCGCTCTAAAAGAGGGACTCGGGAAGGATTCTTTTAATGTATTTCTCATACAAAAAATGAAGCGCAAATGCAGCAATATTGTATCTGAGAACTGTTTACTGATAAAGAAAGGGTAAGTGTTCCTACCAGAGGGGGACAGAAAAAGGAACAAAGAGGGAAAAAGAGAGGCAGAGAGAGAAAGAATACCAGACAGATGGTTACCGCTGTACCCCGGGCGCCCCGTCGGTGAGGTTTGGCAGACGGAGCTGTGCGCTGCGAGCTGCGAGAGTCTGCGTGGCTCCTGTGGCGGGCTGGGCGCGATTTCCAACAGCAGCAGCTGCGTGTGCCTGCCGTGGGCGGAGAGCAGAACAGGACTCGGGGCAGGCAGGGTCGGAGCACGGTGGCTGCAGACAGCGGCAGCTCCGGGCTGGGTGCAGGCAGGGACAGCTCCGGGCTGGGTGCAGGCAGGGTGCAGGCAGCGGCAGTGGCTCCACTGGGGAAACAGCGAGCACGAGGTTGTCGCGGCGACAGAGCTGCCCCAGGCAAGCAGCGAATCAGAGCAGGACACGGGCAGACAGGACAGCCAGGGAAGGAGCGGATTGCAGGGAGGAAAATGCGAAGGGGGCGAGGGGGACAGAGCTGACCCTCCAGGCGAGCCCCTGCTCCCTTCAAGAAACCCAAAGAAAATGACCCCCGGGTTGTGTCGCAGGTAACAACTTTTATGTGCTTGGCCCTCCTATAGCATGCTGTCCCGTGCACTTTTCCCACGCGTTTTTCCCCGGGCATCCGGGGATCTGCTCCACCAGCAAGGGGAGGTCGCTTGCAGACCAGCAGTGGAAGCTTTTCGTCTCTCCTGATCGCTGCGAGGCGAAACCTCTCGGGGGACAGAGCTCCCAGCATGTACACAGACCCTAAGGTAATTTTTTCATCTCATGTATAACATATGTTGAGGCATAAATAAAAATTAGATTGGGCTCTCACAGTGTTCATATGCGCTCTCTACCAGACTCTCTCTAGCTTAGGTCCCTTGATTAGCTCCTTTGGTGTCATTGTCAGCTTCAGCTATTGTAGACACTCACTTGTTTGCCTCTCCAGGCCACAGCACCTCTTTCTTTGTTCTCGCTGTGATGCCAAAAGCACCCAGCTGGTGTTCTGCCTTGAGGAGCACCACCACTATGCAGGAACGTGACTACCCTGCACTGGTAGGAGGAGACCTGGGTCCACTCAGAGCCTCTCAGGCTGGAGCCAGTGCCCAGACAAAACCTGGTGATGGACGCTCAGAGCGTATTTGGCAGAGTCTCTCTGCCCTTGGGAGGGCTGGGGGCACCATTCTGGCCTCCCTCATCCAGTGTGTGTGGGACTGTGCTGCTGAGCTTCCTGCCTCTCCCTGGCAGCCTCCAGCACACGGGCAGAGCTAGCCAGCAGCAGCTCAGCCTGGCTGTTCCCTCCCACGCCTCTCCAGCTCCTGAACAACGAAGCAGGTCAGACCTCACTGGGCCAGACCAAATATTGGGTCACTACCAGCTACAATGCTGGCCACAAAATCCTTACACATGATCCTGAAAAGCCAACATTCTTTTTATCTCACTTCCTGAGTTTTCTCATTTTTACTGTTCCAACTCTCTCCCCACATCCCACTGGGGGGAAAGTGAGCAACTGGTTGTGTGCTTTGTTCCCAGCCATGGCTAAACCATGACAACTTCTTAAACTATGATTTTTTAAATTTTTTTTTTAATTGAGGAGGCATACCATTATATTGGGTCCTTAAAGGAGGCATGGTGAACTTCTCATAGTAGACTTTAAGATCTCACCATCCTCTGTCGAATGGATTAACTTTCTTAGCCAGCTATCCTGTCAGTATCGTGTGGAGAAAAAATTTAGTTTCCTTTGTCTGATTTTGATTTTGCTTGATATGGACTTTATTGGCATAAATAAACTCTAGAAAAATAAAAGATTTTTGCCTGTGTATACACTCCTGTGTACACATACATATATACAAGTGTGGGGATGAGTCTTTGGTGCACAAGTGTTTTACAAATAACATTGCCATGTAAGAAGTTACTATATCAAAACTGTGTCACTCACCTAAAATGCCTCTCCTTCAGAGAGTACACATGCCATGCTCGGCTGATTGCTTACCTTAAATCTCCTGTCAGAGAATAAATGGGAATAGATCTTTTCTATAACACAGAGCAAATGTTGCCTCTAGGTACAATATGGTGACATTTTATGAAGACTTATTTTTTCCCAAGATGTCACATCCTCAGTGATTTATTATCTGATTTTTTTATTCCCATGTTCCTTTTTATCTATTGAATCAATTAATATGTTGATATCCCCAGTACTGTTTCATTTACTTAGAGAAACCTGCATTTACTAATAGTAATAATGAAAAAACCTTAATATTAAACAACTAATGATGTCCAAAATCATTTACACATGCCTTGATATTGAGAATATTGCATTTTAACTAATTACAGTTATCTCAGCTACAGTTTAAAAACAAGGGCTTCAGAAATATAATTTGCAAAGGTATGGTGAAGTCTATTGAAAAATAGCTTTGGCACTGTCACATAAATTCTTTCTTTATCTGGGGTTCTAGAATGTTAAAACAACTGTGAAAGAATCATAAAATCAAAAGCTACAGAGCAAAACATTTTCCTTGATGTAAGTTTTAGGCAATGTGACTTAGTTCACTCCTTTTTTTATGAAGCTGCTAAGAACTCTTGACATGCTTGTAAAGATGGATACAGAAAGTGGGAAAGGCAGTGTTATGCAGAACTCAAGGTAGCATCCATATTTCTACACAAATATCCAGAATAAACTTCCACAAAATAAATAAATTATGTAACTTCACCTTAAATCATCACAGAACTCATTTTGGAGACATTTTGGCCAGACATTTCCCTTTTTCTTTCCAGAAAAATGTTTTGGGACATTTCAAGTAAATGCCCAGAAAACAGTATGATGACAGTGAAAAATAAAAGTATTTATAAGTTCTTTGTTTTAAAAATAAGACGAATTATCAGTTAGAATAGTTGGCCCTTAATGGGCAACTTCCTGTTTCATGATTTTCTGCCAAGTTAACAATTCCCAATAAACTGTGCTTTCTTGGTGTGACTGATCAATAAACCACTACCCTGGAAGGAATATAGACAAGGACAACATGCTCTTGGATCTCAGGAGAAATTGTGGGGAAGGGCTGACCACAGCTGTTGGAAATAAAGCTGAAATTATGTCAGCACAAAAGGAATCGCAGCTGGCTTTTATTTCAGATAAATAGCTACAGCCACTGAGTGGATCAACTGGTTATATTAACTGACCTAATCAAGCAGTTATATAAGCTCAGTCAATCAACCAGCTGTTACTGTTTCTCCTTGATTTAACCAAAAGATTATAAATGTCTTTCTGAGATAGTCAGACCATTATGGTGGGGGTTGTTGAATAAAAGGATTAGTTCAATGTGCAGTATAGAAAATAAATGACCAACCAATATTAAAAGAGGACTGTTGCGGTTTTCTCGGCTGTTAAGGCAGACCATACCTGACAGCGTCTCTGACCAGACCGGTTCAGCGCCTCAGTGCAACAAACCCTCTGTCCCAGGGCCGGACACTGTACTCTCACAGGCCGGGGAGCCATAAGTCTAGCACTGGCTTTGTCAGTTGATCCAGAGACAGTGATAATAAAGGAGACGAGCAGGGTCTAAGAATAATGCCCATGGAAGATTTCATTCACATGGCTGCACCAGAAGCCAAAGACACCACAGAGGGAGAGATGCCACATAGGGAAAGACCTACCCTGGTGCACAGACACATGTGGTGCATCGACCATGTGCATAGACTATATGCAGGCTAGGGTTGAGAGATCTAAAGAGCCTCAAGCTCCAGGCACGCTGCCGCTGGAAGGAGCCTCCCAAGGCCATTGTGAGAAGGCCCTAACATGGCTGCTCCTCCATCTTTCTCAGCTGAACAAGCTAGGTACTCTGATCTGGTAATTAACTAGGGCTAGGGTTAGGGTTACAGCTTGGGCTAGTGTTGTGGTACAAATTGTATCTGCCCACCCCTTTTTCTCCCTTTTATTGTTACTTTTCTCCTATTGTTCTGCCTTCCCTGACCCTGGCCTCTCTCCAGGGTTTTCTCTTTTTGTTCCTGTACCCTATCTCCTCCCATGTACTGCCCCTGTTCGCAGAGATGACTGGGCCAATGTGCTTTCCCCTCCCCACTGTCCCCGTAGAAATGTCCTCACCCTCTGCCATGTTGTTGCCTATGCACCATGTAGTCTGTGCGTATTGTCCATGCACCGCTTGTGTCTGTACATGTGAGGTCTTTGCACATGAGGCATTGTAGCAGTGGCTCTTGCCTAGACAGGCTCAAGTGACCAGCTGCATGGGACAACAGCCCCTGAAGAGGAGTCCTGGGTGTGAAGTGAGACCTTGGTCAGGGTGGCAAAGTGGTAAACACCCAGGACACCCTGCAGCTGGTGCTATCAGTATGCATCAGGCAGCCAGCCCATTGGCCCTACACATCTCCCCTCCCCTATCCCTTATTTGGTTTATGTTTTAGAACCTTCATCTTTGTTCTCCCCAGCCAGGTTTCCCCATTGGATTTTCAATTTTTGTACCCTCCCCCGTTCCACCTTCATTGCTGTGTGCCCTTTTCCTTTCCCGGTTCAACATGCTCTGATGGGTTCCTTGCAGTAAGTCCCTCCCCTTCTGCTGCCCCTCTTAACCCCTTGTCACAGTGTGCTCAGGGCTCTTGAGCCTCAAATCCTGACCCCTCTCCAACCTCCTTGTCCCGTTCCGCTTCAGCTCCCCTTATCCTTTGCCTGCCGTCCTCAATAAATCCCCAGATCCCAGACTCAGTCGCCTGCGTTTCCTCTTTCCTTGCCATGGTTCCTGTTTGCCTCCATCCCCCTGGGACTCCTCATGCCAACCTTCGAGTTTCGCTGCCGCAGCCAGTCCAGCATGGACTCGGTGCTGCTCGGCTCCGCAGCCCGCCTCCTGGTTGCGGCTTCGGGGCACGCTGCCGAATCTGAGAGCAAAGCCACAAGGAATCTCTGCCTCTTGGAGATCTTTGGCCTCTGGTGCAGCCATGTGAATGAAATCTTCCATGGACATGACGAATAGACCCTGCTCACTTCCTTTACCATCGCCAGTTGTGGGAGAGCAGTTGAAACCAGAGCTAGCCTTATGGCTCCCTGGCTGGTCAGAGCGCAGTGTCCAGCCCTGGGACAGAGGGTTTGGTGCTGAGACGCTGAACCGGACTGGGCAGAGACGCTCACAGGTAAGGTCTGCCATAACATCCTTTAACCACAACAGAGAACAATGGATTTAAGGTGATTTAAGTGCTTATGTTTCTTTCCAGATTTTGGGGATACCCAGCATGTTGATAGTGAATATATTATATAGAATGGTAATTAAAATCACATTTATATTATAAACCAAATATGTACTGAAGTAAGTACACTCTGCTACATGCAATTTGTACTTGTATTGTGATTTATGTATATTGTTGTATTGCGCTGCTGAATCAAAATGCTGCGTAACATCAAATACGTCAAGCAAGTAAATTTGGTATTAACAATTAAATCCTCTACATGAGGCAAGTCTAGAAGAATTTGGTGAGATAATGTTAGACTCTGATATTTTGTTTGTTGCTCTCTTGTCTAGATGTGTATACAGCAACCCTGGATTGTTTTTAATTTGAAACACTTTTATAAAAATCTTATCTTCATGGTCCATGAAATCTCAATTTTTTTCCAATACCCTGGTGAAGGTCAGATGTAACGCAGAAAAAGTACATAAAATTTCAAGAAGCTGGAGACAGAGCAAGTGAAAGAAAGTATGGCTACTTAATAGTTACAAAATGCGGCAGGAAAGGAAAGACTGCTGGCTGCAGGATTTCTACTCAGGTGTTCCCTTTTGTATTTCAGCTGATAATTGTTTAACATACTATCATTCTGAGGGGAAAGGGTAGGAAATACTATAAGCACTACTCTGACATAATACTATAAGCATTATTTTTTAAATTAAATTTTTTCATCCTGTTTTCCCAATGAATAACCATAAGGACTTCCAGAGAGAAAAACAGCTCTAGTTCTTTATGTATGAGCCAGGTGCTTCAATTTTAAAAAATCTGAGATTTCCAAATAGAATTGCTCTTGAAAGCTCTCCTAAGCAAGTCTTCACAGCTTCTTGCTTTTTGTGAATAAGTATAGCAATTTGTCTTCCACTCCTCTGAATTTATAATGTGGATACCACTTTCCAAGGCAGAAAGATAATGCTTAATACATAGTGTTTGAGGATGTGGTTTCTTTGTTGGTTTTAAATTCTGAATATATATTTTTTCCATAATACTGAAGCCCAGCATATATAAGGAAAATAATGTCTCAATCTTACAACCAGGAGAATTCTTGATTAACAGTTAAAAACCACTATTTTGGATGAAATATTTTCTGTATACGTCCTCCAACAGTACTATTTTCATGTCTTTTTGACTTGGCATATGCTTCTAATAATTACTTTTTTGGCTATGTTGTCCTTTCTACCCTGGAACCTATTTTTAATGTAGCAGTTGTTCCAAATCCACACCGTATTGCCTTCACTGCACTGCAGAAGTTGAGAGGTCCTTTAATTGAGATACTGTGATTTCCTGCTCTATGTGGGAATTTGTCTTTAAAACAATATTTTGGCAGGCATTTATTATTCCAACTACAATGAGAAGAATGAACATGGATAACGTGTGGATTTTTAACTGTATAGAGTCTAGAAAACATTATACAAAGGAATTTTTAATATTTTATTAATATTTTTATTTTGAGAAAAGCAGCAAAACCAAGCAGTTTTAAAGATTTTGAAAATTAAGCAGCTGCAGCATCTTTCTTTTGATGATGTAAAGACCGCTCTGAATAATAGATGAAAGATGGAGGAATTTAATAATGTTGGGAGCCTTTAAACTCTCAGTTACTAATTCAAAACTAACCTATAATAATATTGACTAGAAAATATATAAAGTGCTAATTTAAAATATACTATGACCTCAATACTTTCCTTACCTGTTCTTACAACATCATGATGTTAATAGTTGTTTCATATTCTCATTTATTAAAAATTATTTTCATTACATTTTTAAAGCAGTCAAAAGGATAAAATATTTGAAAAGAAAATATAATAATAATGCCACAACACATCATTTACAACAATAAAAGTAGGGCAAGATAGAGTAATATTTTTCAGACATAAATTAAATACTAGAAGAAAACATATTTCTTTGGAGAAAGTTTATTATGAAAAAAATTACTATTTCTCTGTAATATGTAACAAATACATTTGATAGGACCAAAGTCCTTTAAGTTGTTAATTTAGGATCAAAAAAACAGACTATTTCAGCTGGAAGGGACATACAACACTTATCTAGTCCAGCTGCCTGAACTCAGGGCTGGGCAAAACTCAAAGCATGTTGTCAAGAGCATTGTCAAAATGCACTTTAAACACCAACAGGTGTGGGGCATAGACTATCTCTCTAGGAAGACTGTTCCAGGGTCTGGCCACCCTCTCGGTAAAGAAATGCATCTGTTGTGCCAGTAATGTTTGATGTGAACTTGAGGAGCTCTTGACAGCCAATAAAATGATCATGTTTTATGTGACAGGAAGAAATGTTCCTTCTTTTGTCCTTGTCAACTGTGCTAGGTTACAGACAAAAATAATAATGTTTCTAAAATGCTAGAGAGGAAGTGACAGAACAGCTGTTGAGCATGAAAACTTAGGCTTCTTTGCAACATATGGATAAAAATGTATTATTACATAATGCGATACATGTACCTAAAAATATTCAGCTGACACAGTCATTTTTACTTACTACAGTCAATATAGGTTACTCATGAGTATACTGACTTTATTTTAGGAATGAAAAAGTAGTGTGTTTGGAAAAGTAGAAGAAAGGTAGAAATGTTCTATCATCTCTAAACATTTTCATTAATATATCATGTTGATAAATACCAATATGTGGCTAGCACAGGTTCTTCCCGTGGGAACATTTTGCTATATTTCATAAACAAGATAAAGTTTGGATGTTTTGCAAACAGTTTCTCCAGATTGAGTGAGTTCGGGCCTGGCCAATTGGGCCCAGGGGGAGGTCTCGGGCTGACCAATCTGGGGCACTTCTGTAGACTCTATATATATGGAATTCAAAAACAATAAAGTCCCTTTTCTCCTCTCTTCGCTTGTCTGAGAACTTGGGTCAGTCCTCAGCTAGCCGCTCAACAGCGACACCAATATGTATTAATTATGATTTGTTCATCTGAGTGTTATTGCAGGGTGAAAGAATATGTTCAAGACATGTACAAGTTTTACTAAAAAGCACTCACTGGATCCTGACACAAGATACTCTTCACTCAGAATTTCTAAAGGTACCAGACTAGCTCACGAGGACCACTTACCTAAGTCAAGTTATTGACATGTGTGGCAGATCTGCTTTAGCCTGTCCCGTGACCACAGCATTGACTATCTAATGATACTCCTTGTTTAGGGAGTGTGCTGACTCCTTGTTTAGGGAGTGTGCTGACTCATTTCAAACAGGTGTGAAGAGAAGAAAAATATTCATGCATTAATTCAGGTTTGATTCTGGAAAGCACTGCCTAGGTAAGTTGTCAAAATGTAATCAGACCAGTAACTCAGTGTTTTTTGTCTTGAAAGTAATTGGGCAGCATGCTTTCTTCCTGTAACAGTACTTCATCCTGAAAAGGCAGGTCAAGTTTGGAAGTATAAATTTTCCATTTACCTTAAAGACTTTGTAGTCCTGCATAGACAAAATAATTCACAATTAATTCATTTATGGAGAAGGAACAAAGGGAAGTTTGACATTCTAACTAGTTGAGTCGACTTTCCTTAAATGACAGACCTGTGAGCTCTCTTCTCTGAAAACCTAAAAATGAAGTTAAACAGGACCCATTTACACCAATGTGGGTAGGGTGAATCTCTCAGTATGGAAGAAAGGAAAAAGTTCCTCTGTCCTCTAATTCAGGTGTGGATAATGACATGCACGATCACTAACAGAACAGGATGCAGAGACGAAGCAAGAACACTATGTGACAAAGAATCCTCTTTAGATCATTCTGAAGAATAGAAAGAACTAAAAAGAAAGCATAGATTAGAAATGAAAGAATCTGTTCTAATTCCCACCAAGGCCATAAAAATAAATTTCCATATAATCACAGGAATAATGTAAATTATTATTTCTTCAAAATGTTTTACTTAACAGCATTGAAATTTACCTCCAGATAAAGATTAGTAAGCAACAGGGAAACAAAACTAAATAGCCCTTTATATCATTAATTTGTTATCAGAAATATTCAATCTTTCCTTCCTACTTGAAATTATTGTGTCAAAGAAAAATATTGCCTTGAACAAAGCTGTTATTCATATTAATATCTTCTAAATGCTTTCATGTTTAGCAGGGACTTATAGAATTTGCTTATGAATAGGCTACTGCCTTTCAAAATCATATAAGTGTAGTCAGTCCAGATAAACTTACTTGATAGTAAAGTGTGGGTCCATATCTAATAATTCATTCCACAGTCACAGAATAATTTGAATGTTGTATTCTCATACATTATTTACTGATTAATTCATTTGATTCTATTATTGTGAGAAGACATGGTCCATGGGAATTATGCTCTATACATTAATAATGAAAACAATTAAGCTTCATTTTGCTTGAATGAATCTCACATTATTGAAGCAAGTATTTGGTTTTTTCATATAAGCTGAAGTTGAATAGAACTCAGGCATTAGCTTTTTAAACCACTGTTACTATAAAAATGTAGCTTTTTCGTTTGAATACTTGCCACATAAATACTGATGACTAACAAAACAGACTGCAAATTTGTTATTTGGCTTTCATCTGAATCTTGATAGGTATAGGAGCAAACACAGAAAATGTATTTTAAAGAAGAACAGAATTTGTAAAATAGTGAGTGGCCACTCGCCATGTTTATTAATGCCCAGAGATTTTTTTCCAAGATTATAATACCAGAGCATTGTGATGTGAAAATATTTCCCTTTTATTAAAGCTGTGGCATGAACTGCATTAATAAACAAATGAGGCAGAAAATTGTATAATCTTTTGACTGAACTTGAAGTACAGAAAATGATTAATAAATCCACTGTAAAATGTGACACAGGAGTTAGAGTCAAAGCAACAGACATAGCAATTTTAAGGAGTGTTGTAGAATGAAATACTCATACACTACTTGGAGACCTCACAGCCACCCTTTTCCTGTAGAACTTCAGTTCCACTTCACTGAAGTATATTTCAGTTTTGATTCCAATTCCTTTTGACTTCTTCCTGATCCTATGTGCTTCTATTCCCATGAAGTGCTAGACACCTTTCTTAGGAGGCAATTATTTATAATATTCTTTGTCATCAGTTGTAATAGTTTCTTCTGATACTACTTTTTACTGAAATAATTGATCACTGTTTCTGTGTGATTCTGCATCAGTAAAGAGTACCAAATCTTTAACAAAGGATGAAGACTCATGTAAGAATAAGATATTCCAGGTATAGCCCTCCAGAAATCTAGTGTGTTCCTTTTTTGTACATATAAGATTCTCTGTAGAATGGTAGCATAGACATAGTAAATATTTGTTTGATTAAATTTGCAGCTCTGGGTATTGATCTGGGAAGAACAGGAAAGAAAAAATTATTCATTATGCAGCCTTTTTATTTAAGGAAAGTGAAGCCTAAATTCAATGAACAATGCTACTTTCATTGTATTCCTGTCCAAAAAAAATTCCACGTTTTTTGTAAGGCCTAGTACTGTTCCTAACTCGAGCATTTTACAGTCACCAAGTGCCTTCTGGCAGAAGTGCAGATCAATATAAATTGTTGGCCTTCAAAAGCAATGTCTCCAATTTAGCCCTGGAGTCTGGCACAGACTTAATAAACTGTTTTCTTCAGTTTTGCCTTTACAGCACAAACCCTGGCATTAATTACAGATAGATGTATGTAACATGTAGCAGTTGTCAATAGATCCATGAACTTTTGGAAAACTCTTCATGCACCTTAGATTCTAGGTCATGTGAATGTAATACATTAAAATTAAATATGGAGTTCATATTTTATGAGGATATACCTATAAGAGAAACAGGAATTTCCACCTTAATATTAAACACAAACAAGTCTCTCATATAGAGAGAGCAAAGTGGTATTTCACTCTAAGTGTTTGGCCACACAGTCCTACTTTAGGTCTTTCAGAATACTGGTGTTTCTCTAAGAAGAAACCATGTTTCTTGTACAATGTATTTTAAAGTCTATTACTAATCTTAATAATACCTAAGCAAAAAATACATTTTCAGAACATCAATATTGACCTTTCATATTTTTAGGTGTCACTTTAATCCAGAAAGCACCTCAATCTGAGAAATAATCCAGACATGTAAAATCTTTTTCCAGTATTAAATTATGATTCAAGAAGGAACATGAGTTTCCTTTAAAAATCTGAGATTTTTTTGAACAACAATTCCAGACATCCATGTTTTCTCCTCAGTACCTCAGCTGATTCCAAATCAGATTCTTGTTTTTCTTGGCTGTGAAAAATTCTCCCATGAGACTTTTCAGTGCAATACATTGCAGTTCTCTCTTGAATATATACCTTGGTAGCCCAACTAGATTTTTGGTCATTGCTGTGCCCTTGAAATGGTGACTTTTCTTGTTTACCTCGCTTCTTTCATACGGAAGGCCCATTGATACCAGAGATAACTGCTTAGACTTGTTCAAATTCATCATCATTAGTTCTTGTGACTGCTTTGTTTAAAAAGAGAGGTACTAGAGGTGTGAAAACTGTTAACTATTCCAGCACTACTTCCAAAGTAACTGTATAAAGTAGGCATGTGTGCTTCATGAGCAATCTCAGTCAAAAAGATTTGGGTCATACCAGTTATCCCATTTTGGTCCCAGGATCAACATCTTTTGCTGCCCTCAACCTGCACTGAGGGTTTCAATTTACCCTGCTTCTCCTGAAATTGTCTTTTCAAAGACTGAGACATGTTCCCACAAGTCAAATTTTTTGATCCATTACATTGTTGGTCTTTTGTGATTACCCTCAGATATTTCAGCCTTTCTCAACTGCCTTTGTCTCCAGTTTGAGTTTCTGTTTGGCTATAATTTAAAGCTATTCACCACAAATGGTCTTGGTCTTCTGTCACAGAAGAACTTCACCAGGCTACAGCTGCTAGCACAATTCAAGGAATCTGCTGATCTTCCTCCTCAGCTGCACCCCTAGAAAGCCTACAGCTCAGTGAGTCTGCATCCCTGGGTACGTATTTTTTCCTGCTGATGCTGAAAATAACACCATCCATGTCACTTGTCTTATATCTAACTTCTCAAATCTGTTGTCTTCAAGAACACCAACACAGGCTATAACCAAGAGTGCCAGTGCTAGCTGAAACACCTGGGAGCAATAGCCTTGTGTTGAGCCTCAGAGTGATGAAAAATTTCACAAGAGATGAAATTCACCTAGGTTTCTTTTCCATTGTTCTACCCAAACTTTAGCCCTAAGCTTAGTCATGAGTTTTATGAGGAAGCTATAGTGTTGACATTAACGAAGCTGATTGGTTTCCTGTTTTTAGCATGGGTCCCAGTGTCCTCAGCTTTCCTTAGTCCACACATCACTTCAAGCATCAAACATAATATGTTCTATGTATTTTCCCCAATAAACTGTAATCCTAGCCCAAATCATGACTGTAAACTCATATTCTTTTTTCCTTATTTTGTTCACTTTGTTTCTCAAAAAAACCTAAACAAAACCAAACCCCACCTCAGCATATTTTTATATAATTTCTGTATGTTTTAAATTGTTAAAACAGGGGATATTTTCATGTCTGTTATAAGTTATTTGATTGTTAACCATTCTTCAAAAATTAAGATTGATCTTGTTTGTTCTCTTTATTCTTTGATTTTATTCATTCTCCATTGAGTTTGACTTTTAGAGAGAAAAAATCTAGTTTCTCCTGCAGAAATATTTTCACATGCTGCAAAGTGATACCTATTTTCAACTGTAATATAGACTGTGTAAAACACTTGCTGTCTCATAATTGAAGTATTTTCCATTAACTTAGCTATTGCTGTTCAGAAATCTGATCAAAGCAAAAATATGGATAACACTAAACTGATTAAACTTCAGTACAGCTTGGATTTTGTGTCCATCTTTTTTAGGTAATGATAAGCATCCATTCAATTTTTCATCCTTAGTGAAGATGATCTACTTTTTTGTTCTTGATGCATAATAAGAGATGCAATGATACATGTTGTATACCTGGAGGAAACAGCTTCTTTTTCTCTAATACCTTATTGGTCTTTTTTAAAAATTAAATTTATAACTAATTGATGACCAAATGCTCCTTATGTATAAGTCTTACATAGTCTGTAAGAGTATGTACGTAAATGTGAAACCTCAAATACAGAAGATTGTGAAATAAAATCATAGTATTGTTACTAAAACACAGAGGGCTCTAGAGACTACTCAGTAAAAAAAAAAAACCAAAACCACATCAATTTACTCTTTTTTTTTGTGTGTTTGTGCATATTATAGATAGGAAAGGATAAAGTAAACTAAACTAACTTAGAATTTGGAGAAAATGTGTAGTAAAATATAGTTGAATAAACTCTAGATTTTTTGAACTTTGGAAGTTGTAACATTTAAATAATTTAATTAAGTTTTTCTACTTCTGCATAAGAATAGCTTTTTGGCAGATTTATAAAGGATTTCTGTAGCAAGTGCTCACTGGCTAAGTAAATCTAGTTGCCTTTCCAAAGTGACAACAGTGGGGAAAAAACATAATACTTTTCTGAGGTAATCAGATTGATTAATCCAACGTACGGATAGATTTAGTCTTGTGAGAATACATAGTACTTTGGAGAAGTCAGTTGGTGACTTATTCATTCTACTGTATAAAAAGTGTCAGATTTTCATACCAAGTAACCAAACAAAAAGAAGTACAGAAAGGGCAATTTGTGCTGGGGGAAATATATTCAACATAAAGAAAGTTTCCTGTACATTTAGTTTCATAATTTCATGCTTGAGATGCCAATGCCTCATGGATAAGAGAAAGTAAAATTATGCTGAGTGTAAGTGGAATAGGAAACCATTTGGACATAAGATATACTTCTGTTTTTTTTCTTTTTCTTTTTCCTAAATAATGAAGAGCAGTTGAAATTAGAAATATGGTTAATGATGCAGAAATAATTTGAATGCCACCAAAGATAATATACAATGAACAGCAAGCTTGTCCTCTTTATTTCTGACTCAATTTAACTAGGAGACATTACAAACTGTATTGTATATTTGAGGTTCCTAAGAAATATGAATAGACGTATTATTTAATGTGGTAAATGTGGTGAGGCTGAGCTTGATAGCTTCTATCAGTGAAATAAACTGCATCATTTTAATATATGGAATTAAGGTGTGGCAGAAGGTTATATATATATCTTAATAAAAATTCCTATTCTAATAGTTTTCAGTCAATGAGTAGAGGTGCAGTGAGGTCAATATTGCCCATCATTAGAAAGCAAAAGACCAAGTACGAGTGAAATTATTTGAAATTATTAATTTACTCATTAAATGTCTGTCAGGATTTGCAGGGACTAGTCAGTGGGAAGAATGCAGGCTTAAATTATGGCTGTGATGAAGTGTGTTAAGGAATATTTAATCTCATTGTTTAGCTGTTTATATTAACTTTCAGTTGACATTAGCAATGGCAGGGATATTAGGTCAATGACTACCTCTTTTAAAAATTAAATCTGTTAAATATTGAAAAATATTATTAATAAATATATTGTAAAGTAAGATTTGGACTCATGCAGAATCAAGTGTTCAATGTGAGAATAAAACAGAATCTTTCCATGGAATGGCACAAAAAGATAACTTGGTTTTTTTTCCTACTCAATAATGAAAAGTGTTGATGGGCATTAAATATTTGGAGAAGAAAACGGGGATTAAGTATCTGGAAAAGGAAAAGGCTTTGGTAGGAAAAGATAAGAAAACTTTGCTCCTTTTTGGATACTTGGGCAATATCATGTTATTAAATTGGGGTTTTTTCTTACGTTTAATTTTGCTATTCTTGAACAGTTGACTTTTGTTTTCCAAGACAACTTTTTTCTTTTCTATTATTTTTTTTAAAAAAAATAAATATTTGGGTAAAACACCTTAGATTGAAAAATTCAAATCATAATGTTCCAATAAATAAACAGTAAATAGTCTTGATTTCTAAGATGGAAAACTGGGCTGTTAAAATGATACAAGACTTAGCTATCATTAAGTGAACTAAAATCAAGAAATATAAGAGAATGAAAAAAAAACATTCTCTAGTTAAAGCCAAGACTAAATCTTGGAAAAATTTTAGATATTCATTTCTAAAAATTTTGGACCAGCTTTATCAACAAATTAAAATTAAATACATTCAAGAAAAAAATTATGAATTAATTATACACAGCCCTTAAGTATATTTATTTTCTTTCTTTGATTTGTGTGGTTTTTTTTTTCCTGCCTGAAGAACTGCCTGCAACTTTTTGGAATAAACATGGTTATTAGCATTGTTAATACATTTTCAAACAATTGATTAGTACATTATGTTTCTGGTTTATATGTAATTATTGCTGAAGTGATAGATTTTTTAATATGATTTTCCTGTATTTGCTCTTCAAACTGACAAGTAAACAATAATTTTTTTCAACTAGGGTAGCTAACATTTTTCATTCCCTAAGTGGATTTATCTCGCACTTCTCATATCAAGACATATGAACATTAATATAATAATGTCTTTAAAATAAATTTTATCAGGTAAAAAGAGCAAACAGAATATGAGAAAATCAAAAGTATTTGGAATGATTAATGCTAAGACTTTTATAACTATCGAAAAGTTTAATGTCAAACAGACATTTAATAACAGCAGAGAAGGGAAGAAAGAAAACAGGAGAGACTAAGAAAAAAGTCAGAAATCGATCCTAAATATGTAAAAACAGAAAATTATACATCTTTTAAGATGTGAACTTTAACAACAAATTTTGTCAATATGATAACATTTATGAATGGTGAAATTTTACGGAACACTATAATAAAATTAAATATATCCACACATAAAAAAGGAAAGAAAACAAGTAATAGAAACAAAAAACATCTAGCTAAAAAGGTATAGAATCCACTGCATTTAAAGAAAGATCTGGAAAAGAGGAAATGGCTGTTGACAGAAACAGTAGTTAAAAGAGAATTGCCAAATATGCCTCATCCTGTCCCCACTGAATAAATAATGAATCAAAATAGAGGTAGAAAAGCCCATATTCTATAGTACAAACATAGTAGAGAGAAGAAAAGTATACTCAGTCTTGCATAGTTAGTAAGCTCAACGTTTTGTTGTCTCCTTTTCTCTCTGTCCCTGCATCTCCTCAATGGAAGCATTACAGAAGCTTTAGCTAGTATAGCATCACTTTGAGGTCCACTACTGCCCCATTTCGCTCTTAGACTACAGGCAATTTGGAATATGTAAATGCTGTTCCAGGATTATCAGGTAAAGAAGCAGTTGTCTTCCCCTAGAAAGATATTATGAATAAATCAAATCTCAGAATGTCTGTAACTGCAAAGGAAGAAGACTAGAGAGGGTTTTGGATATTCCAGCCACATCTGTGTGTCAACGACTAAATTGGCTGAGACATAAACAAGAATGACAGAATATGATTTCCTCCAACATTTAATTACTGTCCAAGCCATGGTTTAAAGAGCAAAAAATATAAACCAAGCTCATTTTGAAGACCACCCCTTGGTAAAAAAAGTTTAAAAATCTTTCCTGCTCACATCATTCCTATCCTTTAAACCACTCATTTTTATACGTCATGTTTCTCTTTGCATCATAATGATCAAGCTTTCCTAATTTTTAAAATTTGCTTTCCCTTTTTTTTTTTTCCTTTTTTTCCCTTTTCCAGTTCAAATAATGATTACATAGTGCTATCTCCACTGGTTATTGGCTTTTTCCAATGAATGGTCTTTCATTGTGCCTTTCTCTGGGGAAGTCATCAAAATCAAATATGAATAATCTTTGTTTTTTCACTTTATTTTCAATAAAATATCAAAGCCATTACTTTGTCCTCCATTATTTATTAACAATCTTATATAGTACTGAATATACCTCGCAGCATGACTGCTATGGCCCATCAACATTTGCCCCTGAAAATTCAGTTGTCTACTGAGACACTTCCCCAATACAAAATCTAAATTCCAGCTAAACAGAACTGGCTTCCTATGCAGTTTGCTGCCTAAGGGTATTGCTGACTGCTGTATTGTAGCTATTTGCATTTTGATTTGCTTTAGAATGTCTTACACAGAAAGAAGCTCCTACTATGCACATTTTTTACCTGAAAAAATAGCGAAACAAAGAGAGACATTCTGTATCCATTGAAAAAATTAATGTCAGAATTAAGTGTGATTTGTGTACTTGAATGTGTCAGATGCCATCGACACCAATTTAATTTCATTTGCATGCACATTTTATTGAGTTTCTTCATATTTTCCTATTTTTTTGAGGAACTGTAGGTAGAATCTGATGTAGCAGGGGCCGGGGGGGCTGCATGAGCCGGCTCCTCCCTGGACCAGGGTCTCTGGTCTGTGTAATCCCATCGGATACGGGGCGCCTGGCCCCCGGGGTCCTGCGGCATGGCGCGAGTCTTTCAACCACAGAAATTCAAGCAGGAAACGTAGTAAGGCAAAGAAACGAACTGGAACCCATCTCTGTTCTGGCAGGGAGGTTTATCTGGGGTACTGGGAAGAGGGTCACAGGGAAAGGAGAAGGGGAGGGAAGCAAGGAATGGGGTACGAGCTGCCAGCTCAAAGATGGAGGACGTCTCTCAGACCCAGGTGCTGGCTTTTAAGGGGAAAGGAAGGGGGTGGGGACTGGCTCTTTAAGAGCCAGTCCTAGGAGAAGAAGGGAAGATTGGCAAAAGGGTACACACCAATAGGTTTTCAGGTACAGCATGATACATATTTTAAAATAAACCAATACTATACAGAGCAGGGAAACAAAGAGAGGACATGGAATCCTAAAACCCCGCATTGCTACAAGAATCACTTTTAGCTGTGGCTGGTGAAGACAGCAGCAACAGAAAATTCTGGTTTTCAGCAGCTCTCTTTTGGTAAGTCCCAGAGACTTTGGTGCTTTTCTTCATCATTGTTCATGGGAGTATTCATGTGTCCCTACTACAGGAGCTGGATGCAAATGACCTCGCATACTTCTATAGTCTCTCTCCAGGCTGCAAGGGCTCAGTGAGGACAGGTTTTGGGTACCAAACACAAAGGACTCCACCTTGCCTATCTAAATCCCACTCTACCACTCTCCCTGGCTGTGCAAGGTAGAGGAAACAAAGATGATCTTGTTAGCACTGACTTCACTGACATCTAGACTCAACTTTCTCTAATTTGTGATCAATTAAATAAAAGTAAATTAGAATAAGACTACCAAGCGAAAGTGCTGCATGAAACGTGCAGCTCATATAATGAGGCAACATAAGACTATATACTCTGATTTTGTGTGGGTCTCAGACTACACTCAGATTGGTATCTAGACATCAGATTCTGGCTTAGTTTCATGATGAAACAAAAATAGACAATAACTCCATAGTTGTAAGAAAATAAAGAATGAAAACTTTTAAATACGTAAAGAAATTACTCCTTCCTATTCAGAAAATAATTATAGATTGTTAGTACACATGAGGGGCAAAATAACTTTGTTTCTAAGATACAGATTTGTAACCTCTAGAAATTGCTTTGCGGCATAGTTGCAACAATACTTAAAAAAAAATTCCCAGTAAGTGTATTTTTCTGCAGGGACAAATTCTAAATAATTCAGTCATAATCACCATGTACGCTATGTACAACACATTGCATGTTGATTGTTCTATTGCACAATCCTTATTTGACTAAATCAAAACAGAAAGATAAACAATGGGTTGGAGAAGAGTAGGATTTGTTACAGCGATATTGTAACATTGTATATTATCCAAGAAGAAGAGCAATACCCTTGTAAGATAAAGTGGTTACATTCACCAGTCTCAAGAAGTTAAGAAGATAAGTAGAATGCACTGTATAACCTGATACAGTTAATTACACTTTCTAAATGTTGAAAACAAAGATACACAAAGCCACAACCCCTTACTAGATTAGCTTGCTCTTTTAGATGGTTTTTAACTAGTTCTTTTAAATGGTTTTACTGTATAAGTGGTTCCTTTTTGATGTAAGTTGAATTCCAGAAATTATTTTAATACTGTAACAAAGATATATGTAAGTGTCTCAGATTGTATAATTTAGTGTCCCAGTGTATAAAAATTTGCAATGGATTTTCTTAGCAAATTAATGAGAGAAAAACAGTGAATGTGAAGGAGGAATCCTGTCAGCTTTTTGTTGCCACTCAAACGTTTATATGTGGGTAAATAACACCATTTTTTCCAGCCCATGAGGGCTAAAGAATCCCTACCACAATAAAAAGGTCCCAGTATGAAACAAGACTGTTTCAAAATTCCCTGGAAAAGAGCTATCTTCTTCTTTACTGCTTAAATAGATCCTGGAAGATATCTATTTAGTATTATGGGTGAGACTCTTGGATAGTCCAAAGAGAAGCAATTACTCTGAAAGGAAAGACAGAGCAAGAGAACATTAATGGTACCTTTAAACAAGAGTATTAATGCCATGCTAACGTTTTGTGCAAGAGTGTATTATCCCTAAAATTATTTTTGATGTAAGACAAATTAATATTTTGAAAGACTGGCAGATTAGGTTTATGTCCCAGTAGGAAGGTTTATTATGAAAAAGATAATAAAAATAATTCTATTATAATATAAATTACTTATTTCCTTGGTGTGAAATGCAAATACTCTATGAAATGTGTCGCTGTTGAGCGGCTAGCTGAGGACTGACCCAAGTTCTCAGACAAGGAAAGAGAGGAGAAAAGGGACTTTATTGTTTTGAATTCCATATATAGAGAGTCTACAGAAGTGCCCCAGATTGGTCAGCCCGAGACCTCCCCCTAGGCACAATTGGCCAAGCCCGAACTGACTCAATCCGGAGAAACTGTTTGCAAAACATCCAAACTTTATCTTGTTTATGAAATATAGCAAAATGTTCCCACGAGAAAAACCTGTGCTAGCCACAACAATGCAAATAGCTGGGCTCTCTCTTGATCACAAGACAGTTCAGAGAAACTAACCCGGCAAACATGAAACATGTAAATACAGAAACTTTAAGTTTTATACTAACACTTCCTGAAAAGTCTTGAAAAGGTGATCTTGTTCTGTGCTTCGTAACAGCAAACTAAGAAAGAGAGTGCAGTACTTATTCCATGTAATTTATCTTATTTTTGTATAAGGAAAGCTTCCTCAGTTTAGCATAGAAGGATATGCTAGTGTTTTTTTAAATACAGGGAATTTTTGTTAGTTTAATTTTGGTGGGTATTATGTTTGGTGTAAAGAAATGTTCCATACAACTATATGAATAATATAAGAATATTTATAATGGCATGTGAAAACTAGCATTAAATATCTTTGCAGATATTTAATAATTCTGCCCCACTGCATGTATCTCTCCATACATTTATTCTTCTGTGATTTAATGTTCACTTATCTACCAGAAATCAAAGACATGTTAACCAGGGTTCAAGGGGAAAAAAAAAGAAATCAGGGAAATTACTGAAATCTTGTGACATTGTTCCTATAGGTAGAAAAATATTTAAATACTACTTATTTTGAAAGCAGTTTTAAAAAGAAGATTGGAATGGTATGGAACAGATACTAAGGAGGACAAAAGAAACAAAAAAAACCTTGCTATTGTCTTGCAGATTTAATGAGGCAAAATATATCACATAAACTGAGGAAGTGCATGGCAAAAGCAAATGAGCCTAATCTCTTAATTTTCAGCCTGAAATATTTGTATTTAAAAAATGTGACATCTTCTGTATTGTTTCCTAGCAGGCTTGCACTGAAATGATCTGTAATCACCTCTAAAAAAACCCAAACCCCCCATATTTTAACTTTGGAGAGGAGAAAAGAAACACCAGAATATTTCAGCGAAATAAGTAATGACCCTCTGATTAATTCTATAAAACAACTATTGTGAAGGTCTGTAAGTAGGGTCAAGCTCTTTCAACTTTCTTGAAAACTGTCCTGTCTACCATGTGGGTGTTTTTGACTTTATAACAATTAGGTCCGCCTACCGTGTGCAATGTCATTTGAATAATGACATTGCACATGAAGAAGTGAATAACTGATTCTATCCTCAGGCTATTAATGCAGCTTTTGCTTTTGATTTTGAAACTGATACAGAATATGCTAGAAGGATGATATCCTAAACACAGCACAACCGAAAATGGCAGCTTTGAAGTGGTAAAATTAAAAAATCTCTTTACTGTGTGGCATTATGGTTTATGTTGCAATAGACCTGTGAGGTATAAAATTATTTTTTCCATATGAGTTGGAAATTACAGTCTTACATAGGTGCATAAAGTGTGAAGACTTTTATCCTACTCTGTCTTTCTAGTGAGACAACACCTCAAAGTGCCTGCCAAGAAAAGGATTCTACATTGTATCACTAGCAGATGATCATGGTTTCTTATGATGTGGTTTGTGCCCTGCAGTACAGATTTGAGGTTTTCAGTGAATAGCTCTGTGATAACCTTAAGAGACAGCCAGTTTCCATAAAAAGAAATTAATCAGACTACTATAGAAAATCTTTTTTATTACTCAGGTCTTTCCCTCTTTCCCCCTTTCCCTCTTTCCCCCTTTCCCTCTTTCCCCCTTTCCCCTTTCCCCTTTCCCCTTTCCCCTTCCTCCTTTTTTTTTGGTTTTGGATTTTCTTTTGGTTCTTTTTTTTGTTTTTCCCCCTACCTCTCTAGAGGTGGAAGAAAGAGTGAGCAGTGGAAAACTGTAACAGACTAATACTCAGGTAGCACTGATAGATGAAGCTGTGTCTCTAAAGTTCATGAAATGGTGGTGATTTCTCACCACCTTGTATTTTCAGAAGGAAATGACTTCATGTTTGCCACTCACTACAACAGTCAGAATGAAGAATTGCTTCTTCTCTCTCTGTTCATGCAATCGCTCCTTCTTCCTTAGCCTTTTTCCACAGTCTTAATCCACAGGAGGAAGAATCTTTTTAAACATTTTTGTTCACTAGTATTCTGGTTCCTTCTGCTAGTCCGCGTTCAAATTTCACCAGCTTCTCTTTTGTCACCTACATGTAAATTAACCCACAGCAGCAACAGTCACAACAGAGCAGGGCCAGAGAGGGCTGACTCCAACCTGTCAAGGCCAGCCTGGTTCTCTGAGAAGGACTTGCCTTTCACTTGCCATGGCCTTGGTGCCACAGGCATGGGGAAGAGAAGTAGAGGAGGGAAAATTAGGACTTAATAATTCATTAGGATCCATAACTCAGTACTTGTTGAAGAAAAAGAGACATCTCCAGAGGATGATTCAACTCAATACATATTTCCTTCAGAGATTGTCCTGTCTGATCAGCAGATATGATGTTTAAGCTGCATATAATTAAAATGTTTTGTGATCCTGACAAAAGTGGCTTCAGCAAGCAAGACCTCTCCAAAGTACTCCTCAGACTCCTGTCATGGCCAAGAGACTCAGGACTCAAAGAATAAAATATACCTTCCCTGGAGACATGTCATGGTAACACTTGAATCACACTTGTCTTTTTACTAGATAGTTGGTTTGTGGTTTTGGTTAATTTTTTACTTATCACTTACAGTATCATAAAATCCATGTCAATTTTCTTCTTGGATCTGTGAAGATGGCTTCAGGAGTGAGGAAAGAGATACCAGAATATCTGAAACACTAAAATAAAACTGTGTCAGAGGAAAGAATGTTTAAACCTGAAGAAATCTCAACCGCCTCCTTGAGTCCATGTCCATGTCCAGAGCTGGAAGAGCTTTGCAGGTCCTACATCTGAAGTGATCTGGGCCACAAGCAGAGCAGGGGTCAAACTGAAACCTGGGCAAGTTCAGGACCTCAACATGTTTGTAGGGCCAGGGACAGGACAGACAGGGAAGCAAATCTATTTCACCTAAATTATAGTGGATTCTGAGGGGAAATGCAAGAGAATAAGTGTAGCAACGTGGGGTTTTAGGATTCCATGTGCTCCTTTGTCCCTCTGCTTTGTATACCATTGGTTCATTTTGAAATATGCTCTGCTGTACCCTGAAATCTATTGGTGGGTTCCCTATGCCTGTCTTCCCTTCAGACTCCCCAGGACTGGCTCTGGGGGAGACAGTCCCTCCCCCCTTCCTTTCCCTTTATAAGTCGATGTCTGGATCAGCTCGAGGTCTTCCATCTCTGGGCTGCTAGCATCTGCTACCTGCCTTGTCTCCCTTCCCCCTTCTCCTTCCCTGCAACCCCCTTTTCCCCATTACCCCAGATAAACCTCTCTAGCAGAACAGAGATGGAGTCCAGTTCTTCCTTAGCATCACTATATTCCTGCTTGAATTGATGTGGTTTGAAGACTGACGCCATGCCGCAGAACCTCGGGGGCCGCCCGCGCCAGATCCAGTGGGATTAAACGGACCAGGGACCCCGGTCCGGGGGGGAGCCGGCCTGTGCAGCCCTCCCGGACTGTGATACATCAAATAAGCAACGTAGATTTTATATCATCTGTCTCCAGTTATTTTTGCTTATGATTTTGTTTATTAAAGTGTAGCTTCTTTGGCTTAGAGATAAAAAAGCAGACTTGCACACAATAAAAACACTGTACAGGAAAAAGACCTCAGAATAATTACTGTAATCATAAAATGGTAATGCAAGAATTCACTTTGCAGAGAGTCAATCTGACTATCATGTGGTTATCTATTTCCCTTCCAAGCAAAGAAATATTTGAAAACCAGAAAAAATAATTGCACTTGACAGTCAGCATAACTGTCTTTATCTCTGTGCAGCAAGGGATACAAAACGTTATGGAAACTAGAATCTCTTGTCTTTTCTAAAATTGGATGCCTGTACATTTTTTGACAGAATTTGGGGCAAACTGCCTCAGGAAGCTGTCTGGAAAGGAAGTTTGCTCATGTCTTGACAGAACATAGAAGAGGTATTTGTGGACTTGTCTTCTGTGAAGTTACAAATAAGGAATGTTCCAACATCCATGCTTCATGGCCTTGAAAAACTTGGAGGATAAGAAACTACAATGGGATTGGATACAAAATGAATGCTGCAGGTATTAGAGGAGGAGGGGAATGATACAGAGTCTGGGTTCTTAACAAAAATGTTTGTCCGGGACTGCTCAAGCTCTGCTTTTAGCCATTTCAAAAGTCTTCAGGCACTTGAAATTCAGGGATCTAAGATCTTGTCCTGTTTTTCTATTTATAATAATGTAGCAGACCCAGCCTACATTGAGTTTAAAAAATTATCCTAGCATTATGATATACATATTATTTTCTACCACTGTTTTCAAAAGAATTGGACCATGAAACTAAGGTGATAAAAAATAATAATTGAACTAAAGAAACAACGGCAACATCAAATGGAGCATCTAAGTAATTTTGTCAGTTCTCATTTGACCTTTTTTCACAGTTGGATTTTTAATAGACTGAGAGACAGTACTAAAGTAATGTGCTGTGCTTTCAGCCAAAGAGCATAGATTTCATGACCCTGAATAGTTCAGATATCTATCCAGCACTCAGATGTAAATCTCTCTTCTCCCTTCATCCTTTTACCTTGATTTTTTTTTTATCATTACCATGCATCTTTACTTTTTTTTTCCTCACCAATCAAAATTTTTTTTTTAAACATAAGTTCACTTCATTTTTATGAGGCTCTACTACCTCACAGACAGAAATGTAGAATATTGAATATGAAGAATTTATTTTAATTCTGAAAATTTTTGCATGCATGCATGCACAAATAGGTCTATTAGCATGAATTAGATTGTTAATGCCCCTAAAATTTAATATTTATTTAAAAAGTAGGATCTTTCTTGCACTAATAACACAGTAAAGAGCACATTGCATGTGAAGGTGCACGGGAGTTAAAAACTGTGATACATTGGCATAATACTCCAGGAATACTTACCTCTTCCTATGAAGATGATACTGTGTGAATAGTTGTGTGACATTCCTCCCTCTCTTTGGGGATCATATACAGATGATTTGTACAGAATCACTAAAAAGCCTTAGAAATTTGGTGTTTGGTATAAAAATACAATCTGGGAGGTCCTAGAGTCATCACAGAACAAGACGGAAAGGTCCCTCAAACAACTACTTCTGAATAGTAACACAGCCTGAAGGAGGGCAAGGATAATACATGTTTTACTCTTTTCAGATAAGCAAAATAGAAAACATCATGTGTAAAGAGAAAGAAATTACTATTATTTTCCTTCTTCCGCTCCATATCTGGATTGCATATCTTTTATGTAAAAAATAAAATGCATACTAATTCTTGTAAAAATAATTTAGATAGAAAGATATACAATTTCACAAGTCTAAGGAGCCTGAGGCTAACACATATATCTTCTCTTCCCTTGAGAAGCTGTATGCAGCTAGATCAATACACAACAGATTATCACCAGACCTGTACCTGATATTTGTTTGGGGGCTCTTATATTATTTTTTCTTTTTGTCGTTGTCTAAAATCCACTGCTTACCCCCTTAAACATTTGTACTTATTTTTTTTCATAAGATAAAACCTAATGGAAATTTTTTTTATTGTACTTGCAGACATCTGCTTGACTCCATAGCTATTCAACTGACAGAAGACCTGTAATATTTTAAGTTCATCTCAATATCTTTCTTAAAAACATGTTGGGTTTTTGGTTTTGGTTTGTTTTTTTGTATGGGTTGGGTTTTTACTTACTGAAAGACTTTCAAAATATAACTTGATTGACTTGTCAGTGCACATGAAGGTTTCCAGCAGGCCGGTTTCAGCACTCTGAGACTGATCCAATTTAAATACTTTTACACACAGGCTCTTTTTCAGTAGAAATCAGGGTGCAGATTTTTGCCCGTTTGTGTCTCATTTCAAATCTGAAGCAAGTATGAAGTTACTGCAAGGAAATGAGAAGCAATTTTGTCTCTCTGAGTTAGGTCATAACTTTATTCAAACAGGAAGGCCTTATGACATTGGGTAAACCCAGATAATGTTTCTCATGGGAACAGAAAAATGGTTGGAAATGTACAATTGGCAATTGATACTTGGAATTGTGTTCCTCCTGTTTTGTCAAGGAATAAACATGCTTGTCTCTATAGACCACATGTACAACTCCATTGTGAACAGCACAGAAGGAATCATGGAGACTTAAACCTTGGACTAAAATATTATTATCTGTAAAATAATGAAGGACAGACACTGGGAAAATAAAAATCAATACCAGTGTCAGACCCAGAAATACTATTCCTTTTAGGACACATACAGAATAGAAACTGGGGGGCATCTTTCATCTTTAAATGCAGCTCAGAATAGATTCTAGGCTTTTGCAGCATTGCCTCAGGATGATGGTGCAGAGATCTTGATTGTTATAAATTTTGTTTATTATCACTAAGAAATATTTTCTGTTAGATCTTCCTTGGAGCAAGAGATTTCATATATTATTGAATTTCCTTATTCCAAATCTGTGTATGCTACCATCTAAACTAAGTTTTAACATAAACTTTATAATTAACTAGTTAAAGTATGAATAGAAGAAATTTACTCTTTGGCTTACTGGGACTGGAAATAGCACTGGAGCTGGAGCCTTGCCTACATTATTCCTACAGATATATGCAACACGGACACTGTGTTCCACATATTCTCCCCAAGACAAAAAAAAAGATGGGAAAGAAAATGTTGAAACTGTCTATTCTGTTTCTGGGTCAGAAACTGAGGAGTAAACTGCATTTTCTCTTGTACTGTATTTTTTTGGGGTGTGGTTTTGTTTTTGTTTCAGGATTTTTTTTGGTTGTTGTTTGTTTGTTTGTTTTTTGGGGGATTTGGGGTGGTTTTCATTTGTGTCCTTGTCTTTTTTAACCCTAGGTTATGGAGGAAGAAAGAAAACCACAACTGAGCATGGATTCCTTGCAGTTCATATGCTATCTCATATTCAATTAAAATGTTGTAGTAAATTCAATTCAAGATGTATTTAAAAATTCATGGGATTTTGACCCCTTGCTTATGTAGCACCTTGTGTGAATAACAAGTGTGATTTTTATCGAGTACTACATCAGTAGGAAGGGTTTCTCTCAAAGTTTACAAAACAGCCAGATTTTCCCTGTTACAGAATGCATTTTCTCTCTAATTGGGGAATAATGGACAATCTTTCATATACTGTAATTATTTCCCCTTGAGCAATCAGAGCAAATGCACACAGATTACTACATGCAAAACACAGACTATTCAAAGCAGTTAAGTATATATTACTCTGACTTCCAGCTGGCCATGAATTCTTTGTAATTATCAAAACACCCAAGGTTCTTTTTTATAGTCTCTGATTTGGCTTCCAGCTTCCATAAATGCTTTGCAAAATTTAGAAACTGCAAGATAACAAAATCTTGATTATGTAAAATTTTTGGGCCTACAGAAATACAATTTTTATACAATTTACACAGTTTAAAATTTCCATAAATATTCAACTCAACTTTTTTCTGCATGCTGCTTCAAGCCATTTTTTGTTATGCCTGGAACACACCACATATGCTCCTACAACGATATCTACTAAAACCCTTGTACTAACTATTACGCAGCTGTTAGTCACAGATACATGAATTTTGTGATGGGGCTGCAATTCATCTAGATCTTTCCTCTGGATATGCCTGCTCCCCTGTCTTAAGTAAGCACGTAAGGTGAAAGGGCTTCTAATATTGTTATTTATAAGAAAAGTAAATGAAAAAATCCTCGTTTCACAGAGATGCAAACACCCTAAGGACTTTTGAAGGATCTTTTAACACAGTAAATCAGATATAGTCAAGATAGACTGTAGTATGAAGGACATGCTAAAAATTTCACTGGACCATTGCAAAATGACACCTCTCCTATTTTTCTTAAACTAGCAACTTTTAGGATCTCTGGAGCAGGGGGCCCACAATCTTTAATAGCATGTGTACATAATTTAAAGCATTATTTCTGCTGTGCCTCTGGAAAACTGAATGACTCTTTTCCAACTGGGCTATTCATATGTTCTCGGAGTTTGCTGTCTTTCTCATTCTAGAAGTTTCTATGTGATTGTGACCAGACAGAAGAAGACAGCCTTCCTCCCAAAGACCTGGTGAATTTTTTATTAGAACATGCCATGGAAACAGTGGACAAATGAATAACAAAGATGTACCATTCTTCACAAATCAAAAAATAAAATTCATACAGCATGACTTTCTTAAAGAGGTCTCCTGAAAACCTATGTATTGATCAAGCCCATTTATTTTTTCCAGTAAATAACCATATAAGTGGAAAAATTCAACCTCAGAAAGCATTTTATCATTAGTGTCTCTCACTATTTTTGTTACATAGCATATTCTAAAAATAAAAATATGCCTAATATGAGCATAAAATACTTTCTTATTTTAGGAATTTTGGAGTTCAGCTGACGTATTTGCTGAGTTTAGCAAACTTTCCATAATTAAATTAATATATTTCCCTTAGCACACTTCTGTTCCTACCTTCTGGATTGCTAGGAAATTACTATAAATACAAACCTAATCATATTTCTAGTAAGTCAGTGAAATTTATAACTCATTTTCTGAAAGTCCAACACACACCAGACTGTAAAAAATTCCCTCTACAGCTTTCTTGCTGGCCCCCTTTAGGTACTAGAAGGTGCTATAAGGTCTCCCCTGAACCTTCTCCAGGCTGAGCAACCCCAGGCTTTTGGCTTATTACTTTGACAAAATTAACTTGATAACAGTTTTATATGAATGAGGATTGAAGACCTCAAACCTAATGCATTATAATTTTAACAATCAATTAAATGTTTTCAAAATCTCTGAGATGAAACTAAATAAGCTCTGCTTATAAAGGAAAACCTAGCTTTTTCTACTAGAAGGGTGGTGGAAATGTTTTTTTTTAAAGGTAGATCATTAAAGGGCATACATGCCTAGGATTTTTTATCTTTTTTAAAATTCTGCCAGGATATGCTGTATTTTAATAATGCATAAATGAGTCTTTCTATACAATACAAAAAAGGCAACTTCTTGACACTTTCGTTTCACCCTAAATTACCAGAACTGAAGATACTAAAATGTCTAATAAAAATTCAGCATCTACTTTCTCTGTCATATTCCTTACATGCTAATTTGGAGGTCAAGGTAGGTGGATAAAAGTTTTAATATTTCTAGCTGAAGAAAGTTCTATTATGCATTAGGCAGTCAGCTGAGCCTTATTAGGAACAGTGCTAGAAAAATTTCAAAGAGGCTTTGGACTTGAATAAAGTTAAGATAGTAAGGAACAGACTCTTTTAAAGACACAGACATATTTCTTGTGTAAGTCCTGGTTCACAGGAGATGGTTCAGATTTTATAATATATTCTGTCCTTTAGGAATGCATACATCTTGTGGACACATTTAATGGTACTAATGTGAATACACACTGTTTCCTTCTCTGCCATTTATTTCACCATCTGAGTGTTGATCTCAAATTTGGCATAATGGTGACTTTCTTTATCCTCATCTCCCTTGACTTTGAAAGGAAACTAACTTTTGGGACTAGTAAAGTCCCAAATCCAGGCCTGGAATTCTACTTTCTGTGCACTGCATTGTATTTTATGCTGCTGATTTTGTATCCTTTCTTCACCACCCCAGCCACTTAAGAAACAGTACTACTTTAAAAGTTTGAAACACTAATCTGAGTTTTTATGGCTATGTTGCTAACCACTACTCTTGTCAGAGAAATGTTTGACCAAAATAATAACAAAAAGGAAATCAGAATGCATGCAAAAGTCAAATAATTTTTGTCATTTTGGCTGTGTCCTTCTCAACAGTCAATGCACCACTGCTTCACAGACATTTCATAACTATGTTGCATGACCCATGAAATTGCTTTTCTACTTAAGCATATGTTAACAAACATTGATTTATCGTGTCTTCCCTACACTAAATGGGTCAGTGGTAATGTACTATGGATTAAATCCTGGGGTGTGGAGGCAGTGGGGGCAAGTGGTGATGTTGTCTAGTTTCTTTCTTTTTTTAAAAAAGTACAATATTTACATTAATTCAAGGTTTTTCTGTTTATATTAAGGTATGGCATAATTTCAGTATACATTGTATGGTATTTTTTCATATTAACTATAAATCATGGTAGATTTTTAATGGAGTACATGATGATAAAATCCTATATATCTAATAAAAATGGCATTAATTTAAAAATAATTATAGAGATATGGTTTTTTGGTTCATACAATGTAAGTCAACTTTGCTTACAAAGTTATTTCCTTTATATCATGTAAACAATCTTTGAATTCTATAAGTTGTACATTAGTCTAGGTCGATGAGCTGGGACTGTTAGTATCCTCTTGAACTTAAGAAAGAAAGAAAGGTATAATATTCTTTCACTGAGTCCAGATTTTCATAGACTATAACAAGATCTTGGGCATCTAATCGCCAATACTGACACCGAAATGCAAGTGTATTAAAATTGACCTAAATTGCATTTCAAAGTCTGATGTTGAATCCCACCATAACTGTATTTTTTGATGGTCACTAGAGAAATTAATTACAGCTTCATTTCCAATCCAATATGCTGTTGCATTGGATTTAGATGAATAGAATTAGTTTGCTTCATAGTAGCTTACGTGGTGGAATGCTTTGGATTTGCGATGAAAACAGTGAAAATAGCACACCTATGTTACAGATTTTGCTGAGCAGTTCTTTTACAGAATCAAGGACTATTCTGTTTCTCTGTGCAACCTCTCAGCAAGGAGGGTATGCGCACATACCTGGAAGATAACACAGCTGGGAAACTGACTCCAGCTGGCCAAAGGATGTAACACTAAATATGGCATCACTCTCAACACATAAAGCTGGGGGAAGAAGAAAGATGCGGGACGTTCAAAATGATACCATTTGTCTACCCCTGTCACTGTCACACCTGATGGAACTCTTCTCTCCTGGACATGTCTGAACCCCTGTCTGCCAATGGGAAGTGGTGAATGAATTCTTTATTTTGCTTTGCTTGTCTTTGCTGCTCTTGCTTTCTCTTTTGGATGGTCTTTATCTCAACCCATGAGTTTTCTCACTTTTACTATTCCAATTCTCTCCCACATTCCACCTAGGGAGAGAGAGTGAGCAGTTGTGTGGTGCTTAGTTACCACCTGGGGTTAACTCACAGCAATCATTTTAATACAATCAATTTGTTTAGGTAGTCACAGGTCTAACAGGGTATCATTATCTCAAAACAAGCTTACTCATGACAGGTTATGCTACCTAATGAAGGTTCTATTTTGAGGGAAAGCGAGGAACATGTTGTGTTCACAGTTAGGGTTATAATGGGTATACAATTTTTGTAGGCAGAGTGCAGATGCAGAAAGAGGCATCATAAGTAATTAGTTTAAATTTTTGAAAAAAAAAATACAAAACTGAACCAGAAAAAACATCCTTTCATGTCTTACATTCAAAAAGGTATGAAAATAAGAGCAAGAAGCAAATAAAAATTACCCTATGACAATCATTTTTATAGAGGAGGTGGCAGTTTCATCATACCTTAAAAAAAGGGCAGACTCTGCCTACAAAAATTGTAAACTCATTATAACCCTAACTGTACACACATGTTCCTTGTAATCCCTCAAAACAGAAACTTCATTAGGTGTAGCAGTGGCCCTTGCCCAAATGGGCTCGGGCAACCCGCCACAGCGAGCAGTTGTCCCTGAGGAGGAGTCCTGGGTGTGAAGCGAGGTTTAGGTTACAGCAACAGAGCAGTACACACCCAGGACACCTTGCGGCCGGCGTCATCAACATGCAGCAGGCCAGCAGCCTATTGACCCTGCGCATCTCCCCTCCCCTATCCCTTATTTGGTTAAAGTTCTAGAATCTTCGTCTTTTTTCAATCCAGCCGAGTTCCCCCATTGGACTTTCAATTTTTGTACCCTCCCCTGTTACATCCCTATTGCTCTGTATCCTTGTCTATCCCAGTTCCAATGTGCTCCCATTGGTTCTACGTAGCAAGCCCCTCCCCTTCAGCCGACCCTTTTAACCCCTTGTCACCGAGTGCTCGGGACTCTTGAGCCTTGGGTCCAGCCCTTCCTCCAGCCTCCTCACTCCTCTCCGGCTCCACACCTTTTTATCCCTCGCCCACGACCCTCAATAAACCTCTGGATCTCAGCCTCAGCAGCCTGCATTTCTTCTTTCCTGCTGTGGTTCCTGCCTGCTTCCGTCCCCTGGGGAATCAGCCCTCCAACCTGCGAGCTCCACTGCCATAGTCAGTCCAACGTGGACTTGGTGCCACTTGGCTCCGCAGCCCGCCTCTTGGTTGCGGTTTCAGGGTGAGCTGCTCCCCCAGAGAAGCAAAGCCACAATTAGGTAGCATAACCTGTCATGAGTAAGCTTGTTTAGAGATAAGGATACCCTGTGAGACCTTTGAGTTAACTCTGTGGCAGGACACTCCCCCCTCCCCCTTCTCTCTCTCCCTGATCGGCGGCCGGACATGGATGGCTCAGATTAGGTTGATAGTCTAATCAAGGTCTATCTGGTACTGGTGCCTGGAAGTCAAGGTGAGACACTGAGAGAATGTGAAAAATTTTTAAGTGACCGCAAATCCACACTCTTTTCCCTATAAAAACACCATGAAATCTCAGCAAAAGTAGAAGCTTTTCTACATGGACATTGGAGCATGAGGGAAAGTCTTCTCCCCAGGTGTCTGGATGCAGCCCTGTGGTTACTTCTCGCGAGATTGAGGGTGGAATTCTAATGTATTCCAGCTCCAAAACTGGATTTGGTAAGATCATTGGTTTCCTAAATTGTATTATTCCGGCTAACTTTCTTAACTTGAATTTCAGCTATTTTATAGCTCTAGCAAGCATTTCTGAACTTGCATTATAGTTCAAGCAAGCATTCCTTAACTTGCATTTCTTAACTATTTTTATAGTTCAAGCAAGCATTTACCCCATAATTGCATTTTAGCTATTATAGTTTTGCAATTATGCATTCATTGTGTGTCTACGTATGTCAATCTGTTCTATGTTTGTATGTTTGTTATATTCTGTGTCTAATAAATGGTATTTTTAGACTAATCGGCCAAATATCAAAGATCCTTGCGAATGGGACTGAGTCTTGGGGAGTTAGCTACTCTAAAGCCTGGCAAACTGCAGAAACTCATGAAGCTTCTGTCTCCCATGCAAGACAAACTCCAGCTGGCAATCAAGCACCACACAGCTGTGAACTCACTCTCCCCAAGTGGAATGGGGGAGAGAATTGGAAGAGTAAAAGTGAGAAAACTCGTGGGTTGAGATTAAGACAGTTTGAGAGGTAAAGAAAAAGCAGCAGAGACAAGCAAAGCAAAATAAGGAATTCATTCACCATTTCACATTGGCAGGCAAGTGTTCAGCCATCTCCAGGGGACCAGAGCTCGGTCACGTTAACAATTACTTGGGAAAACAAATTACATCCCTCTGAAATCCCCCCTCTTTAGTTCCCCCAGCTATGTGTTGAGCATGATAACATATGGTAGGAATATCGCTTTGGTCAGTTTGGGCCCTGACTGTGTCCCTTCTCAACTTCTAGCTCACCCCCTGCCTACTCACTGGTGGGGTGAGGTGAAGAGTAGAAAAGACCTTAGCTCTGCGTAGGCACTGCTCAGTAAGAGCCCTGTTTTCAGTACAAATCCCAACTGTAGCCCTAAAATAGCCACTGTGAAGAAAGGTAACTCTATCCCAGCCCAAACTGGCACACACAGCCATGCTTGTCTCTGGCCTCCCTTGCCTGATTGACTGCACATGAGGATTGAGAGCTCTGTCACTCTCAGGAAAAATGTCTTAGAAGAGCTGTCAACTGTCTACTGATTCCATCTTTAAATTGTTACTCTACTAAAAACATATTATTTGCTTAATCTTACATATATTTATACACTTATAATACCTTTCACGAGCAGTATATCTTCTAAGTACTGGTTGCAGCCTATGAGCAGCGGCATGTGACCTTTGTTTCTTTTCCAGCAAAATCATAGATGAATCATGATTATTTGTGCAGTTACAAAGCTCCAACATATAATTTTGAAAATTTTTGAAGTTGTAATGGGTGTGTGTATTAACAGCATTTTGCAAGGAGAAAAAGTAGCTGAAAACTGAAAAAAACAAACATTGAGGCTTCTTAAGAGTCTTTTGTAGTAGTAAGATTTTCAGAGAGGACTTCTACAGTCATCAAAGCCCTCAGAAAACATATCCAAATTTAGCTGTGCTTGTATTTAGTTCTACTAAAATGGCCTGGTTTGGTCTTTCATATTCTATCTCTTCAAGTATGCAGGAGGTAGAATTGGAAAGATGGGAGTAATTCTAGCAGTTTCTGCTTTTATAAGCATTCATTGCTAAAAGACACTGGCCATGGCTGACGTCAGCCACTGTTCATGCAATGGTTACATTTTGAAAATCCTCCTGGACTGAAGTTGGTTGTGGTGACAGTATGAAAAGGATTCTTCTCAAAAATAAGAAGACTGCATGCAGGTGTCTCTAGCAGATAGTTCAAAGCTTTCAAGCATGAATAAGCCTTTTGAACTCATGGCCCGAGTGGAAATTGCATCGAGTGTTATGTTACACTTGTGTAAATCTCCTTTGAGTCAAAGACAGAGGATTCTGCCCAGCTGCTTTTCTTTGACTTTCCTGTATTACAACAGTGCCCATGGCTATGAAAATGCACTCTTTACCAAACGCATTAATTAGCAGTCAGGTTACAAGTCCAAGAAGAATAGAGATTAATGGTTTGAATGCTTTTCCTGGTTTTTTTAATCAATATTTTTATATAGTAAATCCCTTTAAAATTTTACAACAGTTACTTACTCACCTGAGGGGCAATAATGAACTTAAGATGTCCAATTTTCTTAAAAAGAAAAAGCACACTAAATAAATTTAAAAGAAAAGAAAATCAAAACTCTTTTTAACCAAATCTAGTATTTATTTGACATAATGAAAAATGGAGTCAGCTGCTATGAAATGGAATTAAGCATCTCAAAGTTGGGCAAGTAATATAAACTCATTATATAAGCTTTCTTAATAGCCAGTGAAATGCATCAGGCATTTATAAGAAATGGTTGATTCTGAATTGTAAAATAAGTTGAAGGGAAATATAGTGAATCATCTTTGACAATAATTGTCCTTTTACACTTGGGAGATCCTAAATGGTTAATTGGTATCAAATGTTAGATAATTTACATCAGGTGAGATATGTTCTGAATTTTGAACTCAAATCCACAAAAACATAACAGCAAAACAAGATTTAAATGTTGGAATATCCAGATACTCTTTGATATTTGATGTTGCTATACCAGCACCTTCTTTAGCAACACTTTAATATCTCGTATCTAGATATAACAGTATTTGCTGCTGTCTCCCTAAATACCATTGTCAAAGTGTTCTTGCAAAATGGTTTGAAGTTTCCAGGAACTGCCTATGCCTAACAATCATATTCGCTCCATGCCTTCCCACTTCAGGGACAGTGGCCACTTTTGACTCGCTGCCAAGAGGTGTGTGCTGCTTGTAAAGATTACTGGGTGTTATGCTAATGTTATGGTATGAACAAGCTTTGAGCCAGCTTTCAGGTTGCCTGGAAATAAATCTGAAAGATAAACTGAAGTGTATTCATATTATGCAAACTTTAATAGTTTGTTGGTTTAGACACAGAGGTCTCAGTCACCTTGCAACCTTCTTTTCAAGAGCATGTTTAGGAAAACGCATCTTGAAATTTAGAGCCTTCTCAGACTATTACTAAATATAAAAGAATCACGTTAATGGATGAATGATAAATAATTAAGAATATAAGGCCAATCCATTATGAAAAATCAATTAAAAAATTAGAATTTCAAATTATCTTTCTCAGAATGTTACGCATAATGTAATTCCTGCACAAATGCTATCACACAGAAAAGAAAAACAAGAATTCAAAAAAAGTGTTATTTATGAGGAAAATTATTTTTTTCATAGAACATTTAAAGTGAAAGAAAAAGTAAATCTTAGTGACAATATCCATCTATAAAATAAATTTTTATATAAAAGAAAATACATATCTACTGTAACTAAATGGCAGAATTATTCCTGATAGATTAAAATATATATGGAGAAATCTACTCAAATTTATGAAGATTTTCTCCTTTAAAATTTTTCTTATACCTTATTAGTTGTAGACATAACTTTTACTACTACAGAGATCCTGCCAAGAAATTTACATATGCTTTAAGTGATGCTTAATTTTTTTAATCTGAAATTACCTAACATGAACATACCTGAATAAGACTACAGTTGTTATTTAACATTCAGATATCTTCTTTAGCCCCAGCCTCATAACACACTGTTTTAGGCACCTAAGTCAGAATCTTTGCATGAGACCTCTGACTTATGAACCAGTTGGCATTCAAATTTTAATTCACCAGACCTGGCCTATTGAAATGTGCAATATTTTGCCAGCAAGAATTATCCAATGGAACACCTTAAAAATGTACTAAAGAATGTATTCAAATCAAGAGTAAACATTTCATTATAATTTCCATCGTGAATTATAGGATTGATGAAGGGAAACTGAAACTCTCTGGCCAGGCTTGATGGAAGGCATATCCCCATTAGAGTGGCTCTTCCTAAATTTAATATAAATAAATCAGTAGGTTTCAGAGAGCAATCCTAACTCCACCTAATCTATTTGTTATCTCTAAGAAAATTCCACATTTCCCATACCATCCTGAAAATTTTCACAGATTGATTATGTAAAATTTTGCAAGTATTATTTTTCATAGTATAATAAGATATTTAAAATATCTGGTGAAATGCTGAGCTATATCCAATTTGCAAACAAGAAAATAAATTTTTAATTTTTTTCAGCATTCCATTCATTATTCAGTTATGTCATTATCAGAAAACTGAAAATTTTGCTGTCGTCCCATTTACTAGCATTTTAAAAGTTACTAAAACATTACTTTTTTCTTTTTTTTTTCTTTTTTCCTAGATTTAAGGTCAGCAACTCATGTCAATTGATACTGATTTTGAGAAAAGAGGTAACTGAAAAATCCTATAAAGTGGAGAGAATATTCATCCTTTCAGAGAATTGTACAGCCATCACCCATGTATCTTCAGGGTAACTTCTGGCTATAAATATGTTTGTCTGTCAGTTTAGATTATCTACAGATGAGACTTATGTTCATTGTTCTTCATGCAATGTACTTTAATTCAAATTGATCTCTGTGGAAATATTGACATCAAAAATCCCAGTTTTTTAGAAACCATTGATTAGAGTGGTAAACCAATCCTTGTCTTTATTAAATTTTCTTTTTTTTTCTGTTTTTGTTTGTTTTGGTTTGGTTTTTTTTTTTTTTTAATTGCAGACACAGAGGAACATTGCCAATAGCAAAAGTGAATTTTTATGTTACTATTTGGACAATGGCTACTCGGGTAACAAACATACTAAATTCCACTTTAAAAACAGCATTTTAAAAGCTGTTCTTACTAAAATACTTCTGATTCTCAAAATAAAGTACTGCATGCAGAATACTGACTCATCTGTAGTGTGAATCACATCACAGTGAAATCATTGTTGTACTAGATGGATAAAAAAACTTCATGAAGATCAAGATCTAGTCCAAAGTTTACACATAATTAAGGATATAAAAGTTTTAATGCATGTTTTGTTCTGACCTTGTAAACACTAAGACATTTAAGCAGCTTAGGAATACAGTGCAGAGAATCACTCATGCTTACACACAGAACCAGAAATATTTTCAAGTTCTTGAGACAACAATGGACAGGACTTAAGCTTAGTCTGACACTATGCTAATGTACAGTCATGCTTCAGTATCTCAGCCGACACCTTTCTGCTCTCTGTGTTTAGACTGGAATGTCTGATCTCTCTATTAATTACATAGTATGAGTAAAACACTGCCTCTGGCTTTTTCAGTCTTGACACACATGTCCTTTAATGTTCTAATTTTAAACCACAGAATTAAAATAACCCCTTTAGAGTAACAAACAATTTTTAAAATTTGTTTAGTTTTATGGGGGGGGGGGGTACAGTTCCTGTTCTTAAGTTGTTTGTTTTTTTTGTTTTTTATTTTTAGGATGGATAAAAGATGAAAGATGGATAAGTTGCACATTTCTGATTCTTCAGTATATTCTTTTCAGAGGACTTTTAAAGGAAATAGGAGGTGAGGTGGAGAAAAAGATGAACTACTCCTACTCTGTGTTTACAAGACTACACACTTTAATATGTGATAAAATAATCATTGACAAAAACTTCTACCTGTGCTGAGTTCCTGGCATCAGCTTCAATGAAGAATTATCTTTGTGTGTTGATGACTGGTTCAAGGAAAAAGAGTCTCTTTTTGAATCTTTCAGAGCACAGGAATGACTAACACCAGGACAGTTCTTAGAGTATCTATTTCTCTCGTGTGGTCCAGTTAGAGGAAAAAAACCCACCAAACAACAAAAACAAACCAAACCAAAGCCAAACCAAATAAAACCAAACCAAAACAAGCAAGCGAACAAACAAAAACAAATCCACAAAAAACCCCAAACAAGAAAAAACCAAACAAAACAAAACAACCAACCAAAAAAAAAACAAACCCAAAAACCAAAAACCACACACACAATAACCTCCCACAACTCCTTTAGTTTGGTTGGAGTCTTTCCTTGGTCTACTTTGCATTATAAAAGATAAACTTTTTCCCCTCCTATTATTAAAAAGATCCTTAATTCAACTGAAATTTAGACTCTCAATGTGAGCATTAGTGAATTTAGTAAAATACGTAAAATTAGTCTTATTCTTCCCACTTCAGTTGGTTTGAGTGTCATTTATAACAATGTAAGGGGGTTATTTTTTGTCTTTCTCTCCACTGGAAGTAGGAATACAAGTGCAAGTCAACAATATTAATATCATACTAAAGTAATGACATTATAGAAATAACATGTGAAGCAAAAATATAATTGAATGGAAAGTTTACTATACTTCATGCCACTTTGTTGAGGGAAAAAGCTTTGTAAGTATGCATCTCACAAAAGCTTGAAAGAAAATAATTGAACCATTCATATACAAAAAAAATCTTTTTCAAAGATAATATGATTAACTCGTGATAAACCATAAACATTTTTCAGATTGTTGGCAGCTAAAGGCACCATATTTTTTAATGGAAACCTTAATTATTTAAAAATTAAAAAAATTAAAGGAAACATTATTTTTTCTCTCAAATAATAGCAAAGTACCAGTATGCTAAAAAAAAAATATTTTTTCAATTTCAGTTTTTAGTTGGTTGTTTTTTTCTTTATGTTTTTGTTTTCCATAAACCAGATCATGTGCAGATTCCTCAGTGGTATTCCTTTTCTGTTTCCCTGATACTTTGCCTTATAGCTACTCTTTTACATAAGCTGTTCTCTTTTCTGATAGTTATCTTATCCTTGCTCAACTTGAGAGAGATAAACCCTGAGCAATGTTAAAAGGCATTGCATCTTTCCACATTTCATTCTGGATCTAGAAATGAAACTACTCCATTAAGCCAATGATAAGTCCTTAGTGTGAAACACATACCAAATTCTCACAACAGCAAAAACAAAGAAAAATTTTATCCCTACAGAAAGACTCATAAACAACTCTTTTCACAAAATTTGGTTATTTATTGCTGACATAGATTGTGACCTTGCAAACATTCTAAGATATATAAATGTATCTCTGTGTACATAACATTAATTATAGGCAAACTACATAGTAATCTATGAAGAGTTTATTGAATTCAATAAAACTACTGCCATCCCTTTTGCTCAGGATTCAGTGACAGAGCTTGTTCTGATCGCCACTGTTAAAAGAGGAGTTTCAGTGTATCGAAATACACAGACCTGTTGAACATGGAGGAATATATTTGGTGCTTCCACCTCACCATGTTTACCTTGAGGAACCAAACTCAGAAAGCCTCAATCCAGAAGTCTCTTTCCCTATTTCTTTCTTGATGCTGCATCAGCCTTCTCCCTTTTTTACAGTGTAACCCTCCTCCTTCGTGTAATTGTTTGGGCAACGTTTACCATTCCCAAAGACATTCCGCAGGCAGGATAAACCGAACTTCAAACTGCAAATTTCTTATGGGCTGATACACACAAAGATAACTGAGAAAAAAGTTTTACTATGCTAAGCATTAGTATGCTCCCCATTCCCAATAAGGCACCCAAATAATCTTTCCCATCTTGGCAGTCATTGCTCAGGTGGTAGAAATTCAGTGTCTTCTTGAAGCTGAAACAATCTCTGATGCTGCTGCTCTGAAAGAATTCCCTCCTCCATTAGAATTCTATGCATTTTTACTTCAGCAGGTTTTTTTTTTTAATTTAAATCTTGAATTTTTTTTCAATAATACTACCTTTACCAGATTTTCTTTGTCTTGCATAATGTGCATAACATGCATTCCCTTAGAATTTAACATTTTTGAAAGCATTTACAAGAATCTAGCATAACCCTATAGATCTTTCAGGAATATTTATTATAAAACCAGATTTCTAGGCCAATGAACTACTTAAAAATACAGATAATTTTGGTACATTATAGCAAGAAATAAATGATTTTTTTTTCCTTCTTTCATTTCCTTCCCTCGCAAAAAATAATGATAAAGCCATACCTTCCCAATATTGCAGGAGTATTTTAATTATATTTTTATTCTTGTTTTAGCAAGCTAAGCATGACATGTTTGCTTGGAGTGCATTTTAAAAAATTGCTTAGTAAAATTACTGAAGGAAATGAAGATGGGAAGCAATATTGGAAAAAAGCAGCGTCAGCAATATAATGGCTTCTGGTATTTATCAACTCTTGCAAAGATGTGCTGGTATTAAAATGACAAAATTGTTTTCTGGCATCTCTTTAAAATGAGTGAAGTGTGCCAAAACCTGAACTACGAAAGTATGAGGTAGGGTGACTCTTCATGAGTTGCATTTTATGTGGAAGACTAAGTTGACCTTTATTTCATGAACCAGCAGCCAATTAAATTTCTGAGAATATATCTAGTACTAGCAAACAGGAATACATGCTAACATCATACTTGTGTATAATCTTGTGCATGATTCTTTTAAGCAGTGTACTTTAAAGCAAAAGTATTGACAAGTCTAAGTTTAAAATAAAATGTAAATAGCGGGAATATATCTCTTGAGAAAGAAATAATGTTGAAGACAATATCTTTAAGACTTCAGATCATCAGAGCACATGACTTAACTACTATAAACCTATCGGGTGCATAAACTTGTCCTGTATACATCTGTTGTGCCTTCAATATAGAGCTGGGAACAAAACCCACAAGACTGCTATTTACTTTCTCCTACAAATTATCCCTGTAATTTTATGAAATTTGTCAATATTAGCTGAAAAGATACATTCTACTGGCTCTTCATACAATATTGAAAGTTTGCTACTGCTGCTTCTGTTTTGGAATCAGCCGTGGTGACTGTAAGGCCTAAGTTGTAAATATGTAGTTGATCTGTGTTGAAAACCAACATGGGGTTTCAGAGTGGGTAGGGTGGGTGTTTATCATAAACCTATAAAAATCAGTGAAACTCTACTTTGTCTTGTCATGGCACGAGGCTGGATTTTATGGCGTTGCATGCTCGAAACAGCTGAAAGCCCCAACGCCACAAAGAAAGGTGATCAGCTGCACCGCGACGTGCGCCAGGCTGCACTGGGGCAGTGGAGCACGCTGGTGTGGCGTGGAGCTCGGGGGACGGAAGCTCACCAGGAAACAAGGTGGAGCAAAAGAAATGCAGGAGTGCAGTCTGGGATTTCCAGGGAATTTATTAACTTCCACAGGTGAAGGTCCGGGGGCAGTGAAGGGGCAGGAAACCCAAGACTGCGAACCCCAAACACAGGGTTGCAGGGGATTAAAAGGGCAGGGAAAGGGGAGTGGTTAGCTCCAGGGAGCCAACCAGGGAAGGCCAGAGGGGAGAAAGAAAGGGGTACAAACCAATAGACTTACAGCAGGGGAGGGTACAAACTCAGGAAACCAATAGTACATTGAACCAAGGAGAAACTTCCGGAACATAAACCATATGCAGAAGGGGGGTGGGGAGAGTGCAGAACCAATGCTCTCTAGCTGATATGCGTGTTTAATCTCCCAGCCTCAGGGGCTCGTGGTTGATCTCTACAAGTCTCCCTTATCTAAACACTCCAGGTCTCTTCTATATACTCAGTTGGTCTCTTCCTTGACCACTGCCCTCTGCGGCTGGTCTCTCCACCCCAAAACCTATGAACACACTGCAACAGAATTTCTCCCACAGGCCCTGTTGAGAGGACAGGACCTTGAAAGAACCTTTGCAGGTTCTTTCCTTGGGGTTTGGGGGAAGTTTCTTTTATTTTTTCTTTTTTGAAATATAAATTCATGATTTATACCATGAGGAGAAGACAAGTGTGAGAGAAAGGCTGTAATCCCTCTTAAATTAAAAATGCTAAACCTAAATCTTACAAACTGAAAGCAGAATGTGTAAGTAAAAAATAAGTAACCAATGTAAGAATAAAGTTACTAACCTTAACATTTCTTTAGAAAAAAGTAATTCTTTAAGATATCCAGATTTTAGATAACAAATGAGAGATAATTATTTTAACTAAAGATCTAATGGAAATTATCCAGTAAATTTCAAAATTAACAAGAGTTTAAATATCAATTCTGTATAAATGTAATTTATATAAATGCTGACTTTTGGTAAGAAATGAATTTATCTCTACCTTAGTATTAAAAAAACCTGTAACCAACAAACCAAACAAAAAAAATCTACTACCAACTACTGACTTGTAGCTAAGGCATTTTATAAGCCATTGTTGTCTTGCAATTAATAATGAAAACAAACAAAACCAGATTACAGTGCAATAATTTGATTAAAAAAAAAAAAAAAGAAAATCCAATGCATTTAATAATTCCTTCTTCACTCCATAGAAGGAATTTGCAGTACTACTATGTACTGTAATGCAATTTATTCTCTAATCCATGGAGATTTGACTCTTTATAGAATCCACCACATTTTATACTCCCTTTACTAGTTTTTGTTTTATTCAGTTGCTTTGTGCCTATTGTTTGAAAGACTTTGCATATAAATATGCACAGTACCAGCTTGCTTAGTTTAAGTTATATGAAGTGAACTTCACTTACTATTTTGTTTTCATGTTTCGTATTTAGTTGTATTTTAAATAGGACACTTTCAACAAATCAAGTTAAATGAACAGTATTCACTTTTCCCATTTCTTATACAGCAAATATTTAATCAGCAAATTAAACAGTTTTTACTTATCTTTGAAGATAATATGTTGAATAATTAGCACAGTAGATTTTTAATTTAAATGTTTTAAATTACTATAAATTATGGTTTTGTTGCTAAATATTCAATTAAACTACATTCACTATGGTTATTGTGTTTTAATTTATCTTTTTCTAAATAAAAGGAAGCAAATAATTTGGGGGAGAGATTTCACTAGTAAAAAATCAGATGTCAAATTCAGTCTTTGGCAGAAAAATAGGAATGGAAGAATGAATTCAAAGATATTGCAAATTGCACAAACTTCACAAATTCAAAGTTTGTTCTGAAAACTGGTAATTAGGCACACTTTTAGAAAGGCTTCTTTAAGGATTTTTCTTTCCTGTAAAAACAGTTTCTAAACTTTCCCTTTAGGGAGACATCATCAACAAATCAGGACAGTAGAGGACAAAGTTTCAAGACAGGAAGATTAATGAGTGGCTATGGGCAAACGTGCTGGCTAGAGCTGGAGCTTTATATCCTATGAACATTGCAAGGAGAAAGAAAATGTATCACAAAGCTTGTTTCAATAGTCCTGTTTCCAGACTGTATTAAAACCTGGAAATTACCTTTCCTCTAATACAATCAGGTGTTAAACTAAAAAAAAAAAAAACAACAAAAAACCCCAAAATACTTGCTACTATTAGTAGGATCTTAGGCAAGTAAGTAATGACTTGGAGTCTTCCTCCCTCGAGTCTTTCTGTCTGCTCACACTTCAATCCACTGTGGTTGCACCAGCATTTTCTCAGTCCTGAGTGTCACATTGTCTTGTATATGTTTTGTATAATTATTACTGAATTCTCTTCAGTATGTAATATACAGTACTACAAAGAGAAAAAAATTTAAAAATGGGTCTAGCAAAGAGCAGAATCAGAACTTTCCATTCCAGCAAATTATACTTGGTCAAAAGGAAATTTTAGCATCTTCTCTCCCATGCAGCCTGCTTGAAAGCAAAACAAAACAACTGTAAAACTAATCATTTTTTCTAACCTCAGTTAAGCTTCAAGGCAGACTTCTCGCATGTGAATATTTCAATTCCTATTGATATTGATGCTGTGCAGATTTTTGCCTTTTTCTTTTATATATTTTTTACATATTCTCTGTATTCTTAGCACACGTATTTGTAGCTTTGTAGCCTATTATTTTAAGTCAAGCTTCAGTTTTTTCCTAGGCAGAAAGACAAAACATTCCAAAAGCCTCCAAGCTGAGGGCTTGAAGCCCCTATGCTACCTTGGTTCTCTATAGAAACCAAGGTTGAAACCAGCTCTTTGAGACATATTTTTGTTAACAGGATTCAAGCCTCATCTGAGGGATGAGAATCTAGAAGTTACCAGAACTGGGGGGCATTACTTCACCTAATGAGCTTCTTACTGGGGAATCTTTGTCAGATATGCTAATTTGCAAAGTCTATAAAAATTGTACAGGTGTCATGTACGGCGTGAATCTTCAGCATTTTCCACCTGATGAATTGTGCAGCTAAGGATCCTTATTAAAAGGTAACCCCTTTTTATCACCTGTATCTGGCTTGTAATTCTACCACCAGAGAAAAAGGCATCAAAATCAAAGAAAAAAATAAATTAATGACTGACTTTTTATATCAAATTTCAGCCTGAAATCCCAATAGTTTTAGACTTTTGCAGCAAAAAAGGCTATTTTGATCATTTAGTCTTATGTGCATCACAGACAAATGCAATTCCTTCAGCCACATCAAAATTTTCTTTCAGGCTAATACAATATGCATTTATTGGGTCTAAATACATTTATTTGGGTCCCGTCAAAAAGCTTTATTTCATTGCAAGAAGCTAGAACAAAAGGGGTACCTCTAACCTTAAATTTAGAAGATCTGATAGGAACTCACAAAGATAACATCCTCCTTTCAGTGTTTTTGGCACTTGCTGCTGTTATGGGAATGGATCAGGAATCTGCCTGGTGAGAATAGATGCAGCTGATAAAATTAAGTCCACTGATTTGTTTAAAACTTTAGGTCCATTGCATTTAAGCATGTTTCAAACTCATTAAAATAAATGGATAACAAATGTTTTTGATGGTTTTGCAGAAGGAGACAGGTTGGTGTACTGGGAATGTACATACTTCTTTTTCTTTCCATAATATTTAATTTTTTTTAATGTAGATTAAAATTTCAGTCCTTCAGAATACAATAATAACCAGTTAGTTATAGTAAGCTTTAGCTGTTCTTATTTTATGATAATTCCCAAAACCTATATTTATTGCAAAAACATTTAATATAATTTATAATTATATTAATTTATAATTTAATATAAATAAAAATAGTTAATTAAGCAATAGTAATATGATTAACATAGAACTGGCTCTGTCTTCCTTGGCTTATTGTGAGCTATGGGCAATGAAATTAATCCATTCCCACCTGCTAATGAGAAGTCCAGTACACTTAAAAAAGCCCCAAAATTCAGCAGTAAGATAAACCAAATACAAAAATATTTCTGTTTACCCACACTTTGCTTTCATGCAAGTAAGGCAATGGAAAACTGGAGAACTCAGCCCAAACCAGAAATATGATATCACCACTATGAACAATTTCTAACACCAGTATGGACTATGTGCTCCTCTCCAAGTGAAGAAAGACAGAGGCAGAAGGAACACGGGTGGTTTTTAACACCTTTTCTATAGATGTATATCACAAACGCTGAATTTACAGGTATGAAGGAAATGGACAGTTCTGTTTAGTGATTTCAGTTTATTCCTTCAACAGCTAAACTGGAAGTTTAATATCTATTTCCTCTGATTTATATGAGACTTTATTGTGAGGCTACCCCTCAGTTTCTGCCTTTATTCTCAGAAGCCAGAAAGATTTACCACCACAAAACATCAGAATAAAGCTCCTTAACACTAAAGTTGTGTTAAAGAGGGTGTCATTTATTCACCCTGAGGTCATGCAGGGGATACTCCCAGTCTTACACGAATGCATGATTCCACAGGTGTGTTGCTTATGTACAATTGCTACATACATATTACAATTTATCCATTACCATTAATCCCACCCCAGGTTCCCAGAGATTCAGTACTTTGTTTTGTCTATCATGGCATTCCTGAGACAGATTTCTTCTGATCTTCCCAACATCCTTGCTGGAGGAGAGGTGTTTGCACACCTTGTTTCTCTGCTAAAAGTTTCACAGGCACAGTAAAAATTGAATTAACCCTTTTGGTGTCATAATAGGAGAAACTCCTGCTCTCATTCTTTTGTGGAATGAGAAAATATGCTTTTCACTCTCTTTTCATTGATATTTAGAAATATTTTTAATTGAAAATTACTGGAAGATTATTCAATTTCCATAGGGAGCTGTAGATGTAAAAGATTGAGCCTTCATGATAAGTTACTTCACTTCAGCCATTTCTTCTGATTATGTAAATACAGTTATTTGGTAGAACTTTTCTATTATGAGCCCTAGTTGAAAATATAGAACCAACATGAGGCATATAGGGATTGAGGGATACTACTGTTTCAATATTCTCAAATTAAGCTCCTGAGACTAAATGTTTACTGGAGAAAATCTGAAATGCAGGTATGAAAGTAAATGTTTCACTACCTCTTTAGATTGCATCTAAACTCATAAAAATCTGTATGTTCAGAGTGTTGATTATTTAAAAAAACCATTATAAGTATTTCAAATTGATGCAGAAAAAAAAGGGAAGGGAAGATATAAAGTATAGTTTCAAATATATATGTATTATTAAATCAATATTTAATAATAAGATCTGTGTAGTAATAATTTTAAAATAATTTAACATAAGTGCCTTATGTGTGATACCAACATTAGCTGGTTATTCCATGTTGCTTTTTTCATTTGTCTTCAAATAAAACACCCAAACCACTTTCATTAAAAAAAGAAAAATACAAACAATTTTCTGTAGCATCTATATGGTTTAGTTCACCTGAGATCTATGTTTTTTATTTTTAAATTTATAAGCAAGTCAAATATTATTTCACTGCAAAACTATATTCTCTACAGAGAAAATACAACTCTATTCCCCTAAATGCCTCCAGTTCAAAAAATACAAGAATCATGCTCATAGTTGGAGGTGTCTTTTAACTTATGCTTAGCTCAATCGGATTTTTTTCCAGCACAACAATATTATTTTAAAGAGACCTGTAATTGTGTTGCATTTTGAAAGCATTGTAAATTATGCACAATCAACAAAGCTATTATGTGACACTGCAGAATGTACAACTAATGAAAATGTAATCACCAGACCTTATCATTTTAGCTGAAGTTCTAATTTAATAATACAGTTTCATATCCCCAAGAGCTTTCTAACATTTATTTATCATGCCAATTTCCATTATCTAATCCAAAATAATTGTGTTGATTCTCTTAAATTATACTAATAGCATCCTGAAAAGGCCTGCAGTTTCAAAAGGTTTATGACAATGTACGCATATACATCACATTAATATGTCCATGCTGTAGTTTTCCTCATTAACAAAGGTTTTTAGAGTTTATTATTTAACCTTGCAGATGTACTTTTCTGTGACCAGGCCACAGATTTAATTGGTTTCTTACCTCCATAAAACAAAGGCTGCATCAAGATCACTGCATTCTCTTCACTTCAGATAGTTGCTCATTTACAATATGGTTTTCCATTTCTTAATGTCCCAGTTCAAAATCTCAGTTCAGTTTGAAACTTCAGACTATTTTACACCCAAATCAATGGCAATGATCTATAATTATTAGGAAAATATTTCATAAATATTGCAAAACTTGACCTTAAATGCTGAAATTACTTGCTAACAGAATGTCCTCTTCATGCAACTCCCACCACCTGTTGGGGCAAGGAGAGATGTGAAAGTGAGTGGTCAGTGAGAAAGGCTGACTGTAGTTTGCCCTGGTAATACAGAGAACACTGATTTGTGCCCCTTCACGCTCCATATATATGTTGAAAATTCAGAAATATGAACATCTCTAAGCTCTCTTGATACTGCTTTCCATTCTAACCTGGAACTCCCTAAACAAACAGCAATCAAGTACCACACAACCACTCACTCACTAAGCAGTAAGAACTAAGCAGCAAGCACTAAGCAGCTCTAAGCAGTAAATTTCATTCTTGATGTAACTTTATTGCTAGCTCCTTTCTCCCATGCTGCAACATCCTTATTCACTCTCTTCTAAATAGAGATGAAAAATCCAAATAACCCATCACATCCTTTTCCAGCTTCTGAGGGAGCTTTGGTTCCATCTACCTTTGGTTATACACTAATTATCTTATTTAGTGTAGCATAAGATTTTCATAAGTATTCTCTGTAGCTTGAAGAAGAAATCCAACCACCACCCCATGCTGCACCACATATAGTTCACCCCTCCCCCAGTATCTACCATAATGACAACAGATTTTTAGAGAATAAGCAAAGCACCCAGATCATTTTTTCCCTGACACAGATACTAAATGTCTCTCTTCCTGTTACTCACCTCCACCACTGCTTAAAGATATGTGATTCCTCTGCAGCCTACGGGAAGACAATGCCAGAGCAGATAAACACATTGCAGCCAGTGTAGTTTGCTATGACAGAGCAGCTAAATGTTTCCTGAAGGGACTCTGTCCTACAGAGAGTCCATGCTGGAGCATATTTTCCTGATGAGCACTGCAGCACACGTGGAGGAAGGAGTGGCAGAGAGGGACAGCCATAACAGGTCAAGTTATGGCTTGACCACAGCCCCCACCCTCCATTCTCCATTTCCATCTCCTGCCTGGGAAGAGAGAAGGTAGAGGACTTAAGTATGAAACAGCAAAGCTGAACCTGAGAAAAAGGGAGGGTGAAGAGGCAGTATTTCAGTCTTTGTTTCTTACCATCTTAATCTATTTTAATTGGCAATAAAAGAAAAAAATATTTTCCCCAAGTCGAGTCTGTTTCGCATGTGACTGTAATTGGTAAGTGATCTCCTGGTCTTTATGTAGACCAGTAAATGTTTACATTTTATTTTCTCCCCTGTGTCCTGTCAGGAAGGGGGAGTGAGAGAGCAGGTGAGTGGCATCTGGCAGGTGGCCAACACATGTATCAAAGTTTGTGCTGGTGGAAGTCACGGCAATAACCAAGTGTCTGTAGAACTCTTAACTAATTAGTAACTCTGCTTCAATTATTTTGGAAATGGTTAATTTTCTAAAGTGACACTCATAGTCTGAATACCTGTTATTTTCCTGAGCTTCCTCTGTACAGAAGTAGAGCCTTTAAAATTGATATTTTGCTGTTTGAAATCAGTTCAAGAAGTTGCTCATGAAAAGGTTAGTGTTCTCCTTGAAACATAAACTGGGTTTTGAAAGAGACTGCAAATCTTTCAATAGATCAAAGAATGAGCAGGAGAGCACATTACTTAATAGGCAGGGCAAAGAGTCCACATAGAGATACACAAACCACAGTCAGCCCACAGAACCCACCTGACAAGCAAAAAGAGAGAAGATTCAATATATTTAAAAAATTTATGTTTATTTATGTAAATAGGTCTTCTACAGCTAAGTTAACTGGAACAAAAACTAACTGGATGGATGGAACAAAAGCAATCTACAGAGGAAAACTTTTCTGTTTTGACAGGCTATTTCATAATTTTCTAGTACATGAGCCCCTGAACACCTTTCATTCCTTTTACATTGTTATGATCAGAAATAAAATACTCATAAACAGATGGAACATATATATTAAATACACACTGCTGCTATAAGACAGCTTTATTTAGGATTCCGTAATACAGTGTGGTATCAAAAATTAGAGAATAAAGCTCATGAAGGAGGAAAAGAGATCTAGGTGTATATCCATGCAAAAAAACTTTATACAAAAACAGGGCTTCTTTGTCTGAGGAATGCTGACATTGGATCGCTCATGTCCGTACAGCAAAACTCTCTCCTTGCAGCTAGAGTGGGGAAATTCATGCTCTGTACCAGGTTCTGTCCTCTGCTCTTTCCTGAACAGTATTTGACGTTTGTTTAGGAGAATACTTGCTGGTGCAGGCTGAAACATCAGTGAGTGAATAGTAGGGGCAGTTGTGAACCAGTACTCAAGGCTGCATTTTGACAAAGCTTTATTTACTGACAAAGACACAACATGCAATCCTTTCTGTGAAATCAAATTCTGTTCTCCAGGCTGAACAAACCCTGATCCCTCAGTCTCTCTTCGCAGATCAAGAGCTGCAGCCCTTTAATCAATTCAGTACTGAGAGTACTTCTGCAGCTTCTATTTGTATAAAGAACACAAACAAAAAACCAGCTAAAGAGCACACTGCTATTTGCAAACATTCATAAAACTCTGTCTTAGCTAGGATTATGCTCCCTTGGGTTAACCATGGTAGTAGCTTTTCAGGAAATAAAATTAAATTGTACTTACTCCATTACAGAACTACAGCATACTATGAGAAAAAAAATTTTTTTCTGTTTCCCCCTAATGCTTCCTGGGAGAAATTTCATTTTGCTTGTTTGGGAGTTTGGTTTCTGCAGGGGCTTTTTTTGTTATTTTGAGGGGAGTTTTTGTGATTTGCTGAAAGGTGTTCATGGAGATAAGGTGAGTAGTTGCAGGTGCAAAAATATGAAAACTGGCAGAAGATATGCTATCTAAGAGAGGATTCTTTGGTCTTCCTTCACTATTCAAGATAAGATGTTGAGACTGGCAATTAGTGTTTTCTTAGCCCATGAACCAGCTCCTGTGCTGTTCTTTATTTAACAAAATAATCTTATTTTGTCACATAAAGTCACACAAGAGGTCCAAATCATGGGAAATCATATTTTTAAGACTACTGTTAGTGGTTGAAATTTAAATGGTCTACATCTCTGCACCTCAGCATTATATCTAGATAGAGTTGTCATGAACTAGAGAAATTGGATTGAGTATTAGTGAATAGAATAAAAGCAAATCTGTATCTCTTGAAGTTCTTTTTTTTCCTACCCACTTGACCTAGCATTTTGTCACTCAGATACTTTCCACTTGATGTATCTTAGATTTCCCATACTCCTTGCACTTCAGTTCTTTAGAATCTAAAGCCATTTCTGAGATGAAAGATGCAAAGAAATTTAGTGCCATTTGTATTGGTTTGGAAACAAACCAGTGGAAGATCACAAGCCAGGATTAAAATTTAATAGGAAAATTAAAAATAAGTGAAATAATACAAAGAAAAGCACTGACAGAGTCGGATACAACCTAACAACCTGTTAGGGTGGTGGTAGCAGTCCAAATGAAATAGTTCAGTTCAAGCAGTGATCCTGTGAAGGTCTGGTCTCCTCCTGAAGGTCCAGTGGTAGCTCTTGTACTCTGGGAACCCAGTAGACAGGACTGATTTACGCAGTTCCAAGGCCAGGTTATATCCAGGTGGGAATGCTTGGCTCCTCCCTCCTGGGTGGAGCATCTCACAATAGGGTGAGATAAATCCATGAGTCATGCAGTGGGTCCTTGATGGCCCATTGCCTGTTATCAGGGGTGGGTCATTAACAGGGGATAACAGCTAATGGCCCACAGCTGGTGGTAATAGAATACTGAATACATCTATATTGTAACCTAGGACACCATACCAATCACAAAACTCTATGTTATATCAAGATTTTGGCAATGACATGTTTGATTTGGTAAAGTGTCTGAGGATGAGAAAACACTTCATAAAAGACTTGCTTGGGTTTTGCTTTTTTTTAGTGTAAGGTTTTGTCTGTTTGTTTGTTTTCATATGTCCACACCCTCATTCTTTCCCTAATTTTGAATAAATTTGACATTTTTCATTCTTGCAATCCACAATTTCAGTATTTCATATCTGCTTACCTATCCTATCTGGTTTTGAGTCAGCTAATAGATCTATTTTGCAGTATTTGGCCACAGATGATGGCTTACATTAGCCTACCTGTCTTAAAAGTAATGAGTATTACATTTATTGAATTGGTTTTCATTATCAGTATTCTACAATGATCATTAATTCCCATTATTTTACTACTTCTGTAAAAGACAATTAAAAATCCTTTATAATTACATAAGCTATAAAATTACATATTATGCAGTGACAGCCAAAAAATTATGTTCAAAAGATCTTAAAAGTTCATCTATGGTTAGATAAAGCTCAAGAAAACAATAAAGAAAAAGGAAAAAGAGAAATTTGAAGATTCTGAGGGGGAATAATATCTCGGAATTTATTCTAATTCATAGCTGAAAGTGGTATAAGTATTATATTTTAAGAGTGGATATTAATACTTAATTAACAACTGGAACAATAAGGGATTTAGTAATAACATTCCGATTGAAGAACATGTTACACCAATAATTCTCCTTTGCTATCACTGTGTAGTAAATTAAAAACAACTCTATCTCTGCTTTCAATATATTATCTTGTGTCATTCATCATAATGAATGCATTCTAATAACAGTTGTCTTTACAAAAAAAAAAACCCACTGATTGCATAAATACTTCATTTTGAAAGGGACCCTAGAATTTCCATAGTACAACATTCTGCTCAAAGCAGCAACAACTATTAACAAAATCCATGTTGCCCAAAGCTTCACGCTTTTGGGACTTGTAAATTTCCCAAGACAGAGAATTACAACACCTCAAAGAAACCGGTTCCACTACTCAATTTTTTTTTGTGGATTTTTTTTTTTAACTAATAACAGGTCAGAACCTCTCTTGTTTTACCTCATGACCTTTTTTTTTTAAGCAGGTATACTATTCAATTGTAATGCATAAATAAATTATAGTGATGGAAGTTAAATGGAGTCACAAATCCCTGTGGTAGCTGAGAAAGGACTTTAATATTTACAAAAATGGAAATTAATATCAGATATGAGTTAATGAACCTAATGATCTAAAGGTAATTATGTCTGCTGCACTCTTTTAATGCTAAAACTTTGCAAATAAGTCATGAAGTAGTTTAACTCTATAAACAAAATCATATGATCTGTAGTATATATTAAGCAGATCATGCACTTTTACTCAGTAGAGTTTATTAAAACATCAGTAAAATAAATCATTAGGGTAATGTTAATTAATGATTAAGCAAAAAAATTAGCCCAGCAGGTGACCAGTTTATCTGCTTAAAGTGAAAATCAGCTTAATTCCTGTCTTAAATCTTTCATGTTATTAGATTATGAATAGAATTTAAACTAAGTATAAAAAATTGTTAAGTTTCATTATTGTATTTTAATAGCTATAGTCCATATTTGATCTCTATACAAAATAAAAGGAAATTCTATGCATAGAATAATAATGACTTGGGCTGACTGAAAGTATGATGAAGGGTCAGTTGAGATTTCATATTTAGGAGAGAAGAACAAAAATAAAACCATGCATCTATAAAACTTTCTGGTTGATACAAAATAGCTATAAATATAATTGAAATATTAATTTGCAGGAAGGAAGAGAGCTAATAATCTTCCTCAAATTGCTGTGCTGGTAGCAGAAAGCTTCCCCCTTCCATCTGCAACATTAAACACCTGTGGAACACAGTTAAGAGCTGTGTGTATAACTCACATACCTTGTATTAGCATTACCCCTTTTCCCACCAATCCTGAAAATTGAACTATCAGAGAATCAGAGTGTGGAATATTTGCAAATAGAGCAATCAAAGGCCTCTCTGTTCATGCTTGTTACCGCTATTAGTATCTCTTGCAGTTTTTAGATGCTGATGGATGTTGTTCTAGGAAAAGCTCCTAAGAGCTATGTTTTATTACAGGGTATAGATTACTGAGGAGTGTTTATTCACCTAGAGAGACAGGTGGTTAGAGGGGAAATTGCCATTTCTCATATTTATATTGACTATAGAGTTCATAGTAAATTGTTACCCTCAAATGAGCCTTTCAGTCAGAGCTGATGTTTTTTTTCATCCTTATGTAACATCAACTGTGCCTATAAATATTACTGTCTGATCTCATCTTTTGTAGAGAAGAACACTAGAACTTCCAGAACCTGTAATCTAATTGCAAATGTAATTTTGTAGTAAGGTAATTTGTGTAAAAACAGACAATATCTGACAGTTCTACTTGAATATATCATGAGAATAGCCACTGATCTACAGCTGTAACTAATATTACTGGCTTGGGTTGTTTGTGGTAGCAGTTTTGTTGTGTGGATCAGCAGCACAGAAACTGATTGTTTCAGTCCTGTAAATGTCTTCTAGATGTCCCAGTTTCTTAGCTGTTCACTCATCCAGGAGAGAGCTATTTATGCTGTATCTGTCAGTTGTAGCAGTACTTTCAGATCAATAAATTAAAAGAAATCAATTCCAAATTGTCAGTAAGCAGGAGATTTAAGATTACTTGTATTTTTCAGAGAATTCTTGTTTTCTATATTTATGTATTAAATGGATTATCAAAATGCCCCACAAGTAGTAGTTGCTTTTTTTTTTTTTGTTTCTCCCTTTGCTCTCTTCTTTGCCTTTATGACCTACCAGTGATCAGGGTTAATTTAGTTTAATTTTCTGGAGAACTTCTTTTCACTGTAATCATAGCAAGGGATGTGAGTCTGAAATCATCAAGTTTTGAGTCAGTAGCACCAGAGATCATTTTGACTGATGCTTATCAGTAGAGTAAAAGCTATATTCAGTGATATTCTTCAATCTTTAATAAATATTTTTACATAGGATGCTTTGTTAAAAAATACCTAAATGCCTTTCACATGGACTTCTATGTTTAATTTTAACAAGTAGGAATAACAAGATATTGCACAAAATGCATATAAGATTTCAGAATACAGGGAGAAAAATTGTTTTCAGTTTGCAAGGTGACCTGAAAGGACTTCACAATTTCTTGGTTCAAAGAAAATACCTTTTAATTCTCACCTGAGAATATTTGGAAAGAAATAATATTTATTTCCAGACTAGTATTTTTATTCTGTAACTAGAGAAGATTTTTCTGTGCTGTGAATATACTCTGGTGCACCTGTGCAAAGGCAAATTCTTCTGTGTTTAATTCTTTTGTGTGCCTCAGTTATCTTCAGGTGAAAGTTCTTTTTCTGCAGAATTGCTTTTTCACTGCCAGTAGAGGGAGCACAGATCATTGGATTTTACTCGACAAAATTAGTGAAAATAACAGCTGGATTTTATATTCTAACCACACTTTTATTCCATTAATTAGCAAGAAGTAATTAATTAATATTAAATAATCAAGATTTTAAAGCTGTTTAGTTATTATGGTCGTTCTGAAAATACTAGTGTGTCATTTTTGTGAAATTTTAAGGTGAGGTGCCTGCAAGTAATTCTTTTTCAAAGAAAAAATTACTGCCTGACATTAGTAATCTGATGGATTTCTTATAAGCAGTCCTATAATATCAGTTTGAATATAATCCGGAATCAGTCTTTATCTACTTAATCTTTAAAATATGCAATTATTTTACTCAAAGAGGATAATCAGAATAAAGATAAATTTAGTATTATAATTAATATTTAAAACAGTGGTTTTTCTATCAAAGTTTTTTCAGTGAAAATATGTTTTGTTTTTAACATGTTGAATTTACATTTTTGAGTAACTTGGAAATTAGTTTTTAAATTAAAATATAGTTGAAAATAACATTATCCTTTTTTTCCCCTGTATTGTCATAGCTTGTATTGCAATGAACTTTTATTGCTCCTTTGCATTACAAGCTGTCAAACAGCAGGGTGTCTTATTCCATTCATTCTTAGACAGCTGCATTTTATGTTTGATTTTTTCTATATGTTCTTGCTTTATCAAGTTTTAATCTTTAAATCAGCCAAACACTCCAAACACAATAGTTTCCGTAGGAGTTACAGCTCCTTGGCACTTCTCAAGACCTATAATTTCTGTAATATTTAATATTTTCTAGCATTATAGCAATAGACCAATGCAGATTATTTGATTGCTGGTGGATATTTTTTGACTAGTAATTAATCATTGCCAAACTCCTGAATAGTCAATAAAAGGTGTATTAGGTATGGCTCCAACTCCCAAGACAACCTCTGCCTGCTAAAAGTTAATGACAATCAATCATAGATTATGGTTTAATATCACATAAAGGATTTGTTTGATTGTTGCTCATTTATGTTTTTTGGTTTGGTGTTTTGTTTGTGAATATGGGCTGTAAAAGTATACACATATATTAATTTCAAGGTAATTGGCCTATCAACAGACACTTAATTAGCAATAATTCTGTGATTTTGAAGGTAAATAATATGAAAATGTGTCTTCTGGGGGATTCTGAGCATAGCCTAATACTGTTTGCTTCTGCTCTATTTCTTTTAAAGAAACCCTGCTTTTACTGTTTCTTTCTTGTACAAAAACAACCCTCAAAACAAACATCACATGTGGATTTTTTCATAGTATCTATTGACACAGATATGCACTTTTATATATATGTCTCTATATTTTTACTTCTCTATAGCAGTCAAGAAAGTAGTTCACTGTGGCTTCTGGGTCAAACTTTAAATTAGGACACAAAACTAAACCTCTTGTCCATGCTTGTTTAAAACCAAACAAAGATGATGACATAGCTGAACCTTTTAACTCTCACTCCTTCTGCACAAAAACTCACCTAAGTTTTTTTCTGTCTGCCTACTACCCTTTGATTTTTGTCTTTTTGTTTTTGTCTATAGGAGTAGGATACAGTTTCTAAGCAGACAGCAACACTCAACTTCTCTTATTTCTGTCCCAGCTTATTTTTCCAGAAAAAAATGTAATGAAAACATTGTCATTCCTTTCTAACAAAACATTCTCTAATATGTCTAGGGGTCTGAGGACTTTTTTTTCTGCCCTGTGGTTACCCTCTGTATTGTGAGCTTGAGCACTCACGGAGGGCACAGAGTAATTAAAATCCTACCTTCTAAATTTTTCTCAATGTGTGAAAATAATCCTTTCACATTCTAGGGCCAATCTTTCCTAAAATGACTGACTATGATTATAGTACATTCCACTTTTAAGCTGTATTTTTAAATCTCATTGAGGATTAAAATTCAGAATACCCGTATCTGTGAGGATGTGTATATATTTATAAGTTTTAAAAAGTAGGCATTAAAACTGTAAGTTATTTTAAATGCTTTCTATTTTCTTTAAAAGTGTTCTGATGTATGTTTAGGTAACAGCTGTAGGTACCCATCTTTTCTAGATAACTTGCATCATAGACACCTAAACAATGGAATAATTAGTGATTAAAAACTGTATATGACAATGTCTGAATGGATTTATTTTAAAAATGTTTCATTTAAAATAGCCATGGAAAATTGTTTTCTCATTTATATATTCCAAAAAAAGTGGTTTGATAATTTTTATTTTGACTCAGTTGGCTTTTTTTTTATTACTTTAGAAGATTAAAGATGTCTGAGTAAAAGTCTTTTTTTTTTCAATCCACAGAAAAATATTTTTCCCACTGTAAACACTTGTTAGAAAAGATAAAACTCCTTAGTTCACATATCTATAATGATAAGAGATAATCCTTTCCCCTCAAAGATGAAGACTGGGGAGAGGGGATTAAAAAACCACCAAAACTGAACAATACAAGTGGGAAAACATTATCCCCATTTTTCAGATGAAGAATTGGAGCATGGTTTTCAACTACTTTGTCTACTGAGAGGTCTAGAGGATGAAATAAGGTTGACATTTGAGAGACAGAGGGAAATTTCTTCATGTACTCTTCTGGAGGGGAAATAATACTCTGAGGATAGAGACAAATGCTTGTGGAAATGCAGAAGCAGTTTTCTCACTCTGTTTTCCTGTAACAAAAACAGAAGAAAAAGAATTCTAATGGACCTTTTAAAATAGACATTAAATAATTATACAATTCTTGAGAAATGTAAAAAATCTCTGATCAAATCACCATTGTTGCAGAGCAGAAACAAGAGTTTATTTTGCAAATCATATTTTATTGGGTTTTTTCTTTTTTTCTATGATCTTCAGTTTTCTTTTTCTGTACTGACATGTTTCATGCAATGATTCCCAGACTTAGGGAAATCTTAGGATTTTGTCATCCTAAGGTTTCCTGTTAAATAGCTGTCTTCCAGTTTCATATTTCTGTTGTTTCTCTCTACCACTGCTTCACTTTTTCTTTTTATTTTTCTATTTCAAATGTTGTTACCTAGAAATTTTTGCCTATTGCAACTGAAAAGTTTTTTCCCCACCTACCAGGCCTAAGATCTCCATATAAACAAGAAACAGTCAACCAGTCCTAAATAAAAATTTTGTTCTAATGTTTTTGTTAATAAAAGGTATTCCTTTTCTGTGAAAAATATTAAAATGAACTTTAGCAGAAGAGCCTTCATTGTCAGAGACACTGTACAAGAGTCAGAAACACCTCAGCATCAATTTGAGGAATTTTGTGTGTCTCTCTGATGGGTGATAAGCACATAGCTCATTATATCATAGCTCTTCTAACTTTTGCCACATTTGCTCTTCTGCAATGGCAAATCTAAGTCTTGGAATTCGTAATGAACCCGACGCATGTAGAAATCCAACTATTTTCAGATAATTTCAGTTAAATTTCCTCAGGAAAAGACAATCAATAGAGTTCTAAGAGTAGTTTAATATGGAAGAATTTGGTAACTCCAGCTCCCATATTAATCTTATTATGAATGAGCTTTAAAATGCTTATACTGTTCTTGCCACTGACTGAGGATTTGACTATTAATCTCAGTAAACACAGAGTCATGGAATGATTTCGCTTGGAAGAGACCTTCAAGATCATTTAATTCCACATTTTCCCCTGACATGGGTAGGGACATATGACAGTTTGTCTCTTCTTTTTCTGCACCTGTCAGAGGAAAACTAGAGAGTTGATGGATTTATGCTCAGCTTTCTTTTTTGGTTTGAGAATCAGAGAACAAGCGAAGAAGAACCACTCTAGTCTTGGCAATCTCTCTCCCTCTCCATCTTTTCTAAAATATAACAGTATGTTTGCAATGTGGGCTTGATAGCAAGGTTGCTGAAATCAAACCAAGCTTTTTTCCAACATCTCATTAACTTCAACATACTTTACTTTTGACTCTAAATTTAAGTTTCTCTCTAAATGAGATTTAAATTTTATAGGCTGAAACCTCTATTTCCTCTAGGATACTGAACTAAAGTCTAGTTAAAGATTTCACTGCTACTACTCTTTGTTTACTAAAATCTTTTCATATTTTCTTGTAGGTTCATCAAGCCTGTTTTATAATTGCAAGTGGTTCAGCAAGTCATTACCTAACTCCCTCAACATACTGGCATCCATACAAGACTGACCTGTTGACTTATATATGCAAAAATTTTCACGATACTTTCTTATCTACTTTTAACTGCAGCAGTAGTGACCTGGTGTTCATTAATTCCTAATTCTCAGAAAATTTTCATCTTTCCCTTAAAGGACTTTAAAAAGAATAGGGTAGAAATTTAGTTATTTTAAAATTATCATTGAGTTGCTTGCACTCACGAATACTACACTTATCTACTGCCTTCCTTGCCTCCTAAACTTACCTTCTGATCTTTTAGTGAACACTCCCTTGTTTGGTTGGTTGTTTTTTGTTGGTTTTTTTGGATTTCTTTGGCAAGCATTAATTTAAGTAATTGTGCTATCATAGAAAATGATCTCCAGAAATGACAGCATGGACTTAGTAAAAATGATCAAAAAAAAAACTTGATTAAACATTTATTTTGTACACGTGGGACTTGCAAATGCATAGAAACAATGAAACATCATCATCCAGCTGTGTCTGTAACTGAAGGGGTGTGGATGAAGCATACCATTAGCATTTGTGTGGGACAGATTTGGCCAGCCTTAATACATGTAAATGTTTAATGTGAATAAGGTTTGCAAAATATATCTCAAGTGGATTATAGCTCTACATAATCTATGATTGCTTTATCCCCACCACTGGTACTTCTTCCCTTTTTGCCTCCTCCCATGTTTCTTTATAGAAATCTAGGTAGGCTACTAAAAGTCTACTGCACAAAGTAGTCGGGTCACAGAAGTAAACTGAAAAGCTGGAAATTTATTTGCTGCTTTTTAGTTTAGTCTGTTGCTCTGTATTGCAAATTTTGGGAAGAATGACTCATATGCCAGGCCTGTGCTCACCTTGCCTGATGTACTCAGCTCTTCTGGCATCTTCAGGATAGGATTTTTTTGTTTGGTTCTTGTCCACCCTTTTACCCTTGCAGTGACAAGATCCAGTGGTTTTATTTTGATGGCTACCTGTGCAACCATCTATGACTGAAGCTAACATTTATTTTCAGTCTTCTCTATGGGCTGGTTTCCATGGATGAAAGAGATGATTGTCCAAAGTGTTTTTCTGTCAGCAAAACATTGATGCACTTGTCTCTTTCATATATCTCACTTTGTATGTAATCATCACAAACCTTCATTTTCACCTTCTTAGTCTGTTGGAAGTCTGTTCCAAATGAGAAATCCTTATCAGTCTTGGGAAATCACACTTCTTTTTTAAAATAAGTCTTACAATCAGCAAATGGAAAGTTGAAGCCTTCAGGAACATATGTGTATATTGATACATTCTTGCTCTGCTGAGTGAATGTTGTTGACAGATCTGACGGCACTTCCTCAGAGATGCAGGAGAAGTAGTAAACAAGGTGGGTGGGACTTGTATATTGTAGTGTTTTTGAGATATAACTATAATAATAAATTATGTCTCCTTGTTTCTATATAATTTGGACGATTTCAGTGAAACAATGAGTTATTCTAACTAAATGACCACACTATTTAAACACTATTTAGTCAATTTTCCCCTGCCATGAGCAGCAACATCTTCCATTAGATCATGTTGTTCAAAGATCCATCCAACCTGGCCTTAAACAGTTCCAGGGATGGGGCATCCACAATTTCTTAGGGCAACATTTTTGAGGGCTTCACCACCATCATAAGGAAGAATTTCTTCCTAGTATCTAATCTAAACCTTCCCTCTCTTGGTATAAAACTGTTGGCTTTTGTGCTGTCACTCTAGACCTTAGTAAAAAGTCTCTCCATCTATCTTATAAAAAAGAAAAATAAAATAAAAGTTTTAAAAATCCCAACACAGAAACATAACAAGGTTTATTGCAAGTTTTACCAAAGCAATTTACACTACAAGAGTGAAAGAAAAAATTACATTAAATTGTAGGCAATGATACTTTTCAGGGTCACAGAGTAGAAAAGTGATAATAGCTGCCAAAAGCAAAATGGTCACAAATGCAGAAAATAATTTCTAATGATGTGATGTGCCTTCTTTTTGCGTCTATGTGATGCTTCCTATTTTCACTGGACCTCAAGAGCTGCGAAAATTTTGAATTAAAAACTGGGTTTAGAAATAAATAAATTAGCTACATTTCTAAAATTAATTATTTCTATTTTCCCTCCTCCTTATATCAATTTCAGAAGAAATCTTAGCATTTTCCTCTTCATTATATTGCAAAACTTTATTCCTGAGACTTATATACTGAGCCATACATCCTAACTTCTAATATGTCTCTTTCTCTCAAGCACATAAACAAGCAAATAAATCAATAAAAATATTTCCTTTGTCTAATCTAAACATCATCAAGACTAATTTCTCAGCAAACCCTGATGATATTGCTTATTTTGAGTCCTAGTGCAAGTAGATCACAGGCCTCTTAAATATTCTTTGTAAGCTATTTCTAGCATTGGATAATTTTACAAAGTGGAAATGGAATTTGTGTTCAGAATGGGATTACTTAAACCTATTAGTGTGCCTCATAACATGGAAAGAGTGAGATCAATTTGACTTTTTTGTTTTCCTGAAAGGGAAATATTTTGAACTCTTTGCTGATTTCCTTTTCTTTAGAATAGTTAGTTATAGATGCCACTCAATTTTATTTTGTATGACCAGAAAAATAATTTTAGATGGCTGTGAGAGGCTGGACTGATTAATGACTCAAACAATCCACCTAAGTGCCCAGGTGCAGAGGGCATGCACTCCCATCACAGGAAGCTAAAGCCTGGTGTTGAACAAGGGAAGAGGTTGATAGGAGGCAAATTCTGGGACGGTTTTTTTTTATCATGCCAATGTTCTCCCTTACATAAGTGCTCAGCTGTGAAAACTCCACTCCAGGAAATACTGGGACATTCACAGGTGGTCTGAAGGAATTCACCCCTTCTGATGGGCCAGAATTGACTCAGATGTGCTGAGATGAAAGGCAGCTGTGGCATCCACTTCATTACATCATTCAGTGTGAAACTGCCCACCCTCCCCCCAGGGGTGTTACCTGGGCTTTCACACCTGAAACTGAGAGCATATATAGCACATGGAACTTATGTTTTATGGGCTTCTTTCATCTTTGATAGATCAAGACTGTAATCATCAACTCTCTGTTACTGAAATTGTAAAAGCCACGTCTTGTCATGGGATTCAGTGGGTCATAAATGTATACCTTTCTACTCTTATTCCTTCTCTTTCTTTTTCCTATTTTTTTCTATCTCTACTTCACATTTACTGTTAAATAAAACTCTGTACTATTGACTATAGCATATGATCTTGTTTGCACCTTAGTTCGGGCAGAAGCATTTTTCTAATAATTTTAAAAACTGGATCTTAACAATGGCAAAATAGAAAACTTTCCTTGAGAATCTTAGGAGATTAATACATTTGCAGTACTTTGGTTGAGCTAGATTATACTGCTGTATGTCTATTACACATGGCAGAGGAAGTTAGTGTGATACCATGTAAATATGGTTCCAGCTGACAGACTCTGCATGGAATTGCTCACAAGATTAGTTTTCAGTTTGATTGTTTAAGGCAAGCCTATTAATGTAAATAAAGTGGATTTCTTTAGTAAACAGATCAATAAACAAGGATGAGGAAATGAAATCATCATTTTTTTTTCTCTTCAGACGATACATTGTGGAGACCTTTTAAATTTAGGCACTTATTAAACTGGATAACATAGTAACGTCAAGTCCTGCAATTTAGAGGCAATAATGTTTTGTGATTTATAGTAATGTAATTATGTAAATGGACACAGAAACACACATTAATTCTTACAGACAAAGCTGTATTAAAAAGCCAAAACAAAATGTTTAATGCTGAGTTGTCCCTATATGGATGATAATTACCACATAGTTGCTCAGTCCCTTACCTGAAGGGAAAAGGGGAACAGAATCATGACAAAAGTAAAAGTAAGTTGTGGTGGAGATAAAAAGAGTTTAATAAGTGAAGGGGAAAAATAGAAAAAGACGCAAGTTATTCAAAGATTAAACAAAACCTCACCACCTCCCACCAGCAGACTGTGCCCAGCCAGTCTCCCAGAAACAGCTACCTTGGATTACAACACCCATTGCACACCCAGTTTTACTGCTCAGCTTGATGTCATGTGGTATGGAACATCTCTGGTTAGCTGAACAGGGGTCTGCTGTTCCAGCTGTGTCCCCTCCTAAGTCCCTCTGTGTCCCCAGCCCACTTGCAGTGGGCAGAGTGGGGAAAAAGACCTTCACGCTGTGTAAGCACTGCTCAACACAGCTGTAACACTGGTGCACGAACACTGTTTTAGTCATAAATCCAAAACATACCCCCCCATATGGACTTCTAGAGAAAAAAAAAATTAATCCTACTTGGACACAGTAGAAAGCATCTGTTCTCAATAATGTGTGCTCAGCTTTAGATGACTAACATTTCAAAATATCAGGTTTTAGCTATCTGCTTTTTGGTTGAAGATGAGAAACATATTTAATATTGGTTATGATTTCAAATGCTATTGAAATTAATGTATTTATTTTCTTGTTTTGAAAATGGCATCTACTCATCTTATGGCTTCCTCCTAGCACAGTGGGATTGACCATGTGCTTAGAACTAGTGGACAGATCAACCATAGTAGAAGGACCCTGTGTTTGCACTCTTTTGACAGTACAGGGGCAGGATTGTCTGGATGTGCCCTGACATGAGCTTGTTTAGCTGTAATTACAGTTTTCTAGCAGTCAGGTAAGTATTTCCTAAATTTGTTTTAGTTTAATTTTAGTTTATGAAAAAAACAAGCAGTTAGAAAATTTTCTGTTAGCTGAGCTGCCTATGACTCCAGAATAAAATGTGTCATGGAAGAATGGAAATACTGTAAAAGTATTAGAGGTCCCAAACTAAAGAAGTGCAACTTGGTGTTTTTTGGGTAAAACCAGTTTTAGAAATCAGAGGGGAAAAAATATTATTTGAAAACTGTAAAATGGTGTGTACTGTTTTCAGATAATATTAAAATAAATCCCTACAGTCTCAAAATTGAGGAGGAGAAAACTAACATCACTCTCCTTTTGGTGGAGAGGGGGAAGAAGTTCCTATAATGAATATCACTTGTCAAAGACTACTGGTTTCTGATGACTGACTTTACCCCTTTGACTGAAATTAACAGCCTTATGGCTTGGAGGAAAATTGGAAATTTGCTCATAACACCTAGAAAGTGGTAGATAGCATGAAGGTTTTCTTCTACAGAAGAGTTTTAACTTTGTTATTAATGAACTAATAATTTGGACAGTTCAACTACTAAAATTTTAATAAATAATAAAATTATGCCTTTCCTAACCAAGTGTGTTCCACTTTAGTACATTAAATAATTTTGAGTATAAGAAATTGCATAAGTTTCCATGGTAGAAATATAGCTAAAAATCAGTTATTTACTGCAGCATTTAGTTGCCTATACTACAACAATATACTGGGGGGGGAGGGGTTTGACATGTGCTTTTTGTCATTTCGTTTTTAAATAAATTCATTCTCAGTAGGTTTGGGTTTTCTTTAAGAAAATTTCAGAATACATCATCATGTACTCACTCCTAGAAAATTGACAGCAGTTTCATTTTTAGGGAAGAGTCTCTTTTGAGTGCAAAATTAAAGCTAGGTTCTGGCAGAGAAGTCATTTCATGAATGTCTTGACTGACAATGCCTAGTTTCTTTTGGATTAGTGTTCTTGAACTGATTGAATTATCAGGGTCATATTGAGAAGAGATTCTATCAGCATGAAGAAAATATCTCCTAGTACTGAGAGTTTTGATGAAACAGGCACACTTTTGACAGCATAAATCCATCAGTGATATTATCTGTTCTCTACCTGGCCATATACTTGCATTAAATATATAGCAACGTATTTATATTTGAGGCCTCTTTAAGTCCATCAGCTTTCCTTGGAATATTAACACGTTTACTAGGGAGGGGTCTTACTGATGTGTTTAAATGTAAACATATCCAAGATAGATCTCCCAGGTTTCTATAAGGCTGTTGGAAATAAACAGGCATGATTCCTTTTTTTCAATTCAGTTTATCCTAATGTAGTAACCTGAAAAGGTGAAACAGAAACATGCTAAGATGTACAGTCTGCTCCTGTCCAGGCTACTGGTTTACCTGCCAAAGTCTACATAATTCTCCACCTGAGTCAGGCACTAACAAAAGATGTTTAGAATCTTTCTGTTTTCACATAAATTTGCTGAGACACTTTGAAGCCATAGGACTGCAGAATAATTTAGGTGGTAAGGAACCTATGAACTTTTCTAACTGCTCTAGACAGGAGCAGGTTGTTCAGGGCTTTGTCCAGTCAGGTCATGAAAACCTCCAAGGACATAGACAGCATAACTTCTCAAGGCATGATCCTTGGGTGGAAAAAGCTTTCAGATCCAAGTCTGTTGTATGCCTACTTAGGCCCATTATCCCTCAACCTCCAGCTACACACTGCTGTGAAGGACCTGCCTAAATCTGTTTGATGAGAGGCCTTCCTGCTGTTAGGTTCCCCCAAAATTTGTCTCCTCTCCAGGCTAACCAAGCCCTGTTCCCTCAGGCATCCCTGTGCTATTGTCCCAAGCATCCCAGCAGTCTTCTCCTGCATTTGTCCCAATGTGCATCAATGTCTTTCTTGCCTTGGGGGTAATTAAGATCCAACACAATGCTAAAGTCAATCTTTGTGTACTTTCACATAACTATTACGCAGTGCAGAAATGCTTTGTGACTTCTAAGTTTTAAACAGTTTTACCTATGCAAAAAAATCATGCATTCAAGCTCACTGGTCTTGAATTAATTTTATTCTGAGATTTCTGTTCACATCTGAATCTCAAAGTAAAATTTAGGAGATGTAAGCCCCTGCAGATTAAACCCCTCTGCATAACAAATCTTCTGATTTTTCAACAGCTGTAGACAGAAATTGAGAATTTTTATAATTCCTTCATTAAAGTTGACCAGCTGTATTCCAATATTTGACTTTTAAATTTCCAAATGCCATCATTTACTTTCCCAAATTTCCTTTGCTAATAAAAGGGACAGGATAAATTTTCTAATTATATTTAACATTTTATATTGGAGTATTTACTAACACAGATGGCTTCTTTTAGCATATGGTTCATTTATTTGGTGTTACTAGCACATTGAAAATATATTAATTACCTATGGTCAGTAGTCATTTTAATCACTCAGACTTCATTTATTCAGTCAGATTTTACTCACACATTTTTTGTGACTGTTCTTTAAACTGAAAACCAGATAATTTCGTTTCCTTTTTTTTTTCCTCCCCCCCACCTTGCGTGCAGCATGCAGTGTGTGTGTGACTGTCATGCTAACACCAAGACAGTGAATATTATAGATGTAGGGTAAACATTTCTCTATATGTACACTGTTTTGAAAGTTCAGTCCTTGAAGAACTCTTTGATAGGACCACAGAGTACTGTAAATAAGCAATTCACAGAACTTCTCCTTTCAGAGAGAATCCTAAGAAATCAGATTTATTGCCCCCAGAACATTTCAGTCATGGTTGAATGAGGGAGAGGAGTTAGGAAAAAAATGCAGTTAAGCATGTAGACGTATTTGCTGCATGTCTTTACTGCAACAAGAGAGTCCTTTCAGAAGCAGAATAGGCATGCAGTGGTTCATGAATATGGACCTATCCTGTTCACTGAGAGCTAAACACGGAAGGCAGGGGCACCTGGCCTTCTTCATGATATGTGTTTTAATCATTGAAATAACTGTATCATGGCTTCAAGCTCTTTATTAGAGCCGGGCATGAAAAAGTTATTTTCTTGGGAAGAATTTTTGTTTTCTATGTGTTTTTATAACAGAAACAAAGTTATATACTTTGAGGTGAATATTAAACTTCCATTCAAGTTTACCCATGTTCTTCTAAAATTAATGGTATAAGTATTCTGCAATGTTTTGAATCTTATATTTTCTATCAGAGGGAATTCTAGGGCAGGGTTATGACTCCTTCCATTTACAGTTACAGGCTTGTAGGTCAAGGACTTTGAGAAGCTTGGGAGCAGACCACATAAACAGCTTTATTGAAAATATTTTTTCAGTGAAATATTGCAAATAGTTATGGAGTAAAATTATGTAACCCTCTAGGGCTATGCAGTACAGCAAGCACCTTGGCTCTTAGTCCAACTTGGCTTGATTCCTTTAGGGACATTACAGGGACATTACAACCATTTTTGATCTCTGGACACTCCACACAGTTCATGACTTTCACCCTTAGCTTTCAGAGACATGCAGAGCTCAGCTTCTTGTCATTGCAGTGGAAATCTTTCACAAATCAATAATTTGTTTTCAAACACAAGATATACATATGTAAACATTACTAGTCTTTGAATCTGTTACTTATTGTTATGCAATTTGCATAGTTTATTATTCAGGATATTCTGTTCACAGAGATTGATCGGTCACATTAAAATACCAACTTGTGCTTGTTTCCTGTATACTGAACAGTTTTGATCACTGACACTAGGCAAAGTTTTGCATTGACAGCATTTTAGTTTATGAAACAAATATGTGACTAATCCTGATTTTAGGCTTGCAATTTTCTGTGGAAATCCTAAATCTAAATAGGACTTCTCCACAAGACTTCTAGTGAAGGCTAAGTGAGACTGCCTCAGTAATCCAGTAATCCAGGAGTTACATTTTCTAAGTAAGCATATTGTGAACTGGTTGTGCCATGAATGACTTGCTCAAGAGAGAAGAGAGTGTACCTCTGAGCCCTGGTAGTGATGCAGGCATCACAGAGATGAAGAGACAAAGAGATCAAGATGGGAATAATGAGGTAACCTGAGAATTTGGTGAAAGATATGAAAAAATGCTCTTCCTGGAGAAATATGCTGGTGCTGAAATGTTCTGCTACCAAAATTATGGCAACTGTAGGGAAACTAGGTCAGCAAGGAATCCTGGAATGAAATTTGAATTACTTTTTTGAGGCTAAAATTTTCTGAAGTAACTCATTAAATAAAAACATCAGTAGATTTTTCTCTCATATTTGGCTGAGGATCTACTTGAAGCAATAATGAGAAACAATAGACAGCCCTCTGGGTTTTGGATAGTAAAGAATTTTTCTGTCAGAGTCCTGAGTGCATCAAGAGGCTTTAGCTGACCTGACCAGCCTGTAACTGTGTTTTTCCATAATTCTTTGCAACCTTTTCCCCAAGGTTGAGTAGCTTGTGTTGAAAGCCAGCTATGACATAGTGCAGTTGTGTGACCTTGGACCAGACAGCTATAAATACAGAGAAATTTCCAGAAAGAGAAGTGAGAAGTAGAAAGTCATATACTGCCAGAGAGCTGTCAAATGCTTCACCTGGGCCCCTGTGTGTGCAGATTCTGCCTATTATCTACACACTGCATTTAGGCTCCGTTCTTGCCTGAGCTACACCAGAGGTGTGCTGTGTTGGGCATTATTGCTGTTCTCAGCACTGCTGTGATGATTTGAATTCCCACCTTGGCCTCGGTCTCCTTGGTCACTATGGATTTACCTGGTGATTGCTGGGCATTCAACTGACCCCAGTCACCACTGCCATTCTTGCCCTGGTACCAACACTTCACAACTTCAAACCATCTTGAATTCTAAACTGAGCAAGCATCATAGAGTATTTCTCTCAACCTGTGCAGGAAATACCTGGGGGTTTTGGTGGGACATGTTTTGTTTTGGAGTTTAATTTATTCTACTTATAAATGTGAACAAAAGAAAATTAGCGGGCATAAGAAGCCAACATACAATGCATAAAAATGCATATCACCTTAAGTTCTGCTGCTTCAATTGGCCATTATATGCAAATAAAATTTTGAAAAATAATAAAATGTAATAATTGCACAGTGAGAGATGTTGGAAGTATGCTTTCAATCTATCCCTGAAATCCCAGTTCCATTTAGTCTTTCAATCTTGAGCTCAAGGGGAAATTAAACTAACCCTTTACACAATTTTTCTACCTCTATTTTTACACTTTTTTTTTTCCATTTTAGCTCCAGCTTTGTTTGGTTTGGTTTGGTTTATTTCTTCCCCACCAGACTGGTGGCAATAGGTCTTGGGATTCTAATACTGAACTCCTTTCCAAAACATGCTTTGACAGTTTTCCTTCTGCCCTCTAGAAAATATTGCTTCCAAAATTTGCAGTTTCCTAGCACACTAATCTTAAAAAGTTCATGAATACATGCAGGGATTTGACAGATGTAAAATTGGGCTGCACAGCATGTAGGAATGCTGATGTTCTGTTAAATGAATACCCAGAGTATGAAATCCAGATTTACAGGATAGTGCTGTTCTAATCTTCATTTTCTGTTTCAGATTCTTCTTTAAAACCATTCAAGTCTGAAATGTAGTCTGAAAACAGTTACTAGTTACAGTTTTGGGGGTTTAATATGCATTGATATCATTGTGTATGTGGTTTCAGCAGATGTACTCCACTTGATAGTAGATATAAAAATTAGGCTGAATTGTTTTCACGTTCACATTTTTCCTTAGATCATCCATGTAGAAACACAACCAGTTACATGCACTTATTTCTGGCTTTCTTTACTTGAATATAGTACCTTTTTCTTAATATTCTCTAATTTTCCACTTATATAAGATAAGAAACAAGAAAGTAGGGCAGTCAGATCTCACAGATCTTTAAGATTTATTGCTCATGCTGAATGGGGACAACTTCTATAACTTGTTTTACATTTTTTTTACCTTCTTGGAATTAAAGAACAATTAGATATATGTGAATTTGCCAAAGAATGCAACTTTGCTAGGAACCCTTAAACAAAGAAAGGAAGGGATACAGAGAAGATTGATATACTTTTGAAACTGGTTCCTAAGGCTATCAGTCTTCTGCTGGTCTTTCCTATCACTGTGTGACATTTAAAAATATGAGTCTTTCAAAATGCTCTATACCAAATGTAAACAGCAATGCTGCAGTGTGGTTTGGGGTTTACAGTAAAGATGGAGAGAGCTGCTTTCAAGAAATTGGGTGATTGCAGAAATAAAAGCCAATGAGTTTTGGTTGAATTTTTTAATACTTTGCTATTCAAAATCAGTTTGATTTTAAACTCCATGGAGAAAAACATGCAGAAATATTTTATTTTTTGACACTGTAACAACTAGAGTCTTAAAATGATGTCTGAATAAATAAATGGAAATTGCTGAAATAGCAGCTTCAGACGGAGTACACCAAAAGCTGGTATGATAGGTGGGAAGCAAATGTAAGAACAGGGAAAGAATTGTTGGTTTGATCTGACTAAATATCAGAATTTTTTCACCATTCCTTCACCTTGATTTATAGTGTCTTCAAAAAGTGCTCAATAGCTGTTTTAGTAGGTGATCCATTTATTAACATCCTTGAAATCAGTTAAATACAAGTTATATTTCAGTTTTACCGATAGACATAGTCATACCTTTGGCTGGTCTCAAAATGAGCTAACACTATGTAATGCCTTCTTCCAGTTATGGTGTCTGATGGTAAACTAACTTACCGACTTTTCATCTCTGATGGGCTTTGTAACCCCCTAACTCAGTTCGAGATCAGGTTGGCCGCCGTTTCAGAGCCCCAGCAGGGCAGCTCGCTCTCGGGGGGAGGCGAGGTGACCTGGAAAAGGCAGAGCTCTCAGGAAGGCAGCGCGACCCGGAGATCGGGAGCGGAGGCAAGAGACGCAGGCAGTCGAATCGGCGGTCCGGGAGGTTTATTAAACGGTAAGTGGAGATGGAGGAGGAACGGGACGGGGCACGATCAGCAACTCGAAACCCCAACTGCGTTGTGTCGCAGCTTTTAAAGGAAGGAGGGGAAACTGCGGAGGAGCCAATGGGGTTTACAGAGTTCGGGACTAACATTTACTTAAACAAATGGAAGAACAGGGGGGAGGATACAGAACTGCATATTTTCCAATGACAGAACTCGGCAGGGACAAACAAAGGCGAATTTTCTAGAACTATACCATATTAATAACATGGGAGGAGAGAGGAGCTGGGCCAATAGACTGATGTGCTGGTACATATTAATCTCCTTATTCTCAATGCCTTCTGGGAGCATACTTTCTAGTCACCCCGACCTTAGAAGCACTTTACTCCCAAGACTCGTCTCATGGTGCTCTGCTGTAGTGTGATAAACTGGGGGCGCTCCACTGCGCCAGGGCCACAGCAACACATTTCTAGAAAACTTTATATACCTCCCTGAAACACTTTTTATTGCTTATGCATAACTTCATGCAATATGCATGCAAATATGTGATTAGTATAGGTTATACTGTACTAATTTCGTATTGTTTATGACAACTGGGCTTGGAACAGAATAAGGTTTTCTGTGCATCTGGTTGTGTTCTATTGGGTCATGAGCACAAATGCTTGAGAACTGAGACTTTTTTGCCTATTTGAGCAGGGAAGGGATTGTCGTATCACAGAATCAAAGAATTATAGCAAGGTTTTGGTTTAAAAGACCTTTAAAGTCACTTAGTTCCAATCCATCTGTCATGGTCAGGGACACTTTTCCCTAGACAAGTTTGCCCAAAGCCCCATCCAACGTGGTCTTGATAATGGTTGCCATAAATATGTATTTGATTTCAGAATTTTGGAACATCTTTCCAGGTGTTATTTCACAATTATATATAGTTTCAAGTATTGTAGTAAGAGTGGTTTGTTTGCCAGCTAAAGGCATACACCCACTCAAGTGGAAGGCAAATGACTAGTTGCTTAAAGATGTTGTTAACATTCTTTTCAAAAGTCAGTTCCAACAATTTAGAACTGAAAGTAAATTTTTCTTCTTGAAGCTATACAAAACTGTTGCATAAAAAAACCGAAATCAAGACAAACAACCAAAGCAATTTCATTTATATCTATTAAGTCAAAAGGGCTAAATCATAGCAAAAAGTGTTATTGGAAAATTAATGGCTATTACTTCTCTGCAGCTTGTTTTTGCTTGGCAGTTAAAATAATTACAATGTTAAAAAGCTGGAGTACCACACAAAGAAATGTTTGAGTATTGACTCAGAATAAATTGCCAAATGCTGGATTAGCAAAACTACTTCCCGGAGTACTTACAAGTTTTTTGGGTTTTTTTGTGAAACCTCCAGACATTATGAAGGTTGGTGGGTCTGAAGAGATCATTGGTAGAGGTGCTCTAAGTACAGAATGAAATAGCAAAAAAGCTTATCGTGTTGTCCAGAGAATAACCACAAGACAGCAAATTCAGGCATCATTTTGCCTACAGATCTATGTAAGATTATTTGAACTTTTGCTGGCATATATGCATTGAGAAGTGACATGAAGGGCAAGAGAAAAAGGCGCTTTGATCATTGATGAAATAAAGAAATTAAATTCTGTCCACAGACAGAACATCATATTTCAGTTTTTTGAGTTAATACTTAGAGCTCAGGTGAGGTAGAAGACAAAATCAGTTGTTAATATGAAAAAACAAATTATGCATCTAATCACTGACATGTACCACTTTTCTGCAAATATTTTGTCTAAATATTGTCCTTTACATTTCATTATGATCAGCTGCAATAGAATGCCTAATGGAGAGTGTTAATGAATAGCATAAGTCGAATGAGTTGATCAAGTTAATGAGTCAGTTCATGGTAGCTTTGGGGATGAATGAAAATAATATTTTCATGAATTGTAAAATGGGAGAAAAAAGGAAACATTCTTCCTCTGTATAAAGTCATCCGTCAGGCAAGTAGCAAGCAAAGATTTGGCCAAAACCAGTTCTCATGGAACCAGCTGTGAATCAAGAGGTATCTCTTTGAACAGTGACTGGGGAAAAGAAAAGAAACACTTGAAACCAGAAAAATCAATTATGTTTATTGGTAGAAACAAAGACTATGATTCTTTGCATTTACTATTTTGAGAGAAATATGATGGAAAACCTAAGCAAGAAAAAGCTGTTTCAATTTATATTGTATTTTGGGGCAAAATTATATATATATATATTAATGTAAAATGAAATTAGACATTACTGTTTACATAGTTGGTCCCCACAGAAATAACCTGAGAAAAAAACAGTTCTTAATTTGGTCTAGAATGTACTTCAGTCTCATAGATCTTTTTAAACCTGAAGACAAATGAACAATAAAGGTTAAGCATGGTTGTATGCCTTATGAATATATAATTAAAAGAAAAAATGCAGAAGCAAACAGCTTCCTGATTCCAGCATGTTGCTGGAGTTAGTTTCTCCAGTCTCAGAGACATTTTCTTGTCCATTCATTTTCACATATATTTTTTCTTAATTTTGATGCTTATTCAGAGCTATACAGTGGCTTTGTCAATAAGGTTGCAATCTGGTGTTAATGTACTTGCTTTACATTATTGCCAATCCATCCTAAAATCAGAAATAATACCTAGAAGTTGTGAGACATTATCTTTCTTAAATATCAGCTTTCCATGTCCTTCAGGTACTGTCCTGGTGACAGTATTGATTTTACTCTGCATCATTGCTGCTAACAAAACAAACAAACAAACAAACAAAAAAAGAGAAAACAACAAAAAACCCAAACCAAACCAACCAACCAACCAAAAAACCACAAAACCCAAAAATCTCAAAACAACAAAACAACTACAAAATAACCCAACAAATGAAAGACATAGAAATTATGCTGTTTCTTGTATAAAATCAGTTAAAACTCAAACCTAAGGATACAAGTTCAGTATGGAATTTGTTTGAACAAAAGTAGACATCAATTAGTCATCTATGGTGCCTTTAAAGGCAGAAACAGGGACTTCTAGAAAGTCCACCTCATCCTAATATAAATATTTAACACAGGTAATCCAATCAGTTATCATCTGATATAGTTACTTTCTTTCCTAATTATAAAGGGAACTTAGTATTAATTGTATTTCAGATGTCTAGATTTAAGTAACATCACATGCTAATTTTTCTGTACAAACAGTAGATTCATGGAACCTTCAAAGTAGCATAACATCTTCAGAGTGGGAAAAGGCAAACAAAAACTTGCTTTTAAGAATACTGTATGACATAGAGTTAGCTATGAGAAGAAACAGTAAATAAGAACCAGAATAGTACAATGGCAAAAGGCAATTATAAATTCATTTAGCACTGAAGGAATTCAACTAAAAATTCAAATGAAATTAACAGCTCCTGGTAATTGTGAGTCTGATGAGTAATGGTTGACAACATAAGGATTTATGAATAAGCAAGTGTTCAATTACTTAAGCCTAGATGCTTAGCACAATGTAAGACACACAGCCATATTCCACCTGTGGTGCAACACCAGATGCTCAAAGAACAGGAGACTCCATAAACCCTATGTTATATCTGTCAGCTGTTAGACTCAAAACTTTGCTGTGGGCCATGAGGACTACACCTTATTTGCCAAATAAGGAATTTATTGTTAATCTAATTCAAATCTTAATTATAACTAAATCTTAACAATCTAGTCAAAGACATATTGTTTGTTTAGTTATAGTAATAGTTCTATACAATTGCTCAAATTATGTACAGGTTAAACTGATACAAGCTTTCTAGTATCTATCCATATATTTGATATTATGCTGTTTTTCATGTCCAGAGGTGTTTGGATTCCATTTGCAAGGGGATTTAGAGCATGTTGTTGCTGTCCCAAGCTCTTTGCTGAGAGAAATGTGCTATTGATGAGGGTCTCTTCTTTGCCAAGAAATGAATATGTCATTTACATTTATGTTTTCTTTCTTCTTAATCCAGGATCTGCTTGTCTTCACGTCTTATGTTTGCTGGTAAAATCTATGCCTTGCTTTTGTCTTTTGTGGTTTTTACCACATCTGAATTTATCATATGTTCAGTGACTTACATAAACTGCAAACCCGAATTTCTATTCATATAGTAATTGATATTTTGAAATTGGTGATTTTTTTTTTCTATAGCCTTAAGACTCCTGTATACCATGGGCTGTCTTTCTCATTATATTATACCTGTACTTGGTACCCCTGCTTTCAAAAACAGTCTTCCTCTACACTATATAATTATGACAAGTCATATATATTTCAATCCACTTAGAATAACTACTTTCTTGTAGTAGTAACTACTAATATCTTTGTAAAATTGTCGTTATACCACTGAATTATACCCAGATAAATTATTATAATTAGAAGCACTAGTTTAATTTATTAGTAGCTAAATATTTATTATAAAATTAATAATGGAAAAAAGAAAGAGCTAATGCAGAATCATGGAACACTGTTCTTATTTTCTGTATCAAGTCACCTTTAATATTGTCTGAACTGGAAGAAAACACAATCCATGGCAGGTCTTGAAGTGGCATGACATTTCTATTTTTACATGGCAAAATACTTGGTATTCGTCATTGGCTAGTTCTAACAATGGCAGAACATAACAAGTGCCAATAAATCCACCCTGACCAGTAACAATACTGTTGGCACATGAAAGGGATCATTGCAACAGAACAGGAAATCTTGTTTTCAGGATTTTATCTAAGGATTGTTGGATTTGTAGCTTGCTTAATTTACCTTAATGGGAAAAGGATCATTATTTTGCAAGTTATTGTTTTTGTTCATATTACACGTTATTGTTTTTTACTCCAGATACAAACCTGACCATTGGGTAATGCTGAAAACCTTGTTTCTTATAACTAAACATTTATGAACACTGCCAGATTCTTGGGTTAGTTCTATCATTTCCCAGTCAGCTTTTCTTTTATGATTCAGATCTCAAAACACCTCCAGTTTTTACTTCATTGGTAAAACACATGCCTGTAGACCCCATTCTTGATTAGTTAATATCTCTATATCGCACTTTTCAAACTAATTTTTATTATAATCAAAAAGTATCCTTGTTGCATTGTGCTATGAGATTACTTCTTCATAGTATTATTCTGTAGACTTTTTACCTGTTCATCATATTGGATTCTTCATTTTTTCAAGAGATAATTATTTCTATTATTAAATGTTTTCTCCTTTTAGCTGCAGTTTTATTTCCCACAGGTGTCCTTACAAACAGCATATATTTTTAATATAGTTGTTGATTAAAACAGTGACTGAAATATTCTGTGAAAGATTAAAATGTGGACCGAGTGTTTTTAAGGGTGTTGATTTAGGTTTTATTAATCTGTTGAAATTCTTCTAGAAACTCAAAACTGCATCTATGTCCACTTTTTTTAGCATAAAATGTAAAGGCCTCAGACCATAACTGTAAGAAAAAATAAATTCTTATGCTTATTTTCTAAAGTAATCCTCAAATAAAACCTGATTTCTTTAGTCATCTTCTCACTCCTGATTGCAGTCAGGGTTAAAACACTTTTAACTGCAAATAAATTGTAGAGAAGTATTATATCACTTTTCTTATTCTATTCTCTATTCATCCTTGCACAAAAAAACCCCAAAAAACCCTCAGCCCAACCCAAAGCAACTCAGTTATTTATGCCTTGGGGCAAAACTGGGAGAGGCTTACAGGTGCAGACTCCTTTGTGGAGCCTACAGCTAATGGAATTCACCAATTTCAGGTACCAAAAATCTGAGCAAAAAATTCCCAGACCAAAATGCAAATAAAAAAATAAATAAAGGGAAGAGAAAGAAAATAGAAACTTTCTGCCTCAGTGGCCTGCCATGACTAGCAAAGGGCACTGCAGACAAGTGTCCTTCTCTGGGCATCCATTATTTTCTGTGAGAAGTCCAGCATGATAACAATTTACAGTCTGCCAATGCCAGGCCATGAGGGTAAGAGCACTTGAGACACCAGGGCAAGGTCACTGTACAGCAGCCTGAGGATGTGGAGATGGGAGATCATGAGGTGCCAAATGAATGAATGGTAGACTTAAAAATTGCAAGTGGATGGCCCTGAAGCATTGTGCAAGAGACACAGGGGCCTTTCTTTTTTCACCATGCGGTTATACTCTGTTGCTCTTCATTGCCAATCTAGAGACCTGTTAAGTAGTGTAATAGTTCTTTCTTTGGTATATCAGTAATTTAATAGTAATGCTTTATTATTTAATTATTTTAATTATTGAAGTAGAAATTGCTCATTAATTACTTGAAAAACTAATTATAAAATTACTTTTTCATCTGTTTAACCTGTATATACTTTTTTTTCTAACCCAGATTAAGATTTTTTTTTTTCCTTTCATATTGCAGATGAACGGATTTAACAAATGAGGTTAAAAGACAGAGACAAAGTCAGGAAAAATGCAGAGACTATTTACCCTTCAGGAAAAAGAAAGCTCCTCTCTGTAGACACAGATACTTTTAAGAACTTTTAATGAGACTGCAGTCATGTGTATATATGTGCTCTAAATTTATTTTGGGAGCAGTTGTATTTTTATGCCTGTTTTTACTGCATGCTGTGAGGAAGGAAGATGAAAAGATTGTACTACCTTTTCTACAAGTAAGAGTTACCTATTCTTTCTTCAAAATAATTTGTGAATTATGGTCTAGATTCTGAAAGTATAAATTCAGCAGAATGCTCTAAGGCATGTAGTAAATGAAAACAAGAAAACATTTAATGTAACCTTTGTGGAGAGAGGCTTTAGACCATTTTGTGTGCCAGTTCTCATATTTTTCATTTTTTGTCACTTCATTTTATTGAAATAATAAGAAGTGATCAATGGCTGGCAGATATTTCAGTGTTCTTCTGAATCCCTTTTCCTTCACTTCTGATACTAATATTACAGAGAAGAACACATTTCAAGTTTCAAACCACTTGGAGAGTAGGTGTCATAGGGGGTTAAAAAGGTATGAAGTCTCTGAATGGATTCTGACATCTTTTGCCAAGCTTTGATACCAACACATGCTGCTTTGGCTGTCACTACCTGTGCTAGCATTGGTTTGTACAAGTTCTAATGACACACTTTCAATTCCCACCACAAACAGAAAGCAGGTACTCTGATCTTTGCTGTTGTTGTGTTCCACTGTGTCTCCCTTCAGAGACCTGAAGCTTATATTCTCTCTATTATATAAGCCAATTCCTCTGACCAGAAGTCTCCTGCAGCAACTGAATAAATTTTACTAGATTCAAATAAAGTTTCTGTGTTGGTTGGCAGGATTTGTTTTCAGGAACTTTCTGAAAATAACTTGCCTACTATTATTTTGTGGTTTGAGACTGGTTATATTACCTATTGAATCTGTGGCTAGACACTTTTACTTCTACATTTCTCATTCATGTGTAGGAAACTTCCAGGGCAAAACCCAAAACCATGATATTCCAATCTTGATTCCATCCACTATCGTGTGCTACAGGCTTCTGGTTAAGAATACAATATTTTTCTCCTCAGAAGGCATAATGCTTCACTGAAAATTAACTGTTCACAAAATCTGACAGCTGAGCACAAAATGACACTTCAAAGGGCACAGAATAAATAAGGTTGGGATTCTCTTTGTGCAGTCTCTATTTATATGGGAATAAATTTTTTGAGCAAATTTACGCCTAAACTTAGTGGAAAAACAAGGGTCAAGCAGTTGAGTAGTAGATAGAAAATTACAGCCTGAAAGTCAGTTAAAGGTGAGTGCAGGACTGAAATGCACCTGAAAGAGGATGTGAATGTGGAGTGTGCTAAGATAACAAGGTGGGCCAGTAGACCGAGTAGCTAGCTGGAAACTATGTGAGGTCATAAGGCCAGAATGCAGCTCCTTGAGGACAGATGCATTGATTTTCACATCCTAATTTGTGTGCAGCAAGAAGTGCAGAGAGGTTTTGCAATGATGTTCCTGGAAGAACCCATTATTGTAAGAAGAGGCTGAGGAGAAGTAAGGAAAGAAGGTTAAATACTTGGGTGTCAATGGTAGAAAAGCATATGGCTTTTGGGGTCAGTCTACAGATTTTACCACTTTAGGATGTGTGTATTGTAGCTTGAGACATATAACATTTGTTTAAAGGTTAAGAGATGAGTAATGGCATGTTTTTCTTTTTCTTTTTTCCCCAAAATTTTCTTGCTAGTGCTTTCAGTGATGAAACCAAATTCGATAGAAAACACAATATTATTTGATTTGGTTTTTCATAAAAATTACAAACACTAGACATAAACTTTACCTCTCAGGTCTAAACTAAAGTTGTAAATCTGATGCATCAGATTGTCTTTCTTGCTATTAGTTAACTGAGCCACAGTATTGGCATCTAAGTATTACACATTTCCAATAAAGGTGAGAAGGCTTAAAACTTCCTTTTTTATTGCTAGAACTGGAAGTGGAAGAATGTATGTATTAAGTCCAGTCAAAGCAGTTTCATTTAGGAGAAATGTCGACCCCCTTGAGGGCAGAGAGGTTCTGCAGAGAGACCTTGACAAAGAAGAGAGATGGGCAAACACCAACCATGGGAAGTAAACAGAAAAAGTGGTGGATTCTGCACGTGGGATGGGGCAACCCTGGTCTATAAACCAGGGAACAAGAGGCTGGAAAGCAGTGACATGGAAAGGCACCTGGGGTCCTGATCAAGGGGAAGTTGGATAAAAGTAAGCAGTGCCCTGGCAGCCAGGAGGGCCAACCTTGTCCTGGGGGGCATCAGACACAGCATTAGGCACAATAAACAGCATATTTTCAGAAAACATTATTTAAATTTTTCAAGACGTTTGTTGTGGCTAAACCAAGGTACTTATGAAGAATTTGTGTTCTTAATAGGCAATGAATTGTCCTTTTCTGCCAGAATTTTTCATTCACATAATGTTCTTCACTCAACAAGTCTGTGGGATGCTTTATCAGATCTGATAAAAGAGAGAATCACAAATATACTTCAAAATGAGTGACACAACCAATAAGAACAAAGAAGAAAGTTGAAACCTGAATTAATTAAAAGATCTTAAAAAAAAGGAAACAAAAAGTTTTACTTCAGGTAAACAGAAACACCAGTATTCTAATACTTCCAATATATTATTCTTTCTGTAACTGGTTACAAAATCTTTACTAAGCTGGCATATATAATAAGCTTTTATTTCACCAGATTTACTGGAAATTCTAAACATATCCTGTTTGACAAAAAATTAAGAAAGAGGTAAATATAATATAAGTTATGCTATGAATTTCATCATTTAAGTTTTCATATGGCTGTCTTCTGAGGGCAACATTTTATTATGCAAACACAAGACAGCAGAAAAAACACACACCAGAAAATATTTAAATTAAAATCTTGGAAATATTATTTGTAAGAAGGCCTTTATATTTCACAATGAAAGTAAATATTTAGGTGAAATACAGGTGGAACAAACAGATAAAAGGGGACCATCAAGACCAGTTGCAACAGATTACTAGTAAGTTTTTCAAAGGAGAATTCCTACTTTATCATCATTATCATCATCATCTCATTACTGTAATTGTTTCTTGAAACACTGATCAGGGTGCTCAAGTAATTGCAAATATGTAAAGGAAGCATTTATGTGCAAGCCTGCTATGTCAATAGGATTACATTTAACATCTTAAAGGTAGGATATTGAGTTCATTTTTACAATGATGTAAACCCTGAATCTTCCAGCTTAGCTGAGCAGGGAATTATTTCTTGCAATGCAGAAAATTCTTCCCAGTCTTTTAAAGTGTCCCAGTTCTGTAAAGGACAAGAAAACAGCAAAAAGAAGATATATTCTATGAGCTCACTTTTCTGTGTTTGCTACCCCTTTACTCTCAAAGTGCCCTTTTTCTCCGTTTTGATGCATTTTGGAAAACTGAGCTAATTTTGATACCTCTGTTTTTTCTAGAAAACAGCCTTAAGCATTGTGAAGCTTATGTTGTGTCCTGTGTTTGACATGTATCCTTAAACAGGACAAAAAATCTAAAACAATTTTTAGTGGGTGTTCCTTTGAAGTGTTACGAGAAACAAGCCCCTCCACAGATTGTAACCTTCCACATCTTTTTTCATATCAAGGCTATGTGAGCTTGTTTAACCATACATATCAAGTTCAGCTCACCAATACATCAATTCCATATTTTGCCAGAGAATATTTGTTAACATTATTCTAGACCCAGTCACTCCAGATTGGTCTAGGGCAGCACTGAGAACTTCTCTAATTCCTGGCATGTTTATTGGTGCCTGTGCACAATTCTGTAAATTATTATGTGCTTTAAAAAACAGTGAATGTCGACAGTTTTAGTCTTGAACTTCAGGTACAGTCAGTATAGCAATCTCACCATTTTTTCTTCACTGCAGACCCAGATGAAATGCTCATTCAGCCTTTTATAGAAAAACATTCTGCAAATGCAATAAACCTAATACAACTTATACTCACTTCAAACACACTAGCGTAACAAAAGAGATGGAAACATGCTTAACTTTCAAGTGCCCTATACTGTAATAGCATTAAATTCCTTGGACCAAAGTTAGCTTTATTAAAAACCTAAACTGCTAGCCTAATGCCTTTCTTTATTACTTGCAGGAAGCTAAATATCTGGGCTGCAATCCATAGCTTCAAAACTGTAGCAGTAGCTAATGATTTTCTGCTAAATGACAGAGCTTGGACTGCCTAGACTATTTATTAAGCTCCTCTGTAAAAATCCCCCCATCTTTTTTATTTATTTTTGTTTAGTTGGGGTTTTTCTGGTTTGCTTTTTCTGCGTTGTTTTGGTTTTGTACCCTAGTACAAAAACTATGATTTCTAACACAATATATGTATAGCTGACTGACTATTCATCTGAATTCCCATCATCTTTGTGTTACTGATTTGTTGACACAAATATGGTGACTTCTATGAGAGCTTCTCTAAAAATAACTTTTAACTTCTACAAAAATAAGTATTTACATAGAATCCCCAGGAGGAATCTGAAGATGACTTCCAGGTCTTTGCTGGGTCAGTGTTCCTCAGTCTCTTGCTCAGAAAAGAAGAGAAAACCAGAGTAATGCACATCTCCTCTTCCTTCAATGGATCCTAACAAGAAATTAGTGTCATAGCTTATACAATTCAGGTTCACGGACTGATGTGGGCTTTATATTACTTTAGATGATTATGAACTTTTTAAAGCAAAAACCAATAGCAGTTACAAAAAACAAAAAAACCAAAATAAATCCCCAAAACCCCCTAAACTGACCAACTAACCAAACAGGAAAACAACAGAAAAAACCCAATTGTTTGGTTGTTTTTTATATTTCACATTGGCCCAAATGGCATCTTCCACTAACACCGGTGGGAAAAGAGTAAATTCTGGTAAAATAAGGGCAAATTGAGGTAAAAGTGAGCTCAGATACTCAATAAAATGCCACTAACACATTCGTCTCAGAACTACTAAGAACAAAGAAATTCTATATTTTCAGGTGAGTGATTAAATATTGAGAAGGCATGCATAGGTCCTCTCTATGTCACTTTCTCTATTCAGAATGTTGACTACCTTGCCTGAGCTGTTTGCTGAGGCTTGGTATATTTTGTACAGAACCACCCTGTAAAAATTAGTTCTCATTTCCTCATGTTCCATCACTTGCAGAAATGAGGGTCTATTTCTGTCTAATCTGTATTTTTTACTGTTTTAGAATACAAACTCTATTGTAAGACAAAATCTGAGTAGTTGCATTCACTGAAATCAAAGGGGACAGGATGCAATGGGACAACTTATGGTTAATATTTTTTCATAATATAGGTAGGAAAAATGAATAAAATTTTTGGTTCAAAGTCCTTTTTTACCCTGAAGATTATCACTGTGTTTCCTGTTAACTAGCCCATTCTTTTGTCTCACCATTCAAAGGTCAAACCAACTAATAAAAGTTAAATAAAATAAATAAATCCATAAAAAATGGTTACAGTATGTCCCTTTGAACTGATGCAATCACAGAAAAAGAATATGTTTTGATATGGATCTATATTCATTCCAATTAGATGTTACAAACTACATAGGAAGAGAACACAAGCTGTGTGAAGCCATTATTAAGAACATTCTTAAGGTTATTCTTAATAAATATAAGGGTAAGTGTATATATATAAAATTTCGAATTCTATTTTAATGGATCTTAAAGATGTATACACCTTGTCAATGCAGATCCATATGTAAGATGCATAAAATTAGAATTTCCCTTTCTGAAATGCAGTCAAAATAAGACATCATATATACAGGAAAAACTATGTGTTATCCCGTATTTCCAGATGAGTAAGAGTGGCAGCAGAAATTATTTGAATATTATAATTTCCATTGCAACCCAATGTAAGGGTTATTAATCTGATCAAAACTTTCATTTACTTCATCAGACATATGGTACAGGTCTTCATTTCCTTAAACTTATCAGTCTATGGTTTACTTCACTCATTTGTGTGCAGGGCTGTAACAATGTGCTGGGTTATAAATGAGCATTCTGCAGTTGGATAATCCATATTCTATTTGCATATAAACTTGATGATACCATTATAAATTATATATTTCGCAAAGGGCTTGTTTGGTTGGGGTTTTTTTGGGTTTTTTTGCTTCATTATGATCTGTGGATATGTACTGTCTATGGTAATGACTAGAAAATTAGGTTAAATTAGCTGATTTCTTTTAATGCTTCGGTCATGTTGTTCACTGAAGCAGCACGGTGATATAATGGTTTTGCATTTATAGCTGGGAGCATTCATACTCCTTTTCCAAGGTTACAACTTATCATCAGTTAGATGTTTCAGTTCTATTAAAAAAATCAGGTAAAATAAAATTAATTTTTTATAATGCAGAAGACTTCATCATACATCTATTTCACGGTAACACCCCTCCTTATCTCTCTTTACTATTCTTTGGTATTATGATTATGCTAAAAGTAGTATGAGCTATGGACATTTTCTAGGAAGGATAAGAATTAGAATGGTGAAAACTCCCAGCATTAAACCAAAATACTAATAGTCTTAATTGTGAGGCATGAGCTTCAGTGACTGCTGGAGCAGGACTGAAGACCTGTTCGACAAAACAGGCTGAAGCCAGCTTTCCCAGGTGTCTTCTGTAAAAACAGAGAAATAACTTATAGGCAAACAAGTATAAGAATTCAGCTGAAGAGAAGGATTTAAAAAAAAGGGAGAAGGATTAAAAAAAAAACAAAAAAAACCGGACATTTTTCTTGTTGGGACTTTACGTAGGCAAGAGGTAAATAGAGGTAAATCCTGGGCAACAGCAAAAAAAAAAAAGAGATTCTGGATATTTGCAAGGTTGTGGTTATATACCGAAGGTGAACACAGAGTTCGTGTCTATTTACCAGTGTTCTATACTCTCCCATGATGATGATCTCTAAATACCTAACATATATTATTTGTGTGTGAATTTACATACATACACAACCTATAATGTGTGCGTGTGTGTGTATGCAACCATATATAAATATTTACACATATTTTCTATTGTGTATATATTCTATTTCTATAATATATTACACATATTTCTATTCCAACAATGTCGGAAAAAAGTGAAGTTCAAACATCAAAAACCTGGAAGATTTGTTTTAGGAGAGATGTTTCCTTGCCCAACTGAAGGATTTGGATTTTATTTTTCATTCCATTTCAGTTAAACAGATTGTATCATAAAATGGTTAGGGCCACATCTCACTATTTAATTTCACAAACCTTATAGTTCTCTCTGCATTTAGGTGGAATAGCCTAGATAGCGAGAAAAGGCACTGAAAAAGGCACCAAAGCATTTTGCAGTGCGTGTGTTAACTCTTTATTAGTTCATTACAGCCGCCCTGTTTTTTAAGAGCCAATAATGTTGAAGACCAAATATGCAGTGTTACCATACTTAATGCTTTAAACTCATTTTAGTCTATTTTCCCTCATTTTCCTGACTGTCTTTCTCATCTGGTTATAACACTTGTCCTCCGTGTAGGAGAGATTGCCTTCTTTTGGATCTATTTTTTGTTTTTCACCAGTAAAAGGACTTTGCAGTTAGTACAAAATTTCTTGTTTGCACTTATCCAGCTGTAGCTACCTATTTTCCCTTTATGAGATTATTTGTGAAATAGCCTCCTGTCAGTAAAAAGAGAGAGGAAATGGCAAACAACAGAAGAAGCTGTGGGGACATACAGTATAAGGAATGAAGTCTTAAGCATCTTTTGCTAGCACTTAGATTACAGCTATTATTACAGGAGGTAGAAACACACTTTAGAAGACGACAAAACAGCACCTTGCAGTTTCAAAATAAAAACTTTCCCTGTGAAGACCTTTCAAGACTATACTGAGAGTAGTCTGAGAAAATTCCCCAAGTCAATTTGGGATGAGGAGAAATAGCATGATGAATTGTGGAATGAGGAGAAATAGCACATTGTATTCTTGGAAGACATGTTTTACTGTTACATTTCAAATAAAAAAGGGGCCTCAGAAAGAATGCAGAGAATCTACCTCTGGAGATGTTATTCTTGTTGCTAGATAAAGCTGAATGTCAGAGCAATCCTAAAATGATAGATGTATTGCACACAGGGAAAAAAATGAGGGAAAGAGAGAACAAACAAGGAAAAAGCAATACAGACCAGACTTTATTCATGAGAGCAGCAAATTAATGAAATTTGAATAAATTGGAAATGATTTCACAGTATAAAGTGGAAGACTGAAATACTTCAGTACTTTTTTTAGACAGAGTATATATTATTTGAGAAATAATTCAAGAAAGACTGATACAATTTACATCCATTATTATAATGATTGTTTTCGCTAAAACTATTTTTTAATGATAGTGATTCTTTTTGGAGAATATTTTAAAATTCAGAGTCTAAAGAAACAAAATTTGATAGTAAAAGCCCTAGTTTTGTGAGATTCCAGGAAACAGAATTACACAATTTATCTCAAGATTTACATCCAAAATAAAATTATCAAAATAAATGTAGCAAGAGATTTTTTCGTTTAGTTTTTTAAATGCTTCAATCTCACTAATAGCTTTGGGATTTATATATTTGATCAATAGTTACAGGTAGAAGAAGTATATTATATATTTATAGTATATATAGAAGAAGTATATATATATATTTACAGGTAGAAGACTTGTAGACAAGGCAGTATATCAACAAATTTAATAACATAAATCACCATCTGAATATTATTTCCAATTCTGTAAGTCATATCATAAACCATTAATCTCTCCCCAGACTCCTCAGAAATTATGAATATTTGAATGTATAGAATATTATCTTTGTGTTTCATTTTTCAAATGTTCAAGTGCAGATCTAACAGTCAAAAAGGAGTTTCAAACTCTTCTTTCAACTTAATGTGATCAATTCACAGCACCCACAGTTTTTCCTAGTTCTTTTTTTGTTGCTGATACAGCAGAAAGAACTCTCCTTGCTTTCATGGTTACTTTCAATTCTACATGAACTTTGCTTTTCTGATTTCCATCCCTCATACTCAAGCAATGTTTTGGTATCCTTTCTGGATATCCTGTCCTCATTTACACTTCCTGTATACTATCTTTTAATTTTTTTTTTTTTTTTAGCTGATTCAAGCGTTCACTATTCAACCAACCTGGAGTCCTGTTGCAGCAGTTTGACCTTCTGAATAAAATAGTGATTTGGACTGTTCATGTGCTGTGGCTTCTCTCTCTCCGGTCCGGCAGCATGCCCCGAAGCCACAACCAAGGGGTGAGCTGCTGCGCCGTGCACACGCCAGGCATGCCCCAGCAGCCAAGCCGACGGGCTGGTCTGCGGAGTCCCTGGGGGATGGAGGCAGGCAGGAAACAAGGTGGTATGAAGAAATGTACGGAGGCAGTCTGTGGTCTTCCAGGGAATTTATTAGGCTCTCTGGGTGAGGGTCTGGGGATGGCAAAAGGGGATGGAGAACAGGGGATGGGCAGAGGGGCTGGAAGCCCAGAGACTGCGACCCCGAACACAGCGTTGCAGGGGATTATAAGGGAAGGGAAAAGGGGAGGGGTTAGCTCTGGAGAGCCAACGAGGGAAGGCCAGAGGGAAGAAGGAAAGGGGTACAGACCAATAGACTTGTGACAGGGGAGGGTACAAATTCAAAAGAACCAATAACATACAGAGCTAAGGAGAACAAAGGAGAACCTTCTAGAACATAAGCCATATAGGAAAAAGGAGGGGGGGGGGAAAGAGAGCAGAACCAATGATCTTTGGCTGCAGTGCATGCTTCAACCACTAAAATTTGCAGACACACACTGCTACAGTGCGCTTGAAGAAGTTTGTCTAGCATCTCTCCTCAACATCTTAACTCCTCAGGTCAGCTTCCCATAGGAAATGTAACCAGACTCATTCCTTCATTAATTAATAATTAATTCATTCATTCCTTCATTCATTCACAACATGAAACCTGTTTTCTGCCAGTCCAAGTTTACAATTCTTTTTTTTTATTTAGCAGACTTCTCTGAGTGTCTAAAACAACGCCGTCTTTGATTGCTGCAGTCAAATCTGTTATCAGCCTTAACATCCCCAGCATTTTTTTTTTCTTATTCATTTAATCAACTTGTCAATCAGCAGGGTCAAATAATTATCTTTAACATCCTCTAGAAATCTTCAGAATTGCTTATATTTCTTTCCAGGAAATGCTTAGGTGAAAAAGTCTTTCATGAGAATCAGGGCTTGTGGTCATCTTTGCTCTATCGCTCCTTACTCCTTTCCTCACCACTGCTTTGTTGCCTGCACAGGTTGCACTCAGTCCCTTTGGTGAGGCAACTCATGGCACAGTGTCTGTTTGTTTGAGGGAGGGTATGGTTAGTACTTAGCATTTTTTCTTGGCTGCTTCTTTCATTCTCATCCTCTGTTCCAGCACAGGCTTTTTGCGGGCTGCAGTGCATTCAGGAAATATCCATCTGCACAGGCATGGAGTCCTCCATCAACCCCAATGTGGATATCTGCTCCAATTGGAGCACAATTTTCTCTCCTTCTGACCTTGGTGCTTTCTCCACTGCTTTCCCCCTTTTTTTTTTTTTTTTTTTTTTTTTTCTTTTTGCTTCCCCTCTTCTACTCTCTATGTGGCTGTTTTCTCTTTCTTAAACATGTTTTGCCTGAGACACCACCATCTTGGTTGCTGGGCTCAGCCTTGTAGCCTTCTCCTCTATTGTGCTGGCTGGAGCCAGCTGAAACCATCCATGTCTGGAACAGGGCATCAGCAATGATGAGCTGTCTGAGCAAATGTCAAAATAATGGCTACCAGCGTCTCTTGGAACTCAGGTAAAAGTTTTGGGCTCAACACTGACAAGTAAGTGAACCAAAATGGAAAACAGAAAATGTACTGCTTGTCCTTCAGTCTCATTTGTAAGGATGGCTTTTGAGAAATGCTGGCACTTGTCATACAGGCAAAAACTAAAAATTACAAAGGATTAAAAAGGATTAAAAAGAAACCAACCAAACAGTTAAAACTAATAAAAATTAGATACCTGTGTTTTTCCTAACCACATTATTTTCACAGATTTCTAACCCAGATTTAAAATAATTGTGTAAATACACATGAAACAAAATTATTAGTGAGCAAGTAACACAGTCTAGCGGATATTTTGTTAAATTCTTCACTAGACTGTACATTTGGCAACTTTGAAATTTGTCTTATGAACATTTATGCCCCCTTCTCAGCATTGTGTTTATGTTTGCTTGACAAGAAAGAAACATTGAGGAAAAATGTACAAACAGACTGCCTGATCAGCTGTATGGTGAAGAAAAACAATGTGCTGGTCCAGAGGTGAAGAATATGATAAAACCACTGTTCTCCAAACTCCAAATACATTCCCTTGTCTTTGAGTGTGTCTCTCAGGATTTTGGGACATAGTTATTTAATATTTCATGTGGGACATAGTGAAGACAGAATTCCTAAGCCAATGGGTTACAACGGTAAGAAGGAAGAAAATCAGAAAAAAAAATCTACAAGGAGTCTTTTGGTTCTTTTAGCCGTATTTTGGTTTTGTTAGGCATAAAAAGACGCTGATATCCTCTTGAAAATCTAGCAGCCATAAATTTCATGGGTAAATGGAGAGGGATAAAAATTATAGAACTTAAAGTTGTCTGTTTTGCTTTAAAATATTTGTTTGGCAAAAAAACCCCAAAAACACACAAACAACCAAAACAACCCTGTAAAATATAAACTTGTTTCACTCGAAAGGATTTGATTTGTGTTTGAACTCTAGTGCGGAAGACAGCTTCGGGGTGAAAATGAAACAAGCATGACATGATGCATACAAATTAATGAAAAAATGTACTATAAGAATCCAAGGTTTACATAGCCAGTGTTTTTTTCTAATTTTTTAATCAAAAATCATAACTCTTCAAGTTTAGCTTTGGTATCTATTCTCCATGATTCTTTCTCTCTCTTTTTTTTTTTTTTTACCCAACTACATTCTGTGTGATTTTGGTAAAGCAAAAATCTTGGTAATTACATACATGAAGGAAATAAAACAAACCATAGAGAAACAAAAATTTAAGTTATATTCAAGCCTGAGGATATAATTCTGTCAGTGGAATAAGAAATTGCAAAAGCTGGGAATTTGAAATTAATCTCCCAAATCACACTTTCTTTATTACTTTTAGATCTTCAAAAATTCTGACAAAAGCACAGTTACAGGATCTGACTCCATTTATTTACAAAACCAATTTTCCTTTGTTCTTTCAAGTCTTTTATGACTGTCTTTAAAATATATTTTGCTAAAGGCTCTACACAGACAGAGAACAGATAGTTTAATGCTAGCAGAGTAATGTCTGCTATGTAAAGAAAATTCAGAGATGCCTATATTGTCAGCTTCAGAACTTTATCCATTTTGCTTTATAGTGGTTGTAACCAACTTTTTTTCTTTTGTTTATAGACTAAACTCTAATGGCTGGGTGGTTTAAACCATTTTGCTCAGGAAAACACTTAAAGAATTGCATTTTCTTCATTACACCTGCATGGCATGTAGCACAAAATGTTCTAGATGGTAGAATCTGTCCTACTGCCCTTGCAGCACCTTAAAATCTGTCTTTAACAGATTCTGATGTCCATATCTGTCACATTTACTCTATTATTCCACTGCACAGATGTACATTAGTCCAGTAGTTAAATACAAAGTTTGGAACCCTGCAATTCTTTATGCCATCATCTCACAAGTCCAATTCTGATGCCTTTGTCCTAAATATAGGTTGTTCAGGTTGTTCACCTTCTTGTCCTTGGTTCCAGGACTGCTCTAACCTAATCATTTGAGAAACAGCATCGTACATAAAACATGCTCCTTTTCAGAGGACACAAAACACTCACAAGCAGAGTGGTTTCAAAATGAGAGGATTTTATGGCCCCAATCTGCCTTTTCAGCAACGGGATCAGAGCTGGCATAAGCCAGCCTAAGTGTCATTAAAGATAAGTAGACTCCCTATGCAGCAAAGTTTATGCAAAAAGCATAAGATTGTTGCCTACATAGGTAGGATTAAATCAAGAATAATTAGATACTGCAGAGGAAAAGATAAAAGGAAAGTAGAGAGCAACATAAAGGCAAAAACAAAAGAAAAGTCTCTAAGGAAGATGTGTAAACAAACTTTAATTATCTGGTGTTTCCTGTGGGCTAAGACCTAGTACCTGTTCTGTCACATGAACTTAGTTTTACATCTGTGGATACCCAGGTTCAGAGGAAAATGTCTGACCTGCAGTGCAGGGATAGTTGTGCTTCTGTAATGCGAGTTATGTTAAACAATGTCTTAGAAAAAGGGCTTTATTCATTATGATCCTAGTAGAAAGCCACTTAGACTTTTTAAGTTATCATTTATAATGCTATTTATTAGAGCTAACACTCTGCAGTAATACAGATAGTCTTGTGTCCCTTTAGATTATGAAAGCCCTGAGGGATGTAACATCAAGCAGGACTCCTTGTGCAGTACATCATGACAACCCTGTCCATAGCAGAGGTACTCCCCTTTCAGTCAGTCAAGTTACGATAGGATTTTCTTACAAGGAAACAACTCTTTTGTCCTCTCTGCAGTTGAAACAGAAATTATGTTCTCATGAGAACTTCTTTCTGCATCCTTACTTATAGGTAAGGCCATGCAGGTGGCAAAATCACCAGTAACAAGTGGGAGCTGCCTGTTAGCTGGCTGAGGTTATCGTGCAGAAATGGGATTTATGTTGCACAGCACAGAACTGTACACAGACGCTCAGGCTGTACATTCAGCACAGCACAGGCCTGGGCCTGCTCAGGTTTACTGTATGGGGAATCACTACATCCTAAAATACAATATTCTTGCACTCAGAACCACTACTGGCATCAAGGAAAAGGAGAATTCTGGTAACACCTTGAGGGTAGGTCTCCACTTGCTGATGTTTTTAATGAAGGAAAATTATGAATGCAGAAGAGAGAGGAATCTCTGTTGCTTCATCTTTGTCTTCCAACAGCACTTTGATTTCTAAGTAGCTAGAAGAATTTTGTTGAAAATTTCAGGCTGCTAAATTTATCAGCTGCATCTGATGTTAGACATTATTTGATTTGAAATCTCTAAGTTACAATCAGATTGCTAAAATGTTATTTTGTCCAGAAAGACAAAAAAAAAATCTGATTTGTCAATCCAACTCAGTTAGACATTGTGTCAAAATAAACCCCAAAACGATTTGCTCCTACAAAAATGTATTTCTTGGGCACAGCAACCATGAAATGATAGTATTTTCAATACTCAGTGAAGTAAGGAGAGGCATCAACAAAACCTCTAACCTGGGCTTTCAGAGGGCAGATTTTGGTCTATTCAGGTCATTGATTCAGAAAGACCCTTGGGAAGCAACCTTTAAAAACAAAGAGGGCCAAGATGGCTGGATATACTTTAAGAAAGAAATCTTGAAGGCATGGGAACAGGGCATCCAGATGTGCCAAAAACTGGGCCTGGCTGAGCAAAGAGCTTTCACAGGAAATCAAGGGAAAAGAGGGATTATGTCACTTCTGAAAAAAGGAGCAGGCAATCAGAAAGTATTTAAGGATGTCATTAGGTCATGCAGAAGGAAAATTAGAGAGGTGAAAGCTCAAGTAAAACTTAATCTGGCCACTTCAGTAAAGGATAATTATAGTCACCTAAGAGGAGAAAAGGCTGAGGTACTTAACACCTTCTTTCTCTCTTCAACAGTAGGGCTGGTTATCCTCAGGACAACTAGTCTCCTGAGCTGGGATACAGGGGTGGGGAGCTGAATGTATCCCCTGCAATCCAGGAAGGATCTGCTGAGCTACTTAAATGTTCACAAGTCTCTAAGACCAAATGTGATTCATCCTAGAGTGATGGGGAAGTTGGTGGAAGAGCTTGTTAAGCCACTCTCCATCATTTATCATCAGTCCTGGCAAACAGGTGAGGTTCCAGATTACTGAAGGTTGGCCAGTGTGGCGTCCATCCACAAGAATGGCCAGAAGGAGGATCTGGGGAACCACAGGTTGGTCAGTGTGACCTTGGTGCCCAGAAAGATCATGGAACAGGTTACTTGGAGTGTGATCATAGGGCATATACAGGACATCCAAGGGTTCAGGCCCAGTCAGCACAGGTTTAGTAAGGGCAGGTCATTCCTGACCAAACTTATCTCTTTTTACGACCAGGTGACCTCCCTAGTAGATAAGGGAAAGGCTGTGGATATGGTCTACCTGGACTTCAGCGAAGCCTTATGCACCATGTCCACAACACACTCCTGGAAAAGCTGGCAGCCCACAGCTTGGACATGTGCACTCCTCTCTGAGCTGAGAGGGAGGATGAGGGCCCAGAGAATGGGCTGCATCCAGTGAATGGTGCTGCATCCAGTTGGTGGCCAGTCACAAGTGGTGTCCTGCAGGGATCTGTGTTGGGCCCAGTCCTGTTTAATATCTTTATTGATGACCTGGATGATCTGGATGAGGGGATCTAGCCTACCATAAGCAAATTCTTGTACTACACCAAGTTGGGTCAGGGTGCTGATCTGCTGGAGGGTAGAGAGGCCTTGAAGAGAGACCTGGACAGGCTGGATCAATTGGCCAAGATAAAACAGCATGAGGTTCCTCAAGACCAAGTGCTGTGTCCAGCGTTTTGACCACAATAACTCCAGGCGATGCCCCAGACTGGGGGCAGAGAGGCTGGAAAGCAGTCAGAAAAGGACCTGGGGGTGGTGGTGGACAGCTGGCTGGATATGAGACCGCAGTGTGCCCAGGTGGCCAATGAGGCCAATGGCATCCTGGCCGTATCAGTAATAGTGTGACCAGCAGAAGCGGGAAGTCAGTTTTCCCCCTGTACTCAGCACTGGTGGGGCCACACCTTGGGTGCTGTATTCAGTTCTGGGCCACTCAGTTCAGGAAGGACATTTAGGGGCTGGAATGTTCCCAGAGAAGGGCAACAAAGCTGGTGAAAGGTCTGGAACCCAAGTCCTATGAGGAAAGGCTGAGGGAGCTGGGGCTGTTTAGCCTGGAGGAAAAGAGGCTCACTCTCTACAACTGCCTAAAAAGACATTGTAGCCCCATGGGGGTCAGCCTCTTCCCCCAGGTAACATGTGATAGAACTAGAGGAAGTACTCTTAAGCTGTGCCAGAGGAGGTTCAGGTTGGACATTAGGAAGAGATTCTTCTCATAAAGGGTGATTAAATATTGGAATGGCCTGCCCAGGGAGGTGGTGGAGTCGTTGCCCCGGTGGCATTTAAGAAAAGACTGGATGTGGCACTCAGTGTCATGCTCTAGTTGGCATGGTCTAGTTCAGTCATCGATTGGACTTGATGGTCTCATAGATCTTCTCCAAGTAACTGATTCTGTGATTTCTTTTTACTAAGAAGATAACCTCTTGTATTCACCACTTCATTACAGTCTTTTAATCACAAGTTTATCTGGTTTGGGGACAGGTGGAATATATAATTAGCAAATCAATCTTTGAATTACAGCCAATTTAAAATAGAGTTGAATGAAAATTAATTGCTTGTATGCAGAAAAAGATGGATTAAAATGGAAGATTCTGAATTAAAGAATAGTGGTTCACATAAATACTGTATACAAAGGTACAATATTTCTGTTTGTTCTTGCCACCATATCTATTTTATCTATTTAGGACTTTACAGGTGTAGTAGATATAGTATTAGTAATTCTTAGATATAGTAACTGTAACTCATGTATTTTCTTGAGGCGTTAACCTATGTCTACCTTCAAATTTTTAGGTTCCCTTTGTTTCATATAGAATAGTTGACATGGTCTTCTTGGACAGAGCTTTCACTTGATTGTATTAATATATATTTCATTGAATAACCACTTTCTAATTATGCAACTCTTGTCAGTAAGCTGACCTCCTTGTAATTTGTTACTTTATTGATCTTCCTTTTTTCTCGTATGAAAAGGCATGACTGCTCAGCCTGTAGAAAAGGCAGTTCAGGGGGAATATCATCAATGTGTATAAATACCTGAGGGGATTGTGAAAAGAAAATAAAGACAATATTTTTTCACTTTTCCCAGTAGATGAGCACAACCTGAAAAGCAGCAAGATCCTTCTGAACAACAGGAAACACTTGTTTACTCTGAGGATGACTGAGCAGGGGTCTGGCAGGACCTGTGAACATATGAGAAGAGCCCCTGCTGGAGTAGATTTGCTGATAGGACTTTTGAGCCCATGGGAGATCCACACTAGAGAAATCTGTTTCTAAATGATTATATCCCATGGAAAGGATTAGAGAACCATAAAATACTTGAATTTAAGAGACTCACAAGTATCACTGAGTCCAACCCTGCACAGAAACCTCAGGAACACCACCTTTTGCCTGAGAGCATTGTCCAAAAACATCTTGAATTCTGACAGGGTTGGTGACATGATTGCTTCCCTGGGTTCCAGTGATCAACCACTCTCTGGGGGAAGAATCAACTTCTAATATTGAACCTAAATGTGCACTGTCACAGTTTCATGCCATTCCCACAGGTCCTCTCACTGGTAACCAGAGAGAAGAGATTGGTTCCTGCCTGTGGTGGTTTTGATTGGCCCAAACATCAGTGAAGTGTTTTTAACATCTAGGAGAAATTTGGACCCCTCAGAAGCTGTTGTAGTAGGCCTGGGGAGGTATCTGAGGGGTGGGGAGTGGCACAAAGATGGCTCCTGTGTGTCCTGAGTGCAAGTTCTGGAAGTTTTTACATCAAGTCCAGCAGAGCCAATCTCTGATGGTTCTGAAGGTGATGGACATGCTGCCGGCCAAGTTTGGGCCAATTGGAGGTGCTAGTTACGCCTCTGTGAAAACATATTTAAGAAAAATTCAAAACAAAGCAGGCACGCACTTCTTTCACTTCTTTGTAGTTGGAGGAGGAGGAGGTAGAGGTGAAAATATGTGAGGGAGAACAGCATGGAGACGCGAAGGTCAGTGAAGAAGGTGGGGAGGAGGGGCTCCCAGTGCCGGAGCTGAAAACCCTCTGCTAGCCACAGTGAAGGCCATGGTGGGGCAGGAGGTCCCCTGCAGCCCATGGAGTCCACAGGAGTGCAGAAAATCACCCACAGCCCACGCCAGAAGAGCAGGTGGATGCCTGGAAAAGACTGTGAACCAGTGGGAGTCTCATCTAAGAGTTAAAACTGCAAAGGCCTTCCAAAGGAGAGAAAGGCCTTGCTCCTGGAATGGAAGCAGCCTGGCCTCGGCTCGGGAGAATCTGCACAGCACCCTATGGACAAAAAGACTCATGTTGCAGCAGAATTTCGGGCGGGATGTTGCTCGTGAGATTGGACCCACGCCAAAGAAGTTCTCAAAGGACTGTCTCTCGTGGGAAGGATCCCCTGGCTAAGTAGAGAACCTCTTTTCCTGATTGGACTGACCAGAGAACCCCCCAACCTGCCCCCGTCTGTGTTGCTGGTTTGGAAAGAGGGAAGGGGGGGGGTGAGTGCAGAGACTGCTTCTTAAGAGGGTGGGGGTGAGAGCAGAAAGAAAACTGTCTGGAGAGAGAGAGAAATAAGTAGAGATAAAGAGTATTTGTAGTAGAAGAATTGTGGTGATGAGTAAATTTGAGAATCTGCTCTGTGGACTGAAAAGAGACCCCACACCCTGCCCCCCCCCCACCACCCGGCTTGCTGACTGTAAAGGAGGAAAGGGGGTGAATACTACAGGTTCGTAAGAGGGAGGGGGGAGTGAACCAAAACTGTATGAAAAGTTTATTTTTGCCTGCATTTTTCCTCCAACTCTGTTAGGTAATTAAACACTTTTTGCAACTTTAAGCTTGGAGCCTGGTTGCCCTCTTTTCGTGCGTCCTCCTGGCAATGTCCTGTCGAAAAACCATGACACTGCCCCTCTTCCTCCCCTTGGGAGGAAGCTCTAGACCCTGATGAGGCCTGCTACTACAAGAAAGACATTGAAGCCCTGCTGGTGTGAGTCCAGAGAAGGGCAACAAAGTTGGTGAAGGGGCTGGAGTAGAAGTCTTATGTGGAGCTGCAGAGGGAGTTGGGGGATTCTTTAGAGTGGAGAAAAGGAGGCTCAAGGGAGACCTTATAGTTCTCTACTTTCTGATAAGATTTTGAATTGGTTTAGTACCTTTTAACATTTGCTAAAACTTAAAATTTACTCTTCACATAGTGGGGAAGTGCTAAGAGAATGTGACCTGAGATCTTCACTAAAGGAATTTGTAGGTTGACCGAAGATGTCATATCTGCTGAATTGTAATAAACAAACAATAATAAACAGTCTTGACTGGAAAGCTTTTTGTCCATGAGTCTCAAGCCATATGCCATAGGGACTATAGCAAGATCAAGGATTTAGGCTCTTTCTTAATGGTTGCTTAAATTTAGCTCTTCAAGGTATTTCTTAAGTCAATACACTTAAAAAATATACTTGATTTTTTTAAAAAAACCTCAAACATAAACAAACAAACAAACAAAAATCCCAAACCCAAACACTTTTCCTCAATAATACCAACGTTAATAAATTAGCATCATTATGTAGAAAAAAATCAGCTTTCAAATTTTGCATTACTAAACTTTATGCTAAAATAGATATTGCATTTTAATAGCTATATTTTTGAAACCTTGTCAAGTACTTTCAATTTAAAAAGCAGTCTACATACAAAGTCAGCATTCCCTAGAGATGGTGGCTGATACAGACTGCTATTCTGCAGGAAAGTATTTTCCAAAAGGAACATTTCCTAGTGTCTTGCTTTTAAAGAAAATGAAAGGGATATTTTATAGTATTAGAGGAAAAAATAACCCTGCTGTACTTAGGGCAACAATGAATATAGCAAAGCATAATGTATTCACAGAGCTTTCCTGCGCTAATACAGAAAAAAATTGTTTTATCTTCGGGGTGTTATTAAGATACACTGAAAAAATTTCAACAGAATATGAAGTCCATTATAGAAGGAATTAAATTTATATTTTACATGTATGAATGATAAATGCAGACAACTTTTCCAATAGTATTAATTTGAAACTTCATGGAGCAAAAAAGCTACCATATACTTTTTCTTTGTTTTAAGAAACTAGAAGTTGCAAAGCACACAATGAAATAATTGATATTTTCAGAATGTTTTCCAGATTTGCTGTTAAGGCATTTTTGTTTGTTTGTTTGTTTGTTTTACAAAGATGGAAATCAAACCAAAGCAAACAAGAAACTAATCCAGTAACTTCATTATTTTATTTACCAGTTTGTTCTGTATATTTATTTCTGTGAAAGAAAGAGTGTAGTGAAATTTTCCAAATTTGTGCAAGGCCATCATCCACATATTTTAAACTGCTTTTGTTGCTACACTTACTAGTAACTCAAAGATGTCTGGGACCTTTCATCTCAGTGTTTTAATAAGATAACATCTTAATAACTAAATGAACCACCTTCTCCCTGGCTGTCTGTCATGGTCCTGCAGGAAATAAAATATCCCTTCCAGTTTAAACACAGACATTTTATCTATCAGTCAAAGTGACTTTTCCTTTATTCTTTTTTTTTAAATCACAATTTTATGGGTTTTTTTAAAATTAATGATGGTTTTTGAGGAGATGTTGTATGCATATCTTTCCACCTTCATATTTTCTGAAAGATATTGAGGGGAAAATAATGCTGTATTAATGGAGGATATTTCAGTTTTATAAAATTCCTACTGGAATTTCATGATGATGGAAATGACATGTTTCAGTCCCTAAAGACTGCGACTACCTAAAAATTTGACTTTATTCTTTAACCCTCTTATGAATGTAGATCACTACTGAACACATTTTACAGATCAATGAGTTAGCTACAAATAGATTAAGAGATTGTTGAATATTATACAAACAGTAAAACCTGAGACTGGATTTCTTCTATATCCCAGTTCACCACATAAAATTAACGGAGAACACTTCATGAATTATGTACAGAAAAGAAACCACCAAAATAGGCACATTCCTATCCTTCTTGGTGAAGACTCCATGAATGTGAGACCTTATATTTAATTATAATAAAATCATGTATGTCTTATTTTATGATGGGCAGTGCCTTGGCAGATGACAAATGCACGTCCAAGTGCATGATGTGAAAAGGTATAATTCACAGTTTGAATGGCCCCACAATTAACTTAAAAGTTCAGAAATATTACAGACTTATGAGAAAGACTTTAGGAGTTCAATCTTTTTTGTCAAAAGACAGTAGATATATGGGATGATTTAATTCAGAAAATAAGATTTTTGCCTGAGGAGTATTAATGCAAAGTATGACAGCTAAAAGACTGAAAATGGTTTAAAAAATATATTTGTGTCATTCAATACAAAATGCTGCACAGCATTTTTGGATAGCTTAAAACACTGACACGCTTTACTAGACCTTGTATGGAACTTCCCATCTTTGACAGTTTTAGTCAGAGACTCAATACTTTGATGTATTTGAAATGAGAATTAATTCTCAGAAGCTAAGATATGCATAAGATCAAAACTTGATGACTTAAAAGTCTCATTCAGTCTTAGTGTGTTACTTCATACTTAAAATGATTAGTTCCTTATGTGATGACTTTGCACAGAGTGAAAATATTTGTAGGAAATGTGTGGGAGGAAATGCTGGGGATGAATTTTTATTGCCTGATATGTTTGACCCATGCAAGTATGTTCTAGGGTTTTTGGGTTTTTTTTAATAAATACATAAATAAGTAAAGTATTGCCTAAGAGAAAAATGGGCTAATATTGTTTCACTGTTTGGCTTTTATGATAACATGAGGCTCTAGGATTTTACACACACATTATATGCATCCAGTGTACTCAAACTGAAAAGCAACTTGGAATACTTTAAATAAAGTTCTTTTTAAAAAGTACAAGGAAATCTGGAGCTGGATATAAGGCATAGCAGGGGGAAATCACCACGAGGATAATTAAATTCAGGTATTTTTTCCCAAGAATTGAATGAACAAAAACCTGAATTCAATGACATTGATCTGAATTCAATGTCCATCTTCTGAGTAAGACCTTAGAGTGGGTTACTTGCCAGTTGCAATTTTCCTGATATTTCCTTTTTTTGTCAGAGGTGGAAAACCAAAATAGAAGTAATTTTTGAGTTTTGTTAACAAAAGTTAATACATTTCTGTTTTTTCTCAAACGTGTTGCATAACATTTCAACTGAATCAAGATGTAGAAAATATGCAGAGGTTTTTCTTTAATCTTCTATATAGCTATCTTCTCTATAACTATACTTCTATGTGGCTAGATAGCTAAATATAATAATATTGTATTTACTCAATGAGAAATCTTTAAATAAAATTTATTCCATGAGTATGATCTAAGAGGTATTAGATATGACATGTTTTTAAACAATCCAGTAAATTTAAGAATGATCATTCAAAAAGTAATGTTTTGAAAACTTCATATGAACAGAAACACAGGAAAACTTTTGCATGTGGTACATATGGAAGAATACACTAAAATTAATCTTTTGCCAAGTGAAAGTGATATCAAAGACCTTGTATCCTCTGTCCTGAGTTTACATGAGACCTTTGACAGTTTCAAAATGAATGAAATAGTATAAGAAACCTGCTATTCTAATTGCATACATTTCCTTATACATGTGTGCAGATGGATGAATGGCTGATTCTATTTTCATTTCACAGCACACTGTTTTCTAAATTGTTTTTCACTGTGCTTTCACTTGGTCTCTGTAGAAAAACTGTGCCCTATTTATGTCCTAAAATAGGTTTGCTTCAAATGTAATTTTCAGAATGACAGGTCCTCAAAGAAGTGCCTTGACAAGTACTTTAGTATTCGGTTTTCAGAAATGAAGGGATTTTTAAGATGTGCCATCTGCACCACCATCTTAAGGGTGTAAGAAAAACAGTGTTACAGCTAAGTCTTCAAGAGTATGCATGTGAATATGAACTGACACTCCTCTGTTATCTGTTGGAAGGACCAGAAACTTCTTTACTTGCAGCAGAACAGAGAATTGTGCCAAATTTTCATTGCTAAGGTGCTTAATCTCAAAGATCTGTGCTTTTATACAATTAGAAGGATGATTCCACATTTTGGCCCAGGTCAAATAGCAGCTCCCAAACAATCTTCAAGCAAAATTTAGGAACTAGCATAAGGCAATGGCCATTTTCAATTACTTCTTTTGATGCAGACTGTGGTTTAGGAAAGGTGGGAGAGTAGAATAGCATGGATACAGGCCCCTTTAAGTCACCTGGTTTCTTCACTACGAAACAGTTCTCTGTAGTCCTGTAGATCCTGGCTGTGTTTGTAACAGAGAACAATAGCCATGATCTAGCAAGTTAGTTAAAATTACATAATTGCTGGTATCAATTCAGTTTTACCCTTATACAGCTATAAATTTTGTCTCCTGATGAGCTTGAAATCAAGTAGCAAACTGAGCAAGGCTTGCTAATAATCCTCACAAATCTAGGGAAAGAATAGATATTGGCCTCTGGCTTCTGTGACCAGAACTCCTCATGTTTACTTTTTCTATTCGCCCAGCAGAATATATGACAAGGTCTAGCCATCATAGCTGATTTCTTCTAAATCACTGTTAAGTTTTGTGGTAAAGAATGAAGACTTGATGCAAACAGGCCTAAAGGAAGGTTCATATGAGACTTACATTTGGTACACAGAAGCATTCAGCAGAATCAAGATTTTTCACTGCAAAACCAGTTTTGAAGGTGAAGGTCTCAGAAAACATCTGGATTCTCTTGAAATTGAACTATCAAGGCAAGGTTTGTAGCTTGTTAAAAAATATACGGTGTGCTAGGTATTTCTAGAACAAGCTAGAACACAGTGAGCATCAAACTATTGAGAGTTACACATATTGTAAAGACATTACCCTGTCTACACTTGTCAGTATCCTGAACAAGTTTTGGTATCCTCTTGTCTTGATAATATTTTCTTCTGGGTGACAGTGTTCAAGTGCATGTATACTGCTGGTAATTTCATTACTCACTAAATATTTTCAACATTAGTACTCTCTCCTTCTCCTAATTGAAGATATTTTACCTTCCAGATTTAATTTGACTTTTCTGCCATTTGCTCTGTTTTCCTTTTAAGATGTTCATACTAGGCAGTTATTCCCAGCCATCTAAAGCTGTCTTCCTTTGTAAAGATCGCTTTCTGAAATCCTAGCACTATTTTAACTTGAAAAATGCTTAATAATTTCAACTGTTCCAAAAGCAAAGTTTATTTGTCCTTGTCTTGACAGCAAGTATCTCATTATATAGCCCTGAACTTTTAGTCCATATAAAATTTGCATTTCTAATCTTCATGATCAGGTTTCTTGGCTTGATTGTGGAGCTGAGATGAAATTGCTGTGAATCATGACAAACCTTAAAAATTATTTACTTGGATAACCTTTGTTCAAATTAAGTTCAAAGAAGTTCAAAGAGGCAACTGTATACTTGTAGCAATGTGTCTGATTGGCACTGCATATCTGCCTTCCCTTATCCCATATCTAGTTAATAGCTAGAAAGTTCTTTACCCGCAGTGTTATTATTGGTTTTAAAAGTTCTGTATCTTCCCTCCTTGCACCCCCATTCCCTGAAGCCCTTGTCAATCTGTATCCCCTGCGCCCCGGTTGGCTATCCTCTCAAAACCCCTCCCATCTTTCCATCCCTCTTAACCCGATGTTCGCCACCGTTTGGGGCTCTTGGCTCTTTGGAATCCCGCTGCCTCCTGCTCCCCTCGTTCCGTCCCGGTCCCATCTGCCTTCTCCTCCCTGCCATCCCTACCAATAAACCCTGGATTCGCAAAGCTGAGAGACTGCATTTCCTTTATTCGCCGAGGCTCCTATTATCCTGTCTTCAAGAAGCCAGCCCTAGCACGGGTTCGGGTCCCGCGGGTCCCGGCTCCACCTCGCCCACAGCAGTGTGGTAAGCACACGGGGGGAACCTCTTTTGTGGGGTTTTGGGGTTCCCCTGCCTCCCCAGAGAGAGAAAACCTCATATACTGCAGAATCCAAATCCAAAATAGAAGCCCATTCATTTATTTCTTTTAGAAAATACCTGGTTCATTGAATGGTATGAAGACCCCAGGGCAACCAGGACAGCATGTCAGGTTTGCACAGTCTCTTTGCTACAGGTCCAGGATGCATCAACGACTGGGGACAAAGCCTTCTCTGTTACACTAAGGCAGGTGTATTCACCCCTTGAATGTCTTTCTGTCTTTGCTGCTCTTTAAGGTACTCACTTGACATCTTTTATGTCACCTTTGCTACTACTCTATGAGATATTGCCTTCCAGCATAGGTTTTAATGAATCCCTCCAGGACGCACAATAAATTGAGAGTCAAGTTGTACCAGAACATTTTCAGCTAATTATTTTAGTGTCCTTTTAGCACCACATGCTACTGTTTTAGTAGGAAATTGAAAATATGGATGAATAAAAAATAACCCCTTATGGAAATGAAAAATTAGAATCAGTGTAATTTTATTACCCATGTAATGGAGGTGAATCTTCTCTGTAGGATAATGTAGTCACCTGCATCATGTTACAAAAGAGATTGTATAATGACAGGAAGGTAGAGAAAATAAGGTAATCAATCCTTACTTAGACTAGCATGTCAGTTTAAACCTGACTATTTTCTCACAAGACATCCTACAGTCTGGAAAAGAATGATGTTTGCTGAGAAGGCACAGGTAGCCTTGCCTCTTTGTTGTACAGCCAAGCAACTAAAATCAGGTGGAAAGCTCCCTTGAACAGTTATGCACAAATCTTTGTGTGTTGCTTTGGGTTTTTTAATGATTGATGGACACGGCTGCCATTTGAATCCTCATTTGGCTTCAGCAGTTCTTTACATAAATGCATAAATAGGACTTTCTTAACAGCTGTTTTTTCTGTTTGCTTGTGTGTCAGAATTGTGTCTCAAAGTTGCTATGCTTTGATAAATTCTGTTGCTATTTGCCTTCATGTACCTGAAAAGACTATGACCATTCCAATGTCTTTGGAATACTAAAAAGATTTCAAAAGGAAGATACAGCAGTGTGTGCTGTATGTCACAATATTGACAAAATAATGCTAGAGTGAAAGTAATTTTATCCTGGTCAGATTTTTTTTGGCTGCATTAGTACAATGTTGGTACATTAAGATTCAGATTTGCTAAAAGGAGTGATTTTGATTACATCCCACAACAGGCTAATCATCAAAAGATAATAAATGACATCCAAGCTAAAAATTCAGAACAAACAATATATTTAGTGTATTACATATGCTTTGCAGATCACAGAATTGTTTCAGCACAGGTAAATTCATGAACATCATATCTAATAACCATAATTGATCAGGGGTGTAAATGATGCATATGAGTGTTTTATTAGATCAAGACTTGCCAGAAGGTCAAAGGAAATCTATATCTTGTTAAGAACAATTTTATAATTTAAATATATTTTGATATGTTTTCAATTTTTTAAGTAATTATCCCAAAGTAAAAAAAAAAAAGTTTACAGTGAATATTTGATTTTTTTGTGTGGCTTTCCATTTGCGTGAGTTAGTTGCCATCACAAAGAATACCAAGGTACAATTTTTATTCCTAGTTTGGTATTGAACAAATCTTTTAAACAAGAGGAAAAATGAAAAAGCTAGGGTGTTACCGAAACAAGTAGTGCTAGGCCTCACTGCAGATGGTCAGAAAGCATATAGATTATTTTTTCTAAGGTCAACATTCGTCTCTTTCAAGTCAGGAATCTAAACAAGCTAATAAATAAATAAATAATGAGCTATCCTGTGGAAATGAGTTATTGCACAGAAAATACCTTCAGGACAAAACTCACAGTAGTATGGATGTGTGAAATGATAGTCTGAAACAGTTTGTGAGTTACATGTTTTGAAAATTTGTAAATGTTTGGGATGAATGATCTTTGGTTTACCAGTATGGGGTTAATTTGACATTTTTAAAGCAAATAATGGTTTATGTTAAGATTTAAATTAAGCTCTTATTTTCCTGAAAAGAGATATTATATTCCTATAGATATTGTGCTTGTTATACTTCTAGATTCATATAACCTAGAGTGAAGTGCAAGAGCATACATATCATAAGGAGGAAAGAATTTTTCAACAGCTGAAGAAAGGTACCTGTACCACTTACTCAAGACTACTAAATCATGAGCATGCAAAACATTTTTTTTAATGAAGATTCATTTTCAAGACGAATAAAGACTTTTTATCCAAAAATTTGTTAACTTAACAATTTGGTTTTAATTTTTTTGCGTGGGTATGCCTTAGTTTCATTTGATCCAATATATATTATTTCATGTTGGAAGTTACATAACAATAGTATAGATGAGCTACTAGAAAATTGAATGCATTTATCAGTACTGCCTTATACCATCTTGAGATTTACTATGCCTAATTTAATTCATATTATGATGAAAAATAAAGGGTTTTAATCTGAAGACAAGTGGATTATTTAGGTACATTTATATATCTTCTGCTCATTTTATGCATGCCTAGTCATAATATCGATATACTATATTTATATGCATCTTCAGAAATATTTTTTTCTCCTGTTCCAGGGACAAAAGCAAGAATAAGGACAGCTTTATACAGCCTGGATAAGTTAGTATTAATCACAGCACCCACATTCCAAGACTGGTCATTTTGTGTCTTTTACTTTAAAACAAATAAGTTGTGTTTGCACTGTAATTTTATAACAACACAAAGTATGGTTTTGTCAGGGATTTATCTATGAAAAAGAAAGAGTCTTGGTATCAAAGCAAGACGAGTTCTTTCCTTAGTAGGAATGTGCTTGTTTCTGTTTTGTTTTGATGGGGTTTTTTTGGTGGTTGTTGTTGCTGTTTAGTTGGGGGGGGGTTTTTTTGTTTGTTTGTTTTAAATTACTACTAATGAGACTGTTCCCTTCTGTACAGAAAAGGAAATATGAATTTGGATAAATATTTTATTTTAAGTGATTTTCCAGAGAGAAATATATTAATATGGATGGGTCTTCATTGTTCGTTAAGACAATGCATGGTGACATCTAGTTACCTTGGACTGTGATTCTCACTACTTGGTAAAAGTTTAAAACTTAGGAAACATTGTACATTTATATTCTCTCCTCTTTGTTTCCATGCTTTCTCCTTGACTCTGCAGCTTCTGTACTCCAACCGGGGGGCTAGAGCCTCCCCTCAAATTCAAACTTTTCTGGCCAAGGTTAGGACTGATCCTCAGTTTCCATTCTACTTCAGGCACTAGGCTGTTATTTAATGTGAACCACCTCGATCTCTGGCTGTCATTTTGCATAAGAATGGCCTTGGGGTTGCTGTGTTTTTCTTGTATGGATGATACGTGCATGTCAGATGTCTTTGAAAAATCAGATCAGCTTGGGCCTGTCAGTGAAGTGTCTGCCTGGTTTGAAAATGTCCAAACAGCCTGAGGTTTCTGAAAAGTCTGGAAAGCTTAGATCTGTCAGCTTTGTGGTATACCTGGCCCTGAAAAACTATGAAATCTAGAGAATTAACTTTAATAAAATTATCTACAATTCCTTACATTCCTTACCAATCATTTTCTGGAATCACAAACTTGGATTTACCTATTACAATTATATTTAAGCTTCCCTTTATATATTAGTAAGGGCTTTTAGATTTTTTTGGGGGTGGGTACTACTTTAGAGAGTCACACATATTCGTGTATTTGATATGATGCTTGTATTTTCCACTTATTGGACTGGCATTACTGACTACTGCTACTTTTATTATACTAATGAAAATATAACTACCTAAGATGACAAAGACAATTAGAAACTGTGTATGGAATTATTGAATAATCATTTATTTATTATGTTTAGTATGTAATAATATCCTAGAAAGTGAATATAGATGTTTCTTAAGTTCTTTGCAATATTCATTATTTCAAAGTCAGTTGCATTCATTACAGTGGCTAATTCTTCTTTGCAAATACAGAGACACACATATATATTAAACCCTTCCCAGTTAATTGCAACTTTAATTTGAACACTTGACTTTGGGGATTAAGGTATTCAATTATTAGTTCCATCTTTGAAAGTCAGCCCTTTTATTTTGTGTTTCATTATTCATTTTGTTTCATTCTCAGCTAAATTACAAAATAGGGCTGTCTGCTTTGATGAAAAATTTTGAAATGTATTTAACATTTCAAAAAAATTTGCACTTTATATTTATATATTCATTTAATGGGATTGTAAAGACTACAGTCTAAAAAGACTGTTCACTTTGGCACCATTTCAACAGACTTGTTTTGGTTTGAATCTCTTCTACGTTACAGAGAATTTTGCCCATCCTATGAAACTCCACTTGTGATCAAAATTAATTAATCTCTAGAATAAACAGTAATACTTTCCACTAATTCTCTATGGAGCTGTATGTATTAAACATAAATATGGACTTTAATAATGTAATCTGTCAAAGTCAATCAGACTGTATTGATGATAAGGTACTTGGCTGTTTACTCAAACCTGAATTGCCAGAAAATTTTAAAAGTTCTGCAAGTCGGGATTCCCAGCCAAAAGAGCACCTGTGAATAAAATGGAAATAGCTCTTCAGAGTAATTTCAATTTTATTAACCAGCTTACTTTGCTTAAAGGAAAACCAAAATGAGATTAGTGGAGGAAAATTTCTCATAGCATTATATTCACTATTAAAAATAAAATAAATCCCAAAAACCAAAAAGAAAACCAACAAAATTAAACCCCAAACAAAAATGATGGGAGAAAAAGGAAAATATGAACAGTTTACCTTACAAGTACCTTTGGTAAAAATAAATATTAGAATAAAACACAGACAAGGACATTTAGCTATAGTGCTTTCTATGATTTTTTTTTCTTTTTGGTAGAAATAATTCCTATATATGCCCATAATACTGCTGTGTTTGCAGTTCAGTAAACATGCAGCTTAAGCAAAGATAACTGTGTCAGCAGTTGATTGCAGATCAATATTTCCACAGTACTGCTGAGTGCTGAATTAAGAAAGTTGTCTATTTCAGAGATAAATAATGCTGATGACTGAAGTAAAACTTAATTTATCTGGGGGAAAGATCAGTCTTGGAGACAGCTAAAATCTGTGTGTGTAAAATTTTTATTTCACCTCCTCTGTAGCCATGCAATAATAGAAATGAAAGATTTGTAGCATATGAGCAATACTAGAAACATGAAATAAGTGTGTTTCTGGACGAGTTAGTGCATTCTTTATTTGCATTTTTCATTATATTTAGCTTATTTACTGAATATTGAAAAATCCAAGACAAATATCTTCCTGATGCAAACCTATAAAAGAATAAGGGTGTCTGTCTTTGTCCTCGACATTTTATAACATTTCCATTAAAGGAAAACAATGCATCCAGTTTTCAAGTGGATGGTGAAGTGGTTCACACAATCCTGGCAAAATTCTGGAAGCTGTGAAAACAACTTTTTTTCTTTTTACTTACTATTGTTTTTCATCAAAGGCAGAATCAACATGAAAAACTAATGAAAAATCCCTATAATAAACTGGATACATCCCTGAGTAATAATTCTTAATATCATTTAGGGGGCTTAATAAATTGGCATGGAGACTTACCTTTAAAGCAAACCTTCAGCTTTTGACACACTGCATTGTCTCCATGATAATGCTGTCCTAGATGTACAATGACATTGAATCAGTAAGTAGACAGACTTCTTTGTTCATTGATATTGTTAGCAAATTAAGAGAGTGAAAATACTTCAGTGTACAGTGAGCAATGTGTTGTATCTGGGGATCCTAATCTATACATAGTAATTGGGGGCATGAGATGAATAAACCATCTCTCAAAATTCAGATCCAAAAGATACTTTCTAATGTGAACATATGGCAAGAAATATGTTTTTGTAACTGTATATCTTGAAGGCTATCTTCAGGTATTTCATGCTTACATGATCTCTATGAAACCTATATTTTTTAATACAACAACCTCCAAAACAGGTCTTTCCCAATGACAGGCTGGTATTTTAAATGCTGCCACAGAAGCCCAAACTACCGACAGTTCATCATTCTTAGGATCTACTGTCCCATATGGTAAACAAAGTTCAACAGTGGTGCCTGGAATATTGTCACATGTTTATCAAATTTCATAACTAATATGAATATATTTTTTACTGGTGCTACAGTCAATAATAATGAAGTAAAAATGTTTGGTGGCAAAGTAAGGTTTTTCCCCTTTCTCTGCCTTCCCTGACAGGGAAAAGTGCAAATATCACTTTTCACTTCACAGCTTTTGCACAAAAGCAGGAAAATATTAGGTATTTGTGTTTGGTTTTTGGTTTTTTTTTGGGGGTGGGCATTTTTGCTGTTGTTTTTTTCTTTTGGTTTGTTTGTTTGTTTGTTTTTCTAATAGGAGCTGCAAAAAAACCCCAACTAACTGAAGTTCACAGCTTTATGAAAAACAATTGCCAAAGGAAAGAGATAGTTAAAAGTGTGATAAGTAAAGCCTGACGGTGAGGTGAACTCATACAGTGCTATGAATCATTATGAATGGAGCTTATGTAGTGCTATAGGGTAGAAAGGAGATATTTCCCATATGGCAATGTTCGGTGTAATGGAAACAATTGGGTTTAACAACTGAAAACTTCTCCAAAATATTAGTAGTGGTGGCCTGAGGGTAGGCATCATAAAATTCCCTTCTGCATGAGTTTCAGGGAACAGGTTCTACAGATGCCAACAGATATGGCTGAAAAAATATCTGTGAGAAAATAGTAGGCTGAAGAGTGAAAAATAGATGCTGAGCAGTAGTTTGTAAATGTGTCTAATACCTGATGAGCTCTGGAGCCTTGCAGCCCTGCTGAGTCCACAAGTGCAGATGAGTTCAGAATGTCCATAGTCTGCTGCCTCTACCTAAGGTCAGCAGTAAACACCAGCATGAGCAATGTGTTTGTGTAGTTCAGGGCACATCCAAGAAGCTGATGGGTGTTATATGCAGATAAGTGCTTCAGAATTACATAAACACCTGATGAAAGAAGGACCCTCTTGAAGGACTTTCAGGAAAACACCCCAGCAGCCACACTGTAACTTCTGCTTCTGTGCTAACAGCTATGGCTGGCCTGTCAGTCGTTGCTCAAAACAAGTGACAATCAATAATTGTGAGTATGCATCTCTGCGTGCCTGCCTGTGCTAATGGGAAGGGGCATGTGAATGTATTGTACAGACAATTATCTGCTCTTAATAACAGCTTAATTAAAAGGTGTTCTAGTAAATATTGGTTGTAATTTGTGTCTCTCCTAATTAGATCCCCTTAACAGAGAAAAGGGTTTTACAACAGGAAATGAGTCTTTCATGCTTTTTGGAGAAAGAATGGTCAAGAGGTTGGCATGAAGGTTTTAAAGGTGAAATTGAGATTAGTGTCTGTGAGAAAAACAGCAGAAGAGATGAAAGGGGAGGTAATAAAAAGGTTATGACAGATAAAAATTGTTGAACTGATTCAGTGGTCCAAGAAAAGTATCTTATCCTCCCATCCACTCAGTTCACAGACCCCTATCAGAAGCAGTGTTGAACAAAACCTCCTTTCTCTGAGATTGAAATCTACAAGAATAATGAGGAGAGAACTGAAGGAGACTAACTTCTTGTCAAGTGGCCTGTACATACCTTAATCAGAAAGCTGCTACTTTATTTGTTTATTTCAACACAAAGCTATGTAATCCCACTTGAACTTTTAAATTAAGCATGCTGTGTTTCTGGATTCTATTTTATGGAAGCTAATACATAACATATTAAAACTTAAGCTAGACCAAAATATAGGCCTTAAAATGCATCATCCTGCTGTATTTTGAAAAGAATACAATTTCTGCACGATTTTTTCTTGTATTTGGAAAGGAAAAAAAAAAGATTTTGCTCTCAAGCACTTGTCCCCACAATGTCCTACAACGGTGGAAGGAAATTGGTATCAATCTTTTAGAAACAGTAATTTCACAGACTAGCCTGAATAATACCTGGTTAGGGCCCATCATCTGGACTAGAACAGAAATAACTGTGCTGTCACAAAGCACAGACTATGATGGTAATCACTTGGAGACAGAGTGTACGAAACGTATCAAAGCTCAGAGAACATATTTAGAATTTTACTCTGCTTTAAAACAGTGATAGATGGGAGGTTTTTATGTACTTACATAGCAATTTCACAGTAAAGCTCTCCAGATGGCTTTAAACGCTGCTGAACAAGAAAAGAGGTCAATACTTTATACTGATCCATGGATGGTGGCAAATGTGGAGGTGACAGCAGCAATGGAATCAGACCGACTGACAGGGCAGACACAAACACATCTGAGCTGCCACACTGTGACAAGATATTGTCTGGGTGACAAGATATTCTCCCACATGGAGAACCTGGCTGTGAAACTGTGCCATGAAGATGTTAATGCACCTGAATATGGCCACTGAAGATCACCAGAACAGCTAACATGTGGTCAGGCTGATGAGATTAAGGTGTTTCAAGTGGATCTGCACTATCAACATAATGGTGAATTATTTCTAGGTCAGTGGGCCCATGACCACTTAGGCCACTAAGAAAGAGATGTAACATAGAGAGGGGCTTGTGATTGAAACATGGACACAATCCCACAAGTTATACATGGATGTGAAACACGTGCTGAAATTAAGCAAGTCAAGAGTTTAAAGACTGTCAGGTATGGAGGATGATGGATGAAATATGAGTAGGTCTGGCAGATTGACTATATTGCACTCCCACAAACCTGCAAGCACCATGTGGTTACAGTGGGGAAAGAAACCACTGGAAGCCTGGAAACATGTGCTGTTGCCCATGCCACCACCCAGAATAATATCCTGGGCCTTCAAAAGTCTTATGGTGATATGGTACTCCATAATTGGATGGGGTTAGAAGCAAGAATCTATATTGTACTTAGTTGCCAGCTGGGGTTAAACCGTGACAGAAGTACATGCTGTAAATTATCTTCTGAGGAAACCTTTTTTTCAGACTTGCAATAGGTATTAATGTAATTAATTTTCTTTCAGATTGCTATCTAATGTAATGTTTTATACAATTTCAAAGGTGATGGGGGGGGGTTGGGTTTTTTTGTGAATTAGCATGGTTTTTATATTGGAATTATGAATTTGGGTATCTGTTTGTTATTAGATGAAAACTTTTTGTCCAGATTTTGAAGGTTCATGAGTATGCTTAACCTCAGAAGCATGTTTCTTGAGCAAATATTTGAAATTAGAGGTTTTTTTCTCATTCCACTTTAATAACTATCAATTAAAGGGTATAAAACATCTCTGCATGATTCTTAATTAAAGAAATTAGATTAAAAATATGTAAGAAAACACTGCTTATGCAAATAGGTTTTCACTGTGGTTGTAGACAGAAACTCTAGAAAAAAGTATGTAAAAATAAGAGCATTTTTCAAAGTTTTTTAATACTTATTGTATATGGTTTATTTCTTCACATATTTAATGTAGCTGTGTTTTTTTCAAATGTACACCAAAATTGTTAACATGATAGAAAACAGCATTTCAAACACTATGATAGATTTTATGAAGGATTATAGGAGATAGAAGGGTGTAAATAAGATTAAGCAAATGCCAGGTTTTATCCAGCTCTTTTTTTTTTTTCCAGAATAGTCATAGACTGCTGTTAATTGGCTTTATCTAGCTGTTCTGATTCTTTTTTTTTTCCTTCAGAATTTCCAATGTAGATTTTGCTCCTGCTGACAGACATCTGCTCTGGGAAGGTTGCCATAACACTATTTAAATAACAAAGTGTAATTTATTGGTACAAATCAGGAGAAAATACATCATAGCAATTGTAAAAACTTTGCATTGTTGAAGTTTACTTCATGGGGTAGGGACACTTAAGGGTATCTGTCAATTATTTATATGTAACAATGAAGAAACTGTTAATGCAGACATCTGAGTTCATGGCTGAGAAATTTGGCTAGAAAGTAGACTTGCTTGCCAAAACATTTTGCTTCACCACTGTTCTCAGGTTGAAGACTAACTAAGCAGAATACTAAGTCTCTTCAGCCAAAGATGCTAGTCATCTCCCACACAGCTCCCAAATCTGCTAGGAGTAAAAATCCTTGTATTTTCTCCCTAACTTGGGACAATAGTTATGGCTTACACCCTTAAAAACATTCCAAGTCATATAACACATTCATAGCATGGTGATCTATTTAATTTTACTGAAGAAACACATTTCTTTGCTATATAACTAGCTTGAGAAGCAGTTTAGAAATTTACGAGAATTAAAATTAGATGAAAATTAGGATATCATTTAATTTCCAGCAGTAAACCGAACATGAAAACATTATTAATAGATTAAAAGGTGGATGATTCAGCTTGGAATTTCATTTTGCAGCTGAAATATTTTAGAGTTTCATTTTACTTAAACAGGAAATATTTTGATTTCTCTCAGAAGTTTTCAAACACAAAATCAGTTTTTCTTTCTGTCTTCTTTTATTTACCTCTGCATTTACTGCATATCAAATTTCAATATATGTATTTTTGTGTGGTTTAATTCTCTTTCTTTCTGAGTAGAAGCGCAAAGAATGAACATTTACAACTGTACCGTATATACTCATTTGGAAAAAAAACTACCAACCAACCAAAAACTTCCCACCAATTAACCAAAAGGAAAAAACCCAAAAAACCCCCAAAGATCTTAGAGTTGCTAAACATAGAGAATAAATGAAACTAAGGATCACATTAAGGTAATAGAAGCTAAACATACATGTCCTCAATTAAAAGATGAGTAAATAAAATTCTGCATATTAAAGTTTACAAAATCTCTAGCTTTGAATTGATAATGTCTAGTTTTCTTAGTAGAACAGGAATGCTATGCATATATATGTATATGTGTTAGATCTAGTACTACTGTTTATATACGCTATTTGGAATTAATAATTTTGCTCTTGTATCTCACAGAATGAAACAGAATTTTGTTTTTGAACTAAAAGTGATTTAAGTGTTCTTCCAAATTCCTGTTCCACCATACCATACCATACCATACCAACCATTGAAATCTCTGGCAAACTCTCCATATAAATGTAGTCATAAATATCATAGATTCTACGTGAAATATTAATAGTGTATCTAATTATTTGCAAGTCAGATGCCTGAGAACAGGGACACAAGAAAAAGCATCCTTAGTGAAAAAAACCCTAGAGCTGAAGAAATAGAGTTGCTTTAGGGAAATCTCCTCAGGGAGAGGGCTTCATTTTATTGTTCTTCAGATCAATAATTTCATGTTGTGGTTTTAAAGAGGAGGTAGGATTCATTGTCTTCTTTAATAACCCCAGTGGAAGATTTTTTGTGGAATTTAATTTTATATATATTCCATGCTTTTTAGAGTTTGATTTTTTTTTTGAGAACTTGACTATGTGGTAATCAGAGGTATTAGGCAAATATTTCAAATGCAGACACTGTGGCAATAAGCCATATTGAGAAAATAATTATATCCTTTGGTATTTTTTTGTTAATTTAATGAAATAATTTTATTTTAGTAATATGCTGATTTAAAGCAAAGGTTGCCTTGTTGCCCAGACATATCGCCTTAACTAAACCTTTTTCTATATTTTTTTAAAGATTATGGTCAATCAAATAAAAATTAGAGTCAATTTGAGTGTCTTAAAAATATCTACGGTTGCTACTAAAGCCGATACCCAAAAATTGCGTCATTTATTCTGGCTGCTTTGTTCCCAACCCTTAATATTAATGTTCTGATAACTTTTCTGCTAAAAGAGCATATGATTTTTAAAATGGAAATTGGTAAATGTGTGTTCTCATGCTTACAAATATGTCTGCATGGTTTGGTAGAAAAATCAGTACATGCACCTAATAAAAAATTCATAGTAAATGCAGAAAACTGAGCTGTATTCTTTAAAATTGTGTAATATCTGAGCATACATATATTTATTTTCTTATACATTTTACAGTGAATTTTTGACAAATAGGTGTCTCAGCTAACAAATCCCAGTCAACTTCAGTATGGTTCATTACTGGGGATGGATAATCCTCCTTCTCTTTTATACATTGATTTGGTCATTTGACAGTAATTACAAAACTGCTTTCTTGCATATGAATTGTAGCCTAATTAAACTGGCCTGCAGGCAGCCACAGCAATGATGCTGGTTAAGCAGCATTTTCTACATTCCCAAATGCTACAATGTTCTTTTTGCTTTTGCTGATTTCATGCATTTTCTGCCAAGTTAAGCTACCGAGGCAATGCTGTAGGGGAAGTTTTCACTGAAAATGCAATCTTCCTAGGTCTCTTACAGAAATTAACAGAGGAGTTGGCTGTCCAAATCTGGTAATATTTCAGTTAATCGGTTTAATTGATTACAGATTTTATTGAATACATATGTTATTGATTACAGAAAAGTTGTGATTTTTTTAATTAAAAGTGAATACATTCTGGAGATCTTTAATATTTTGCTTTGTGTTTTGATCCTGTGAACCACTAAGCATAAAAGCCCCTCAGTACCCTCAGCTGTTGGTCTCTCTGGAGGCCTTCGTTTGGAGACAGGGTACTTGCCTTAGAACAGATGTTCTAAAGTTAGCAACTAAAGGTTAATATTATACTAGTAAATTGCAGCATTCTTTAGTGTGTTGTTTGGATAGATAGTAATGAGATATAAATTTAAATTACATCCTCAATATATCATTAGTAGGAATAATTGTTATGTGGCATACCTGTGAAGCTTTTTCTACCTCTTTTAAAGACATTTGCAAGAGAGTAATTGGCAGAGAGTTGCTGTTTATTCCTCTGTAAAGCTAGGCTGTATTGTCAAGCCTTTAGCCAGAAGGTTGAGGGTAATGATTCTTCCTCTGTATTCATCATGTGTTCACATCTTCTAAATGAGTTGAACATGCCCATGTTAAGATGGATTTGATCATTAGGGCCACTTTTGAAATGGTTTCTCTCCTTTGCCTGTTTATAACTACATTGTACTGTGTTCAGTAATATTCATGCTGATTAACAATGTGCTGGTAATTCACAGTATGTGCACATGTGAAGAACAATTTATTTTCTGAAGTTTCTTTTAGCACAAGTTCACTTATTTGTGGAGACACATGTTCCATGTAAATAGAATTCTTTATTCTTTCATCTGCCAATGTACCTTATTTATGGTTTTTGGTTTTTTTTTAAGAGAACATGTAATTTATTTTTAACCCAAATAGTTAAGCTTGTTATATTTTGGCATATTGAAAAAAAACATAAAGGTTCTTTGAGATGAAAACATGGCTTTCTTTCAGATTTGTTGCTATCGTTTCCAGTTTCTCCCTTGAACCCTTTAAGGCCGTATTTTCAGCTAGCATTAATGGATTTGGACCAATGTGGGCCATCAATACTAGATCAGTATCAGCTGACTTTACCAGCCTCACAAAAATTATAGTTACAGTTTGTCTCTCTGGTCCAAAAGGACAGTAAATACTGTAGGTGTCAGATTGCCACTTCCTGAACACAGTTTTCATTCTTCTTTTTATAGATTCTCCAGCAATAATCATCCATCTTCTGTGAATGCTGGAAAAGATCTTTGAATCCTTTCCTGTGTGCTGTGCTGAATGCAGCACAGGAGATATATGTCAGTTATGCCAACATATGGTCCTGCAAAAATAAATTTCAGTTTCTATACTGGGAACATGACAGACAATTTTTATTCTTCAGGAGAACTTGTCCTTGGGTTCTGTGGTATTTAATGTTTGTTTGTTATATTCCCTTTCCTTTTTTTAAATTTGGTTTTAGTTAGTTTGGATTGTTTGGGAGGATGAGGATTGCCCATACAGTGTCTTCTTTGGCCATTTAGGGTCTTCCCCTGCTTGTCTTATTTTGCTGCATAAACTAATAGAGCATCTTGAATGCAGTTGAATAAGACTTCCTCTGAACTCACTGTCCTTTTCCCCTCCTACAGTTTGGTTTTGGCACAGGAAAAAAAACAAAAACCCACCAACTTTAGATAGATTTAAAAAGTATATACATATTAAACAAAGAGGGGTTTTGCACCTATGTTCAGCACAATAATAAACAAATACATGTACCTAGAAATGTATGTCAGTTTTTCCTTAGGTTACTTTCTTTGCTGTACATTTTTCCCCCCGGGTTGGATCTTTCTTTCCAAGCTTTGTCTCTCAGTATTTTTCCAGATAATGTTATAAGCATAACAACTCTTGTAAGGGTGCCTATTTAAGGTGTAGCTGTAAAATTTGTTCATTTAATTTGGGTGTGCTTTATTGTCTGACCTGTATCACTCAGATCAACATTTCTAGTGCTTTCTTCAATAGTTGTGTTTTTGTATACAGAGTGAATTCTGTTGCTCGTATTGGCACATTAACTGCATATCTAACTGAAGCAGTTCCTTCCTTTGATCTGGTTCAATACTGTGGTGATCAGGTTTTTAGATATGCCATCTGCCAATCCTGCGGCATGATTAGGTTAATATCTGAATTCTTTAGTGTTTTAAATCATTGTAGCTGCTGCCCAGTGTGCTTAGCAGTCTGCTGGATGTGCATCTCTATGCAAACATGGTGATATCCTTGGGACTGAGGTGAACACTGTAACAATGGGTTAAGAGGAATATTTGTGTTTCCTCACAGATTTCTTCAACAGCTTTTCCTTACATGTGCCGGTTTTTGGGTTTTTTTGACTCAATAATCCTTGTGGGTCCTTTCCAAATCAGTTTATTCTGTGATTTTAATTCCAAGTTCTATTCATAGCATTCAGCACTTGGAACAGTCACTGTTAGATAATGCTTAAGGACTGAATTGTGTTTTCTTTCACACAATTGTCTCTATTAAAATTTTCACTGTAATCCAAAACTTTAATTGTTTTTCATTTTTGTAATCCATATGGAACTGATTAGAAATAAAATTAGCACTCAAGTATTTCCTAATACAAGTGTATATGTAGAAACTAATCAGTACTTCAGATATATAATTAAGTAAATGGCTGCAAAAAAAAGATTACTGAAGAGCAAGTCAACAGTTTGATTAAATTTTTGAGAAGCATATTAACAAATGGGCAGAAATAATGTTTGTACTCTTTTACTTGCCATCTGTCCTCTTTATTCACTTCGGGTAATGTTCATTTCATTACTTGAGGGTACAGATATCACCTCAAGAAGGTGAATTAATTAATTATGGTTTCATTGTCAGAAATGTAGTACTCCTAAATTCCTCTAAAAAAAACAACAGGTATGGGATATTTTCACCTTTGGCAAGCATAAGGAGTAAAAACCTCCAGACAAAACAATTAAAATCTATTAAAATTACAGAAAAAAATCCACCAAAAACCAGAAAGCAGGACCCTTTGAACATAAATGTCAGAAAATCAAAGGTCAAGGGGGAAAATCAAGTGCTTCATACTATTTTTATATTCATAATATAATGCTTTTGGCAATGATAAAATTCATCTTCATAGTAACTTGTATGGTACTATGTTTCATATTTGTGACAAAACCAATGCAAAAGGAGGGTTAATTTAGTTGTTGAGCAGTGCTTACACAGCATCAAGGCCCTTTCTGCTTCTGTTGTGGTTTAGCCCCAGATAGCAGCCAAGCCCCTCAGACCTGCTAGCTCACTCCCCCACCAGTGGGATCAGCGGAGGAATGGAAAGGGTACCAAGCTGGAAAACTCTTGGGTTGAGACAAAGTTTAATAGGGAGAATGAAAGCCTCACACACAGGCAAAGTAAAACAAGGAATGAATCCACTCCTTCCCATGGGCAAGCAGGTGTACAGCCATCTCCAGGAGAGCAGGGGCCCATCACACGTAACAGTTCTTTGGGAAGACAAATGCCATCACTCAAAAAATCCCCTCCTTTCCTCTTTCTTTGCCCCAGATTTATGTACAAAGCCTGTTCTATGACCTGATTATGCTAGCGGCCTCTGCCTGAGGAAAGGAAGGATAGACTCAGGAAAAAACCCCACAACCAACAAAACCCCACAACCTGGAGTTTAAAGAGAATGTCAAATAATTTAAAAAAAAAAAGGAATCCAAAAAAAGCATGAATGAGTGGAAGAAATTCTGTAGAATGGACTTAATGAGTAGACCTAAAATCAGTTAAAATTGTATTTTATGAAATTACTATTGTAACAAGGAGGAAAAAAAAATACAGTATTATGTTAAAGACTGAGAAATGTGGTCTTCTCTGTACCATCCTCTATTGTAGTTAGGTAAGTCCAGTGTTTGCTTTACATTCTTCAGTTAAAACAATTCCTAGAGTAAATGGCACTTAATGTTCCCAACACTAAGCACAAAGATTTTTTTTTTTTCTGAATAAATTTAAATATCTTGGTTGACAGAACAGGAAGTCTGAAGTTAGAACCCCTTACAGTTTAGAATTTAGTTATAGTTTCCCAAGGATATTTCTCATTCAGATTTGAATTCTGTTATTCAAATGATGAGTATTAGTAACAATCCAGATAAAAGCTCTCACAACCTTTTATTTTTCCCTTCTGTGTTGAAATATTTTCACGTGATAGTGGGTATAGCTGATCAAAAGTGTTCCTGTAATATAGCATGTAAATATCTTTCCCAAAACAAAGAAAAAAACGTATATGCCTTTTGAAAGACGGGAGGAGATTGGTGGCTCAAAACATTTTAGGGCTTTGTGTTTAAGGAAAGGGACAGGTAGGGCCTTGTCTTTGGTGAGGTGATGCCTTGCCCTACACACCCTACACCCCCAGGCTGTATCCCAGCCCTGCAGTGCCCCTCAATCCCTGGCACACTGGAGACAATGCTCCACACCTGCCCCTGGAGCCCCACCCCAGCTCCTGAGTGGCCAAATGACCAGAAGTCCCACCTGGGGGAAGGAATCAGGAAATCCAAAGGATACTTAAGGCAGAGCTCAAGGCAAGCACGTCTCAACCTGACCTCTTAGAATTTGTATCAACTGAACACAAATGGAACCAGGAGGTGTAAATATAGTTGTACTTTTCTATATATTTTCTGTCTTTCTTTCTTTTTCTTCTTCTAATTCCCTCTTCTCAGAGTTTTTGGGAAATGTTTTGAGTTACATAAAATTGGGCACGCTTAGTTTGCTAAGTTGAATAAGCTAATGTTAATGTTTTGAGGAGTGCTTTATGTGGATTGAATGCTGCTCTAAATATTTTGCCAAATTTTTCTGTTTGTCTAAAGTTACCAGTAAAATTTTTGTTGTTTTGACCTCTTGAGAATATCTTGCCAATATTTCTCCCATGCATCTGACTCAGAGTGCGTGAACAACTGTAAGCCCTCCTAAGAGTGTTGTTGAGCGTGGATTTTGGGGCTTTACAGTGACTGTGTTACAAAACAAATATTACTGGTGTCTCTTATATTTTGTCCCAGGCAAGGTTATTGACCCAAGTAACTGATCATCACAATCATTGACTGCAATTTTGGAAAATGCTATGTCATTCAAATTGAGCAGTGTAAACACTGACAAAAATATATTCTGTAGACCCATTACAGAGTCGATATGCTAGCATATTCCAGAGGGTTTAGGGAAGAAAACTTTGTTACGTCCCTAATTATAAGAGATATGCAAATGCTTCTTATTATTTAGACATAGATAGATTTTATAGTAATTTTTTTGCAGGGTCAAACCAGAAGTGGACTGTGAAGATCTTGTGAGCAAGTTTGCCATGTAGTTATTGAAAATGAGAACCTCGGATTTCCATATAACTTGTCATTAAAGACAAATGCAGATGGTGTTTTTATTTTTGAATCTCCTTTCCATCTGTGGCCTGTATGTATGCAAATAACTGAGCTAATTTCAGATAAAAGGATTCTGTTCAAGTGCAAAATTTCAACTAGCCTGCTTTCAGTGGAAATGGAACTTTTTATGAGTGAATTTGCCTAGATAATTGCTCTTTCATTAAAACAGTTTGAATCCAAAGACTATGAATTCCATTTACCAGATGGAAGAAGTATTTCTTTAAAATTATTACATGAGGAGAACACTTCTTCCTAGACAGAATTTCACCATAACACATTTAATATTTGTTCATTTTTAAAGACAATCATCCTGTCAGAAAAAGTAGTTTTATTTACTCTTATCAAATTCAGTTACTGGCAATAATCTCAGACAAAAATGTGCCTGTGTGAAGAGGAGACGATATCTGAATTAATAACTTGTGGTGGATTATTAAACTACAGGCAATGTTAGGTTTGAATTTCATTATGGCATGCTATGAGAAAGCAAAATATATCTGTCTTCTGACATCATTGGAATAACATCACATGCAATTATTTAAAACACCAAACATTTTCCAAGGATCAGAAGAGTCTCAGGAAAAGAAACATTTTCTTCTGCTTCCCTAAGAAATATCTAATTACTGAACTACTGGATAGTTTATTCAATTCATTTTTTATCCTAGTACTGGATAATTTCTCAATTACCTATTTACTTTCATACAGCAACTTCTTATAGATTAGACTACAAAAAGCATGTAAGAGGATAAATCTCATATAATTCTAAAATATAGCAGTCTTTATGATAAGCAGAATAGAGATGGAAAATATTTTTACAGCATTCTGGGGAAGCCAGGAGACATTGTAGTCACAACCTAGCAGCTAATACCCTTACTAGTTTAGTCACATCAATTCTTAACACAGAGTACAGAAATTCTTGTTAATTTAGTAAAATAAATGGTAGTATTATTTTATGTTAATATATTGTAAAGATATTTATTTTTATATTGATATTATTCTACATTTTTATTAACATAAACTGCATTTAGTGTAGAAGCTTTTTTTTTTCTGGGGGGGTAAAAAAAAAATCTATATTTCCAAAACTGCCTTCTAAGCAATTGTCCATTTTATTCTGAAAGTAAGTAGGTTACCAGCAAAATTTAGGTGTCTATTTTGGGGACAGTTTCTGAATGAACTAGAATATATCGCAATTTTGAAAAGCCCTAATCTTCTTTTGCTTCTTCTTTATCTCTTTACATTATAGTATCTTTTTGACACTTTCAGTTTGAATTCTCCCTTGCATTGTAGCACCGCTGCTATGCTATCCATTTTAGACAGAGTTTAGCTGCTGATGTAAAAACTTTTCAAACAGGCATCTCTGCCCATCATTTGAGTACTGCAAGAATAATTATTTCATCATCTTCATATTGTGAGAATTTTAAATTGAATGAGTGATAAAGTCTATTTTCAGTTCAATATTGGCTCTATTATCTATACGATAGTTTCACATATGGGCAGAGGAATCATAAAATGTGAGTCTTCAAAAAGCTTAACACTGATGAAACCATGGCTTCAGTAAGGTTTGTCAGTCAATGCAATTATATACACAAACTGCAAAAAGGACATTAAACAGAGTGTCACAATTTTGGATGACCACATTATAGAGTTAATAGGCTAAAACCAGCAAGAGAGTCTTGCAGACACATGCAACTGTGGTCCTTAATGAAATAATCTAAATACATAAAATTATGTCATAAACTGCATGAAAACTAGCATTTTCTCATCTGTTTCAAGGTTTATTTGGTCTGACCCAATTAACTTAAAAGTTTAACACTTTGTCATGCTGTAGTTCCATATTAAATTCATATTCTCTAGAATAAGAGCATGGAACTCAATGTGGCATTTAATTCACCTGTTCAGCTGTTTTCAACTGCATTATTTTTTCTTACATTGCATTGATTTGTACTGCATATTTAACTCAAAAAAATTTGAAAAATTATGCATAAGGTTCTCAGTTGCCTCAGTACAAACTTGTTTTGATTTCAATAATCTGTTAAATACACCCTGTAAAAGTTAAAGTGCACAAAACATTTATAGACATGCCAGACAACGTGAAACAGTCAAGATTTACAGATTTTAGTTTCTCAGATGGTATTGTGGCAACAGAGTGTTTATGGCAATGCAGTTTTTATTATATCATATCATATCGAAAAATGAAGTTTTTTTAATAGGTACTATTTATGAATGCTTAAATTAAAATATGTTCCTTTTTTCTCTCATTGATCTGCAAGCTAGCAGTGTGCTGATAAAGATTTTTTGTTTCTTATCCTGAGTTAAATTTTATGTCAGTATAATTTTTATTTATTATGACAGAGCTTTTGCCTGCACTATTACAGAATGGCATCTTTGTTCCAGAATCAAACCCCAACAATTCAATTAAGCACAAAAAAAAGAAAAGCCAAACCCAAAGAAAACCAACCCCCTTACTCAGACAGTACAGTCAAGATGTAAAAATAAGACAATCATGGAAATGACCAAGAGAAATAATTATCTTTAACATTTACATTTTCTGTCGCTCACCTCCTCCACCAATCCTTCATCATTGTTTACATGGACACTACACTTGGTGCAGTTTACTCATATTTTTCCATCTCTGTTCAGCAAGGTTTTCAAAATCAGGCTCCATGCAGATCTGAGCAACTGCTCCTGACCTCAGAGCTGCTCCTGCTTTAAACAGGATCTTGGAGTATAGACTTCCTGAAGTCCCTTCCCACCTGAGTGATTCTGTGGTTCCAGAGTTCTATAATTCTCAGTCCATTAATCCCCCAATCTCATTGTCCCTGCAGTGAGAATTTGAAGGAGTATATGTTTTGAAACTGTCCTCCCTTTTTCCAAGCCCTTTCAATTATCATTTTCCCAGTAAGGGAGGATAGAACAGTTGCTCATAAAATAGCGCCAAGATGTAGATTTAAATATTAGGGATTTGCTCAGACCTATCATCAAAAGGGGCAAGCTGAAACCTGCTTCTCAGTTGTAAATATAGTGTCTTTCCAGGTAAGCAGTTCTGCAGATGTGGAAACCTGTGCACATAAGGATAAGTTATACCGTCTGACTATTTAAAATTCTGCTTCTCTGTCAGTTTATAGAGTTGTTGGGTTTTTTTTTCCTGTGAATCATTCTAGCAGTTTGTACTTGAAATAGAAAAGGAAAACACAAGAGATGATCCCAGTTTCCAAAGGATATAGTGAAAATCAAATTGTCTATGTTTTTGTTATGCCAGCACCCAACAGAAGTCAAACTGTGGAGGGGTTATTGTCTCAGTGCCTCTAATTTGCTCATCCACCATAGAAGCTTGAACACTTATTTTGCCAAAATTTCAGTAATTCCAGATTGCTGGACTGCTGTCAATACACAAGGTACTGTCAGATAACACTGTGGGTACACCAGTGGGAGGTTATTTACTTCATGTAAATGTCTTGCCAAAGTTCAATTATAACCTTTAGGTACTTGGGGAACATCATCTGGCTCTCAGTTTGCTAAACTAATGTGATAGACACTGTGAGTTTATTAGCTGAATACCTTAAGCTGTCCATGTCAATGGCAGCCTTTTGTGAGGATTCTGAATAAGCATCAATCATTTTTGATTTTAATAGTTCAGTCTATCTAGTATTCCCAGTTTCTGTCAAGAGAGAGCCCTGTGTTATGACACTGACAGAGCTGGCACAGCTTAGGGCAGTTTCTGACTTCCCAGTAGTTATTTTGAGGCATGTGCAGTTCATTAACTTTTGAGCAAACAAGCATTTTTCTTTCCAGGATAGTTGATTGTGCACAATGTATTGTTCTTGATTTTGAAGGGATAAAGCTGGCTTTGATTTTGCCAGCTGTTCCTTACCTCTCAGATGGAGATAGGAGGCATTTCCATGGAGACAAAGAATGCATGCTTTTGCACAAGTATTATAACTCTACAGTTTGTACAGTTTAATATACAAACTTTATCAGAGATCTAGAACTCTATTTTTTTCCAGCAAATACGTTTTTATAATATTCAAGCCTTTAACTGAGCAGACTAATTTCTTGTCTAATGCATTCATTTGGTAAGCAATTAAATTTAATTAATAAAAGCAACCTTTTAATTTTCTTTATTAACATCCTCATTAATGATTTTTTTTCCCTTTCATATAGCTGTTAGATTTGAGAGAAATAAGATGTAACCCAGGGCAAAATAAAACAAGAAGATCTGGCCAGATTTCTTGCAAGCTGCTATGCTGAAGAATGGTTTGTGAGGACCCAATCTTTTAAAAGTCACTGAACGTGGCTGCTGAACTAGTAAGAACAATATCAGTGCTGGTCTGCTGATCCTCATCTAAAGCTTATCTGACTCATGCCATGACACAGACCCGTGTGTGAAACTGATAGTTCAGTACCTCAATTTTTTCAGGCTGATGCTCAGTTAAAATTGGCTGTCTTTATGCTAATTTGTCTTGCATAGGATAATGAAATTCATGCTGAGAGACAAGGAAATGTGCCAGGAATATTAAAAGCTATAGATATTTCATGTTTAAAACAAACAGGGTAAAAGCCATGCAGCATGAAACAATCTGCTGAGTCGTTTTGAACACCTGTGGTTAAAGATTACCACCAAGGTTTAAAAAAAAGCAAGAATAAAACGTAAGTGAAAAATGCTTCTATATATTTATTTGATGCCAAGGTGAATATTAAGAACATTACTTTTCAGAGTAGCAATGTTTAACCAGACTCTGAGGAGAGGAAGCATATATATCTTAGGTTAATTCTAAGTATTTACATATATAAACATATATGCACATATTTAAATAGCAAACTATTTATTTCCTACTTTTTCACTTGATCACTGACATCCTTGGGTGTACCTAGAAGCAAGCATGAACAATGTAATTATACAGAACTCTACTCTCAGAGTTTATCCAAATTCTGCCACATGGCCTCAAGTTTGCTTAATGTGATCATACTTTACTTTTGCTTGAAGCTGGATTTTCCTTTGGTACTCTGGTCAAAGACAGAGTTGAAGTCTATGATCCTTGGTTATAAGAACTCATAAACTCATTCTGTGGTCTTCCCAAACCTTTTAGATGTGCAGCCCTCCTTCCTGTATAATATACACGTCTTTCAAAGCCACACTTCCAGAGCTCTCCTGAAACTGAACTGTATCCTGAATGTTTATGCTTTTCCTCAGAATTTAGAAGTCACTGCTTCTCCAGTGGTAAAGTGTTATCTCTCCTTAGTGCCTTGATGTAGTAAATTGGAATACACTCTAAGTTTCTACTTTATATGCACTGACAAGGTAATGATATGAGTCAAAAGAGGAATGTAAAAAATGCTGTTTTAAAAAACAATAAATTCTGCTTTTTATTACTATTGTTAATTTTATTTTTTCTTCTCACTTTGTCTCTTTAATTTTCCAGGAAGAAAGAATGACTTCAGATGTCCTTTAAGGAAGCAAAACAAATGTTTTAATATATTTCCAGTCTCTTGCCTTCTGAAATAGAAAACAAGCAGGTATTGACTATTGCTCTGTAAAGCATCAACACCAAGTATGTGTACCCAAAGCCATTAAGTATCTTCCTTAACATTTAAGAGAAGCACCTTTTCCTTAAATGAAAACTATTTTACATCTGAATACACTAATTTGCAACTGACTATAATTTAAATGCTATCTTCTATCAGTTTTACAATACATCAACATAAAAGAGCATTTCTGCAGGAAATGAAATTACCTTTTTGCAGTCTGAAAATTGGAAAGCTTTTATCATAGAAGAAGCCTGGAGCATGCATAAAATACACTTTCATTATGTAATAAAATATTTTGCAATATTTTGATTACTACTTTATTCCAACCTCATTGACAAAAAAAACCCCAAAAAAATAACAAACCCTGTCTCATCTTATTTTGGTTGTTTTTTTTTTTTTTTTAATAGGGTCAGCTAATCATTCAGAAAGCTTCATCTGCAGCTATTTGAAATAAATCACTTTTTACTGATCTTGTTGCTATATTTTAACCTTCTCTCCTCACGTGGACAGAAAAGGATGAATGAATCAGACAATGCAGGTATAAAACACTCTAATGCAATACACTTACAGAACTGCCTTTCACTTAAAAAATCTTACTACCTGGCTATAATTTGTCAATTTGTCAATCTGGAGAGTTGACATTGAAATTAAAAGACAATAATTTTCTTCTTATAACAATTTTGAAAAGAAATTACCCTCATCTATGGACCTTATCTTCAGATAAAAATTATCTGGGAAATATTTTTCTTCCTCCTTTCCTTCATGGACTGAGAAGTTAAAAGCAATATGAATGACCCAGGAGCAACTAATTGCCTGTCAATAAATTTAAATAGCAGTGTTTCAAACTTAGAAAAACAAAAGTAACAATAGCAACAAAAAATGTCCAGGTCTGTATTTTAATGGAATAGAATAAATCATGATATTAAAAATAAAATACAACATATCATGAGTAATATATTAGCAAAAAAAATTTCAAATCTTTCTCATGCTTCAATGACAGAGGTAGATAAATAGGGGCTTGATTGGTTTGTTAATAAGGGCTTGATTGGTTTGTTGGTTGGTTGATTTGGCAGTTTCTTTAAGGCTAAAGAGAAAGAATGAGCTTGACTCTTTGATGACAGTATTGCTTGTGCTGCAAATTCAGAGAAAAATGTGCAGGATGAGTAAAAACCACTCAGATCACACTGTATGCATGAAATCCTACATTAACATACAATTAATATTTATGAGAATATGGACGTACCTTGGCTGTGATTTCAGACTGCCAAAGTATCCAAGAAAATCAAGCTGTGAATTGACCTGCAAAAAAAAAAAAAAGAAATTCAGACATATTTTGTGGGCCGATAATTACTGCAACAAAAGTGGTGTAAAGTATTTTGAGCAAATGAAACTCTGTCTCAGAATAGGATTGGTCAATGATGGCTTAGTCATTCAATGCAAAATACATTAGATCTAGCAGACCTTAAATTGGATATTAATATGTTTTGGAAAGTGTCAAGGAGATATTACTGATTAAGTAAATAGTCAACACAGATTATTTTATGTCTTCAAAGAAAAAAAAAATTATGTAAAACATGAAAGCTTGGTTTCTTTTAGTTTGGTTTTTAGTTTGGGGGTTTTTTTTATGTTTTTGGGGTTTTGTCTTTTTTTTATCTGGTTTTTTTAAATTACTGATTTGCACACCTGTCAAGCAGAATCAGTAGAAAGAATTACTATGTGAATCTGGTCAGAAGAGAAAAATGCAATGCTTTAACAGGAGGGATAATCCAGGCTAAATGCTATGGAAGTGAAGGAAAATTATTCTGTGTGAGCGAACAAGACAACTTTAGTTCTGAAAGCAGTCATTGACTGTGAGAAGAGACAGATACAGAAGACTACCTGGATTGAAAGAGAAAAAAAAATCTATAGAATTTTCTTATTCAAACCATTATCTTCTTTCCCAGCTATCAAACTCTGTTGTATTTTTTGGTATTCCAGTTATGCCATCTTACTGTGGTAAATTTCATTTCACAGAGGAAAAAAATACAGATACATAGACATTACATTTTATGCATCAAGCAAGCTGTGACTAGCTTTCCAAGTTATTAATAAATATGAATCGCAAATAAACTTTATAAATGTGTCTGTAGCTAAATAAATAGAAGGTATTCAGCCCCAACAAAGAACCTATCACTCATACACATGCTTAAAAATGGAGTATCCCACCTGGATAACTAATGCAATATGCATATGAACATTTCTTTTTGAATTATTTAAAACACCTTTTCTATATCTTAAGTACTGAAATAATTTTAAAGCTTTTCTAAAAGCCAGGCATGAGATGTAATTTTTAAATTTTTTTTTTTTTTCTCCATTTTTCATGGCTACCTAAGGTTCATCTAGTTTTGCCTCCTAAAACTCATTTGATTTCAGTCAGTTTTCTCAGCTCCCTGAGAAGGGAAGTAAACAATGTGGAAGAGGGTAGTCATCACCCCAGAAAATCAACTGACATAGGTGTTAGGTTCCATGAACCTGGAGCATGTTGAACCAAAATCAAAACTAGAGGGATCTGACACAGAAAGCTCTTACAGTTCTTTGATTAATATTATGTAAAATACCCACAGCAAACCCTGTTTAATATCATAAAACCCATAAACTAAAACCTATGAAAATGCCTGCAAAACCTGTAAATATATGAATATAAATAACCCTGTAAATATAAGTTTTTTGTTTAAAAAAACAGTAAAGACTGAAAATGAGTGGTGAAAAATTTTAGAAGGGTGAACTGTACAAAGTGAGAAAGGCTAAACTGCAGATAAAAGTAAGATTGTCCAGACAGGATTGTTAGTTTCTCCAGGCTTCAAGGTGAATGCCAGCACAGAAAAGTATTATACTGTATGGAACAAAAGCAGTCTGGAACAGAGGCCGGCTCTCTTTTTTACAGCCTGACCAAAAGTTAGCCACTAAAGACTCTGTCAGCAGGAAAGGCCATATGAACACTTTGTCTAGTATCTTTTGAGTGTTGCACAATTAATAATAATTTTGTAAACTTAGGCTCTCTGCATTCTGCTTGGAAAATCCTTTTGAGGTCAGTAGAAGTTGCTGAAAAAACCTCTCTAGTAACACCAAACTTGGGTAGTATGCTGTGTTGAAAATAACCTTCTAGGGTGAGATATGAGACCAACAAATCACAGCATGTAATGGCACACTGCCTTGGCTCAATACCCTCTGACCAGGGTCTTTTAGATAATCCACACATGAGATATGCAATGTTTAATATCCAGGTTACTTATTTGAAGATGATTGATGTTACACAGATTTCCGACTTAGAAGAGTGATATAAAATATACTGAAAGTACAATACAAATGTGGAATTTAGCAAAGTGTGCCAATTGCAGTACACAATTCAATCACAATATCAGTGTGATTCCTTAGTACCAGACTTGCTCACCATCAAGACACTGGATGTTCCCAATTACTAGAAGGGAATACATGAGTTTAAGACAGGTGAATCTGTTATATGGCTTGGTGACGTCAATTCTAACATTCCTTATTTTCATGTCTAGGACGTAATCCAAGCCATAGGCTAATTCATGAAACAAAGTTCAAAGAAACAGTAGATTTAATGAATTTATAAACAAAGTTTTTCACAAAGAAGGAATATATTTTTTTAATGACTCCCCAATAAAGCAAGAAACTCTAAAGAAAAGCCAGAAAATAAAATCAGTTTTTGTTTTGCTACAGATAGTTATCTCTAACAGTCTATTAATTCTCCATTGAATTGAGTCGTGGTTCAATTTGATTGAATGCCTGCATATAGGGGATTTGTAGCATGTTTTTTGTACCTTGTGTGTTCTATCTGCCCCTGCCAAAGGATGTGGATCTCCCATAGGTCATATGTTATATCTATAGTCCCATTCATATCTCTTCTGCATATTGTACACAATCTAAAATCATACTAGAAACTGCCAAAAAAATTTGACATGGATTTCAGCAAGAATAAGACTCCAAAAAGCAGTTGTCTGGTGGGACAACTGCCTGGAATACTGCATCCAGGTCTGGGATCCTCAGTGCAGATGGGCATGAACCTTTTAAGGTAAGACAGGTTGAGAGAGTCAGGATTGTTCAGCCTAGAAAAGAGAAGGGTCCAGGAAGACCTTCTAGCAATCTTCCAGGACCTAAAGGTACTACAAGAGAGCTGAGAGGGACTTTTGACAAGGACATGACAAGGAAGAAATCCTTTACTGAGAGGGTGATGAGGCATTGTAACAGACTGCCCAGAGAAGTAATGGATGCTCCATTCTTGGAATAGTTTAACACAGGTTGGATGGTGCAACCTGGTCTAGTGGAAGGTGTCCCTGCCCATAGTACATGGGGACAGAACTAAATATCTTTGAGATCCCTTCCCACCTAAACCATTTTATGATTCCATGGTACCATGGTACTAAATAAAGATGTGGGGAGGTTGGTGAGGATGCAAAGAAGAGCCACAAAGACCATTTAAGGACTTGGAAACCTACCATAAGAAAAGCTGAGTGAATTGCATTTTTTCCACCCTGATAAAAGAAGACTATGGTAAGACCTTGTAATGATCTTCCAGTATTTAAAGGGTGGCTGCAAAGAAGATGAAGACTCCCTTTTTTGCATGGAATCACATTGAAAAGATGAGGGATGATGGGTACAAATTGATCCTGGGTAGATTCTGATTAGACACAAGAGAACAATTTTTCTCAGAGAACAATTAGGCATCTGAATAATCTCCCCTGGGAAGTGACCATTCCCCAACATTTGACACTTTACGGATTCAGCTGGAGAGGGTGTTGGGCCATTTTTTCTAGTGCTTTTGCCATGCAAATGTTGGATTAGATGACCCTTGAGGTCTCCTTCCAACCCCGATTCTTCTTTGATTCTGAGATTCTGTGATCAAGAGCCAATGTTGGATACACTTGCAGGGAAACTTAACAAAGTCACATCTTAATTACCTGTTATCACCAAAGTGAATTTATCTCTAAATTTTAGGAGTATGAAATAATACACACATCCTATTTGAAATTACTGCAAACTGATATTCAAATTTCCAAAACAATTAAAAAAAAATATCAAAAATCCTGAAGCAAATATTTGAGTTTTTTCCATATTTCTGTGATGCTCCCAATAGTTCTTAAGGCTTTTCTGTAAATCCTTTAATGTGGTTCTAAATGGAAACATTCAGAAAAGTTAAGATCACTTGGCTGAAGCAGAGAGGATAAGTAAATTATTGCCTCTGTATGGATATTGTCATTTAGAAATAAAGTCATCTCAGTTTCCTGTAACTCAGTGTTTTCACTAAGGAGATCAACCTGTGTTGAGCCATGACAACATTGCTTGAATGACAGCATCCACAGAATGGCATAATGTGCTTTAGCTTTACAATTCTAATGATTCATCTCCATTTTCTTAAATGTTCTCCATTTTCTTAAATGTTAAGGTCTTACTGTCTAATGATAAATAAAATTATGTTTTATGTAATGCTTTTCAGAAGAAAACCATTGCAAAGTATATTTAAAAAGTAGGAATTTAATCCTGAGATAATTTGGCAGTGAAGTATTACATATGGCTAATTACCGATTTTCTTCAGTTATGTCTCAAATATTAAAATTCACTGTAGTAATTAGTCAGCGGGAGTAAAGGTGGCAGGATATAATTCTTCATTATGATGGTTATTGCTCACTTTTATGGTTATAATACTGAAAAGCTCTAAGATGGGCAGTATCCTCTTGTACTAATCACAGAGCAGAGATAAACCCAAAAATGTTTCCAGTGATTATGCAAGTAGGACTATGATGTAACAGGGTCCGGGAGAGCTGCACAGGCCGGCTCACCCCCCGGACCAGGGTCCCTGGTTCGTGTAAATCCCACCGGATCTGGGGCGGGCAGCCCCCGAGGTTCTGCGGCATGGCGTGAGTCTTCAAACCACATCAATTCAAGCAGGAATATAGTGAGACAAAGGAAGAACTGGACTCCATCTCTGTTCTGGCAGGGACGTTTATTTGGGGTAACGGGGACAAGGGGGTTGCAGGGGAGGAGAAGGGGGAAGGAAAGGCTGGGACAGGGTAAGGGCTGCCAGCTCAGAGATGCAAAGACCTCGAGCTGATCCAGGCTCTGCCTTTTAAAGGGAAGGAGAGGGGGCAGGGGCTGGCTCTCTCTGAGCCAGTCCCAGGAGGACGAAGGGAAGATTGGCAGGAGGGTTACACACCAATAGGTTTTGAGGTACAGCAGAGCATATTTTAAAATGAACCAATGGTACACTGAGTGGGGAAACAAAGGGAGCACATGGAGATCTGAATATTGCATTACTACAGGACTAGACATTAACTATTGGAACAGTAATATTCAAATTAAAGGATCAAAGAGGAATTCTTGGTCACTCCTATTATTTAGCATGATTTTTCTCTGTAAGGTCTTGTATTCCACTTGGTCTTGATTTTTGTCTCTTATATTGTTTAAGATGCTTGGATACCTTTTATTAAATTGAATTTTACGTGGATCTATGTTCATACAAGTAACACTAAGGCTTGAGATCTGTGTGCACAAATTTATTTATGGTTATCTGCAATATCATATAAAGGTTAAAATGTGAAAAGTTTTTCATGGTCTTAGTTTTCTTGTGAAATTATTTGAAATTATGTGAATTACTAAAAATAAATAATTGCTTTGAAAAATGTCATAATATCAAAGATAAAAAAAATCACAGTAAATTTCTATATACATGGAAATGCACTCATTCTTACCACTTTGTATCAGTTTCAGACCCAGTAAAATCCAGTGCTTATATCAATGCTAACTATTAACCATCTCAGCGATTCACCTTCACTTCTGAACTTCTGAAAAGGTAAAAAAAATTATTTTGAAGACAAATTTAACTGTAGTCATTTTTTTGATAGTTTCAATCCTTCATAACTGGTCCAAGATTGACAACTGGGTCACAGAGAGAAGTCTCAAATACATTCGAGCTGGAGGTTTCAAAAGGTATTTACTAAAAACTGCATATCAGACACATTTCTGTGGTTCTCCCTCTATTGAATCAATTGTTTACCCAAGTGAAAAAAAAGTTGTTATTTTCCTATTTCTAAAATTCTTTCGGATTTTTAGCCTTCCTTATACGACAATTCTGTACAGCAGTCTAACACGAAATTAAAAAGCTAAGCAATCCAAGGTAATGTTTACTTCTCAGATCACTCACTATGTATGTTATTTATACTGTATATGATCTGTCATAGAATTTTAGTCCCCCACATCCAGTTTCAGTCAAAAAAGAGGAATCCTGCCTTGATTCTTTTCTCAGAATAATTTTTGTTTCACATCCAAACAAATTCAATGAATGTTACTGCAATTAGCATAGAAATTTGGTGGATTAAGTATACATAACTATGGTGACTTATAAGGTAAGCAGTTGATTGATGTCACCCTTCACTGATGTCTGATCTGAGACCATCTGATTCAGTGTGTGCTCATTGTTTACTAACATTTGTTTTATTCCTTGTCCTGATCCAACAGTGTATTGAGTGGTTGTGGCAGCAAATTTCATTCCATTATTCCCAATAATTCCTTCTGTATCTGAAAAGAAAGCATACTTAGCTTCTTTTTCTGTTACTTAATTCACACCTTTTTCACCTTTTCTTTTTCCACAAAATTTTAGACCTCTAAGACACCTTGCTGTGTTCAAAACTGCTGCAGTAACAAAGAGGGGATTCATGCTACAAAGAGGTCTAGTTTTCTTGCAGAAGGCAATATACACTATCTTACAATATTGTTCTGCTTCACATTACTAAAATCATTTTGGTTCATAATTTCCAACTTAAAAAATTGCCTCTCAATATAATTTTCTCACTGAGCAATAGAGCACTGCTGTATGTTCAGCTGGAAGTTTATACCCAAGTGCTCCATGTTCATAAACTCTCTCAGAGGTCTGTTTAGGATTTCTGCTTTTCAAGCAGTAGTCCTTTGTCAGGTAGTTTAGATGTGCTTGAAAACAAGAATTACTCTGCTCAATTTAGATTATTTTGATGGTGAAATAAAAATATTAGCAAATGCATAACAGTAGCACCTGGTATCTCAGGAATTCAGTCTGTTTATAAATGGTATGGTGGTGTTTATTAGCTTTGGGTGTATGGTGTAGGGTGTCTAAGACACAAAAGGTATGTCTCTCTACTTGTACATATTTTATAAATATCCATTAAAACGATTTATTCCAGGTCTCATACTTTTCTTTTATTGGGTTTTTCTACTTTGATACAGCATTAGGAAACAAGCTAACAATTTAGTAGTAAGAACAAGAGGAATAAGAATAATGTATTTTATTTTGTGAAGTATTCAAATGCTGTGTGACCAGTGTGTAAAATTCATCACATATGAAAATCCATAACCATATTTCCATGCCCAACCTACAGTCTTGATAAAATAAAAGTAACTGTATTTAGCTATGTGCTAAAAATACACAGCTTTGACTGCTTGTGGGGTTTTGTTTGTCTCTTCCTTTGTTTTTCTACAAAATTGAAAAAGCAAAGTGTCTTTATATACATCTGTATTTCAAAGAACCTGTTCTAGAAAAAAAAGCTACGATAGGCACACACAGTCTCCTTGAACATTTTAAAAGGATGAAACTTTCAATATTTTCTTCCTTATCTGTCCTAGTTTGAATTTAATGATCCATCTCCATTTTTATATGCTGAATGATCTATAATTTTGTAGTATAACAATATCAACGTCAATAGCAGTGCCTGTTCCTAAGGCTTCAAGAATATTGGCACATTAAATGGTTATGTAATCATTAAAAATGGAAGGAATCTATCATAATAAGTTCTGTGAAACAAAACTGTCTTTTGGATATAATTTATAAAGAAATATAGACTTTGAATATAACTTTTTGCTTCTTCTGAACATTTCATTTAAAATAAGCCTAACTCCGAATATTAAGATATCAGATCATACAAGTGAAAAGTATTTTAACATTTTCACACAAAAGGCAGCACTGTGTATGAGAAGAAACCATTCTACTTAGTATTTTTTTGAGAAAAAGAATTCTTAACAACACATGAGTTTGAAAATTCTTTTGTATTTTTTTCATATTCTGGTAATTCAGAGAAATATTTATCTCCTGTGAATTCCTATTACAAAAATTATGCTGTCCCTGCATGCCTAATTCAGATGTTTCACTCTCTCGAAATTTATTCTTTTCTGAAAGTGTATAAACAAAAGAAAACTGGTCAAAACAAAAATCAGAAGCTACAATCCCTCTATCTATTTATAATATTGATAATAATGCCCTCAATGATTAAGGGAAAAATAGTTTTGATAAATTGTTGTGTTTCTTGGAATTGATCCTGCCTAATTAATGTCACATTTCTTACTTTTAAAGTCTCCTTGACAGTTCACCCTCTGTTTGTTAGTAAGGATCATGATACTGTTGTATGCAAAGCTGTAGAAAAATTAAATGGAAGATAAATGGAGATAAACCAGTCTTATAGAAATTAAAAAATGACAGTGCTGTGCAGTTTTTAAAGCAAAGCTTTAAAACTTTTAAATCACTCAGTATCATTAAAATCAGTTACTTTGCACTTTCATCAAACTGATATAACAGTTTGATGTACCAGAAGAATAATTTCTCCTCCATGTAGAATATACCCTCCACTTCATCATCTTCTTGCCACTTGTCACTTCCTTGGCAGTATTGGGTTTCATCCCACACTTCTTTGCCAGTGGATTGATTTTATTTATGCACTAGGCAACTGATTATTTCCTGCAGGTCAGAGTGTGATCATCAGCTCCAGTGTGTTCAAATTAACTCCTTGCTTCTGCTACCTTTCAGGTAAATCCTGTTATTCTGCACAATATCCATACTTATTGAAAAGATGGAGTTATTGTATATATATTTTCTATATATAAAATATAGAAAGTATAGAGTGATATGTATATAATTCTACATTTTTATGTATAATGTTTGCTTTGATCTTCTTTTGCATGATTTTACTGCTCAAAATTCTTATGTAAGTGCATTTCTTGCAATTTTTCCTTAACACTACTTAGATTCTTCTAAAGGGATCTTTAGCAGCAAGAGGAGCCTGGGTAACAAACACAAAGAATTGTTGGTTAGGAGGCAGTGTATACCTTCCAGTCTCAGTTCAAGTTTTAAAGGAGTGACATATTTCGGAGGATTTTCTTTTCCTTGAAAATCAATTGAGTTGTTCCAGAGAATTCTTTGGAGAATTTTCACTTTAACACAAATGCTATAGAACTCAATTATAATGTGTTAGTGAGGGAGGTCAGCACAGTGTTTTAGACAAAAGAACCGATAAGAAATCTGAAAACGTGCATAGTCTAAAAATTGCTCTTACTGTCATTATGGAAAAAAAATAAGATCTGCTTTCTTTATATTCCAGGAGAAAAAAATCATGGCTTGTCAGAGCATTTCCTTTCAAATAATATTAATCAAATACGCTGTAATTCCCATCTTGATGTCAGAGGTGTTTCTAGTGAAATATGTTGCTTTACAATCTATGTGGCAATTTACAGATATAGAGATGTGTTTAGTTGATCAATTCTGGAAGACTCATTTACATATGGTGGGGGGATTTTCGTATGGTTTTCTCTGTGTGTAACACTCAGAGAAAAAGATACGCTACCACCGTGTCCTCTAGGAGATTGAATCTAGCAAAGATTTTAGTCAGAAAGACAAATATAGACAAGTTTCTCAGAATATGTTAAAATATCTTGTCAAATTAGTTTTACAAATTTCTTCCAAGAAATTCACCTGAGGAAAAGACTATTATAAATGTCACACAAAATTCTTTAATCAGCAAAGAAAACCACTTTTTTCTTGATCAAAAAAAGAATGAAGTATGGTTTACTTTGAAACCTTCAGTTAAGATTTTTAATCTGACTTTCTATTTCTCCAAAGTAAGACATTTGACCCATATATTTAGGCATTTTGACTAGCTTCTCATTTTTTCCCAGTCCTTATTCTTTATTAACTGGTTCTAAAACAGCAACAGGATTAGTTTGGTTTTATTTTGTTTTGTTTGATTTCCTATGGGTTCTATTTGCATCTTCTTTGCAGACTTTTATTTCATGGCAAGATAAAAACAAAAGTAAAAAAAACCCAAAGTATTTCAGGGTAAAATATATGTCTGTGCAATGTAAGGAATCACCTCTGCCTAAAAGAATGGCTTCTGTGCCTTTCATTTAGTGGTCTTTAAGAAATGAATAGGTATATAAACCAAATCACAAAAAAATTACAAAATCTCACATTATGGAAGTTGCATGATAAATCTAGAGGCCAAAAAGACAGTCACAAAGTCATAAAAGATTAAGACAAATAAAAAATTCTTCAATATGTCTTTGGCAGATTGTCCTGTAACTGAGTGACTTCATCATAATCCACATCTTTCTGAGGAGACTTTTGCAGTTGCAGGTGTTTGAGATTTCCCCAGGGAATCATACTTTACAATTTGGTTTCCTGTCAACAACACTGAGTTGTCAAGGGGCATATGCTTCTGTGCCTTATTATTCTGCTAAACTGCATGGCTTTCAGCAAAAAACTGGAAACAAGAAAGTGGCTTTGGCCATTAGCTTCTGAGAAATAGACAGCTGTCAGAAGGCTTTACTCCCTTCAGAGCAAGATGATTTCAATGAAGCAAACCATGGTAATACTCACTTTAGCAGAATATATTTAAAGCCACATTTTACTTCATGTGGCATTATCCAGTCACAGAAAGCAGCAGAAGTAAGGAGAATCACAGCCTGTTTCCTGTTTTACTTTTTACAACTATGAAGAGACTGTAACAAAATATGCAAGAAAAAAAAATCTATTTCGGTTCCAGCTATGTCAAAACTGGCCCAGCAATATTTTATCTATTATGACTGACACGACCTGTCTTTAGCAGTGCACAGCAATAATTATTAATCATTATAAATTTAGATTAAATGATTGATAATATGTGCTACTACCTTAGCATACCACAAGTTACGCTGCCAAGTATATAGTCGCCTGTATGAGTGGTATGAGGGATTATCATGGGTTGTTGGTTTTTTTTCTTTTGAATGACATTGTGAGAAGCTCAGTAGAGATGATTTCACTGCTTGTTTTTTGTTTATCAATCAGTGTTTGGTTCACCATTTGATTTACCAGAATGCATACTCTAAAGTATTCAGATCTTGGTTTTCCGCTGCATTTTTCTCTCAGATACATGAATCTGTTGTTGGCTTGAGGTCATATTTTTATTTGGGTAGGTTTTTTCAAGGAGGAGTGAGAGGGAGATGTTGATTTTTTTTCCCTCAAAAAGTATGTTTTGAATTAACTCAATTCTTTAACAAAATAGTTATATTAAATGGAAATGGTCCAACAAATCCAAAATTTTTGCTTGTGAGTGATACAAATGAGCCAGTTTGAGCTATGTTTTCACATTTGACTGATTTTCTGAATGAGAAAGCCATAAAACAAGAGGCAGTTTCAGAGAAAGGCTGTTTTCTGAGATATTTTAAATGTTTATCAGTAAACACTGTAACAAATTTCAATAGCTCAACTTTATTATTTGTTGTTGATAAGTAAAAAATTAATTTAAGGCTCTCTAGTGACTCCAAAGAAGCAGTGTTCATCTACTTTGAGCTTTAAAGCAATTTTTACTTAAAGGAATTATTCTTTTTAATCATGCAAATGTCTTATGAACTGGCATTCATTAAAACTATGGACCAGCTTGATTGACACAACCAATTCCAATTTTTAGCTCAAGTACCACCTTGTGAATAGAAACCAAACAGCAAAATAAAGTATCAGATTGGATGCTATATCACTTCAGAGATGGTGCCTTTATTCAAATAAAATAGTTAATATGTTCCAAAAGAATTATTCAGCTAAAAAAAAATTACCTATAGTTTTAAAAGTAAGCAAATGAAGAAAGAGTGAAATTTTCTATTTCCTCATTTTCTATATGATAAAAGAATATTTCCCATGATTATCAGAACTTCACGACTTGAATTGTAATTATATGCGTAAGGCATGGAAATTAACGTCTGCTACATTTGTGAAGGGAGCAGTCTGCCCCACTTTTTTAACAAAAACATCTCAAGTATGCTAGAGAAGGTTTTTAATCTCTGAAGCTAGATATTGTGAAACAGACATTAGAAGAATAAATATTTATAAATATTTATAAATAGAAATACAGAAGCTCTTTATGGCAAAGCAGAAGAGCAAAAAAGGGCCTGTAAAGAAATTTTGTCCTGATATTGTGTCCAATTATTCCATCTCCCTAGTCTTGCTGCCAGTCCACAGATTCTGACTGGCAACAGACTCCATTCAGTCTCTTTTGTGTACCTTCCAAAAGAATTTTTTTCTTGCTCTGCTGGGGCTTTTAAATCCTGCTCCCTCCTCTTTCGTCTTTCTTTCCAGTCTCCTGCTCTTTTCTAGCCTTGTAACTTCCTTTTTCATTTTGACTGCTTACTTTTTTAGCTCTCTTCTTTCTCCACTAAACTCCAGTAAAGTGTTTTCCCCAGTGGTTTGCTCAATTGCTAGAAGTATAGCAATCCTTCTGTTAAGGTTTCATGGGAGCCACATCTGGCAGCCAACACAGAGCAATCAGGCAGAACTCCTCTCTGCTCTCAGCCTTTTACCAAATGGGAAACACAACATGCATAAATGAAACTGTATGAAAATTAACAAAACCTTTAATTTACTATTGCAAAGAATAACATTCTTGACCTTCTAAGTTACTGAAGAATGAAAAAGACAGTCCTTTTCTTGAGGAGAAGTGAAAAGTGAAAAATAAAAAAAAAAACTCTAAAGCAAAAATTGGATTTAAACAATCAAAAGGCTTTCTTTAATTATTTAAAATTATTCATTTTGATTCCATCATTTCTATTGCATTTATTTTACTTAAGGCTTATTAGCAAGAAGAAGTTTATGAAGGCGTCATATAATATGCAATCAAATGCCTTCTATGTATTTCTTGTCACTGTGCACCCGATGAAAAATACAATCAGTTTTGTCTCTTGTTCTATAGATTCATTTGTAGTCAAGAATCTCTACACAGGTTGTTATGGAAAAGTTCTAAAACCTCATCTTCTCCCACCAGAAGGGCTTGTGATATGATTTAATATATTGTTTGCCGTCTACCTTAAATGGTGTAAATACAAAAACCAAGGGTAGTGATTGTAAATTAGTGGCTGCAAATGACGTAAAATTTGCAACATTATAATTAAATTAAATACACCAATTAACACTATCTTGACAACTGAGACTTTGCAAATGTTTTGAAGAGCTTGCCTTAGACACATTATATTAGCATTGCTTAGAACATAGAAAAATAATGCATAGCTAAATTTAGTAAAAGCACAGAAACTGATTATTTTCTGCATAGGTTCAGATAAAGCTGTCAAGGAGAATCTTCTTGATTGAAGAGGTTTAAAAAGGACCCCATTTGTTTTCTAAGCTTTTCAGAAGGGAGTTTAGGTGTAACTGGATCCACATTTAGTCAAGGACTTCTGCCTAAAGAAGTACATTTGCACAAACAATTCTTTATATCACTTAGCTTTCAAAGTTTAACATGTTAATCACTTACCAAGAATCTGCTGTTGCAAGGAATTTCTCAGCCTCAAGGACAGATCTTCAGAGGCATCCTGACTCAAGGGGAGATCCTGGCATGCAGCCTGTGGATGAGCAGGAGAGCTCGATAGGCCCTGGGCAGTCCACTGTTGCTGGAGTAAGATAATTGACTCATATTTGCATACTGATTACAGATGTTAGTTTCTTCCACACCTGACTTGAGCTGGACCTTGATCAGCACTGTAGTTAGCTGGATGTTTTGCTCTAATTAGCCTTTGGCTCTTCTCTTTTTATCTATCTCCCCCAAATCCACTTTCAATGACCACATGCATCCATTAGACAGCCACTCTTGGTTATCACCTGAGCAAAGTTACAGGAAATAAAGTTCACAATTTTTGAAAGTCACAACAATATTCACATTTACCTAATAAAAATAATAAAAAAAAGGCTTCTCAAGACAATAGTCACTAATATGAATCATGTGTTGTTGAAGGAAAATGTGTTAAATGTCTTTTTGATTTATGGCATATTAAGGTCTCTAAACTTTAATAAAATATTTACAATAAATAGTAGAAATAAACTTCCAGACTTTATGTATGAATTCTTCAAGTGACATTGACCTTGCTAAGAGTTTAAGTGGGGTGTAAATTTTCCATGAGATTGTAAAAAGTGAATGTAAATATATGTAAGCACAAATTCTATATACTGCTATTTACTGTTCCTTTTAGATCACAATAATTGAAATTTGAGCTGCTAAAGTCACTTCCAAAGGTTCAGAAGTATCCCCTATAAAAATATTTTACTTCTGGAAGTGTTCACGGCCAGGTTGAATGCAGTCTTGAGCAACCCTTTCTAGTTTGATGGCATCCCTGCCCATGTCAAGGGAGTTGGAAGCAGATGATCTTTAAGGTCCCTTCCAAGCCAATCCTTTCTGTGATTCTGTGGTTCTTTATCTTGAGTACTGTAGAGAGTATTCTACATATGTTTTTAAATCTTTCAGGTCAAATTATTCCAATTTGTCAGAAACTATCTTCCAACAAGTAGAGATAACATTCCTGGCAAGAGTGTCTTTAATTAGATAGTTGGAAGACGACATTATATAGAGTAGTAGTAGTAGTAGTAGAGAGTATTCAGCTTTACATGTGAGAAATATCGGGTCTTTCTTTCAATGTATATCTGAATGTATGTCAATTTTGTTGGCTACACTGAAGTAATCTTAATGATAACGATAAAATAAAAAGGAAGCAAAATATGAAGTAGAAGAAAACAGTATTTTTTACCCTATACAATCTGTTCTGTTTGATGACTTACTTAGCATGCTTCAGGAGTGAAACCAGAAGTCAGAGAGATAATGCAAGGCTGTGAAGCAAAGCTTAGACTTGCAGGGTGATTGATAAATTAGCCAGAGGTGTTTGTAACCTATTTAGGGAAAAAAAAAATAACACAGGGTCTGTATGATTTTTATCAGACCATAGAGAACCCTGAGTCTGGGAATGGCATGAAATACCAGGAGAAGAGGACATCACTGTCATGTCACCCTCACCTCATGGGGATTTTTCATATTATATTGGGGCTCCATGGAGGGACCTGCTCCATCCTGCATGTGGATAGCTATTTTTTTGTTTCAGTTGGCCAGGAGACTAGGTTTGCCATCAACAGCAGTGACACTAAAATTTGAAGATATACTATGGTTGTATCAATAAGTTCTGTGCATGAGGCAGTAGCACGGGGGCATTCACAGAAAATTTAACATTGCAGTCCTCCCACCTTTCTTCTGGCAAAGGTTTTGTGGAACATAACACTAGTTCCTTGATACGGATTCACAGCTCTGCAGTCCTGTTCTATCTGTTTCTCAGTCGCCTTTGTGGGAAGACAAGTAGATTACACACACAATTTCCTTTTTTCTCCTTCCTGTGAAAGAAGCCAAAATTGGTATTGACAGGCATCACTATCTTCCAATAAATAAGAGGGTTCAAATGATGACTTATAAAAAAATAAAAGATAATAAACTATTTTTTTAAAAACTCACTACCTGTCTAGAAGTTGTCTGTTATTCCTATTCTCCTTAGCTGTAATAAAAAAGCTCAGTTGAAGCAGAATTATAATTGGTCATAATTTCAAGTCTCTTGTAAAGAATAAAACAAAGGAGGTATTTTTTTTTTTTGTTCCTGGTGTGCATAAGAGCTCTTTCTTTAGCACAGCCTTATTTTTTAACTTCCAACTGCTAGAAACATTGCTGCAATTTCCATTGATGTTTCCTTTGAGTAGCAAAAGTCAGTAATTTAGCCAACAGCGACAGGCTGATTAGATTTGTTGCACACTGATCAGTCAAAGAACTGTCTTGATCTCACTGGCCTTCAGACACTGCTTTAGAAAGACCAGCCTTAGGGAAAATATTTTGCTTTTCTTCTTCATTCTTTTCTAAACAAATTCAGCAACTTAGAAAAAATGAAAACCATTTGCTTAACTCTATGTTTAATATCACATGAAAATGTTGATTAAACACCACACAAGTAAAGAGAAGCAGAAATACAGACAAATATAAATAAAACAAGGCCTCAACCTAAAAATTTATGTACTACAAAAGTAACTGAATATGAAAAAGATGGAAGTTGAGCAGGAAGACACGAATATGAGAATAAGCACAAAATGAATGACAAGAAAAATCATGTAGAGTAAAATTAATATCTGAAAGAAATTGGCTAATAAAAATACAGTATTATGTAATTTCCTTTCCTTGAAGAGTGTCCTTTAAAGAGAAACCCTGGTACAAATACAATACGGACACAAAAATAATGTACCGTAATAGATAAATATCTCCTATCCATAATAAAAAATTGATTAAAGAACTGGTGAGCTGACAGGCAGAAGAAGAATAGCTAGAATACTCAAATACATTCATGTCAAAACACCAATTAAAGATCCAAATAAAACTTTGCTCAACGGTGTGTTAGCTGGTGAGTTCAGAGGGCTAGTTAATGATTAACCCCCCCCCAAACAAACACACAAACAACAACAACAACAAAAAAACCCAAAAACCATCAAAACCAAAACTGCACAACTAGAAAGATTTAAATAAAGAAACAAATAGATACCATGGTGCAAGTATGTTCAAGTTAATAGTATGCTAGATTATTACATGTGAGAACTGCTTTTTTGGGAGGGTTGCAAGCTTGGTGTGACACAGGCTTGTTAATAATGTGAGAAGATGCATGGATATATATCTGTATCTCTAGGTATCTATATAAAAGTCACATTATTGGTCTTAACAAACCTCAAATGGCAAGGAAGCTGCAACTACCAGTTTTACAGTTTGGGATGGAATTTCTTAAGCCTAAGATAAAGATTATCAACACAGAATGGTACATAAATTATGAATTTGCCAATGTACACTACAAATTCCAGAGGAAATCTTATTGCTTATGTCTTCCTGTTAGAAAAACTAACAAATAAAAAAAACAAGCTACAATTAGTCATTTTCACTTTATAATAGAAAATAAGAGCTTAAAAAGGGGGGTTTTTTTACATCACTGTAGAATGTTAAAGGGGAAGTGAAAAGACTGGAAAAAAAAAAAAATTAACAAAAGAGCTGGAAATTATTTTAGCCTGGAATAAATATGATGTTTTAGTTTTTCAAATGTGCCACAAAATAAAAGACAAACTGAGCAAAGGCAACGTACAAGAAAGTGAATTAAGCAATTTTGTTCTAGTTTATTATTATTAATTAATTAAATTTCAATATATCTCAAAAAAAAATGGAAAGCCTGAAATTATAGATATCAAATTTCATCTCCCTTTGATGACAGTGGTGTATCTTATCAATGTATATATGGTTACAGCCTTCACTGTGACCAAAATAATTTCAATTGTTTGGAGTGAGTTGTGCATACAAATAACTAAGCTCCTAACATCATTATCCCTGCACTCAAATTTTGGTAAGAAATGGTTTACAAAATATATTATTCAAGATGGAAGACATGCATATGTCTTTAACTCTGCAGTTTTCAAAGAGTATCAATTGCCACCTACTGATCTTTAATTTTAATGAGAGCATATCCATAACATCAGATATAATCAGATTTTTCTACATTCAAAGAGACTGAGTAGGCCAAGCACAGAATGAAATTTAGATCCCGAAAGTAGACTTAAGCTTTACAGTTGTTAACTTTAAATAATTTTTCAGCCCATTGAAATCATGCCTTGAGTGCCCAGGCACCCTGCTGAGTTTTCAGGCAGTGTCTGGTTCTTCTGAATTGGAACCACAGAAGAGAATCTGTCTAGGAAAACAGTGGGGATTGACAGTACTACTGTGGGGAGGCTGGATGTATTCCTCTGCTTGGAGTTTATATTCAGAACCTCTTTTAGATTTCACTGTGTGAACCAGGTCAATTTTTTCTTGCAAGTACAGCAGTCAGTGCACTTTACCAGAGTGGTATACTTTAAAAAGATAATGATAGAAAACAAAAAATTAAATGTAATGAAGGGAAATGATACACTGGAAACAACTGAAACTTTATATCATTAAACACAACATCAGAAACAAGAAAAAACAAGTATGCTGTTCCTGGATGTGAAGAGGAATCTGATACATACTTGGTTAGCATATTCAGGTTACTGTAGAAATATGCAGAAATTAGCTACTCTGTGACACATCTGCAAGAAAGAAGAGGAGATTCAGGAGGTACGTCTTCTTAGGAGCAAGAGTCTATGAAAGGGATCATTTAGAGCACGGTTTGCCTGAGTAAGGATTGGATTAAATGATCTATCTTCACTCTCGTGATGTTTTTGAATAAAAGTAAAACTGAAAATGGAATACTACCATTAATTTAAAGAATAAAATTTAAAGAATAAAACCTGCTTTTCTTTTAATGCTAAGCAATTAATTTGACATCACAACATTACTAGAAAAGCCTAGAAAAAACAAATGTATTGGCTTTGTGGAATATATGATTTTTCTTTAGCGTATTTTTTGCAATATTATTGGGTACCTAGATCTAGCTAGAGGATGTAAGTGATTTTGCACTTACTTCTTTATTATTAAGTCCTCTTTTTATTGCTTTGGTTTTGGTTGGGAGAAAGTTAATATCCTTCATAGAAGCTGGTATGGGGCTACTATTTTGATTACTCGTGAAAATTGTGTTGATAACAGAGAGATGTTTTCGTTATTGCTGAGCAGTGCTTACACAGCATCAAGGCTTTTTGGCTTCTCCCACCACCCCCACCAGTGAGGAAGGTGGAGGTGCACAAGAAGTTGTGAGGGGACACTTCTGGGACAGCTGACTCCAAGTGACCAAAGGGATATTCCCTACTGTGTGGCATCGCAGTCAGCATATAAAGCTGGATGAAGAAGAAGGAGAGGGAGGAGGCTTAGAATGATGATGCTGTCTTCCGAAGAAGCTGCTCCTCCTGGTGGAGCCCTGCTTTCCTGGGGATGGCTGAACACCTGCCTGCCCGTGGGAAGTGGTTACTGAACTTGTTTTGCTCTGTTGGCATGAGTGGCTTTGCTTTACCTATTAAACTGTTTCTATCCTGAGTTTTCTCATTTTTACTTTTCCAAATCTGTCTCCATTCTACTGTGGTGTAAAGTGAATGAACAGCTATATGGGTTTTAGCTGTCAGCTGGGGTTAAACCACAGCAGTCCCAGGCTGGGCTGGCAGAGGGCCAGGGCATCACTGCTGTTCCTGTGCTGCTGTACTGGAGAGACTGGAACTCCACTGTGAACTCAAATTGAAGGAATGTCACTTTAGGCAAGGCTCCATCCAATGGAGGAGGCCACACTGGCACAGGTGCACCTCAGACGTTCTGTGGCTGTGGATAATTTTATATTCCAGCAGGTATTCCCCTCAGGACACTGTGGCTCACAGATACTGACCCACACTGGGCACCAGAAATGACGGTTGGGGTTTAACTCCAGCCAGCAGCTAAGCACCACATAGGTCTTAGACCATATTACTAGCTAGTTTCCTCTTTCAGCTAAAAAGTGATGGTTAAGAGCCAGTTAGTGATAACTTTCGCATGGCTCTGTCTGATCTCACTGTCAAAAATTGCTACATTGGACTTGATTTTTCTGTGATATCTTTAGGATGAGCCTCCTTTGTTCTATTTTCTGAAGCATCACTACCATGTAGTTTGGAATTCATAGGTCTAGTAGGCAGTAGCCAAAGATTACTGACCCAGCCAATAATCAGGAAACCAAATTTGAAATACTTCTTTCTTGTAGAGGAACTTCAGAGATAAGTTAATTTGTGGAAAATGTTAATGAGTCACTCTTTAATATTTTAAACCTTATAATCCACTTAAATCACATGTTTAGGCTGGAAGAAATTGGTCCTTGGGCAATATCATCCATATTTAAAGAAATCTAAATATAGGTAGTAACATTTGAACTATAATACAATGAAGATCAGTACAATCATGAATAAGAGAACCTGGTCCAGAATTTGTCTTGTTGTCCAGAATCCTTTTTGCACTTACATTATCCCAGACGTGCTGTACCAAGAGTGCTTTATATATACACACTAATACATCCTATTTTATAGTTCATGGGTTTTTTAATGATTACGTATAGATTTTTGGGTAAGATTAAAAAATTTTAATTAGCTGTGATTAGGTGGTGTGTTAGTTTGAAAACAAACCAGTGGAAGATCATAAGTCAGGATTAAAATTTAATAGGAAAATTTAAAATAAGTGTAATAATACTAGGAAAAGCACTGACAAAGTCAGATACAACCTGACACCCGGTTAGGGTGGTGGTAGCAGTCCAAATGAAGTAGTTCAGTTAAAGCGATGATCCTGTGGAAGGTCTGGTCTCCAGTTGAAGGTCCAGTGGTAGCTCTTGTACTCTGGGATCCCAGTAGACAGGGTTACCTTGTGCAGTTCTAAAGCCAGGTTTTATTAAGGTGGGAATGCTTGGCTCCTCCCTCCTGCCTGGTGCATCTCACAATAGGATGAGATAAATCCATGAGTCATGCAGTGGTTTCTTGATGGCCCATTGTCTGTTATCTGGGGTGGGTCAGAGCAGGAGTGTTGGGGTAGCCCTTGTGGACCTATCTACTCCAAACTTACCAGCAATCGCTTGGGCACTGGAGGAGTCCTGGGGATGGGAGAACATTTAACTTAGAGTGACTTCGTAAGTCACTCCCAGGATGCTCTGGGCCCTGCCTAATGAATATGTGCCTTTGTAACACCTGATTGGCTACCCACCTCTCCTCCTCCCCAGTTCCCTATTTGGTTAGTTTCTGTTGGAAAATGGTTAGCAGAACGAGGCCATATTGGCGAGGTGTGCGTGCAGAAGAAGATGCAGCATGCACAAACCAGCTATTGTTCTAAACTCTGAAGGTGCTATTGTTCCTAACTCTAAGATGCTATTGTTCATAACTTTGAGATGTTCTTCCCAGGAGATAGAAAAGAAAAGAGAACTAGAATTGTATCCAATGTAGAGGAAATAAGCAAAATAGAGAAAGAATCACACAGTCAGTAATTCAGCTTATGCTGGCAAAACTTTAGCTGAGCCAAGTGAAAGGTGCCTAAAGACCACAGCGAATCAGAAAGCTAAGATAGATGTGTGCATAGACCAAATAGCCAATCATAAGTGCCGGTTTGTCGCGTGAACCTGTACCTGTTTTCTATAATAATGCCTGTCTTAGAAGAAATAAACGGAATAACACCATTATATCTGTGAGAGTGTGTGTTACTTCCCGGCGGCCTCTCCGACAAGTTTCTAGAATGTTCATCTTTGTTCTGAGGTTAACTGTAATTGGTTCAGTCTAATGTTCTCCCCTCCCCTGAATAAAGTTCATTAGTTGCTACAGTTGTCAATCTCCCCTACTAGTAATCCTATTGGCCTGCGAGCCAAAAACCCCTACCCTCTTTCAGTGTCCATTAAAAACCATTACACAGCCCCTCTCGAGGCTCTACGGTAGACACCTCCAGCCTTTCTCCATCCCCTCGTCTGGTTCCTTCTCCCTAAATAAACCTACTGTAGTCTTCCCCAAAGCGTCTACAACTCCTGTTTTGTCTGCGCCTGTGCCTTCCACTGCCACTTTCTGTCCGAGAAGCTCTGCGCTGCCTGCGGACTCGCTTGTGAGCTCCCTTCGGGGCCTGACGAGACTGAGCTTCCGCGAATCCAGGTTCGGCAGCCGTGAGAAAAGCTGCCACACAGGAGATAACAGCTAATGGCACACAGCTGGTGGTAATAGAATACTGAATACATCTATATTGTTACCTAGGACAGGTGGTCTGCTCTTTGCTCCTCTCCTCTTCCACCTTTGTCCCTGGACCATAATTTCCACTGAAAAAAATAAATTAAAAATCCATAACAAACCTGAGATTTAGTAATTCAAATATTAACCCATGCAGGAAAGAAGGGAAAACAGTGCATGAGCAGTCATCAGTTGTTCGTGTCTGGAAAGTGATTTTCTTTGTCTTCAGTATTCAAAATAGAGAAAGTACTGCCTATCCATTACTGCCCATCTTGAAGGAATAGAAATCAACATACTTGAAAACCAACTGTTTAACTGGTAATGATCAGAAGTATTAGAGTAACAAAAAGATAACTCATCTTCCTTTAAACAAACCAAAACAACATAACAGAACTATTGTCAACAGACATTGAAGCAATCTGAAAAACAACCCACAATAGTAGGTGCTTTTAGAACTGATGATAACAGTGAACAAAATAAATCATCACAACAGCAATTTGTCACCAAGTGATCCAAAACTTGACATCAAAATGCCTTTCTTAAGCCTTTCAGCATAATAAACTTCTTGGAGGATACTCCCAGAGAGGTCCCTACAAGCAAAAAGAAAACTTTGCTACCAGCAAATTAGTGTCATCCTAGTATATTTATGAACACTTCAAAAGATGGATTTACAAATTAAGTAAGCACTGCCTTTGAGATGCCCCAATAAATGTTGAAGAGCAAAAAGCAGGAGGTAGCAAGGGAATTTCTCGACCTTTTGTTGTTTTATTTTTCAGATGTTAGAAGAGGAAAAATAAACTCAATAACCAGAAAAACTCAGGAAGCCTCTTACATCTGGAGAAACCAAACAACAGTATTCAAACTAATTAAAATATAAAAAAAATCAAAGTGGATAGACTTGGTTTATGAGTTGGAAATATGTACGAGTGATACTGTTGCCTATGAACAGTGGCATAAAATACATATTCCATGATGTAGCTTTGACACATATTTGAGATACACAACATGTATTCCCTGTTTTTTTCCACATCTTGTTATAATTTCTATAGCCTTGTAGAGGAGCACAGAATGTAAGATTTGAAGGAGGACCTTGGATCATGCCCAGAGTCTTTCTGTCATGATGATTATTATGTAGCTGTATTTTAAAAACAGATCTTTTTGCCTCCACTAATTTTTCAAGGTTGTTCAAGAAATTCAGTTCCATATCAGTTCTTTATTCTCACCTAAATTTCATTTATGGTCTATTTATGCTCATTTCCTTCCAAAGCAATATTCTTTTAAAGCTAAAATAGCTCATCTCCCCATAAAGCAGTTAGCTCTTTTCTCTTCATTTTCCTTCAGGCAATACATTTAATAAAAATCCATGTTTTCTACACTAATATTTCATTCAGTTTGGCTTTATAAAAGACAAGTCTCTTTACTTTAAGACCTTGCATAGAGAGCAGGAGTTACCTAGATCACTTCTCCCTATTTTATTTTGTGAATAGGAATGTTGGCTATATTGCAATTATTCTGTATTGCCACGAATTTGATACTTAATTACCACACCTCATTTCTTAAAATATTCTGAAACAGATAATATCTTGTTCCTCTAATGAGAATGAGTTCAAATCTTGGAGTATTGATGGATAATGAGATTCTTCAAAAGAATAATGACGTGGACTCCTGAAATATATATATGTGTGAAATAAGGACATAGCATTGTCACAGATGACAGGGCAGACAATTCTTTAGCTAGAATTGGGATCATAGCCTCTGCTTGTTTAGTTATAAGTCTGTATTTTAAAATAAGTTTGACCTGCTATAGCTAAAAGGTGAAAGTTTGAAATTTTTGTGAGAACAAGCTCTGCACAGCAGTCTCTTTTCAACAGTCAGCACTCCAATTGCACTAAACAGAAACAGTTGATAGGCTGTCCAGATCTGAAGGAAAAAGCAGACGACTATGATATAATCCTAATTCATTTAAAATTGCTTTGATGTGAAATCAGTTTCCACACTGCATGGCAAATTTTGGATAAGAAGCCGATGCTGAATATGAACAGCATTAATTCAGGTATATTAATTGCACATCCTACAACATCTTACAAATATAAGACTTTAATTATTCTCAGGCAAATTGCTTAGCTCCATAAGATAATGAATAGTTACAGTGTATTAAGCACCATTGGCCATGAAGGAGTGGGATAAAGAGCATTGTGGATAATAGTATCTTTTTCAGGAAAGAGTCAATCAATTTCCACTCCTAACATCACATTTTGAGATAGAGTGAAAAATGAAAATACTGTGGTTCATAACAACAATTAAAACTCTTTATAAAAGAAAAATTTCTTTTCCTGAGATTACAAATAAATAAATAAATAAATAAAAATAAGTTTAGTGTTACATGATCATATGTTTCCATTTAAATTTTCTTACATGCGTGTCAGAAAGATTCATATTAACATATAATCCTAATTCATTTGCAATTCATGCAAGTTTACCTAATCAATTCTGTATCACTGGATTTTTTCTGACTTCACTGTAGACTATATAAATCCTCCTTTTCCCTATTCAACAATGAGTTTTTTATAAATTCAAATGAATTAAAGTCTGTCTGAGCAAACACTTGGTGGAAGAATAAAAATACGCTTTGTATTCTAAGACTGACAGGGTACGTGATGAGTCTGTTTACATAGTGGGCCAATAAACCTAGTTATTTATAGAAACAAAAAAAAGTTTCTATTTCATGACATTATAGTTGCATATAAATCAGCATTTCAGTAAAGATTTTGTCTTTATCACGTTTCAAATTACTGTGTTCTACAATGCCATTCATGACTTAAGGAGTGTTACATACACAGCTATGTTGATAAAATAGTGCATGTTCACCACTTCTTGTTATTAGAAATTATTCCTTCTTATACCAGAAAAAACATTTCATTAAGTTTAAAGTTTTCAGAAATGCCACATTAAATATGTTCCAACCAAAATTGCAAAAAACATCTAGTCATATTTGGAAAATTAAGTTCTAAAAGTCATAACCTGATTTTCAGATGTTTATATTTTCATGTCTGAAGCATCATAAAAGGCAGAAATATGAAATATGGTTCCTCTGTTACTGAAAAAAAAATAGATCTGATAAGCTAGTACAGTCTTTTTTGAAGTTGCATAGAAAAATAACTTCATATTGACAATTTCCTTTTTTTAGCAGTTACTTTGATTAGCCAATTGATTTTTAAAAAATTGTTTTTCTCTGTGACCTCTTTAAATGTCTAAACACATAGTAATTTGCTTATTTTCTTTTTTAATATTTCTTGTTTGAAACAAAATAGCTTGTATTCATCACTGAAGCTTCTGCAGAAATCAATGATATTTTTTCTATGTTCCTTGTTGAAGAGCGTTTTCCTCTTTCTTTTTTTTTAACTAAAGAAGTATTTGAATTAATAGAATTACTTTGTTGCATTTTTTCTTAGTTGTAACTTTTTTCAGAAAGAAAAGAAAAGGGAAAAAAGTATGCACATGATCAAAAGAACTTGAAAGCTGAATCTTTTCAGCATTTGTAGTTTGATCTTGTAAGTTGTACCAGATTTGTCTTTTGCCTTACCCTTGTGAGTAATCTCATTGAACTCCAGGACTCTTCTCATGATAAAGCACTTGCAGAACTGGCCCTGAGATAGAACAGGAAATTAAAGATTCATAGAATTGCTCATAGTGGAAGTCATAATGCACTTTCATCATATCTGTGGGGTAAGTCACTTTGCTGACTGTGTTCCTGGCATTGCAGCCTTTATTATGCTTCTTTTTCCCCCTATGGTTGAGATCAGTTATCTGATTTTACGTGGGAGTGAAAAACATTTTCTAACAAATTTGAAGTTAAAAAAAGATAATATCTAGCAATAATTTTTATATGCCTTCGGAAACTTATCTCTCCTCACAGACACATACAAAGAGTCACTATCTAGACTTGAGCAACTCACAAGTCCAGCATTTGATACGAAGAATTTCTCTGCTGTGTAGTTACACAAAAAGCTCATATACTGTCATTTCACAGGGTTGTAGCAATTTGTTGTTGCTCTTGTTGTAGAGAAGAACATCACAAATCTATTTAACATAACTTCCTCAGTCTCATCAAGCAGCATGGGAGCACTGTAAGTCTTGGAAACCTGGCAGCCTAGATGAGTATTCCTGCTGCTTTATGATTGGCATGTACTCTCATTTGGCATCAATCAAAGATTTGAGTGTTGCTTGAACTCCTTTCAGAAATGGTACTGCATCTTTCAAATGGGTTTAAACTATGTTTCTATGCCTTACACAACCAATGTTTAACTGACATCTAATTTAACATAAAAGGAAAAATATTTCATTAGCTTCCTCTCAAAAACCTTCAATTTGAGTTCCTTAAGTTCCTAGTCTGACAGTAGATAGACTTTTTAAGAGAGGCATTTACAAGGAACAGGTTATCTGTATTAACTGTCAATTATGAAGATGAGATTCTGTTGAGAAAAATCCTATTTAATTCGGTCTTCTGATTAAAAATTTGCAAAATTTTGACTTTTTTACATATCTTCCATGCAGTGAGTTTCTCTGTAGTAGAGTGCATTCTAAAAGAACAGTTACTAAAAACAATGGAAAAGTTTTTGTGTCCAGACTCTCAATGGCATTCCGCTATTAAAGGACTGGAACACATAACTGCAATTATTCAGAAAGGAAAAAAATCCATGTAAGGATAATACGTGGACAAGATATACTTGGGTTTACAAGGACACTTAAAAATCTTATCACACAGGGTTTTTAAGGAAGTTAAGACAGCATGGGATAAAAGGACAAATACATGGATGGATAAATGATTAGCTATAAGACAGGTAACATGACAGGAGTAAATTATTAGCCTTTGCAATGGAGCATTACCCCTGACAGAATTCTGTGTGGTCTATGCAATAACTTGTGTTGTTTAAGGTATTGACAAGAGATGAGAAAAAATAAATTAAAAACACATTTGTGGAAGAACAACAGAAGGATATCATAAGACTGAGTGACCAGGAAAAGAATTACCAAAGAAATTCAGTGTAAATAAAAAGTATATACCTGCTGAAAGCAATCCAAATTTCATATATAAAATGATGGACTCTGACCTGGTGGCTGCCACACTGGACAAGCATAATGGGATTATGATAGCTAGTTTATGAAAATGTTTCCTTTTGGAAGAAGTTGAGAAACAAACAAACAAACAAAAGTTCCAATCAAATGAATAAGACCAGAATTAGAAAAATCAGAAATACAAATGGTATGCTCCTGACAAATCCATGCTTTGTCCACATTATATAGTGTGCTGACTTGTTTGATTGAGCTTTGAATTGGGTTTTGGTTTCAGTTTTTTTGGTTGTTTTTTTTTCTTTTTGAGGTCATCCTGTTTCAAAGTTATAAGATAGATTCCATATAACTAACAATTGAGCTGGCTGAAAGTCTTCAGTTTGAAAAATAGATGTCTTGAAACGGATATCATAGACATCTGTCAAATAGTGAGAGACATGGATGGAAAGAATAGCAATCAACTCTTCACAGTTACATAACCAAAAATAAGGAGCTTGAATTTAAAGAGGAGTAAATTGAGGGATACACCTACTTAGAAACAGCTCAAGGAATGTCTTTCTTGCCATCCAGTTTCAAAATTGGATGCAAAATTTTTGTACAATATAAGAGGGGAAAATTTAAAAGTTTTGTAAGAAAGTTAGGAGCAATTGAATAGACCTCACACATCAGAAATTCTCAGAGCTAAGGACAGATGAAAACACCCAGGAAACACTTATGAGCAATGTGTTTGCCTCCTGTTATAGTAACTTCTGGAGAAAAAAATCTTGACTCGACCCTTTGTCCTGTAGCAAAAAAACCATTCTTCCTATTTTGCAGATATATGAAATTTTTTAAGACATGGCAGCTCTGATTAAAGTACATTTCCAAAGTCACCCTCTATAAACACCTAAATGTATGCTTATATGAAGACAGTGATAGAGCTGGGAGATGCTTTGTTCAGTGGATTGTGAAACTTAATTATCTTCCAGAAAGGACTTGAGGAAATATTACTAACTAGGTTTTTGACTTCAGTATGAGAACAGTAAAAATCTTTATTTACTTCTGCTGAAATTTTTCCCCTTTAGATGGAGAATCAAATACCCACTGGGTTATGGGAAGGAAAGAATGTAAAAAAAAAATAGGATATTAACTTGTAATAATAGAGATAAAGGACTGCCTTAAAAGATGCAGAGGTGTTTGGCATAAAATGCATAAACCAACATCAGATTAAAGATAAGAACATAAATCTTCCCTTTTTGGAAATAGTTCCTTAGGTCCCTTATGAGAAAACTTGCATTCTTCCCTGCATAATGACAGTTACGAAGGCAACTAAAAGATTTTTTCATTCATTATAGAAAAGCATTGTCTCCTGGGATATGTCAGAAAACATAATGATGGGTATTCCATTTTGTTATTCCTTTAATCTCCACTAGATGCAATATGAATAGATATTAGACTAAACATTTATCATGTTTTGATTTTATTTTTGATCTTTGTTCTTTTAAGTAGTCCAAAGGGTGAAGTAACTTCAGTTTGCTTGTCTTTTTTTAATGAAGTACTGCCACTAAAACCAATTAAACCAAGGTTGAATTTTGTTTGCCAAAGCAACCTAGTTTTAAAATAACTGCAGAATACTTTGATTTGGCTTTCATGGTGCATTAATAGATTAAATGAAGTTACCATTTTTACACTCTGCAATAGATGATGGAAAGATTAAACATGTATTTAAGTGAATGCTGACTGAAGAATATTCCCTCCTCCACCAGTAACAATATCAATATGTACAATAAAGGAAAAGGAATTTTACTCTTGTGTAGGATACAGGTGTAAATTTATTGCCAATGTAATAAATTGTATTTTAAAATAACATTTTTATTACAGATTAACTGCTTAGTACTTTTTCCAAGGGTACCTTTAATGAGAGACTTTTCCTTCACATCCTTGAAATACTGTGAGTTTAAGAGAAGAAATATAATTCTCAGACACAGATTGTTACTTTAACACAATTTTAATTTTTTTTTCTGATCTATAAAATTGACTACCAGAAGCTTTACCCAATCTATGCTGTTAAATTAGATGTATTCTCCAATTAGCATTACTTCATTTCAAAACTTGGAAGTCAGGAAAGTAGGTTTCCTAATTCGGGCACTTGCAGTTTCTGATATAGCTGTGGTGCAAGCTGAGCAATGCATCAGGTACTCTGGTAGAACAGTTAGAGCTTCCACTGCCGTGCGCAGCAATAACAAAGAACTCCAGCCAGAACTTCCAATTTAATGACAACTTGACTAATTAAATGATAGATTCAACGTCATAAGGCCTGGACGTTAGAAATTTCATTGTGCACAAGAATAAGCATGAATCATACAGGCTTTACACTTTATTGAAAGAAAGTATTTAAGCAGCTGTTTCATTGCCGCTAGAGACTGAGGATTAAAATGAATAACCATTATAACAGAAATAAATAGCAGGCTTTGTGAATCACGATGCTTTAAAACCATTGAAATCTTGAGATGGAGTTCTAGCCTAGTGAGCATTTCCTCATTTTTGCATCCGTGAAATAGATGTATCTATCAGTATTCCACTTATTTTCCTTCTGCTCCAACTGCTCTTTCTGTTACCTGCACCTATCCTAGGAGAATACCTCTCTGTCCCCCTCAAAACAGCTTCCTTTCTTACTTTTTTTTTTGTTTGTTTTCTATTCCTAACAAAGTATCTCTTTAGCTTTGTCTTCATCACATGTTTCAGGAGGTATGTTAAAGTTTTGAATAAAAGCTGAAATGACTTGTACTTAGTATGAACATACTCTTTCATCCCTGGAGCTTAAGAATTTAATGTGTGTTTTATATTGCTTTAACTTCAAAGCTGATGGGAACTCGGGAAGAGCACCTGAAAAAAAATTAATAGCAGGCAAATTTTCTTATAAGATTAAATTCTCTGTATGGATACTGTCTTTAGAACCCTTCCAACACAAACCACTCTGTGATTCTATGATTCTGGAGAAAACCAAAACAAGACCCCAGTAAAATTAACTACAAACAAACAACAAAAATCCTCAAAAACTAACAAAAAATGCACCATGAAACTAACTGTCCTGTTGTACTAGTAAATTACACATCTAGTAGTAATTAATTAGTAGTAAACATCACAAACTGTGCTAGTTTGTCATTGGACAATACACATCTCTCAACATATTGGTATTCATCCATATCCCAAACTATCCAAATATCTATTGAAACTCTAAAATATGGAGACTTTTAAAATATTTTTAAATAATTTCTATCAGGGAACTAAACTCTGTACTAACCTCTGGCTATGTAAAACTAACAAACATAAACCCACAACTAATAAAATGTGTTCTAGTTAAATGTTTCATTGTGAAATTCTCCCACCTCCAGCCCCACCAGTTTTAATTATAGACCAGGCGTCTTGTTTAATCTGAGACAGAGCTAATTTTCTTCATAGTACTACTGGTATAGAAATGTGGGTTTGAATTTACTATGAGGATAATGTTGACAACACAACATTTTAGCGTTTGCTGATTTGTGCTTACTCTAAGTCAAGGAATTTTCAGGTTTCAATGCTCCTCCAGTAAAGAGGTACACAAGAAGCCAGGAGGGAGCTCAGCCAGGACAGCTGACCCGAACTGGCCAAAAGGATATTCCATAGCATACAACATCACTTTCAATATATGAACTGGGGGAGTTGGCCAGGAAGGGAATTTGCTCAGGGTCAGGCTGGACATTAGTCAACAGTTGGTGAGCAGTCATATGTGTATGACTTGTCTTTTTGGGTGTTTTATTTATCTCCCTTTTTATTGCCTCCTTTATCATTACCATTTAATTTGTGTTATTATTATTATAATTTTTCCTATAGATTTAATTATATTTTATTTCTATTACTTAGATGATTTCTATCATTTAGCTGATTTCTATCAAGAGAACAAATTTACTTTTTTTCTGATTCACCTCCCCATCTCAGGCAGCGTGGGGAATGGAAATGGACATTGAGCCAGTGGCTGTGTGGTGCTTAGTTGCCAGATGGGGATAAATCATGACACCTGGGTGTATTTTTTGTATGTTAATAGACCCTGTACAATGCAAGAAAAAGGGCCTTTGACTGCCAGAACTATCATGTTTCTAAATTTGTGAAATTGTAACATTCCATATACACAGCACAAAGAAATAGACTAAGCAGAATAGGAAGAATGAGACACTTAGAAAATGAGAGTCACTTGCATCTATGTCTAAAAATATATTCACATTATCTGTGCTTCCTCTCATTTCACTGATTGCATATGGGAAATATGTGAGTATTCGTCAGCTGCTAGTATCAGAAATTGTTAAGAAGGTAACCACAAACATTTTTAAAGAGTCCCCACAAAAGTGTTCTACTTTTTCAACTTCTGAATCAATTAGGTGACTTTATTAAAATCTCTGTTAATAAGTCTGAATGTCTTGTGCTCCATTCTCAACAAGGGAAGTCAGGATGTAATTGGTAACCATGATATTTTTCTTAGCAACATTAAACTATATTCTTTCATCCCTTGAACATCCTCCTGGATTCTGAAGCTAAAAGTTACACATAGATTTAAAGGATTTATGATTATTATGATTTTTTTATGTGTGAGGACATGGGTGAGGATAATTACTTTGTTGCTTACTTTGTTTCTGGTTTTGATTTTATTTTTTTGCTTTGCTTTTTGGTGTTGTTTGTTTTTGTTGACCATACATGATATCTAGCAGGAAACTAAAACATTTTCATAGAAACCATACGAAGAAATGCTCCTGTGGCACTGACATGATAGAATGTTCCCTACCATGGGAGGTTTTCAAGCCCTGCTAGCACAAAACCCTGGCCTAGGTTTGGACCTACCCCAGCTTTGAACAGGAAATTGGAATGGGTACTTCCTGAGGCCACTTCCAGTGTGCCCATGATTTTATACATTTCTGAGAATGATAGCTTATCACTCTCTAAAATCACTGTTCTATGATTCTGATTTACTTTAAACTTCATGTAGGGATAGGATACTAAAATAGAATTCTTCCAGTCAGGCTGTTAATTCCATCAGCACTGGTTTAAAGCAAAATAATCAATAACATTAGCAAAACTTGAAAGCTGAGGACTTGATGGTTAAGCAGACTTGCTACTAGGCTTAAATCACAAGTGTTTAAATAATAATATGGAATTTTTAACTTAGATATACGGATATGCTTGATATGCTTGATATAAATCCAAATGGTGATTCCTTATATTCTCAACATACCTGCACATCTTTAGTTACTATTCTCTTCTTTCTAACCTATTCTCAATGACCTGTTACCTATTAGTCTGGTTAATCGAGGGAGTTAAAATATAAAGGAAGAATTAAACATTGCCATCAAGCTGGGTGAGTTGCTCTGTGCAAGTGATATACAAAATACTTGTGGGATACTTGCCCATTTTCAAGAACACTCTGAGAATATTTACTGAGTCTAAATACTTTCTTTACTAAGGGAGCCAAGTAGGAAAGTTTCTGTTTGATACTTGAAGTAGTTATTGACATAGTTCTCTTAAGCCTCCTCTGTTCCCAGAGAAGAATGGAAAGGCAACTTCAGCATCTGGTGTGTAAAACAATTGCATTATTTAGCTACAGTCATGGTTAGCCAGACGATAATGTGTATATGTTTGTACAGGGTTCAGAGCACTCACGTTTGCTCTAATCAAAAAATGGAAGTTAGCACAAGTGCAGGCTTTCTGTCCGTTAATGTGAAAAGCAGATGTGTATTGCAAAAGTCCCTATCAATACAAATATCAGTAACTCAGTTTGGGATAATTTGTGGTTAGTGGGATTTGCTTTTAAGCAACTGAGTCTAAATATATAATACAGCAATCATGGGAAATGGATTAGATTAAGCAAATAATGTAAAAATAATTTCTGTATTTATTTTTATTAAATTTTTTTCTTGTCACAAGCTCAGACCTTGTGCTGCAAATGTTTGAGAAGTTCCTGGCATTTGCTAAATACTTTGCAGTACTATGTGCAGGAGGAGACTAAGAAGATTTTAAAGCACTTTGGAGGAGCTATGTTCATATCTGAGATGTAGATGAAAAACTGTGCAGGACAAATTGTGTTAGAATTACAGTGCAGTGAAAACCATTTAAAACATCAATGTGAGTATAATGCCTCAGACATGGGACCCATTTGGCCCAGTACCCTGTTTCATTTTTCCAGCTGCAAACTGAAAGGTTTGTAATGACTTGGGGCTTTAGAAGTAAACCCCAAAAAATAGAGCTTGAAATCCAGCTGGAGGTATATACAGCTCTTTTTATTTCTTTTCTTGCTTCTTGGTTTAATCAGTCATTTTTCATCTAAAATCAAGACTTGACACTTACAAGAACTTAGAAAATAAGAGAAAATTTAACCAAAATACACAGTACATCCTAAAAAATTACCATCAGAGACTGAAAAATTCAACTGAAATGCTTGCTGATAAAAATAAGAAACTGTTTGTGGATGGAAACATTAAGGTCTATGAAACATAGAGGCTTCAGACTTCAAGCGTTGGTAGTTACCAGGCTGACAACTGTAAATTAAAATGCAGAGTCAATATGCTATTAAATTCCATTAGGAAACCCTTAGCTACCACACTACTTCTTCAAGGGCATAGATAGACAGTATTCAGTAATTATTTGATTTAAGGTCATTGTTTAGATAACTTTTTTAATAGTTTAGAAGTTGCACTTTATTCCATATACCTATTGAAATAAAAATGGGCAAATCTATTTATCTTATATTTGAGTTGAGAAATGAGAAGATGGAAAATATAGCTAGAGTAATATTAAATTGCAACAGTAAGAACAGCATGAAAACTGTAGACTATAAACTATTTTTAACTCTGGCCATTTTACAAAGCAGCCAATTTAACAATTGACTGTTCTATATGTAAATTTCTCTGGCATATAAAATGACAGTGTCTGATTGGAATCACAGAGAAAATATAAGATGCAACCAAAAATAATATTTTCTTTAATGACAATTCCTGATGTAATACTTTACAACACAGTTTCCTAGAGTCTATTTCTCCTGGGAAAAGGCATTTACACTGACTGATATAGCAACATTTTGCTCAGAAATACTGTCTGTAAAAAGTTTTAGCTTTAGGTGCATTGTGGAAATGAGGTTTTTGTAACAACAATTCTCTGTATATTACAGTAGTTTTTTTTCTTTGTCCATGTCCACAAGTAGATCTTGTTATTCTCAAGAGTGTCCAGCTGTTTGAATTGACTGGCCTTTCTTTTTATTCTATATGAATTGACAGAAACATTATATGTGACTGTTCAGGACCTATATTGGGAAATACTGCTCTATTGCTTACGTTCAAGTGCTTAAATAAGAAAAAAATGTTGGTCTACATGGTCAGTTTTATACTAAGCACCTTTTCTCTTTTTCAGGAAAAATAGTAATACAAGGGGAAATATCAGAAAATCAGAGTGGTCTAATAGTTTTTAAAAATACTAAGAGATTTTTGAGGAAATGTTCTTCACAAAAATTAAATTCATGCAAGATCCATAGGCTGTGTTCAAGTCAAATTTAAATGATCTGATCACAATCACAGCAGGAGCTACGTATTTGATTCTAGCTGTGAGCAGTACTATCACATTTTGTCCCGCAATAGCTTCTTCCAATCACAATTTTTTTTCTTCCTTTTTACCTTCTATGCTGTAGTAATAAAGAATTGAATTAAAAAAAGGGAACATTGTTTCATTTTACATTTCCTGCTTTCACTGAACAAACCATTGAGGCAGCTGAATTCTGCTTAAGACTATTTATGTTTAAGACAGGATGCTATGTAGTTTGCAAGGTACCTTTAATAATCTGAACGGAGCTCTTGGTGGCCACAATTGCTGCAATTCATAGAACATGAGGAAGACATGCTGCTACCTTTTCTTGTTGGTTGCAGAACCTTTATCCCAATAAAAGAACATTTATCCCAATAAAATTAAATTGCAAAATTGAATGCAATGGACTTTATTTGCTTTAAGCAACTAAATTGAACGCTCCCACAGATGTCACTCACAAGCTGATAAATATTCAGATAGGATTGCTCCTTGTTCAGTTTCAGCCATTAAAGTCAGTCTGCTGTCTGCAGAATATCCAAAAGGACATAAGAAAAAATTTGAAAGATTATGAATAATAGGGCAATTTTTCTTGCACTTTGATTGATACTTTTGCTTTTGCATAGCATTTGGACTACTGTTCTAGGATCTATATGAGATATTTTTGATCAGATTAACGATTTTCTAATTTTCTGTTACGTTTGTTTCCCAATATTGTGCTTGAAGAAACCACGGAAAATTGTTGGTATTTATTTTAAATGCCCAAACTAAACAAACAAGATCTCACCCTGAATATCTCCAAAGTTATATATACAGACCTTCACTAACATCCTTGGGGATACAGAAAATTAATTCAGAAGGAGGGGGAAAAGGTAGTTGCCTAAGTCAAGCTGACTAGGTCTCCATCTGCATCAGCTGTTTTTGCTTCTATGTGTTCACATGTGTCCATATGTACATATATATGGGTTATTTTTATACATGCTCTGTGATGAGAATGCCCCTGAAATTCTAAATTACAAACTTTTCAAGTTTACTTTCTATAACTAGCTTCCCAGTACTCACATAACCCTGCTGTCATGGCTAATTTAAAATAACTTCTTTCCAAGAAAGAATGATGGTGATTAACACTGAATAAAAATATAGAAGAGGAAAATGGTCCTTTATGTCACAACTGTCTTTCTTACAACTTGCATTTCCTCTAGTGCCTGCAGTTCTTCATATATCCATTTCCCTTCATCAATATCTCTTTTTACCTTGGCTCAGTGATTCTAGCCGAGTGCAGGTTTCTGAATGAAGTTATATTTAATTTGTTCACTTTTTACCTTCATCAGTTTCAAACAGTGACTTCAAATACAATTTTGGTATTTTAATTTGCATTTGTTACTTTCTTCAAGCCTTTTTTTTTTTTTTTTTTTATATAGGTGGCAAGTTTTATCATAGTGGGGATCTGCAAGAGTGGCTGTGACATGCTGGACTCAGCTGGTTCCAGCTGGTTACACAATGGACCCACCACAGGACATGGCCCAGCCTGTCAGCCAAGCTTGTGGTACCTTTGGGCAAACATATTTAGGAAGGGGAAAATGCTGCACAGACAGTGAGGAGTGAGAGGAAAAGTGAGAAACAGCCCTAAGAAAACCAAAGGCAGAGAATAAAGAAGGGGAGGAGGTGTTACAACTGCTGCATAAGAGATTTCCTTGAAGCCCTTAGTGTGAAACATGCCAGAGAAGATAACCACACTGCAGTCTATACCACAGGGGACCTGACACCAGAGCAACTGGATATTTCCTGAAGGAGTTGTGATCTGCTGAGACCCCACACTGGAGAAGATTTTTCTGACAGGAAAGTAGTCCACAGAGGACTTACTCTGGTGCAGGTTTACTCTGAAGGCTTTAGATGGAGAGGACCCAGAGAGGAGTTGGGCAAATGTGTAAGAAGGAAGGAGTGGCAGAGAGTAACTGCTACTGACCACGACCTCCTGTCCCCTATAATCCTTGTCCCTCTGGGAACGGAATAGGTGGAGGAATTGGAAATACAGGGTTGGAATTAAGTTATTGAAAAAGAGATGTGTGTGTGTGTAAGAATGTGTTTTGGTTTTGGTTTTGTTTCCAGTCATCTATATCTATCTTAATTAGCAATAAATTAAATAAATTTTCCCTAAGCTATCTCTCTTTTGCCCACTGTTAAGTGACTTTTCTCTCTTGATTTTGACCATGAGCTCTATAATGTTATTTTCTTTCCCTGTCCTGCTAAAGAGGGGGAGTGGGAGGGAGGCTAGGTGGGAATCTTTCAGCTGGTCAGGGTTAATCCACTGCATATTTCAATATAAATTTTTTCAATGTATTTCAATGTAAATTTTAATTCTCTGTCAGAATTTTGATACTTTAAATCTGAGTTTATCATACCACTGTTAACACTCTCAAATGAAGGCTACAGCTTAGAAGACAGGTAGGGATGTACTCGTGATCCTTTGCATTTTAATCTGAATAGCAGCTTAGAGCAATCTGTTCTATAAATTTTTATTTGCTTCTGCTAGCAATACCTCCATTAATTATTGGCAGGAAATTTTAATTGCTGAAGTAGCACTATACTTATAATTATTTTTTAAATTAATGAAAGGCATTATATGAAAGATTGTTAGAAGATAGTGTTTCTCAGTATTAATATACTCTGTCCTTGTTTCATGTAGATTATATATTGAGTTCATAAACAAAAGAAAGGAAACATTTGCAAACTCCTACTTAAGGTTCAAGAAGAAAGAAAAAGAGGGAAACAAAAGCCCAAAGTGTGAAATTTTAATGTATATGTTCTCCCAGAGAATTTTCATTCATGTAGTTCTGTAGTACCTGAGGTCCCGGTGTACAAATCAGGCTTCCTGCCCACATTCATGGTGACTGGAGAGATGCAAATATGAGAAACATATAATCTTCTTTAAACTTTCATTTCTCATCATGCTGTAGCAGAGAAAATTAGCTCATGTAAAGAAAAATAGTGAAACTGTTAGAAACATTAAATGATTGAAATTAGAAGAGACCTCTTGAAGTCCAAACCATAGCTCAAAGCAGGGTCAAATAGGGCAACTTCTTCAGGGCTGTTTTCTATCAAGTTTGGCATTTCTCCAAGCATGGTGCCTCCACATTCTGTCCAGGCAATCTGTTCTAACGTTTAATGAAACTTAGAGTGAAAAAGTTTGTAGTTTGGGCTTCTTTTACAGGGGCAGGGGAGGGTGGGGGAAAGTGTGGAGGGTGTTTGTTTGTTGCTGTTGCTTTGTTTTTGTTGTTTCTTGTAATTTCTTGTACTTTTTATCAAATTAATTTGAAAAAATATGGTGAATTTTACTTTTGTGAGCATTCAGGTATTTCTGAAGCATTGGGTAAATTTCTGTATCTAAATAATACAATCATGGAAAGGGTTTGGTTGGAAGGGCCTTTAAGAAACACCTGGTTCCATCCACTTTGCATGGGCAGGGGTGGCGTGCATTAGATCAAGATGCTCAAGGTCCCATCCAACCTGTCCCTGAACAACTTCTCCCACCAAAGTCTTCCAGTGTCTCACCACCTCTGACTTTGCAACATCTAATCTAAATCTCTCCTCTTTTAGTTTAAAACTGATCCCCCTTACCCTATCACTACCTGCCTGTGTAAAAAGTAACTCTTCCTGTTTTTTATAAGCCCCCTTTAAGTACTGCAAGTCTGCAATGAGGTCTCCCAGGAGCCTTCTGTTCTCCATGCTTTACAACTCCAGGTCTCTCAGCCTGTCTTTGTACAAGAGTTGTCTCTGCCCCCTGATCACCTTTGGGGCCTCCTCCTGACCCATTCCAACAGGTTAATGTCTTTTTCTGTGCTGAGAACCCCAGACCTGGATGTAGTACTCCAGGTGGAGTCTCAGCAGGGCAGAGAAGAAGGACAGAATCACCTTCCTTGACTTGTTGGCCATACTCCTGATTCATCCAGGATACAGTTGGCAATACAGTTGGCCTTCTGGACTGCAAGCTCACACTGTTGGGTCATGTCCAGCTTTTTGACCACCAGAACCTCCAAGTGCTTCTCCACAGGGTTGCTCTCAATGAGCTCTTCTTGCAGTCTGTACTCATGCCTGGGCTTGCCCCAACCCAGTTGCAGGACCTTGCATTGGACTAGTGGAATGTCATGAGAGTCCCATGAGCCCATTCCTCAAGTTTGTCCAAGTCCCACTGGATGGCATCTCTTCCCTCTCTTGTGTCAACTGCACAACTCAGCTTGTAAATGGTACGAGTGACCATCAATCTAAAATGTAGGTTATTCATACTAATTTTTGTGATTCCTATGCTGTAATGATAATTGTGATTTATACCCCTCTGAAGAGAGAAAATAATGGTGGAAATGCCCAAGCACACAGTTCATGAACACTTAGATTGAAATCTGTTGGCAGTAACATTCAGAAAATACCTCATCATTCAGAAATCCTGTCTGAAAAGGCATTGAAACTCATAAATGACAGCATTTCTTAAAGTGTTCTTTGAAAAAAGACTTACCCCTTACAGATAAACTCTCCTGTGCAAATTTACTGCCATGAAAAATAAAACCAAATTTATTTTACAGTTAAGCACATCATCTACCTCCAATCATATTTTTTGTGGTCGGAAAATAAGTGTCAAGGGATATGGGAATACTGATTCACATTAAAAATAAAATTTTTTATATTTTTAAATACACTGATCCAAAAAACATGTGAAGTAATGCATTTTAAATCAATTCATTAAAGTTTAAACTTCCATTTACAGATTATTAAATCTAGCTATGGACTTCTCAATATTGCAAGAAGAGAAATGGTCTTTATAAAATATTTTGTAGAGTTTTCTTATAGTGATACTTGAATTCCAGTATTGGTATGTGAGGAATTATGTGTGAGACAACTCATCAATTTTGACCCATTTGTATTTTAAAATTTTAAAATTTTAAATCACTTGTTCATTCTAAATATCAGTTCCAATTCTGTGTATTTTTTTTCTTTAATATGAATAGTCACATAACCTTAAAAAACTTTTTATTCAAGTATCAAAAGTAACTATAAACCTCACACTAAAATTGATCCAAATAATTTCATATCATGTTGTGACTTTGTCTCAAAAAATCTCTAAATTAAGCCAGCTTTTTTGCCTCTCTGCCCACCAGTAATTGTGGTCTTGGCAAATTCTTTTAAAAATAAGAAATTTTTTTTTTTTATTACTAATACCTCAAGTTGTTTTATTGCTTTATGAAAAAAATTATGTGAAAATTTGGATTGCTGAATCTTGATTGGACATGAAATTGCTGAAAAAATGTTGAAGAATATTTATAATTTTATATTAATTATTATTAACCAGAAAAATATTAATAAATGCAATTATTTTGATAATAGTGTATTCATTAAGTAAATGTAACTTCACAACAGTCACATCTTAGATAACACTTTTGATTCTTTAAATAGTACAAAACTATAGCTGCATATATAGTTATGCCTAAATTAAATTTTTTTATGATAACCAGAGCTAATAAATTTTGAGATCTGCAGTGTGACATCTAGAAGGCACAGACTGTTTTTCACCCATTTCCCACAGTTCACTTACATGAACTGAAATGGTCGAAGGAGTCTGGGGTGAGAACTATTGACTGCATTCCTTGTTAGAGGATGTGTTCATTATAAACTCAGTAATCAGTCATGAGATAGAGCAGTGTTTGACTTTTAAACTGTTGTAATTATGCTTCTGCACATTAAACATTCTCACACCAATATCCCTGGAAGGGGTAAAGGCTCATACCACACAAAATGTTTTACTTACACCTCATTTTCAGAAGTCATGAAATATATATCAAACTCCATAATTAAAATATATATTAATTTATATAAAAATCTAGTTTCATTCAAATGCACAATGATAATTCCCAATAAAGCAGAGTTAAGTGACTCCAGGTCTTCAGGATTGTAGTTTGGTTGCTAAATTTGTGATACCCTTGGCTTGTGACTTCCATGGTGAAAACTATTGATACAAAAGTAAATAGTAAACTGTTCATTGCATTAAATCACTTTGTACAAGTAGACATATTCTCTTATATACATATATAAATGCAGGTATAAGTCTGGACATAGATGATATAGATAAATGTATATATGGAGAGATTGCCACGGAGCAAAATGAAAAATTCTTAATTAAATATTTAGATTTTCATTTGAATTTGGCTCTTACAATATAGGTCCATCACAGGAATTAAGAGAGGGAATAACAGTGTAACAAAAAAACAAGAGTATCTCCCTTGTATGAGCAGCATAAGAATAATGAACTAACCATATTGGCTAGAAACTTTCTAATAAGCCAGGAAGGTTTTAATTGTGGAGGAATTGTGTTGGAGGATAATACTGGCAATTTAAATTGTTGAACAGAAATATCTGAGCTGTGTGGTTCACACAGATAACACTAGTTCTTTACAGTGTTTTCCATAAATTATGTTCCTTTAACCCAAGTAGTTTCATTATACTTGCTGTATAATTAAATTACTACATTAGTATTAGTAGTCAAATATGCATATTGCAAAGAAAAAAAAAAGTTGTTTCATTCCAAAAATCTTAAATGGAATTTTCAAAATGAATATTTATTAAGTATTGTGAAGTAGATTTGATGATGATTTTTAATTGTGCCACTTGTCTTTATAATTGCAGCATTATTCTTATGTAAATTGGTGTATTGAGCAGTCGGAGAAAAGAAACTCTCTGGTTTCTTATTAATGTTAGCATAAGACTAATAAAAACAGTGTGGGACCCACAGACCCTTGCACTCCCACTGGGCCATCATGAATTCACATATACACATACTAATTTTATGTGGCAAGGTTTTAGTTGTGGAAGGTTTCCTTCCTGGAGAAGAGACAAATTTTCACCCCTGTGTGGGACAGAGCAAGTTTCAGGTGGTTTTGGTCTTGCTTTTATTTCTTGTTGTCCCACTCTTTTAATAATTGGCAACAAAAATTTTTTCTCCCCAGCTGGGAAGGGTATGCAAATAAGAGAAAGCCCAGTAACAGGACCAAAGGCAATGGGCACAATATGAAACACAGGACGTTCCCTCTGAACATTAGAAAACTTTTTTTCGCTGTGTGGTTGACTGAGCAGTGGCACAGGTTGTCCAGGCAGTAATCTTCCTCCTCAAAAAAAAAGTAAAAATTAGTCTGGATGTGTTCCTGATCAATTTACTGTTGGTGGTCCTGCTTGAGCAGGGGTAGCTGGGCCAGATGGTCTCCAGAGGTCCCTTCTAACCTTAACCACTCTGAATCTGCATAAGTTAAGAAAGTATTCAGCAAAATATAAGCAATACACAAAAAAATCTTAACTAATACATATACAGAAATCAAAAGTAAATGAAGATGATATACTTGAAAATGTAAAAAGTATGTAACTACTGTGAGCTGGATATTGAAGGGGAATTTGAAAAAGAGTTTAAAAACCTTTGCAGAACAGCACTTATTGACTACTAGTGGTAGTGGAGAAATCCAAGAGCCAAGCCTTCCAGGACTCCTATTTGGACAATCCCCAAATGCACATTGTAATTAGAGAAGGTAGTGATGAGCTAAATATATACCAGCTTTAAATGATAGATTGGAAATAAATGAGAAATCCTGCAGCTGTAAAATGTACATTGGAACAAAATGATGGAACACAGAGAGCGCATCAATGATCTGTTTTATCATGGGTCCCTAAGATGGGAAATGAGAAAAGTTATTCAACACTTCTAACACCAGGACATGAGGTTTTCAGACACATCAAACTTATAAAATCAATAGAATGAAAATGATTTTGCATGCAATGATTAAACTATGAAATTTCTTGGCGCAGCAATAAACAAATGCTTTTAGCTGTACAGGATAATGCAAAGATTCAAAGACACATCATAATGCAGTAGTTTTATCAATGGCTATTAAACAGAGGTTATCTACATGTGAGTTTTGTTTCAATCAGAAGTTCCCTTTAGAAGGAAGAGAAACTCACAGTTTTCTATGTTTGATGCATTTTTCCTTATTAAAACTGCATCGAAGCTTGCAATCTGGATTCCTTTTATATGGAACTACATTGAAAGATGAAGTCTGGGAGCACATATAATGTGGTGTAAGGGTTAATATTTATTCAGTCCACAGTACAAAGTTAGATTTATGCCAGAGGACTCATTCTCCCCCACCAACCCAAAATATACAAAATTTTGCCCTCTGGACTAACAAATTCTCTGTCAGATGTTCATTGTGTTGTACTATTTTTTAACAAAGTCACTATGGTCTAGGTTGGATCAGCTCACAAAGTTCTTAATCTATGCTTTTTCTCCATCCTTATTTTCCCCCTCAAGTCTCTACTTTGTCCTGAGCTGGTTCTAAACATTTTTAAAATTTGATAGTTTTGCTGGTGGTCAAGTGACTATTGCTTGACCTGTTTTTGTGTTAGTTCTTTTATCTGTCTGGTAAAATAATCTTAACTTGAAATATTTAAGTTCAATTTATTTCAATTTCCTGCAAACATTCCTAGTTGACTCTTCTCCTTTTTTTGCTGTGTCATACATTCAGTCTCCTCCAGTTGCCTCAGCAAGGTGACAGGCAGTGAAGAACTGTGAGGTAAGTGTAAAACATTTTCTTTCTCCGGTTCCTTGTTTTGTTTTCCTCTGCTGCACCATATTATTTACTCATTTTCTTCTGCCGCAGCATGGGTTACCTGTGAGCTGCATCCCTCAGGGATGCAGTCCCTGTCCTGCCAAGAGTTTCTCACGATCTGCAGTTCTTTGGGCTGCCCTGTCCCACTGTGGGCTCCCTGCAGTCCTGCAGCAGTACATCCTCTTGAATATTGTACCTTCTTCCAAGATTTCCTCTCTAGCTATGTCCACAAAAACGACCTTTTTGCTGTTTTCCTCTGCTCCTTCCATTTTTCCTTTCATGTGTCCTCTATGTGTCTGCCATCCTTATGGCTACCATTTTCCCTTAAATATGTCTGAGGCAGGGTTCCAGGAGCTTCCCTTCAGTTTTGGCTTTCAGTGGGATACTCACATCAGTGTTAGAGCTGGTGGCATGAATTTTGGAGAAATATGTGCAATGATTTTTTTTTTTAAGGAACTGCAAGAATTAAAATTTTTGCTAAATTTTTGTATTTTTTGCAAAAATATTAACTTAAAGAGAAATATTTTGATAAAGTTTTGTAAGTAATTTTCACATTATTACATAATTTTCTTATTATGTGGTCTACTAAGTAATACTTTATATATGTGCATGTGGGTATACACATAAGCTATACAAGTAGTTTCCAAACTCACAAATTAGAAACCCTCAATATTTCCCTGTCTTCTAGCTTTCTATGTATTTGCATCAGCTGTAGTTTGTCCCTGAGAATGCAGAAAAAGATATTTCAACAACTGAGGATGTTTTAATCCTGATATTCCATTCATGTTGCAGCACATGGTTCTTGAAACTTTGAAGGTTCTTGAAACTTTGGGGCTTTTGTCACAAGAACTAAATCCAATGGAAACATACTTACAGGAATTACTAAAATACTAAGAAAATTATTAATTATTTCATAATTACATAATTTAATTGTGCCAAATGATTACATAGACAAAGAGATGGTGAGCAAGAGAATGGAAGGAAGTCAGGAACTAACTAGAATATATTTAGTTTTCTATTTCTAGGGAGGATATGGCTAAGAAAATACTAATTTTTTCACTTGAAGTAATAACTTTTAGTAATATAATTTATACCTGTGTATTGCATACAGATACAAAATATGAAAAGCACTTTTGTGTATTTATGTTAAGTCACATTCTAAAAGTTTTGTGGTTTTATTGCTATGGCAACATATTTCAAATTTAATAACTTTCTGTACTGTAATTTTCCATTCTTAGTCATATTTTGGGGGGTATTTGTTATGTGGTTTTTTGGTTGGTTGATTGGATTTTGGAGTGAACATAGAAGCCGTAGACCATCAAGCATAGAAGCCATAAAAATGTATTTTTATAATACAAATTTAATTAAATTAAAAAAGATATAAAAATTATTTTCCATATTTACCAGAGAAAGCAAAGATATAAAAATTGTGAGATACAGGGAAAATAGTTTAATGTGAATTCTTATTAAATTATTCCATTTTGCTTCTAGCTTTGTTTCAGAAAAGAAAACTTGTTTTGAATCCATTGTATTAAATGTTTACTATCAAACAGAATTCCAAAGGCAAATATTTTTAGAACTTTAAGAAGTTGAAAGCTATTACAGGGCTTTTGTTGTTTCATTTTCTTTCTTCTTGCTTCATGCAGTTTCCATAAAAAAGGCAATATACTGTGCAAGTAACTCTTCAGATAAATACATTTGCAGTGCTATCCAAGACTGAATTCAATTCTGAGTTAAACCATGCCTGCCAATTATTTTCAGCTATTTGATAGACCAGTTCTATTCAATTTAAATTCCATTCTCAACAAAAATATACAACAAAATGATACACTCAGAAAATAATACTTTGTGAGAGATGGAAAAAAGAAACAGTTTTATTTTTTTACTGTTCCTTTCATGGAAATAGAAAGAGGAACAGCTAGAATCTGCAAAAAGATGTCGTATTATAGTACCAGAACTGTGGATACTCTAAAGCTGTTGTCAAGGAAAGCTGTATGACTAGGTCAGAGGTCAAAAAAACTCTCAAATTCATGTTTAAAAAAAAAAAACAAAAAAAAAAACCCCAAACCTGTCTGCTTTTGAAATATGTTTTAAAATTAACACTTATTAATTATTGCATAACCAAAGACATTATTCCAGTTTTTCAATTCAATATAGAGTGATATTAAATTTTAAACCCATATCTTGTACACCACATAGGCAGGAATTTCTAGTTTAGTTTCTGTTGAGGGTAATAAAAATTCTGCTGAGAGTAAGAAAAATATGTACTTTTAAAATATGAGAAAATTACATACCCTTTTTTACTTAGTTGGGGTCTTTCTAATAAAGGGATAAAAAGAGAAAGGTCACAGAGAATTATCTTTACCTCTTATGCATTTCCCTTCTTCACATATTCATAGCCTAATGCATTTCTACAAAATATTCCACAGACTACTCGATCTTCACTATACCTGATTGCTTTCCTCAAGTGAGGCATAAAATTTGTTTTCTCTCCATAACCTTTACTGACTTTGACTGGCATAACATACAAAGAAAAAAATTGTTGTCACTATATTTACATAATAATTTTGCAATTATTTTAATAACCTCTATCAGAAAAATTAGATAACATTGTAATCTTTGTTTCTACTGTTTGACCTCTACCTGCATGAGAGATTGTTTGGTTTTTTTTAATGGGAAGCTAGTCATAGATTATATGCAAATGTATTTCAGTGATAATTAGATTTTGTTGGGACAAAATCCATTTGTCTATCTATATAATAAATAATATGAATCTTTAAGCATGAATGTATGAACACAGAGATAAAAAATGTAATTTTTTATTATTTTATTTGTAGCTATTTTATTAAGAGTTAACTTTGAGGAGAAAAGTGCCCATTGGTTTATAATTCTTGAAAATTCTTTTTAGAATAAGCTCTGTTCAATCATCCTAATTTCCATGTACACATGTCTTGACAGATGCTTACTTCACATTTTATGAACCAATTTCATGCACACATCATTTAACTTGAAGTTTACTCTTGAAGATAAGCACAAGCAAACCAACATATTTTTTCAGCACATTGTTTTAAAGACAGTGATGTTTCAATTCTTAGATAAAGCAAAACTTCAATAATTTGCTTAGCATTTTGCAAGAAATGTGGTGAGTTAGTAGTATTTTATGTTGTAAGATTGTATCAAATTTTGGTGATGTATTTTTAAAGGAATATTAAATAAAAGACTCTATTACATCTTGCAAGAAACTGAAACCAAATTTCTCTGTTGCCTGTACCAGGTTGAATGATTCACTTTCTGGGGAAGTGAGTCCATCTCTTTTCAGGAACAGTTAATTTCAGTTAAAAAAAGCAGAACTAGAACAGATGTACTCAAGATTGGAAACTTCTCAGGTGCATATTTTACCGATATGAAATGCTTGCAAAGAATTTCAAGGCCAAGCTTTAATTTTCAGCCTGTCTGAACTCCTTGCTAAGCTTTTTCTCACCTCAACACTGGACTACAAAAAGAAATGACAGAATAGTTTACAGCACAATACCATTATTGATAAAACAGAATCACTTTTCCTTAGACAGTTCATAAAATTGATTACATATTGTACCTGTTGTGTATGAACTGCTTTTTCGGTGAGCTTACTGGTGAAGAATTGCTCACTGTTTGTCATGTTAACAAAAAGACTGTTGTTACAAGTTGCAAAGCTCAACTTTTTAGAAATGCTTTGTTTGCAACAAAAAGGTTCTAATTTTCTTTTTCTTTCATATTTACCTTCTATTAAAAATTTACAGGGTTTGGTTTACTTTTAATATGCAGCAGAACCTAATATCCACTGTCAAAATTGTCCTTTACTTTTGCCAAGCCGAATATATTGCAGAGTTGAAATCGTACAGGTTGGGAAATTGTAATTGTAGTGATTTTTAGTATCAGAACTAATTGCCTAAACTGCCTAATTGGGGAAGAGTAGTTACTTTCTTGATTTCTTTTTCCGTATTAATCAGCATCCTTATAACTACATAAATTTTCTGAAAAGAATGTAAATCAAAGATTGCATAACATTCTTCACAGATAATACAATTTTTAAGCTGAAGAATTTCCATAATGTTTAACTATTTACACCCAATAATCCATGAATGACTCAGTGGTCCTACCTGTTGCCCCTTCATTTGACTTAAAGTCCTAAGACATTTATTTGTTCCCTGAATCTCATCATTCAGAAATAATACAAAGACTGTGAAATAATGGATCACAGTATGCGTAAAAAGCAGTGCTATCCATAATGTAGATGTAAAAACCTGGAAAAGTTTAGTAACTAGGAAAGATTACGGTACTCAGTAGATGGGTTTTATTTCAACCAACATCCTATAATAATTTTTTCAAGAGTCAATGCTCCAACAGTCACCTCAATATTTCCCATCATTAATACCGGATACTGGGAATGTTCTTGTATTAAATTAATTTAATTCAGAGGAATTATTGTCACTTTGTGAGGGTGAGGCATGGAAATTGGAGGAAGGTGTCTTTCACCTTTCAGTAAGATCATGCTCAGATTTTCTTGAAAAGTATACAATTTATAAGTTTTATATCTTATTATTTTCTTTACAAAAAGCCTCAGGTACGTATCTCTGAGTGTTAACAGAACTATTTCAAGAGCTATTTTGACATCTTGAGGTATTCCTGAATCTGGAGAATTCCTGCCATCCTGCCCTTGCCTCATTGGAACCCAAAGCCTCTATCATCTTTTAGTTCTCCACTGTCTTCTTTAGAATCACTTGCAGTAGGCAACTGCACTGATCTTCTGTATACTTAACATTTCACCTTCCACAAAGAGTTTTAGCCCAGCAAAAAACACGATTCACTTGGACATAGTACCTACAGCTCTTGCGTTAAATGAGAGACAAAGACTGATGCCTGTCTCCAAGATGAAGTAGAGCAGACTGGCTCATAATCACACTATTTACAACTGCTCCATTCTGTAATAAATTTGTTCAAGAGAGAGATTGGAGCAGTGTGGAACAGAGGCAGCATGTGACCTAACAGCACAGGGCTCCACCGCTTGAACTGGTTCTTCATTCTCTTTTATTGATGTACTGCTCTGTAACAGGACATAGGTACTCCTTATATCATTGCTCCTACCGATTTGAGGAAGATCTGCAGCATCCTCCACATCCATTACTGTCTTCAGAGCACTCAACTATTACTTCAGACATCACTCTCAAAAAATAGATGTGATTAAAGAGCAATTTATCATAGGCTGTGTAAAATATCTTAAATCAAATCAATCTGTAAGGGTGTGTTGAAGGAGAGTATCTCCTCCTCTAAGGGCATCTGGTCAAAGGAGTCATAAATCAGGACAGACCTGACCAAGAAATTATAAGAATGGTTGTAAAAAGATCAAACCTTGCCACTGGCCTGGAGAGTATGTGGGCTGTGAAAATGCTTCTTTTTTTCAGCTGAGTGGACAAAGAAAGGGAGAGAGAAACCAGATGGTCGTAAAACCTGTCCAGTTAACATTTATATAGATTGTAAGCAGAAACAATGAGTCAGTCACGCTAGTTGATGAAGTATCAAGAAACTGCAGAATAACTGGTGCTTTGTAACTCAGAAGGATACAAGACTGAGGGTTGAAGATGTTGGAAGGGGTTGGTGTGAACATGCAATGTGCAAATGAAGGGGGACATGGGAGAAACAAATGAAGAGTAAACAGAAAAGTACATAAAACAGGGCTGATGGCACATTAATCAGAGCTGGCTAGTGCACTTGCCTGACTACGCTCTATGCCTGACCACCACAGTTTGTCCTGTCTTCTCATATTTTCTTATTAAACCTTCTCTTAACCCTGTTCCTGTATACTGTCACTATCCACATCAAGTAATGCTGCAGGGACTTGGTGCCAGCTACTGAGGGGAGTAGCATGGGGAGACTGCATGCCAGCTCCTGGAGTGAGACGGGGCTCCTTGCCTGGGGCCTCAGCTACTGGAGCCACTTGGGTTCTTGGAGTTCACTGGGGTAGGAACAGTGTATATTCCCAAAGCCACTGTCCTAGTTTGAACTGGGATAGAGTTAATTCATTTCTTAACATCTGGTACACTGTTAATATGGAGAAAATTAACTCTATCCCAGCCAAAACCAGGACAAGCCACTGGAGGAACCAGGGAGAGTGAGACAGGTGATGGGCTCAGCAACGGTGGCTGCAGTGGGACTGCAGGTCACAGCCCCTGTGCCTTTTGTTGGGTGATGGGAGTGAATGTCTGTGTCTTCCTCAAGCCAGATGTATATGGGATGGGCTGTGGCATTCACTGGCACACTCCAAGCTGGACCAGCCAGAAAGTAGTGTGCCCAAGTTTGCAAAGGGATAGGGAGGCAGGCAGGATCTGTGCTGATATTTAGTGGAGAGCTATGAGTGTGTGAGTGCTGCATGTTTGCAGAGAGCACCCAGCTGGACCAGCTGGTGGACCAGGAATGTGTGGGGCAGATAAGAGGGAATGGGATTCAGGCAAGGGTTCTGGGCAGGAATAATGGCCATCACAGTGCTTAGGACATCCCTGAATGTGCATATGCTTGTAAACCTGGAGAGTGCATTTGTGCACTGCACTGGTGACCTCCTGCCTCTGCCAGCCCGAGAGGAAGAGACATGCTTGGGCTCATGCCTGGTGTGATTCATGAAAATATGGTGCTGTTAAAGGTACCTGTGACTGACTACCTGTGTGCCAGGCTGTGTCTGTGTCCTCTGTGTGTCTCTCTGGGATATGTGCTCAGCTTTGCTGCTGGTTGAACCTGTGAGCAGGAGAGCAGCAGCCACTCCCTGAGCCTGGGCACAGAACAAGCTCTTGGGCAGTGAGCTGGGTCCAGTGGCCACACAGGACAGGTCCTGGGCCAGAGCAGCTGCAGGAGATGTCCCTGCTCTTAAAATTTGTTATCAGAATCGGATTCCAAAACTGCTTCCTTTGCAGCACAAGGTATGAAGAAAGCCTAAAAGGATTCACTTAGTTTTGGATTATTAACTCTTGCATGCCTAATATTCAAAATAATTAATGTACCATAGAAGGTCCCACTGAAAGGTCATTCTTTTTTCCCAATATCAGTATGTTTCTCAGGATTAATCTGTATTTGTCAGGTGACAGAAGAAATAGGTGGAGATATGCAGTAATAATTTAAGGTAAAATAAAAACACGTATTGAAATCAGAATTATCCTCAATATAGCATTCAATCTGCATTTTCTTGAATCTGCCTCTAGTGTATGTAAACACTGTCTCATCTACATAGGCAAAGATTCTGCCACCTATTATGATTTTATGTGGATATGGCTACAGACATAAAACCTTTTTTCTTTTATTTCTTTTTTTCCCTGAGGGCTTACGGCAAAGACAATTTATAAAGGCAGCAAGATGGATTAAACACACTTCTTGAGAAGGAAGGCACATTCATTACTGACTAGATGAAACTGGAAGCAAACAGCAAATTGGGGCAAAATAGTGAAGTAATTTCTGGATCTAGGGAACGTCAATAAACCCAAAATAGAATTGGAGACTACCAGCATGCTCACAGTGAATGTTCTGAGGTGGTTTGCATCATTCACTTAGTTGGTATTATTGAGGATTGTTTAAAGTTTGCTATTCCCCCAAAATGGGGGATACCCTAAGAATGGTATGTGATGATAATGACAAGCACCATAAGAATGGAGATGTACAGAATATGGACATGATTCAGTCTTAAAATTTTATATGAAGTTGCTAGTTTGTCATCCCCTTGTCTCTGTAAATCTGTGTTTTACTCCAGAACTCTATCAATTATATTAGTAGAATTTAAGAGCCTGACTGTTTTTTTGAAGGAAGACAGTAGCCTAGACATTGGCTGACTTCATAACTAAATGACTACATATGATGACATCAATAACATTCACATTGCAGGGTTTTCCTGTCCCGGAAGAGGTCTTCTACTTGAAAATACAAGGTATTATTTTGCAGACCTGGCTTCATTATTCAGTCTAAGTAATCTGAAAACACAGCATGCTCTTCAATATGACATTGTTTTACATTTCTTATTCCCAACCCTCTCTCCATTTTCTAGCCCTCTCTGCTCTATAACTTAGGCCTTTCCTTATCTATGCTTAAACTCCTGCTGTCTAACACATTTATCTACTTCCAGTACTTTCCCCTAAGTGCCCATTAAACCAATACATTTCAACTGTTTAAACAGCTACTGCAATCTAAAATGATCCCAATGGAAAATGAAATAAAACTAGGCTTGCCATATGGATGAGATTTATATAAGCAAATATAGCTGTTCACGTGGAAATGTGTAAATTTGGAAAGGCCCAGGCTCCCTTCAGTGATTAATCTCACCTCTATCCAGATTAAATGGACCATGACGTAAAAGTATCTATGCAAACATGAAGATATGAAATGTATGTAAAAAAAAAAAAAAAAAAAAGAAAAAACAAGATAAGTAGGATGAAGTAAGTTTATGATGATCAAACATTAATCTCACCAATAATGATTCATCACTGAAATAATTCTTACATTTAGGCTTGGTTTAGATCTTGGTCAACTAAAGTCAATGCAAATAATTCTTCATGAGTTTAGGAGTTCCTTCACTGGAATCATGTGAATGGAGAAGGGGAGTTAGACTTGTGTACAGTATCTGATTTTGTCATGGATAAATAAGTTAAAGTCAGTATTAAATAGGTCCCATGTTCTGTTTGTATAGTTGAAACATTGCTAAAGCTCCTCAATTGTACTATTTCTAGTGTAAGGTGTGTATTTTAAAAGTCACAGAAGTAACAAAATAAACATCTGGCTGAGAACAGTGTTTCTTTACTTAGTAGAGTGGCTGTTTGCTTTTTATTTTGTTATTTATTTGATGCCAGAATTAGAATACTGTCTAATAAAAAGCCTTAAGACAGAAGGAGAAATAATTTATTTTCTCTATTTATAATTTCTTATCTATGTTATCCAAAATCAAAATGAATTTTTGCTCAGCAAAAATGTTAGCTAATTAGTTGTCAAATTGCCTGCTGTCTCTAGGTTTTCTTTTCTAAACTTATATGTTATTTAAGCATTAAAACTTAGCTATTAAATTCTATAATTTATAGATTAATAATAATTCTGAAATAGCCATTTCACCACCCCTGAAGCTGGTGATTTGGGCAGCAGGATGTGGAAGAAGGACTGATAAACTTTATCTTTCCAGCATAGTCTGTTAAAAGGCATAATCCACAGGTACTGATGGAGCAACTGTCCCTGTGCGGTTGGATTCTTTGACCTTAATGGGGCTCCAGAAGGAGGATGCCTCTCTTCAAGGCTCAAGCTGCAGGCCTTCTGCTGAGCTGGGGCAGATCATATTCTAACCTGCAAAAGGTGTGTGATTCTTAAGGATCTGTACTGCCAAGCAAAAGAACTCCTGAGGGAGTTCAGCATCAGAGAGATCATAGCCTGTGCAGATTGTCTCTGAGGCTTCAAGGGCCAAAACCTTCAACTGCAGTGGAGGGTTAGGGAGAGTTTGTGCTTATGAAGTCTGAGAGTTGAAACGCCCTTCATGATGAAGCTGGTGTGACTCCACACACCAGAAGGATGGCTCTTAACCTACCTAATGACTTGCTGTTATGGAGTAACTTCATTGCCCTCACAACTGATGAGGAATAAGGAATGCTGTAAATCTGAGTGTTTCTTGCAACCGAGCCCAAGCCATTCTGAAGCAGTAGAAGGAAATTGTTACAAGGGTTATGAGAGGAGACTCTGCTGTGGGGAATTATGGCCCCTATCTCTTGACCTGTCTCCTCACCTAGAGAGGTCTACTTCACATCAGGGTCTAGATTTGGAATGTTAAGGAGAGCTTGTTAAGGCTTATCCATCCCTCTTCAGTGTTACTCCCTGCTGTTCTTCCATTTGGGCTGTATTAGGAAGAGCCTGTTTCTGTCAGGTTGAAGGAGTTGGTCATTTACTTGACTTACATGTGGAGTGCTCTGTTGAGTTCTGGGCTCCCTATTACAGCAGAGAACTTAATAGAGTGAGTGCAGCAAAGGTGATGGAGGGACGGCAACATCTTTCATTTGAGGGATGACATGGATCTAGCTCTGTTCAGTTTGGAGCAGAGAAGGTTTTATGGGGAAAGGGATGAGGGGAGGATGGGGCACAGCAGATTTTTTCAATATATATGAAAAAATGGGAGATAATGAAGATGAGCAAGGCAGAGTCTTCGCACTGCTACCCACTGATAGATAACAGACAATGGTGCAAATTAAAGAGTATAATAATTATCCTGATTTAAAGAGACCTCTTTTGCAATGAGTGTTCTCATACACAGAAAGAATCTGCCCCGGAGTTATGGATTCTTTGTGGGGGGTGACAGTCAAAACCAGACTGGACACTTTTCTGGGTAACCTATTGTAACTAACTCTGCTTTAACAGGGTTGGATCATCTCAATAGGTCCCTTCCTATATGATCTCAACAAGTTTCCTCCAAACTCAAATTTTGTGGTTCAGTGTATTTGCATTTTTGTCAAAAGCTCTTTTAAAGGAAGTGCTGTTTTGTAGGTTTCCCTGGCATCTGATATTAATTACAAATTGGCTCATGGGAACATATTTCCGAAATTAGAATTAAACTTGTTCTAAGATGATTTATTGGCATAAACAATCTGAAATTGCTAGAGTGTGGGGACTGTTAATTTGCACATTTAATACATATGGATGAAAATATTGAGAAGTCAAGAGAACCCATGGTTATTTGAAACATTTGGTTTTTTCAGTAATGCAGTTTTAATTTCAGGTTTCTGAGCTCAGTACTAATAATCACATTATATCCTAGGGCCTATTGAGGGAACTGGTTTGGTGAGAACTGGTGCTGAATGCTTCACAGGAAATAATGAACATCTTGATCTTATAAGAGTGTAGATACATTTTCATTGTATTTTGAGCATCAAATCTAGATTTTAAGAAAATGTCTGGTGACAAATTTGAGTTTCTGTGACTAACCATTGGCTGAGCATCCTTAATTGTTGACATCTCCTTAACATTGATTTCATGAGGATCTGCTCCATGGTGTTCACAGGCACATAAGTTAGGATCACTGGTCTGCAGTTCCATGGGTCTTCCTTTCTCCCCTTTTGAAAAATATGAGTGATTTTCCCCTTTTCCCAGTCACAAAGGACTTCTCATCACCATGGCTTTTCAAATATACTTCCTGAAAATGCATACATAAAATGAATAGGCACACTGGATTTCTTTCTAGTCCTGCTTAACATCTTTATGGATGACTTGGAGGAGATGATACAGTTTGCTCTGATCAAGTTTTCAGATGACATCAAACTGATGGAATCAAGTTGATATGCCAGAAGGCAGTAATGCCATTCAGAATAAAGCCATCCTGATTTTCAGAAGTGTACCAGATGGAATCTTGTGAAGTTCATAAGTAACAAATTCCAAGTCCTCCCTAAGAAATGAAGACACCCACCTTCGCCCTGGACCTGGCAATGGCACTGGCTGCCGTAGAGAAGAGCCACCAGGTTGGTTAGGACCAGAACACTTGGTCTGTGAAGAGAGGCAGAGGGACAGAAGTCTTGTTCAGACTGGAAATGAGATGAAAAGTTCTCCCTGGGATGGACTGGAAGGTTCTCCCAGCATCCCTGGGGTGCTTATGGTGTCATTAGCAAGGAGATGGAGCTAGTGCATGTGTATAGTGCATGTAGGCACTAGGTGTAAACTGAAAGAAGAGAGGTTCAGACTGGGTATAAGGAGAGGAAACGATGGGCAATGGAACAGATTGTTCAGGGAAATTACTAGTCTCCATTGGTAGAGTTTTTGAAGACTCTTCAGAGCTTGACCTGATTTGACACCATCTGAGCTCCCTTCCAGTCTTAATTATTGTGTGAATATCAGTGTCTGCACAAGTAAGCACCACAACAAAACCTGCAAGAGTAAGAGCTTAAAGGAACTCAAGTATTTTTATAACATTTCTACCTTTTACAATGTAGCCATAAACAGTGAGATTCAGATTCCTGTTTCCTTAGGGCGTCAAATGGAACTCTGTTACAGTTGCATGAATCTCATCTATCCTCCAGAAGAACACTCCACAAGGTCCCATAACATGACTGTGAACCCCTTCAGGAGTCTCCAATATTCAAACGTGCCCAAAGTGGAATGTAGGCAAATTAATTTTAAACTTAGATATCCATGTCTGATATGACCACTTTAGGTTGACTATTTATTTGAGAGAAATGATCAACTTCAAACAGTAACATATCAGATACCTACCTGATGAAAGGATGAAGAACCACTTTTTTTTCCATAAGAAATATTTTCAAAAGCACCAATTTATCTCTATTTAATACAAGGAGATTAATATTATATTTAGACACCTAGTTTTTAAAAATCTCTAAGATTTTTTAATTTTATGGAATCTAAAATTCTCTAATAATCTTAAAAAAGTCCGTATCCTCCTGGTGAAGTCTCTGGACACTGTTGGATTGTTGCAACAGCCCCTCTATCTTCATTGGGAAAAGCAAAGGTTCAGAATTAGGATGAACGGAAATATTGAAGTGAGGATCATACCACCAGATTGTATAGATCAGAAAGTATGTACATAACCATTTTAACTAGTACAAGCATTTTTTTCAGTAATTTTTTTTTTGTCTGTAACAACTAGATTTAGAGTAAAAATAATTCTTTGGTTAGACTATTTAAACTTATATTACATTAAAAAATAAATTCTTAGTTTTGTAAATAATGTATATTTTGTTGTTTATTCTAGGATTTTGAGTGTACAAAGATATAGCATTCTGTTGCCTTCCTTCTGGTTTTACTACTAATTTGGGGTATAAATAGAGATTTTGGAAAGGGAAAAAATAGTGAGAAATTAATTTGAAAAAAAAGTTTCTCAAATTAAATGTAGGCACATGTAAAATCTCATTACATACTTGTTTTTCCAAAAAGTACTAAAAGAGTTTCAGTGTACGTGAATGAGTAAAAGTGCATAAAAGAAAAGTGCATAAAAGAAAAGAGTAAGAGTTCAAGTTTTTAACTGAGCTTTTTCTATCTGGGACCTATACCATTTAAGATTTTATATATGTTAGCAAGTCCTCAGGTAAACTTGCTCTTTCAAAGCAGATTTTACTTAAAAGGAATAATGAGAACCATTTGCCATTGTGGGTATAACAATAACTGTATTTTTCCTTTGTTTTATAACTTGAAAACTAATATTTCAGTAAATTCATAGAAATAAGTTGATATTTTCACCAGCTGAGGCCAAATATCATAGATACATTGCCATTTACCTATATAAACAATGATTGCATCTTTCTGAATTGCTGTCATATTTCCTGTAAAAGGATCAATTTTGTCATACTGGGCAAAATGAGTATAACTACAGTCATTTTTTCCTCAGGTTGTGTAAACAGAAAAATTTTCCCTTTTAAGAGAATCAAATCTTGCTAAATTTCCTGTTATGTGCTATGCTTAGAAGCTTTGGATACAAAGGGGATGCAAAGAAGGAAGTGAAGGGAGACAAAGAGAATATTTCCACACTTTTGAATATTAAAGTAAGTGTTCAACGTAAATGGTTTTTTTTTGTTTTCAGTAGGTTACTACTTAGTGGCTTCTGTTTTACACGATAAATAAAGTGCACCGAGCACCTTTATTTAGTCGGAGATTTTGTTGCTGTTATGTTGAAGAGTTGCCTGGCCACTTTACCCAGATAGTCCAAACATTTGGTTATCTGCATCTGCTCTTAAGGCAGCATTGTCCTCTCCTCTGCGTTCTCCATGCCATGCTGACAATTTCAATCAGCCGTGAGAATAATGGTCCACACACTGCAACAGGAGAAGGCAATGGTTTAACTGAGCAACTCAATCTCCCCTCTGCTAGCCATGCCTTAGCCCTCCATACTAGACCTCTGATGTGCCTTCCATCTGACTCTGTCATAAACTCTCCTTTTTCTTTCAAACATCTATGGGTCTCAGCGTGTAGAAGGGGACATGCAGAATTCCCATTCCTTCCTTTTCTGGAGATGTGATCATACTAGTGGATTGCTGATCTTGCACTTGTCTGATGCTAGTCTTATATCAGTCATCAGGCATGCATTTTCTACCAGAGGTGCTGGTCCATTTTGATCCTAGTAAGAAAGGTGCTTTGACCTAAATATCACTTCAAATGTAATTTACTGGAGCTGACACTATCAAGAAAGAGGGGATAGTACAGATACTCCTACTTTCCTTTGGATTCTGGGGACCTTAATTTCTAGAGCATGAAACAAATCTCCAATAAACACACAGCGTGCCATGCAGATCACAACTTCAGGAAGTTTACAGTCATTTGCTTCTCTGAGCTCTGACAGGATTTTCTTACAAGGAAAACAGTTCTATCTGTAATGCCTACTGTTGACACCTGTATAACATAAAACTGACATCTTTGATTATAAGCTGAAAGTTGCTTCAGTCAAAGATGCTTGTAGGGATAATGTATTTTTTAGTACTCTTCATTTTAAATTTATTTATTTTGTCCATACAATTTATCTGTTAAAACCTCAATTATCTATTAAACATATATATAGTTATTTAGAATATTTATTGAGTGCATCTATGCTGAAATGCTTCTCTATTTTTCCTAAAAGTCTGCTCTTCATTCTGCCCTACCTTAATATTATCATTGTGTTTCTAACTCTTGAGATAAATGAACTCAATTGAAGTAGACATAGGAAATTCTTCCTTTGAAAGATCATAACTACAAATTTGTGTTATGCCCCAATTCGGCTATACTATTCATTAGTTAATTCTTCCTGAGAAAATTCAGAGAAATCTGAATTTAGATACATTTTCTTTTTTTGGAAGGGGACAAAGACCCAAATCCTTCCTAAGATTCCCCTACAGTAGTACTTCAAATATTTAATTATTGAAATTTAAAAGCTGTGTAGTAATTTTATTTCAATTAAGCTACAGAAGCATTGTAATATTTGTTATTATTATTTACAGTAGCCTACATACTGATATTCAAATGATAATTTGAAAGTGCATTTTCCAGCTGATCACTGGAAACCCTATAAACTTTAACACTGTGAAGGTCAATGGATTTACAATTATAACATGTAATTTAACAAGATGGCCCCTAATGCAAAAAGAAAGAAGGCAATATAATAACTTGTGAAGAAAATTTCACTTGAAGAGTCAGGAGGTGATGTCAACTAGCAGTGATTTATTAGCACTTTAAGAGCCTATGACCTAAGGAACTTTAAGCAGAAGAGACATAGGTTTTACGAGTTTACTTGAGGACATATCCCTAATTAAGAGCCATTAAAAATATGCTGTAGAAACTCAATTGTTCTTTAGTGATCAGCTCTTCTAACATTAAATGACACCCTAAAAATTTAATGGTTTTCCATTAGTTGAAATAATGCTGTTTAACAGCTTAATGGCTAGAGCAGAATGCTGTAAATTAGATAATCCATGTCCTCATCGCTATTCTGACACTTGCTTTGGTGAGGTTGAAAAGGCAACATCTTCCTGCAACTCCTATCTTTTCCAAAATTGTAAATCAAATATTATATCATTTTCGAGGTTTACTGCGATATTGACCTTCTCCAACTCTGCAAGCATGATATCACTCAATGCTCTTTCACATGTTTCTTTCCTAGAGTAAAACTCCCCTTTTCTCAGTGCTTTTGAATGCAGTTTCTCAATTTCAACTGAGATAACCTTGGGTTATTTGGCTTCTGGTAATATCAGACAATTAAAGGACTTTCATGTAAAGTAATAAATGTCATTTGCAAAAATCTCTAAAAGTTATTGATGATTAAGAACTATCTCCACTTGTCTAACAGCCTTCTATTTATGGACTATGATACATGTACATTCATTACACATTCTCCTCTCTCAAGCTCTTTTTCACTGTCTGCTCTTTACGTTTTTCAAAACTATCTCTTAGGCTCACAGAAATATTCCTGGACTTTTGTATTCTGAGATTTGCTTTAAAACTGTTATTAGGAAATGAATATTTCAATTATCATGGAAATGGTAATATAAATGATCAGTAAGAACACTGTAATGAGGTTTTGTTTGTTTGTCTGTTTGTTTTCCCATGTAATTCTGCGGTAGGTTCCAGGAGTTAAACAGATTATCACATAATGAACTGCACATAAAAGCTCATTTTTAATGCAGCTTGGACCTGATTTTTTTATTGTATCATTGTGGTGAGGGTTAGTTAATAGAATGCTGAAAAGATACTAGAAATATAAATTACTAACTGGTTTAGTACCACCTTGTGGGATAGATAGCTCAGTTATTTCTCTAGACATAGTGTTGTGTGTTCTTTTTCCATATACGATTCCACATACAATATATGCTTCAATGGGAATCTCAATTTCAATAACCTTGTGTGTTATACTAGTAGTGATGATAAACTATTGGTGACTTTTGAAGTTTACCATGCTTGAAAGAAATGAGGAATCCTACTTTGTGTTGAGTCTGACTGGGATGGAGCTAATTTTCTTCATAGTAGTATGGATTTGTGACTAAACCAATATCAGTAATACACAGTGTTTTGGCTATTACCAAACAGTTACTGTACAGCATCAAGGTTGTCTTTTGCTCACTCTGCTCCCACTCTTCCCCTTTAGTGATTAGCTGAAAGTACACAAGAAGCTGGTAATGGACACAGCTGGAATAGCTGACTAGCTTTGACCTAAGCATTATTTCATAACATATGATGTACTTAGTAATAAAAGCTTGTGGAAAGGAGAAGGGAGGGGAATAGTCAAGATTTTGATGTTTGACTTCCCAAGTAACTATTATTCATGTTTTCCTGGAAGTGGCTGAACACCTGCATAATGATAGGAAGTAGTGAATTAATTCCTTATTTAGCTTTGCTCGAATGCACAGCTTTTTTTTCCCACCTATTGAACATCTAAATCCCTGAAGATTCCTTCTAGTTTGTTCATGTCCCACGAGAGAGGGAAGTGAGTGAGCAGCTGTGTGGGAACTTGACTGTTGCTCAGGGTCAACCACTACATAGTCTTAAGTTTGTTTTTACTGCTAAATGCAAAGATAATTAATTTATAGCCACGTTAATAAAAAAGTGAAAGACTTAATCAGAGAAGTATAAAATTAGGAGGAAAATTATTTTTCAGATAAAAGTTTTAAGAAGACTAAATTAAATTTGTATCACTTGAGGGAATAATTATGCCTTCTTTTTCCTCATTAAATTTGATACTATATCTGAACAACTGTATCCAACAAAGCAGAAGTTAGTCATAATTTGACTTGGATTTTGCTTCACTAGAATAAATACAATCCAGGTCAAATGGGGTTTTACTTGAAATATATATATATGTATATATATATATATGAAGGACATGAGTGAATATCTTTGACTTTTTTTAAAGTTTCATAAATTCCTATATTCAGTATAAAGAATGAATTTAAGACATAGAAAACTAAAATGTAAATATTCAAAATGTTCAAACTATCATGCTATGTCCAGATAAAATTACATGCTTATATTTAAAAAAAAGCTAATGGACTTGAACACTTCAATTCCTTGAATTCAAACCACTTGTAAAGATTGCAATGTGATAGGCTGTTCTCTTTGTACTCAGGCACCCTAGGTGAGACATTGTAGGCAACAGAACACTCAAGATTTTTTTTCATTTCTTAAGCCAAATTTCACTTAGCTCATAAATTTGAGTTTATTTGAATGTAAACTCTGGAAGAATAACAACTCTCACACAACTCCTTTTTATTTTCATCTCTTTTAAAGCCTACTGCAAGCAGACAATCTATTCAGATTTTGCAGTGGTATGGGTAGTCTACTGGTTATCAAGAGAATAAAATACCTGCCCAGTTAAAAGACAATTTTCATAGAGAAATTTATGTCATGCTGTACTTTATTGCCATAATTCTTTGTCATAGCGTTGGTTTGTTTTTTTTTTTTAAGTGATATTATTAAGTAAATTGAGCTTATCAGATGCACTGTCAAAAAAAATACTGTAGTGGTTTAGTCCCAGCTGGCAACTAAGCTCTGTGCAGCTGCTTGCTAACTCACCACACAGCAGGATGGGAGAGAGAAACAGAAGAGTCGAAGTGGGAAAACTCATGGATTGAGAAAAACACAAAGAAAAAGCCATTCATGCAGGCAAAGCAATAAAAGGAATTCATTTGCTACTTCCCACCTGCATTGGAGTGTCCCCTCCCAAATTCTTGTGCACCCCCTGGCTCCTTGGTGGTGGGATGGAGTGAGAGACAGAAAAGGCCTTGATGCTGTAGAAGCCCTGCTCAGCAAAAACATAAACATCCCTGCATTATCAACACTGTTTCCAGCACAAATCCAAAACAGAGTCCCATACTAATTACTATGCAGACAACTAACTTTATCCCAGCAAAATCCAGTGCATATACTTCCAGCCATTGAAGCTTCATACATCTGTTTCTTTGTATCACATGCTTTGAATAGGAAGTAAGTAGATCATATCATACGATATGAAAAGTAAAATTCTCCTCCGATCCCATCACAAATGTAGTGGAAGAAAAATGGGAAGTAACTTCTCAGGTTTTTTCTCTACTTTTATTTCCTATTCAAGGCTTTTAAATTTATCTCTATTTTAGGAGATGGTCTCTGGCTCACTTTTCACACCACTTTCAAAAAAAATTTGCCAGTATAAAAAGACCACATACTTCCACATCTCAGAAGAAAATTTATTACCAGTCCTCCAATGATTTATTATAATGAACATCAGAATTAAACAAAATATTAAACACCTCCCAAAATATGTCTAAAGACTCAAACTCACCAATAACCTTATTGGTGTGAGCAATAGGAGTCTAGCTTTGCTTCTGTAACCTTATAGGCCATTAAAGTAGGCACTGATAACTTGTCAGATGGCCTAAAAACACACCAGATATTTTTTGGTCTGGAAGGACTGGAAGAAACTGAATAATTGGTAAAAGTTTAAGCTCATCTTCATAAATTATTCTATAGTATTTTTAAGTTTCTTGCAAATTTCCCTCTTTATGATGGTAGCTGACATAATTTTCATGAAGATATTAACTGTTGAGTTCTATATTGGGTACTTGTCACAAGCCAATAAAAAGATAAAAGTTCTATGTTAATTTATGTTTGAAATATGTTGAGAGAGATTTGGGGCTTTTGTTTTGTTTTGGTTCGTTTTCCTTTTTAATCCTCCATAGGTTTTCTGAACATCTGTTTAGAGATGTTTTATTGCAATGTTTCTGTGTTTTATTTAAGCTTCATTGTTCAGTTCTGTTTTCTGCTCTGCTTACCAGGTACACTTATTGCCTTCTGCTACTTCATTTCAATCTTCCAAAATAATTTTAAACCCGCTGTTGTGTTTAAATTCCCTGGATCTATACTTCTGTACTGGTTTCAGTTGGGGTAGAGTTAGTTTTCTCCCATCTAGCTAATATAGTAGATTTAGGGTGAGAATAATGCTGATAACAACTGATAATTGAGTTGTTGCCAAGTAGTGCTTACCCTAAATCAAGGACTTTTCAGATTCACATGCTCTGCCAATGAGCAGGTGCACAAGCAGCTGTGAGGAGGCACAACCAGGACAGCTGACCCAAACTGACCAAAGAAAAATTCCATACCCTAAGAAACCATGTACAGTATATAAACGGAGGAGATCTGTCCGGGTTGGACTGATTATTGCTCAGAGTTCTGTTGGGCATCAGTCAGCAGGAGGTGAGAACTTGTAGAGCAATTCATCGTTCTTTTTCCTTTTGGATATTATTTCTCTTTTTGTTGTCTCCCTTTTCATTATAATAAGTGTTATTAGTGTTATAGTTTGCTTTATTTCAATTATTAGACTGTTCTTATCTTCATTCATGGATTTTACCTTTTTCTGTTTCTCTTTTCCATCCCACTGGTGAGGCAAGAGAGCACATGGCTGTGTTGTTCATAGTTCCTGTCTGTGGTTAAACCACATCCACATCATTTTTCTGCTGGATTCACTAGCCTCTTGCATGCATAAATATAACTTAACTATATGAGAGTTTTGACAGTGTATGAGTGTGATTATAATTATACATCTGTGCATATGTCTAGCTGGAATACATTTGTCTACTGACTCAAAGTGGGTTATATTTCAGGAATGATCATCTCAAAGTGTCAATTATGGAATTTGCAGTTTTGATCACGTCACATCACATGATATAAAGCCATACCTTCAGTTTCTATTATATTTCTATATTCTCTTACATTTCTATATCATATTTCTAAATTTCTGAAATTCTGACTTATACTGAAACAAATACACGTGCGTCCATTGATAATGATGTTCAAAGACCAGAACTAACAAAACAACATTTCATAGGAGACAGAAAAAATCCCCAAGAACTGGACAAAATATATTTATTCTTATTTACATTTAGTTTGCTTTTGAATTAGTTTTCTAAACCGGCTTAGTGTTTGACAGCATGAAAGCCAGTTGCTACTCACAGCACACATGACTGAGGATAGAGGGAGAGGCAAAAAGGATAATCTCAAATTAGACTGGTTTAAGCTTGCATGGCATGAACTCTAAGAAAGTGTGTGGGGATTTTGGCTTAGCCTAATGGAAGTTAATAGCAGATATGATTATTCTTTGTAAATACAAGGAGAAATTATTAAGATAAAAGCAATAATTTCAAATACTAATAGGCATAAATGAGTTATAAACTGGTCATGTATAAATTTAGGTTTGACCTTAAATAGGGTCTTTAAGATGTAGTTGAGCACAATAGCAGAGGACTAAACTTAGATGATTGACAAAGTTGTTTTAAGGCCCATGTTCCTTGAAAAATAGAAAGGGAACAAAGACAGACATAAGAAAGTGAGGCTTTTAGGTGAGATATTGTCTGAAAGTGGAGAGTGGATCTGTGTATCATTAAAAGTAACATATAGATTATCAATCTTCAAAAGGGAGTTAACATACCTAAAGACATCTTGGAATATATTAAAATAAAATTAATATAGTTATGAAATTAAATTAGACAGTTGATTTAAAGATTCAACATTGTTTTTTGTTTCCTGAGATATTTGTTACTGAATTTTAAGTTATGCATGACACATTGGTGAATCTTGGGACACAAAATGCAGCTGTTTGTGGTGGCTAGACTACATATAATCATAGAATAGTTTGGGTTAGAAGGAAACATTAAAGGTCATCTGGTTCAAACCTCCTGCAATAAACAGGGACACCTTCAACTAGATCATCTTCTTCAGTGCTTAGTCCAACCTGAACACTTGCAATGATATGACATTCACAGCTTCCCTGAGCAACCTGTCCCAGGGTTTCACCATACCTGTCCCTGTATCTTTCAGTGCCTGTGCATTTCTTTCTTGTCCTTTAGTTTGACCCATAGGCCTTTATTCATCTATGCTGATCTTTTGCTTTCCTTTATTAGATTCTTGCACCTGGGGATTGAGAGATCTTGTACTCTATGAAAAATGTCTTCAAAGGTCTGTCAGCTATTTTGTGCTCCCTTGTCCCTGATGGCAGTTTCCCAGAGGGACTTACTAACTCCTATACAACCTCTGGAAGTCACAACCAAATCTAGGAAATCCATACTCAACCTTTCATCACTTACAAGACTTTGCTTCTTTGAATTACTGGGTTTTTTTTCTTATTCTATTAGCACCAATAGTCACAGTGATTGGAAAGGGTTATAATGTGCATGATTCATTTGGATATCAGCATGAGCCTACACAAAGCATTATTTGCATTTTTCACACTTTTCTCCTTAAGTATCAAATTGATCCCAAAACTAAATAATTTAAAAACATTACCAAGGCTGCAATCTCAAGTGCTCAGAAGTAGGAATACTACAGTGAATACTGCCTGTGGATAGTTAATTTGATCCCCCTGTGTGCACAAGGTGGTGAAGTGTAAAGTGAAGATTGCAGAAACAGTTTATCTGTGCAATAAATTGTTAGGCACCTACATTAAATCAGAACTCAGACAGATGGATGCAATTAAAGACTGGCCTGCTCCCAAGTTGAGAAAGCAGACACAGCCCTTTATAGGAACAATTTCTCTTTCCCTTTTACTCCGTGTCTTCACCTGTGACCAAACCATGCAGGAAGGGAAGGCTAGAAAATAATGTTTGCACTAATCATTTAAGGACTATTAATAGACTAAAGGAAACCAAAAGCAGGTGGAAATTTTGACAATATTCTTGAGTTTTTCAGGCATGCTGCTGAGTTGTAGAGAGGGAATAAGTGAACGAGAGAGTCTCCTACATCCTTACTTATACTTAATTTAAAAAAAAAAATCGGATTTGTATTGATACTAAAGAAACAATGAAAGTAACTATTAAAATACCATATCACAATCCCCATAAACAAAAAAAAAAAAAACCAAAACCAACAAACAACCAAAAAAAGTTGGAAGTTATTTGGGCTAACTGTTTCTGATATTTGTGATTATACCTTATAATAAGTAAATGAAAACTTAAATATTTCCCTGACTATGGATGAATAGCCACCTTTTTCATGAGAATAAGAATAGGAAGAAAGAAGAAGGAAAGAAGAGAGATTCTAAAGCCTCCATGCTCAGGAGGGAAACCTAGAATACAGATCAAAGATCTAAAAGATTTAATGAAAATATAAAGCATCCAGAAAATACAGCATATAGCATTTTACTTGAAATGCAATAATTCTTTATTTCTTATGTAATAATATCCAGCAATAAAGAGGAGTGGAAATGTAATCCATTTTTACACATTTTATGACTAAAAAAGTTATATCCTTGAAACAGTGTCTCTGAGTTTCATGAGTGCTAAGACCTGTTTATCAATGCTTTAAACACCACACTAAACATCAATATATTTCTAAACATTTCCACCCTGCATATGAGCAGCTAAGATATAGTTAATGTCAACAGATGTTATATTAAAATAGGAGAAACTTTACTTTTGAATAAAACAAAGTATTTGAAGCACAGAAAATAATGTTAAAAAAGTAAAACAAACAAACAAACAACTGAACCTACAAGGGTGAAAATTTACTTTAAACTGTAATTTTCAATGCTGAATTTTTCACTAGCAGATCAGAACTAAAGGATGTTTACATTTGGGAATTTAGTTGATGTCTCAAAGTAGATGTTCAACTATAATTACAAAAATCAAAACAAACAAATAAAAAAAGTTAAACCAAACCCCCCAAAAACCCAAAAAAAATTTTACAAAAGAACCTAGAAAAGCTTCAGTTTGTGTATTTCAAAGGTATTTGAGCTATATCAGAAATAAAACTGTGAAAGGTTTTTCTTTCTTATTTTTATAGTACTTACAAAATGTTGGTATGGGAAAAAATTATGGATGGAGCAATCTAGCCTAAAGTTTGTCTTATCAGAAGGAAATTCTGTGTTCAGAAAATACAATAAAAATTTAATGACTTTTCAGAGCTAGATAATTTTACTGACATATCTTTACAGGGATGAGGGTTTTTATGCATCATGGCCCCCACTGTTTTCAATATTAATATCTTTTCTTCTTGCTTTCCACTTTTTTTGGTTCTGTTTTGTTTTTCAGGGGTTTTTCTAAGTGTAAACTACTTTATTAAATTTATTCTGCCTTGCTATGAAGTTTTGGGCAATTATATTAAGGAAGATGAAACATTAATAAACCTAAGAGTTCCAGGAGGTTTTGAACACATTAACATTTAATTTAGTAAATGAAACTTGAAACAATCACCTTACTTACTTTTCATAATAAAAAATAACTTTTACAAGATAGGTAGTGCAGGGAGCTGTGTTGCCACACAGAACTATAAGGGCTGGATGGGAGAAGCCCATAAAATTAGAATAAATATCCTGATTATTTTATTTATCCATTCAGCTTTTCCTGCTTCCCTCTGAATGGCCTTGATAGTACAGCTCTCATCACTGGGGACATTACCGATGAATATATTTTGCTTCATTAGGGTATAATATAAAGGGTAAATATTAAAACTTTTCTTCTGTTTTGATTAACTTTGCAGAAAAAGGGCAACAAATCTTTTGCACTTTAGTAGAGATGCATAGGAATCTTGCAGCTATTAATTTCAAAATCTGCATTATGCAATATTTCATTATTCTAATCCCAAACTAAACTAAGCTGCACTCAAAAGAATTATTGTCATAAGATATAAGAATCCCCACTTCATATTAAAGTCATGTTATATAAAGTGTATATTTCCTGAAAATCTATTAGCTAAATGTGAGATTCATAATTTTAACTCTTACATAATGTTGCTTTTACAATTGTTAGACCTGTATGTCTTGACTTTTATGCATGATGTTAGGCTAATTACTGAGTGCCAATATCATAGATCGGGTGATATTAAGCACCAACTTTTTCCAAGTTCAGTCTAATTTAGCTCTTTCATTTAATTTAGCCCTTTTGTTTTCTGCATTGTTAATACCTTTAGTCTTATCAACCATTAAATGCATTGATGATGATGTGATTTTCAGTTAAATAAAGTGTGGAAAAAATAGCTTCTGCCTATAGACTAGGTGGCCTGATCTACTGGCTGTTAATTAATTAAGGGAAAGTCTTCAGATTTATTTTTCTTCAAGCTACTAGGACACTACAGGTTCATGAATATTGTAAACGGTTTCTCTAGTCACTTAATACAAGGTGCAAGCATCTCCATTTGAACATTTTAAATTCAATTGAAACAATTGTATACCCAGAGTATGTGATACCCTTAGCAAAAAAAATCATTTGGCAAATAATTTCATATTGGGTTGGTAATTCTCAAATAGGTTTTGTTGTTTTTTTTTAAAAGAGTACTTACCACAGTCTTTTTGGCAGAAAAATGCATGTATATTTACAGAGCAATTTAAAATTTCAAAATAAATTATGAGGGCTGTAAAAGATAGTATTATTCACCCATACATATGCACATGAATTAGTTTGTGAGGAAAATTTTGCATTTATCTCTAGCAGTTTGCACACTCGTATCACTAGTTCTACCTACTAGTAGTTCTACCTACTAGAACTACATGTGTAGTTCTACCGTATCTGACACATTTTCATGTTGGCAATAAGGGCTGTCTTTTATACTTTTTTTGATTTAACCACTGTTGTGGTTTAGCCCAGGTAGGCAGCTATGACTCACACGGCTGCTTTGCTTGCTTCCCCTCTGAGGGATGGGGAAATTGGAAAGGTAAAAGTGAGAAATCTCATGGGTTGAATTATGGGCTGCTCAAAAGGTGAAACAAAAGCTGTGCATACAAGCAAGGCAAAACAAGCAATTCATTCACCACTTCCAATGAGTGGGCAGGTGTTTGGCCATCTCCAGGAGAGCAGGGCCTCATCACATGGAACATTTACATGGGAAGACAAACTCCGTAAGTCTGAACATCTCCCCTTACTTCTTCTTCCCCCAGCTTTATAGTGTGACACCATGTGTTATGGAATATCCCTTGGTCAGCTGGCTTCAGCTGCCCCGGCAGTGTCTTCTCCCAGCTTGTGCAACTCCAGCCTCCTCACTGGTGGGGAGGTGTAGATAAGCAGAAAAGGCTGTGGCTCTGTGTTAATACTGCTGAGCAATGGGTAACACACTCCTCTTGTATCAACACTGTTTTGCTCACAAACCAAAAATCATATGAGCTTCTGCAAAAAAAAATTAAATCTCACCCAGCCAAAACCAGTACAATATACAATTTCATACAGTGGATTGCTAAATCCGCAACCAACAAACAAAACAAAAAGGCTTCTGTGAGAAGAACCCAAGAGTAATTTTCACTAACCCCACGCTCCATGACATCCTCATTCTCTCAGGACAAGTCAAAGACCATGCCCACCAGCAAGTACTTGAAAAATAGAACAAATAGCCCTATTTTTGCTAATTTTGCTGTATCTTAGTACTAGAAAAGTTATGTCTGCCTGTAATGGGGAGGTTTTGTATTTGCTATCAGAACAGTTTTAAGTCCATTTCTTACAGTAATCAAGTAAAAAAAAAAAAGACATTTATAACATGTTTGCCCATTGTTTATAAAGACAAATACCTTAGGGTTCAAAGTACAAAGTGGAAAAATAAAACTGGGCGAGAAATAAGGAACGAAGAAGAAAAGAAAAAGGAAGAAAGAGTTATTTTTGCCTGGCCTCATGTAAGTCACTATTAAATTTGCAGAGGAATTAGTGCTATCTGTGCCCTTATTTTAAACCTTCTGTAAAAAAAAATATGATTTCATGCATCAATCAAAGTGTATTATGGTGATTTTGTTACAGACATTCTAATATAAGCCTGCTGTAATACCCACCATGCTGCAATGCATAATTATACAGAAGTAAATTCAGGTACTGTATAGATCAAAATGCTTTGCGTCTTGGAATCATCTTTAAAACAAACGGATGTTTTTTAATAAACTGATATCAAAATGCACTTATGCATTTAATTGAAATGATTTTGACTTTTTTAGCATTCGTCTGGTCAATAAAGAAAACAAAAATAAAAATAGTATTTCCATCTATGTTGTGGTGGCCATGGCTCACCTGGGTGCCCCAACCCCCTGGGAGAGAGATGGGGATGGTTCCTGGGCTTGGTACACTCCCAGGACCCCCTGCTCTCCAGGCCAGTTGGAAGGCACCCGGGATTGACAAGGTGTGACAGCCACTCCTCTCCCCATCCCCCGGTTCCCTATATGGTTTAATTTCTAGAATGTTCTTCTTTGTTCGTTGTAAAGCAGTTCTTTGGTTGGAGTTCTTTTTATGGTATTATCATTTCTTTGGTTATATAACTTGTCACTCAAAAATCCCCCTTTCCCCATTTGCTCCCCAAATCTCCTCCTTCCCTTTCCCCTCCTCCTATAAAAGTTATTGTGAGAGCGTGCCTGCGGCCATTTTGTCGTTGTCTCTGGGACCCCTCCAACTCCCCTCACCTTCCCTAAATAAACCTTTCCTGGAGCACCGACAATCTAGCCTGTATCTCCTGTGTTCTTCGCCGACCTGCCACAGCACCGGCGCTCCCTCGGAGCCCCACCCTCTCCCGCAGTCTCGCCCTTCTCCGGACTCCGGGGTGGTGGGGCACCACCGGACGGAACCCCCACACATCTACTTAATATTTTTCTGTACTAGAGAACTTCAACCAGATTTAGAGAAACTCTTTGGTAGCTAAACCTGAAATGGGCTAGTTCTGAGCTATATAATTAAAATATAGCAATCCAAACATCACACTCCAGTAGCTGCCTAGACACGCTTTATTTAATCTGAAAGCCATTTGAATACTCCCAGGAGCCTACGCTGCTATCAAAGCACACAGGACACATACAGACACTACATCTTTACAAAATGGAATAACAGCTGTTTTCTTGTTTAAAAATTAAAAAATGTTACCCACTGTTACTAAAACCACTTATCCCAAGAAATAAAAATTCTGTTTAATAAACCTACTCAATCTTAAGCAATGGATAACCACATTTTCCCTGCAGAATGTGCTACCAATCAGCAAGAGTTTGGTCTGCATGGTGGACAGACAGTGACAAGCAAGAAATTATTTCAAGGGGTTTTGGTTCAGGCTGAACCACTCCCAAGCTAGGGGTTTAAGGGAGAAAATTAAGTGCAGACCAGACATAGGAGCCAAAGTAGACCCACATTCTGCCTGGTATGCAGGCAGGATATAATTGTGTCTAAAATGACAGTAGAAACATGCTTAAATATTCAATTCATTCTCCAATAGGACAGAATATTTGAATCCTTTGAATTTGTAGGGGGTTTTCTTTGGCCAGAACTCAGTCCTCATGTAGAAGAGAATTTTGATCTTTTGAAACATTAAGCTTTTCAGCATTTGAGAGTTCTATATGTCTTTACGTGAATTTCAATTAAGCATTTTCCAAAAGTTTTCATTTCCATTTCACATAGTTTACAGCACATTATAAAGAATATGTAATTAATAAATTATTAATGTTTATCATGCATAAATAAGACTACATTATTTTGAACCTAAATCAGCATTATTGCATTATTAAAAGGTCATCAAAAAGGCATATTATGAAACACATTTTAAACCCTGATTGTCATTTAACTTATTTGTTCATAAAGCATCTTATACAATGGAGTTGTAAAACACAGGAAAACATCTCAAAGAGTGCTAAATGTATCCCAGCAAGGTTTGTGGCTCTATTTTACATGAACAGTTTATCAAATTTAAGTTTGATACATTACAGATAAATCAAATATAGATAAGTTTGAACTGCTAAACAGGTGGAAACCAGAGATTTGCAGACCCAAACTGTAAAACTGTTTTAGAATAGTAGCTGGAGGAGGTCAAACCAGGGCCAGTTCAAACCAGAATGAGCTTAGAATGAAGATGCTTGCACAATAAGGAATCCTGGGTTCAGGTTCCACTTTCTAAGCTGTTTTTAGCCTTACAGATAAATCATGTGATGACTGACTGTCTTAAAACCTTAGTGCCAGCAGTTTATTAATGTGTTTTATGATGCAGCAAATTATGTTAATGTTCCTTATTCTGAGCCATAAGCCAGTCAATAAGTTGCAGGGAGAAGTCTCATAATCACTAGCCCTAGTTCTCACAGGAGAGTTCAGTTTCCAAGTCTGCTGGAAATAGAATACAGCAGAGATAAAACAGTCAGGGTGATTCCTGGAGTGTGTGGAAGATAACTTCCTGATATAGCTGGTGACTGAACCAACTAGGGTAGATGCCCTGTTGGACCTGTTTGTGAACATAGAAGGGCTTGTGAGTGACATGATTTCTTGGGCACAGCGATCATGAAATTACAGAATTTTCAATTCTTGGAGGGGTGCCAGCAGAACTTCTTCCTTTGATTTCTGGCAGGCAGACTTTGGCCTGCTTAGGGGACTGGTTGAAAGGGCTCCTTGGGAGACAGTTCTGAAGGACAAAAGAGATTGAAAGGCTAAATATTCTTCAAGAAGGAAATTCTAAAGGTGCAAAATTGTCCTAACAAAAATCACAAATGAGCAAATGCACATGACTAGCTTTTTGGTTTCTAAATATGATAAGAACATGTATTATCTTGAAATTCTAACATTTTTTAGATTATGGAGAAACAATATAATGCACCCGAAAAAAAAAACCAACCAAAACCAATTGATTCAGAAGACAATCCCAGAAGTACCAGACTTAATCCTTAGGTCAGTCCAACTACTCTGCTGAATGTTTCCCATGCATTTTAGATCTCTTAATTTTCAATTTTTTTAAAGGCGTTACTGTTAATCTGTGTTAAACTACCTGCTTAACAAATAATCAATATTGTATTAATTGGAGTAAATTTTTGATCCTAGAAGTTTCCTTAGTTTAACTTCATATGAACCTCCTATCTGACCTCCAGAACACAGCAAGTCAGGATCTTTTAAATTTAGAGGGTAACATCCTGAGAACAGATTGCTTGTAAAATTTCATTGATATTTATGTGAACCAACAACTTAATATCAATGTAAATTATTCTACGAAATTACAAAAGTCTCTTAGTAAATGGTTTGTACCTTCATTTCTCATTAATTTAATTTTATCTGGGCAGCCTGTTAGTTTAAGATTAGATGGTTTCATGAACCAGTTACAAGAACATGTATCTTGCTTTCTTGGAGAAGATGGTGAGCAGTTTCATAATTCATTCATATCAGCTAATAACATAAAAAATGCCTCTGGACACCAACTACTTTATGCCTTTCAGCAGAAGTACCAATATACCAATGGATTTTTTTTTAACTTAAAAAAAGGTAAAAAAATACAAGTGTCCTGGTTTCAGCCAGGACAGGGTTAATTTTTTTTAGTAGCTGAGAGGGGCAGTGGGTGAGGGTGAGTGCCTAGGCCCCCTCACTTTGTTAATGTTATTCAATACATCACATCCTTACTGGGGATGGGGGAAGAGACTCTTCCTTTTGAGGAGAAGGGTGTTCCTTGTGATGGAGAAACTTGGTGGGTGGAATGATCCAGTATTGTTTATTGTTGGGTTTATATCTCTGGAAAGTATTTTTGTCTTATACCTTTTCTTATTAATATTGTTTTTACTGATTGTTTTCTTATCACATTGCTGTTTCCAGCAAACTGTTTGTATCTCAACCCTGGTCTTTGCCTTTTGTGCTTCCAATTAGAGGGGGAGGGGAAGTGAATAGTGCTGTGGTTTTAGCAAGAGTAGTAAATTGGAGAATACTATTCCTAAACCATGACACCAGGAAAGGGAGTTACATCACTCAGACAATTCCTTTTAGATTGTTTCTTAATTAAAGTATTAGAGTGAAAAATCTCTCTTATTTTAACCTTTTATATATCCTTGTGTGCATTACGCTGAAATTAAAGGTCTTTAACGCTGTGCAACTTATATTTAGGTTACTAAATCACCTAATTTAGATATCCCGGTGCCTACAAAATATGTTCATTAATTGTATAGGCAGTGGAAAGCATTGGGGACTTCTGATGGCCTCCTGAGGACAGTTTGGAATGTGAGGATTTTTCCAGTCATTGAATAGGAAAACTAGACGTTTCAGTGGAAAGTTTAAATGCTTGTACACATCTAGTGAGAAACCAAATAGAAATGGCCTGGGGGAATATCTGACTGTGTGTATGTTCTATGAGTCACATCTGATTATACAGTCAGCTAGGGTTTTAGATCTCAGAACATTTGCAAATAAGGTCTAACACATTTTTTTCCCCTGCTTGTCAAAACAGTTCCCAGAAGTATAAAATTTGGACTGAAAGTTCCATTCTTCCAGAGGGAGAATCAATTTCTCATTTTACAACAGTTCTTCAAATATTAGACCATGCGATACCCAAGGACATGACAATCTCCAGCTTAAAATTGAAGATAAGCTGCAAAGGAGAGAGTGTAACTTCAAAGTTTCAGATCTCAAGCAAGCCATGTAGAAGGCTGTCTTGTCTCAGCAGGAATATTCATCTAGAACTGAGGTGACAAAGGAAAGTGTGTAGACTTTGGAAACAAAGACTGGCAACATTGGAGGACTACAGAGATGCTGTTTGCCACTGTAGGAAAAAAATTTGAGCAGCCCAACTTCGACTCTTTAAAATATGTTACTTATTTGACAGGAGATGGATATTCCACCATTTATTATCAGCCAAGTGGTTTAGTACTGTACTTTATGGCTATATCGACATGAATACCATTCTTAAGATGAATTGGCATAATTTGACTTGCAACCTAGGTGAGATGGTTTAGATAGCTAACCTATTTTTGCACAAAAAACTGAGTACCCAGGAATTGTTTGTAAGAATAATCATCTACAGAGGACACAATAATTCCTGAGACTTATTAGTTAGTTAGCATTGATGACCTTATGCCAATGGTTGCACCAAGCTGTAACCTTGCTAAATTTATTACAATCCATGTGCTCTGTCTTGTCTATTTCATTTTACCGTTGCAATCCTAAATAAAACATTTTCCTTTCACCTAAGATTTTTAGACTTCTGGGGTGATTTTTTAGTTTATTTCCTTGTGTTTTGTTTTCTATCCTGTTACCCCCCTAAGCCTGTTAATTGTATGTCTCATCTACAGCACATTTTAAAGAAAGTATGTTTCACAAACAGAAAAGCTATATTAACTACATCAACTTTAGGATGGCTGAGGTAAAAGGAGTTAAAGAATGCTTATCTCAAAACACTGTCAAGGCCACAGAAGGAACTTGCCATAAGCTAAATCACTGAACTGGTAACTTGAGATAAGCACAGAAGGGAGAAATTTGCAACAGGAAGGTGCTAATTCCAGGCCTGGCAAAGCAGCTCTGAATATCCTCCTGGTTAATGCATCCAAACAACAATTCCCACTGTGGAAATCTGTGGGAAAGGAAACAATTGCTTATACATATGCCATCCCAAGTTATACCAAGAGCATCTGTGCACCATGGATACCCAAAACTTGGACTGTATAAAGGAGGTACCTCTAGAAGAGCAACTCTGGGACCCCCACCATGGAGAAGAGGGTGAAGAAGGATCTGCAGGACACTGCAGGATCCACTCAGTGGTGGTGACTATTTTACTCTCTCTCTATTTATCTCTCTTCCTGCCTCTTTCCTTTTTCCCTCTCTTCTCTCATTTATTGTTAAATAAAATCTGTATTATTGACTTCAGCACATGGTCTCATTTTCTCCTTATTTCAGGCAGAGGCATTTCTTAATAATCATAAGAAAAGTCTGAAAAGAATTAAGCTTTCCTGTTTTTAGTACATTAAAAAATTAACAGAACAATAGAGACCTTTTCTGCAGAAAAAGTACAAAAGATGCAAGAGTACATGTATAACTTTGAGAATAATACCACAATCAGACTTCTGGAGAAATAAGTTCTATGAAATTCTGCACAGCTTCACAGGTTCATCCTACTTTCTTTGCACTTTTCATCAATAGTAATCATGGAGATAGGAAAACAGTCATCTCAATAACTATCAAATCAAAGTGCAGGTGTCTATCAGCTGTGTCTGCTAAATGCAAAAGCATTTATTTATATATATTAATATGTATATGTACTAACAAAAAAAGGCTGACATACACTTATGTATTTGACACAATAGGTAAACTTTGTTTTGATTCTTTGTTGTGCAATATTTTGAAATAAGATAATATACTCAAGAACTAGAAAACAACCCGTTACAATTAATAATATTTTAAAAGGGGCACCAGAAACCCCTCACAAACCCATAATCATTTATGCATTCTATAAGCTTAGATAAACAATGTGTCAAGTAGAATTATTGCATTCTGAAATTTGCAGATGGTTGCTTTGAGTTCAGATTTTTAAAAAATTACTAAAAAGAATTTGTTCTGTAAGCAGTGACATGGAGTAAAGCTGTATTTTGATGTAAGGAAGATGATTAAACAATGTACATATTGATCCGTGGAGTATCTGGCCTGATTTTAACTTGTAATTCCCAATTATTTTTGCTAATTACTTATATACCAAAAGCTAAACATTTCTTTCCTATGTTTTTAGCATTAAAAATTATGGGTATACTTGAAAATACTGTCATCTGCATGGAATTGTAGATTTTCTTTTTTATATAATCAGTTAAAAGAGGTCTAAAAATTTAGACCTCTTTTCTTTGAGAATGTTAAGTAATTTATCACTATTATCTGGGAGTTGTCCTTAGCTGCTTTCTTATTTATCTGTAGAAAGCTCTAACAAAAATTTAATGGTTCTTATAACTGAGTGAATTCATCCAAGAAATCAAAGGCATTAAAAGTAATATTCAAAAACCTTATTCAATTCTGCAAAATTCCATTTATGCTAAAAGCGAAATACGTTGCAGCTCATGAGTAGATTTGCACTTGCTGTATGGAGATACATGGGTAAAGAGGCAATTAAGGAGAAACCATAGACCCTTAAATGATTTGTTGAAACAGGTTTTTTTTTTCCATAAAAATAGTTTTGTAATACAGATTCACATAAAATATGATGCAAACAGGGGAATTCTTAGAATATATTACTAATAGAAATTATTTGGATAATTTCCCTTAGTTGCCATCTTTACACCTGTAAATACCTCTGAAGTTAGTCTTTAATAATGTAATTTGATCTTTTGGCCTCCTTAGTTTTAACTGCATTTGAATAGACATTTTTAGAAACTTTTTTTGCACTCATTATTTAAAAGATTTTTTTTTTAGTTGATTACTAATGGTAACATTACTGAATAGTATTAATGATTGTTGCTTTAAGTACGATTAGTACTCTTCCACCAAAATTTCTTTTATCTCTACATTTCAGTCACATCTACACCCCAGAAAGCATTCTATCTGTCTGGTTTTGTGCTGGGGAGACCTGCAGGATGATGAGACCCCACAGGGTGCATGTTCCATTGTACCTTTCCTGGAAGGCATTCCTTGAGTAAACCTTCCTTGATATTTTCCTTAGAAACATTAAGCTGAAGCCCCATACAGAGTCAAGGTATGAAATAACAGCTCTTCCTTCTCTGTGCTGATGGATGGTGAGATATCCCACTAGACCAGTGACAAGGCTTAGCAATTGCTAGAAAAAATGCTGGTTAGCCCACACAAAATTATGTCAGGGAGCATGGTCTGAGCCAGTAGCTGAGCCTGTTTTGTGGACTGGTTTCATTGCCATCTTCCTGCAGAGACTCAGTCCTACACTGGAAACAAAGAAATATTCTTTACACACTTAGGGAAAAAAAAACAAAAAAGAAAACTGCCTGAAAATCTATGACCGTTATCTTGTCTTTTTCCCTCCAATCCCATACAAAAGGAGGAAGGCATTCAACTTCTTACTATAGAATAAATCTAGCATTTCTGAAAGAACAGTCTTATTTGCTTCAAGGTAATTATTTCCTGAAAGAAAACCTAGGTATCTCCTGAGATTATTTTAAAAATCAAACTTCTGCATGTAGCTTAAATGGCTACTGATTAAGAATATTGTCCTTTTGTTTCCAAATAATAAAGGGTATTTAAAATGTCTAAGACCACTTAGTTGAAAGAAATTTTTAAGTTGAAAAACCCTGTTAGAACGTGACAGTCTCCCCTTGTATAGGTAAAATCAGCTTTTTATGCAGTAACTTCTTCCTATTGTTTTGAGACACTTTCCTTCCCTGGAGTGTTAAGCTTTTCAGAGCCATCCACTACTCCATATCTAATTATGGCAGACTCTTGCAAAATACATGCAGAAAGAAAATAAGAGGCAGCTGAAACAAGCTTTGAAGAGATAAGCAATATGTGTAACCATTTTTTCAGACTATGTAGCAACCAAGCAAAGGAACATAAAACACTATAACATCTTCAAACTCAGAAGAATTCCCTGTAATAAAGCAAACCTAGATTTTCCAGAATTATTTTTGAGGAGTAGATCCATGATTTAATTTCTGGAACTCTTACATATGCAGAGATTGAAATTCAGTATGAATACTGAAATAACAGAAAATCCACAAATGACATTAGCACATCAAGCCTTCAAAGGCATTTTTGAGAATTTTTAGAATTAACAAAATCCCTGAAAACTGATTGATTTCATATATATTGTTCAGTTGTACAGACACAGTGGTTATTACTGTGCATTAAAAGCAACCTAGAAATTCCTCATTAATGTTTCCTTTTCTAAGAACTTTTTGTTAAAAAATTAACCCATGCTGTTTTTCTTGACTCTGTAAGTCCATAGGATAATTCAATTGAGAAGGCACCTTGGGGGGTTTCTTGTTCACCCTCCTGCTCAAAGCAGGGGTAGCTCTGAGATAAGACTAAGTTTTTCAGTTTTTGTCCAGCTGGATCTTGAAAATGACCAGCTTTTTAGAGACAACATGCTCCACTGATTGACTGCTTTCAAGGTGAAATAGTGTTTTCATTCTCTACCCATTGCCTTTCATCTTCCCACCATGCATCAATGTGAAGGGCCTGGCTCTGGCTCCTTGCTGATCTTTAGTGTTAGGAAATACTATATTTACAGATACATTATAAGAGTACTTTATATCGGCTCAATACGATTAAAACTGTAGATTCAATTCTCTTTGTGTTCCCAGTTAGTCCCAATAAGCCTTTAAGTTTCTGACTCAGAAATTCAGTATATTTTTATCTAATACAGGCGCATAAATAAATTATTGGAAGACAAAATTAGTTTTCTGAAACTGTTAATGCAATCTTCTTAAATACCTTTCATTCATAAAGCCGATGTTGCTCCCTGCAGGGGGACGGCAGGACCCAGCAGCCCCCCAAAACGAGGTCCCTGGGGTGCGTATCTCTACCATGTCTGGGCCGGGTGGCCCCCGGGGAGCGCTTAGCGTGGCGTGGGTCTCCAATCACAGAAATTCAGCAGGAAATGCAGTGGGACGAAAGAACAAACTGGACTCTATCTCCATTCTGCCAGGGAAGTTTATTTTGGGGTCATTAGGTGGGGTGCAGGGACGGGAAAGGGGGAGAAGAGCAGGGGATGGGAGTAAGAGCGGGCAGCTCGAAGATGGAGACCATGAGCTGACGCAGGCATCAGCTTATAAGGGAAAGGAATGGGGCGGGATTGGCTCCCCCAGAGCCTATCCCGGGAGGTCTGAAGGGAAGACAGGCAAGGGGAACACACCAATAGATTTCAGATACAGCAGGATGCATATTTGAAAAAGAACCAATAAGATACAGAGCAGGGGAACAAAGGAAATCCACATGGAGATCTGAAAATCACATTGCTACATAAAGCCAAGATTTTTTTTTCCCTCTAGTTCCACAGAATCATAGAATAATAGTTCGAGTTAGAAGGGATCAAAGACCTTTCAGTTTCAGTGCCCCTGCCATGGGCAGGGATGTAAGTCACTAAATCAGGTTGCTCAGGGCCCCATCCAAAGTGCCTTGACGTCCATCCTGACTAGTTTAGACAAAGATTTCAGTTTTAACACAAACAATGCTGATTTTTTTTTAATAATGACTTGAACTTTTTAACTTCAGATGAAAAGCCAAAGTGTGTCTGCAGTGAGTTAAGATTTTTTTTTTAATCTCAGGGGTACTTGATATCCAATGTGATCAAAACCCTGTGGCTCTGATAGGACCAAGAACCAGTATATTATCTTGTTGACTTTTTTCTTTCTAATCATGACCTTCTTACCTATTTATTGAGTTGAAATTGTGTTACAATTAAAGCACTTCAAGGATAAATATTATGTCTTCCTGGTTAATTTCAGTAGTAATGCTAAAAAGACACAGAAAGGGGTCCGTTTTGCCGTGAAGAAAACATATTAAGTTGTATTATTAAAATATAACAGAAATTAAAGGAATATTTTGGGGCCCTGGGCAGCAGGGGCTTTACAACATTTTTAACGTCCCTTTCAACACAAGCCTCTCTGTAATACTATGACATTACAGCTCTACATCAGCAATTATAGCTTCTCTCATTGAATAAACTTACAGCTTTTGGAACGACTTACAGCTTAAAAATACATTATACAGAGACAGCCTCAGTCATTTTCAGGTATTCAAGGAACCAAGATATCCTGTTGTAGTGGGTCTGGCTGAGACAGAGTTCATTTTCCCTCAGCAGCCCTCACAGTGCTCTGCTTTGCACTAGTAGCAGGAAAGGTGTTGATAACACCCTGTGATGGCTGTGCTGAGCAGCACTGGCATAGCATCACCTCAGTATCTCAACATTTCCTCGTACCCCTATCAAGGAGCTAGGGATGGGCAAGGTCCTGGGAGGGGCACAACTAGACCAGCTGACCCAAATTAACCAAAGGGATACTCCACACCAGTATGATGTCAACTCAGATATAAAAGCTAAGGGAGGAGGAATGGGGTGCATTTGTTATTCTACAATATTTGCCTTCCTGACTAATTGCTGAATTTCTGTTTCCTAGGAACTGGCTGAACTTTGCTCACTGATGGGAAGAAGAGATTAATTTTTCCCCTTTGCTTAAGTAATTTTTTTTTTTTTCCCTGTAGTAAACTGCTTTATCTCAAGCGATGAGGTTTTTTTTTCCATTTTATTTTTTCTCCCCTGTCCCTTTGGGAAGGGGAGTGATAGAGCAGCTTGGTGGGCTCCTGGTGCCCAGCCAAGGTCAACCCACTACACATGTATATTGTCTTTCCATTGTCTTTCTCTCTTGAAAGGTTTCAAAACAATCTCTGGCTAGATTTGTACAGGGGATACTGCAGTCTTGGCATCTGAATGCCAAAGACAAAAAAATACTTATTTTTTCTTTATAACTTTTCTACCATCAGTAGGTCATTTTAGATGTGAGATGGATCATCCTGTTTGAATATTAGTGTCAGTATGCTGATGTATGAAAGTTATTCCACAGGCATTCTCTTGTTAATTCAGGCAGGTCATTATTTTCCATTTCTATTTCTGTTGCTAGATGAGCTTCTGTGAAGGCTCTGTGGCTGCAGTGAATGTGCTCTGTGAATATCAATGTCTGCTTGATCTTGAAGGTTGCTACTGGGTACAATTAATGTCAGAAATGTTTTACATATATCTCCATGTCAACCATTCTGCTTAAATAGACTCTTATTTCATAGTTGTTAGCTTTACTTCTATATGTTTTAGTTTTGAAGCAATACATCATGTAACTATTATCTTTGTTTAGTGAATTACAGCACAAACACAAGTTACTCAGTGAGTAGAAGGCAGTGTCCTCTTGGCTGACTGTTATGTTATTATAAGGAATGTTGTTTTGTTATTACATGCCCATACACAAAAAAGACTTAAAATTCTGGGTTTTTTCCTGGAATTTGTCACACTTAAGCAAATATCTATATTTGAAAAAATTATCATAGAGTCCCCTAATGCTCAAGGGAGAGAGGAAATAGAAATATCTAGGGTGAAATTCGTCTAGTCTGTTACAAATATCTACATTACAAGGGGAAGGCTGTCATGCTCTTTTAAAGCTCACCATTTAGGGGTGTGGACTGAGATGATGTTGCAATGTAAATGTCTCCATAGAGAGTATCTACATATGGCCAGATGAAAACTGAAATATCTGAGACAGCTGCAAAGTGTTGCTGCATTTTTTTTCTTTGAAGAAAAGTTAATACTCATTTAGCATAATAATAATAATAAAAAGCCTGCTTTTACTTGTTTAACCCTAAGTTAAAGGGAAAAAATTGTAATGCATAAATTGAATTAAACAGGAGCTAAGGAAAGCTTGCTACGTGAGCTTAAGTCTGAATGCACAATAGCGATACAATATGTTTACTTCCTTATATGTTCTAGCAGTAGAAAATAACCTAGCTGTCTCAATATTTAGCTCAGGGGGTAAAATGTAACAGAACAAACAAACAAAAAATGCTATAAGAATTATTAGGTGCATGCTACTGCAATAGCAATTGAAGCCCATTCAAAAATACCTTTTCCTTTGTATCAATTTTTCTTGTGTTACCTTTAAGGAATTCCTTCATGGTCAAATCTGCTGGTAGTCACACTGTACCTGCCATCCTGAACAGGAGGCAATATTCAGGTTAACTGCCTGCTGTGTTTTGAAGGGCTGTAAAGAGTAGACAGGCTTCAATGTTCTGTGACTGACCTAGCACCATTTGCATCCATTAGCATCACTTGGTTTGGTAACACATCATGAATCCGTATGGATACGCAAGATATTTCCACTGAGGTCACCTACTTTTAAAGCAGATGCAATTTGTAAATAATTCCGTGTAAAGAGTCTCCTAGAAAAGCAATATGGAGGTGTGCACCCAAGTGCTTTTATCTGACCACACTTCACATTTATGTTAAGATGGTCCAGCAAAATTAGGAAAGAAGTAGACTGCATTGTGTTATTTTATTGATGGAGTCATACCATATTACAATTTTTAAAAAATACATTAATAAGAATTGATTGACAAGATTTTGCCCAGTTTGTTGGGAAAATGAAGTATCTGTCTGAAAACAAAGAAAAAGAAAAAAAAATCCTAAATCAGTACTATAATCTATTAATAATGAATGGTGAGAGTAAACAAGAAAGAGATAGGGAGAGAATTCAAATATTTGATCTGTTAGGTGTATTAAAAAGTAGTGTTTTCACTCATTCATTATCTTTAAAAGCTTCCCTGTATAATTCTGTAAAGAAAAGTCAGTTATATTCACACATAGTAAGGAACAGATTAGAGATCATGTCAAATGTTGATGTTGGAGGACAGGGCGTTTTAAGAGTATGAAACATTCTTTTGAAATTATATATCAGGTCACTAGACCATTTACAGTTGTTAAGGAACTGGTCTGGCATTCCTTTGTGAACTGGTAAAAATAATAGGTGGGAGCTCTTAAATGAACATGAGCCCATAGACAAAAACAAATACTCCAATGTTTTTCTGACTTTCTACAGGCTTATCTCACTTGTTTATACAAATATTCCAATATGTAACATGGATTAACTACTTTAAAAAATAGAAAATATGTACTTGAGAGAGATGAAGGTTCACTTCTAGCTAACCTGTGACATCACCATTATTAAAACTCTCTTGTGTTATATATTCAATTATGTGATACAGCTATTCTATTCAAGTGTGTTTGAGCTATGCTTATTCATATTTCCTATCTGCTTGTATTTTTTGAACAAATATCCTTAGAAATAACAGGACCTTGTGTCATGGTTTTAAGCACAGCTGCAAATTAGGCACCACAAAGACACTTGCTCAACACCTCTTCTCTACCCCTGGTGGAATGAAGAGGAGAATCAAAGTAAAACTTGTACTTTGAGATAAGAACAGTTTAATCATTGAAAATGAAGTACAATACTGGTAAATGAGACTAATAATGATAATAAAAAGGAAACAAGCAAGTGATGCACAATGAGATTGCTCACCACCTGCTGACTGACACCAGACACCCCTTCCTGAAACCAGATCAGTTCCTATTCCAGGTAACTTCCCCCAGTTGATACACTGGACATGATGGTCCATGGTGTGGAATAACCCTTTGGACAGATTGGATCACCTGTGCCAACTGTGCTGCCTCCCAGTTTTCTTTCATAACTCCTCACTGGTAGCACATGAGACAAGGAAGGAAAAAAACCATCCTTGGCTTAGGATAAATATGACTTAGCAAAACCCAAACAACCCTCATTGTGAATCCAAGGCACAGCACTGTAACAGCTACTGAGGATAAATTAACTCTGTCCCAGGTGAAACCAGGACACATTGTAAAGGGGACAAACAAACAAGAAAACACATCCAACAGTCTTTTGAGAAGTTAATCCACTAGACTGAAGGTAGAGAGATAAAAAGAGATCAGTTTTGATGGAGAACTATCAAAAATTATCAATATCTATTAAAAAATTTTAAAAATATAAAAAATATAGAAAGATATTGACTGAAGAAACTGCAAAAAGTATGAAAGCAAAGAGGGAACTTGAGCCTTTGTTTGGATGACATAACTAGGAAAAGTTACTATTTTCTGTGAATGACATCCGAGTAGATGTGCATTACAAGTCCAGATAAAAGGTGAAAATGAACATGTAGTGAAATATCCTTAGGCAAGATTTTCTTGCTAAGCTATACTGGATCTGTTTCTGGATTTTACTAAAAGGTGTTAATGTTGAAAATTAATATTAATCTTCAAAATCACTCATGTATTTGAGAAAGTTCGCCTGTGAATTACTAGTTCTCCCTAGAAAAGATAGGCCATATTGCTACCATACACCAGCTGCAGATAAACATAAAAGAATTTTAGATGGTGTCTCAAACAGTGTTTGAACTGCTTTGTAGGACTGCTTTTGGCAATATGCATGCTGCTGTTACTTTCAGCATGTGATAATAGCTATTTGCCATATATAGAAGGCTGGTGATATTACTTTGTTCCAAACATACGTTCATTTTCTTATGGAGCAGAGCTTTCTGTGCTTTTAATGACTTTGGCATGAAGCTGGTCAGAGTAGACAAAGGAGAGAGTGGAATTTGTTCAATATATGGAGTGCTCCTTTGGGGAAAATTTGGTATTTTTTGATTTGGTTTTGGGTTTTTTCATGTTGGTTTTTCTTTTTTTCTGTTTGAAATTAGACGAGTACCCTGATTCTCTTCTCCACTTCACTCTTCACCAGTATTATGTTTCTGACAGATTTATTCCTGTACTGTGTTTCACTGTAGGGGTTAGCTAGGCTTAGAAAATAGCCTGATGTTAAAAAAAAAAAAATACACTGGGTTTGATGAATTATTATACCTTTTGGGGTGAAACTTACTGTGCCAGTTTTCCTGGTTCCATGTCACTATCTAGGAGTGAGGAGATGATTACCTATACTTCCTGTTTCTCCCTCAGTTCAGGATGAATCATTTTTACTGGCTGGTGTGGCATGAGAAGAAAAAATGCCTTCTCTTGACACATTTGCAGAGAGTGAGCTTTCCAGATGTCAGGAACAGAAAACAGATGTGAAACAGATCTCAAAGAGGTCAGCTATTTTGTGAAAAAATATAAAATAGGAATTTCTTCCTCTTTTACCTTTATAAACAAAAAACCATTTGTGATAAGATTTTTAAAATTTGTATTTCATAAACAGATAGGAATGTGCTACCATACGAATGCTCCCATATTTAATGTCACAGTATTTTAAATATAATGTATGCAAAATATACATAGACTTATATACATACTTGAATATTCACTTTGTATTAATTTTACTGTGCATATTTTTTATTTACTTTTGTGCTTTTCTAAATTTTTATCTGTTTTCATGGCATATGGTAAATTTTACATGAATGTACATCATTTTTGACTCCTGATATACAACTGCAAGGACCAGGTTTTCATAAGTTATTGACGAGTTCAAGTTTTGAGTAAATAATTATAGTGGGTTAAAAGCAATTAAGATCTGTTCACTGACAGAAAAATATATTTTTGCAGCAGAGGAGACAAATCTGTTAGCATGGCGACAGAAATTTTTGTAAGAGCACAAACTACATCTGACTGTGAAAAAAAAAAATATGTGGTAGTTTTCTTTTTTTTTCCCCCACTCTCAGAAAGCAATGTGGGACGATGATACAGGAAGCCTATGAAACAATCAATTTTACATTTCATAAATGCCAAATACTACCTGTCCTTCAAGTATTAGACACATAAGTAGTTATTTTCATGATGCTGGAAAGTCCAATTCAGCACTGAAGAAAAGAAAAAAAAAAGAAAAAGGCAACTTTTAAGACAGTGATGGGGAGCAAAGGAATTTACACAGCAGGTATTACATGAGTTTCAGTAAAAGGTAGCTTTTGTATAAACCATTCAGCACAATGAAAAATGTGTGGCAGCATAAATGACAGAAACAAACCATTTTTCAAATATATTTGCAGAACATGGATGAAGCTAAAAAAAATCTGAAACATTGTGCTTAGGTGTTTAGGATGCAGAGCAAATAGGAGGAGTACCAACATTTTCTTTCTACATGATTTCATGACAGATAAAACCCACTTTAGGGTGATGTGATAAAGGTAATGAATGATTTCCTTATGACAAGAAATTATGTAGACTGGCACTATTATTCATTAAATGTAATAGTGAGCATGATAAAGGTCAGCTCTGATTCCATGTGGTAACCCTTATGCCTGAAACTGGTGAAGTTCTGAGTTTTTGAAATTAGTTCAAAAGTTGTCTCTTATCATTTATTGGCAGAAGCTAAATTAGGCATATAAACATAGTTTGAAAAGGGTCTGATAGTCATCATTCTAATTAGGAAGCTGCTAAAAAAACCCCTAGAGATAATTTTGAAGAAAAGGTTTTGCTTTTAAAGAAAATTTATGTGCAACACTGACATGAAGTCTGCAGTTTTAAATATCTCTTGAGATTTTCTCCTCTGCCCATCAAACCCATACAAAATGAAAATGGTTAGTCCCACATTTTTGGTTACATACCTGGACCACCAATGCATTCTGGGCAGAGAAGACCAATGACATGATACATGCTGCTAAAATATTAAAATGATGTCTTATGTATCCTCTGTATATGCTCTTCAAGTGCAATTGAAAATACCTTAATTTCATGGGTGATTACTTTTTCTTGGCAGTAAATCTTATAATTCATTAAGTGTGAGAATGTAGCCTGATTACTCATGAAACATGACAACCCACAAACGATGACATATTTACTTTTTTAGTGATTTGGTATTCAATTTCTTTGACAGGCACTTAAAAAAAATTAAGAAGCAGAAATAGAGCTTTAGGTAAACTCTAACAGAAAAATTAACCGCTAAGAGCTTGAGTGCAAGAGTAACAGACAAAACTGCAGCTGAGGCCTAATCAGATTCTTTATAGGCTTCTAGATTGAAATTTTCTAATTGTAGGTCCCAAGTGGACCAACAGACTCCAGTTTCCTACAACTATCCCCCTCTGTAATGCCCTTTGTACCGCTGCATTTCTAGTCCCACCTGGGGCTTTAGTCACCTGTGTAAATAATTACTGTAATCCACAGTAAGCAAAGTTACATCTGACTAAATACTGGTCAATTGAAAGTAGCTTGTTCTAGGAAAAGAAAAAATGCTATTCTTTTTTGCCTTTGTCAAAATATTTTTAGTTTTAAGGTTTTCAATACCTCTTAAGTAGGAAAAAAAGTAGTATACTTTTTTCTTTCCTGCAAAAATACATAAGTTGAATGAATCAACATTTTTCAATGGAAGTATCATGTGTGTTCTGATTTTGCTGTAGAAACAGAGAAAAACAGTTGTGTTCTTCCACGGATGTCTTCAGGCATAACTTGTGTGAAGAATCATGTGCTCTTTCTTCCAGGGTGACACAGGGGAATAGTGTCTTCTGCCAACTCTTTCTGAAGGTGACCTGCTTCTTAGTGGTAGATAATGTCACAAATGGGACATAATAGCTAAAATTAGATAAATGAATGCTGCCTTACAGTCTGCTGAGCACCAGCTGAATTTCACTGCCACTTACCAGTTGGGCAAGCTGATGGAGGGAATTCCTCTGATGTATCTTAGATTTAATCAGATTTTACTCACTCCCTGATTACTGAGGTTATGCTGCTAAGCCTTAATAATCCGTTTTCCTTGACAGAATTAGATCATGACTTCAGTGAGCTTGTTTTATTGGTTTTTTGCTCGCTTAGAAATTTAGTCACTTTTCAGGAAGTTTTAGGTATGTTTTATGTCAGTGTGATGGTTGATCTTGGCTAGCTGCCAGATCCCATCCACCCACCCTCTTATTCCCCTTTCTTCATGGGACAGTGGAGGCAAAATAGGATAAAAAAACTTGTGGGTCAAGAGAAAGACCAGGAGATCACTTGCCAATTATCAACCTGAGGCAAAACAGATTCAACATGGAGTAAGATAATTTAACTTATTTCCAATTTAAAAATAGTTTGAGAGGGAGGAACAAAGATAAAAGGCAACACACCTTCTCCCCTGTTTTTCCCAGGCTCCACTCCTTCATTTTCAAATGCTTCTACCACCTTCCACCCTTCTCAAGCAGTGAACAAGGGGGAGAAAATGGGGGTCTGAGGTCAGTTCATAATAGCTCCTTTCTGTTATTCCTGACTTCTCTTTTTCCTTTTGATATGGGCTGTTCCCATGGCTCTGGTAATTAAGGATACACCCCTACATCAGGGGTTCTCCATGGGTTGCAGCTGCCTTCAGGGCATATCCATGTGTTCCAGTATGGGCTGCAGCACAGATATCTGCTCTGCCGTGGTGCTCTCCTTAGGCAGCAGGGAAATATGGGCTTCACTATGGTCTCTACATGGGTTGCAAGGGAATCTCTGCTCAAGTGCCTGGAGCACCTTTTTTTTCTCCTCCTTCTTCCCTGACCCCAGTGTCTGTGGGATTCTTCTCACATTTATTTACTGCATCTGCTAAGCATTTTTACCCTCAACTGTGCTTTTCACAGAGGCACCACCAGCTTTTCTATTTCAGTTGGCTTTGGCCAGGGGAAGGTCTGTTGAGGAAGCAGAACCATTTGTGTCCTGCTCTAGGAAACCCCTGGCGTCTTATCACAGAGGTCACCACTCCTGCCCCCCAAAACTTTGATGTGTACACACAATACCGTCAGGAACTTTGTCACATCTGCTGCAGTCAGGTTACCCACTTTGCATGTCTCCTTCTATTTGCAGTGGACTTCAAACTTCCTCCAGTTTACATCAGTAATGAGCTATGCGTTATTTTAGTACTGACATTATACAAGTAACCTACTTTTTTAAAAACCCAAGAAAATCAAATTCTGATTTTATTTCTCCTATACTTACCATAGAATATAATTTTTGCTAGAAAATTTTAAGAAAAAATGTATTTCATTATTTTATACTAAATGACATGAAATTTTTCTCTTTAGAATTAACTTGTAACAATGGCAAGGTTTTCAACTTTTGAGATTCCAGGTTTGAAGTCTTTCAGGTTGTCATAAAAAGATGCATATAACCTCAGTGTATCTTAAACTGCAGCAATAAAATATTTGAAAACTGACAGACCACACTTTTCACTTTTACATTCTCATGTTTTAATTTGCTATCTTGATCACATCTTGAGGATTATTATTCTATCGTAATTCTCAAAAATGTTATTTCTTATATTAACAAAATCTGGGTTTTTTTTAAATTCAGCTCAGATGCGCTTCCTTCTTCAGTGACTGAGCTTTGTAAAAGTTACTTTGAAAATTAAAAAAAAGAATTCATTAATGTAGGCTACATATTTTATTTTTAAATTCCAATCAGAGTTTATGCATAAGAATTAACATCCACTTTACAATGCACTATTTCCCACAGAGAAAAAAATAATACAAAGACAACAGTTCTGAGTCGTTGCCACTGAATAGCCTTTCCCCCCTCTTAAACTGTTTTGTTGTTGTTGCTGTTATTGTTTTTATTTGTTGGGTATTTTTAAAATATATTAGTACTTAAAGCTTCAACTCAACAGATGTATTTTACCTTTCTTTGGATTTATTTGCTTTTTTTTTTTTTGCCCCACAATAAGGCAAATGTCTATGATGAATCTAATACCAGTGATATCCCAAAACTATGAATTACCCTATTATAAGATTTTCTTTAGTCCCACATAATGACTGTAATTTCCCAAGGAAAGATAACAGCTTAGATTCTTTATACTAGGTATCATAACAAATTCTAGAGAAGAAATTATAATGCTTCATTAATTTTATGTAAATGATTAGACTGAGCTATCTGTTCTTCAAAAAATATGCATCTATGATTTCAATTTTTTTGTTTTACTATCCTTACAAATGAACAACAGATTTGTTGCTCTAATACATTTTTTCTTAACAGCATCTCTTTTTTTTCCCTCAAAAAATAATGCTTACTGCATAACTGAAGCTTATTAAATTAAGTGGCAAAAATCAGTCTAATAAGAAACTGCAACTTGCTCAAAATGTTTAAAGTTTGTGTTATTCACTTAATCCTAAATTTATTCTTAATAGAAAAGGCTGAATATAAGCTATGTCTTGCAGCAACGTGGGTTTTTAGGATTCCATGTGCTTCCATTGTTTCCCTGCTCTTTGTGCTATTGGTTCATTTTGAAATACGCACTCTGCTGTATCTGAAAACCTATTGGTGAGTTCCCCCCTGCCAATTTTCCCTTCCTCCTCCTGGGACTGGCTCTTAGGGAGCCAGCCCCCACCCCCTTTCGTTCCCCTTAAAAGCCAGCATCTGCGTCAGAGAGAGGTCCTGAATCTCTGAGCTGCCAGCCACTGACCTACCCCTTTCTCCTTCCCCTGGAACCCCTTTTTCCTTACCCCAAATAAACCTCCCTGCCAGAACAGAGATGGAATTCCAGTTCGTTTCTTCGTCTTACTTCATTTCCTGCTGAATTTATATGGTTGGGAGACTCGCGCCACGCCGCGGGACCCTGGGGGCTGGGCGCCCCGAATCTGGTGGGATTGTGAAGACCAGGGACTTCACTCCGGGCGGGAGCCAGCCTGTGCCACCCTCCTGGAGCCTGCTGTAACAATGTCTAAATGTAAGTATTCCATACAAAGAAAATGGAAATTAGGCTTGGATACAAGTATTAAAATATAACTTTATACTTACTGTAACCATTTCAAAAGATCTTAAAGGATGAGAAAGTAAAGGCAATTAAATGCAAGCATTTTTAAGTGCAAATAGATCTATATGGGATAGTGTAAAAACATTTATCTATTTTCAGTTTGGAATATCCATTCAGAAACTTTTGACCGTTGAGTGAATTAATGAACTATATCACAGCTGAATGGATCATCTGGTGGTGTAATTGTGTCTTCCAAAGTCAGCACACACTGAAGAGGCATGTGAATATGTGGCTAAACCCAATATATAATACAAAAATTATGTAATCAAGAAAATAATTTCAGAAAGGGCAATGGGCTTGAGATGGCTTCAACCCACATTTTACTTCATGGTGATTTGGGACAGCCAGTGTCATAGAATCATTGAAATATTTAGGTTGAAAAAGACGTGAAGATCATCATGTCCAACTGTAAACCCAGCACTGCCAAATCCACCATTAAATGGTGTCCCTCAGTGCCCCATCTACCATCTTTTACATCCCCCTAGGGTTGGTGGCTCAACCATTCCATAGGCAGCTTGTTCCAAGGCTTGACAACATTTTCAGCGAAGATCTTTTTCCTCATATCTAATCCAAACCTAAAAACTTAAAGCATAAAACTCATGGCCATTTCTTCTTGTCCTATTGCTTGTTATTTGAGAAATGAGATTGACCCCCACCTCACTACAACTTCCTTTCAGGTAGTGTATTGCAATTTGCTGCATGTGCATCATGGTTTCAGTAGAATTTTTATTACTCTGCCAAATCAGAATTCTTGCGTAACATCAACTAAGTCCAAGTAAGTAAATTTGATATTAAACATTGCATCCTCCATATATGCCAATTCCTAAAGACCGTGGTCAGAGAGTATAAGACCCTGGCACCTAGACACCTCCTTTCAGTGATATTGGTGGCTGCCCCCCCAGTGTTTTTGCTTTGTTAATGTCTGTCATTTTTGTATAAAGTACACTGATTCCATTGTTTGGCAGGTGGATAAAGAGTGAAACAATAGAACTCTAATTTCACCATGCAAATGGTTCACCTGAAAACTGTGAATATGTGAAATATTTCATATAGACAGTATTCATGCTTTCCTTCCTATAAACCAGTATATATACAAGCCAAGAAGCTCAGTTTCTGGTTTGTGCTTGACAGGAGCTCCACAATGCTTTACTAAGTGGATTTATGTTTGAAAATCAGTTGCCATTTTTTAATTTTTTATTTTAACGGAATGAATTATTTTGTATTCCATTTTTTGTTCAATTTATTTGGGACCATTATAGGAAATAAACAGAACTCTAAAATTTCCTACAGTGCACAGTCCCTGGTGTAATTTATGGAAATACCTAGTGTTATTAATGTATAAATTCACAGCAGGTGTCTGTGTGTTTATGTATGCATACAACTTTTTCAGGGGTAATAAACTGAAGCTCTCCATTCCTAATCTGATTATCGCCAGCTCAGCTGATACAGTTCTTTTTGAATGTTTAAAAACCAGTTTTCTCTGTGACAGAGCTTTAGCATGAGCATAAACAGACTTGCAATGGACACAAAGCAAATAATTCAGTGTGGGAATGGTATTCAAAATACCTTAAAATAAATTACAGAAATATATATTATTTTACTGCATTAATGACTGCCCCTGTCTTTTGAAGTTCCTTTAAGAATGGACAGGAGAATCTGCTGTACAATAAGGTACCTCATCCATGTTCAGACAATCCTAGTAAAGATTTTGTTTAAATAAATGGTCAGAGGAAAACCAAACCAAAAATAAAACAAAAAAACCAAACAAAAACATTTATGCGTACATTTGTTCTTTTTTATATATATATCACAGCAAGTCTTGAATACTGTGTTAGAGGTATATTTTAGTTACTGTACCATCCTTTCTCTTCTCAACAGTACTACTAGACACTATAAATGAATACTCCAACACCTTTTTAAGGGGCTGGCAGCCATTCCTCTGCTTAGCCTTTATGAAGGCTTATTATCTCAGGACAGCTTTTCCTCTCCTAAGATGTTTGATATTATTTCTCTCAAACATGGAAAAAATCTAAAGCAGCAAAACAGATGTCCAAGAGAAAAAAGTCTGGATCAAATGTATTTATGAAAGCTTTTAGCTGATGAATAAAATAAACAGCCTCTCTCATCAGATATTCTTTTTCCTTTTAAACAAACTAATAAAATAATATTTTATTTTAAAAAATCAGATTTGTAAATCAACACTGCTAGAAATATATATCTGCTTTATTACAGAAACTCTGTGGCAGGGGTTGCATACTGGGATTGTTTTGAATACTGCACTGTCATGGGATTAGAGGTGAATATAGTGCTCTTTTCTAAGAGTGAGTTCAGATTGAGTAGTGCCTTATAGCTACAGATACCTTACTATTACAAGGTTTATGTCTATGACTGGTAACATAGTGATGGAAAACAATATAGAGTAATTTTGTTTGTATGAATGTGGCACAATTTACTTGGAAAGTAATGGAATTTCCATTCACAAATCAGTTGAGAAATGGTTCATGGCAGGAAAAGAAAAGCTAGGAAGTTGTTTTATCTCTCTGTCTACATCTGCTTGAGGCTGCTGACATCCAGAAAATTAAAATTACTAAAAGCAAGTGCAGAGGGAATACATGAGCTCTGAACAAGCGCAGGTGTCTGAATTGCTCTGCAACAAATATCCACACTTTGCTATTTTGTGCTGTGTGCCAGAGGCTGCTTGCTTTGTCCCACATGAATAGCTTGCAGTGTTTTAGTGGTTGGACTGTAATACGTCTCAGGTTAAGGTGGACCTCATTCAACTCTGAATCCATAGAGAAACTCTATTTATGAGTACTTATGCCAAAAGAGATTTCTCTTGTACTTCATTTCCCTCTTAGTGAATGGAGGAAGTGAAAAATACTTTTTACTCTAATGTTTCTGGCCTTGAGATTTAATCTAGGATGAGAGAGAATTACATGTATGAAAATTCTGGTGCACGTCATTATTTTGTTTGAATATGTATCATATATTTAATTACTTGCTTTTCTGATTTAAAATGTTTTGATAGAGATGGAAAACATCTTTTCAAATAACTTGCAGAATTTAACTGAACATTGAGATATCTTTTTTTATCTCTTTTTTTTTATTTGGTTTGGTTTTTCTATTTAGCTCCTTTTAATGAATATTTCACAAACAGATTACACCACAAAAGAGACAATTCATCGGTGGTTTTGCATTTAAATATTTTAAGAACATTAATAGGCTGTAAAATGATAAAATGTAAATGTTGTTGCTATTTAGTTCTTCTAAATTACACAAGCAATGCAAAAGTAATTGAACTGCTATTAATAGACAGTAATGGAATGTGTACTAAAGCATTTTATTAGTGTTTAGCAAGACAATTAGATCAAGTAAATTAGATATTAACAAACAAACAAAGTTAGTAAAAACCAGTATTTACAGACTGGTACCATAGCTATTTACTTACAATTAATTTTATAAATGTTAATTAAAGGCTTAATTAGCAAATGGAATGCATATATATGTGCCGCTGGGCAGAGTCACCAGTTCGAGAAAACAGATAATGATATTCTCAATAGAAGACTCTTCTCTGGGATTTCTGTTACCTATCGTCACATTTTAAGGTCCTAAAACTACCAGAACTTTGAGTTCTAAATTATACATTTGCTAGCAAATGTATAATTTTTGAGTGAAACCACTCATAGCCATAGATGTCTTAGTTCTAGGTTTTAATGGGTGACGTATGGGTACCCCTTTGTGTATTATGTGCACCTGACTGAGACACAAATAATTGGATGTATTCAGATGTTCCAAGGAGCTTTACCTAGAAATATTTAAAAATGACTAGAGGGTAAAAGACCTATTAGCCACCATGATTTTTAAAATAATTTTAAAAAAAGAAATATAGTAGAACAAATAAAAATTTTGAATTCCCAAAATTTGCTCCAGTGACAAGCAGTTACAAAATTCAAAATAGATTTGCATATATAAATTATTTCTAAGCATTAATTTGCTTACTAGTTCTTTCATAATATGCCAATAGGAAAAATAAACCATTTCCACTCAGATTCTGTGAATGGAATCCCTCTCATTCTAGAAACTTCAATTTTCTTCTGTTGCAATATCCTCTCTTCTCCTTATGCTGCATTTGGGGAAAAGGCTTTTCAGTTAATTTTTGTCTGAAAAGTACTTAGCAGAAGAAATTTTGCATTGTTAGCATGTTCCAAGGTATGACCCAAATAAACATGATTGGGGTAATAAAGCATAATCTGTTAAGACTTTGAATTTTACTGAGCTTTTCTAAAGCACAAGAATCCATAATAAGAACATCAGTTCATCATGCGGTTTCCAAGATTTATATTTCTTTTCCTGTTAACAGTATTACCAGCATTCTTCTCCCTAAATCAGAGATACACAGCTTTGATGGATGGACTATTAAATGAATAAAGATTTGCCTGAATAGCCCTTTCCAAAGAGTTACGGTCAATGTCCAAGTAGAAATCAGTAATGAGTGGTGTCTCTCAAGGGTCTACACTGTTCAATATCTCCTTGGAGACCTTATTGCACCATTTAAGGAGGGCACGTAAGAAAGGTAGAGAGAGACATTTTATCAGGACCTGTAGTGACAGGACAAGGAGCGAAGGTTTTAAACTCAAAAAGATTGGATGTTAGGAAGAAAGTCTTTGCTGTGGGTGTGGTGAGACACTGGAAGAGGCAGCCTAGTGGATGCCTTATTTTCACAAGTGCTCACGTCAGGCTGCATGGGGCTTTGAGCAGCCTGATCTAGTGGATGATGTCACTTCCCATGGAAGGAGGGTTGGACCAGAGGATGTTTAAGGGTCCATTTCAACCCAAAGCACTCTATGATTCCATGCCTATGGAGGACTAACATACCTGACATTAATATATTCATTCAATCCATATATTCAGTCGATTGCGCATTCCCTATCTGGTTTTTTCAAATACAAAATATTGTATAGCCTCAGTAGCTTTTAAGACAAACAAGAGTAATTATTCATGCCTACAAACATTTTATGTTTGAAGAGAAATGTTTGTCTTAAGTGACAAAATCTGAGTAATTTTTTTTTTTCCTAGTATTACTCCCTGTATGCACGAGTAAGAAAGTTAATGCTTGGAATTATCTATATATTCAAGGTTATTTTAAATGTTGTAGTTGCACTTCACTGTTATTTCTTTCTCATTCCCCATTTCCCAGAGTAGTGGACTTGTAAATATTGAGACTACCTTTTAGAATGGCAAAGAAGGTGTTAGACAAGATGCAAAATAATTACCGCATTAATAATATACATGATAATATATATTATTATCTCTTTCCAGTTATTAGATGTTATGAAATATCACTATGCAGTTCAGTTTTTCAAATACTCTATTTTCATTCCCTTTTTTGAACAAGAAACAGGTTATCATCACCTTTGGGATTTAATCCATTCATTTCAAGAAAAATCATATTTTTGACCCTAGAAGTGTATGTGTTAATGATTGTGACACATATTTCACTAGGCCCATTTAAATTCACTGCACATTTTTTAATGCACATAGGAAAACTTGAGCATATTAATATATGTCTGGAAAATGTGTGGTTTTTTCATAGTTGACTTGAGGGGCTGATTACTTTTGTAGCAGTGAAGCCACCTGTGCGTTACAGTTTTGTTCCATCATCTACAGAGCTATAAGATTTCCTTCAGGCTGACTTATGGTAATACCTTAGAGTAACTCATTGGCTTTTAAATTAAAGTGTGCAGAAGGCTAAGAAGCTGTCTGAGAGTTTCTTTTGGTATTTTGTTTGACTTTGAGCAATTCAGAATCTATATATGTGCTTATGGGGCAGAAAAAAAAAAAGAAAATGAGGGGTTCTGATAATTGATGAAGATTCTGTTGTCTCAGAAAACTTAAACCACACTGATGATATTTGTTTCAGAACGTTGATAAATCTGTTTCCTTTCTCGGCCACATAAATTTGTGTTTAAATATTTGCTTGAAAAACTTGGAAAATAATAACTGTGTTTTCAGAAAATCAGCTTTTTAAACTAATAAAAAAACTCTTTGAAATAATTGCCTTTAAAAATATATTTCAGGGAAACAGTTGAGTTCATCTTTTATTAATCCAGTTACATTTTGCATTAATGAACAACTCTACTAGAGTTCTATTCAGATACAAGAAGTATGATTTATAGATATGAATAAACTGTAATATAGACTCAGAATATGAGCTGCTCTGGTTTTGCATGTGGTGTCAGCATCCTTGGGAGAATCTAAAATATCAGTAGCTGTTTCGCATTTCCAGTGTTTATCAGAAGCTACACTCCAGTCCCAAAGTTGTGGTTTTGGCCCTTCTGGCCCTTCTCAGGATTTCCTCCGTAGTACCAGCATCACAGTAGTCAAGGTGTGGCCTCATCATTGCTGAGTAGAGGGTACAATTCACTTCTCTCCATCTGCTGATGGTGCTCTTCCAGAGTGTTGAAACACAGAGGCTCTTGACCTTTGTTGTCACAAGGGCACAAAGCTGCCTTATGATAAAATTTTGGTTCACTGGGACCCCCACACCCTGCAAAGTTGCTTTCCAGTTAATTGAAAAAGCAGTTTCTGTTTGGCATACAGATTTCTTCTTTCCCAGGTTAAAGTTTCTGCATTCCCCTTTGTTCAATTTCATGAGGTGTTTGTCAGTTCGTTTCTCTAACCTGTTCAGTTAATACACAAAATAGCACCCCAAACTGATTCCACAGTGTTCCACTTTTACAATTACATAACACAAACCCACTTAGCTTGAGATACTTATTGCATAGGCTTCTATACAGGAACTGTCAGACTAGACACTGGTCATAACCTGTAAAGAGAAGTACATGTAAATCATCTCATTCAGAAGTACGCTTTTTAAATAGGGTTTGTGAGTCAAGCCAAATTGTTTAAGTTTCTATCCCTTTGCTGTAAAGGTAGACTGGAACATCTAGCAGAGATGCTTACAGTTGAGTGAGATTAATGCCCAGTTTCTTTCACCTTCAGAATAATTTATATCCTTTAGTTGTTCAGCCCTATCTACGTGAAGTCATGAAGTGCACCTGTTTGGAGCCCAGTTAATCAATACGACATTCAACACTCCTTTTCAAACGAGAATATTTAGTCTAGTTCAGAAACAAAGTATCCTAAATCCCAATTTAATTGCATTTTATGTCCACAAGGAACATAGCTGTTTGCTTTGCATGTTTACACATACACAAAAATGTCCATGCACAAGCATATGCATGTATGTGCTCTTTAATATTTTTGCAAGAGTTCTGGATGCAGAAATTTGATGAAGTATAAGTAAGTTTGCCAATGATCCTAGAAGGATCTGTGGACTCCCTAAAATGTAGAGAGCCCTAAAATGTAGAGAGGTCTTACAGAGGGATGTAAATATCTAGAGACCTGGACAATCACCAACCATATGAAATTTAACAAAAGCAAGTGCTGAATTTGTCACCTGGGATGGGATAATCCTGGTTACACATGCAAAATGGGGGATGAGAGGTTGGAGAAGAGCCTTGCAGAAAGAGTTCTGGGAAACTGGCTTGATGGCAAAATGGATATTGCTTAGATTTAGTTAATCCTCCGAGTAGCATGGATTTGGACTCAAAGATCTTTGTGGGTGCCTTCCAACTTGAGATATTCTATGAATCCTTTTTATATGCGCACATGGATAAAAGTATGTATCCACAAAAGTTTGTCAAAAGATGACTGTGTGAGGTTTTCTCGCTCTGGGGAGGCAGGGGAACCCCGAAACCCCACAGAAAGAGATTCCCCCGGGGTGCTTACCACGCTACCGTGGGCGGAGCGGATCCAGAACGCGGAGAGCCTGAGCTCGGACTGGCTTCTCGAAGGCAGGATAATAGGAGCCTTGGCGAATAAAGGAAATGCAGTCTCTCAGCCTTTGGAATCCAGGGTTTATTGATAGGGATGACGGGGAGGAGAAGGCAGATGGGACCGGGACAGAACGAGGGGGGAAGGAGGCGGCGGGTTCTGAGGAGCTGAGAGCCCTGACCAGAAGCAAACATTGGGTTAAAAGGGATGGAAAGATGGGAGGGGTTTTGGGAGGATAGCTAACCGGGATGCAGGGGATACGGATTGACAAGGGCTTCAGGGAATGGGGGTGCAAGGAGGGAAGTTACAGAACTTTAAAAACCAATAATAAGCTGTGGGTAAAGGAACGTTCTGGCTCTTAACTCGCTATGGGATAGGGGAAGGCAGATATGCAGCGCCAATCATCCACTAAAACCTGCAGGCACACTGCTACAACTGTGCATGGCCCAAAGAATATTAGATTTTAATTCCTGTTAGGTTTTGTATGTGTTTTTCCACTAAGAACCTAAAGTTATGGAGTGGCCCTATTCCAACTTATAGCAAAAGGAAATTTTGCACAACAAAGTGTGAGCAAACAAGATAATTAGAATTTGCAGTTCTAACCCCAAAGGATTGAGGAATACAGTCTAGGGAAGTTTTGTATTCTTATATCCCACAGCTTCAATCTCAAAAAAAAAACCCCAAAACCCCAAACACGAATTCTCAGACTTCTGTAGAGCTGCTTTTTCAGTCTAAGATCACAGTGGGTTTTTCTCATGCAGTCAAAACTTGTACCCATTCTTTAAACCTTAGTTTAGGTCATTCATCAGATTCCATAAAGCATTTCATTTACACTCTCTCTTCATAAGGTTCATAGAGTGACAAAGGTCGCAGCCTTACATTACCGTCTTAAGTCTCACTTATCACAACAGCAAAGAAATTATCAATCTTTTTATCTTACTGTTTAGTATTTTTTACACGACAGAAACTGGAAAGTTTGATGTAACATATGTAGAACAGGTGAAGACATTGCTTTGTGCTCCTCAGAACATTCAAAATTTCTTTGTTGCTATTGATTGGATTATATTAAAATAATCTGTATGGACTTGTTCAATATTTGGATGACATTTGCAATACAACTGTCTTAATTTAGATGCTATTGTTCAAATCCACTTGATACCATAGGTATTCTTCTAATATGCTACTTATTCATTTATTTTATTGGATTCTTTTTCCCCTTTTATCACTTATCCTGCCTACAGAGCACAAGAAATTAAATGCCTCTCTTCTTGTGACTAATTAATTGTACAGATGAATCTGCTTTTTAGAACTCAGCTACTGCATCTATTCTTGAGGGTGGGGCCATTTCTAATTACATTGGTTTTCCTGACAGAGCTTCAACCCATTTTCAGGAAATTCCAGATGTTACGAAAAAAAAAAAGTAATTAAAAAAAGATGATTTAATTAAAAATTGGGTCATGAAATAGAAATAAATAAAGTACAGACAAACCCATGAGTGAACTACTGCTCATATTCACACAGGATATATTTGTTAAAATTTCATACAAGTTGCAACAATAAGTGTATGGGTTAAGAAAGACAGAAATCAGATCTTTTATACAAATTTCATGTCTGTGTTCTTGACACAAATAGCACAATATTGAATTTATTACTCAATTAAATCTTGTCAAAGGTTTTTGTCAGTGTTGCATTCATGACTCCATTCTTTATATACTGCATGTTATTCACATTCTGCTCCAGAAATAGAGGTTCCTTGCTTGTACATGTAGTGTTACTGTGACAGTATGCATATGCTTAACAACTTATTTTCAAAACTTTGTGAATAGAGAAATGTTATTACCCCCATTTTACAAATAAAAAGTTATGAGAGATTAGTATAATTTTTTTTAATTAACCTTGAGTGTCAGTGTGAAAATGTTTCAAGCTACTTAATTGTATACAGCATTCCTATAGCCCTTTATTCACTTCACTCCTCAAGCTTCCAAATTTGGATTACCTTTCACACTTCTCCTGCATCCTCAATACTTCTCTCCACACCTTCTAATTTTTTTAATTAGTTTTCTCATGGATCAGTATATAAAATCAGGTTGTGAACAGCATGAAATTAATTCTATCTAATTTTGGCCCTTACTAGCTCAATATCTAATCAGAGTCATAATTAATGAAGAGAGATACACCTCACCAGAGGCAGATTCAAACTCTCTCTCAAACATTTCTGTTAGAGCAATGTGAATTATGCTCTAGAAGTGCCTTGGACCTTAAAGAGAGCCTGAAGCTTCCTTATATTACCCCTAAATACAGTAAACAAGTTCTATCTTTACCTGGGAAAAGTTTCATTACATGAATTAAACAGTGTGAGTGCAATTTGGATTACTCAGGATCAGAGTAGATGCAAGTCAAGACAAACCCAAAAGCATCACTTAGAGAATGACTAGAAATTCTTTAAATTTTCAGATTTACCACTTTTTAAAAATGTTCATACTTTTATGTTTACGTGCCTGTTGTCTTCCAGGAAAATTAGGTAGAATTTCATAGACATCAATCTTGTTCTCCCTATGTCCGTTTCACATTTAATTATTGAAGTTTCATGAATAGAGTACTATTGATTCCAAGCAAATGAAAAACAAAACTTGCCCTAAGTTTTATCTGTTGGGGCCACTATTACAGGTCAAGTAAATCTTGTAGAACTTTGATTAAAAGTCAGTATTTCAGGAAGAAAATTTGTTTGCTTGTCTTCTAGCATAGCTTAATGAAGAAAACATATTCCATCATACATTTTAGAAAATAAATATGCTACTTATAATGAAGACCTGTATATCTTGAAGTTTTATTAACAAAATGTTTTCCCACTTAATACAATTAGTTTTAAAAAATGCAAAAACCACACCAACATAATTAGCATGTTATATTTATTGTCATATCAAATCAATTATTTTGAAAATATAATTTAATTGAGTGCTTATTAGTTTTTCTGCTGTACATACAAATAAACTGCAGGAGTTCTAAAAACATAAATGAGATAAAATATTATCTCCAGTTTCTCTTCCTAATTGGATAGAGAAATATGTCAATAACACTGAGAAAAGTGTGAGGCAACATTATGCTTAAACATTTAAAATGTTGGCTGAAACATTTAAAATGTATGCAACTTCAGGGGAAAATACAGCTAAATTTCCAAGACACAAGATTCAAAGTGAGTAAAATAGGAAGGACGCACACTGATAATCAATAAATACATTGGAAATTACAAGAAATAAAAATAAACAGCAATCTACTCTTTTATAATAAAAAATGTATCATGGCAAAATTAAACTTCTTTGTCTTTAATGTGTTTTAAACATCAGGATAAACTTCAAAGAAAAGAAAAAGAAAAAATAACTAGCTAGATAGAAAAGGCTTAATGTGCTATGTCTGACATTTTTTGTCATCACAACAGATTTGATTTCCTTTTTAATCAGAATTTCCTTTGTTTAGATACTTTGATTCTGACAGTATTAACAACACTTGTTGTATTAAGTACCTGTGAAGTGCCAGACTGTACCAATTAGTTTGAATACTTGTATACATCTATACTATTGTTTTGCATTGCTTTAGAGTGACAATATTCTAGTAATATAAAAGGTTGTCTCTATATTATTGTTTTTGTCTGCATGGAAGCTTAATTAATGGGAAATTAATTTCCTTTCAGTTTTAGTTAGGTTGCTAGCCACAGCCTTCCAAAAATTAGCATACCTTCTAATAGTGTCATGCCCTTCTGCTTCAGGAGTTATGGTTTAACTAGATACAAATAAATCAAACCTTTCCACCTTAGGAACTGAATCTGACTATTTTATAAATTTGCACTATTTAATGCAGACCTAGTGAAATTTTGGATTCCAGTTGTGGCCCAGCATTTAAACTATGCTAGAGTCCAAGTCTCAGGCTTTGGTCCTCAGAGTTTTATGTATAGGGATATTAGCAATTCAAGGTCCCATCTAAGCAATTTGACATACTGACATAACATTTCTTATTCAGGTTTTCTTGTTTTTTTAAAGTGAGAAAAAGTAGTTTAATAATTCAGTGACCTTTTTCATTCTGGAAAGCAAATATTTGCCAGATACTGGTTTTGTCCACTTGCATTCTACTATTCTTCCTTTTCACTGTACTGAAATGTGTAATATGTGCAAAAGAGAAAATAAAAAAATCTGTTTGCTTGTTTGCTTCCATAGTATTAAAACATTAGAAGTATTAAACATGTATTAAGGGAAATAATTGACCATTATTCTTCTTGGAAAACCTAATGACTATTTCATAATTCTATATTATAAAAAGTCATATTGAAAGCATATAAAAGTAAAATGAGTGTCTAGTCTGTGTAAGAATAAGTTGTCATGACAATAGTAATATAACTTCATTACATATTTACAATTCATAGAGCTACAGGATTTCAACAAAAATATGTTTTCGTAGCAAAAATAAAGAATATTTTCAGCTATTTTTGTACAAATGTTCTCAGAATGCAATCAAAAACATGGTTCAGGGTCATTCAAATATTTTGTAGAGATTATTAAACAGAAGTTTGTCACATTACTTTGTCTTCTTACCTAGCAGTTCTTCGTATAAATTCCTGTTTACCCACACATTTCTGTTTTAGTTACTTTTTTTGCTGAGCACGAATCTGGTCTGAAGATCTGATGAGACTGTTCCTCTCTCCAGGTTTTTCTGGTTTTGTTTTTTTTAAGAAGTGGAGAATTTTGTGCTATGCTGAAACAGAAGGTTCAGCTCCTCCTAAAGCCAACCAGACTCTGCAGTGAAGCCCCTGCCCTAGTGCCAAGGGGGAGAACACCTGCCACGGACACACCACTCCTCCCAGCAGGGATCTCCAGGCAGTGACACTGCAGTGTATCTCTGCTTGATAAAAGCCAAACTCTCTCACTCAGCATTAAGTTGTTAAATATAACACCAAAGACAAAGCAATTTTAAGGGTATTGTTAGCCAAGTCTTTTATATTACTTAGATAATTTTTATTATCAGACTGCTATTAAAATGAAAAAATTTAACTCCATGTTAAGCTTCCCAGTATATTTCAGGACGCTATATCTTTATGAAAAAAAGTCTTCGTTTATGTGTTCTCTCTTTCAGGGCTTGTTCTTTGGGATTTCTTTTGCTGTCAATACTCTTTTTCAACTGACTTGGCAAGTAGAAGGATGTAGGAAGAATATGAAAGTAGTTAAAAAAATTGCTGGGTAGTTTATTTTTTTCTCTTGGCTTGGATAAAATTTTCAGGTGTGTGTGCAGAAAGGGAGGTTGTGGGGGGGGCTTTTTTGCCTTTGCTTTTTTCATTGTTGTCTTTTGTTTGGATGCTTGGGGGGGGGGGGTTTGGCTTTTTTTTTTCCTCTAATCTTATTCCCAGAATTATTGGAGTTATTGCTTGCTCAGTCCGCTTATGGCATTATCAAAAATGTGGACAAAGAGTTCAAGAAAGATTTTTTTCCTAAAATACTGAGCACCTGTTTCTTTGTTGGGTTTTTTTGGTGGTTTTTCTTTTTCTGGTCGGCTGGAATGTCACTTTTCCACTTAGAGAGGGAAAATGCAGTGTTTTGAAGTGTATGAAACATGCAGCAATTTTATAACCATGTATTGTCCATCCTTTGAATGGAGATATATTGAGAAGCCATTAGGAAGTGCTGAGCATTTTCCTTGTGTCTGCTGCAGACCTGACAGGGTCTGGCTGCTCAGCAGCTCTGCACTGGGGCTGAACTGAATGCCTAAAGCCCTCAGGGGCAAAGAGAAGCTCACTGCAGAAATGACCTTGTGTGAGCCGCATATATTGGCAGAGTTGCTGAATTGTTTTTCTGTGAAAATCAATAAAACAATGGAGAAATCTATTGCCTCATTATTGCATACAATGTGTAATTAATTATTAGCCTAATATTGCATGCAAAATACAATTTTCCATGAGTGTATGCACAAGTGTATTGATTGCTATGAGAAACTGGGGTGTTCATGCACTTCCCTGTTCAGCTAATGTGCTTGTCTTATCTACAGACATAAGCACTGGCCTTTGATAAGTTGGTGCAGACAACAGAAATGTCCTTAAATAATTGAGGATATGGCTAAGAAAAGTGCTCATGACACTCAAGCTAGTGAAAAATACTGAGTTCAGGGAAATGTGTATGACTTTTATGCAGATATAAATGAGATATTTACATCCCTGCCTTTCCCTTGATCATTGTGGATGTGCAAAAACAAACTGTATCTACCCCAGAAGTGGGCCCAGAGTGAGAACAAAAAAATTGCAGACAGAGTCTCACTTCAAAGATGTTCTGCCTCACAGGGTCTGGAATCAGCCAAGTGTACCCACTGAGAGTCCAAGACCTCGCAGAAAGTTTGTGCGAATTCATGCTGCCTAGGAAAGGAAAAGTACCTGCACCATGGGAAGTTCTCAGAGAGAGGCTACATTTTAAAAAAAAACCCTAAGTCTTTTCTATATCATAGAGACATGAGGGCGTAGGGCATCAGCACTTTGAAAAGCCAATAGATGCTGTTCATGTCTATTTTTCATCTGTCGAAGTCCAGAGATGGATGAAGTTTTCTGTTCTTTTAGACCAATTTTGTTTTCTCAGACCAATTCCAATTTTTCAGATGATAAGTTGCCATTCCATTCCTGGATTTATGTGTAATGGTATCTCAGGATGTCTGTGGTTTCCAACTGTACTTCAGGTATCCAACTGTACTTCAAGGATGTCAGCTGCATTTTTCAAGATGTTTCTGGTTTCCAGCTCTCATTCCCAGGCTCACAGCTCCCTGGCTGGCAAGCAATTTCTCTACCAGTATTTTCAGCAGACTTTTTTTCTGTTCAGTAAATTTCCCCTTCAAACCAGATCACTTTTATGGCTGCTCACATCACTGGGGAGAGCTGAATCTGGTAGAATTTATGTCTGTATGTCTGTCTGCTCCTGCTTGTAGATCAGAGTATACCTACACATAAGACAGGACGGGGAGTCGTGATCAGGCACAGGTCCCAGTGGCTTGCTTATATAAATGCAACTCCTCTTATTCCACTTCACACCATTCTGGTATTTCCTATATAAACCTTGAATTTTCCTTCTCTTTGCCCTTGTGTCCACACAGTAAAAATACCAAGAACTGATGTAGTCTAAGACCTTTACCTGGATTACATAAATTCCTCGCATGGTATAACTCGTGTGGTTACTGAGGCACTGATACCTTTGGTTATTCTGCACAAATCCCCTCTAGTCGTTTCTGAGAACCACCCATCCCTCCTGCAGACATCTGTAACTTTTTTCACCTTCTTGCTGTGCTATGTACCATGTAACAGTTTCTTCATGTCAAGTCAAGAAGTTTCTCATGAGATTTTCAGTCAGCTTAATTTCAGGCCGAGGTCTAGCCATTTGCCTTCACACCTCAACACTGGTTTTCAAAGTAAGGTGGTACAAAACCCACTGTACATAAATAAGATATAATAATTCACAATAATCCAGTAATATTCCTCAAAATTCACTGGTTTATACAAAATGAGTACTCTGTTCATGACATTCTACTTCACTTTCTGCATGACTATAGTTTCCGAATTTTAGATTTCTAAAAGATTTTGCAGATAATTTAATGGCAGATTTATGAACAAGTGTACTTAGTGGCTCAAAAATCAGTGTATCATAAAATCAACTACAATTTTTCAAATTGAGAAATATAGGAAAGGCTTCAGAGCAAGGTTCTATATAACTCAATGTCCTGTATCACACAATGATTATGAGCAGATGCTTACAGAAGGCTGTTAACAGAAGAGGCATTTATGATTCTTTTCATATTTCCAGCAGTTTTCAGCTCTGGGACTTTCCCAATTCTGATATGTTTGATTTTTTCTGTTTTAGTAATCTTCAAAAGTTTCAGTCACCGTTGTTTCTCCCTCTGAACCATTATCATGGAGAGGATAATGAATTATATGGGACATGCCAGTTCACATCTAACTTGTCCAAATGCTTATATGAGTAAACGTTTTCAGCAAAGGAGATGATTCCCAGCCAACCTCATTCCCTACGTACATGCAATGCAGATACTCTTTGACAGCCCTGCCCAAGCAACAACCCATTGTGAATTCCTGCAAATGCACCCTCCGACCTGGCAGGTGTCACATTGGATTGTGCATTGTGATTCCTGCTGGATCCTCCTTGAAGTAAGACAACAGCTACCATCTGACCACGGAGGTAAGAGCTCTTGAGATCTGCAGGGTCTGTGCCTCGAGGCTGGCCTCTCCTGCTGTCAGTCATCCCTCACAGTGCATTGGTGGCACACTCTGAGGAGGGAGCTATATGAAAGGTGCATTTTCCCTTTGGGACTGCTTCCCCTTATGATTAGTCCAAATGACAGTTCCTGTCACACCACCTGTGTTCTGAACTCTGTTCAGACTGTCACTCTGTATTCTGCCACTATGACAGAAGCATAATGTTTTTGCTTTAGGAATTTCCTATCCATCATCACCTTATTGGCAAGGAAGTTTCAAGTAATGAACTTTATACCTAACACTGTGTACATGGTAACTTGGGGCTTTCAGAAAGAAAAATCCAAGGGAACATCCTTATCAACTTTTTGTATCAGCGATGTCCTTTGGCAAGGACTTCCATGCATTGCTATCGTTCTCAAGAAAAGATATCCTGTTTTGAACCTAGTTCCTTTTGATGGCCCCTCCCCAGAGCAATCTCATTTTCACAGTGAAGAGAACTAGAATATTGAGTTATTTCTATAAGGTTGCCACAAGATTTTTTTTCTGCTCTTCATTATACCTTTGTTTCTCTCAGGATATTATTTTAGAGAGAAATTAGTTAATTCTTCAAAATGTATGTAAACAATAGATTCTACTTAATTTCTGCTTCTGACTAGTTTTCATTTATATGACTAATGAATACAGGAGGACCTTCAACCTTCTACACTTTTACCCAGACAAATATGTTTATCAGATAACAGGTAGTTCCAGAAATATTTTGACCTTGACCATTTAAATTTTTTATAGAAACTGACCAATGAGAGATATAGCATACTTGCAACAAGTTAGGATTGAAAGATAATTATTCCATATGATGATATAATTATTGTCTTAGTTATATTCCATGAGTATCTTCTGTGATCATTTTCAGAAAGAGGAGACTGACTTTTGGCTAACTTATTGACACTTATATTTTTTAACTGATTACATGAAACAAGGAGAAGAGGCGAATGGAATTGTACTGGATTTTTCAGGCATGACCGTCCACTGCACATTTTTTTTCTTGAATATATTGCCAATTAATTTTTTAATCCATACTGTGACTTCATCAAATTTGGTGGAGTAGCACATGTTGGACATACCTTAGAATGTAAGGAAGTATTTCAGATATCACTTGGGAGCAGAAAATCACTTACATTTCTGTCTCTTTAAGAAAATTGAAGCCCCTAAGAGTTTCATCCATAAATGTCTTGGAGAAGAAAAGACTGTAATATGTAGATTGGAAAATACTGAGTTACAGGTACTACACATTAAAAGCAGAGATTTATAAACTCCACAGGTCTAGTATGAATTTCAACTAGTACTCTGAAATTAATCAACAGAAAATAAATCACTTTAAAATTGGCTCAATCAGATTTCACTTGCTCCAGGCAAGTATTTATTTTGTATTTGATTTTTTACATATTTGTCTTTTCCAGGCTAATGTTTTGTAGGTTTAAAAAATTTTTATTCTTTATTCTTTATTATCATTTTCAATTTTTAAAAATCCTGTTTTAGAAGGGAGTTTAGCATACAGTGTGTCACAGATTTGAAACAGAATTTTGCCCATTAATACTATTGAATGAACTTAACAAAGTTTAATTGCAAATGTGGAGCTTTGCTAGGATGAAAGTAGCAATTATACTGACTTGATGTAGAGTAATGAAGAACATCTGCATGTAACCATTTCCAGGTCTTTTCATGATTCAATAAACTCTGTTTTTACACACACACAGATTGTTTCCCAACTTTGACATGAAGTAAATGTTTTTTGCACTGACTTGAAAATTATTGGTTATATTTGTAATTTTTTTTGTCATTTGTTGTGTAATTTGTCAAACATTTATGTTTTGTTGGCTCTAAAGGTCAGTGTCTCCATTTTCAGTAAACATCTAGTTGAAGCAGCAACGTGAGCAGCAGTGCACACTTTCATATTCACATTCATTACTTCAGAACTTGATTTCTGTTATTTCCTGGACAAAAAAGACCAAGGTTTCTCAGAAACCTTCTTGGTAAAACATACAACAGCTTTCCTCTTCAATAACATTATGTGAACGTGTTGCACCACCTCTTTTTGTCTTTCTCAGGTTCATCTTTTCAGGTCTCTTTTCCCAGGGGAAAAAAAAAATCAAACCTTCAGATTTTAGGCATATTTTACTTCAAAAATACACATTGAATATAAAAAATGTCAATGTTTATATAACTCCTAGTTTTAGGGGCTCCCATCCTGACACAATCAGTGTTACAATACTTCAGCTTACTTGTATTTAAAGTAAATTAAAGCAGCTTGCCTTAGATTTTTTTTATTTAAAAAAATAAGCTGGTTTTAGTTGGAAAATAATTTTTCCTAGGAATTTTTTTTTTAGGAAATAATGGATGGTGTGTCAAAATTACTTTTGATATCTTCCTGCAAAAGCTATCTGCCAACAATTTGTTTTTATTTCTGACTGATTCATTTTTTAATCTTTTTTTCCCTGTAAGCCTGGTATGGTATTGCAATTTCATTTTGCTACAGTCATATGTCAGAGGACTTTCCAATTTTTCAGCAAACATGACAAGTTTATTCCTGAAGGAAAATTTGCTTTGACAAAAGTAACAGCAAAAAAGAGAATATTACTTGTCAGGAAAAGACTTTAGAATCTATTCTATTAGCTCAAGAAGATCCATCAAGTAGGGACAGAAATAGATTCTCCATGTATCTAAAGTAGCAAGTTGTGCTTCACCCAGTGAAAAATCAGAAGATTAATTATAGTCTTATTAATAGTAAAAAACCCGAAACAACAACTTTTTTTTCTTCTTCAGTTTGAACAACACCTTATTTAATTCCAAATTAATGTGAAGACTCTCTACTGGCAGAATGAAGGAGTTGTCAAATCTCGAGAAGAAAAAGAAAGGTTAATAAGTGAAAAAAAAAAGTTTTAGTTGGGTTTATAATAGCTCTCATGGCTCAAACCCTAGTGAAGGAAATTAGAAACTTTAAAAGGCTTTTCTAATGCACTGATTTTTTTTTTTCCCCGAGTTTATTTGAGGGAAATGGTAATATTCACAGCATACTGGTTACCAGAAGTCATACTCATTTTGCTGAATACTCATAACAACTATGCCATATTTCATATTTTTTCAACTTTGCCATTTTCAGAACTTAAATGCTTCTCAGGCATATTCCTTAAAGAAGTTTTAAAATGTCTGATTGCTGACGGCAAGCCCAAAGTATACAGCAGACATTTTTTTCTCTCTTCAAGTGTATTTGTCAGCTGCACACAGTGAAGCAAACTAGACAATTTTCCCTGACAGTCTGACTGACAGTGAACTTTACAGAGTTTTGTAAAATCTAGCAGAGAATATTTCTAACAGATTATATATAGCGAAAGGAGTTTTATTGAGAAGAGTGGGTAGAAGGCTTTTCCTAGAAATTGCTGTACATCAGTGAAAGATAACACTTCCAAGTAATTGTACTTTCCCCCTGCTTTAGGCAACAGCTGAATAGTGGCCTGCCTTTCCATTTATCAATACAGAGTAAGATGACTTAAGAACAAATCAGGTTTTCTTTGAAAGCATATGTTTTGAGATCTAACAGTCTTATCACTGAATAACAGGTTCTGTGGGATGCAGCTTATAGAGACTTTACTATTATGAATTTTTTGTTCACTTCTACAAGACATATATAATCACATTACAGACATTTTTCTTGATGCAAGTAAGTCATAGTTTTCATCACTTGAATTCTTAGATGACCCAGAGCTGGAATTGGATTCAAATTCAGATGCTTAAACCAGGTTCTTCATAAGATAGATTCTAAGTAAAAATAAGGTTTTAAATTAGTTACTCACATGACAATCAGTATATATTGATTACAAAGTAGTCAATGAAGTGAAATACAGTGAGCTTTTCAGAAGACAAAATGGTTTTTAATTGATTGTTTAATGTCTGAACAGATGGGCAATTCTATCTCTTCTGGCCCTCAGCTTCCACTATATTAGCATGTAAGTTTTCCAGTGGAATTCTGACCTGTTAGACTCATATGCATGTCTTGGATACATCAGAAAATACCAGATTCTTATGCTCATCCTTAAGTCTCTACTTGAAACCTAAATCATCGAAGTAAACCCAAACCAAAATCCTCAAGACTACAGAGCTACAGCTTTATCTGCAGCTGAATTCCATGTCAATGCAGTCATCATTTCAATTCATTTAAAACTATTTACTTGAACTGAGGGTAAATTCAAAGTATTACAGGCATTAATATTGAAGTGAATTTCACTGGGCTTTAGATATGGTGATGCAGAAATTCATATTTGAAACTAGTTTTTTAAAGTCCTTTTATACAAAAGGTAAAATAACATGTATCTTTAGGAAAATCTTGTCTAGTCCCATGTAAATATGTAAAAAACATGTGGTTTCTTTCTCAGAATTTATTATGAACAGTTTAGAAAACTTGGGGTTGTACACTTCTTAGGCAAAATTAATATCCACCTACAAAAACTTTACTATGTTTATCTAACTGAGAATCATACAGTTCTGAAATTTTAAAAACATCAGCTGACAGGGAAACAACGGGTGCAGAAATGTGTACAGCAGTTTATAGGCACTGCTTAGGCACCTAGATATTCTGGGAATTAGGATTGTTGAAGAACATCACTGTGCCTAGTGCTGCAACTAGGTGAGGATAGCTACAGGAGGCTTCCAGCTTCCTGCAAACTACAGAAGCCTCTAAGAAGTTCTGTCACTTATTCCTGATGAAACAGTTCTTTGAGCTTTTGTTTCACCTACACAGAGGGGCAGTGCCCTTTCAGCAGGTGCTACAGAGAGACCAGTGTTACTGCCAGTCAACAGAAGCAATGATTTTTCACAGAATAGTGCCTAAGGCCTTTTGCTGAGATTGGAAAAGTTGTATCCTTGCTTGCAAGTGTGTGCTGGGGAGAGTCTGCATTGCCAAGTAACTGCTGGAGGAGCTCATTGGACTGCACAACATTAAAGATAATGTGAAGGATGTGGTCTGGGTCTTCATTATGGTACCGCAGCTACAACAGCCTGAATGCTCAGTTGTACTGAAGAAGGTACAGGTAGAGTCTGTGTTCTCTGAGCTGGGAAATGGAGAGTCCCATACTGGAAAATCTGGGAGCTTGTAAATTCTGTCACAAGGAAAAAGGCCCCAGCTCTACCCAAACTAATTTTTGTAGGAGAATCTATACAACTGTGTATCTGAAACTAGAGAAGAATTTCAGTGTCCTGGTGGCACTTGAGGGGCTGGAAGCTGTGTTCAAGGATGCGGCTGGAAGCTGTGTTCAAGGATGCACCCAAGCAGGCTGTATATGAACTCTATGAAAGCGAATGAGTGACGGCACTGGGAGACTCCCTACTCCAGAGAATGGAGGCTGCCATCTGATTGACCTTAACCTGTTTTCTTGTAAGATTTGCCACTTATATCTGGGATGCTGTGAGCAGACTGATAAGAATCTGTCCTTGATACCCTTGCACATAAGCATCAACTCTACTTTCAGGGCAGAGCTGGTGAGCAGCAAGTGTGAACATGAGGCACTGGGGCTGAGGATCAAGGGCATGGGGATCCAGGTGTTTTCTCCTCAGTCCTGCATGTGAGGGGAAAGGGCTTGACGGGCAGTGAGGAGGAGTGGAAAGTTTTTCCAGGTAAACAACTAGATTGTGGTGAAAACAAATATTTGGCTTTTATCACCAAGGCACCCTCTTTGAAGCTCAAGAAAGCACAACTAAGAAGAGGTAGGATTGAACTGATCAAGTGGGAAAAAACCTTCACTTTTGGGCTTTATGTCAATGGGCTGGCTAGATTGTTAGGAACAGCTTTAAACTAGGAGCTATGGGAGTGGGACATGGCAATCTGCTATCATGTAAGTAAGTGCTGGAACACTGGGGAAAGCAAAGGTGCAGGGTGCACCTGGAGACCTTTTAATCAACTGAACAGGGCTGAATGTTTCATTCTTCAAGGCTGTGCACAGAAATAAAGAAGAGCTGAGATGGAAGCATTATGGGGAAAGCTGTCACATTTATGCTATGAAAACAGCATGACTGGATTCCTCTCTGAACCGCTTGTACACTGGAGCATGAAGCTTGGGGACCAAAGAGAAGGAACTTGAAATCATCGTGTGCTTTCAGATTTAAAATCTCTCAGGACCATAAACATAAACCAGCAGCGTGATATCTCAATTAGAAAGGCTATTGGTATCCAGAGCTGCTCTAGGTAGAATGTGACTGGCAAACTGAGAGAGGTGATTATTCTTCTCTACTGAACACTGGTGAGATTGCATCTGCAGTGGTTAAGTCCAGTTCTTGGCTCCCCAGTAAAAAAGACACATGTAACACACTAAGTCCTGTAAAGAAAATCGAAGATAAGAAAGAGACTGGGTCATGTACCATACAAGGAGATGTTGAGACAGCTGCAATTGTTCAGCCTGGAGATGAAAATTCTCATGAGGATCTAATCAATGTGTATAAATACCTGATTTGGGAAAGGCCAGTAAGGAAGACGGAGCCTGACTCTTTTCAGTTGTGCCCACTGACAGGACAAGCTCTTTAAACTGAAATAGTGGAAAAAGACATAAACTGAAGAATTCTGTCAAATACTAGAACAAATTTCCCAGAATGGTCATGGAATGTCATCCTTGGAGATATTCAAAACCTGATTGGACATGGTTCTCAGCAATCTGTCCTAGCTGACCTTACTCTGAAAAGGGGTTTGTATTAGAAAATATCTGGAGGTCCTTGTCACTCCTAGCCCATTTTGTATTTTTCTTCTATGTTCCCATTCTCATCCCACTGACATTATGCTTACTTTTTCTTCTTTTTCCTATTTTACAACTTATTATATTCCTCATTGAAAATGGACAAGATGATAAAAGCTAGAAAATTAAGTACAGTCAATTCTAACTAAATCTGCTATTGTGTTGTATAACAAGAAGTGTGTTTGGGTCTGGATTTCTACAGTGTTCTTAGTTACTTATTGTTTTGTCAATAGTTTACTATGTTTTTATATCCCTAAGTCAATCATCTCTCTTTCTTAATCTATATAACAATTTGGCTATAACAAAAAGCAGAGCACCAACACTTTTTCTTTTCTTTTTTTCCTGAAACTTTTCTGACTGAAAGATACTTTGTTGTTGGTTTTTTTCCCATATTCTGTATTAGAGAGAGTTAGCATCTGTAACAAAGAACTTTGAATCCAGAGGCTCTGGTATCTGAATTTTGAACTGCAACATGGCAACAGAGAAACTTTCATAAAAATCAATAATTTGCCTCCCGAAGATGATGGCACAGCTAGGGGAGAGGGGAGGGTTTGTTTCTTATTTTTTTCCCTGGAATTTGAAAATTTCTGGCAAAGCCTCCTTTATTCTGTCATAAACATAAAATGACACCCAAATGTAGCATATATAAGCAAGTAATGCAAGTACAAAAAAAGCCCCATCAAAACCAAGGAAAAGCTTCACCTATTAGACTTCAGTCCTATGACATTTCTAATTTCCTCTTGTAATTATGCTGAAGTGCACTTTTAGTTATCATTGCTTAATTACAGAATAAGTGTTAATTTTCCAGTTAGAAGCAAATCTTTAATTGAGCCAGTCATTTATTTTTGCTAAAGATCTTTTTCAAGTTTTTGTACTATAAAACCTATGGCTAAAATACAGTATAGAGATACAAATTCACTCTTTTTTTTCTTAAGTCTTGCTTCTATAAGAAATCAGGAAACATAGGCACATAAATCTTCACATGGTTTCCAATCACATGGCATCTACTGAGAGTTTGGTAAAAATCTCATATATCTAGTTATTAAGTTTCTGAGCATATGTGAGTGCACATATTAATGAACACTAGAGATCTCCTTAAGAATGGAAAATGCCTTTGTTTTAGAAAATTCTTCAACAAGAGCCTGTAAACTCTCACCATCACATGCAGGTCCCAGTCATTCAGAAGCACAAATATGGAAAACCAGGCGTCACTAAGTTCCTGTGTATATATCATGTGCTATTAAGTGTAGAAATAGTTCTGGTAAATTCCAGAACTAGATTACTCTTTTAAATTAGTCCTTTTGCTAACCCAATAACACACCTTCTGCCCACATGTAAATCTCCAGGGGCATTCTATTGTCATTGCAGCATTTTTAGCAATGTATTTATCTGCCTTTCTGTATTACTATATTTTCACTTTCACAACCTAGCTCTAAAAAACTGGCCTTCAGAAAAACCAAACTTGCCATCATTATTAGCATTTAACACTGTGTACCCAGAAGCACTCTGATTACTAAAGTATTGCTATTAAAGTAGCAATAACATCTCGAATAAAAATATTCCTGCTGCTAAAAGATTTAGATAGCAATGGTTTGTGCCATTCTCTTACCAGACTTGTCAGTCTAATGTCCACCCTAAAATTTGAAACTGTCTCATTTTATTTTTACAGCCTTGAGTTTAAGTCTTACAGATATGAAATGGGTGGCAGGCACCTGCTAAATATAATACATTTTATTTACTTTTAATAAGTTTTTGGCAAGGACTTGGAGGCAGATCTCATTCCAGTCTACTCTTCTGTCAGATATTTGAAAGAAAAAAAACATAATCTAATTTGTCATGTATTTCATATCGGATTTATTCATATACATTAGACTCTCACCTCCATGAAACTTCTATCACCCCAGTAATGTTGCAAGATATTAGCTCTGAGTGGAATGATTTCAACATTTAGCCAATATATATTTAGCAATTAAAAATACCTATATTTCATCATTATGAATACTACTTTAATTGCAGAATGTAAGCTATTCATCCTCAGTGTTGTATCCTGTTTAACCATATTGCAACTATTGTTTTACATGTTTATTTCTTAGAGACTTTGAAGAGATTGTGTCAGCAGTTTGAAGACAGAATAAAGTAAATAATGAGTTTAATTGCTTAGGGAGCTCATCGTCCTCCATACTAAGGGGGGAACTCATCTGCCTAACCATAAACGACTAGTGTACTTTAATATTCCCTAAGTTGTATTATTTATCCATGTATTGCCCTTCTAGATGAGCACAGGTCTCTGTAGCTCCTTCATCATATCTGACAGCCTGTGTAGCTGTCTGTCATACTTTAAAGCATCTTGATGAAGCAGTGACAATGCTTGGAGAACTCAGCTATAGCTCAAGGTACACACTGTTAGACAGGCATGCTGGATATTTTATTTTGCATGTACCACTTAGATTTACAATCCTTGTTAGTAGGAAATTAGAAAAACAATTAGATAATATACCATTTGTTGCTGTCCCACACTGGAAGAAGGGATATTAAAAGAAGAAGAATGGAAAGAAAAAAGAAAAAAATAGAAAAAAAAAAAGGCTTCACACTTGAAAGATTGGGATCCTGAAGGCACAATATTGGTTTTAGTGATGAGTTTCCTGCTGTACAGCTGTGTCTGTGATAAAACACTGAAGGTTTCCCCTGCTTGAAATACTAGATTGATTGTTAAAAATTTCATATATTACATTTCTTATGAAGGCTTCATAATGAATTGTTGGACAGATATGAAAGATAGATTATGTAATCTCTTCACTCTAATGAGACAATAAAGGCAAAAATTTAGATGGAGAAAAAAAAAAAGAAGAGGCATTTGCTAAAATCCTTTGCAAACTTCTGAAGAGTATTTCACACTGCTATGTACCAGCATAATTTGTTCTCTTCTGGGGCAGATTTTTTTCTTTACTTCTGTCTTAAATTGGAACAATAATGACTGGATAGCTATTTACTTTATAGAATAGGGAAGTGATAGGCATAGGAAAATGATAGAGATAATACTGTACTTTGCACATCACTGTCAGCACGATTAATGAACTGAGATTACAGGGTAATGTCCTGCTTTGAATCACTGAGATACTCTATCATTAATTTTACTTTCTTTGACTTTGTTCAGCCTCAGTGAAGATGACTGCAAAGATAGTTCAAATAATGTATCATTCAAATACGTTGTAAAAATGCATGAAATATAATGGATGTAATTGCAAAATAGTGTTAGAGGTTCTTTTAATTTTGTAATTTGAACTTGTTTATTTTGTCTACTCCTTTTTTCTGACTGTAAAAATGTCCAATTTATCACATGTGGGGTTTTTCACAGAAGGAAATACTTATATTTCACAGTGCAACAAGGTACCTGACTAAAAATCATTCACTACTATTTTAACATGAGTAGACCAAGCTATTATCAAAAAAGAAAAAAACCCCACAAATCCAAGTGTTCCAGTGTAATTGTTCATCCCATCAAATGGTATTTTGATGTTGCAGTATTTATAGCATACTTGCCATTAAACATTTAATTTTGTAATATAGCATCTCCTGATTGAAATAGTTACTTGAGGTCTTCAGTTTGTAATAATGAAAAAAAATAGTTGATAAATACCTTTCATTTATCTTAGTGAAATTATAACTCTCCCCATATGTCTTGCTTTCCACAAAAGAATACTGTCAGAACTATCCAAATTCATTTTAGCATATGTATGTATATTTATGCTTTCTTAAGATTCTTCCAGAAAACACTGTAGTGAAACACTGAAATGAGTCGCCAAGAGACATTGTATTATTTCTGTTCTTGGGCGCGTTCAGAGCTCAGTTGGATAAGGCCAGATCTCTTCTAATTTTGACCTGTTTTTAGCAACAGGTTGGACCTGTTGAGAGACCTCAGAAGTTCCTTCCAATCTCCATGATTCTCATTCCATAAACAGTATTAATATGATGATATTACTGTTACACTTTATTGCTACTGGTGATATTTTACTATTAAATACCAATAGTGAGGATAAGATACTCTTCACTGACACTGTTACTAATGGTTTCTGGCTTAATAAGAATGCAAAAGAATTATGAGGAAGAAATGAAAAAAATATGATCAAGAAATAAAAGAGGTAAAGTTCAAGCTTAAGTTCACCATAGGTCTAACATTCCCCTTCATTTGACATTCATCTAAGGCCACACTGTACTTTCACTTTTTGTTTCTCATATTATTTTTTGATTGTTTTATGAAATAAGTGACATTTTTGAAAGTCTATAATTGGAGAAACAGTGTGCATGAATTTCTAATCTGTTTGCTGGGTCACACTATAGAAAGTACCCAGAGGCTGGGATTTTTCCAGCAGTTTGTTCTATGATTACATTTGATGTTGTAGTCATGAACTCCCGAATAATCCTGTTTTCTTGACCACTTTAATTCACTCTTTTAATAGAGGAGAAAATATTTATGTAGATTGCATCCTTGGGGGTATATGCACAAAGGTATCTTGTCGTCGGTCTCATTATGAGGACATAATCCTCAGGAACACTTTCTATTGTCATCCACACTAATTGCATGTCATCTGTAGCAGACATGTACAGCCTATTGATATAATTCTAAGCTAACAGCCTGTTTGGAGTTTACTTGCATTGACATGAAAGACTGAAACTAGATAGACTGTTTTTTCTTGTTAGCAGAGTCTTGACACTATGGATATTCAGAAAAAAATAGTAGTGAAGACCGTAAAAAAAAATCACAGAATCATGGAATAAACTGGGCTGGAAGGGACCCACAAGGATCACGTAGTCCAATCATTCCCTTAGAAATATTTCTAAGATGTATTTCTTCCATAAGGAAGTATTATAGAAGGTTTCAGAAGCTCTTGTATCAAATTCTGTGCATTTCCATATTGTAACTTCCTAACTGAGAGTTTTCACTGAGAGGAAGTCTGCCTACTTTGGAGCTGATTTACTTCAGCCCCTCCTATTCTAGCCACTTCATTTGATATAAAAAAAAATAAGTAGAAGACCTCTGAAATTTACTGACATTAGGGATATAACTTACTAATAAAGTTAGCTGTATGGATATGTAGCAATGTGGGGTTTTGGGATTCCATGTGCTCCTTTGTCCCTCTGCTTTGTATACCATTGGTTCATTTTGAAATATGCATTCTGCTGTACCTGAAATCTATTGGTGGGTTCCCTATGCCTGTCTTCCCTTCAGACTCCCCAGGACTGGCTCTGGGGGAGACAGTCCCTCCCCTTCCTTTCCCTTTATAAGTCGATGTCCAGATCAGCTCGAGGTCTTTGCATCTCTGGGCTGGCAGCCCTTATCCTGTCCCTGCCTGTCCTCCTCCCCTTCTCCTCCCCTGCAACCCCCTTTTCCCCATTACCCCAAATAAACCTCCCTGCCAGAACAGATATGGAGTCCAGTTCTTCCCTCACCTTACTTAATTTCCTGCTTGAATTGATGTGGTTTGGAGACTGACGCCATGCCGCGGGACCCCGGGGGCTGCCCACCCCAGATCCGGTGGGATTACATGGACCAGGGACCCCGGTCCAGGGGGGAGCCGGCTTGTGCAGCCCTCCCGGCCCGTGATACATCATGGATATAACTTATTGATAAAGTTAGCTGTATATAACATTTTCTATGTATTTACACAAAATATGAGAACAGAAACTAAACTAGTGTTTCCTTCTATACTTTCACGTAGTTCTTCCAAGCTATCCCTTTCCTCTCAAGAAATAGAAATCTCCTTTAAATGCAGCAGCCATCTATATAACTCATGGTTTTCATCCCGTGTTTTAAAGTTCTTTTGATTGTGTTACTAGAGAATTAAAGCTGCATTTGACATAGTATGTGATATTTACTATACCTAAGGCAGACATGACAATGACGCAAATTACGTACTGTATATGCATTCTAAGTAGTGTGTTCAGTCAGTAAAGTTATGACACCAACATAATTGAATTTCCTGTTTTGTTCTGAAAGATGACACTTTCTTATTGGCTTAGACAATATATCATTTATCATTCTGGACTCTTTATAGATCCATTTAGAAGAAACCATGCATTATTTTTTTTAATATTGTATATTACCTGAGATAGTAATATGTCTAAAGAGGCTTCTGTAAAATATTACCTTTATAACATTATGTCCATGTCGCTGTTGAGCCGCTAGCTGAGGAATGACCCAAGGTTCTCAGACAAGGAAAGAGAGAAGGTGTCTTTATTATTTTGATTTCCAGATATATATAGAGTCTTCAGAGGTCACCCAGATTGGTCAGCCCGAGACCTCCCCCTAGGCCCAATTGGCCAAGCCCGAACTGACCTAATACAGAGACGTTGTTTGCAAAACATCCAAACTTTATCTTTGTTTATGAAATGTAGCAAAATGTTCTCACGGGAAAGACCTGTGCTAGCCACATGTCCATAGATGTTCTATGGTACTTTTTATTAATAAACTTTAGTCTATGACTGAATAAATACATATGAAACTAAGGGAAGCTTTGTTATCATTCAAACATTTGAAAACCTATTGATTTTAATATCTTCAAATGTTTCATTGCGATGAGACGAGAGTAAAAATTCCTGTGATAATTTAAATTTTTAGGTTTGAAGAGAGTTTTAGCAAAAAATCTGTGTTTAACTTTACAGTATTCATGAAAAAACAATGCTGGGGGTAATAGCAGCGTGAATTTTTTCTCACATGTATTCTCAGTAAGGACTTCTCAATGCACATTGTAATTATATTAATTGCCTTTCTTTTTAAAGGTAGCTGAGTGAAACAGCAGGAATCATAAAAAAGTAACTACATAAAGGCTTACTTGCTGGAGTGTACCAAGATTACACAGTAAACAATGGTTGTATATTTTTCCCCTGTTTTGTTTTTTACTTCATATTTTATTTCATGTTCCTGGAACAACGTGCAGTCAGATTCCACCACTTACAGTGTGGCAATGAATATATCATATGTTCAACTGGTTATGACAACATAATAAGTAGCATCAAACAATAACTGTAACATAACAACTGCTCTACTGAATTTTACGAGTGTTTCAAATAATTCAATGCTGCAACTCTCCAAATAGACAACTGCAGATACTTAAAAGGATATAAGAAAAGTTATGAGATCTACTGAGGGATCTCTTGATTATGAGATCTCCTGCCTCCAAGGAAAAGGTTTCTTGTAAATCTTCTCGGTTAAATGAAGGTTTATGAAGTAAATGATGGAGTGTGTAGTGACTGAAGTTTATATGATTTAAACACAGATGTTCTCATACATACAGAAAATTATAAAAATTGCTTGGATCCCATTAAGATCTTGATTTTTTGAGCCAGTGAGTTCCTTATTTACTATTAGCCTGAAAAATATCTTTCAAGTCAGATGACTGCATGTGATCCAAATGACTGTATTTCAGAGTTCACAACTGTCGCTGTTGAGCGGCTAGCTGAGGAATGACCCAAGGTCTCAGACAAGGAAAGAGAGAAGAGAGCTTTATTGTTTTGAATTCCATATATATGGAGTTTACAGAGGTGCCCCAGATTGGTCAGCCCGAGACCTCCCCCTAGGCCCAATTGGCCAAGCCCGAACTGACCCAATCCGGAGAAGTTGTTTGCAAAACATCCAAACTTTATCTTGTTTATGAAATATAGCAAAATGTTCCCACGGGAAGAACCTGTGCTAGCCACACACAACCATACCTTAGTTTCTGTTCCAGTTAAAGGGGGCTTAATTTGATTGCTTACATGCATATCAGACTCTTATACTGTCTAAAAAATCCTGGGTTATTATGCTCTCATTGTGAATGCCGTTCAAGAAAAACACACGCCTCTACAGACATTGCCACACTGAGGTCTCAGATACTCTACTACATGTACAATGGCAGTAGGGACCTATTGGTCACTGTTTATAGCTTCTGGACAAATAAATCAGTGTCACTAGGGAGGCTATTCTGTCAATGACATACACATGATCTTCTCAAATTAGGTTTTGTAATGCTTCGTATTGATGACAAAATTCACTCAGATACCTAAACTGGACTTTGGTACTATGTGAAACACATAGGTTAATCAAAGCATCTTCTCTAGGCTAACAGAAATCCATACAGAATCATAGAATCAATAAAGTTGGAAAAGATCTCTGCGATCAAGCCGAACCTTTGAACACCACCTTGTGAACTAAACTGTAGCATTATGTGCCATGTCCAGCCGTTTCTTGAACACTTCCAGAGATGGTGACTCTACTACCTCCCTATGCAGCCCATTCCCCTTCAGTGAAGAAATTCTTCCTGATGTCCAGCCTGATCCTCCTCTGGTGCAGTTTGAGGCTGTTTCCTCTTGTCTTATCTCTAGTTGCCTGGGAGAAGAGGCCAAGGTTTTGGAGTGGGAACTGGGAGATAACAATCAGATTTCAGTCAGGCAACACATGTATTATTAGATGCCTATATTGAGGTAACTATATTAAGCTGCACGATTTCATTAACTAGAAATGGAGCCTGAACATGCATCTCATGTACAGATACATATTTACAGCAAATTCAGCCATCTGCAGTTATAGAGCTGAATTCTCTCCTGTTTTAAATCAGGATTTATTTGCCTGTTCTTAGGCATTAACAACCATTCAAGATATTCAAGCACATCCAAAATGTATCTGACTTGTTGTTATTTTCTGAGAGAACTTAGTCTTTCTTTTGCTACAGATACAGAAATCATGTTCTTTTGGGCTTATAATACCCTTCTAGAATAAAATATTTTCAATATGATCTCAGGGCACAGAAGGGGCCAGCAGAATTCTTGGGGTCAGGTCACCGCAGGGACCCCACAGTCAGCCAAATATCACAGCTGAATTACCTACAAGCATATGGAATGGAAAAGTATGTGCAACATGGGAAATTCTCAGAGAAAGAGGTTACATTTTGGATAAAATTTAAGTCCTTTGTAAATCATGGAGACTTAAGGCGACTTAGGACAACACCACTTTGGGAAGCCAAAAGATGCTGTTAATTTCTATTTTTCACCTGTAGCAGACAAGAGATGATGAAGCTCTCTGTTCTTTCAGACAAAAATTTATTTTCCTAGACTGTTTTAGTCTTTTTCCAGATTATTTTTCACCTTTTCAGATGATAGGTTGTCATTACAATTCTATGTTTTAGCACTTGGTGGTGGTTTGTCAGTATGTCTCTGGTTTCCAGGTACTCAGCTGTACTTCAAAGAGTCCAGCTGCACTGTTCAAGGGTGCTTCTGATTCCAAAACCCAGTTCTCAGCCTGGCAGGTGTTTTCTCCCATTCAGTAATTTTCTCTTTCTAAACAGGACACTTTTATGGCTTTTCACATCACCATGGTGATAAATGTTTCATATTAATGAAATTCCTCAGCTTCCACCCATTTTAATCAAAACCACATTCAAATGGGGCTCTCACAGAAATTATATATTTTACCTACAGTTTTGAGATCTACCTATACAGAGAAAACCCACACTTTATTCTTAGTAGTTATAATTAATAAGATTGTTGATTCATTACTGAATTTAGATCTTTAGTTGACTTGTCAGATTATTAACACTCAATGTTTAATAGCTAAACCTTGTTACTGAATAACAGCAATCTTTGAAAGATCATCAATAAATTTGAACTCAGAAAACAAAAATCAGATCTAATCAAATTTACATTTAAATTAATACCTCATCTTTTGTTGTTATGCTCTTGCAGTCAAAGATAAAGATACTGTTTATTTCAGTGGTGCTAGCATTGTGCTCCATGAGAAAACACATATAAAGAAAGCAAAACTAAAGAAATGCTTTTAGGGATAGTATTTTAACTGATTTTAGCAGAGGTATTCCATCAAAAAGAAGGTTATATTAACAATGAATAGTCAGAAAACAATAGGAGTTTCCATAATTTAATATATTGTTTTAAACTTCACTATATTTTTCTAAGTAAATGTGTTGCAGAAGAAATTCAGTTACCATCATCAATTAGATATATTTTATGTGTGATTTATAGTAAACACAGGTATAAAAACACCCTGTAAATTACTAAAATTGTTAAATCTGATGCATGTAAGACGTAAAAGAGACTTGGAATCATAAATACAAAATAAATGCTGAAGAGCTGTGTTTTGTGGTATTTTAATGTACCTCCTCTTTATTGGTCAGCTACTTTAAAACTGCTCACAGGACTAGTACTGGTGTACTGAAACACTTATCTGAAGCATATTTAATGAACATATAGTTTATGAAAATTATAGCCCTCAAAGTGCTCTTCACTGGATTCCTATTTTAAAACCTTTGCAAAATCTCTAAATTTAAACTCTCTTTTGAACTAAAACTAGGTAGTTTCGAACTATTTTAAGAAGCCAAATATTGTATCCATCATAAATACAGCTAAAGCAGGGATCTGTGGCATCCATGACGAGAGCAAAGCAAATTTCAGTATTTGGCTCTTATGAACCCAAACATAAGCAGAATAATAAGCTAAAAAGGTACATGTACATGTCTCTTCTCTCTCTGTTGTCTCTGACCGGGACTAAGGGCTGGGAATTGTTTAAAAATTCAGATGTCTTGTAAAAAAATAAGGTCCAAAATTGGAGAAGAAAAGGAGAATAACTCAGTTATTTCTGAGCTTTTGTTGCTGTAGAGTGCCCCAGTTTGATCACTCAATCTCAGCAACAGGGAATACCACAGACTGATACTATAACAATAATGAATTATCCTGCAAGAACTAATTAACAGAAAACATGCTGTTAATTAATATTAATCTAGCAAAGTTTTGTTTTAAATTTTGAAACTGGCCTGATTTGTTAGTCATCTGAACAACACAGGCACACATATATTTAATCCACCTACAGTAAATTGTATGAAGCAAAATGAATGGAGTGGGATGAAGTTCTAGCTGGGGTAAATTATTGAAGAATGCCATCATAACATCCTTAGAGGAAAATTATTTGGGTAGGACTTGGAGGAGTGTATGTTAAATTACAGAGATCGTGATAGAATTTTGTGAAGGTAAAAATGAATCAAACCGATAAAGGAAAAATTATGTTACAGCAAAGGGAACCTGAGATCTTTTTACACAATTGGAAAACTGGGCTAAGTGAGGTTAATGGTGAGAAAGCTAATGTTGCACTCCATGTAATGCACTCAACATCACATGGTGTGTGACACAGACAACACTATGCAGTCCTTTCTCTCTCTGATAGCAGGGGAGCAGCTGCACTTGCTTGCAACTTATCTGAGGAGGTATCTAGGAAAGGTTTATTGCTCTTTGATACAGATGGATCAAGATTTCACCCCTAGGGGATACCTCTATGACAAAGCTATTCCTGAACCTGAATAACTGATTGGAAGTTAAGATACTCCATAAATCACAGCAAATGTTCTAGAAAACATGTTATTTCCGACTCTCCTTCAATAAAGACTGCAAGGGCAGGCTTCTCATATGTCAAGTCTCGAGTTTGTCTAAAGTGATATAGGCTTCAACTTGGCTTTGTTCCTGCTTAACACTGGCACAAAAATGCAATGAGTCACCCCAATTTTCCCAGTACTCCACTGCTTGGAAATGAAGTTAGCACTGAGAAATAAAGATTTATATCACATAATCTGATTTTGGCTTTCTAATACACAATTTCTGTGCTTTCATGCCTAGATTCACCATAGAAACCAAGACATCCAAAAAGCTCTAAAGACAAACAGAATATGATAGATATTGCGGAGACCAAAGTGAGTCCAACCTTGGTTGTCACAGAGTTGTTGGATATGATACAGTTCTGGCACAAAGTGCACTCTGCAGACAAATACAAATTTTGTGTCAGTGAGGGAATACTCAATGCACTTTGGAGAGATAATTTACTCAGAATTCTGCTACTGGAGTTTCTGAAATGAGAAAGAAAAGACAAAGGCTCTTCTTTTTTTCCTAAGGAAATTATCCTTATGGTGTCATTTAACTTGTTAGAGTCATCTTATTAGGGGTCTCTCCAAAATGCAGATATTTAAACTGCCTTCCTGCATGTTCCTAGACAACACAAAAACCATCAAACTGTTCTATCATTTATTGAAAAAACAACTTGACATGTGACACTGAAAATATTTAAATGTTCAAAATACAAAAATAAATAAGAAATTAAGTGATTAAATGGGGCAGAAGCTACTATAAAATCACAATTTTATAAGCCTTCCCTCCTCAATTCACTTAGCAGCAGGATGAAAACAAATTCCTCTTTATTAGACCCTCTTTTAGATCTAGTCTTTTAGGTATAGAAATGATGGAGAGTCTCATAGACTATTGAGGACTCCCCTGACATTTCATTGGGCTTGTCTCTGAAGGCCAGTTTTATTATCAGGTTCACACTTGCAACACTTTTTTTACCTTAGAGACTTTAAGACACAATGTTCTAATTTAGCCTTGATTCCTCTATGTATTTCTAATTAATTACAAGCGTTTTCTTAATTTTTGTACTGTTGACATACCAGAGCAACAGTGTGGCATGTATTCCAGATTATGCTTTTGTGCTCATACAAAATTCTTACTCTTGAATTGTTTTAAGTGCTTTCCTGGCTCCCTGCAGATGTCTTAGCTACTTAAGAATGCTCTTCACAAGTACAAAAAAACGAGCAGTTTCTGTAGGAATTACTAGAATTAAATAATTGTTTTGACTACAGGAAAAAATATCCTCATCAGTGTGCTGCTGTCAAGGTCCCCTTTTCTTACCATCTTTATCTCCCAGGAGCATAAAACTTGCATAAATGATTTTTACTTCAACCAACACAAATCTTGCTGCATGGAAGCTCAGATTAAGGAGGAGGAGAAGACAACTGTTTCTCTGTCCCTCCTTTTCATTTTAAGCATTATATCCAGTGGTCTAAAAATTAGGACTGTCTTTTGGGTACAAACCTCTGCAGGTTGAGGAATGCAGGTTGAACTCATTTCCTGCTTTGGCCAAGTGATTTCAATAGTTAGCTATTGTGTCCTTGAAAAAGTGAGCACCATCTTATCATTAACTGTCATTAAAAAATTTTTGTGAGAAAAAACCTAAAGGATTTCTAAGCTCATTTGGAGATTGAGGTAGATTTTTAGCAGGTTTTACTTCAACCCTCTTTGCCACAAAAATACATTGCTGGCCCATAGTACCGGCTTTGGCAAGGTTGGATAATTTTTCTCACAGTGTCTCATATGGGGTTATGCTTTAGATTTGTCATCAAAACAGTGCTGGTAGTTCAGCAATGTTTTAGTTATTGTTACACAGTGCTTACACAGAGTCAAGGACTTTTTTGTTTACAACCTCACTCCCCCAGCAAGGACGTGGGGGAGCACAAGAAGCTGAGAGGGTGTGAAGTCAGGGCAGGGGACCCAAACCGATAAAAGGGATATTCCATGCCCTACATTGTCATGCTCAGCAACAAAAGGTTGGGGGAAGAAGGAAGAGAGGGGATGTTAGTGATATTTATCTTCCCAAGTAAACATTACACGTGCTGGAGCCCTGCTTTCCTGGATGAACACCTGCATAGTAAGGGGAAGTACTAATGAATCCACTACTATTTTGCCTTGCTTGTGTGAGTAGGTTTTGCCCTACCTATGGAACTCTCTCAACCCATAATTTTTCTCATCTTTACACTTCTGATTTTCTTTCCCCCTGTCCCACTGTGTGGGGAAGCTAGCAAGCAGCTGTGTCTGGCTTAGTTGCCTACTGGCACTGACCCACAGCAGTCATATTTAAGTTGATGTCCACCAGGACTCCTCAGTCCTTTGCCTCAAAGCTTTGTGGTTAGTTGCCCTGCATATTCTGGTGTATGATTCTGTTGTTCTTGAAAAACAAGTAGTTCCAGTTGCTTCTTAAAGCTTAGCCTTGTTCTTTGCTTAGATTAAATACATAGGTGTAGTATATATGACAGTAACTCATAATTTTGACTCAGATTTGGCATATAGCTGCTTTTTTTTTCTTCTCTTTTTTCTTTTTTCTTTTTTTTTTCTTTTTCTTTTATTTTTCTATTTTGGTCAAAGCAATAGTATCTTGTGTTTCTCTACAGTTCTTTAGAGGTGACAATTGTCTACAGTTGAACTAGAAAAAAATATTTTACACTGTATTGCTTTGTAAAGGATTTCTTTGAGAATAAAAAAAATAAACAGCCTCATTCTGTAGTGTTCAAAGAAAGCAACAGCAAAATGCTTTCTGCTTTTAAAATATTTTGAGTTACTATTCTACAAAACAGCTTGTGCAGCTCTATTGATTCATTAAAATATAAAGAGAAAATCCACCACCTTCATTCCTACTAAACATGCAAATTTATTTATTCTTGCACCTTGATGATAAAAGCAAAATATGGAATTTGGAGTAGTCCATATAACTGTGCTTCAAATATAAAATGCATTAACCCTACTTTTATATAGATTATTTTGTCTCATAAAAGGACCAGCTGATTTCTGAGAAATGCAGTTGCCATGGGAAACAAAAATACAGACTTATGATATTTACTTTTGCCAGGGAGTTGCTTGTGCCTGGAGGTGTGCTGCTTTGGTAAAAGCAACTCTAAGATACTATTACTTTAAGACCAGAATGCCATGTTTTGGTCTCAGAATTCATGTGAAAATCTCACCTTATTCCAAGGATAGCCCAAATGAAAGGTGTAGAATAGATTAGTAATTTACTCTAATTAGGAAATTTTCCTGTACACCTGAAAACAAAGACTAGACTTGCTCTGAGGAAGGGAAAGTAACTGACAAATATCTGGAGGGGGGAAAAAACACAAACCAAACAGCATTATTGATCACAAATTATGTTGAAAAAATAATAAAAGACTCTAAATCAGTCATAAAATTAGCATAATTGCATAACAATGTACCATAATGAGCTTAAGAAAGATAATTGTCAGGTGTATCCCTTAAAAAACAATTCATTTAAATCAATTATTCTATTTGGTTTAGAAGCATGTACTGACGATAGAGGGAAAAGTGAAAAGCCAGCTACCAAAACTGCAATCTTTGACCTTATTAGGATGTTCTGTAAGTTTCCAATTTTTTTCTTTTTCCAATGTTACTGAGAACTGTTTTAGTCCAAATCTGCTCCTAATAAATGAACATCACTTCTGTGATAGATATAAAATAATTCTGTAATACTATGGCACTTCATTTTTTCTTTTCTTAAAAGAAGCAAAAGTCCAGTGGAAATTTTGCAGTTACAGTGTATTTTGTTCTTGGCATTTTCTTTGTCATCAGCTTTAGTCTCTTCACTGCTTCCCAGCCTCTCTGTGGGAAGAAAGTCAGGTGCAGAAATGACAATTAAGACACACTGAAATATAGAAATAGATTGTTGGGTGCAGTTTTCATTTTTGTGAAACAGCTTGCTGCAACTCTGTCTTATTAGGAATGCAAGCTTATCTGTCAGAGTACTGAAATGATTTGTGCAAAATTGGTGCCTTGAAAGACTGCAATAACAGATTGTCAATTTTGTGTAAGGTAGAATTTCAAATAGTGCCTTAGATGAAAAAGGGTTATGAAGGCTTGTATCAAAGTGAAGCTGACACTTTATTTTTTCCTCTTACCTTACTTTCTAATGTACTTTCAAATAAAGGAATGAGAAAATTGTATAAATGGGTCCATGAAGTTAGTGAACTCAGTCCTCATTGTTAGAAATTGTTTCCAATAAAAACCCTGAAGTTTTTCAATTTTCTTAAGAAAGCAATTTCTAAATAGGAGAAATTTTGCTAATGAAATGTAACAGATAGACACTTTGGAAAAAATCAAAGAAATTAATAATTTTTCAGATTGTTTATGGAAATCTCTATATGGAATCTCACCTGTCTTTTTTCTTTTGTCTTTTTGTTCTTTTCTCTTTTTTTTATTTGTTTAATAAAAATATTATCATGAATATCTATCTTACCTGATTGATATTTATGGAATCTTCTTCAAAGCAGTTGTTAAAGTGTTCAAAATAATGTTAAGACACTTCATAACTAAAAATATATAAAATACACTTATTTCTGAAATCTAAGGCCAGTCTGAAAACTTGCACCCTAATTTAAATATAGCTGTAATATGACTGTCCCAATCTCTGACCAATACACCTTTGTGGTTTAAACCCAGAGTTTACCATTGCTTAAATTTGGGTTCAAATTTTTTTTGGTGTGATTATAATTTATGTTTTGACATAGACATTGAAGACCAAGCTACAGGCACACTCAGACTGTACTGAAGTGATTGTGCATATGAAGACTAGTTGAGTTAAATTAGAAATGCGAGTGCAAAACAAAGTAATGAAATCCTTTATTAAGAATGACCTTATTCCTTGTACCAAATCCCAAGGGAATTTTCTGAGTTCAAAATTGCCTTTCAACACTATCTGAATGTAATATGCATCAAAAAATGTAAAAGGCTGAAGACTAATACTACTACTACTAATATTACCCAAAATAATAATATTAATAATAATAATAATAATAATAGTAATAATAATATGATCTATTCTGGTTTTTAAAACAGTAATCTTCAAAATAAAGAATACATTTCTCAGGTTTTCCTTACAAGTTAGTATTTGAGATACAGCTTCATATCTCTCTAACCTGCGGAGGATCTAAAATATCTGTTTTCCAAGCAAGTGTTCCAAGCAGGGAGATTGAATAAAGGTAGCATGGACACTTCAGTCTGCATTTCTTCAGAGCAGGTTTTCCTATATTGTGTTCTGGATGATAGAACAGAAGAAAGAGGGGATCACTAAGGAAACAAGTAACTTTTACTCTAATAAAAATAATTTTTTCATATTTCAGAAGCTAGAGAAAACAGAATGCAATAATTCTATTATAGTATTACTGATAATATTATCTCATCATAGAATTATAGAATGGTTTAGGTTGGAAAGGACTTCAATATTCTTCTATTGTGAACCCTCTTCCATAGGCAGGGATGCCACCCACTAGATCAGGGTGCTTAAGGCACCGCCAACCTGGTCTTGAACACTTCAGGGAAGTGTAATGTGTATATTTTGTTTTTAAACTAATTGAAACTTGAAGAAGTAAAATATATCTGAAAGGAATTTAATTAAACGTCCAAAAGACTGAAGGGAATTGTACACAAGATGTTTAAAAGTGCTTATTTTTATAAAAATTGTGTTAAATTCACTGATGGATAAAACTACCCTCAAACTCATATGATGCATATTTTCAGGATATCAATCTTCATATAATTTACACCACAATATTTTCCTTTTAATTCTTGAAAAGGAAAGTATATATCTGTGAGGATCAGTTTTGCTTGCCCTGTTTTCCTGTTATGTTCACTGTATGGAAAAGGCTATGTCTAAATTATAGGGATTAACACATTTCACGTGCAGGATACATCCACCTTAGTCCTTGGTAGAGATTTATGCAGATGTGAATTTGTGTCAATGCCTGTTGTCACAGATTTCACACTACACCTGTACTTAGGACATGCTTGAAAATGTGGGGCACATTGAAATCAGCTCTGGGGCACCATGTAAGACTCTCCCCACTGAAATTTCTTCTGTCCTTAAGAGAAAAGTTCATTTCTTTCTTAAGACCCTTCTACGAGCATACAGGATTCCACTTATTATGGAAGTAATCTCTCACAGCTATAAAGACATCTACTTCTCATTGTCTGCTGGGTGCAGTGTGAACACAGAGACCTGGAAATTTAATTAAGCTTGATTGCCAAAGTCATGTACTGTGGAAATTGTAGACTTTTGATCCTAGAATTAAAATTTAACCAGGGGCCTTTTCTAATTGCAATGCATCTGAGAGTATATTAATATGGAGTTAAATTGTTATCCCTGGTTCTTCATTTATATGGATTTAAGGACCTGAGTCTCATGAACTAAATGCAACAAAACCACTCAGGCATAGTGTTTTTCAGAAGCAGAGTTATTGAGAAGCTGGAAAAAGAAACACATCCTGGCAGTCTCTGTTTATATAAAGTTCATAACCAGAAGGGTTTTGTCACGAGAAGCACAGTGTAAGGATGTCTAATCCATATCCATTGCACAACACAATTATCCTAAGATAATGTTAAACCTGTTAAAAATTATTTTAAGTATCAAAGGTACTAACTACATTCAAGGAGGGAGAGAGAGAGGAAAGAGAGAGAAGGAGGGAGGAGAGGGAAGGAGGGAGAGAGAGAGGAAAGAGAGAGAAGGAGGGAGGAGAGGGAGAGAGGGAGAGAGAGAGAACTATGACATAAATGAAAAACCATATTAAAAATTTCAAAAAAAAGTTTATATGAGAGAATTAAGGGCTGAGGATGAGAGAGGCCATGGAAGCAGTAACTCACAAAGAGGCTTAGTACCACGATAGTCTACCAGGAGAGCAGGGATGAGACAGGGACAGTAACTGGGGTCAGCTGGAGATGGTGACTGCCAGGCAAGTCCTCAGCAATCAGGCAGGCTAAAGGACAAACGGGAAGTTGTGCCTGTCAGACAGGACCAGAATGGATGATCTTAAAATCTTGAGCTTAAAATCTGCATCCAAACAAGCTGGAGTTCAGCTACCCTTCTCACAGCCCTTTCTCACCCTGCTGCTTCCCAGCAGCCTGATCCAAGGTCACCCTGCCCCCTGCCAGTGCTGGACAGGAGGATGCACTTTGGTTCCTGATGGAAAGTCTCCACTTCTGTCCCAGTCAATACCAAAGGTAGGAGACCCTGCCTGATTTCACATATCTAAGAGTGCAGTTGCAACATCATATATAAACAAATGCATTAATTGATACAAAGGGATCTCTTACTGCTCTTTGCCTACCTCTTTGCTTAAATAAATTTCATTGCTTGGTGCTTTGAAGTGAGACAAATTATTCCTTGTATTTCTAAAGTCAGAAGCAATTCTGTAAAGGACTAATCAGTTTTAAGGAGAGAAAAAAATCACCTAGTATTTTTCCATATTCTAAATACTTGTCCAAAGCTTTACTTTATTCCACAATATGGATACATTATAGATGAGATACATGTAAAACACAGCATAATACACTTTATATAAAAAAGGAAATACAGAAGAAAGTTCCAGAATATGTGCAAAAAAATGAAGGGGGAGCAGTTAGGGAAGAAGGCTAAGGTCTACATAATACTGTTCAAATCAAGAAATACATCTTACATAGAAATATCACTCAAATCCTTACTAAATACCTCACCATTTCTCAGAAATACCAGGGGTAGAATGAATGGCCAAAAAAAAAAAAAAAACCTGAAAAGGTCAGTTATAAAAATAAGTAAAAGCCACATAATATGTCACATAACAAATATAAACTGTGAGGGGATGAAACAATACTATCTGCAGAAACACCAGGGAAAAGCCTAAAATAGCAGGCACATCTGTCGAAAATTATTTTAGTATTTTTGAAAATACGTCCTCAGTTGGATAATATTTTAATGAAAGATTAAGTGAAGATCTGATAATTTCTCTTTGGGATTTTATTATAGGAATAGGAGGAGGGAAATATAACTTTTCCTAAATTTTTACATTTTTTCCCTTTATTTTTTCTTCCATTGAGGAATCATTTCCACAAAATATCTTCTTGCAAACATACTTCAGTTCACATAAACTCTATGAAGATTTGATTGTACAATTAACCACTAAAAGAACTAACAAAACTTCGGAAAGCTATGGAAATCTTAGCTACAAAATGCTATATCTGCTGAAATTTTCTGCTGAGTTTTGCAGTGATCAGATAATTTAATAGGCAAAAAATGAATCCAGGGCTGTAACACCTGGAAACCAATTCTGTCTCACAAAATATCTGTGTAAAATTAAATATAAAAACCTGGCAACATATTCCAGGTTATAATATGTACTCATCTTACTGTTGGCTTCTGTCAGAGAAAGATAAAAAACAAGAAGGAGCTTTGGATAAAGCAGAAGGCTTTATCATTTTCTTTGGGGGTTTTTTGGTTGTTTGCTTTTCCCCCAGAGAATAATTGTTCTTCAAAATCCATTTTCTGTTTTACTTATGAACCAGAAGTCAGTGCTAAATTGTAATCTACGTCTTGCTTGGTCCCTCTTACTCAGAAACTGTTGCAGTTTAAGCTCCATCTGTAACTAAGCTCCACTAAGCTCCCACCTATGGCTCACAGCCCTGCTGGGATGGAGAACTGGGAGAGTAAAAGAAGAAAATTCGTGGGTTGAAACAAATAATTTTAATAGAAAAAGCAAAGCAAACAAGCAAGGCAAACAAGGAATTAATTCAGAACTTCCCATGGATAGGCAGGTGTTCAGCCGTTCCCAGGAAAGCAGGGCTCCATCATGTGAAATGGTTATTTGGGAAACCAAACACCATTACTCCAAACATTTTCTCCCTTCCTCCTTCTTCCCCCCATCTTTGCAGCAGTCATTGCTGACCAAAACACAATATAGTCTGAGATATCCCTTGGTTAGTTGGGGTCAGCTGTCCTGGCTGTGTTTCCTCCCATCTTCTTGTTCTGCCCCATCCTCTTTATTGTTGGGAGTGGAGAAGTGGTCTTTGAAGCATCTGGAATGGCTTTTGTGAGGTGCCAGAGTATTAAATGCCACTATGTTAATCTAAGGTCGTTCTGATTTCTCACTCTTAAATGCAGATCTGGAAGCTAGAAAGAGAAATTGCTTCTATAGCTGTGGCTGCTTAACAGGTACTCTTGGCATTTGGTAGACACACAGAAAAATTAAAGTAAGAAAAGGGCATGTGTTGACTTTCTCTTGCCTGCTTATGCAGGATAGCAGAAGGGGTGCAGTGACAAAAGAAATACCAGCAACCAGAGTAAAGCCCTCCTCAAGATCTTCCTGCTGAGCATGCATTCAGAAATGTATTGAACATTAGACAGCAAACAATAAAAAGTGAAATCTTCTTCAAGATGTCTCCTTTCCACCTTTGATAAAAATTTTCTGTGACTGAAAGTATGTTTAATTTTTCCAGGTCTTCTTTCTGGTTTAATTCAGAATATTACCTCCACCTTTAAACTTTTTCTTGCCTTGACAATAATCTTCTAATTTTCTACACCTATGTCTGCAGCATTACTTCTTTTATAGGAAAAGTTTTAGGCTAATACATTTTAGTATGATGCTTTAAAGAGTACATTATATTGAACTCAGGGAAAATTCTCAATGAAGAAAAATGCTTCCAACTCCAAATATAGAAATAAAAATAAATAATTATTTCTCCACTGATATTATTGTATTAACTGAATTAGAAAAGTCAGAAAAGGGTTTATGCAGAGATTAAATTTTCTGGTCTTGGTGCTACAGTTATTCTTAAGCATTCCTCTGTATTTTATTAACAAGAATTTTCAGCTGGGATCCTCACATGATCAGGTTGAGACCAATTTTAATTCAGGCATAGAACAATGAAGAAATTAGTGCTATATGGATTATAGTTTAATTTGTCATTAGTTGTTTTATAGATGAACTCAAAATATTCTGTTTGCTTGCAATATATGGTGTTAGAATTTACTAGGATCACAACATTATGAAATAATAATTAAAAAATAATAATAAAAAACCCTCAACAACAAAGTAGACATAGAACCAGATAAAAATGCAAAATTACTATTTATAATAAGTTGGAATTTTTAATTTATTGTATATTGAGTGTTTTAGACTTATCCTACTTACTGAAATCAGAGTTTTATGAACTATGGCCATTTGTGGGTAATAGATCCTGACACAACTTTTAGTTTTTTTGATTTAGAAGAAACAAATTCTAGTAAGTCAAAACAGGAAAATATGATGTGTTTTTTAGGTATTATAAGCAAAAGACAAATTGCCTTAAAAATGTTTAAAATGCCTTAAAAATATTTTAAAAACCTGGAGACGGCCTCTGAAATTGCAGTATCATTTGAAGTAGGACTATCTCAAAGTCATTATGTATCTCTAATGTACAATTGTGCAGCTGCAGTAATGAAGCAATTTGTGTTTCTAAATGAATAAAATGAATAAAACTAATATAAAATACATTGTAAAGGCTAAACCAGATTCTGATAAAAATAGATTCAATTAGCTTTAGTTAAACTTCACCACCACTGAGAGAGAACTACGTTGTTCCACTTGAATTCTTATGCTTAACCAGATGCAAAAGCTGAGATCAAATGGACTCAAGTATAATAAAGTATAATATAGTTGATTAAAAACAAGAATAAAGCAAACCAAAACAAAAACCACCAAAGCAAAGCAGTGTTTTATCCTTGAAGAGTAGAAAGCATGTAGTGGTGAAGTTATTAAGGGTACAAAACACCTTGGTTCAGTCTACAGATATTTATAGCACAAAAAAGAAGATGGGAGAGACAAAAAAAAATATTTCTCTAACAACATACAGGCAGTGCATGGAAAACATTACTTACAAATTGTAGATGTGATGGGGTTCTTACCCTATTTTAAGAGAAAACTGAGTGGAGATTTATAACCAATGACATCAACCTTCATGTTTCAGGCTTTCTTTTGATAGGTTTTTTATACCACAATACCTTCTTCCCAGTCTGCTTCTCTGTACATTTGCCAGCATCCTTTTTTTCTGATTTTTTTTTCAGAAGCTTAACCTTCTGCTTTAGCCATTTTGACAAAGACCTTTGAACTACCCGAAATTAAAGTCAGAACAGCAAACTCCTGTTTTGAACACATTTGAGATTAGACAATGTACTTAAATATGTACTTGGAATACAGGTAGTGTATATTACCATTTTTTTCCTGTTCCAAGAAAAAATACTCTCATAGCTCTTCTTTCCCTCCATTATTCATGCTGCAAAGTCAGAAATGAGAAATTTAGGTATGGTATTTATAAAGGCTTGCTAATATGTGAACACTTGTGATGTCAGAAATAGATTGTAAGCCTAATGTCATAGACAGAATAAACCTGTAAATAAGAAATAGGTGAAAATAAATTAATAATGTTGGTGATATTTAGAGTTTTTGTCAGATCTTTAATTTCTCTTTAATCTCTACTATGATAAAATAGTAACAATATGTGCAGTCATGCAAATCCACACAGTCAGTCAAAAACCTTTCATCAGTGTATATAGGTCTAAACAATTTGCTGTCCCCTAATCATTGATAATAACATGTTGATATGTTAAAAACAATAACAACAAAACCAAAACAAAACAAAAAAAAAACCAAAACAAAAAAAAAAACCACCAACAAAAAAACCCCACCGAAAACCCCCAAACAATTTTCAGATCATTCTCCTCAGCACTGCCTTAAAACTGTGTCAGTGTTCACCTGTTCCCTGAATTCTTTTCCTGCCTCAGAAAGGATCCTTCTAGCACAACTGGGAAACAATACAGTGAAATGAAATTAAAATATGGAAGTCAATGACTCTTGGAAGAGTTTCTGTTTATCAGTATTAAACCACTGCTAATCCAAAAGACAAATGTTCTCTGTGTGTGTTAGTCAGATAAGGATTTCGCATAATTAGGTCTCTTAGGATTAACACAGGAGGCCTAGAGATATGCTATGCACATACACACATATGTGCACAAGCGTCCTAAGCAAGCAAACAGAAATCAGCCTGAATCTATAAACACAGAGAGAAAAAAGGCAGTAAAATGAAAGGAAGGAGGAAGATTTAACTTACTATAATTAAGGCAATTTGAAACAGCTTTTAGTTTTGCAATTTCTAACACTTCAATATAACTTTACAGGTTAAAAACTCAAGGTCTTCAATTTTTTTTTTTTTGTCATTGGATATTCCCATTACTTCTGTGTTAAAAGAAGTTGTTCATCTTAATAGTTAGAACCTATACCCATTCTTCACATTCATCCTTGGTTCTTAACAGCTGCAGAAATAGGAAGAATTCAAGATTAGTCAGTAATAATTAGATCCAACTATATTGACATGATTATACTGGACACAAATTGCTATAATTTTCTTCATTAAGTATGATAAAATATTTATATCTTTTAAGATAGCTTTCTAGGTTGTCTGAAACATGTTCAGCATGACTCATTTACAAGTACTTTTAGTGCTATAATTTTCTCAGTTAACTTCATGCTTTTAAAAATCAAGAGAATGGGTTAAAAGAAAGATTTCTATGATTTTTGTGGGGTTTTTTGTTTGTTTGGGGGGTTCTTTTTTTGTTTTGCTTTGTTTTGTTTTTGTGGAATTTTTTGTTGTTGCTGGTTGGTTGCTTGCTTAGGTTGTTTTGTTTTTGTTTTGGTTTTTTTGGTAGAAGAAGAGCTTATCTTTAAATTTCTGAGCTCTCAGAAGATTTTTTTTTTTTAATTATTTAGAAATTCCAAGCTTTCTCTACAATTTTTTTATCAATTAAACCACTTTATCCAGTTATATTTTGGCTCAGAAAACTGAAGTTATAACTTTACTGCTTTTAATTCAAAGACTATAAATATTTAAAACATATGTGATTTTTTGTTCATATATACTTGTATATTTGTCTTTCAGTGGATTAGTACAGCTATTTTTTAAATGGTGTAATGTCCTGTTCTTTGAAAATAGTTATTTCATAGCCACTTTTATTATGTATTAATAGATTTGAAGGTTAATTTTTCACCAATTAAATGGTAAAATTTTCGGAATTTATTTTGTATATTTGTTGATAAGAAAGCATATATTCATAAAATATTTAAGTAAGACAATAGGATGCTGCCTGCAAGCAACTATTTTTTCCCAACATTTATTTGAAACCATCTGGTTAAGCAAGTAAAGCTATTTCTTGTATTCTACTATGTTCTGCTTTATTTTCTCACGAAGAAGAAAATTTTCCATCTCATTTTCTCTAAAGCTTGGAACCCTGATAACAGATGCATTTAATTATTTATATTTCACCTTTCTGCAATTCATGAACCTTCACTTTCAGAATTGTCTTTGTTACAGATTAATACCGTTTTTGACATGAACATTAGTGTTCTCTGCAGACAGAGCTTTTTAATAATGTTCCTTCAGCAGCAGCAGTGCAAAGGCTGTCTCCTGCTGCCATGGGGGCAGCTGTGGTGCTGAAGTACCAGAGACAGTGCAGGGTTCTCAGTGGTTTTCACACCTTCCCCCACACCACACAGCAAATATCTCATTTGTTGTGACATTGTGACATCTGGCTGTGCCAGGACAGTCATGTTCCCACACATCTATCCTTGTGAGCAGCTTTCAAGGCAAGGGCACTCATCTTGGCTTATACTTCTCCTAAGGATGGGTCCATGTTGACCACGACAGGGTGCAAAGCAAAGCTGATTTTTTCTGAAGTCCAAGGACGAGGACATGGTCCTAGAACTTGTTCTGAGTGACTCTAGGCTGCATTCATGGTAGTTGCCAGCTATTTCTCTGAGTCCTTGGTTGAGTTTTGTCTCAGGCTGACTTTGACATGTCAGATTATGATACAGCTCTCCTTGTTTGAGATCTACATGGAAAGAAGCATCAAATTATTTTGATGATTTTGCCCAGACTGTTTGGCCTTCCTTTCAGCCTTCTTCCACCTACTTTTTCTCTCTCCTTTTTCTCTCCCCTTTTTTTTTCTCTCTTCCATCTGTCCTATAAACAACTCTAATTTAAATATTTTTATGTCTAAACTGATAGAATTATCCAACTGGAAAATATAGAAACTAAGATAATATATTATTAATTATCTCTTTTAAAATTATAAATAATGGAATATCCTATTTTAATAGAACACCCTCAATAAATTTCCATACTTCCATGGAGACCCCTTAGAAACCACTAAAATTCAAACTTCCTTACAGTTTTGTTGGGGTTTTTTTAGTTATCTTTACTTCAGTGGAGTTACTTTACAGTCCTTGAAGGAGAGTAAGAGTCTGTTTGTACGTAAACAATGTAAGAATCAAAGTGATCTGAGGAAATTAAATCTGCTTTTTGTCAACATTCAGTCCTGCTCAGTGTAATGCTCACATATGATTTTCTGCCACAGTTATATCTGCCTCTGGCTCTACCATATCAATTCTTAAATTAAACAGAGATGAAATAAGTATCTGTGGTGACTTACCTTTAAGTATAATTTGCCTAATACAGCATCCACTATTGATTAAAACCTATATCAACCAGTTTATAGGTATGCTTTATGTTCAGACTACAACTGTCTTTTCTTTGAAAAGAGGAAAGATATGGAAGATATTACTGGCCTTGTTTTATTCTTCCTTGTATAATCTAGAAGATGTTTCAGAGAGTTCAACAGAGAACAGTGATCACCTTTGTCCTATTGACATAGAGGTTGCCTACATATCATCTGATGATCCAGCTAAATCTTTGTCTAATTACTTCTGCATAATAGAAGAGAAAGGAGCAGAATATCCTTTTCTTACTACTTAAATGGAGTTATGACAAAAAAGAAAATAACTCCACGACAAGTTGAAGAATCTCTCCACACAATTTATGAATCATGGCTGAGGTTACAATACTGTCTGTCTCTTTATAAGGTTGCCATTTCCATTTTCTAACTGACATGCTCTGCTGTCAGCAACATTTGAGGCTCTCATTTCTCTGTTGCCTTTCTATCTCAACATTTAGTTGAAATCCTAAAAAGGTAACACAAACTTCACAGTGTATTATTTTTAAATGACTGCTGCCTCTATTCAAATGCAAATACACTGAAAAATAAGCTAGTGCCTACTGAGAATAAGCAATTTCTGCACTGCAAAAAAGCCTTAATAATGCAGTTAAGAAGTGCTAGCAGTTCCTTGAAGGTACTGATTTAAGAACGAAATGACAAAAGACTGGGGAGCTGTAAAAGGGAAAAATATAAGCCATTTATTTTCTTCAAACCATTTTACTAGTTCATTGAGTGAATGATGAAGAAAAAAAGAAAACATCCAGCAGCTTGAAGAAGGATAAAAGTGGCCAAAGACAAGATCCACCAAGCTTACCATCTTAGTGAAGAGATTTCTAAACTAGGAAGAAAAGGCAATAGAAAGTACAAGCCACACTCAAGTGTGGAAATGGTGGATGCACGTGGAAAACCAAAGATCCATGGCAACAGGAAAAAAGAAGTCTCAGAAACAAAGCAGAACAATGCCTTTGTAAAGGAAAGAAGTGGGAGGAACCAGAATGCCACATGTTGCTGCACAACTGCTGGTTTTGGATGAAATAAGACTTGGTGGAACTGGAATGTTGTAGTGGGAAAATAAAGGTTATTAAGAATGTCAGGAAGGGAAAGTGATGGAGAGGGCTTTGTCTTCATTACAAAAGAGCAGCTTGTCTGTAGGGAGCTCCCATAAGGGGTGGGACAAGAGACTGCCTGAAAATCTAAGTGTCAGGATCAGAGAGGAGGACATTTTGCTGCAGGAGTGTGTTATGGGATACCCAATCAAGACCAGAAAGTGAACAGTGGCTGGGCATGACAGCATGAAATACAGGTAATGTTTTACTTTATATTATACCAACCACACACATCATTAGCGCTTAAAGTTTTGTTCACAAATAGAAAATTAATTGAGGAAACCACAAGTAATTAAAAAAAGCAAACCTTCCCATCCTCTGATTAAAGATATTATCTGTGTTAAACAAGGTCATCATTCTAGATGGTTTGGAATCCCTGCCTGTCTATTTATAGAGCCAACAGTTCTATGTATCTCTGGGGTGGTGTCATCCCTGTATGGATTAGTTCCATCTCCTATGAAATAATTTAGTACTTATGATAAGCATGTTAATTAAGATTTTTCTTAAAAGCCTATGCTGCCAAAATCTATTAGATAGCAGAATATTTTCTTCTAAAATTTGAGGAAATAACTAAGAAGAATGGCCAAGAGTGCATTAGAGATTGAAAATGTTAACTTTTTTTCAAGTAACATTCAGATTAAAAATATCCTTCTAGCAAAATGCTGTCTTTAGTAAAAGCAACATTTCTATATTTAATCATATTAGTGATTATGTATTGTTACGATAGATATAAATATATTTATTTATAAAAATGAAAAGTTTTCATGATGTATCTTTTATGCAAAACCTGACAGCGACAGAGAGTATTAATTCTTTGCTGTAATTACAAATCTAGTGAAGTTACTAGACAGAAGATCACAATCTCACTACGGCTGTAGGCAATGGCAATACATTTTCCATGCTTTAGAAGGATAGGAAAAAATTAGATAGGGAGAAAAATACTTAAATGATTTCTACTCTGTGCTTGCGAAATGCTAACAATACAAGATCATTTACCACAATTAGAACATAAAGGAGGTCAAAGAAACAGGTAGACACCAAACCACAAGTTTTTAAACCAAGAAAGAGAATGGGAGCTGACAACTCTTTAGCACAGCATAGAGTACAGTCACGGAACTGCAATACCATAATTCACAAAGAAAAGGACCCCCATATGTTACCTAGTTCTACACATGCTCAAAATAGATGTGATCGTTTCACACTGCCCATGGTTGTGTCCAGATGAGTCTTGAAAACTTCTAAGTGAGGAGATTTCACAATCTCTCTGGGCAACATCTTCTATTGTTTGACCACCTCATGCTAAAAAATAATTTCCTAATAGCTAATTGCAATTTTCCATATTCTAACTTGAGTCTATTGCCTTTCATCATATCACTATGATCTTCCAAGAAAAGTCCATCCTCTCTATATATCCCAGTGAGTTATTTGCAAATAGGTCATAAGCCTAGACCATAAAGGATGGTTTAGGTCAATCTGACATAGAAGTCTGGTACAGGAAAAAACTAGTATGATTCTATAAACCTAAATGTCATTCCTGCTAGTCTGTTTTGGATTTAAAACCTATATATCTACATCAGTATATATATACTAGCATTACATAAACACTCTTGGGGAAAGAAGGGAGGTAAGAAATGTGAGATACATTATCAGAAAACTAATGAGCAAATAGTACTATCATCTAAGGCTTCAGGTTCTCCTTGGTTTTGAGATTATTTTATTGTGTGTCAGGAAGACATACATTCATATACTACCAGGAGAGTCTGTGATGCAGAAAGAGATCCAATGCAACTTATTCAGGTACCTAATTTCTGCTTAACTCTTAGACGCCCAGGATCCATCTTAAGCAAATTTAATTCATTTTGGTGGAATTATGAGATACCTAGGACTTGTAAGAAACATTAGTATCCTTGGTTGAAGTCAGAGTTTCATGCAACATCTTCAGTGTGTTGTCAGCTGGATGAATCCTCAGTGCCGTAAGGTAGATGCTATTGAAGATCTAATGAGAAAAGTAGATCTCAAATTGTAGAGTTCTGCCTTTGTAGAGCTCTTTAAGGGTACCTGTGTGCCCATTGTACCTAAAAAGAATTTTGACACTTCCTTTAAAGGGATTAATGTATTAAAATTTAAGAGCAAACTAATTGATTTATATAACATGATTCAAACTTATCCTGCTTATTACAGTATCTTAGTTAGCTAAAATTAATTCAGACCACTTTAGTGCAGTGGGGGATTGCTCTTATCTTCATTTAACCATCTAAAAGTAGATATCTAGTCTAAACTAATTGTGCAAATAAGATTTTTGATCAGTGGTGACATCTTTAAAAGGCAACACAATTTGGGCAGTAGAAATCAATTCTAGGATTAAATGAATCACACTCTGTATATGCCACTTTCTCTCTACCTTATCTAGAGAAGGAACCAAGACCAGTTTGACCTAGTCAACTCATTTTCAGTTAGCAAGTATTAGGCACATTCTTATAATGAGAAAATCTTGCTTTATTTATTTATTTACATATTTATTTATTATTCAAGAGAGAATACATTATAGAAATTGGCCTCTCAAAGAATTTGGCAAAGAATTTAGGGGGAGACACTGTTGAATATAAGGAAACCTGAGGAATTTAGAGGCAATTTACTTTAAAAAAAAAACCAAAAAACCCCAACAAACAAACAAAAATAGACAAACAAACCAAACAAATGAAATAAACATAAAAACACCCTACCATAATACATACACTAAAAATTACATGCAAATTTGAATATAACCATAGAAATTCTTAATAAATGAGAAAAATATGAAGTAGATTTATAGACAGATTTAAAAAGTTATATTAAATGTCTTGTGTTCACGGACAGTCATTTCGTGTGTAGATGAGGTACACTGTGAATTTTTGTAACCAAATCAAAACTATAAAGCACAGTAACGAAAAAGCCATCAAACAAACCGCACTTGAAATGCTTCAAATTTTATATTCTAAGTGAAAAAATTGTTGGTGTTTTTGAGTTACAATTCTTCAAAACATTAACATTTTTCTTATTTTACTGGGTTAATTGGGGAATTCAGCTATTGCTGTTTGCAACTCTTGAAATAAATTAATTTCTTATACAGTTCTTCCTGGATCATATTACCAATAAAGGCAACACTACGATGGTTTGTTTTGATTTGTTTATGGTTTTTGTCAATTTTACAATCTTATTTTCAAGAAAAATATGTATGAGCATTGTACCTCATCACAGTGTTTACATCTATGACATCTGGGGATCTAGTTTTCACCATTTTCCTCTTAACACAGTCTGTAAAGTATAGATGTGCTAAGAGCCTCTCTTCAGCAAGTATTAAAATAGTGTTTTCCTACTGCCAGTATTTCAAAATCACATTCTCAGCATTAAAGTTCATTTCACAGTAAAATCTCATGGGTTTTAATATGGAACAGACATCCAGTGGTAGATGACTTGATCTATAAATGCTTCATGTATTACACTTTTTTTTTCATGAGAGAAACATTGTTAAATCATCAATTTTGTGCTTTCATGAGAGGTCTTTAATTTCTGTTACACATTTTGTTGGTCAGCTAGTCATAAAGGCTTTTTATCATCTCAGCTTAATTCAACAGAAGGACATCTTGCCATTTTGGACTATCATTTTGATGCTTATCCAACCTCTGAAGCTGCTTCTCTGTTTCTGTCCATCAACAGGTAACAGCTTATCCCCATTTTTCTCTAGACTAAATATTCAAAATAAGCCAGATTCAAGTGTTCTGCCTTTCTGTTACAACAGCATGCTATTCCTGTTTGCATACAGGAATTATTCTCTGTTTTAGCATAGAATTTCAGTTCTTTCTTCCTATTTACAGTTGCAGGTTTTTTGTTGCCATAAAACTGTTACTAACTTCCTTTGTCAAACCTTTAGTTTATATATGATAATTTGTCTCTGAAGAATCCTTGAGATTCAGTGAAGCCCAAAGTTCTTCCCTGACTTGATCAAGGAACTCTTTTAAAGCAGACATATTCTAGTAACAGAAAGAAATATAGGTGTGAGAGGGTTAAAGTCTTTTTTTTAACTGAACTGTTTCTGTTCCCACTGCTATCACATAATTTGGAAAGAGGGGGAGAGTGAAAGAAAGATTAGGAGAGGCTTACATAAAAATAAATCCCATTCTTGAAATTCTAGGTGGGCATGAAGGTAAGATAAATTTCATGTTACATTAAGGGTAGTGTTCACATCCAGGTTGCACACACTTTAATTTAGGGATCTGAATGCAAAGAGAAAGAAAAAACAGGTTTATTCTCTACTCCCAAGAGGTATTCAGCCACTTCTCAGGAAGCAGATCTTCAGCATGTTTAGTGGTTGCTCTGGAAGGCAAACATCATAAATAACAAATTTCCATCCTCTGCTCCTCATTGCCTTAGATATCTGAGCTGATGTCAAATGGTATGGAAAATCCCTTTGGTTAATTTGGGTCAGCTGGCCTGGCTGTGTCCCCGTCCAGGATCTTGTCCACCCCTTGATAAGGGGTCAATGTTGAGAGCCAGCACAGATGCTGTGCCAGTGCTGCCCAGCAATAGCCAAAGCACTGGGGTGATAGCAACACCTTTCCTGCTACCAGTGCAAAGCACAACACTGTGGGGGCTGCCATGGGAAAATGAACTCCATCTCAGACAGACCCAATACAATCTCCACCCCTTATTCCACATAATTTTCTTCATACTCAGATTCTACACAATTTATAGATCTTCTAACTATTCCATCATTTTTATTTCTCATTACTGAAATCCCTTCTTAGCAATGGATGCAACTTACACTGCCTCCTTGAACCATCTTTATACCCAACATTGAGATTTATGCATATTAATTTACTGCTATACCACATAATTTCACAAATAAATATTATTTTCCCATTTCATGGGCTTCCTCTGTCCCTCCAAATCCATGACTTTGGCTTCATTTCACCAGGATGGATACTCAAGATGGGGGAAACAGCACAATCAATTGCTGGGCACCGACATTGACCCAGCTCAGGTCATTGTTGCCCTCTACTTGTTCTTCTCAAAATTACGTCTTTGTCAGTTCATGTCTTCCTGCTACTTTATTTCCTGCAACGTAGAACTTACACCACAGATTATTTTCCTCCCAAGGTTTAAACTCCTTGAGGCACAAACAGGGTCTCCCCATTCTTCTGCATTATCTACCAAGTACACCCTGGTCCTTAAGCAATGACAATCCCATGAATGGGTTTGTCTTTTCCCATGGGAGGGGTTTGTCTTTTCCCATGGGAGGAGAAAGCCACACAGATACAGTAGAGTTGAATTTTAGAAGTGTCTAAGAAGAAAAAGAGAAGAAAAAATCGATGTGCAGTTGAAGGTTTTTGTGAAAGCATGTTTTAGATATTTTCCCCCAAATGGTGAACTTGATGAGTTTGACACTTTCTGACAGATATGAACATTTTGAGCTTTGAGTCTTATTGAACACTATGAAATGTTTCACCTTCTTGTCACCTTTCCATATAAACACCAGAAAAAAATGTCAGTATGAGAGAGATGACAGGGTGTAATACATACAAAAAAAAAGGCAAAAAGAAAATGAAACTAATATTTCTTTTGTCATGTCCTTGTAGCAACCCCTTTCCCCTCTATATCAGGTCTTTCTATTTCACTGCTCTGTTTGCCTCCACAAAGATTTTCCTTCTCCATTATCCTTGTCTAATCCCATCCTTTTTTCTTTCTACTTTCCTAGTATTTGCAGTCACTGATGGCTGATCAGAAGACTGATCTAAAAATAAAAAAAAGCTAAATATTTAAATTAGAAGTAGCTATTTTAGCCTCTCTTTATAGTCAATGCAGAGAAGTATACACCTGCAAAAATACTGTGGTTAGTCTTAATGGTCTATTTTAGACTATTAATTTCTGTTTGACTATAAATATAACCTGAAGTGGCTAGTGCTGTCATGAATCTCTAATTTCTTAAAATATAAATTTGTGTGGAGGAATACTCTCTTAATTTTCTAGCTAGAAGAATAAAGAGGCAAAAACAGCTGCAGAGTATAAAAAATGCCATTAGGTGCACTCTGTCCTTAATTTCCATTAATTTCCATTAAGAACTTCCTTTCCAAAGAATAAACTGGTTTTTTCCCAGTATCCATCTAATTTTTATATTCCTTGTTATATTTATATTTTAGTCAGTTCTTGTAACATTTAGGTTTCTCAGGACTGCTTAATCTGTGAAATATTTTTTGAGACACTCAGACACATTCTGTTTTCTGCATTACCATGTTGTCCAAGAATGTTCTGCTTGCTGGAGCATATGGGAATATGGGCATTAAAGCACATGTCAGACTTCTGCTTGCACTTGCCTCTCCCATTAAAGCTCAAAACCTGCAATTTCCACATATTTAAAGGAAGCAACAAGCTTGGTTGAAGCATTCACAAGCAAGCTTAAAATATTCGCAATTGCTTAAAGACATGATCTGAATTGAGTACTTTGACCTCAAGAGATTTTGTTAGAAAGGCCATATTAGTACATAAATAAACCACTTAAAGATTTAATGTTCACTATATCTTATAATGCCACTGATATGATGTATGTCAAAGAAAGAAAATCCAAAAGAGTTAAGTCTGAAAGCTTGTGTAGTGAAATGAGAAGAGGAAAAGCATAGGTGTCCATAAGAAAAAAATATTAGATACAGATAAATATGTATGTGCTAAATCCATAGATATAGGCACACATATGTATTTAGACTAAAAGACCATTTATACATATAAGAATCTCAAAGACCTTTTGTGTACATATATATTCACACCTGTGTACATAAAGCACATATGTAAGCATGTATCTATTTATACACAAACAAATGTACATTGTCCATGTATGTGTATACACTTACTTTTAATTTAACATAAAGCATATAAAGTTTTAAAATGAGGACCTGATTCCAAATCTGAAGACTCTCCTTCTTTCATATATGGATGAGAGGGAGAGGCATTCCTGAACATGTTATGTCTAAGATGAGACTATTTGCTCCCAAAGAAGGCCTCTCTTTTTCAACTGGCTTTTTGAGTTCAGTGTTTAATATGGTATAGGCTTAGACACATCTCTGTCAGATAAGAAAAAAAAAAACCAGATGGATGAGATAACATCTCAGATTCCTTTAGCTTTATTTATGGTGCTAAAATAATAGGAGCAGGGCCATGATAATCCATTCTGCTTAATTGTCAGTTTGTTCTTCCATCCTTTTATGGAGGACACTGAGTAAGTCACCAGATAGCAAAAAAAAGGTTCAAGGTTCAGAAAAATATATAATCCTAAAGATATCTAATTCTGGAGAATAAGATATCTATGAATAGAATAACTATCTGGGGGGGGGCGGTTTACAAATAATACCACTGTGGTATGTTTTCCCATGTTCTATGTTATGCCTGTGTGCTGCATACCCTCAAAATTTTCTTTATTCTCACTCCCTCACCCAGACAGCAATATGTATGTCATACATACACTAGGGCCACTAGGGTACACCAAGAAAGTTAGAAGATATGTAAAGTCAGGTTTTATGTAGAGTGAACACACTCACTTTGCTTTGCAGGAGCTAGCATTTGGTCTGTGGGTTAGGAAGCATTTCCTGAAATAGCTAATTTAGCACTGGAAGTGTTTTAGCACTTAACTTTGATTTAGCTGATATTTTGCTACTTTGTCAGTTGTCCTCCTTCGTATGCTTTGGGATTGGTGGGTTAGCATCTTGTATATAAAAAAAATAAAATCTATTATTTGTGCATTAGCAAAAATGAAGAAAATATGCCAGCTCTGTGTGTACACTCATGTGATTGTGGACATACAAATAAGGACAAAGATTATCAATAAAGACTGGCAAAGAAAATTACATTTTGAACCATGTGCCATGCATTTTTCTCAAGAAAGACATCTGAGGGAATGCAGTAGAATTAATCATATTAAAGTGCCTTTACATTTCTGTTCCTGAAGGCAGGCAAATATTCCACTGAGGAGGATTAAATTGAAAATTAATTTGGAAATTTTACTTACCTTTTATTGGGAATTAGAAAGAGCTTCTTTACTCCATTTTAGTGAATTATTAACTTACTTTTCAGGTTATCTTTTATTGGCAGTAGAGGATTCATGCTGAAGAAACATATGCTGAAAACCAACCAAGTGTTTAAGTGGTTAGATGAAACAAATGGAAGTTTTGAATGAAGGCCAGACTCTTTATTCTGGGAGTTAAAACATTTTTCATGGTCAGGAAGCCCACTCCTAACATTAAAGAAAGAATAAAAATGTACACAAATATAAAGCATTGTGCTAACTTTTCTAATAATCTGGATTTTCCGTGGTTGTATAGAGCTATCCCTGCAACCAAGGACCAAAAGCAATATATTAATTTAATGCCTTCCATGTCTCTAGACAGTAATGACAGTTGCAAGGTGCCTCCTTGCAGCATGGTACAGGAGCAGGTTTTATGTTACCTGGTTTTAGATAACTATCATGTAAAATCTGAGCAATTATCCTAAAGCCACTTTACTAACTGTGGACAAAATAGGCTACTGGAGTGTAATTGAGGTTTTGAAGCATCTAACAACATGTGGACACCTTCTCCTGGTGTCATGTGGTCGTGTTTTCCAAAAGTAAGCATGTCAATCTGGTTTAACCACCATACACATCCATCTCCTTCTTTGTGAGGTATCCAATAGTATTCCGTATGGCCTGTAGCTGACACTCCAAAAAAGCTTGTGTGCTTCTGTGATTTTGTGCCATTGCTGATGGTCTGAAAAGGATATCTCAGGTAATCCAGCATGTCTCAAGCAGCAATAGATGTCTATGTGGTATTTACAGGCAACTGAATGAACATCAGCCAGAGATAAATTACAGTCTACAAGTATTTTCTTTTCTAAGCCAAGAAGTGTATTTAGAGTGACTAGCATTGATTAGAGAACCAATCTTCATAATTTACTTGTTCTTTCAACTTCTCAGGTTCTCTGACTTGCTATGTCTTCCTGGTCTTTTACTAACCCATATCCCATCCCTTCCTTATCTCATCAAAACTCTCTGTTCTTCAAACCTTTCCGTCCTCACAACTGATCATTGCTTCCACTTTATTGATCTCAGCCCTGAGTTCAACACTTACCCTTTCACCACTGGGGAACCCTTGCTCCTGCTCACTACAAAGTGCTGTTACTGGGACTGTTACAGGGTTTTTACCATTTATTGTTTTCTTCATATCAGCCCTCCTAAAGTTTTCAATGCTTTTCTAATCTTCCAATGTAAATGGTGGGTTTCTCCTCATCTGCAGAGTCCTAGCTCCTCAAGTCCTTTCAGTACCTCCCCCCTCTCAGGAATGCTTACGGTTTTGCCCTGAGTGAAAATGCCTGAGCTCGCTCTGCCTCTGTCCACTTGCCTTCCGTTCATATCTCAGTTCCTTCAAAGAAGCCTTTGAGAGATTCCTGCAAACAGCTCTGGAAAACTGTAAGGTGCAGCACAGGGCATTATTTCATTTCATTTCATCTACTATTTAACAACATCTAACTGTAAGGGATTTTATGACTTGATCTTTTTTGACACACAGACTCTCAGTCAATGGCATATGGGGGTATTTATTACATACACATAGGTTTAGAGTGAAGAATTTATAACTTTTTCTAAAATAGCCAAGCTTTTGTGGTAATAACATAGCTTTTATGGTAACGACAAACTTAGTGTGCTTTATAACTTTGTTGGTGAGTTTAAAGACAGAATAGTAAAAGCACAAGGTAGTATGCTTGAAAGAAAAAGTTAAAAATAAAATAAAAAAGCTATTTAATGTTTTTATTCAGCTTTTTAATGTACTGTGGAAGGCAGTGGATAGAGTGGGTCATACATCACTATATTAAAATGCTGCTTTTAAATCCTAGCAGCTGACTAAAATATTTCAGGTGTAATTAATCTGAAACCAGCCTTGCAGCTTGATGTATTAAGCTTTTGATATGAAATGTTTTCCACCTATTGCATCATAATGTATTTTTAAAACATGATGAGTTGGCTCACTAACCGAATGTGGATTAAATTTAAAGTTTCTTTAAGAAAAGCAAGGCAGTTAATGTTTTTGTAGTTTAGCTGTCATTTTTTATCATGTTTTATCTTTATTTTTCACTTAAAAGCAGCTGTTTTACAATAGATCTGAAGCACATATCACACATTTTTTTTTAAAACAAGGTCTGTTACCACAGTTAGACTAAAGCTGTGCAACTAGATCCTGTTGTAACAAACCAAGAGGAGATTCTAATAACAAGGAATATTTAATTAATTTCAATTTCTATTGTACAGAAATAGGCATCTGTATTGCATATGGAATTTTTCTACCATGAGTTAAAGAACAATGAGTCAAGTGACAAATCCAGCAGATAACTGCTGCCTCCTCCAGGAGAAATTCTGTCGATCAAAACAAAGATCCCCATTTTTTTTCATCCAAAGCTACATTGAATATCTGCTGCACAATCAGAAACTGGCTAGAGTACACATTTTTTTTTTTTTTTTTAATTCCTGACTTACACAGTCTTGCAGTCTTCTACTCCTAGCTATGCAACAAGGTTTCATTCTCATAGATTCTTAAACACAGTACCAGGTTTAGGCAAGCAAAATCAAAACCCGTTTTTAAAGGAACATGGAACTGAAATCCTTCTAGAAAATATCAGCATCTTGCACCCTGCAAAATCTTACCTTCTTTCTTATTCTGTCCTATATTGATGAACTCTATTTGAGTGCTGAATTGCCCTTAAATGTTAGTGTTTGTAGAATTATAATTTAAATAAAAAAGGTATGTGTCACAGTAAGAAATCTTCATCCAAAGGATACTTTGTTTAAGCAAAGATGGAAACAAGGCTATAGAATGACCTGGGAGACACAAAGTTGTCAATGCTATCTGTGCTTTGAGATCTTGTTCACAAACGATGTTCAGGGAAGATAATTTCAATGACAAAACTAGTTTTTCTTCTTTGCATCCTGAGTTTTCTCAATCACCACCAAAAAATCCAACAAAGCATTCTCCTTTTTAACAAATTCAGAAAACTGGATTCTCTATATGACAGTGAATTCTTTGGTGATTCCAAAATGTATCAAGGATATCCTGTATTTCCATTGATTTATTTTTATGATTGAAAGAACAGATTAAATCCTGTAATTAGACTATTCTCCTTTCTATTTCCTGTGTTACACAAACACTTTAAGCTTTGCAATACTAAGGGTTCTCCACTTGGTTACTTGGAGGCCTTCACTTTCACCCCTGTAATCTCCCTTTCATTTGCAACTGCATAAATTTTCAATTAAGCTTTTTAACCAGTATTTATTTATGGTTTTTTTTTCCTTTGGTATTACTTCTATAAAATTATTTGTTTGCTGTTGTTTTTCTGTACTTACACTTGCAAAAGGCAGTATTATTATTATTGTGGAAAGTTACTTTTGCTGGGATGAGGATTTTTATCATAGATCTTCAAAAATCTTCATTTTTCTACTCCCTTTTTTTTTTTTTTTTTGTAGATTTTAGGTTTTCCAAGAGCAAAATCAAGACTTGATGGATGACAAAGTAGAAAATTGTCAACTAAATATGTGATAAGTATACCAGCAATATATGCGCATAGAACTTAGCATCAAATCAGATAGAATTTTCTGCATCTGATCAAAGCATTCTACAGTCAGCACTAATAACATCATAATGAGAGAAAACCGACCGGGACTTTGAGCAGATTCCTGTGGAAACTACATAAATACTATCAGAAGAGTATTTGAGACAGCCACCTGCTCCACTAGAGAGGACCTCCAGATGTCTACACTCGTATGGGAGACACCTGCCACCCCAATTCCTTGGTGTCTGCTGGGGAGATCTTTCTCTTTCCTTTCCTTTTCCCTTTCCTTTTCTCTTTCCCTGTCTCTGACTCTCTCTCTTTGTTTTGGTTTTACCCCAAATTGCTTTTGCCGATAAGAGTCAAAATATGGCATCAGCTGTAGACTTTGCAAGTATTTTGATTTGTATGTGTGTCTATGTCAGCCTGATGTCAGGAAAATTCTTAACAAATAAGTTAGGAATGGAAGAGCTTTCAGGATATAGCATAGCTGTTCCCTGATTAATAATGATTATAAAAATAATAAAGGCAGGTGGGTTCCCACTGCTCTCCCATACTTCCACCTTTCATTTTAAATGACATTTACATGTAATTAATAACGTAAGCACAGGAAACTTCAAATTCTCATATCCATAATGAGTAGAACATTATTATCCTGCTGAAATCTAGAAGTTTGACAACAAAAATGTACAGCATTGATTAGAGAAGGAAGTTATGTTATTAGATAAAAAAAACCAAACAAACAAGAAGTATCATCAGGACACACAGGAAGCACAGTCCACTCTGCCAGGCTGCTGCTTGCTTTGCTCATCTGTGGTCTTAGGCTACAGACTCTGTGGTCACTCAAGCTGGCTGTACAAGTCTAACCAGCAACTGGAGATCTCCAAAGGGTCAGAAGGGCTTATCAGGCAGTGTTTTCAGGTTGTCTGGAGCATGAGAGTGGGAAGGACCAGGCAAAACATGTAAGCATGTTTTGTCTCAAGTTGGATCCAGGGCTGCATCCACAGGAGCAGAGACAGAGACAAGATCGTCCCACTCTACTCAGCAATTGTCAGGCTGCACCTGGATTGTTGGGTACTGTTGCTGTCAACACAATTCAAAAGAGACAAGAACAAGCTGGTGGTAGTCTAAAGGACACCACAAAGATGATTAATGAGGAAGCAGAAAAGGCCTTTACTCTTTGTGAGCATTGCTCAACAGTAACTGAAGCATTTTTTTTTTATCAATACTATTTCCAAAACTAATCCAAAACACAGTCTCATATAAGCTACTATGAAAAATGTTAACTCGATCCCAGCACAGTGTTCTTTCCTAGTTTCTTAGTTTCCTACATTTTATAACTGATAAATTAACATAAAAGTCACTGGCAAATTTTCACATCATAGATACAAAGAAAAGTTATGTTGAAAAAAATGTGTTTGAGAGAATGTGGTATTAGTTTAAATATGTGTTTCATTTGCTTAGGAACTTTTAATCAATATAAACATTAATGTATTCCTTTGGAAAAGTATGTTAGAAAAATATTTTCAATTCTCCCCAGTGCTGTTCCTCTATATTTGTAAAATTCAGGGGATGGGGACAAAAACATTGAGCACTAAATCATGAGTAAGTTCATGGAAAAATTGCTACCTTGCAGTACTTCAGACAGGCAGATGGATGAAAATGGTACATAGGTTTGACAATGAAATATACTTTCCACTCAAGCTGAAAATCATTAAGACCAATATAATATTTTCCTTTGTGCTTATTGGAGTTATAAGTTTTTCACCCTTTCATTCCAATTCAATAGTTGATTAGCAATAATTAGTATAATGCACTCTTTTTTTGTGGGTTTTTTTGTGGTTTTTTTTTGTTTGTTTGTTTTTCCACTCAGAAAACAATGTATAAAACCTGATGATGGAAGGGTCGTCACAGAATATTGTGAGTTGTAAGGGACACACAAGGTCCATAGAGTTCAATTCTTAAGTGAATAGCCTGTATGAGGATTGAATCCATGACCTTGGCAATATTAGCACCATGCTCTGGCCAACCAAGCTGATACCAGGGTCTCAATTATATCCTTACACAACCTAATAAAACTTTATCTTCTTAAATGTTTGAAATCTTTTTCCTGTTTCCTCATCTTCCTTTTCTTCCCGAGTATTCATGACAAAAATTGACTTGCGTGCTCTCTAAATTTTGGTATTAAAAAAAAAATAAAATTCAACATTGTTGCTTAGCTATAGGTGTTAATTTATTTTAAGATGCAGAGGATGTTTGAGACCTCTGTGTGAGGCTCTGTCTGTATGATACATAGAACCCGACCCATAGCTGCAGAGGATCAACTCCCATTAGAGTCAGCAGCTGAATGTCAGATAAGATTCCTCTAAAAAACTCAACTAGCACAGGAGTTATGGTTATACAATTGATATGAACCCTTGGTCTCATGCACTTCACTTACAAATTGCAAATATGTTTAGGTATCTGAATATATTACCTACTTGGTAACTAGCCATTTCATCTCCTATTACAGTCAATGGAGGTCTAGTAAAAAATTCCTGTGATACCCAGGGGCAATGACTTTCCTTCTTGAATATTCATGTAGCATGAATAACTTCCTCTAGGCAAGACAGTTCATGGGAAGCAGACATTAAGTAGCAAGCTGAGCAATTATTCCACTGAGACCCTGGAACAGTTGTAGAGACAACTTACCATTGCTTATAATCTACTGCTTTGCTTTTCCCCTTTTGAAACCATTTTCAGTTCCCAGTACCAGGAAATTAAATGTTTGCTTTTCAGAATAAACATTGTTCTCATTTTGATATTACTCAGTGCCTTAAGTAAACATAATTTACCTGATAATGTGGTCATGTACCTCTCTGCAGAAATTGCAGTGATTTTTTGGATGAAGTTTGAGAATATTAATGATTTGCTACTAAACTACGTATCAGAAGTGGATTCTCATCATCAGTTTCAGGACTGAAAGGAGTCCTCTGCTTCTATATTCCCACATTCAGCTACTGAGTAGAGATTTGCGTTTCCATTTGTTCTGTGCATAGCCCACAACCTTGTGCTTTTTATAGTACTTTGTATAATGCTTTTTTTTTAAACATTCTAACTGAAACTAAAAAGTGTACCAAGTTAAATTTGCTGAAAAACATTGAACAAACATACATTTTAAATTCTTTGTTATAATATGACAACTTGGCAGATAACCTGGTTAGCTTGTTGCTATATAATAATTACCATTCCCTATACTTGAAGTCAGGTTTTTAACTTCCAGCTGACCAAATATTTTATTTAATGTTTCATGGATCCTTAGCTAGTAACCCTATTTGACCCTGATTTAGTAGGATTTAAACAGCTTAAGTGATTTGGATAGGTTATATATGAAACCTAGGCCAGAACAGGAAGAGATATCCCTGCCATGATGATCAGTCATACCTGTAAAAACATTTTTTATAGAAGATCCATGGCAGTTTAGCAGAAAAAATCAGAGAAAGCTTTCTCTAACTGTAAAGTTTCTGCATTAAAAAAATAAAATCCAAGCTGCAGAAGCATAAATCATGTCCTTTCTTGTATTCCCATCACTTTTACATTAGATGAATATGATGCTTCAACTATATGAATCTGTAATGTCTGCTTTTTTTGTTGATTTCAGCTTGTCAAATAAATGCTTGCTTTTGAAGAAACTTCGAAACTAGAGAGAAAAAGGAAGTTTTAAAAGTATTTCACGTCTGTAGTTTACTCTTTTTCCATGTAGAACATCGAAAGTACATGTGGTTCTACTTGATTTTTTTTTTATCTTTGATTGCTAGAACGTCAGCTAGAAGGAAAAATTTTGAAGTGTAATTCCTGTGATTCTAGTTTACAAGAATTACACTCCTGGTAAGTTATCATAAGATTGCAGCCATGACTTTACTTCCCATGATCCATCTGTTTTTTCTCCAGACATCTTTGCTTTCAGCATAAAAAGCAACGTTTCTTTCGTGTTCTCTTCTTTCATCCCTTTCTATATGCCATAAACAGGAAGAAAGGTAGTTCATCTAAGCAACGCGAATGTTCTTGACATCTTTCCTGGTATCTTCAGTCTAATGATTAATCCTGAGCTGTGCTGATTCTAGACATTTCCATGCATTACACTATTTCCACATGGGTGCCACCATGTAGAATAATATAGAGGTAGAGGTAGAGGGGTCATGTATATTTGGCTGTGAGTTTGATCAAGTTACAAAACAATAATAGCAAAAACAGATATTTAGCTTAACCTCTGCCTGATGATCTCTGCACAATCTACAGTACTATGCAAAGTTAATGTATAATATATCTCACAGCACCAAATCTTTGCTAGGCCAACACATCACAGTGCTGCCACACAGCTGCCACTCTTGCCAAAAAACTGTGACATTCAATAAAATTTTTTTGAGGCAAAAAAAGGTTATAATATCATTGAACAGATCTTTTCACAATGTAATTTACTTTTGGTTTAAACATTTATTAAAATGTTTCACTGAAAAGAAATGTTAATTAAGACTGTGTCAGTGCAACCTGCTTGTTATTTCTCTAAAGATATGAAGGAAATGTGTCTCACATCATACCATACTGGATGACAGTAATATTAATAATAAAAGCAACAACACCTACATAATACATGTGCTCAGGCCTGCCAAAGCATGAACTGATGTGTTCTATTTCTGATGACTACTCCTTATGCGGTGAAAATAAATTAAGTAACAAGAAGATACAACAGTTACAACAAGTCTGGGAATGGAAACAAAAGAGCAGACAATGGTCTCTTTCAGTCTACACTGGCTGAGGACCTCAGGTGATTGATGCTATGACTTAAATGCCAACATGTACCACTCCCCGCTAGTGAAGGACAAAACCTACTTTTTATTCACTCCTCACAACATTTCTCTGCTGAAGAAACAGCAGTCATATATAAACATTATGAATGACAACATAATTAGGTTAAGTAAATTAGAATTCTGAAACTCAGTGTATGTTGTGTTTCTGCTTCAGCCTTCCCACATGACAAGATAATTGATAACACAACACAGAGTCAGAGTAAACTAGGCTGAAAAACTCAATGGTGTGGCAAGCAATAAGTTTTAAAGTGTAAGGCATTTTGTCCATCTGCATGTCATACTTTGTCTTTTTACCTCTTCTAGTTGTTCAGTTTTAATTTTAAGAGTGGATATCTGCACTCAAAGTCCAACTGTTCCTTTGCTGATGGTGTACACAGCAGTGACATTCCTTTCCTTGTCACTCTGCCTCCATATGTGTGCAGGGATTGCAACAGCTTTTCTGACTACAGCATTGTATTGGCAGCACTGCTTCACTGTGCTCCTTAAAAATCTCCCATAAAGCCAATAGGGCATGTGTAACTGTATTAGCTTGTATATAACCACATTAACATATATTTTGTTTCAATAAGGTAAGAATATCAGACTGCCCTGGTGCCTGATTCCCTTTCAATATTATCAACTCTCCTTTGTTTTTTTCCCTTTTCACCCCCACTTTTTTTTTCCCAGTAGAAATTCCATGTTTATTTGTAGACAATTGAAAAAAGACAAACAGATTAAGCATTGTGCTGATCTCTGTGATAACCCACTCAATTGGGATATCAAAGAGGTGAAAAACTCAAGTCTAGTGAAAAACGCTTGGTAATAACTTTTCCAAATTTTCTGTTATCTCACTAAGAAAAGATTCAAAATATTTAATCTGTCTTCACTTTTTTTCTTTTTCACATTTGTCCTATAAATATAGATTACATCACAAAAGATTAATCATTAGTATTTGTCAAAAAAAGCAGAACAATCTCTGATCAAAGTACTGAAATTGAAACATCTGAAGAATCTCTCAGCATACTGTAATAAATATGGTACTTAAAGACAATCAGCTGAAACCTTTACCCAGTGGCCAAAACATAGTGGTGACAAGAATCTTTTATTTCTAGAGCTTCACTGACTGTTGACAGGGAAGTTACATCATTGGTCTGGAAGTGATGGCACATCATGAGAGTAATTCTTGCAAATAAGCTCTATCAGGGAAAAGCAATACAGATGCATTTGAGACCCCTTTTTTCTGCTTTTGGCATAATAATGTATTTCCATTCCTTCAGTTTAATATTTAACTCATATATGTTGCAACAAAAATGTAATATAAAAAGTAATATTATAGAGTAATACTTTGTGTAACTTTTTCCTTATTATTCTCTTTCCAGGTATTTTACTCTTATCTTTCTTGAAATGTCTTGCCTTTCACTGGAAAGAACATTTATAATATTTGATATTGCATATTCTGAATCAAATAATGGACTGACTTGATGCAGTTATTTTTGTAATGACTGTGTGTTATTTGCTCCTACACACATAAATATTCCACACTTTAAGGTGATATTAGTTAAGTATTGCCTTTGGTAAATATACTTTGGGAATTTTGTTAATCACAATTAAATATTATAAAATGCAAATTTTTTTTCTACTGTTCTGATAATTTTAGAAATCTGTGTTATTAGAATTTATGTAGATTCTTCATAGAAAGAATTCATATTTCATAATGTGAATTAGTGAAACGTTTAAAAATTTCTTTAAAAAATTTAAAAAATATGTTCTTCAAAAGTTTCAGGTAAAGTGTTTCAGAAAATAGGACACCAATGACCACTGGAGAAAGAAAAGAGAAAAAATGTAATGGAATAATATAGAAGTTATTGTCATTAATATTGTGAACTAATGATTTTTTTGATCTTAATGAGAAAGTTAAAACCTACATATACATAGGTGTAATCCTTAATAATACCTTTTGGCTTTTTACCTCTTTCCTCTCATTCTGACACATTTTTAAACAAACTATTATTACACACCTAATTTTTTTTTACTTATGATGCTACTGAACTGTGTATATTTCAATACAGTGGTGTTCAATCCCAACAAACTGGAAAGGCCAACATATGGCTGATATGTAAGTAGGGTCCAGTAGGCATGTTCTTTATTTAGAATTTCAGAAATTATTATGCAAAATTTCCATCTTCTCCTGATACACATTACTTTATTTATTACAGTGAAATAGAAAAATAAAACTGCTGGTATTTCTAGTACAGGCAACTGACTTGGTGCCGTGTCAGCAGCACCTTGCATAGAAATGCTGTAGAAAATATCTGAGAGTACTCTGTGACCTGAAAAGAGCCACCAAAGGTGGTTTTGCTAAATTTGCCTGTAGTGCAGATTTGCCTGTAGAAGGATATCCTTTAAAGTTATGCTGATTTCTGTCTCAAATGTAGGCTTTCATATAATGAAACTTTTTCTTACATCCAATTTCTTTTTTGTCCTTATCACTTTTTTACATAAATGATGAAGTACAAAGGAAAAAAAAAGAACAATATTTAATATCTACAAGGGTGAAAATAGTCTAACTGGAAATTAGGCAGCAAATCATGACAGTGTAAAGTATTCATAACTAACAACAACAAAAAAAGACAAAAAGAATTTTTTTCTTTACACTGCTTTTGATGAGAAAGAAACAAATACCCCAACAAGCTTTTCATCACTTCACTTGTCAGAGAATGATGATAAACATTCCCAGGAAAATGACAAATCTCTCCCATTGGAAAATTCGTTAAAGCATAATTAGATTTCTAAGGATTTCAGATTTAGCCAGAACAAATACTCCTTATGAATCAGTGTCATAGAGATGAAATGAAATGATTAAGTACACATATGAGAGGATAAATTGAATAGTATTATGTGCAGGTGAATGTCACTGAAAAACAGACTAGAAAAAGAATTCAGATTAACAGAAACACTACTGTGTAGAACAAATAAAGTAAAGACAAGCAGAATCAGCAAGAGAACGACTGAAACCACCTAAACCCATACCTCCAAAAAGGAAATATTACATTTTCATATATTTTAAAAAGGTTTATTAATCTTGAATTAAGAATGTTCCATATGATTTTTTTCTTGATGTCTTATATACTGTGACTAAAAAATTCCTGATTTTCTATGTTTTTGATCAATAAATATGAATTCAGAACAAAACAAATACAGACAATGAGTAGCATGATGAGAGGAATGGACAGTCCTTTTTTAAAACAGGAAACTACAGGAGATTTTTCTTGTTTAGTCTAGCAAAAAAAAATCTGTATGGAAAACAAAATATAGATGGAATGCAACAGCTTTATATAAATATCTCAGGGGCAGAAATATCAGACAAGGTAGAGAGACACATAATATAAAGAAAATGTTGGCATGGTAAAGAACAGATAGAAACTGTTCTTGAATAAATTCAAAAAATAATATTCTTGAATATGGAAATACAATGCACCTGATATTAGGTGATGCGATTCCATAACCCTGCAGATTTTCCTACAGATCAAATAAAGATACCAGGTAGTACTTAACTCATAAAAACAAAGATTGGAGAGGATTTAAGAAGTTAAGATCCATAGAATGATACATAAATCAAATAAAATCTTGAGTCTAACCTGATAGGGAAGTAAGTAATAAAAGCCATAGATTCTGGGGAAATTTCTTGGCATTGACAAATAACTACCTACCCACCTGATACATTAGAAACAACATTTGAACTTCAAGACATCTTCAGTTTGTCTAAGGCTATATGAACAAAAAAACCAATTTGTGGCTAAGAGCTTTGCATGGTCCTTGTTAGCTCCACTCAAAACACAGAGTAAAATTTCTGTGTTCAGTAGAGTGGGGTGGGTAGTGACTGTCAGAGCACATCTAGGAAGACAGATACCTGCATTCCAGGCCTTCTCCTGGAATTTAAATTTGAACATGCAAGAGAGGTATCCTACACATTACTGCAGGTCATGCTATAGAAGAACACTCTTATTTTCCCTGAAGTCAGGCCATGATACATGAGCTCTGATGCTGAAAAAAGCAGGGAAAAACTAATAGTTCTCTTGGCTGTGCTTCCAAAAATCAGGAGGGAACAGGAGTACTGAAGTTTAAATACCCTGCTTATATGTTAGTTCTGTTCTGTATCTAACAGCTCCCCAGTGTAAAATTCATGAGCAGCAGTCCCTGGTTGACAAATGGCTGCAACTTATAAATCTGTATAAATATAAGAGCCTTGAGACCTTAAGTTATCTTTTCAGACTTAATAATTTTATTTTCAAGTGCAGACTGAAAATCTGAGATTGCATCTCTGTTTTGAATTTTTCAAGATAAGTGCCAAAACTGAGGAGGGTATAATATTTTGAAATGTACTGTAGTTTCTTTTGAAAAGCTTTTATTTCTTTAAACATTGCTAAATCACTAGCTTTTTTTTTTTAATTGGTTTTAAATAAACTAGTGTGAAAATATGCATATCAAATTCTCATTGAAAATAAATAATGTACTCCTTTTTGTTGCCAAGTCTGCATCACCTATCTTTCTATTTAATAAAATAACAAATGAATTATCTTGTTATCCATGTCAGAACCATTCCCTGAAGACCTTCTGTTGCCTGCATTTGTAAATCAGTATTAAAGTTTTTCATTAGTGACACATCTATTTAAGTATTTACCTGGTTTATTTTCCATAGAAATGTCATGTAGCACTTGTTGTTTGGCACCTTCTCCTCATGTTTAATTTTGCACTGCCCTCTGAATTCTGTTTAGCCTTGTACACCTTGCCATCCTTTGCCCCTTAGAAGATATTTCTTTTATTATTCGTTCTACATCTAAGAGCTTAAATGTCTCAATTGCATTGTTTCATATATCATTCTGAGTGAAAGAGCAATTCCAGAAGCCTGATGGTATGCTCCTGTTTCCCAGCCCTACACCAGACCAAAATGTACCACAAAATAAAGACAATGTTTTTATTTTTATATTATAACCAGAGAGAGTAAAAACAAACAAACAAACAAAAAACAGGGGAGTACCTGACTGAGTGTTTCTTGTTTGGTTTTTTTTTGTTCATCTACAAGCAATCTGAAGAGTTTGCCATTAATTTTCAACACATTCTTCCTATTATTATTCTTCATAACAACATAACTATTTTAGTGAAATATTTTGTGACTTTGTAGTGGGGCTATTTTTTTAGGAATTTGGTTAAGTAAATAGACACATATTTTAAATAACCCTTTTTTTTGTTCTATGTTTTATGATAAAACTGTCACAACATTTCTTAATTCTGCTTCTGATTAACTGCATATTTTAGTCTATTATTTAAGAGGCTTTTCAAATATAATTAGACTGCTGTTGCTTGGAAAGTTGTAATTTTCTTTAAACACAACAAGACAAACAAATTATATGAAAGTTCATCTATTTTCAGAATGCAATTTTATTTTAAAAAGGGGCATCTGGAAAATATCTGACTTTTGAGCAGCTGTGAGAAAAGTCTACTAAGAAACCTAGAAAACAAATTTACACAAAAAGGAGAAAGCTTGTTGAACCAAACTAAATTGACTGATAAACCAAGAAAATATGAAAAAAAAAGCCCACAAAAAATGCAATGGAAACATTTCAATACTTCATTGTTAGATGCATCCAATGAGAAATGAGTAATTAATCTTAGAAGTTCTAATAAATCATCTTGTTATGTTAATGGCTTTCCTTCTAGTAAGAAAACACAAAATTTTCATATCAACATATTCACTTGCAACTGAAAGCTATGAGAATTCTCTACTCTTTTGACCTTATTTGTGTACTCACTCCCTGAATATTTAATTTTTGTGTGTCAGAAGGTTCAGGGTAATAAGCTTTCAAATAGAGATAGGTAAACCTAAGAGCCTTAAGACAAATTATTTTGGCAAATCTTAGTTTGTTGTGGTTCCTGTTTGTTTATTTTTGGGCTTTTTTGTGTTGGTCTGTTTGGGTTTTTGTGGGTTTAGGGGTTTTTGGAGGGGTTTTGTGGTTTTTTGTGTCATCATATGGAAATACATAGTCCATAGAAGAATATATTCATTAAAAGGAAACAAGGGATATCCAGATCCTGCATGGAAAAGAGAGATAAAACATAAGTGCATGAAAGGAAAAGCTTGTTTCTAATGCTGAAAACTTCTAAATTGCAGTCTGTCTGCAGTTTCTACAGCACAGTTAAATGTTCTCTACATTTCACTTTGTAGAAAATAAATTCACAAAATTGCCTCATCACATATAAATTAGATTCCTAGGAAAAGGAACTCAGAACTGGGAGAATAACAGCCAGCAACTGTACATGGAGATCTACACAAGGTCTTACATTTATCCCCAACTTTTTTGAAGTACAAAAAGGTACCACCCCGGTCATAAGAAATTCAATGATTTTTTTAACAAGGTCACAGAATCTCACCATCTATCAGCTTCGTTGGTACAGGTAATTATGAGAGAAAAATTATATTGACAAATGATGTGATTACAACACATAATATTACAGCTATATTACCAGAGACCTGTGGTAACACTTTTATCTTAACAAATCTACAGATGTGACAGATAAAAAGTGAAAAAACTGGGAACACAGTGTATTTCAGAAATTTATGGGTTTTATTTGAATTTTTTTAAAGATAATTCTTCAAATTCATTTCACTGAATATCAAAATAGCACTTGCAATTGCTTTTCACAAGTCCTTGTGCAGTTACCCAGTTTAAAAGAAAAAAAAAAACTTAAACTTTTATTCCATAAAGAAATGAAAAACTGAATAGAATGCAAACAATATAAGCCTTTACAGAGAATATTGTGTATTTTCAGGGTATTTCACCGAGGTAATGTCATGAGCATAGGATACCTATAAAGAGAACTGTTTCTGAAATATAAATATTCTGATAATTTTTCTTACATTTAAAAGAATAATTATTCAAAAATTGCTGTCCAAAGGACTAGAAATTCTAAGGAATAAAACTGAAGGCAAACTACTGGAATTAAAATAGGTGTATGGTGACATACACATATATAGTATGTATTTTGGCATTTTTAGGAATGAAATTTATGTCACTGTGGTGATCCTGGCTGTTGGAGATTTCAAAGCTATAAAATATTACTTTTCATATGCTAATATAATTTGTATTAGAGAACTCTTTGTCTTGAATTCTGGGAACAATTAATACCTTGTGGTACATATTGTTACATCGTTGCTTTAGTTACTTTTAATGTTCAGAGAAAGAAAAAAACTCTGAATTATAAAGGCTTTTATAATTTGATTGTGAAGTGAGGATTATCACCTTGTTTTAGAATACTGTGTTGAACTACATTCTCCTTGTACAGACCTCTCAAAATTATTTTGTCAGGAACTTAAGGAGAAGGAACAAGATATTCAGCTCTAAATCCTTTACAAGGCTTCAGTCTGAGAGCTCCTGTTTCTTGAAAAACCTACTTTTTGAGGGATTTTGGTTACTATGGTCATGCCATTTCTAATAAAAAAAGGCAGTCACTCAGTGAACTGGCTGTTACATATTTCAGGTAGAAGAGGCTAGCAATCATCCTGTTCTATCTCCCAGAATCTTGCTGTTAAACTCTACACAGTGCTACTGATTTCATTTTAAACTTTTATACTGTATACTAAACTTTTTATATTCTTCAAAGAACAAAATTTTTATTTAGTAGATCAGAGTTCATCTTTTCTGTGTGCCATCCTTTTTTCCCCAATACCTGGATTAGAGACTACAAAAAATTGGAGGATGTACACTCAAGTTAACTACAGATTTAGTGGTCAAATAAAAACAGCCAGGAAACAGAACCGAAACTTTAAAAATGTTGGTGTAAAAGTACATATACCTTCATCCGGCAATGTCAGAAATGTCTCCTCCAATAATGTCAAAAACAATTGGAAAAGAGGTCTTTGGCAAGAGGATATACTTTTTCTAAGACCACAGGGAAAAGGAAAAATTATTGCATAAGAGAAAAGGAAAGGTAAAATAAATATGTATTACAAAAATGGAGCAAAACCACTGAACATTGTTTATGGTTATTACAAATGTGGGAGGGAAACAGAGAGATGTGTCCCAAATTTTGCACTGACACACCGTGTGATATTGACATCAAACTGCAAGTTTCCTTAATATGTTCTCAATGATCAGATTCAGACTCCTGATAACCACAGAATCTTATTTTGGTTTTGAAAACCTCCCATGACAATTCACCATGAATACAACAGAGTTTTTTAATTGACAGTGTGAGGAGCATGTTATATGTAATAAATTGAAACCTGTACACTGTACATGAAAAAATAACTAAGAACACAACTGATAAATCCCTCTGTGTAAGTGAATCCTGTTCAGTGATTCCTTAGAGCCTTATGCAACAATATCGGAAGCGTATGACCTTGTTGTTGGGAAACACGAAGGCATCATTATTTAGATACTCGTTCTGAGAAACGTAAGGAATTTTCATGGGTTAGCTGCTGCTGAAGTGATTGTAGATTGCCTCAAACCCAAATCTCATGAGTTATGATGTTTTTACTGCTCCAGTCAGGACAATGAGTGCACATTATTCTATACTAATTCCGTTTTAAATTATTTTTTTAACATTTTTAATTAGGAAATTCATTAAATTCATGAGACTTGCATTTGTCCTTTCAAGGCTATTCATAACACTGGGGTTTTTTTTGGTTAAATAAACTACTTTTTTTAGAGATTATAGAAAGTCTAAGAGAATTATTGTAGAATCTTATTAAAATGGGTTCTCAAATAGCTTATGAAATTATTATCCAATATAAAACTTTATTTTTTTAACAATTCCATTACAGGTTTTTTTCACACTTTTGTTGCTGTTTTATTATTATTGAAAGGAAAACAAAAAGGAAATTTTCCCTGAATTATTAGTTATTCCAAAAGAGATTTCTACTTTATATCAGACAAAGAACAAACACCCTAACTGTGTCTGCTCTGTCCTTTAACTACAAAGATGGAATTGAATTACTGGAACAGGTTCACATGTCTTCACTGAAGATAATTCTTTATGTTATCATGTGACTCCCACCTCTATGATTTGCCCTGTTTTTGACTTCTTGGAGTGAAAAAAAGTAACAAATGCTTCAAACCAAATCAAAAAATGAACTGAAGTATGACCTTGAAAGAAAGAATGATATTATTTTAAAAGAAATATGCTTCTTGAAGAGACACATGAGTTGATTGAAATATTATGTTCTTTTTAGCCATCTGATATTTAGAAGCAGAAATCAGGAAAAAAAAACCCCACACATTTGCAGGGTTTAAGTCTGTAAGCAAGTTTTGGGCATTTGTTTGGGGTTTTTTTCACCACTTGAAAAATTAGTTTTAAAGTATAATAAAATAGTTAATGAGTTCTTTGCTTTTGGATGCACACTCAGGGCTATTGAATTCTTAAAAGGATTGTGTTATACTAAGATTTGATCCTTAATTCCATAGGGAGAAATGAAGCCACATGTAAAAATATAGAAATGTAGGTTGCCAATATTATAACAAAGAATCCCATCAAAATATTTCCTGAAAAAACTCAAAACTTTAGTAATGGGCTACAGAATATTTTCTCCACTTCTAACTGCATTAAACATGGGATTTGACAGGCAGCAAAATGCTAGAGTATTAAAGTATTAACTGAAAATATTTATTCCTTTTTTTTAAAAGAAAAGTGAAAAATCAGGTTGCAAGTCAATAAAATACAAATGTGTTAAATGTAATTTTTTTTCATATCTTTTCATCTGTCAACACGTTTATCAAAGGCCTATGTTTCGTCTTTGTAGTTACACAATGCAAGACTGATCTGAATGCATGTAGATGTCTGTATCTCACCTAAACTCCCTAAACCCCCTTTACAAACAATTGAGACAAATAGGCACTTCTAGGGCATGGCTCATCTCATTTTACAGTAGACTCCCAAAATAGGTCAGGTTAATAGTGCCTTAAAGTAAGACTCAGTTACAAAACCTCCCATCTAAGTTCTGTTAAAATAAATGAAGGTAAATGAATGTTTACTGATTATATATATATATATATATACATTCAATCTTCCATGCAACTGCTCTAAATTTAGTGAGGAATTAAATTATACAGTGTATCAAATACAACCTTGTACCACTGATCTCACGGGGAAGCAGGGGTTACATTATTCCTTGGCGACATATAACACTTCTTGCAAACCAGTAGGTTTCTAAACTCTTATTTTTTTTTATGTGTCCCATGTATGAGGCATCTGTCCAAAGTGATTAAATACTGTTTAAGATGGAGGTAGAGTTGTTGAAAAAGAGCCCATTCCCAAAGCCAAAACAAAACTAGAAAAGCAAACCTAAAGTATCCCAAAACAAAAAATAAAAATCACTTAACTTTCTCCTTTCAAATTTTTGTCTGCAGTCCTAAAATACTTGTAGCCATATAATAGTACATCCTCTGTCTAACCATGACACTGGTTTTGAGCTATGACAATTTGCCTTTAGCAATTGAAAATTTTATCAGAAATTGATATTTATATAGTCAGTGTTTCACCTAGGGAAGTGTGTATCATTTAAGGAACATGATATGCTTTTCTCCTGCCCACTGTGGCAATGATATCTGGATTCACATGGCAGTAGAAATACTACCTAGAATGTATTAAACAATACCATTTCTAGTTTTCTTTCATACGTAGCATTTTCACAACAGTAAAATAAAGTACGGCTATTTTTCTAACCTTGGTTAATAATTTTTATTTCACTTGGTTTGGATTGTAAAGTGTTTTAACATCTTTGTCTACAATTTATCCATCAAAGGTTTTAAAAACTTTTTAGATAATGGGGCCTTTGTTCTTTACTGGTAAAAGTATTCAGGGCTCCTTATTCTAAGTGCTTAAGTATTGAATTTTCCATCTGAATGTGCAGATCAGTTAGAATACAAATAGAGTCAGGAAAAGTGTTCCTCACTGATTGTATTTCTAAGAAGAAACCTAAACTGTATTTGTTTTAGTAAACTAATGCAATATTTCACTTATTGAGATTTTAACTGTTGCAGTGCTTTCCAAGCCAATATGCAAACAATGATAACATTTGATTGAAACTTTTGCACCTAACAGGCTGTCTCAGTTCAATGAGGAATCATCCATGAGTTTAGATTTTTCCATTTCAATTTGACATTTGAAACAATTGACAGCTAAATTAGGTTCAAGAAAAGTAGGTGTGGATAACTCCAGAGCACCATACCAATAATTCCACACTTAGCATTGCTCTGAGGAGGCAAGGGACTACAGAAATAACTAGTAAAAACAGTTTTACTAGAGTAGCATTATAAAAGAAAAATAAATTAAAAAAATATCAAAGTTATTATTCCTGGGGAAATTCTGAAGCAAGAAGATATTACCTTCAAGGTCTCATAAAAATTTCAAAGACATTACAAAAATAAAAATGAAAGGCTACATGTGCTAGATGGCCATATGCAAAACTACAGATGGACGGTAGAGGGAACTTTAATTAATTCTCTATCTTTTCAAATGTCTCAGTAATAATATTCTTCTGCAAATATGGCTAAAATTAAAACCAAATTGTGTGTATGTATATTTAAATCCTCTGAGTTTTTTCTTTTATTTTATCATCATGCTATTATTAATTAAGTATAGTGCAAGTCCTTCAGCATTTTTTAAATAACAACTATGATTTTACCTAATAATTTTATATAGGTTTAGTAAAATATTCCATTAATTATTCAAGATTAGACAATTTTCCTCTTACTGCAGGAAAATAGAATAATTTCTGTCGCTGTTGAGCCGCTAGCTGAGAAATGACCAAGGTTCTCAGACAAGGAAAGAGAGAAGGAAGGAAGGAAACTTTATTGTTTTGATTTCCATATATTCTATATATATGACCTCAGCGGTCACCCAGATTGGTCAGCCCGAGACCTCCCCCTAGGCCCAATTGGCCAAGCCTGAACTGACCTAATCTGGAGACGTTGTTTGCAAAACATCCAAACTTTATCTTTGTTAATGAAATGTAGCAAAATGTTCTCACGGGAAGGACCTGTGCTAGCCACAAATTTCTATATTAAAAAAAAATATAGACTCTTTAATTTAGAATGCCATCAAATACATGGTGACAAATTTGTCTGGGTGTCAATACCTACCTTCTTTATTCTCCACTCAATAATTACCTGCTTATCAAATGGATTGCTCATCTACTTTATATACTTCGAACTCACAGAATTACTGATTTTTCCTGCTATTTGCCACTGTGTCCTAACACAGATTCAAATCATAGTAGTAATCCCTGCAGGCAGTGAAAAAGAAATAACAAAATTGTAAAGCATTGCACATTGTTCTATGCTTTCTATATTCCTTCTTGAAGACCTGTTGTTTAGAATAATTAAAATATCTGCTAGTCCTCAGGCTATGAACTGGAATTCATTTAAATAATCATGGATTCTTCTTGTTGTGCCTAAATTTAGCTAAGTACATAGAAGAACTAATTTCTATATACCTTTAGACCTACAAAACAACTGGCAAAAATTTTGCTTGAGTGTGTTTTTGTTGGTGGTGGTGTTGTTTCACAGGGGTTTGATTTCTTTTTCTTATTGTATCCTCCCGATGCTGCAAACAGACATCTAACATAAATTGGATAAATATGCCTTAAAAATTCCTCTACTGGTCTGTATGCTATGGAAGAGCCCCACTAAAAACAAAACAAACAAACAAACAAAAAACAAAAAAAACCCACAAAAAACCCACAAACAAAAAAAACCCCAAAAATCACTGTTGTTTTTTTTTTAAAAAGAACCTTTAATTTCTTTGTCATCTTTAATTCTTAGTAGTTACTTTGGCTAAGTATTCCTTTCAACACAAGCAATCCCATCTCAAAGCAGTTTTTTAACAGACATTGTTAGTTCTCCAACCCAGAAGTTTCCAATTCAACAGTTTTGTATTTTTCCAAGAAAAAAAGAAATCCCTGGAAAATCCCACTGTTTCCTTAGCACCATGTCTTTGTGTATGTGTGTACACATACATTAAAGTTTGTATGTTCATTTCCATGTACAAGCTATCATGAATTTTGGCTCAAAAATATACAAATAAAGAAAAGTACTGGAACTTTTAACAAGAGCTGGTGTGGTTTAAAATGAGCTTAAGTTCCCAAATTTTTCTCTTCCAATCTTATCATCCAGTTTCATTGTTCCTCTGAACATGAAGGAGTTGCCACAAAGATAATACAAAACACAATACTTAAGTTGACTTGATTTCTGCTAAAAGATAAAATAAGGTAATAATTTTACTCTATCTATGTGAGCTGGTTTCAGCTGTAGAAGAGTTAATTTTCTTCCCAGTGACTGGTATGAGGCTGTGTTTTGGATTTGTGCTGAACAGAGTTGATAATGTAGAGATGTTTTTGTTATTGCTGAGCAGGGCTTATGCAGAGCTAGGGGTTTTTCTGCTTTTCCTATTGCCATGCTGGCGAGGAAATTGAGGGTTTCTTAGTTGATTAACTTTTTTATAGTTCATTCTCCTTAGTTCATTAATTTCTGTCATAAGTCTCATTCATTGTGACAGTTTGAAAAGCAAGACTAAAATTATGCATTAATTTTAGATAGTGTACTATTGGATGATGTCACCTCATGTTCAGTAAATACTCTGTAGTTATTCTTTGAAAAAATTTATTTCAAACATAGCTTTTAATTTATTTCCTCCTATTTTGTATAGTGATAGAACCTTTATAGATTCTCTGTGGAACTGAGGTGCCTTTACATTTTGGTGGTGTATAATAAATTGGAAGCATTTTGTTCTCATCAGTTAAAACAACCTTTGCCATTTTATTTATCATTTGGCTTTTAAAACACTGACAGGATGCTAGACAACATTTATAGAGCATGGCTGAAAGCAATATATTTGTTCTCCTTAACTGAAATCCATTCACCTTGAAAGTATGAGCTCATGAAGGATAAATGACCCAGAAGATAACATCATTCCTATTAGGAAATAAAATAACTGGACTCACAAAGATTTAAATTAAAGTGAAAGCATGTTTATCATCTTAACTCATTCAAGCAAAAGCAAAAATCTAATTATTTGTCTCCTCTGTGTATGTGCTTTCATTTAACCAATTTACATTTATGGCTATTAATTTGTTAATGTTTAATTATTATTTATTCCTTATTACACTATTATAGGAATCTACTTCTTGCTACTCAGGTAATTTTTATTGAAATTGAAAAGGAGTTATGTACATAAATTTAAGCAGGATGATTTGCCCGCAATTTTTTCCTGGTTGCTTGCTAGCTCAGTACAACAAAAACCAACTTCTGCAAAAATGAGTTTCCACTTTCCAAGAAAGATGGGGGCAAATAATTTCTCCTATGTATCAGCTAGGTAAGTATAATAAATTTATCTTCACCTGTCCCTTGAATCTTGATTTTCTCCCTTTTACTTCTCTCTATAAATTCACACTTTATTCACTTTATTTATCTTCTGTCTTCACTCTTTTCTACATGATTGGTTTTTTTTTAGTTGTTGGCTTTCCTTTTGGCTTATAATATTACCATTGCTCTAATTTATGTATTTTTCTTCTTTTTATTTTTTTTCTTTTTTCTTGTGAGTGTGTGTGTGCGTGTGTGTGCAAATGATCCAATTCTTACCACTCCCTTAAAAATCTTTCCTTCATTCTATATACCCAAAACAAATGGCTAAAATCCTGTCTATTTCCAGTCCATTTTTCACCTTCTACAGACTCCATAAATCAAGGAGTTATGTCCCTTCCCTCTGCAGGTACTAATGAAAAGAAAAAAAAGGAAAAAAACCAAAAATGAAATGCAGAAGTATGGAAGCAAAATTTCTAAAATTTTGACAATACAATGAAACTGATGAAACGGCATTGAGGCACAAAGCACACTGATATAGTCTACTGACAAATATAATGTTTCAGCGAAAAGAAATTCATTCAAAACCATGCATTATTTCCCTAGCTCCCAATTGGATTTCATCCAGCAAGATCCACATTTGATAATCTCTTTTCTGTCATCATTTAATGAATGAACCAGGAGAATATCACTTCTGTAAATATATATATATTTTTTTTAAACTGATTACTTTACAGGTGTAGATGCCATCATGGAGCTTGCCAGCCTTCTTCCTTGATCAATCAAAGCATTCCTAATGAGATACTAAAATTAATGTTCTTTTCAATTAACATATTCATGTGAACCACGCAAGCATACTGCATGCCTTTGATAAACATAGCATAATGAAGAAGTCTGTTCAAAGCTCACAGTTACAAGGAGAAATATTTGCTTTGCAAATCACAGACCCAATAACTGTCAACATCAACCAGACTGGTTAACTATGATTGTGTAGCTGAGAAATAATAAGAACCTGATTCTGGTCTGGCAGCACCTTCTATAGGTTCTGGTGCTGAAGAAGAAATCTGACAGGACTGGAAAGCTGAAGCTGGAAGGACAAAGCAGCCAGGATGTTCTTCATCCTCACAACAGATTCCACTCTTCAACATCCACATTCAGTGAATGTGATGTGAATGAAACAGCACATGAATGTAACTGCGTGGACTAAGACTAATCCTGCATCAGTTGTCCATCAAAAATCTTACGCTTCACATCACATTTTTGAGGACTGAAAAGACTAGCATCAACAAGTGTGTGGAAGTGGGACAGGACATTTCTCTACTGCAAATAAAAGACAAGTTTGTCTGCATGTGTTTCAGTACAATGTATGTATTGCCATGCTATAAAGATCCTGGGCTCATTGAACAGTGAAGGTGTACCCAGCTTATTATTTTTATTATTAAATTCTAAATATCATTTCTTCTGTTACATAAAATTTCTCTTATTGCATGAATGGCATGTGAATTCCATTAATTTGGTTCATCCCTGCCTGCAATCTTTATTCAGAGCTTCATTTTCTCTTATCTTTTGTTCTGTAATTTACCTGTTTTATTATTTCTCTTACTCATTTAAAAATATTTTCTTCAATGAAATCCCTAATTCCTCAGCTTTACAAGTTGTCCAATACATAATTGAAGATTTTTATGTTCTTCCAGGTAGAAATAAGATATGATAGCATCAGTCTGACCTTATAACCCCATTTTCCATACTCTTCCACTCACCTTAAAATCAGTTCAGAGAGTTTAAAAAGACCTCCAAACTGTACCTGATAGTTTTGCAAACCAAATGTTCATACATTCAACTCATTTCCTGTCTGCCTATAGTACATATATATAATTAAATAAATTTTATAGGAAAAAAAATAGAAGAGCTAGCACAGGAGGGTGTTTCTTCACACATGTGTATATATACAGGCATAGGAAAGAAATATCCAGATGAAATTTATTAATAATGGTTGGTTTTATTTTTTTTAATAATAACTTGTATTTAAACCCCAACCAGCAGCCAAGCAACAAGCAGACTCTCACTCACTCACTCCCTCACCAGTAGAGACAGAATTGGAAAGGTAAAATCTAGAAAACTCATTTAATAGAAAAAGCAAAACCTGCACACACAAGCAAGGCAAAACAAGTAATTAATTCCCCACTTCCCATGGACAGGCACATAACAGCTGGGAAGACAAATATTTCTCAAATATTCCTCCATCACTGCAAACATTCCCCACTTCTTCCTTCTTCCCCCCAGCTTTATATACTGAGCGTGGTATCATGTGGTCCGGAATATTCCTTTGATCATTTTGGGTCACCTGTCCCTGCTGCATCTCCTCCCAGCTTCCCATGCACCCCCAGCCTCCTCGTTGGAGTGGCAGCATGAGGATCAGAAAGGCCTTGGCTCTGTGAAAGCCCTGCTCAGCAAAAACAAAAGTATCTCCATATTATCACACAGTTTTCAGCAAAAAACCCAAAACACAGCTCCACACCAGCCCCTGTGATGAAAATTAATTCTCCCCCTGCCAAAGCCAGCACACAGTAAAACATCAGATCAGTAAGGGCTTTAAATAGCTATATTAGTTATTTCATGTAAATGGATTTCAACCTTCTATTATGGGTGTTATAGCACAGTGCGACAACCATGGAAAGGGTGAATTAATGAGACATCAGATGAAACTGTGAGGGAACAATGTCACAGCAAGTAAAGGGAGTATTTCATTACCCATTAGACAACTAAAAGAGAGACACCTCCAGCCAAAGGACACTTCTGATGCTGAAGGTTTACAAGGGCTCTGAGTATCTACAAGGATTGAACACTGATAGGTGCAATCTACCAGGACTCTTATTAGTAACTAAAGTCGCAATAATCTACCTCAACAAATTTATGAACTGCAAATGTTGGGAGGGCAGTAGGCTGAGTTCTTCAAATAAAGATTATCTGTGATACAGTCTAGGTATTTGCCTGATCATATTCAGAATATAGATACTAGCAAAGGTGATTAGACCTGACACTGCATGGCTAGAGTTCTAAAAGACCTCAAAACTCATATCTCCTCTATAAAGCAGATATAAAGGGAGTTTAACCCAAGAGTATGGATTTAGAGAAAAATGACAGGGAAGCATTTTAAAACTCATTAAAAAGAACTTTGGAGGGATGGAATGCAACAATATTTCCTGTGTGAGGTGTTATTTCACATCAGTAGGATTTATATCAGATTCATGAAAAGTTTGTGGTATAATAGTTATAGTGTAGATAACTAACCCTATCTACTCAGTTTCCTACCTAATTTTTTTGTTTGTTTTCTTTAAAGGAACAAATATCTATTATTACCCACACTTTATAAATTCTGCAGAAAAGTAGGATTTAATTGTTCCTATTTCTTGAGATACCTGGTTGTCCTCTTATTTAATGTGTCATAATTTTTAAAAATAACACACATCTAATAACTGTAATTAATAAAACCTCATCCTTGCAAGATCTGTTTTTCTGCTTTGAGAAGACAGTAGGTCAAGAATCAGACTTTAATTCAGGGAGAAAACTTTAGGGAGCACCAGAAAGTTAGCAAATTACACCTTTCATAAACCTAAGACATCCAGATCTTCAGTTCTTTCAAGTAAATACTGAGTGTTACATGTTAACCTCAGTTGAAGAACAATTTATTAAGAGATAGATAAACACAGTAGAAAATAAAACTAAGATATAAACCTTGAAACAACCATTATGTTGCAGAGAAATATCTTGACAGGTGCTATTAATCATTTATAGAGGACAGCATAATAATTTTCATTCAGTATTAAAGTCAGAATAAAATCCTTAGTGAGTGGTAAAAGGACAAGAAAATATTATTCTACCCACACAGTACAAAAAAAGCTCTATGGAACTTCAATATTTCATTAATAAAATTTTAAACCAATTTTTAAATGAGGAGTTGAAAAGATCTTGGCACCTTATGGGAAAAGAGAACTCACAAGTTATGAATACTGCAGAAAAAATCATGCATATTCCAGAATATAAGCTTGTAAGAGATAAAATTTATCATCTCAAATAGCAAAAATCCCATTTTTGATCTGAGGTAATATGTCCTTTACTAGTCATAAAACTGAAAAATATGTTTTGGGTTTCCAAACAAATACCTCAGGGTTTTCAAATAAAACTCAGTATATTTCTTAGTCACCATATGACGAAGTAACACTATGTTCAGTACATCTGCCATGAATGATAGAAAGCTGCAAAACTAAGGACTTAGGGAAGTATCAATCAAAGCACTTCAGGATGTCCCGGACAATTCATAGAGGCACTGATTATTATTTTCACTTTCACATAGCTACAAACATGAAAAACATAATGGTAGAGCACTATTCAGAATCACAGAATCACACAGAATCACAGGGTTGAAGAGACCTCAAAGATCACAGAGTCCTACCCATGCCCTAACACCACCTCAACTAAACTATGGCACTGAGTGCCACGTCCAATCTTTTCTTAAACACATCCAGGGATGGTGACTGTGGCTAGCACAGACCTTTCCCGTGAGAATTCTTTCTCTCTTCTTCCTGTGTTCTTATAAACAAAGATAAAGTTTGGATGTTATTAAAACAGTTTTCTCGAGATTTGGAAAGTTCAGGCCTGGCCAATCAGCCTAGGGGGAGGTTTCGAACTGACCAATCTGGGTGACCTTTGAAAGTGTATATAAGTTGGAATTAATTAATAAAATGATCTTCTTGATGCCACACTGAGAACCTGGACTTCTTCTTTCTGCTAGCGGTTCAACAGCGACAGGTGACTCCACCACCTCCCCGGGTAGACAATTCCAAAACTTTATTACTCTTTCAGTAAAACAGCAACGCAGGTTCTAAATGAAATAACTGTCACAGTTCATGCATATGCATCTGCTATCACCCTTTCACATGATGAGGAGAACAACAGAGCTATAAAATATTTTAAGAACAATAATTCAGAGATTGATGGTGTTGCATCATCATCTGGTTTCTATATGTCTTTCCTGGCTTCAAAGCATGCACATGTTTCATGTCGTGTTTAGAAAAATGATGTGCACTATTTGTGGGCCAAATTTGTTTAGCACACAAGTAGAACATCTTCAAAAGTAACACTATATGGGTATTTTATAAAGAAAGCAGGATGTTAAACTGAAAGTCAGAACAACAAAGACCTGATTATCTAATTGTGGTCAAAAACATGAGGAAAGTCAAGCAGATATAAATTTCTACAGCTGTATTGACTTCGAAGTTCTTAGTGTAATAAAAAATCTAGTCCACTTGTACATTTTTTGCAAATGCAATGTAAACTCCATCTGCCAAATATATATCCAGATTATTTCCTTTCCTGGAAAGTATCTTTTTCATCATCATCAGTGGAATATCTGTTGCGAATTATACTTAGAATTTGGATATTAAAAATCAAACAATATAGAAATAATAACGAAGATGAACAAAATAAGTTAATGTGCAGTGGGGGTGCTTTTTTTTTTAATAAGTTTTGTTAAGTACTTTTTGAGCCAAGTTATTACTGCCTTTTCATATTCAGCAATGAGGAATGTACAAGCAAAGGAAGAAATAAAGTGCGTTTATGATTTTTTTCATGGAAAAAATCTCTGTGTGAAGATTAAAAACGTGGAAAATGAGCATGGTAGTCAGAAATAGCATAATATAGGAGAAAAATAAGGAAACATATTAATTGGCTGATTAACAGTATTTTATGCAAGAAAATAGATATAATGTAATTTAAGAATAGGAAAATAATTGAAGACATATTTGAAGGCTGTATTTTTTATCATTTTCCCTGCCAGCAAACCTTGAAATTTTTTTTACATTTAATAATTAATAGGACATTCTAGAGAAAGGAAAATTGAATAGACACACTTCCTTATTTCCATATCAGTGGACTACAACAAGGAGATTCATTTGAAATGCAAGTAGGCTAAAACTGGATTTTTTCTCCCTTTGTGACACAATGTTTCTGGCTGAAAATGAGAGGAAATATTTTTGGTTTATTTGATGCAGTTACTGTGGAGGTAAAGCGATGAAGGACTTAATAGCACTAATAGCAGTGAATCTATACTGGGGCTTTTGGATCTGCAACCTACAGAGGCTAAAACAGAAGTCTGTAATATTCTGAGAGTAATGGAGAATGTTTACTCTCTTTCCTAGTCAAAGGTCCAGGGTGCCAGATTCAGAGCAAATAAAAAGAAATACTCAGCTATTGAACTATTTGCCAGAGGACATTTTGAGTGCTCTAAGTTTATGTGTGTTCAAAAGAAGATTTGGACAGGTTTTTGAAGAAAAATCCTTTGAGGTCTATTAAATAGAAAGAAATCACGAGTCAGAAAGACCTTGAGCCACAAACCATTTTACATCGGGATAATGCAAGCATTTGGGAAAACATCATTACACATGGCCTGTTCTTAGTCTCTTTCCTAAGAATCTGCATTGTTCCAGTCAGAAACTGCAGGTGGAAGTAGAAGAATTTCAGTACTGACTTTCTATGCTATTTTTCTGTTATATTCTCAAAGACACCATTTGTAAATAACAACCCAATATGAGTTTGTAGTCTTGAAAAACAATTAAACTTGAATGAAGAGCTCTATAAAGAAACAATATTGAAAACAGCAGTACAGTGGTAAAAAATGCATTATTTTAACATTAATTCAATTGACATCGTCAGTAAAGCTTTCTCTGAATCTTTTTGTAACTGCTGCAAAAGTGCTTGGGTTTCAGGACTCTCAGTAATTCCAAGAGTTTCTCTTCTTTTCAGCCTCCAAAAGAGGAAAGCTCTTCTATTTTGAAGTCAGTTGAAGGTTGTAATATTGTTTAAATATATAATCTTATATTTATGTATTTGAAGCATAAATGTTGAAATTGAAATATCAACACAAATATAGTTGACATCTTCAACTTCTCTACTTTTTTTTTTCTTATAGAATTCTAAGACAAAATGAAAAGACACACTGCCATAATCAATTTCATGATGTTGCTGCTACTCACAATCAGTTTAGTTTATGATAATGTGATGAGGAAGACGTAACTTTATATATTTAGTTGCTGGGCTTGGAAAAATTACAATGGCAATTTGTAATCTTATGACAAAACTCATTTTTGTTTGGTTAATATTGTTATCATATCTTCGTTTTCCAGCTCAGCTGAGAAAAAAATAGTTCTCCATGGGCTAGTAAATTTCATACGCCGGGGTTTTAATACCAAATGTGTCTGAGTTCAGAATAGAAATGACTCATTAGTATGAAATAGTTTAACAAGTGTAAAAATACAGTTGCTGAAGTCTTTTTATGGATCCTTGAGCTCATGATCACATATGGATCATTGACAGGGATAATTTTAAACTTGCCCTGAGATCTCAGAGCATACATGATTTTGCTTGGTTGTGACTATGCTGTTATTTCCAATGACAATAGAAATAAGGACTTGTTAAGCCATGATGTAATTGTAAGATTCAGAGTTAGTGTTAAATTCAAACCCTGTATTCTGTAGCTTGACAATACCTTAGAAGCATCAAAATGCTGCAGTGCTGAAGTGCTAGATGTTAAACTTTTATGGGGTATACTACACAGGTACCATTAATTAAAACAATTTAATAGAAATACCTACATCTTTTTGCAACTATATATTTTTCTCTTTGTTAATCTAAGAATAAAACCTTATACTTAAGTTTGTGAGGAATAAAACCATGTAAAGTCACTTAGAACAATTTTAAATTCACTATGTATTTTTCACACAAAAAGTACTGCAGCTTCCCTTTTTCCTGGTGGTTACTTATCTAATATTTAGTTCTGCTGAATTCATTCCTTTAGACCAATTGGATCATAATTTGTTTCCATATAAAAAGAGATAATCAGTGCAACTCTATACTTGTTTTGCCTGGTGTAGAGTTGATGTTTTTCACAGTAGTTCATGCATGGTGCTACATTTTGGATTTGTACGCATCCATTGTTGTCCTCGAGTCAAGCAAATTTTCCCACCAGTTTCTGTAATTCTTATGATATCATAACCCCCAGACTGGTCATAGAACTCCAGTTCCTCCTGATTGTTGCCTAGATTGTGTGAATAGGTATATATGCATTTGGGGTGGCTAGACTTATGATTCTTGTCTTTGGAAGGGGTTGGAGAGCAGTCCTCACATCTGTGATACTTTTGATCATCATCTCTGGTTTTTTTATGAATATGCAGAAGTCACAGCTTTGGATTCTGATTCAAAATTTCATTAGTTTAAACTGCAATTAATTGTCAGTCAATCTACTAACAAAGATTCTCCTGCTTCTTCTAGACATATGGATCCCATTTCTTCTCAGAAGACTCTCTTGGGCAAAGAACGTGACTGTGTGTCTTGGTTTGAAAGACAGGTGTCTGCCAAGAGAGGTTGAACCCTCCCCCCAGGACAGAGAATGTGATTTCCTTTCCTCCCTCCCTCCGAATTATTCAATTTTGTAAATCAAGGGCTTTCAGGCAAAGGTATGGGAAAAAAGGAATATCAGTTCTTTACTAGTATCTATAAACAAGCAATAACAATAATAGCAACCACAACCAGAATCAGAAACCAATAGCAGATGGCTTGTGAGCTGCTGAGCCTTTGCCCATGTGGTGTAATCACGGTTGCAAGCAGCAGGGGCGCTGTTGAGCTCCCGGTCGGGCAGGGCAGGTGCGATGACTCCCGAGCGGCTGCAGGTGGCGCTGTGGCGCAGGGTCAGGTCAGCGTCTAGCAGCTGTAATGGCGGGCAGGCTGAGGAGGATGCAGCGAAAAGCAGCTCGGAGCAGCGAGGAAGCAGGGCGGCAGGGGCGGGCGCCGGCTCTCTCTCTTCCCGGACGGCTAGCGGGGATTTTCTGCAGTCACAGCAGACGCCGCAGTCTCGTGCGGCAGAGGGCAGGGGCAGGCAGCAGAGGCCGCGGGACTCTCCCGGCAGCGGCTGCGAGGAAACACAGCCCGGGGGAAAACGTGCCCTTTCCCGTGGGGAGAAAAGGTTGAATCCAAGCTCACCAGTCAGGAGAAGAGAAAACAGGGCACAGTTGGATTCCCTCTGGTCCCAGCCGAAAAGCAAAGAGCAGCCTCTCCTCTCAGCGTCCGAACCACGAGAACGGGAGAGCCGTTCCAAGGGCCGGGTGTTCCCTTACCCTGCCTCGCCCAAGCCCACCTTTTGTCTTCTGATTGCTCTAAACATCTAACTATTTGTTGCTTAGTAACAGGAATGGTAAGAAATTCTCAACCCCCAACACTGTGGAAACAAAAGCTCTGATGACACTAGGCATGAAGGCAGGTGTAGATCTGCATGGTGCATTGACATCTGTCTACACCCTCATCTCTGACTAGCAAGAAAGAAAATTCAAAAAGATTTGAAGGAATTTTTATATCTTTAGTTAATATTTTTGAACTTGTATGAAACCACATTTCACAATCTCCAGATTGAGCTTTTTTTTAGCTCTACTCAATAAAGATAGATGTAATATAATCATAATGCAGTTGTCAAGTTATGGTCAAGATTAATTTGACCCAGGAACTATTTAATGTACTTAGCAACTGAATCTTGTGTGATGGAAATCAGTAAATATTCATGAATACTGATACAGGTATAATTTACAACAAGCAAGAATCTACACCCTCAAGCCTCTTCTTTGAGAAAAAAAGATAGCCCTGCAGCCATTTCACTAATGAGCCTAATTCTTCATGCACAATTGGTTCATTTTACTAAAGTTCTGTGAAAAGAATGGCTAGGCCAGCATAGCCACTGTAGCTTTTCCTTAATGAATAGAGCCTAAAGTGCTATGGTTAAGACCTTATTTAATTAAACATTAATCTCTTTATTTACTGCATGTGTAACTTAATTACAGAACTAATTTTAGAGTAATTTATCATTTATGGATTATGAAATAAAAATAAATCTGATTAATCACACTTTAATCAAACAAGCAATTCATCAATTAATTCAGCATATCACACCTACTCCACAGGTCTCTAATTAAGACTTAAAAATTTTTAGTTCAAAGTAAAATAATGCCTTCAGTGATATCTTGGCGTCAAACTTCAACATCTATCTCTATGTTTTGACAAACAGATTGTATTTCAGCTAAGATGAACAAGCTTTTCAGATATCGTTAGGATGCTATTTTCTTTCTAAAGAAACTAGTCAGAGGTGCAAAATTCATTTCTTATTAATATTTTTTGTATTTTAATTTCTCATTAACACCTTAAGCTAAGCAAACATCTCCTGCTGTAGCTGTTTGCTCTGATTTCTTCCCCATGCAATAAACCATATCCCATAAAGTCAAAAAAAAATGTTCAAAAATTCCAAATGGTGATAGTTATTTGTATTCTACAAAACTATAAAGCCACTTTCTTGATTCCAAATTACCATTGTTATATCTCTTAGAAGGAATGTTATGTCACATTTCACAGACTCCCGATTTACACTGTGCTCACTGAAGTTATATGTTTCGAATCACAAAAAAGCAAACAAAAAAAACCCCCAAAAACCACAACAAACCACAAAAAGCCCCCATAAAAACCAACCAACCAAAAAAAAATACCCCACCAAGAAAAAACCAAAAAAACCCCAACAACAATTATTTAGAAAGTGGTCAGAAAAAAAGTGTTCTGAGGCATAAATTAAGTCCTTCTTGGGACACAAGTTAATCTGACAAAGCCCCACTATCAATTTTGGTATTCACATCAGTATGTGCTATCAGGATTTATTAAAGGGGTTTTATTTTCATCATTAAGTTATGAGAACAAAGTCAAACACAAATTTCATATAGTTGCATTATTACTAAACACTCACTATTAACATGTTTACAAAAAAATAATTTAATTCCTAAAGCAAAACAGTTTTCATTGTTTTCTTTTATTCCATTTAGCAGCCATCCTAGTATACATCTTGCAAATGTGTTATTTAAAGGTACTGTAGCAAAGGCTGAGGCAATAACAAAACTTGAAGTAATAAAGTTTAATTGATATACTGCTTTGTTGATGGGAGTTGAAAAATTATTTTTTTCAAATAAAGCGAATTTTCCTTAAATCTTTCAATTTCACTAAGCTGAGAGAACTCATTTATATTATTCTGGGTAAAAGAAACGAGTGGTATGTCATTGGCGGGGGCGTAAATAAGGAGAAGGTGGCAAATTAACAGTCAGTACTAATACAAATTCAAATAGATTAGAAATACCTTCAGCTGGCATTTCCTGTTAAAAATTTGGTGTGATATAGAAGACTCAAGTGCTAACTAGATCTTTATTTCTATAGAACTGTTATTTTCAGACCTTAATTGGAAGTACTGACTAAATAATGTAAACATGAATGTGCATTTCATATAGACAATAAACTGTGCTGTATCAAAACTTCCTGGGAGAAAAGAAATTAAGATGATTTGAATATACATTTCCCTTCATGAGTTATTTTAAGGCCAAATTCAGACCTTCAATAAATACTGATTTCAACAGACTTGCACTTCCTTATATTAAGCTCAAAATATGCCCCATCTGGCTCTTTCAAAGACCAGAATTAAAGTAAAAATAACAATAAATTTAAAAGACAGTAGAAGTCTACATTATTTGTCACTAAAAGATTAATAGATGTTATACCCTACTTAACAGTATTTGGGGTTCTACTGAGCTTTAATGACCTATTGTTTTCCATGCTATAGATCCATCATTGAAAAGCCATGGATCTTAGCTCTGCAGCCAGACAGCCTGTTCAACAGACAGATCAAACTTGTGCAAGCTATTGTTTAATAGCTTGGGTTTAACCTGGCTGCCAACCAAGCAGCGCAAGTCATCTTCCTTTTGTAAGACAGGTCAGGGGTGCAAAATTGCACTGAAGAACATTTTTGATAACGAGCCTTCCATAACGTCCACTGCTGTGACTCTGACTTTGTTTTTTTCCTTTTGGTGCACAGGCTGATTGGATATTTTTCCTTCCTAGAATCCTTACTGATTCCAAATAAGGAGCTAGGTAGGCATTTCTAAATGTACCTTGTAAGATTTAAAGCAATGGATAAAACACACAAATTAAAGTTTATTTCTATCATACCAACAGCAAACCCAGAAATTCAAAATTTAAGAAACAATGCATGTAAAAGACATATATTAAAAAACTTGCTTAGGATTGAGAAATATCCCCATATTTAGCATTTCTACTCATCTGTCTTTCCAGTTTCTAGGTCCTCTGACTCTTCTAAAAATTATGTCAATCATTTAATTTTTTAATCCTTCTGGTACTACTCATTATTACTGAGGAACTGTAATGTTGTAGTTTTATTAGTAGAGCCTGTACTACTAACAGAGACTTCACCATCATTTATACACATTTACACACATTAGCCCTTTCTCATTTCCAGAGTTACCTGCAAACACTCTGTCAATGGGCAAGAGTCAATGGTGTCTGTCATTAGAGAAACTTCTAGCCAGTTTTAGGAGGAGTGCTTTCCCTTACTGTCCTTCCCTACGGCTTTTGGATAGCTGTCATCTTGTTTGCCTCAGCAGCTGATCAAACACATAAAACCACTGAAATTAAAAGACTGATACCTCCTTGAGGTTTCCATTTCCTTTTTTTCCATTGCAGTGAAGTGTTGTATTTGTTCCTTAATTATATCATAAGCACTCTTTGTGGCTTCTCGCTTTCGAGTTCAGGCGGCACGCCCCAAAGCCACACAGACAGGGCGAGCCGCCACACCACTCACCTGCCGGGTGTGCCCTGGTAGAGAAGCTCACTTGTCGCTGTTGAGCCGCTAGCTGAGAGAAAAACCCAGGTTCTCAGGCAAGAAAAGAGAAAAGTGCGTTTATTATTTTGATTTCCATATATATAGAGTTTTCAGAGGTCACCCAGATTGGTCAGCCAGAAACCTCCCCCTAGGCCTAATTGGCCAGGTCTGAACTGCCCTAATCTGGAGACGCTGTTTGCAAAACATCCAAACTTTATCTTTGTTTATGAAACGTAGCAAAAATGTTCTCACGAGAAAGACCTGTGCTAGCCACACTCACTGACCGGTCTGCGGAGTCCCTGGGGGACGGAGGCGAGCAGGAACCGAGGTGGGACAGAATAATGTATGACACGCAGTCTGCAGGCTTCCAGGGATTTATTTGAGGGTCTTCGGGTGAGGGTCCAGGGACGGCGAGAAGGGACGAAGAGACGGAGACGGGCTGAGGGCTGGAAGTCCGGAGGCTGCGAGCCCTGAACAGCCAGTGACAAAGGGTTATATGGGGAAGGAAAAGGGGAGTGGTTTGGTGCACAGACCAACTGGGACAGTCAGAGGGAAGAGGGACAGGGACACAATTCAAATGAACCAATGATACACAACTCAAGAGGGAACAAAGGAGAAGTCTCTAGAAATAATTTCTTCAACCGCAGGGGCTCATGGTTGGTCTGTCACAGGCCCCTGCAGCTGGTCTCTTGAGCACTAGAACTTGCAGGCATGCACCGCAACAACTCTTCAGCAGAGATTACATTTTACTTTGCCAAACCTGTTGGCTCTAATCTTGCTTAGTACCTTATATGGTGAAAAAACTGCTGTTATAATAACAATAACACAGATGATGGGGTCTGGGATGATTCTTGACACTAGCAGATACACTTTTTGGTGTGGTAATTTTCCAGTGACATTTTCACAACAGTTTCTCATGATAGCTAGATAGATTAAAGGTGATAGCATTAGGAGATAATATTTTAAATAAAAGATAAAGAAGCCATCCAGATATCAGTGGAATCTGTAGCTACATTCCAACAGAAACATAAGGAATGAATTCCTGGTACATTTTCAGATTGGGAGAATTAATCTCACATATCCAATATGTGCAAAACTCTCTATAATTTCCTTTTTTTTTTTAAATAGAGACTGGTCGTGTTTCTGAAGTACTTCTTCAGCTTTTCATGAATACTAAAGTATCATTTAGTTTTCAGCACTCTGGAAATTTAGCCTTGGCAACTCAGATGAGCACTGAGTAAAGGTTTTAAAATGCCACTGTGTATTTTTCAACATATTTATATTTTTTTTTTTAAAAGATGCCCATAGAACACTTATAAGAAACTATGACTCCCAGCAGAGTACCCAAGTCAATACATTGTTATGTAGGTAGAAATCCTTCTTCTGTAACATAAAGGAAGATATTTGTCTTCAAAAGAAATAAACCTCTGTGCTCTGAATCCCAAAACAAGATCATGCGTGGTTATTCAAACATATGTATTGAATACTGAGTCATCTTATGTTGCCGGTCTAGCAATGATACACCATTGCTCTGAACATAAGTTATCAGGAGGTATCTCACCCTTCCATGGATCCATACTTTGCTATGATGTGGCTGAAGCCAAGTACTGAATGTTCAGCCAAATGCTTTGGACCTCATTCAGATTTTAATTGCAGGCAACAAATGAAATACCACTTGTAATTAATTATGCTTGTTTCCTTTTTGGATGTACACCTCAAGCCTATATGATTCAGGCAATGTTTATATCTCTAACTGGATCAGTCTGATTAAAATCTTTCCATCCGTTATGTTTTACTTATAATTCTATGTCATGGAAGAGGCAATTTTTGCCAATGAAATTAGTAGCTTGATATACACGTCAGAATAAAAAAAATATGAGATCACCCATAAACTATAATTTCTATGGATTGAAAAAGAATTTATAAAATGGGATAAGTTTAAAAAAATATTTATCTCAAATAATTTTTTCTATGAATTATAAAATTGTCTATCATTCATTGTTCTGCGCATTAAAAATTAAATATGCCATTGGATTAAATTTTATTATATATAAAAGTAGGGACAATGTAAATTGAGTGATTTTTTGCAAAGAAAAATAGTAGATGAAGGCATCGTTTCAAAATTAATTAAGACAATTTTCTAATAGAAAAGATAATGATTTTGCAGCATTTAGTGTCAGATGCTTTGGAAGCTATAGAAGATTTTGAATTTCAAGTAACTTCCAACTTAAAATCCTTCAGAGAAACTGGAGAACCTTGTAGCCCAAGCATTAGAAAGGAATGAATTCTTTTTTCTCATTGAAACCAAATGTACATTTTGATGCTGATTTTATTGGATACATAGCTTTCATGCGTCATAGATTAAACCTTCAGAGATCCAAGCAAATATTGAGAACCAGATTGTGACTTTGCTGTCTGATGATAAACTTTGTATGTAAGATTCATATTGACTGTGTTTTCTATCTCTTAATGAGAGACAATTAATCAGCTGAAATTCACACTTCATTCATCTTGCAGTTCAAGTCTTAAATGGGACCAACTAGGTAATTTTGCAGTACTTGCAAGAAAGTCATGCAGAGAAGTTCTCCTTGTGGATCTTTCCTTTTATATTCCTCTGTAAAAGCAGAAGAAGACAAAGAAGAACAATAGAAATTGATATAATGCTTCTTTTAATATTGCTGAAAATAATTCAGAAAATTTACATACAAACATCATTCTCTTGTTCTTTCTGTCCTACAAAATTTGTTCCTTCTGTCTGCAAATCTTGGAAAGACAAATATTGACTTTCAAAATATAATTTACTCTTGTGTCAGTATCTGCAGAGGCATGTAGGGCCAGAGAATTTCAGAAAAGGCCATAGTTGTGCCTCTTGGGGTTAGGATGATTTAAATGAAAATTTCCAGTGTAATTAATTTCTCTCTGCTGAGAAGGACTTGAGGGTGCTGGTGGATGAGAAGCTGGACATGACCCAGCACTGTGGATTTGCAGCCCAGAAGCCAAATGTATCCTGGGCTGCATCCAAAGCAGTGTGGCTAGCAGGGCCAGGGAGGGAATTCTGAGACCTCAACTGCAGTGTTGCATACAGCTCTGGGATTCCCAGCACAAGAGCATGGACCTGTTGGAGTGAGTCCAGAGGAGGTCACCAAGTTGATCACAGGCCTAGAGCACCTCTCCCGTGAGGACATGCCAGGAAATTTGGGGTTGGGGTTTTTCAGCCTGGAGAAGAGAAGGCTCTGGGGTGACTTTATTGCATGCTTTCAACATGTGAAAGGGGCCTATAAGAAGGCTGAAGTGAGACTTTTTACAAGGGTGTGTAGTGATATGGCAAGGGGGGATGACTTTAAACTGAGAGTAGGTTTAGAGTAGATATTTGGAAGAAATTCTTCACTGTGAAAGTGGTGAGGCAGTGGAACAGTGAAGTTGTGGATGCTCCATCCCTGAAGTGTTCAAGTACAGGTTGGATAGGGCCCTGAATCTGGTCTAGTGGACTGGCCCTGCCCATGGTGGGGGGATTTAAAACTATATGATCTTAAAGATCCCTTCCAACCTAAATAATTATTTGATTCTATGATTCTATTTGTTGGAATTTATTTTCAAAAAGTTACAACTGTTTTGAAAGAAGTCATAGTCCTACAAAATTCCTTGCTTTTCTACATCCCAGTGATATTTTATTTTATGCCCTTTCAGTAGGAAATAAACACTTTTTTTTTAACACCAATGATAAGCAGACATTTGATGTACAGGTGCAGCACAGAGATGAAATTTACTTCTTTTTCTCTATCCATTAATTCCATAACCTTTAGTGTGTGATCATTATCCAGACACCCTGGGCAGAAAAGGACTGCTTCATTTACTTGGAATGCAGCTGACTGTCTAATTTAACATTGCATAGCTAAAAGCAAGCTCTAACCAGCATTAAAATTATCTGTCTGTTTCTCTGTTGCTTTCTTTTTAAAGCCACAGTTAAAAACTATGAATAATATATGAGGAAAAGTAAACCTTCTTCATGGAAACTTGTGTGTCACGTTTCAGATATGCATTCCAATAATACTGGGTTCCCCTTTGCATTGTGCATTATTAGTAGTGTCTTGGGGACAATATCAAAACAGACAAAAGACTTCGCTGCAATTCATCATTCTTTGAGTTGCCAATTGTTGAAAAGGAAGTTGATCTTTTACAATTCTAAGAACCAGCTCTGGAGCAGAATGTTCTTGCATTTGAAGAATAAAACACTTTTTTCCCCCTGATTAATTTGTCACTTAATACTGAAGCCATTAGTCCACATTGGTACCAACTGGCATTGTTTTTGTTACATTTATTCCTTTTATTGGAATATGCTTTAAGAAAGATCTGTTCTTTCAGGCATTTATTGTACCTCTTTTAACATTTCTGTATGATTCTCTATTTTGATCCGGGTTAGGGTCCAGTGGGGTAGATTAGAGTCCTGAAGAGGTAAAGAAAAATTAGATTGACAAAGAGAGCCCTATAAATTGTCTTGTATGAAAAGGGCAGGAAAGGGTATTTTGTCCCATTGAACCTATGTCACTTGGTATAAGTCATTAAATACTAATTAGGATGAGGACATTAAGGGTGATACACTGAGACTGTTGTAATTCAGAGAGTAAGTGACTTCTTACTTTATATTAAGAAATCCAGAGCACATTCCAGTTCTGCTTTGCAGCAGTATATTCCAGCTGGTGGCAAGTCTAATTATTTTAGATAATCATATCTCAGCAGAAAATTCTGCAGTAGACCTTTATGTATGTGTACACATATAACACCAAGTTCTAAGAAAAATTCTGGGGGATGATTCTGGAGAAGGCAAGAGTATTAATTGTGATACACTGGAAGACAGAAAAAGAACACCACACATTTAAATATCTAATTATTCACAATAGACTTCTTTTTAGAGACTTTTTTTTCTCATCAGCATCTGACAGTATCTTGTAAAATAAGAGATGCCCATCTCTTTTTCAGCCTTTCAAGAAGCACAGAGACTTTGTGCTGAAGTTTGAGGTAGACCTCAGTAGCTTGTTCTCTATTAATGGTCCTGATGGAGAACTGAGTTTTTTGGTACCTCTTGTGTTACTCAAATACAGTTCCACACTTTTCAGTGTACAGAATAAGATTGCTTATTCTGATATTGTTATGGAATTTCAAGGAGCTTTGTCATTTAACTGAAAAATTTCATTACATTGTTTTGACTCAAAGAGCTGCATCACAGCTGTTTTGAGTCAAAACAGCTGTGATGCAGTAGAATTTAAATCACTAGAGACCTGCATGTCTTTACAAAATACTTACTGGTTTTGATTTATTTTTTCCTAAAATCTGATAACATCTGTTAAATTATTTAGTTCATCCAGGAATTTGATACACAAATTCTGCAACAGTCTCCCTATCTACCATGTGGATAACTACTGTATCACAGGTTTTCTCCATAATTCAAATGAGGTCAGCTTTTGTAACTTCACTTGCCTTGTCAAAAGTGGACATGACTTTTTTTTTTAAAGACCTGTTCAATTGATAGACTTGTTCACCAGATTACTCATGATGCAATGAGATTTTGATGTTTGAAAGACAGCACTGAGTACTGAAGTGTTTGTGTTCACTACACTGTATACACATTGTTATGTACAGGAGCATACAAAATGATGTTGAGGGAAAAATAGCAGGTCATACACACTACTTGACATTAAAAAGATGTTTAAGACTAGATGTAAGATACTGCTGCTGATCATCTTATGGGAGACGCAGAGACACTTCCTGAGTACAGGACTTTGAGTTTAGGCTCACTGCATAATGTGACAGTGATCAGAAATGCATTCTCATCAGATACTTTTTGGCAGCACAATATGCAAAATATGTCAGATACATTAACAGGCTGAATTCAGTCAGGCCGCCAGCATATTAAAAATAGTAATACAGATAACTAGAAATTATTACAAGTTTTGGTGGAATGAATTTTGCACTGAATACCTGTTCCTAAAGCTACCTTGAATCTAGAAGTAACTTTGGAAATTTTTAGGAGATAAAGTATGAGTAAAGATAGATCACCCAGTTGTTACTAAGTTTATTTAACACTTACTAGAATATGCCATTAACAGACTTGAACTCTCTCTACCATAACAAAGTCCCTAAAACTGAAATGTCAATTTGGTATCAAAATCCATAGATCATGTTTTTTTACTAATCGTTTTGCTCTTCATTAATTGTCTTTGCTATTAACATGTTGCTGTTATTATCAGTGAAATACATTAGATTCCCATTCTCTAACCCATTATTACAATGTCTTCTGTGTGAGAGCAGAGGAAAACTTTGTTATATCTATAAAACAAGGAAGTCCTTTTCTCCGCTAAGGAAAATGAATGCTGCAAATAAAAGTAAGCTCATATTAAAAAAAAAAAAAAAAAATGCATGGACATCTTATCTGAAAGCTTATGTTATCCTCACATTTCTTATGTCCAGTAAAATGTTATTTTCATTCTCCACCAACTATGGTTTTGATTGCCTGGAGAATAACTTTCCATTTTCTGACTACATCAGATTCAGAGTCAGAAAACCTGTTATTCTCTAAATTTGGAAAAAAAATCAATATAATCACAAGAAACATGTATGTTAACTGCTGGGGATATTTGCTACAAAGGTACTTTTTTTCTTGGAAGCTGAGTGTGATATATTGGAAAGATGTTATAGTATATTATTTACCTTGAGAAACACAAAAACTTTTACCTTTAAATTCACTATTGCCTTTCAATGCTCCATGATAAGCCCTGATACTGGCTGCAAAATTCTAGTAGCACATACTGTTTCCAAATATACATTTTTATTTTCTGGAAATGCTTTTCTTGACATATGAGAAGATTCTAATTAACATGGTTTTCTCTGTGTGAAAGTATCTTAAACAATTTCCTAACTCAAAAATGTCTTTGTAAGCTTCTGCCTGCCCACAAGTGCAAAAGCTGGTATTTGTTTTCTGGTAGCAGGCAGGGGAATCATAGTTTTTTGCAGAGCAGGAAAGAATCATTAAAATTGCAACAGAAGAGCCTCACCAAAAAATCTCTAATGGCACATATGTTTATAGATTGAATGTTCATTCAAGTTTTCATCCTCTGATACAGGATCCTTAAGAGACTATTTCTACAATGAAGAGTTCTTCCTAGAGCCCAATTCTTATCAACTGTGATGACTATTTACGATTTGTTTCTGGATATTCCCTCATGAAAGGCACAGCTGGGAATAAAGCTATTGTAAGCCTGTAGCTCAAGAAATGTTATTATCATCATTGAAATTGTCAATACCAGGGAATTGGAGAGAAAAACTCTTTAGCAACTGAGACACCAGCAAAAACCTGTGTCTTCAAATAAGCATGCATTTGTTGCATTCAATTAATGTGTAATCTATCTTTAACAACTGAGAATTGAATGTTAAGAACATATAGTAATGGAGCAGTAAGTATATGATAGAATTTTGGTTCTGATAGCTGCAGTCTTTGCTAAGAACATATAGTAATGGAGCAGTAAGTATATGATAGATTTTTGGTTCTGATAGCTGCAGTCTTTGCTGATTCTTATTTTCCAAGATCAGGAGAGTCATAATCTGGGGAACCAGGCTGAAATAAGGCAAAAGCAAAGGGTTTATATTCCCTGGAACCCAAACTCCACTGCATGTCACTGGTACCTATAAACACTTCTCCACAGGTCAAGATCTGCCTACCATGAAGAATGACTTGTTGCTTTCATAAGTTAAAAAAACAGATGGCTCTAATTTCTGGGATCTGGGTAGTATCAGCTCATTCAGGTGTGTGTTTACATTTGGGTACTGATCACTTGACTCCCTCTCAGAGCTACAAGATGAACACCATTATCTTTGTCTTATGATCACTAACACATATCAGCTGTTTTATTTTCTAATTTGGACTAGAATTATAAACTCCCAACCAGTGTTGGAACAAAACTCCCTTCATAAGAAGAAGATATCTGTGGGCCTGTTAGGTTTTAAAGATCATTTGCTTCGATCACCAAAGGAACACAAGTTCTTCTGGCTCCATAATAAAAAGGAAGGGGATATGAAATCACTTTCTGAGTAAATGGTCCTGTTTAGGTTCATTAGATGACCTTAATTTCTCCCTGAATGGAAGTTGTTCTGAGACTAGCTGACAGTACTTCTCTAGATTAACAAGAAACTTACCAAATGAGTTTTGACATTGATAGGCACATGAAAATGAATTGCTTCATAGGTTGTCATGACAAAAGTTGCAATATGAAAAAAAAATGAGATTTTCTTTATAGTCGTATTTAAATTCTTTAAATTCTTGTGAACAGAACGAAGGGAGGAACTAATTTATGTAGTACAAATATCTAGCATAACTATTAAAAAATGCCCTGAATTTTTATTTAGAAAGTTGATAATAAAAGGGCATATGAAGCTACTGTTTACTTAAAAATCTATATTTAAGTAAATTGACTTCATGTCAGTATTAGTAAGAGAAAAATACCTTTTGAAGACTGCATTCACACAGAAAATTAAAAATACAGATTAACACCCACCTATATGTTGGATATATGATTTATTGCATGGATACAGTTTAGAAATAAGCATAAAATGCCTTCATATGAATAACATTACATAAAATGGAGGAAAATTGTGAGAAAATAAATGAATTTTAAGACTTATCTAAACTCATTCTGAAAGTGCATGTAAAGTTATTGACCTAATCAAATAGAGGCTAGGCAAGTACTGAAGTTCATTTCTTCTGTCCTGTAAATATCAAGACAGATACTTTGTCCTAAGCAAAATGACCATGAGTGCCTAGCTATAATTACTTACTGCAGGTTTTCTCTGAATATGTCTTGAGATAAATGTAGTGATTAATTACGTCATTGAAGTTCTGTCTAAAAGGCAAGTATATAATTTAAAATAGTTACCCAGGTTTCTTCAATGAGAAAACAGATGTTTCCTGGAAGTACGTTGGTTAACTAATTTGGGGAGAAGAAACTGGCCACTGAAAAGTCTTATTTCTATTGCAAGGTTGTAGAGAGAGTTTAGAGTAGTTGCTAAGAACATAGATGAGGTTTCTTGCTCTGGGAATGGTGGCGAGCCCAGAAACCCCACAAAAGAAGGCTGCCACTGCGAGCCTCCCACGCGAGTCCAGACTGGGCACTGCCAGGGTGCCGCAGACGGGAGCGAATTGCCTCCGAGACGGAGAAAAGCAGGAGACAAGGCGATTAAGGAGATGTAGTCCCTGTGTTCTCAGAATCCAGGGTTTATTGAGGAGCGGCAGGACGGCAAGGGTGCGTGGAGTCGGTATGGGTCAGAGGGGTCTGGATTCTGGAGCGTGCAGAGCGCAGAACAATAGAGAACATGGGGTTAAGAGGGTGTCCAGGATGGGAGGAGTTTGCATGGGAGAGCCAACCAGGACGCGGGGGATGCAGGATTGACAGGGAAGCTAGGGAATGGGGGTACAAGGAGGGAGGGTACAGAACTTTGAAAACCAATAGTAAAACTTGGGTAGAAGGAACAGAGTAGAACATTCTAGTTTTTAACTCCAAATAGGTTAAAGAGGAGGAGAAATCCAAAAACCAATACTCTTGTTCCCTGATGCATACTGGGGAGGCTGGCTGCAAGGTGTCTTGGGGGAACATCTTTTTGTCACCCTGAGCTAAAGGTCTCTTCAGATCCAAGGCCCTTCATCAGGTATATCTGCCTCCAAGCTCATCTGAGCTAAGGTCATTGCAACATATAAACTTTAAATATCTGTCTATACGTTCACTGAATATCACACCAAATATTTAGAGTTTCCACAAAAAAATTTAAAAGATCCTGCCAGTAATTTTTGGTGTGTGCTTCATTCTATAAATATTGTGTCTTCCATATAAAGCTTCTATGTATAGGTCCCTCAGCAACTGAGCTAAAGTTTAAAAATAAAATTAATTTTATCATGAAGATAAATTATTGACTAGTCAGATAAACTTTCCACAGAAGTAAAGGTAATGCTAGGGGCTAATAAATAAATAGAACCACAGAACTTTGGTTTCAGGCAATTTCACCCTATCTATCATAAACCTTGGAGGCAAAATGTAACAGGTATGATTGATATGACAAGCAATTGCTTTGTGACCCACTAAGCAAATAGATCTGTATAAAAATAACTCATGTCAATAGTAGTATCCAACTTATGGCCACTGTATTATTCTAAAAGTAAAATAAAACACACTGGTGGTAATAAATATCATCTGAGTGCAACATGATAAATGCAATGTGCCTCTGAAATCCAAATACCTGTCTGGAAAAACAAACAAAACAGTAAAAGTAAGATTGTGAGTTTATTGACTTCAGAAAATAAAACCACAAAAATATATTCAATATCATACTGTCATTACACCCCTGTGACCGGTTGTGTATCATATTTAGAAACTATTGGGAATGTCTTAATGCAAGTGGACTGATCACTTCCCTATTCCATACTTGCAATTCACTGTTTCTATCAAGTCTCTGTTCTATCTGCCTTCCAAAAAGCCACTGAGACTCCCTTAGAATGAATGCCGGACACAGAGCTGCTCAGAGTTTAGTGGCCTGTGTGCAAGGCTCATTTCTTTATCCTGGGTTTGGTCAAAAAGAGACAAGAATGAAATATTTTTCTTTTCTTAATTCAAAGTCCAGCTTTAAATAAAAGATAAACTGGAATAAAATTTTCTAGTTGAGAGACACTGACACTATTTGGTTTTGCCAGAGATATATTTTTTCCATATCAAGTTTTGCAGTTTCTCCTTTTACCCTTTTAGACATGACTATTGTCTAACTGCTAGGGGTTTTGGTTTGTAGGGACTGTGTGGGGCAGTCTCTTCTGTGATTCTTTTTCTTCTTTTCTTCCTTTGTATTTTATGCCCTGTAGTTCACAGGGTTCTTTAGAAGACAATGTTCAGTTACCCACCAGATAAGGAAACATCTTCCTGCTCATTTTGGAACATTTCCTATCTTAATCAATTTTTATTTAAAGGCATATGACACAGAAATTGAGAACAGATATTGTTCCTCGGTGCAGCCTTTCTGCATAGATGAAGTGAAAGAATTCTGAAACACAGAATTTTGTAGAATGAGAAAACATGGTGTGATACTTACCAAGATTTATTGCTGTCTAAATTGTCAGAACATTATATATTGATTCCTTGCTTAATAAAAATGGAATGAAAAATGAGGACAGCAACAAACACTGGAATCAGAACAGAAGATTTCAAAACGAAGTACTAAATGTTTTTAAGTATGCAGCACAAAGAAGAAATTGCAGCAAATTAGTTCCAGTCATTTGCTTTTACTCTCTTTGAAAATAGACAAAACCATTTTCAAAAATTAGGCTTCAGGAGAACTCTACAATTTTTTCTTTAGCACAGGCTACCTCAGTAACATCATGCCATTTTTATTAGACAGACATGCATGGCCCATGAATTATTTAATTCACACTTATTATTTTGATTGAAGGCATAATTTCTTCCTTGAGAGAATACTAATTAAGATATTCATTTAAAAGGCATTCCACAAAATCTGTTTGAAGTTTAAATTTAGATATTTCAGATCAATAGAACATAAAATGGCTATGGCATTATTTACATAAAATAATATATTTAGAAATAAGCATTATTGAAAGATTACAAACAGAAGAAGTTTGAATAGCTAACCATTGCTTTTGTTAAATGAATGTCAATGTTCCTGTGGCCTTTTCTTCTCAGCTTCTTTACATGCTCCAAAATTCATAAAATGCTCAAAATATCCTAGAATTTATAAAGATTTAGGTCCTGATCTTAAAACCAACTCTTCGTATATTACTGTTCACTGCAAATGAAAGTCAAGAAGTCATTTTCTATTTCAAAATTATTTTCTTCTCTACAGTTGCACATTTTGAATAGCAATAAAGGTATATGCTTTCTCTTGAAGCTTCTCATTGGTATCTTTCAGTCTGTGTATTTTGATATTCCAGAAAATCTTGAATGACATTGAATGTTTTCTTTAGGGCACTAAACCTTAACTTCCTCTTGACTGTTCGTGGGAGCTTAGAAACATAGTTCACATGTAGACATTTAGACATCTAAACTTAGATATCTGAATTTGGAGCTGAATCTCAATTACAATCTAAGAAAAACTGAAAAATCACTAACTAAGTAAACAAACAAATAATTACAAATAAAAAAGTAAAGGAAGATCCAAACTAATAATCTATTTCATAAGAGATGTTAAAATGGATTTTCAGGAAAATAAGACATACATAGACAAAATAGAGAAACTAATTATTTTACATGTCTGAAATTCATAATTAGAGCTTACACATGTTGTTTATATGCTGTCTTGCATGGTGGACAGGAATTTTATGAGTTTTTGCAGTTTGATAGAGTTTAAGATAGCTAGTTCCCCAAGACTTAGTCCCGTTCGCAAGATTCTTTGATATCTGGCCGATTTGTCTAAAAATACCATTTATTTGACACAGAACATAACAAACATACAAACATAGAACAGATTGACACACATAAACACACAATGAATACATAATTGCAACACTACAATAGTTAAAAATGCAATTGTGAGGGAAAACCTTGCTTGAACTATAAAAATAGTTTAAAATGCAAGAAATGCTTGCTTGAGCTAGCTGAAATGCAAGTTAAGAAAGGTACCTATAAGTTAGCCGGAATAATACAATTTAGGAAACTCAAATGATCTTACCAAATCCAATTTTTGGAGCTGGGGATGCATTAAGATTTCCTCACTCAATCCCTCGGGAAGTAACCACAGAGCCTGCGTCCAAGCTCAGGGGAGAAAGCTTTTACTTCACTCTCCAATGTCCATGTAGAAAGCTTCTGCTTTTGCTGAGATTTTCGTGGTGTTTTATAGAGAAAAGAGTGTGTATTTGTGGTCACTTGAAAATTCTTCACATTCTCTCAGTGTCTCACCTTGGCCTTCCAGGCGCCGGGACTAGATAGCCAGGATCAAGTTTATCAACTTAATCTGAGCCATTCATCTCTAGCCAGCGATCAGGGAGAGAGAGAAGGGGGGGGTGTTTGTCCTGCCACATATGCTATGTGAAGTTTGCATATTCATCACCTGACTTATTGCTGGAGAAACGGCTGCACTACCTTTAAAAGGTATTCCTATCTCTCTAGAACTTTGTGAAAGCCACAGCTTTTGTTCTTGCTTAACATAACCACTGCATTTAAACTTGGATTTTAAAAGGTTATAGGAAAGTGATTAAACATATCCATTTTGATATTGGTTTAAAATTTACTGCACGTTTCATGCCTTTACATTTTTACATGCAGGTTAAATGGCTAGGAGTAGCTTTAATAACCTGTACTTATTTACTGACATATAGATTGGCTAATAATCTGAATTTTCATGTTTTCATCAGGTTTTTCAAATAGACAGACCAACTCTAACATTTCAAAGACTGGTATTCCCTTTTCTGTCTTATATTCTCTTCACCTAAACAGATGAACCAATATGTGATATGCCATTTTATTATGTCTCTTATTTATAATAGCTGATTTTTAATCATGATGTCACTTAATCATGATGAAAGTACATAATAGCCTTCAATACTGATGTACGTAGTTTTCTGTTTTCTGTCTTTTCATTAGGCAGTTGGTTAAAAAAAGCAAGCATAAAAAACATTAAATAGAATCAAGCAGGAGTGTTAATTTCCTTAGTGTTTTGACATCCTTGCAAATCATACCTTTGCCTTTTTTCCTCCTGGTTTTGTTTGCGATTATCTCTAATTGAAAACAAATAAAATTATCCATGTCTCACACACTTGCCCAACCCATATTTTCAATGACCAAAGGACACGAGTGAGTAATGAAAAAATAAATTCTAAAATACTTCAACAGGAATTTAATAAGTTCACATTTGCAAAACTGTTTCTCTGCAGCTATTAAAGGGGTGCCTACAGGCAAGTATAACAGAAATCTAAAAGAAATATAATCTGTTCTCTATAACAATTATCACTGGCATTGTGTCAATAGGTATACTTTGTTACCATTTTTAGTTCTCTTTGTAGTGTAAATGATGCAAGAGTGAGTACTCCTTTTTTCCTCTATTATGTGAAATAGCATTGTTTGTTCAGCCTAAATAAAAGAGAAGAAAGAAAATCTTTTAATTCCTGCTGTAGGACACTGCCAGGTGTGCCATTGACTGATGTAACTCTATTTCAGTATTTTCATTAGAAATTCCAGAGCTTGAAGAAAAACATTTGAAAAACGAGTTTGAAAATATAACTTTTAAGATCCTTGAGAGGGAGAAAACCAAGCAGTCATAACAAGAAAGTCAATTATTAATCTTAAATTTCAGCATAACAGGTTTCTCTTGAAGAGAAAGACAGAACAGATACAGTAGTGGAAAGATTTCACAAGTCAACTACTGGTCTTACAAAGAATGATATTTCCATATTCAAAATTGTACTTGAACCTCTCTGAGGCTGGAACTCAGAAATCTCACATGTGAGTGAAAATCTAGTGCCAATATCTAACACTTTTCTAAAGGAGATAATAATATATTTTCTAGCTGTTAATTTTGTGTAAAGACACATGCAGAACAGAGCTCAAACCTTGCAATGAATTACTTAATTTATCTCCAGAAAAAAAGCTTTGTGGCTCATGAAATACTGTGAATATGCTGTAGTTGACAGCCTCAGTCAATTGGAAATAGTAAGAAAAGACTTCAAACAAAAACTTGAAATACTTTGAACTTGAAGTTGCAAAAAAAATATATATGTAAAAGCTATACTACCTACAGACAGTTTTAAATCTTTCTGAAGTCTCAGTATGAAAATTGTGTTTTAATGATGCATGATTTTTCCCTTTCTAAAGGAAATATCAGTATGATTACCCATTTTATCAGAAGAGCATAATCAAAATTTTAAAACGTGAAAATTAAAAAGCAATAATAGAAGAATTAAATTATGGCAACTGTATTAATATACAGTTGTGACATTTCGATAGCTTTAACTATTTCTGGATGGTATTTCATGAATGCATTTTAGCACACATGAGTTGTTTCATAGAATCATAGAATGGTTTTGGTTGGAAGGAACCTTAAATATCATCTAATTCTAACCACCCTGCCATGAGTAGGGATACCACTTGATAGATCATCTTGCTCATCCAACCTGGCCTTGAGTATTTCCAGGGATGCAGCATCCACTGCTTCTCTGGCCAAACTTTTCCAGTGCCTCCCTACCCTCTGAGTAGAGAATTTTTTTCTCAATTTAGTCTAAAGCTCTTCTCTTTTAATTTAAAACCATTCCTCCTGGCCCTATCAATATCTGTCCATGTAAAATGTCCCTCTCCAGCTTTCTTATAGGCCCCCTTAAAATGTCAAAAAGCTGCTGTAAGGTCACCCTGGAGCCTGCTTTTCTACAGGATGAACAATCCCAGGTCTCTCAGCCTGTCTTCACAGGAGATAATTTTCTTTGATAGTTAATAGGCTAAGAGATATACCTAATAGTTTCAGCAAAGTCCTTTGGAACACAGCTGTGTCTTCTGCTCAGAAGATGACCTGTTACTTAATTTGAAATTTGTGCAGATTCAATAAAATCAATGCATCTCAAAATTTTTAAACCTGGTTTTAGGCAGAATACTCTTTTATTTGTTTTGAATTCATTTAATGTAAGAATAGTTACCCACGAAGAGAAGATTTAATTAATTTAAATTTTAATTGTATAGTAATTCATTAAAGCAATTAAAAGAGAAATAAGTTTAATTAATGGGTGATCCTTTCCAACTGCATGCTGAATCCTGGGGGTGTACTAATCTTAATTGGAAGGCCTGTTTTCTGTGGTGTTGTGCTGCATCTTCTTTTATGCAACAATTAATTTAGCTGTTTTGTGGTTACTCTCCTCTTAAAGTGAAAGGTAGAAGGACAACACGTTTTGAAAATTGAGAAATATTGCAGAAAAGGAGGAAAATTCATGGTTCAATTCAGCCCAAGAAAACTGAGAAGACAAACTAATAATCTTAACCAATTTCCATCATTTCAGATATGTCATTTCAGAACTGAACGAGGGCAAACATGCAGCTTGACCATCCTGGCTTTTCTCCTGGTGCAACTTGAAAAACATCAGTAATTGAATTTCACAGCATTACATGAATATATACCAGGACATCATTTCATATAATAGTTTTGGTTATCTTACTCTAACACTACTAAATGTAAGGCTCACCTCTGTCTATGTAGGAGGGAGAAGAGCTTAAAAAATACTGAGTTATCACAGACTTTTTCTTCAAAAATTTCAAATATCTTAGTTATAGACCCACTTCTTACCACAAATCACTTTACTAAATGGGAAATGGGGAGAATGTCTTCCTGTATTACTGCCTAACTCCACCTATGCCATATAAAATATCCCACATCTAAATAGTGTAGCTCCAGTGAGAAAGAGAGTAATATAGATGTTTGCATAATTCCTGATCTAAGAATCTACTGGATAAGCTTAATAAATAAGGGCATATTGCTTTTCCATTTTTCACTTTTTTTCCTTTTGCAAGGCAGTGGAGAGGAGAGGAGAGGAGAGGAGAGGAGAGGAGAGGAGAGGAGAGGAGAGGAGAGGAGAGGAGAGGAGAGGAGAGGAGAGGAGAGGAGAGGAGAGGAGAGGAGAGGAGAGGAGAGAGGAGAGGAGAGGAGAGGAGAGGGAGAGGAGAGGAGAGGAGAGGAGAGGAGAGGAGAGGGAGAGGAGAGGAGAGGAGAGGAGAGGAGAGGAGAGGAGAGGAGAGGAGAGGAGAGGAGAGGAGAGGAGAGGAGAGGAGAGGAGAGAGGAGAGGAGAGGAGAGGAGAGGAGAGGAGAGGAGAGGAGAGGAGAGGAGAGGAGAGGAGAGGAGAGGAGAGGAGAGGAGAGGCGAGGCGAGGCGAGGCGAGGCGAGGCGAGGCGAGCGAGGCGAGGCGAGGCGAGGCGAGGCGAGGCGAGGCGAGGCGAGGCGAGAAGCGAGGCGAGAAGAGAAGAGAAGAGAAGAGAAGAGAGAGAAGAGAAGAGAAGAGAAGAGAAGAGAAGAGAAGAAAGAGAAGAGAAGAGAAGAGAAGAGAAGAGAAGAGAAGGTATTATGCTCATTTCTTCCTTTTTGGAATATATATTACTTTTAAAATCTCCTTTCACATGTTCTGTACAGTATATACATTTCATAGAAGACGAAAAATGGAGAGCATGGAAAAAAATTTCATGAGCTGATTTTTCTCTTTAGAAAGCAGGCCAGTTTTCTCCTCTACACAGAAAAAGGGACCTTCTTGCTAAATAGATGATAGCATATAGCTATTTAATATATCTATTATTCTTAGTAGAATAATATTTATAAAGCATAAACTGACTGTCTTTAGCTTGTCGATAAATGGAGTAGTTTATTCTGGTTTTATAGTCCAAAAGTCTTCAACTCCCCAGCTTAGCAAGTTTCACCTCTGATAAGAACACTATCTTTAATATAGTACTTTCTAACTCTGATAAAAATGTTATTACAATATTTTACAGTATTTTGCAAGATATGGTCCTTAATTCTAACTCAATTCTACTCTCAGCCTTATCAGAGAGAGAAAACTAGTAATTAGAAAGCCAAAGGTGAGAGATAGGCATGTTCACAGTCTTATTTGGAAGTTTTTTTATAGCCTTTTGGAAATTACAGTATCAGTGAATAAACAAGAAAGAAATTGTTTTCGACCTTATAAAGAGACCAGAGAAATGGCCAGAAAAAAAAATTAGTGAATTTATAGCTGGTTTACACTGCCAAAAAAAAAGTGGTTTTATAGCAGGTATACGCTACCAAAACAATATGTGCATTTCAGCTGCAGATTACAGATGTGTACGTGGAATTGTCTTTTAACAACTGAACAGTTACTAGAGTATTTATTCAACTTCCTACACAGAGAAGTAAAATGCAATTTGAGATTCTGTAAGGTATCTGAGACATGTATGTGGGACTAGTATGCGACAAAGGACCTTTAGAAAACTGAGTTTTCTCTAACATCCTGATTACCCATTGGATGCCGTGCTGAGACAATGAATGCAATGTGTCTGTTTCGGATGACAGATTTCTGTACTGACTACATTTTCACTAACTACAGTGACATCCTGGATTCTTACTTTTCGTGTAGATGCTTGCATGAAGATGACTGCACAAATGCGTTAAAAATCTGAAATTCAACTACGAACATAAAGTCAATTAATTTCACCTAATTTTAACTACCTTACAGCTAGTTATCTAACCTACTGGAGTCGTTCATGGATTTAATAATGTACTTATATATATTTAATATCATTAATATTGTTTGATTGGCTGCAGTGTATCTGAGATACCCAGAGGGGACCAGCAGATAAAAAATTTTTTAAAAAGAACTTTCCTCTGCAGTGGCAGTTGGATCTCAGTCAGAATATCCCAGCAAATCTCAGGTGACAAATTTCCAAAATTTAGGCAATGGATCAAGCTGCTATGGCTCCTTCATGATGAATCTGTTGCAATAGTCACCTCTAAATGGTGATGTATCCATTCCCAAAACAACTGGTAATGAAACAAGGGTGTAATTAAGTCCATCTCAGGTAATTCCTTGAAAATAAAGAAAGGAAGTGGTGCTTCAGAAGAGTCATTGACCAGAGAGAAAGAACCTGGAATAAGGATGATTGCTGCTTACTGGCTACAGTTTGGCAAGTACATCCCACTTTAAAATTTTGAAACATGCATGCGCCAAGTCTACTCAGTAGCATATGAAAGGTGTAGAAAAAGCAAGGTGGAATCCTATAGGATGGACAGTCACTTATTCTGTCCATCTATCTCTGAAAAGACCACCCATTACTGGAAGAACACTAATCTTCTATCCTGTCTTTCTGTTAGGTATATGCACATAAAAGGTAAAATACAGGGTGGAAATAAAAATGGAACAGAACAGTTGGTGTGATCAATGCAAAATTTTTGGTGACACTAAGTAGTTAGTTACAGATGAAAGGACTTCTGAGTTCAAGCAGACACTCTTGGAGGTTTTACTTATTTGTGATGTTTGGAAATCTGGAATATTAAAAGATGGATTGAGTTATCCTTTATGAATTCATTTCTTCAAAATGCCAAGAAGTTAACTTTTCTCTTATTACATTTACCATAAACATTGTATGGATGCCTGATAGCACTGATCTCAAAATGAAATGTAAACAATGTTGCTTCAGGGTGAATCTACTTTTCTAATAATTTTCATTACTAACAATGCTGTATTTACTATTGTATTGAATAACTCTAACATACAACTAGGCTAGAGCAAAAAATAAATTCCCAAAGGATGTATGAGATTACTTTCTGAGTTGTAGTTTTGAGAGGAGATTTCATTTGTTTGCATATCAAGTTTTAAGGAGTTTCAGCATTTCAAGTATTATTTCTGTAGTGAATCATCACTTAGTGAAGATTCACTTTGCTGCATGATTGCCATCTGAAATATGGACATCTAATCTGAACTGTTTATGGCATCCTTCTGTATTCACTCATTCCTTGATGGTTTTCAGTACAGTTACTCTATTTTCAGTTAGCTGTGAATTATACATTGAGTAGGTGGCATGTCTTGTCAAACAATTAACAAATAAAACTTTCACTCCCAACCTCCACCACCAAAAAAAGGATCTTTTGAGGAGTTCTGAGACTGGTGCTGTTCATAATGGTAAGAGAAAGACTGGAAATATGAGAAGAAAACAAATACGGGAAGAAAGATTGCAGAGCATATTACATCCATATCTGTTGTAGGGAAAATATTCCTTTAAACATCTCTTCCTTTGGATAGCCACAACCACAGAAAAGTCAGTGCAAGAAATTTATTTCTATTATAAACATTTATCTTCCTCCTGAGCAATTCCTATTAGCCATGCTTTACTCTAGTATTTATGAATTCAACCCATCTAGATATTAATCTGCCTGACAGTGCTAATAACATGTTTTGTAAAATCTTGTTTGTGTGCTCTATAACTGTTATCAAACAAATCCCTATTGCCAGAAGGGAAAATAGTGATACAGATGCAAAGACTATGATGATAGAAGACTTTCTGATGATCATTTACTCTCATACCCTGTAGAACATAGATGATAAGATAACGCTAATTAATTTCCACTTCAAGTCCCACGTTTCGTGTAATTTATTTTTTAAAACAAACAAACATTTGTTCTCAATGTATAGTGTGCAGTAGTGGAGAAACTAATCATTACCCTTGATAACTTGGTCCAATGGCAATTTGCTTTTACTCTGCTTTAGCATCTATAAATTTTTTCCCTGTTTCAGATAGCTAATCAACACAAGCTTGCTTTGCTTTGCTTAATTACAGTTTGCCTTCTTTTTTCCTTTAGTTTCTATCCATAAACTCTGTGCCATATTCATCTTTTATCTACTTGGTTTTACAAACACCCTGTTACACCATACAACGTCCAGGAAATTATGGTATTTTAAGTACAAACCAGTCAAATTTCTTTCATTATTCTCCAGTTTGATTTCAGAAGGAAAAAAGAATACATGGGCAGGCTTTGAAACCACATAGCATTAGATGTAGTTAAGGAATCACTCTTTCCATAACCACCTGTAACAAAAGGGCAAAATATGACTGATATCATAACCAGCTGTGCTTGACACGCTCATCCGCCCGAGCTAATATCAATTTGATCAAAAGCAATTTTGACTACAAATACAGATCAATGCTTGAAGTCATACTTCTAAATCTCAGGTCACACTTCACCTATTTATTGAAAAATTAAACTCATGTCATTGTCAGTCTTCACTGATATTTTTAAGGTTTTCATTTGTTTCTTATATTGGCCTTGCCTCCGTCTGTGTTGTTATAATTGTCTGGGTTTGAAGGGGTTTGATGTTTGTATATTACAACAAAAATGTTCATGTTTGGTACTCAGATGAGGATTTGACTAGACCAAGTTAATAGGTATGAGGCAAAGCTGACAAATTTAATAATCTCTTTTAAGTGCTGGTGATAAAAAGGGATGGGTGAATAGAGAAGGAAACAAGGACTTTAAAGGAGGGAAAAAAGGTTATGGACCCAAATTCACTTCAGTGTTGTGTCATTTGATTCTCCAGAAAACAGGAATCATAAAACAATCATTCAGTCATGCACTGATGTCTTGTAATAGACAGGCAAAAGTAATCCAAAGATAACTAGGCACAGTTGGAAAAATTAAAGCTTTTTCTTAATGGCATAACTTGGCTAGCACTTTCTTGAAATGGGCAAGGGGCGGGGGGAGTGAAGTAGCCTTTTTGGATGGATACAGAGTAATTTCTTGCACAAATTCAAGATGATGAAGAACAGCACCACCTGAGAGGGTTCAGTGTGGCCTTTAGATCAGAAAATTCAGGATTACATAGCTGGGGGTCAGCCTGTACTATAACACACATCTTCACAGAAGTATCGGTGTCACGTCATTTTATTTTCAGGAAGCAAACATTATTGTATTCAAAAGCACTGTTCACATGTCTAATCTACTTTGCTAATTGGCTGAGGCTCTTTATCATGCTCTCTAAGTATTAGCTAAGGTTCTGTCTGGGTAACTGCTTTATCTTGTTTAACATTCTTTTATGATGCTCACATTTTTGTCTCTTTACATTCTGTTATCTCCTGGGAAAGGCACCTTAGAGTCGCTCACACGGTTGAATTAAGCTTAAGAAACATATTCGTATGGCTTCATTCTGCAAGCTAGGTTCCAACATTACATGATATCCTGGAGAACCGTATACTTTGGGAAAAGAGATGCAATGTACCAAGGCATCTGAATCCCTACCTTATGGGGTGTCCACGTAGGACAACAGATTTTGATGTACTCTCTTTGTGTACTATGCGAAGATATATTAGATGTTTTATTTGATGCCATGCCCCATAATTATTCACATTGTATGCCGCCTTGAAATTAAAAAAGACAAAAAGAAAAATCTTTTATATATTAGTGCAAGTTCCAAGACAGTTATTTCTTCAATAATAACAGTGAAAATTCAAAGAAAATATATAAATTTCAAGTAACACCTGAATGATTAACTGCTCGTGGGGAGGGTGTTTATTTAATCTCTCTACACACAGATAATGACAGAGTAATTAAGGATTTAGACATTTATTCTCCACTTCTTTGCTGTCTTTAAGTGGGCATCTTTTAACACTCCTCCGTATTTTGTCAGAACATTAATTGATAAGAATTCAAGACAATTTATTTCAGAATTGCTGTAAATTGGAAATACCTAATGCTATTTTTGTACCTAATGCCACAGACAATTCCTGATTGCTCCTTCCTTTAGAAATTTGTTTTAGCATGGGCTATTTTTTTTCCTAGTGCTATACCAGAAATTAAACAGTTTTGAAAAATTAGAACAATTGTGTAGAATACCATTAGCCAATGTGAGAGACAGTTATAATTTTTAATCTAATCTAGAACACAATAGAACATTAAATATTACATGACTATATACAAATATTATAATAGAAGTACTAATTCTTTTCTCTTTCACCTCTTAAAAAAATCACAGGAAGAGGGAGAAAATTAATTATATTTCAATAGACTTAGCTGAATAGTTTTTGCCAAATTAAATTATTTGAAAAATTCTGTTTCCTTATTTAAAATAATATACTTTGACGGCCTCCAATGATATTTTATTTGGATTCTAGGCTATTTTTAATAACAGATATAACCATATAAACAATTAGCTTATTTTGGGAAGGTAGATATGGGAATTCTTTTTATTCCCATATTTTTTTTATTATCATATAACCTGAAATAATGTTTTTCTTTACCTACTGGTAAAAAAACCATTAAAAATCTATTATTTTATCATTTATTATTCATACAAAATTTGTGAGAAATAAGCTACTTCCATGAATAATTAAGAAGAAATAAAATATTATAACCTGACATTTTTGAAAGGGATGAAATTAGCCAAAACATTAAGAAAGCAATTACACAAGAAAGCTAATCTCTAACACCTAAACATCTGGGAATTTAGGCAACAATAACATTGGCTGCAGAAAATTATCTATTTGTCTTTGAGAGGTCAGTGCCTCATTCAATTCACTATATCTGCACTAGGATCTACCGGATACTAAGCTGTACTTTTGACATCCATTTTCTCAGAGAGATGTGCTATCAGAATTGAAATAGATAAGAAACTCATAGGTTAAGTATTGTTTAAAAAATCTCTTGACAATCATCAATTCTGTATTTGACTTTCAGTTTCCCTGTGGCGAAAATTTTTGAAATGAAATTTAGATATATTACTAAATTGTATTGATTGAACATCATCAGTTTAAATGATGAGAACATGTCAGTGCCCTAACAAACCTTTTAATTCTGAATAAGTTGTTGGTAGAAAAAATTGGGTGCTGAAAAATTTGGTGCTACAACAATTATAAAATAAAGACCACAATGAAATTGTTACATCTGTACATTGGATAATTTTTTAATTAATAATGACCTTAAAATAATAATGTCACTCCTAAATCTGGCTGTAATATGGAATCTTCTAAAGCATTTAGTCTGATTTTTTTTCTGAGTTATTTATATTACCTGTGGGGACTATTAGCATTTTTTTTTTTTAATGTACATTCTCTGGAAAAAACTTTGTTTCTGTTTAATTAAATAAACACTTACCCTGAAGTCATGTCACTTCTAGCATTGTTGAACCTCAAGAGATTATACATTGAGGGGGCGTCCTTTGCCATCTTTTGCTGCATTCACTCAAGTAAAAATGAAAGATGGCTGAACTCATTTATTCATTAGGGAGAAACAGGCACTATTATGGTGTTTTGCCTTTCCATCCACAAATAAAATGAAGTAGTATTAAGAATTGTAATCAGGTAGAAAAAACTCAGCAATTTATAACACACACCTTTAAAACCAGAAAATTTTGGTTTTTTATTTTCATCCAAATACACATTACCTTTGCCTCCAAGCACTTTTGGGTATTCCTTGCTACATTGACATTATGTTGTGATTTGCAGTGGTATCACTGTCCAAGATTTATTTTTGCTTTTGTATTCATGATGTGATGATCCATGGAAGACATCCTACTAAGAACCACGGAAGACATCCTATAAGGATGTGGTATCATTCCAAGATAATTTCAGATGTTCTAAGTAATATTAAAATAATCAAGATAAAAAAGTAATATTTCAAATTATTATACTTATTTCTTAATTGTAAAAAATTACGGGCTTTTGTTTTGGGAATGATGAGAATGATTAAAACAAAATTTATAAAACTATAAGCCAAATCCAGAGTTGTAGAACATGGCTTTTCAGTACAGGAAAAATATTCATGACAAGAAGAGTATTCCTTTGAAAGTTGTATCTGCCTTTGCTGCAAGTATTATTTGAAATTTTATCTGTCTTCAACGGTCTTATTTGTAATTGCAACATTTAGTTCTTTCACCTACCAATTACAGAAGTGATTTTTTTTCCCAAGTTCTAACCTTCAAAGACAGAAAAGATATGGCCACAAATGTTTAAGACAGTGACACACTGAATAGAATTAAATTTTAAAATATTTCTCAAGAAACTAAGGAGTATTTTCCTGGGAAAATGAATTCTGTGACAACACTGATGAAAATGAGGAATAATTGCAAAACTGTTTTCATAATACACATAGTGCGCATAACTCACCCACTTTCAAAAGGATTTACTATGTATGGATAAACATCAGTACTGTGATCCATATATCCAAATGCAGGACTGCAAAACATTAAAAGCCTTGTTCTAAAACTTAGCTGAATTATCTATTTATTCAAATAGATTGAGTTAATTTAAGAGTGAGACTTGTAAGATGACTTGCACTAAGTTTAGCATCTGCAGATATATACATTTTTCTCGTATTAGATGGGATTCTTGCTGCTCAGATGTCTAATTCTTTGAGATTACGAAATTTATCAGTTGCAGAGGTGTAAACTCTCAGGCAGCCTCCTCCCTGCTGTGGGGGGAGGGCTGCCCAGAAGCTGGAACACACGGGGAAAGCTCTTCAAGGCAGCGGGCTGTGGGGCTGGTCAGACTCGGTTCTTGCAGAAGTGTCACAGGTTTAAAAAGGCAGCTGTCTTGTTCCCGGTCTCCATGGTGATTTTATTTTAGGGTAACAGGGGAAGTGATAGGGAAACTAGGGAGGGGGACAGGGAGATAGGGAATAGGGTAAGCTCCATCGAGGCTGGAACGAAAAAGGGCTTCTTCCAGCTCCTGCTGGGGTTTTTATCCCTGGACTGGGAGGCGGTCCTGACTCACATCATCCAGTCAGGAGGGGTCAGGGGGGCGGGGTCAGGGGAGGGGATAACGCATCACAACAATCAGTATTTACAAAAATTACCAAAACAAAGGAGAACAACAAACAAAGAAAGAAACAAACACAAACCAATGTTTAAAAATTTCTGCAAAGTTTATGTTTCAAATCAGTGTTATTACAGTGCAAATAATTTGATCTGTTACCATGGAATATTTTCTATCAAGATTAATATATGGAACAAAATGTTCAATGTCATGACAGCTGAATAGTCACTGCTACAATTTTATTTTCTCTTCATTGTGGGCTATCACTAAATTACCAATTTAATTATGCAAATCTTTGGGCTTAGACTTCAGTAGCAAGCCTTTTAAGATGGTTTTCAGGTTCAAAAGAATAACAACTTTTCAACGAGTTCCTCTTAACAATGATACTGATTATATTTTGCTGAAATCTCCACTCATCATTCATCACCACCAGTCTAGGTATTTTCTATACAACTATTTTCCATTATCTGTGTTTTCTCTTATTTAATCTTCTCAGTGTCTTGCTTTCTCTATAAAACTGACTTGATTTTCAATTCACATTCTACTTCACCTCTGACACCTTGTTCTCACCTTCTCAACAGAAGATTCTTCTGGTATTAATCAACCCCTACATAATTATTATTCTGGGATAAGGTCTTAAACTTATGGTTGATGGTACATTGTAAATTACTGTAATTATCATAAAGTATTTAAAAGTTTTGAAGATATGCCTGTTAATCACACTCCTCTAATATACTCTAATTTTTTTCTGCCTCCTGCTTCACTGCATATCACTGAATTTAATTCTCTTGTAGCTACCATTTCTTTATTGTATATCAAGAATATTATAACACTTCCCTAATTCTATGTATGGTTTTCTATCTTTCTGCTATAAATATTAATGTAAGCATTGAGAAAAACCAAAAAAGAAATTAATGTGGGCTATAATATAATAGTCTAAAACCAGTCATATAAGAAAAGCAATTTAAGATGCTTATATAGGTTCCAGCTATAAGAAATACAGAAAGATTAATATCTTCAAGGAGTGTCAATTTCTCTACTGCCATTGCCTGGATTTTCTGCCTGGAATGCCCTAGACCTCTCATCAACCCAGGTAATTATTTACTGAATTTTCTTTTTAAAATCAATATTTTTAATCTTTATCAGTATGTTTACTTCATTAATTTAATTTTTGGGCAGTAAATAGCCTACATTACTTTTCTTTGTCCTTGTATAAATGTATGTATCCTATGTACATACAGTTTACATGATACAAACAAAAAAAAATCAATATTGAAAGAAGGTGTGTGGGGGTTATCCCTCGCAGGGATATTCCAGTCTTCCCATTTCAATTAGAATCATTTTCTGAATCTCTAAACCATGTTCTGACGAGATCCAGATCACTCTGCCAATATAAATACCTATAACGGCAAGATTGTTATGATCCATTAATGAATCAATAAAACAATATCAACATAATATAAAAATAACACTTTTTATATGTAACTATCAGAGTGCTGTGTTAAAGTTTCCGAATCAAACAGCTGTATTTACAGCTAGAGAGAATTGTGCAAAGAATCTGTAGCCTAGGCAGTATGTAGAGCTTCAGAAACAGTTATTGTAAACAGGCCAGCAGATGTGAACATTAATCAATGCCTAAGGAAGGAATGAAGGATGAACTAAGTCCAGTTTTACTGTATTATACTTGTCAGGAAAAATAATGCCTTCTATTAAACCTCTATGCAATAAACACACTTTTTTCCGAAGACAGATTTTCAGGAAAACCTTTTCTTTTCTTAGATAGTTCAGGGCAACAAGGCTGGTGAAGGGTCTGGAACACAAGTCCTGTGAGGAGCAGCTGAGGGAGTTGGGGTTATTTAGCCTGGAGAAAAGGAGGCTCAGGGGCAACTTTGTCACTCTCTAGAACTCCCTGAAAGGAGGCTGTAGCTGGGTGGTGGTTGGTCTACTCTCCCAGGAAACCAGCAACAGGACAAGAGGACACAGCCTTAAATTGCACCAGGGGCTGGACCTTAGGAAGAAGTTATTCACAGGAAATGTTTTGGTGGGTGCTTGTCTGTTTCTCTTTCTACAGCATTGAAACTTGCGGTGTAGCCCCTAATTCACGGGCGGGCACCCCACATCACACGGAGGGGGGCTGTAGTAATGCAATATTCAGATCTCCATGTGCTCCCTTTGTTTCCCCACTCAGTGTACCATTGGTTCATTTTAAAATATGCTCTGCTGTACCTCAAAACCTATTGGTGTATAACCCTCCTGCCAATCTTCCCTTGGTCCTCCTGGGACTGGCTCTCAGAGAGCCAGCCCCTGCCCCCTCTCCTTCCCTTTAAAAGGCAGAGCCTGGATCAGCTCGAGGTCTTTGCATCTCTGAGCTGGCACCCCTTACCCCGTCCCAGCCTTTCCTTCCCCCTTCTCCTCCCCTGCAACCCCCTTGTCCCCGTTACCCCAAATAAACCTCCCTGCCAGAACAGAGATGGAGTCCAGTTCTTCCTTTGTCTCACTATATTCCTGCTTGAATTGACGTGGTTTGAAGACTGACTCCATGCCGCAGAACCTCGGGGGCCGCCCGCCCCAGATCCGGTGGAATAACATGGACCAGGGACCCCGGTCCGAGGGTGAGCCGGCCTGCGCAGCCCTCCCGGACCGTGATACATCAGGGGGCCGTCCGGAGCCGAGACATGCTGGGGTACAGGTGGTGACAGGACGCAGTGGCAGGAAGTGGGGCTCAGGGGATGTGAGTCATCAAGGAGGCGCGTGGGATAAAGAAGTGCAGATTTGCAGTCTGGGATTCCAAGGGAGTTTATTGGGATCCATGGGCACAGGGCGAAGGGAGGCGAAGAGCGATGGAGAGCAAAGGGTGGGGAAGGGGTGAGGAACCCGAGGCTGCGAACCCCGAACAAAGGGTGAAGAGCATTAAAAGGGGAGGGAAGAGGGACGTGGTTAGCTTCGAAGAGCCAACTAGGGAAGGCTTGAAGGGTGGAGAAACGGAGGGGGGAAAGGGTGACAACCAATAGGTTTAAAGCAAGGGAGGAATTCAGGGAATTAAATTCAGGGAACCAATAAGACATTGAACTAGGGAGAAACTTCTGGGAACATAAACCATATAAGGAATGGGGGCGGGGGAGAGTGCGGGGCCAATGATCTCTTGCCAATGTGCATGCTTAATCTGCCAACCACAGGGGCTCATGTTTGGCCTCTATAAGTCTCTGTAACCAAAACAGTCCAGGCCAGCTCCTCACCCTTAGTTGGCCTCTTCCTCATTCACTGCCCCCTGCGGCTGGTCTCTTGACCCTAAATCCTACATAGCCACCGCAACAGAAACTCGACTAATTCTTGATTGACCTTCTTTTTCCCCCTCATTTTTAATGGTAGGAAATATAAACTTGGTCACAACACAAATAGTCTAGATCAGTGGTCTGCCAAACCATTTGATCATCCACCCTTGTCAGTGAATGCTTTCTGATTGCCCTCAATACAAGCATATTTATTTATAAATTATACATGTACTATGTACTACTGAAGTTGTAATATTATCTTCCAAAACCATAATGAATCAGGCTTACTGGACCCCAGATTGGAGCCCACTTATCTAGATGGGGGTGAGGAAGGAAACCAAATTTCTTCAGTGAATTTGGATTTTTTTTTTCAGTATGGGTATGGAAAAAATCAACAAAACAACAACAACAACAACAACTTATTTTATAATTGCATTGTTTGTTTTTTCAAGAGCCCCCTAAAATCCATTTAACATAATTAAGTGTTCAAATTCTGTGTGAGAAGAAAATCAAAATAAATACCTTTGAATACTTTCCCAATCAAAATAACAAAATAGATAGCATTAATTTAATCTTGAAAAGATGAATTTACTGTAGCCTCTATATCATATTCCCTCATCAGGAGTTTCATTGACAAATATTATCTGATCTGCTGAAGACACAATCTTCATGTCTTTCATCCAGGAACATGATTGCTTTCCTTTCTTATGCACAAAATATTTAACGTATTTCTCTACATCTTCAGAAAGGTGATTTTGCTCAGGCAAACAAAACAAGGAATTCATTCATCACTTTCGTAGGCAGCAGGTGTTCAGCCATCTCCAGAAGAGCAGGGCTCCATCACACGTAACCATTACTTGTGAAGATCAATGTCATTAAAAAAAAAAAATTGGATTCTTATCCATAGATTGCAGGTTTTTCAAAATTACAACTGTTTAAAGGTACTAACTTCTTATGCCATTTCTGACCATATTTTGTTATTGTTTATGTATACTTTTTCTGTCGGGTTGACGTTGTCTAGCTGCCAAATCCCTACTCAGCTGCTCTCTCACTCATCAAGACAGGGAGTAAAAAATAAGATTAAAAACATATTGGTCAAGAGAGAGACACTAAGACCGCTTGCCAAGAATATTCTGGGGGAAAACAGACTTGCCTTGGGAAAAAAATTAGAATTTAATGCCAATTGTATTAGACTTGGGTGGTGAGAGACAAAGAAACTACAAGAGCTTTCCCTCAACTTTACTCACCTCCACCTCCCCTGCTTTAAAAGACCCAGAGGAGACTGGAAGGGATGGTTTCTGTCAGTTCATGACTGTTGCTCTTTGCCTCTCCTTCCTTCTCACACCTTTCTCCCCCTCCAGTGAAGGGTCCTTTCCATGAGCAGCAGTTCTGCAGGATAAACCTGAAGAATAAGTCTCCATTTGCTGTAGTTCCTGACAGAAGAACTCATTCCTTTGTGGCTCTCCATGGGCAGCAGATTACTTCAAGAAATAATTACATGATCCACCATGGTCCTCTTTATGAGCTTTAGGGGAACCTTTTATTGTGATAATAGCTGCAAGTTCCCCACACCCCTTTCTTAATGACTGTACTTCTCACCTATTGTCCTGCCTTCCCCACCCCACATGGCCCTGGCTACGCCTTCCAGTTCTCCCTATTGGTTCTGTACCCTAACCCCACGTGGTCCTGGCCACTCCCTCGGGTTTCCCCTATTGGTTCCTGTACCCTAACTCCGCCCATGTACCTCCCCTGTACCCAGAGGTCACTGGGCCAGTGTGCTGTCCACGCCCCTCCCTGTTTCCCTATAAAACCCCTGACCCTCTGCCATCTTGTTGTCTATGCTCCACATGTGTTCATGTACCACATGTGGCTGTGCATGTGAGGCCTTTGCCCTTGAGGCATCTCTGCCTCTGGGAGGTCTTTGGCTTCTGCTGCACCATTCGAATAAACGTCTTCCATGGACGTAACGCACAGACCCTCCTCGCCTCCTTTATCACCACCGGTTGTGGAAGCAGACGAACCAGAGCTAGCCTTATGGCTCCCTGGCCAGTGAGAGCACAGTGTCCAGCCCTGGGACAGAGGGTTTGGAGCACTGAGGCGCTGAACCGGGCTGGATAGAGAAGCTCTAGGGTAAGGTCTGCTGTAACATCCCCTAAACCACAACAACCTTTGACCTAGAACCTGGAGCACCTTGTCCTCCTTCTTCTCTGACCTTGGTGTTCACATGGTTGCTCCTAATTTTTTTTTCTTCATACCTCACTGCTTATGCAACATTTTGTCCACTCCTAAATAAGTCTTCCCACCCAGACCTGTGGCTGCAGGACTCAGCCATTCCCTGTGGTCAGTCTGCTGGAACCAATTGGAACTGTCTGTGTCAAGCACAGGGCAACCCCAATCTCTTCTCAAAGAGGCCACACTTGCTACCAAAACCTTGCCATTTACACCCAATTCAATCATACATCAATACACTTGAATAATTAGAACAGTTCTGAGAGCAAGAGCAAAGGTTCAATGCAGGTTGGCCATTCTGATCAGAGGAGCTATTTTTCCAGGCAGAGGTAATTCACAGTATGTAGAGTAAATAAGAATACCACAGACAGCAATATCTGAAGGCTTACAGATGTGACAGATTGTGATTTGTGGTAAAGGGCAGAATGGAATTTTCAATCAGTATTTTCCTACTCTTTCCAATCCATTCAATAGAAGTGACAGAAATAAAGCAGGATAAGATTCAAAATGAAAAAAATCCTACATTGATTTAGTGAAAACAGCTTTCAAGTAATTTCCTTTGCACAATGGAAATCCTTTTTCTTCTTTAGAAATTGTATAAAGTCGATGATGACTTTCTGAAGTTATTCATTTCTCTAAGTGGTACCTTATTCTCATATCCTCTGTGATAGGGGCTAATCAAAACAGTATCCAAAAGGCACCCACATAGGAAAGCAGCAGAAAGAACAAGTATTCTTTAGAAATAACAAGCACAAGATGCTTGTAGATGGTATGATAAGAAAAATAAGAGTGAGTGAAAACAGGTGGAAGAAGTGATATGTGCTAAACAATCAAGTGCTAATGCTAAACAGATGGTCTGGTTTTGGGAGTCTAGTGTCAAACACATACACTATCTTGTGCCTTCACCATCAAAGGGTAACTCAGTGACATTAGCAGATATGGTAGAGAGTCTGAGAGACCTTAATATGCTCATTTAGGAGCAGCATCTGGAAGATGAGCAAGATATCCAAGGACATTACAAATGGCACAAAACACCAATGTATAAATAACTGCACTGGCCATATTCACTCAATAAGTACATGTTCAGGAAACAATGTGCTTGCTAAAATAAGTACTACTGCTTGTGGCAAAATGCTCTGCAGTTTGTGGAAAATGTTAAAAGAGTACCTGAGTTCAGTCTTCAGAGATGTGGAAAGAATGAGCAGGACCTGTGTTTTCAGTAATGTCTTCACTTCTGGGTTAAATGATGCCACTGAGCATGTGAGGGCAGGAAGGGGACAAGGGAAGAGTAGAATATTTTGAAATTAATTGTTGGGAAGTGTTCAGGATTGAACGGTGTTCAGAAAAGTGTAGATCTTTGTCAATATTTAAAGTGTCTAGGGTTGTATTTTATTTATTTGATTACTGATAGTAATCCTGGTGTATGGTTCATTGACTGCCAGCTAATTTTATGTCCTGGTGGAGAGATGAATAAGCTTCATCTGTCCTAATCTGAGTTAAAAGAGGTGACCTGAGATGTCTTTCCCTGCAATAAACATGGTAGCAATAGACTGGGTAGCCCTAGCTCAGGTAAAATGATTTAATTAAATTTAATTAATTCAACTAGAAAGATTGTTATGTACTTTGGACTAGAATTATTTTAATATAATCTTTACACTTTCAGAAGAAGAAAACCAGGAATAATCATTATATTTAAGTAGAGGTATTGGGTAAGGTCTCATCCTAAGACTATTGAAATTGGTAGAAATAATCACACTGTTTTCAGCATCATCTTGTTTAAACTATAATTGCATATATTGAGATCCTTTTTTTTTTTTTCACCTTATTTCATGCCTGGGTGGAGGGGTATAAAAGGATAATGACCTTAATAAGCCCTGAAATAAACCCCTGGATTTTTTATATATATATATATATATATATATATATATATATATATTTATATATATATATACAGAGTCTATGCAAGAACAATTGCTTAATGATAATTTTGAATTTTTTTGAGTGTACTACAATTCAGTTTTGTCATATATAAATCTTCTCATTACATTTTTCTGATGTTGTACAGCCTTTTAATACAATTTGCAATTGACATTAAAATTAAGAAAGAAAGAAACAACCCAAAAACTACAAGAGCAAAAAAAAAAACAAACCCAAAAATACCCCCACACAAAACAATTCCTGTGGCTTTTTTCAAGTTGAATATTACCACTTTTGCTTTACTACTTAAATCTCAAGTAGGGGAGTAAATTCTTCATCAATCTTCATCAAGAACTAAAATGTAATTTTAGTTCTTCTATTGATGTCTCATCTACAGATCTACTCTTTCACACTCTCCCTCTCTCTCACAAAACCCAAAATTTGAAACGTATTTCTTCCCTAAATGTAAAAAAACCCCCACCAAGAATAACAACAAAATCAACTTATATTTCGAGGCTATGTCTTTTTGATGATATGTTCCCAGAAAGAAATCAAAGAGAGAGAGATCAATTTAAAACTTATTTTTAATTTTTACAATTTTTCCTAGGACAACTCTTGGAAAGAGTCATTTGTCTCACTTTCAAACAGGCAAGCAAGAGTCTTAATTTGTTTGGTTTGGTTTTTTTGTTTTTTTAAAAAATATTTATGGGGCAAATATTCTTATGTTACAAATCCTACTTACATTGATCAGTGTTTGAGAAGCATTGCTGTGTTCCTATAAGAAATGTAAGTTTTCTGGATGTCATTACTTTTACTCCAAGCAGCAATGACATTTAAACAGCTGAATTTATGTTTCATATTTATTTTATCCCTCTCCATTCAGACATTTAACAACTTTTCTTATTTTAGTCCTTTTTTTATATACCTTTTAAGATTACTTAAACGCTTCACAATACATATCTGCAGCATTTGTCAATTCCCCCCAAGGATTTACCAATTAAACATGAGTATTTTCAAGGAAAATATTATGAAAAAATTCTCTTTAAAGACAGTCGTCATATAAACCTGCATTTTTCCCCCAACAGCTTAGGGGTTAATCAAACATCCTGGAAAATATAATTTAATTTTTGAAAATACTGAAATGCACTAGGAAGGCTAATTACATTTAACTGAAAGATATCTTCTATCAGTTTTTCCCTTTAATTGGATACTTCTGCTTCACAAGCAAAGAAATCATGGACTGTATCCCAGTTCTCAGTTATGTGAAACTGTGGGGAAAAAAGGTGATTTGTTGTGATCAGTGTGATTAGATTAACAGTAGGTACTTGTTTTCTATAAAGATTCTCCACAGCAGGTTTCCTGAAGCTGCCCTGGTAAAAGATAGAATGGGATGGGAGGGGAGGGGATGGATGGGGAGGGGAAGGAAGGGGTGTGTGAGCTTTTCAGGCAGTGTGTGAGTGTGCAGGACACTGTTGTGAGCCTTGGATGTAACATTCCAGAGGGCCTGGAATGTCCAGAGCTGCAGCTGGTGACGGCACAGAAGAGAGCCTCCGAGGGGAAAAAAATGAAGTGTGTGTCATTGTGGGAATTTGTTATTGGCCACCCAGCCAGGATGCCAACAAATTATTTTTTAAGGAATCAAGGGACACTTCTGAATAAAACACCCTTGCGCTTTTGGGGGAATTCAGCTTGACAGGTGTTAACCACACAGCTGGTACAAACAGATCCAGGAGATTCCTAAAACACAGGAGTGAAAATGTTTAGTACAGGTACTTGGGGAGCCAGCTCAGAGACATGCACTCTGTACTTTTTGGCTTGCTCCCAGAGAGTGTCTCGTGGGTGAAGTGGTGGTTGGTGGACAGTGACCCTGCAGTCATCATATTTCTAATCTCTAGTGCCTTGCCTGCACCCACCTTGCTCCTGATTTGGACCAGGCATAGGTGAGTACAGTTGGAAAATCAGCAGCTTTTATTAATGTGTGCGTGAGGAAGCTACCCTGGGTCGCTCCCACAGGATGCCATGCCAGCTCCCAGCCAGCTGCTGTCTCTGGGAACTGACCTGGTACTGGCAGCTGTCCTGCCATGTAGGGCACTGGAACAGAGGGCACTGTGCAGAGCCCAGAGCCCCTGCCCTGAAGCAGGAGGGCTATTTCTTTGCTTTTGAGGGCATGGGATTGCAGTTGGTGAGGTGAGAGGCTGGGTGGGAAACAGGGGCTGTGCATGGCAGGAATATGGCTCTCTGCCCCTGCTGCTGTCACCAGCTCTCTGAATTCATCAAAAATTTTAAAATGAGTACTCCAGTGAAGTATTTAATTTGTTATTCTCAAAAATCATGTAAAAAATCATATCAAATTTTTGTGCATGCTAGAAATAGCTCCTTTCATGATTTCAACAGATAGTACCACTCAACATTCCTGAATCTCATTCTAGATGCGTGCAAGGGAGCACTGGCCCTCTGTAATAGTAGCCCTCTGGCCAGTAAAAAATATGTAGATTGTTGTGATTTTCACCAAAGCATAATTAAATTAATAGCATACTGTATTTGCTCCCAGTAAACAGCAGCTGCTGTGGGAGCCATGTTTTGTTGGTTCACATGACAAGATTTTCTGCTGTTTATATTCACAGTGCAGGAAGCCATCACTTATTACCACAATGACTTCAAGTGATGTAGTTACCATCAGTCATACATTCCAAAATTGCTGCAGCTTTAACTGTTATTTGAAATCCTAAAATTCATTTTAGTGCTACCTGTCAGGTTTTCTGTGGTATGAAATGTTCCTTTCTGCTTCAGTGCTGTTAATCCAAGAAATGTACTGGATCCAAGCAACATCCTCATGATGGTGAGGAATTAGTCTTATAAGAGCCACGTGGGGAGAAAGAATAAAGTGACTGCAGGAGCCACTTCTGCCTGAAATCACAGAAGCCGCATTCCTGAACAGTTAGCACAACTAATCTAATGCACTGATCTACATATATCTGCTACAACCAGCTTCTTACTTTAAAAATGCAGCCAACAGGACAAGTATAGATCTTTACAAATATTTCATGCATGTTTCATATGCAGAGCTACATTATCCCCACTTTACTGCTGGCTCTGCTTTCCTGCAACAGCCCTGATCTCCCAGAGGACACAAAAGAAGCTGTAATCTGCTGGTATTTTGGCAGCTGATAGTAACAGCATGTTCAAATGCAGTAATAAATTCCCATTCCTTATATAAAACCACTCATCCAAGGGGACAACAGTGGGTACAAGGTTGCTGATTTGTGTAGATGCATCACACTAATTTACTTTTTTTTTCTAACTTTGAGGAATCAAGAACTTTCATTTGCCAGAGGCAATAAATCAGACATGACAGATCAGTGAGTTGGGCAAATCCTGTGCTTATTTTTTAAGTACTTCCTGCCAAATTCTAAGATTTGTTGAGTCATCTGTGATTATGATAAAGTTTAATGTTAATAAAAAACCTGATCAACAACTACATTCCTCTTTTGCCATAGCTTATTAAGTCAGTGTTCAGAGCCATTTCTTTGGACAGTGCAGAACCTCTGAAAATTATAAATATAGGCCAGAATACAAAGTGAAACTTACAGGTCTTGGTGGTTATTTTGTCATTTTTATTACATTTTTAAAGTTTATTTGTTTGTTTTACTTGGTAGAAGAAGCTTACCACAAAACTGCAAAACTTGCTGCTTTAGACCCTTTTTTAAAAAAATTTGTTCTGGATTCTGCATCATGGTGACCTTTCCTTTCACCCAGTCAGTCTGTCACAAATTAAGGATCTTATGTTTGCTGGGGTCTGTAGAGCTGCATAGGCACAGTTTTCTCTCTGGAATCCTTTATGAATGGAAATATATTTGTGATTTGCCATCAAAGCACAAAATTTTATTGCTTACCAGTGTGTTCAAATGAGCAAGTTAATTTAATAATAACATATCAGTACTTAGTATGTATTCCTAATAGTGACTTTTTTTCCAACTGCCTATATAAAAATATATTTGGTTCTGCTGTAAGATTTCTAAAGGATTTCTAGGCAAAATCCTTCCCCATCTAAAGCCATTGAGGAAAGAAATTGAACAATCTCTCTTACTCTACTGTAATCACCTTTCAAACTTCAGATGGTTACTTGAGAGTCATCACAAAATATGTCCATTTTCAAGACAGCCTTTTTTCATGTGTAGTTTCTTCCTTATTAATAATCTAGCTTGATTTTCTTCACTAATTTGTATAGGAACTTTGGGCACTGCTATGCCTGATTCATACTTATACTGGGGACATTTAACACAAATCTGACAAGTCAGTTATATATCATTTACTTCTTAAAGTACATTTGATACAATTATTTAGTATATTAGTAATAGTTATATTAAATTATTATTTAGTATAACTTAAAATCATAGCTCCATGGTATTTACCACTAGTAATGTGGTAGCTGCACTAGTGCAGCTACTACAAAAGGCCTACAGGGTGATAAATTAAAATATACATTTAATATATGGTTTATATTTATAATATGTTTGTAAATACATTCATATATGCATTCCGATGTGTAGAAACACATAAAAATATTTTCCATCCTTTTCTGTCAGAGTTTAATTTTATCTGTAGTATTAAAACTCAACTTGTTTCATTTCCAAACACACTCTGGTTTGATTCCTAAAATTCTGTACATAAATTCTGTCCAAAATGATAAAGCAGCAGGTAAGAAGCACTTTTTTTCTGTTGTTTCTCCTTGTTTTTTCCACTTTTATAGCACTTGGAAGAGTACCATTACCCTAAGAAGTCACACTTCTGTCTCTCAGAACCAGTTACAATATTTGAAATGTAGCTGGATGCCGTGATTGAGAGCCTGTGTTCTTCTCCATGTTATTTACAGTGCCCTTGCACCTCTTGATATGCTGTGTTTAGCAGCAAGCACAAACCAACCACAACAAAGATTTACTTCTTACTGCCAGATTTTTTTTTAAATTGCTAAAATGTCAAGACTTTCAAGCTTTTCATTCTTTCAAGCTTTCTGACACTTTTGTACTCACAGAAGAACAACACAGCAAAGCTATTGTTATTTGTTGTAATCCTTTGTTATAGCAAGTGCAGCAGTTATAAAGCTCCATGTCTCAACAGAGAAAGGATTTCAGAATATTTTTGTCTTTTTACTACTTTTCATTAACTGCTGCTATGACATTACCTGTTGTTTTGGGGTTTTTTTGATCTTTTTTTAAGCATAAATTGAAGGAATAGAACAGTAATTCCTAGTAATTTTTTTTCCATTTAATTTTGTGGTTATTCTCTCATATTTGCTGGTGTATCTAAAAATTATCACACCTAACAAGGAGATAGGTATTGCTTTCAGGGATGCAAACTGAGTTTCAGTTAATCTTTTTACTTTAGTGTGTTCTAAGCATGAATGATGGGCATGGTGCACTCACTCTACAGATGGTCTGTTAAGCCATTATTTTAAACAGTCAGCCAGAAGGTAGCATGGCTGGAACACAGTTGGCAGTCTTTACTACTCAAATAAGTCATATGAATATTTATGTGCTACAAACTAAGTATATGCATACATATATATATATATATACACATATCAGTAGCAAAACTTATTTAAAGTTGACAGAAACCTTAAGTTCATCTTCTATGTGTGTCTTCCAGTCCCTTCTTTGCTGTATCTTATGTTTCAGTTGCCTATGTAGAAATACTGACATGTTAAACAAAAACTGCTTTTTACAGCATATGCTCTCACCAGCAAGATATTTTCTTATGTACCTAAGAGTTCTCTTAGCATTCTTATTCACTTTTTATGAAGCATTGATTAGGTATGTATAATGAAATTACTAGCACTGATAATTTCAGCAGTAATTTAAAAGTGGTCTTGATTGCTGAATTCCCAAGGATATTATCTGTAACAGATGATTTGATTAGTTGCACCTTACTTTTAAATTATGTGAATATTAAGTAGATGAAAACAACCCAACTCCCTAGTCATAGGTTTTTTCTCTTCTTTTATGACAACCAAGTGCTTGGTGTAGAATCCAGGCAAATTCTGGGCAGAGGAGTTTGCCAAACATCACCTTGATCACCTGCACTGGCCCCTCTCCTAGCTGGACTGCCATGTTCTTTTCAAGTTTTACAGTAGGTGAGCAGAGGTGAGAAAATGGGCCATTCTTTCTTCCTAGCAGAGTTATGTAAGGGGATCAGACTTGTTATTTTTCAAGATAAATACAAAAATTTACATACTTTTTTAAGATGTGAGACAACTGATAACAGTGAGAATAATTTAATAGATTGCAAAGGGTAGTCACGAACCTAAATTTTTGCTTTGATGGCAATGAGCTTCTGTTTAAGCAGGTCAGCTTTTTTTCCCTCTGCATTGTGTATGTATCTAAACAATAGTTTCAATAGATTTACAAGTAAAATCTCAAAGATAACTTTATTCCTAAATTTACTTAAAATTCAAGTTTCCATTTTAAATGACAGGAATTTTATCTATAATCCTCTGAATTTCTTAGCTTTAAGAACTGCTACAGTATCATCCTCCAGAGTTTAAAATCAATAGGTTATTATGGGATTTCAGACTCTTAATTAGATTAGATATCATTTAGCCACCTACAGCTAAGGAAGCTGAAAGCAGTACTTGGCAAGCATACAGAAGGAAATTACTCTAACTCATTCACCAGATGAAAGATGAACAGCATGTTGAAGTTCTGGACATAACAGAGAACTAAAATTGCCAATATTTAGGTCAAGCAATGTGCAGGTTAAACAGTGAGTCCACAACTAAAATTGACACTTCACAGAATAATCAATCAAATTGTGGACCTATGTATACTGGGGCTACCAAGAAAGCTGGTATTTCTTAACTTATCTTAATAAAAATTAAAGAAACAAAACAATCCCACAGCTCAAAATAAAATGAAAAAAACAAACAAACAAAAAACGCCAACAAACCCCCAACTCCAAAATGCCAAAACCCCACACCATTAAAAAAAAGAAAATAACCATTGTGTTATAATCACAATACAATGTGTACAGTGGCCATTTTAATGCTACTCTATTACATAGTGAAATAAAACATTTCCAGGCCCTGGAAGTCAATCAGCTCCACAGCTAGTTGTTGAAATGGCCCTAAGTACGCTTTTGGCCTTTGACAACAATCGGTCTCTCCAAAAATTCCTAGGCATAGTCCATGAATTATGATCATGGCCAGGCATCTTTCCCAGCAGACAGTTTATATCTGCCCACCTGATTTAGAAAGTAAAAGTGTTTGTATTACTACCGCTTTGGGTTGCTCTGTGTCATCCATCAAGTTATGTATTTAATTTATTTTTAGAGACATATTTAATGTGCAAAAAAATAGGAGTAGAACCATATACTTAAACCTTAGAAGATAAACATCACTATAAAATGCAGCAATATGTGTAAAAAGGAAAAGGGCATATACTGCCTTTTAAAGCTGGACATAGATAAATGAGACACTGTGACAGAGAAAGCACATATGCAAAGACTGGATGAAAAGCAACATAGATAATAGAGGCAAAATAGATGAAACTTGGGTGTAAAAGTAATGAAAAAAACAGGGATTTTGTGAAGAAATTTCATAGTGAAATGAAAAATTGAAAAGCATAAAGTTTACAAAAATACCACAAGAATGAATAAAGGCAAAAAACCCAGTCATAATAGGCATAAAAATTTGTCAAGGATTTCATGTGATCAACAGAACTCACTAATTGGATATATGTGAAAAGAGAGGCACTAATTGTAGTAGCTAGGAAAAAAAAAATCAGAAAGAATTTGCTAATGCCTCTGAGGCTAAAAGAAAACTCTTAAGACTTAGCACTCCAAAAGTTCATTTTTCCAATAGTTAATTCCAGAAGTATAAACCCCCTTTTGCTAAGGGAGAAGTGACTTGAGGAGCAGACTAGCCTTAAAATTTCTGAAGCCTTTGATCAGGCAAGAGATTCAACAGAGGACAGATTTACTGATACTTTTAGCAGATAGGAGAAGCAAATAAAAAACGAGCAATCTCTCCTTACATAGCAAAAGGATAAAGGATAAAAAAAGGATAAAGTAATTTTTCCATTAAAGTATGGGAAAGGAAGGGGCGATGTGTCCACAAGTTCAAATAGTTTTCAAAAGAAGAGCTTTGGTTTGAGGCTAAATTAAGTAAAACAATAAACAAAACTCTGTCTAAAATCTAAGATAAAAGGGAAGTAGCATTGATGGCTAAAATACTAACACAGAGAATAGCAGAGCAAATTAATGAAAAAAAAGGCAGGTCATACTAAAACTGAAATTTATATGTTCCTTTATCTGCCAAGAAAAATCTTTTACAATATTAGAGAATGTGTGCCTTACCCTGGAACTTGAATTGTATAAGAAACAGTGCTCTTGTAAATATAGTTCCTTGTATAAGGACCAGTGTTCTTAAACCAGAAGTCTAATAAATATTTTTTTTCTTTCATTCTATCTTCTGCATGCAAAGATCTAAAAATAGTAAAAAGGATGACAAAGTTCACATGTGATTTTATGTGTGTCAAATCAACAATAAAACCAAACATGACAAGCACTTCAGTATCAATGCCATATCAGAAGATAAAAACAGACATTCATTTCTAGAGCCTAGCAAGAAGAAAATAAAGATTACTTACAAAGAGTGGTTTGTGTAGAATGCTCTCAGCTGCTAGCAGTTTAAATAGGAACTTTCAATACAACAGGTAGTTCTAATAAAATACTTGTATAAATATTCTACAAAATTGTACATTTTTTTCTCTTAAAATAGATTTTAAAGACCTCAAGAAATTATTTCTAGTTTGAATTAGTTAAATACATGAACATAGGTGGTTTAAGCTTACCTCAGTAGATAATGATATTAAGAATGTGTTGACATATACCAAATCAAAGGTGAAGAAAAAATTCCCTCATATTAATTAGGTAGTGATTAGAAATAATAGAAAAAGATTCCCTGATATAAATTAAGTATTTTTCCTAAATTATTATTTTTATTCTCCTGAATGTATTATGAGAAGATAGCCAAGCTCGGAAAAAGTAGCTGTACAATGTTCTTGGATTTTTTCTTATTCATATTAGATTTCAGAACATGATGATTTTGTATGTTATGTGAATTTTCCTTGTCAGAAATGTAGGTGATTATGAGCTTCATATGGGCACCATGAAATAAAACACTTCATGATCTAATCTTTAGCCCAGAGAGAAGACCGCGCAGAACAGCTCCCATCCACGAAAATACGCCTTTTCTTTCATTCCCCAGGGTTACATTCTCGCTGTCTTCTGGAACAGTCCTGCACCTTTGCTGTTGTTCCTGCACAACATCAGCGTGAGCACTGCCTCAGAGAATGTCCATACCCAGCAATTTTTAAGTATTTAAACATGAAAAATGACAACATAAAGAAGATGGTCCCATGAGCTAGTCTTGGCCAGACTTGATTTTTAGTTCTCCCCTCATTTCTGTTTTGGGCTGCTTCAGCTGCCTCCTTTCAAAATCTGTCTGCAGAGGGAGTTGAGTGTCAACAATATGGATGAGAGGAAATGGTTGCCATCGGGTATCAGGGACACCAAGTCTTTTATTGCTCATCTTAACTGCTGAAATACATAGCCATCTATAGAATTGGTTGCTGGTTTCATCAAGGCTACTTCTATTCATAGTACTTAGGTACCCTATGAAGCACCTACCTGATTTGGTACCAGGTAGAACTTTACTCTTACTACCCTTAGATTTCCTGAAGTTAGTCTGGCAGAAGGCTTCCCTGAAAAATTACATAGGTAGGGTAACTTTGTAGAGAAACACAGAATATAAACCTCTAGAGTATGTACCAGTTAGCATATTGACCACTTAACAAAGAAAACTTCATTCTTGCAAGTTGTGGACATAGTAACAGGTATATGAGGTATATAAAGAAGTTTAGCAGTACTAGACATTTAAATCTGAAACAAACAAAAATCACAAAACATAAGCTAGTAAGTAAATAAGAAAATATATAGAAAAAAGTGCTGTCTCATAAGATTCAAGCGATTAGCTTTTGATTTTTGCTCCTTTCATCTTGGCAGAGTTCCAGGTTAAATTACAATCTACAGAAGTAGCAAGATTCAATATTCTTTCTCAGTATTATCTCTTGGATAGCAGCTGCTTGAACTCAAAGTCAGATTTCATAACTGAGAATTGTTTGCCGGGACATGAACTACTAAGTAAAAAAATAGAGTAAATAACCACAGATCACAGGTTTCTCAGGCAGAGAGAAGTAAAGGAAAAGTTGCTGGTTTAGTATGCTTCCTAGGAAAAAAAACTACTTTTGGAACAACCGTTTGAGAATGTAGTAAGGGTTCCTGGATGCTAACTGTGAAATGGTTTAATAAAAGTGGGTAACTCTCTTTATCATTGAAAAAAACCCCAAACCAAAATTTCAGAAAACAATCCATCCCTAAATGTGTTAAATCATGTGTTAAATCTGTTGCAGAGAGACACTCGAAAAGTGTACAACAATTGTTGGTTAAAAAAAATAAAATAAAACAACTATTTTTTTTTTTGTTTATTTTTTTCACTCCAAAACTTTTTCAGATCAGCATAACTTGACATGCCTGGGAAGTTACAAAAGACAACCTCAAGACAAAGGTTTTAAAAAAATAAATATTTTATATATATATACACACACACAGAGTGGTAAAAATACTAGCACTTATAAGTGGGGCTTAGAGTCGTTGTCAGCCTTCTGAAATCATTGGCTCAACATGAAACATCTGCCATAAAAGAAGCTGACAAAATGCTTCCATTCATCAGGAAAGGCAATGTGAATACAATAGAGGTCATCATCTTGCTGCTGTATAAAACCTTGTTTTGTTGAGATCTTAGAAATTGCACAGCTCTGCTCTTTGAGCCTCAGGGAGGATACAGTAGAGTAAGAAAAGGTACAGAGAATAAAAACCAGAATGATATAGAAGATGGAGGATCAGCTTTGAGAATGAAACATGAAAACAATTAGGATACACTTTAGAGAGGAGACAGACAAAGATGTTTGTTAAGCTTTAAAAATTCATTAATGTGGTAAATAAAATCACAACACATTTTAAATATATAAAAGGAAACAACTCTTTGCAGAACAGGTAATAAGCCTCTGTGAGACTGCTGTCATAGGAAACAATACCAGTATGTTAAAAATGGGATTAAACAGATTGATTAACAACAGGATATCAGAAAATAATGGAGAGAACAGCAAAGGATGAACCATTTTAGAACCCTAGTAGAACTACAGTGGATTTGGAGAGATGTTAATTGTCTGCAGGAAACAGCCAAGCTCTTCTGCCTTCTTTTCATGGCATGTGCCATTACTATTCCTGTAGACAAAATATTGGGCTAACTGATCTGCTGCATCCCTCTTGACTGGCCTTGAAGGTCCCAAGCACCCAGGAGAAGGAGGTGTAACAGCACACAGTGCACTATCCATAAAATCAAGCAGTCACAAGTCCTAAATAGGATTTGGACCAGAACTGCTGCTGGATGGCAAAGCCCATGATTCCACCAGTGGACAAGGACCCCTCAGCCATCATTTGCTTCCTCTGAGGATTGACTGACTCATGTTCTATTTTGTTGTCTGAGTCTCAATTAAAAGATTGTTACACTGATACAGCAGGTCAAGTATTAAGGTTTGAGCTGATCTGTGGAGGGTCCAGGTGATTAGGAGCTGTAAGCTAAGCTGTTCTGTAAACTTTGGTGCTATGCTACTTATAAAATTAGGCTACATTGATTCTGTTTATAAAAATTTGTGCTATTCTGATCATAAGATTCCATGCTATGCTAATCAGAAAAATCTGTTAAAAAATTAACTGTAACTGCAACTTAGTGCTGTCATCGTTCTGCCAAGGGTCCCCAAAAGAACTTATCTGTCCCCGTAGTTTTGAGTGACAAGTCTATATGTTTTTAACAAAAGGGATCTTAATCTTGCCTTCAGGAGCTGGAGCAGTAATTGAAGTGTAATTAAATAAATTAGTGCAACCATGGAAAACTGTCATATATTTCTTTTCAATATCCAATGTTATTTGTATGTGTGATAAGTATTTTGGATGGAGAATAAACAGATGATAAAATGCGTCCCACTATTTAAAAACACTTTAAAAGGTCCTTGCAGAGTTGATTTTTTTTTTTTGAAGGAAACAAGAAAACTATGTTAAAAGATGCAGAAATATTGTCATTGATTTCAAAATAAGAGAAAAAATAAGGACCACAAAGCAGGATGGCAAAAAAATGGCAATCACACATAAGGCATGCTGTAGATTGGCTGTTATTGTTTATGTAATGCATCATTGATTCAGAAGAATTAATAATAGTTCTGAAAATTTGAACAGAATCACAGGATCTTTTCAAAGTCTGTGGTTCTGTGAAGCTTGAATCAATACAAACAATTTGCGTTATTTAAATCTAAACTTAAATCGGAAGATAACTTTGCAAAACTCAGGAAGTACAATTACACAACTTGAGTAGCACAGAAACTGATAACAAAACTTCAGTTACAGAGGAATATATACTGTACATGACACCAAGCTGAGTGCTGCTGAGTGGTGCTGCCTGGGGAAAAGAATGTCACCCAGAGGGACTTTGGGACAGGCTTGTGAAATGGGTCCATGTAAAGCCCATGAAGTTTCAAGTGAAAGGTAGGGGGCATAATTTCTTGCCAGGACTTGCTGCCTGTGCTCCTCTTCATGCAGCCCCAGATATAGTGAGCCATCCCTGCAGCTGGCGCACATTCAACTTGCTGCCCCAGAGCTCCTCTGTGCCTTGAGATGATCCCCAATTTGTCTGGCCTTACCCTTTATTAGAACAGAATAATTCCCATTGGAGATGACATACACTGGTCTTCTATTCCAACTGACCCCTTCAGGGATGATCAAAAGTTAAATGGTGTTATTAAGAGCATTGTCCAAATATTTCTTAAACACAATTAGATATGGAATATCAACCACCTCTTCTAGGGAGCATGTTCCAGGGTTTGGCTGTCTTTTCAGTAAAGAAATGTTTCCTAATATTGTCTCAGCTTTCTGTGTTGCAGTTTTGAGCCATTCCCACACATTCTATCACTGGAACCCAATGAGATGAGATCAGTACCTCACTCTTCACATCACCTCCTCTGGAATCGAAGGAATGCAATGAGATCACTTAAAATTCATAAGATTCCAGGTGGCCCATTCCTCTAGCCTGTTAAAGTCACCTCGAATGGCTTCCCCATGTTCCAGCATAACTGCTGCTTGTCTCACAATTTGGTGCCACTTATGAACTTGATGACAGTTCAGTGTCACCTCTTCCAGATCACTGGTCAAGACATTAAAGAGGACATGTCCCAGTACAGACCCCTGCAGATCTCTTCTTGATACCAGCCCCCAGGCAGGGCATGACCCATTACCCACAACCTGTCTAGTTGTCCGCCTATCCAGACCGTAATGTATCAACTTAAATATGAGAAGCAGGGGGAAAAGGCTCACTAAGTTCAAGATAAAATGACATTCCCTTTTCTCCCTTTATACACTGACTATTTTTGTGCCTGAGGGCAATCAGGCTGGATTTTTATATTCTCCTACAAGTTAGTTCTATGTAAATCCAAAGCAAAGTAATCAAGAGATGTTTTCAAAATACATTTCAGATTTTCATAATGTTTCATTAAAAAATGTGTAGAATTGGAACTTGCTAATTGCATCTTGAAAGGAATATATAATAAAATGGAACTCTGACTACACTTAGCAAAGCAGTGCGGAAGAAAAAAAATTATAGTAATACAAGACTCATTGCAGACTTTTTTTTTGCAAATGACTAAGGACGCAAATCCAATTAGCCATCAAGGTTGCTTCCACACAAAATATACTGTGCTCATTTATTTTGACAAGTGAGTTTTTCCTTTAATTACTTACAATATAATTGTAAATTGTGCTAATAAATCAGGGATGTGTATCTTACTAAAGCAAAACTTCAAAGTAGTATGAGCTCTCACTGCAGCTTTCTTCTATTAAATCTTCTCTGCAGAAAGCAATAAACAAACAACTGGATTACAGATACATGAAATGGGACTTCACAGCTACTCCAGAGAAGGAAGGTCACATTTAGAAGTTTCGTATGATTTCAAAGTGAGGGAAGCAAATGACAACATGTAGAATTTGTACTAAGCAGGCAAAAAGAATAAACAGACAGTGGAAACAGCCTGATAGACCCTGGGGTGAAGGGGGAACCACAGCCCTTTGTGTCACAGAGTGACAGGGGCACACCTGCTGCTCTTCCCTGTTAGACTACCAAAAGAAGTGGGTGGGGCAGGGCAGGTGACATTTGGTCATATGGGATAGCTCATTGCTCTGACTAGATCACCTCTCTGCCTAAAAAGAGGTGACTTAGTCAGAGGTCCTGGAAAACAGAACCCATGGCAGCTCAAATCTGGTGCCTGGTAAATCTTTCCTAAAATATTTACCTGGATCCAGCTTGGCCATAGAAGTAACTCCAGACATTGGGAAAGGTGGACCATAAAAAATGTGGCTTCAGTCCACCTCTCCTTTCACAACCCTCCATGTCCTAGACACATTTTAAATGGGAGTTCCTCAGAATCATAAAATCATTGGATGTTAAGGTGTGGGAATGGACCTTGAAGATCATCTATTTGCAACCCACCTTGCCTGGTCTATTGTCTCCCAATAGACCAGGTTACTCAAGGCATTATCCACCTTGGCTTTGAGCACTTCCAGGCTTGGGGCATCCACAACTTCCTTGGGCAACCTGTTCCAGTGTCTCACCACCTTCACATTAGAGAATTTCTTCCTCATATCTAATCTAATCTAAACCTGTTGTGATAATAGCTTCAGATCCTCCACCTATTTCTTAATGAGTGTACCTGTCACCTATTGTCCTGCCTTCCCCATCCCACATAGCCCTGCCCATGCCCTTGGGTTTTCCCTATTGGTTCCTGTCCCCTAACCCCAGGTGGCCCTGGCCACTCCCTCAGCTTTTCCCTATTGATTCCTGTACTCTAGCTCCGCCCATGTACTGCCCCTGTGCCCAGAAATCACTGGGCCAATGTGCGGGCCCTGCCCTCCTGTCTCTGTAGAAAACCCCTCACCCTCTGCCATCTTGTTGTCTATGCACGTGTGTCTATGCACATGTGTCTATGCACATGTGGTCTATGCACATGTGGTCTATGCACCAGGGGAGGCCTTTGGCCTCTGGTGCAGCCACGTGAATAAAACCTTCCATGGACACTCTGCGTAGACCCTCCTTGCCTCCTTTATCACCACCGGTTGTGGAAGCAGACCAGAGAAACCAGACCTAGCCTTATGGCTCCCTGGCCAGTGAGAGTGCAGTGTCCAGCCCTTGGACAGAGGGTTTGGAGCACTGAGGCGCTGAACCAGACTGGGTAGAGAAGCTCTAGGGTAAGGTCTGCTATAATATCCTTTAAACTGCAACATAAACCCACTTTCTTTTCATTTGGAAACATTCCCCCTTGTCCTGTCACCACATGCTCTTTAAAAAAAGTCCCTCTTCAGACTTCTTGTAGGCCACTTTAGGTACTGGAAGGCTGCTATATCACTTCAAAGCCTTTTCTTCTCCAGCCTGAACAGCCCCCTGATAGGAGAGCCTTTCCTAATAGGAGAGGTACTTGCTCCAGCCCTATGATCAACTTAGTGATTGTCCTCTGAGCTCATTCTAACAGGTCCACATTATTCTTGTGTTGGGGTCCCCACATCTGGACACAATACTCCAAGTGGGGTCTTACAAGACCAGATTAGAGGGAGAATCATCTCACTTGACCTGCTGGTCATGCCTTTTTGATGCAGCCCAGGATGTTTCCTGCTTTCAGGGCTGCATGTGTGCGTTGTTGAGTCATGTTCAGCTACTCATCCACAAACAAATTCAAGTCATTCTCCACAGAGCTTCTCTCAATCCATTCTCTGCCCAGTCTGTATTTGTGTTTGGGATTGCCCCAACCCAGGTGTGGTACCTTGCACTTGGCCTTGTTGAAGCTCATGAGGTTCACACAGGCCCATCTCTCAAGCCTTTTAAGATCCCTCTGGAACTTTTTCAGTTTAGCTTACAAATATCCATTTTTATTAGATTATTTCAATTGAATTAGGTGAATTATTATAGCTATGAGACTCATGCTAAGCAAAAAGAAAAAAAACAATTCTTTTGACCTATAATCCCCCCAAAAATACAACTTATACCTTGCAGAGATGGTTTCTAATTATCTATTGCATATGATATGCAAAGGGGGAACACCTCAGAAACTATGAAGTGAGCTGCTAATGAACTGGATACTTCTTTTTCTTATTTTTTTCTTGCTCACTTTTATCTCATCTGGGTCTAAAACACATTGCAGCAGCAGAACTGCAAAGGAACATTCTGTGAATGGTGGATACTGCTCTATAAAGTCTAACCTTTATAGATGTGTGACAAAAAATATCCCCAACCTGTGTTGGGAAGAAGGCAGACGCAGAGAAGCCTCCATGGAGTCCTTGGCATTTAACTAAGGCAACCAAAGGGAAAGGACACTGAAAAGCATATAATTTCTGATGCATTGGTCTCAGAAAACACTGAAAAATAACAGTAATTTCATTTACAAAGAGGAGTTGCTGCAGAGGAAAGTAAATGGTGAGCAAAAAAAAAAAAAAGGAGAAAGAAAAAGGGGTTTACTGTGGTGGCTGTTGCAATAACTGAGTATGGATTTTCTGGTACAAATAAAGCAAAAGTGAAAATAGTACCCCCAGTACAATGTAAAAGTAAGTAGTCCTGGCTGTGGAAGCTTGTTGCCTTAGAAGAAGTGATGGAATTGGTGAATAAGCCCTAGATAAGTATTTATCTTTCCTGCACTAGGTTTCTCTGGACTTTTCAGAAAGTCCAGCATAGGAGCTGACAAGTATGTGTTTTTCACTATAAAAATGAGACCAAGGAATGAGCCAAACACTCCTGATTATCTGCAGTGCTCAACTGGTATCTTAATCCCTAGTTCTGCTTTGAACCAGCAGTGTAATGCCATGTAAAACTTGGCAGGACTGAGTCTAATTGCAAGTATAATTTATGTAAGCCAATCAAATAAAATACTACTTGATTTGGAGGATAGGAATTGACGAACTTACGTCTTGGATTCAGTAGAGTAGTAGAACATAGCCATTATGTTTTTATATGAAATCTGAAATATTTAACATGTAAGGGATCCAGGCTTTTATAATCTCAAAACACAACTCCTAATTTAACCTCAAATACTGTCTTTTAGCTATTGAGCTCTCTACAAGACTAAGGCTCCAGATTTGACTGCTGTGAATTCAGATATCAGCATGCAATCATGACATAACTGGTGAGAGTGTATGAATATTTTGTAATATTTATGATATGTTAGCACCATTAATGACCACAGACAAAACTAGGAGTGGACAAAACTTCATAAAGTTATGTGCAAGAAGTAAAATCTTGTTAAAAAAAAAATCTAGAAGAACAGGCAATAATTGCCAAAATAACATACCAAGACCAGATGAGACAATTTCCTTCTCTTTGCAGGTAGGAACAGAAGCATTGACACTGAGATAGGAAAAATGGGTAATAAATGATACACTCCAGCTTCTGTTCCAGTTTCCCTGTCAAAGAGCATGATCACCTTGATCTTGAAGAATAAGAATGATCATGGATCACAGCCTCAGTGTTAACAAAAAAATGAGTTCTACGGTTATGCTGTGATGACTTTTTGCCTTTTTCTTTTTATATATCTTTTATATGTTCTCTGTATTCTTAGCATGCATAGTTGTAATTTTTTATCCTGATATTGTAGCTTAGTTCTGGTGTTCTGCTATGCAGGAAGACCAAACATCCTAGAGGCCTCTCAGTTGGAGGCTGGAAGCATCTATGCTATCTTGGCTCTCTATAGAAACCAAGGTTTCAATCAAGGTTGAAACCTCTCTGAGACATATTTTGTAAACAGGGCTCAAGCCTCGTTGGATGGGAGAGACTTTTAGAACAGGCAGGATATTACTTCATTTATTAAGTTTCTTATTGGAGAATCCCTGTCAGAATGGCTAATTTGCAAGGTCTATGAAAATTGTATATGCATTACACGGTGTGTGTATCTTTGGCGCTTTCCACGTTGATGAGTTGTGCATCCAAGGATCCTATTAAATACCAAGGTGAAACCCTTTTATCCCTTTAACTATGTCTGCTCATAATTCTAGGACCAGAGAAAAAGGCATCAATGGTACTGTATACTTATGGCTAGTTTAGGACAAATTTGCTAAGTAATAGCTGTTCCGTCTATGTGCTGATAACACTTGTTAGCAAGTAGCAAACCATAATGTGTATTGTTAATGACTATCAGTCTAGCAAAAGATTGCTTTCAAGTTGGAAACAGCTTGATTTATCAGCCCTTTAATCTCTGCCCTCAGAACAATCTTCAATTCCCTAACTGATGTGTAAATCTATAAACTGAGCTGCAACAAACTCTATTGGCCTTTGTTTTAACTTTAACAATGTGCTCTAATGGTCAGTGGAGAAAATTTATGGTTACTATGCAACCTTTGCTAAGGCAGCACATAGCAATGAGGTTTCTGATCCATTCATCATCAGCACACGATTGTCTCACAAATAGCCTATAAACAGCTTGATGATCATCCTTAGTAAACTATCCAATGCCATCCTAAAATTTTGATTGTTTAGAACATTATGCATTTTAAAGAGCAATCCATTATCTCATGAGGATCTATATTTTCATACAGACTGGATGAACCTTGTAAAGATAGTACTTTAGCATGAGTGTCCTCGCTTTTGCTGAGATAGGTTCAATTTTCTTCCTAGTCACTGGTACTGTGCTGTGTTTTGGACTTTGTATGAGAATAATATTGATTCTGATGAATTATCAGCTGATCAATTATCAACTGATGCTTTGTTGTTGCTGAGTAGGGCCTACTGTAAGTCAAGGACTTTCCAGGTTCCCATGCTCTGCCAGTGAGCAGGTGTACAAGAAGCCATGAGGGAACAGCCAGGACAGCTGATGTGAACTGGCCAAAGGGATATTCTGTTCTGTAAAACATCTTGCCCAGTATATAAACTGCGGGGGAATTGGCTGGGAGGAACCAATCGCTGCTCAGAGACTGACTGGGCATTCATCACCTGGGAGTGAGCCACTATGTTGTGCACAGCTTGTTTCTCTTGGGTTTATCTCTCCTCTCTCCTCTCCCTCTTCTCTTCCTCTTCTTCCTAATACTTTAATATGATTACTATTACTCTTACTATTGCTGTTATCATTATTGTTATTGTATTTTACTTTGTTTAAATTATTAAACTGTTCTTATCTAAACACACAGGTTTTACCATTTCCTTATTTTCCTCCCCATCCCACCAGGGAGTGGGGAGTGAAAGAACAACTGTGTGGTAATTAGTTGCTGGTGTTGGTTAAACCATGATAATGGGAGACACAGGACGACACAGATGTACACTGGTTCTTCTGGTTCTTCATCTACAAGGTAAATAGAGTAATACAGATGTCTCAGTACTATTCTGATTTTCTGCTAGCGATCCTTACATGTTGCAATCCAAATCCCCTTTTTTATTAGGCAGTTTTTATGCTGAGGTTAACTGCAGTATATTCTTTGCTCTAAAGAGTACCTGTGAAGCAATTATTATCTTTCATTTAGAATGCATTTCAGTGTATCACTTTACAGGTTTGTCAAGGGTTAACCAGAATAAAATATTTTAATAATGTTATTAGGTATAAATGTTTTTACAAATGTGAAGATCTGCTAACATTATATTGTTTGAGATATTTTTGTATCTACTGACCTTGAACCATGGGGCTCAAGACCAGGTTGGACTGGGCTTTGAACAATCTGGTCTGGAGGAAAATGTCCCTGACCACAGCAGATGGGTGGAACTAGATGATCTTTAATGTCCCTTCCAACCCAAACCACTCTATGATCATATGATCTTTGTTGTTCAAACAAGATAACTAATCACTCTTATCCATGTATGTTTTCTTGGAAAAGACAAAGAAATATTAAATAAATTTGATATGATAATATTACAAACAGATTGGACTTTAATTGCAATAAGAGCTTTCTTCTACTCACAGAAATATTATTAGAACATAAATGCATATCTGTCAGAGCATTATGTTCCTTCACTTGGAGCTAAAATGCTATTTTATAGTTAGTAGTGTTCAGAACATTTGATTTGTGCTTTTGGCGATTATGGCATGAAAATGAAAATCATGACAGCAAGGATACTAAATTTTTACTGAACTTTGTGAAGAAAATATGAAAAGCTTCATAAGATTTGCCAACGTAAGATCTATTGCTTTGACTGCATAATACTTAAAAAAAACCCAAACAAAACACCTCCTAAATTAAATTAATTTTAATAAAGATGATGTATGACAAGTCTTCCCTTGGCCTTGTCGTAGACTGGAATGTTATCATTTATGACTTAGACATTTTCAGGAAGGACTTTTGCCTATCATTGCAAAACTGTACTACAAAAGCTGCAGAAAAGACCACTATGCCCTGAATTGGCCTTCTGACAGGCCCTGGACTGCTCACTGATGGAGGTAAGACAAAGTGACTCAAAGAAGAGAACACATTCACAGAGGGATCACGCTTAGGACCTTCAGCATAGAAACCAGAACCCCAGGTTCTGCATAGAACCCCAGGGCTATCAGCTGCTCAAGAGCACAGACCCTGACACCAAAGGGTGGGGGGAGAGGATTTTGGGGTGTGTGGTGACAATGCCTCTGGTCAGAGGCAGTGAACACCCAGAGGAGCCCAGCTGGAGGGACCCCTTCACCCCGGGAAAAGTTTATCCACACAAAGGACAGCTGAGGGGGTGTCATGGCCCACTGAAGACCCCCACAAAAGGGGTCCCCAGACCCTGTACCAGAGATGATGCAACAAATCCACAGGGTTGCAAGGGACAGTGTCAAACTCTTCCTCCCCAAGGGAGACACGAGGCCATTCCCACCTGCTCAAACATATATCAATCCACTGGATTCTATACTCCTCAGAGGGCGTGGCAGCGGTGGCAGGGACCCTCATCATCCAGAAGATCAGATGGAGGAGAACAATGAGACATCGTTGTTCCCCAGGAAGGGTGACATGTTTCTATCTAACCCCTGTCACTCTCTCCTTGTCCCCCCCACTCCCTATGCACACTTCTTTTTCTATTTCTTTCTCTTTGCCTCTTTTACTATTAAATAAAATACATCAATTTTTTGGCACCAACTGATGTATCACGGTCCAGGAGAGCTGCACAGGCCGGCTCCCCCCAGGTCCGGGGTCCCTCGTCCGTTTAATCCCACCGGATCTGGGGTGGGCGGCCCCCGAGGTTCTGCGGCATGGCGTGAGTCTTCAAACCATGTCAATTCAAGCAGGAATATAATGATGCTAGGAAAGAACTGGACTCCATCTCTGTTCTGCTAGAGAGGTTTATTTAGGGTAACGGGGAAAAGGGGTGCAGGGAAGGAGAAGGGGGAAGGAAAGGCTGGGACAGGGTAAGGGGTGCCAGCTCAGAGATGCAAAGACCTCGAGCTGATCCAGGCTCTGCCTTTTAAAGGGAAGGAGAGGGGGCAGGGGCTGGCTCTCTCTGAGCCAGTCCCAGGAGGACGAAGGGAAGATTGGCAGGAGGGTTACACACCAATAGGCTTTGAGGTACAGCAGAGCATATTTTAAAATGAACCAATGGTACACCGAGTGGGGAAACAAAGGGAGCACATGGAGATCTGAATATTGCATTACTACAACCAACATCTAACCTCATTTGGTTTTAATCATGTTTTTTGGGTATATTTCGAACCTTTCTGCATTTGATCCATTTTATTCACAGAGGCTTAGCTTTGTTTGCACTTCTGTATTTAAACTGGATCATAACAAGCCTTTCTTACGTGTTTGTTATATTCTGACTCCTCTTGAACGAACTGGACCACTAACTCCCTGTTAGAGAATTATTAAATCAAACGTACTGTCTGGCCAGAAACCCTGATTGATGTGCAGAGCAGAAAAACAGAACTTTGAAAGCAAGTAAGAAGTGAACTCTGCCTTTACTGCAGATACTTCAAATTTTGAAAGTGATAGAAAGGTTAGTTGTTTATGTCAGACAAAATTTACAGTGTTGCCAGACTATTTCAGAGCTGTTGTTCACCCTAGTCACTTATTTTTTGTGATGCTGGCAACCCAAATTTGTGTTGTGGAAAAACAAAAACAAGACAAAAGAGAAGTCTAGTCTCTTGAAAGTCTGACGTTTTCAAATCAGTGACTGCAGGCCACAGCCTATGTGTAATAAATACAATAGGAATTAAATATTCATTGTGGTGATATTCAAGAACCGCCTGGATGCAACCCTGTGCAATGTGCTTTAGGATGACCCTACTTGAGCAGGGAGTTTGGACCAGATGACTCACTGTGGTAGCTTCCAACCTGACCCATTCTGTGATTTTCCATTTTTTTCACATTCAATCACCCAAGAAGTAATTTTTTTTTAAAATTTAAATTACTTACTTTTTTTCTGAATTTGCACATTTGTTTGCATATAATTTTTCACTCCACTCATAAGAAAAGTGCTTTATATAAAATTAATAATTGTTGAGTCCAATTGGAATATTTTTCTCACAATTTTATGTCCTGTGACAACTTTCCCTCCTAATCTCTTTAAACTGAACAAAGTCCCATCTTGTCTTGCTCTCTCCTCTTCCTCTGTAAGCTTCTGTCTGCAATAAAAAAAAAATCAGTTCAAACCCACTGATAACTGTTTAGCATATAAATAAACAAGCCTTACAGTCTTTTACAGACAGGATGTAGTCTGGAACATCTTTACCCTATCCAAACCATCAAAACTGAAATTGTATAAAGACTGCAAATCACTTTGAACTAAATAGGACACTGCTAACATGGGCATTTGTCAGTATGAGCAAATTATTTTTAAATTAGAATGAAGCTTAAAAAAATAGAAAAGTCAGCTGGGATTTCCTATAAAGTTATATATTTTTTTTTTTTTAAAAAGGGGGAAAAATTGCTTTTATTATAAGATGGCACAATTGCAAATTTAAAAGAAAATTATCAAATTCCATAATGATTATACCATATCTCCTTGATCTCCCATACCTATCAGGTATTTATATATACTACCCAAACATGCTGTTTTAAAATTTTTTTTATAGTCACATATGTCTATTTATATCACATTTGCAAACATTAGAGCCAAAAGATGACCTGAATAACTCATTTTGTGGTAAATTCATTAATAAAAATAAAAAAAAACCCACAGTGTCTACTTTAAAAATTGTGTAAACTTTAGAGCTGAGAACCATACTGTATCTGCATTAAAAATTGCATGAACTTTAAAGCTTTGACATCTAGTTGCCATTAAAACAAAAATGAACGTGAATGTTTGCTCTTAAAGAAAGGGGAAGAGAGCAATGGCTTTGGGAGAAAAAAAATCTGTAATAGCAGAAGTGATATTATTAAGTCTTAGAAGTTACAACCCTAATAAGCATTTTTGAGGAAATTATCATATGCAAATGGCTCATATTTTCTCCCAGGGCCAGATATGCTGCCTTGATTTTGAAACCTGTAAAAAAAAAAGTTTTTTATCCTCCTCTCTGTGCATGACCTAAAGTAATTATTTTTAACCAATAAACTCCTCACAGGTCTGTGGGTTAAATGGAAACAGAAGCCAACTGTCAATGTAGTGTCCTTTTGTTCTTGTAGAGATATGTCCTTCAGGATCTCACAGCACCAAGTGCTATATTAATAAAGAAATAAACTTAGTTGTTTCTTGGGATAACAAACATTCCACATCTCATTTAAAATCCAAAGAGATGTCACAAATGAGAGAGCAAAAGTAGACCAGTTCTCACACTATTTGGCATTTAAATGGCATGGCTCATTTCATTCTTGGAGATTCTTAAACAGCTTTATTTTACAGAAGAAAAAGAAAGACTTTTTAAGACCAACTGTGTTTAGTTTTTTCAGTTCCTTATAAAGGTATAGAGTCTGCATTCTACAGTCCTCTGGGCATAACTGACTATGTCAAAATTAACCTTTAAGATATTAGACTAATACATATTTAGACTAATAAATATTTGGAAGAGTATACATTTTATTTTATATAAAATATTTTGGTGGCATAGTACAACAAATGCCATGTAAATGACCAAAGTTGTTTATAATTAGTGAGATTTCATTTCTGTCCTTATATACTGAAAAGACCTCAATTTTTTTATTTCTCATACCTTGACCTCCCAGAATTCTTCAATGTAAAAAAACTTTAAAAAAATTAAAAATCAAGAAATGGTAAAAATCATCAGTAAAAGTACCAAATAGAAAAGAGGAAAAAGATGAGTTTACAGCAGTAAGAATAAGAAATTAATGCTTTGAAAAAAATGGAGAGACAGCAAAGGAGCAGAGAAGAAAAGCTGTTGTGGGATAGCATTTGTTGGGAAAGATTTCTTAAGAATGACATCTGGAATAATATCCTATATCTAACACTACTCCATTGCTACATAGATATAGTACCATAATCAATACAAATTTAAGGCCTCAGGAAACTCACTCAATTACACTCTTAACAGGGCTAACAGTTGTTCATGTACTCTGAGTTAGATGCACAGGAGAAATACCATGAAGATATTCTCAAGAGGTCAAAACAACAAAAAACTTTACTAGCAACTTCAGAAAATGAAAGACCTTTGGCAAAAGTTTAGATCAGCATTCAATCAACAAAAAACACTTCTCAAAGCATTAATAGCCCATTCAACTTAGCAAACTCCAAACATGTTTAATTTTAAGTTACTCAAAACTCCAAGAAAAGGAAATTAGAAGAAAGAGAGAAAGACAGGAAAAGTAGAGAAAAGAAAAAGTGTACCTGCCACTCCTCATTCCAGAAGTCTTCAGCTGATAAAAATTCCAAGGAGAGGTAGGCTCAAGACTTATGCTTGCCTTGTGTATCTAGTTAAATACCCTTCGGCTTTCCTGGGCCCTTCCTCCAGGTGAGACTTCTGCTCATTCAGCCACTCAGGAGCTGGGATAGGAGCTTCAGGGCCAGCAGGTGTGGAGAATTGTCTCTGGTGTGCCAGGGATTGGTGGCCAATGCAGGGCTGGGTTACAGCCTAAGGGTGTGGGGTGTGCAGAGCAGGGCATCACCTCACCATAACAAGACCCAACCTGTCCCTTCCCTCATACTCACACCTGAAACATTACAAGCCAGAAATCCTTCCAGTCTGTCACAACAACTAATAACAAAAAAGGGCTTATGTATGTTAGAACAAAAAGAAAAAATAATCAGAGCATTGACCAATATGAAGATGACCTGCAAAAATATAGACATAATATAGAAGTTGATTAAAACAATAAAAGAAGGACAGAGACAATAAATTTTACAGTAGGACAGTACAAATAATAAAAATCAAAATTAGACTAAGGAAAGTGATTCTACCGAAATAATTAACTACTTTCTTTTAAAACAATATATCTGATTGATAAATTTAGTAATGTTAATATAATGTATTTACATTACTGTTACACATTCTACTCTATATTGTAATAAATTTCACTTCAGAGACTTACATAATGCAAAATCAAATGGTAAACGTGGTAGACTTAAAACTGTGAAGTCTGAAAATACAGCTGAAAACAGAACATTGCAATTGAATTAATTACAACTTTGAATTAATTACAATTAGATTTTGGCCTCTTAGGGCTGCTCATTCAAGTTTTTTTTAATTTGCAGACTCCTGAAAGAATATAATTGACAGGGTCTGTAGGCTGCTATGATGAGTATTATTTTGAAGGGATCAAATGAAATGACACTTTCATGAAAGTTGAATATAGGTCACGTTTTCTTTCTGAAGGGCTTTATCTTCAGGATTCATGAAATGAATTCTCTGTATGATATTGTCACCTTAAAGTGGTTATACTGGAGAGCAGGATTCAGCTGTCTAGCTGGGTTCATGTAGTTTCACAGTGTCATTTTACATCCCATGATAGCCCATCTCTGTTGTAGCTGTAATTTTAGAAGAGATGCCCATTTATTGTGTCTTATCTACCAAATCAATACAGATGCATTTTATTTGTCATGGTTCAAACAGCATTACATATTTTGGCTGAGGTTAGTAGCTTCTTCTCAGTTTCTTAAGGCAATATTAATTGTATTGACTGGGTTTATAGGTAATATAATGGTTGCTTAAAATGTAAACTAAAAATGCAAGAAAACAATAGTTACCACATATGTTCTAATGCTTTAACTCAGGCTGAGAAAACATGGGATGACAAGTAGTCCAACTGAACTGGGTGGTGTTACTCAAAGAGTGTCATGAGTAAGGATTGAAGATTTCCTCCTTATAAAAGAAAATCTGTGTATTATTGCTGCTTTGAAAGAGAGAAGATAAGCTGAAAATAACCACTCTGGTAAACTAATGGGGTTATGTCTAGTACACTTTCATGGGCCACAGTTAATGAGAAGTGACTGCCAAAACTGAAGTTAATGTCAGAAGGACAGAATCTTTAATAAACTCAGGAATCCAGTGGCAAAACATTTTCACCCAAGAAAAGGCTAAGCTAGATCATAATCACTGCTGACAAGTGTGAAATTCAAATTACACTTTTTTTGAAATGTTAGTTATAAAGGCATGAAATTGCATCCTTGTTTTGCAGTCATCCCAATGCTGTATAGGAAGAGTCTAATTCATCACACAATTTTTTTTTTGCATAACTGCCCTTTTGTAGATTGTTTCAAATTTATTCTTTTGCAACTTGAACCAGCATCTGGAAACAAAATTGAAAAAAATGACTAATTTATAATAGGTTCTGATTTTTTTTTCCCCTTTTGCATTTACAAATTATGGTAGGAGTACACAGACACTGATTTTGCCATCTGTCATTGTGCTAGAACACTCCAGTTTCCACTCAGTGGAGAAAAATATGGATCCTGGTTTAAATTTCTTTTGAAAATAAAATACTTATTCTTGCTTGGAATTAGAAACAGTCAGGTGGCAAATACACAGAATGAAGATCAGGGAGTTGTGGGCTCTGCAGCAGGTAAATTTCCTTCTGTTCTTCAGTTCAAACTAACCTGAACCCACCCCCCCCCCCAAAAAAAAAAAAAAAAAAAAAGAGAAGCAAATTTGAACGTCTCACAGAGACACACCCAATTTCAATGTATACAAATGCATGTATATATCTAATCTATGTATCTATAAACACATATATGTATATAAAATAAACATCTATTAGCATAGTAATAACGTATAACCTGGGGTTGAATAGAGTACAGCAGTGAGGTTTCTTGCTCTGGGGAAAGTGGCAAAACCCCCGAAACCCCACTAGAAAAGTTCGCCGCTGCGAACCCCCACGCTAGTCCGGACCGGACGGAGCCGGGACACCACGGCACGCAGGCGGAGTGTGTCCGCGACAAAGAACAGGAGACGAGGCGATTAGGTGATGTAGTCTCTGTGCTTTAGAAATCCAGGCTTTATCAGGGTGCAGCAGGGCGGCGCGGGGTCCGTGGAGTCGGGGCGCATCAGAGGGGAGCAGAACAGATCTGGATCTGACGGCGCAGAGCACAGAACGGAAGCAAACATGGGGTTAAGAGGGGATGCAGGATGGGAGGAGTTTGGATGGGAGAGCCAACAGGGACGCGGTGGATACAGGATTGGCAGGGAAGCCAGGGAGTGGGGGTACAAGGGGGGAAGGTACAGAACTGTAAAAACCAAAAGTAAACCGCGGGCAGAAGGAACATTCTAGCTATTAACTCCAAAAGGATAAAGAGGAGGAGAAGTCCAAAAACCAATACTCTTGTCCCCTGATGCATATTGAGCAGGCTACATGCAAGGTGTCTTGCGCGAACACCTTTCCGTCACCCTGAGCTAAAAGTCTCTTCAGGCCCAGGGGGCTTCGTCAGGTATATCAGCCTCCAAGCTCATCTGGGCTAAGCTCACTGCTACACAGCAGGGTTGAAACATCTCACAACAGATGGCATATAAGTACTCAGTGTTGCAATAGTAAATGGGTTCTAGTTAATATAATTTGAATAGCGTATACCAGGGAGTTTTGATTATCTAAACTAGTTTCCTCAACACTGTTACTTACTCTTAGCATATCAGTCAATAACTAGGTATAGGTCATTTGTGACACAATTCTCATTTTTCTGTGTTGTGAAAACCTTCATGTTCTGCTATCTCCTAACTCTTCTTGCTATTCATAAAACATTTTTGATAGGATAGGTTCTGAATCCTTTGGATGAATATGATAAACTTTATTTCTCTTAATTGAACTGCAAGAATTACCACTATTTCATTTGTTCAGTTAAAAGAATATTTGTTTGAGAAACTAAGTAGTTCAAACTGAATATGCACTTTGCACTTTTTCCTATTTTAAGTAATTGCCTCTGCATTAGTAGTCATCACATAGTGTAAAATTGATGCACCTCTACATGACAGAGCTTAGTGCCAATAAAAATATGATTACAAGAATATCTTTTCAAGGCGTCTTAAGAGAAAAAAAAAATGAGTTTAAGTTAGCTAAGACCTCAAAAATCATTAAGGTTTGTGCAAATTAGAGTGGTTTGGATCTATCTGTTATATGAGATGTTTTTAAGCCTTTAAAAAGGAACTTGCCAGATCTTCGCACAGTAATTGAAACACTGCAAGGGATGCCAAAAAATTACTTTAAAAGGCTTTCAAACCTTGCCAAAGCTTGTGTTCTTTTTCAGTAACATTGATAAGAAAATTTACTAATTTGGATCTTTTTTAAACTATTGCTTTCTGGTTTGCTTTCTGATTTCTTTCCATTTATGAAACACTTCTGTAAGTATCTAAGTATTGGACATGTTACTTTTTAACTGAGTTAATGGATTTATTTATTTTTTTCTTTCAGTGAAAAGACACAAAAAGAAATGTTCAGAAGTACGGTATTTTTCTTCCTCATTATTTTTGTTATTGAGAGACTTTTATCCTCAGTCAATATATTTCAGTGGTAATACATAAGCTTCTTAAGGGAAAGCATGTTGCAAAGATTGTTGGGACTGAGAAATAGTGCTTGAATATTGGAAATTAATATCAAGCTAAACCTTCATTGATAAAGGTTCTCAGTCTGTCTGAGGATATTTATTATAGGAAAATTTTAGAAATCATCTCAGGGCCAACAAGCACAGATTGGTGCTTTTCAGGCTGAAAAATTCTTACCAAGTGCTTTCACCTATGCTTTCTGTGTGTTGTTTTAGTCCATCAAGCACCACAAAAAGTATATTTATACTCACAAGTAAGTGTGGTGGGTTGATCTTTGCCAGCTGCTGAATGTTTACCCACATTGTCTCTCATTCCACTTCTCAATAGTCCAGGGGAAGAAAATAAAATAAATAAAATAAAAAAGCTTCTGGTTTGAGATAAAGAAACTGAGGTTGCGTACCAACTGCTGACACAGGCAAAACAGACTTTGGAAAAAAGAGTTCCATTTATTGCCAACAAATAAACATTTGGATAGAGAGAAAACAAACCGACAAAAAACAGGATACCTTCCCCACATCCTTTGATCTCCTTTTTCCCCAGGTTCAGGTTCAATCGTTTATACCCAACTCATCTGCCCATCCCCTGGAGATGATGATTTATGGTAAGCAAAATTTCCTCTCTGCCACTCTTTTCTCCTTGCACTTTCTCCCTGCTCCACTGTGGGTCCTCCCCACAGTGTATAGTCCTTCAGCATTTGGATGTTCCATGATATCACCTCTCCCAGCTGATATCTTTATCTTGACCCACAAGATCTTTCACTTTATTTTCTGCCTGTCCTGTTGAGGAGGGATGTCGCTGTTGAGCCGCTAGCTGAGAAATTACCCAGGCTCTCAGACAAGGAAAGAGAAAAGGTGTCTTTATTATTTTGATTTCCATATATATAGAGTCTTCAGAGGTCACCCAGATTGGTCAGCCCGAGACCTCCCCCTAGGCCCAACTGGCCAAGCCCGAACTGACCTAATCTGGAGACGTTGTTTGCAAAACATCCAAACTTTATCTTTGTTTATGAAATGTAGCAAAATGTTCTCACGAGAAAGACCTGTGTTAGCCACAGAGGGGGATTGAGAGAGCATCAGGGTGTTTATCTGCCAGCCAATCAAGGTCAACCTATTACTGAAGACAGTATTTTGTTATGTTAACATATATTTAACATTATGTTAACATATATTTTGTTTTAAACAAGTCATTCACAAAATTAAAATAATTTATAGTAGAACCATAGAATCTGCTAAATTATGAGGGACCCAGAAAGATTATTGAGGTCCAGCTCCTGGTTCTTATTGGGACATCCCCAAGAATCTCACTATGTGCCTGAAAATAAAATTAGCCTGTAAAATAGCTGTCCTTTGACACAGCTGTTTTTACAATGAAAATTAATGGTAAAGCAAGCAAATAATGGTCACTAGTTATTGTCCTGTATGAAGGTTAATTTCTGGAAACTCAACCTCATTAGTTACTGCTAATCAACACTATGGCAAACACAATTTTTTATTTCCTCTAGATTATGGACTGTAAAACCTCAAATGATTGGGACAGTTAAGCATAATATTTTTCTGTCTAAGCTGGTAGTATCCAAATGTCTTGACTTATAAACCTAAATAATCTGTGCAATGTGAAATCTTGACTGCTTCATTTGGAGTGTTTACATCTCCTTCAAGTTCAAACCATTATACTGAAGAGAGAAAGGAGTAATTTAATTTGATGCTGTAGCTGAATAGCCAAAATAATAAGAAAAGATTCTGTTTTAATATTTGCATTCATTTTGTCAGCAAGTTCCAAATTATGTTGTCTTCAAACTCGGTAGTCAGGTAATTAGCTTTTGTTTAATTTAGAATACAGAGAGGCATTAAGAGTATTTAAAACCCCACTATATTAATTTATAAAAAAAAGATGTTGTGATCAGATTAGACTGCAGATCAGCTTGTAGATCAGACCAATTACTTTTAAAATAAAAATAATCAGCACAGTATATTCCACACAGGCAACTAAATACAAGCAACTAAATACTTTGTGCTATAGGTACCCAAACCTAGGTGCATGATACTTGAAAAGTGATGAACTAGTCACTAAAAATGGGCCAGGAATTATCTGTATAGAGAATGCAGTGATGTCAACATTACTGAAGACTTTCGCAGATAATCTCGGTCTTGCATTAAGCAGCCCAACACTGTCAGTGTTGGGTCCTGCACTTGGATCACAACGCCGTGCAGTGCTAAAGGCTTGAGGATGAGTGGCTGGAAAGCTGCTGAGAGGAAAAGGGACCTCGTGGTATTGACAGCCAGCTGAGTGTGAGCCAGCATGTTCCCAGGTAGCTGAGAAGGCCAATGGCATCTTGGCCTGTATCAGAAATAGTGTGGCCAGCAGAACCAGGGCAGCGATTGCCCCCTGTATTCGGCCCTGGTGAGGCTGCTCTTCAAACCCTGCCTTCAGTTTTGGGTCCCTAAGTTCAAGAAGGACTTTGAAGTGCTGGAGCCTGTCCAGAGAAGGGCAATGAAGGTGATGAAGGGTCTGGGGCCCGAGTCTTATGAGAAGCAGCTGAGGGAGCTGGGAGTGTTTAGCCTGGAGAAAAGGAGGCTCACGGGAGACCTTATCGCTCTATACAACTCCCTGAAAGGAGAGTGTAGCAAGATGGGGGTTCAGGATGTGCCAGGAGAGGTTTAGATTAGATATTAGGGGAAAAAATCTCAGAGGAGGTTGTAAAGAATTGGAACAGACTTCTCAGGTTGGAGTTAATATCCCTGGAAGTGTTCAAAAAACATGTGATATGGCACTTGAGGACATGGTTTAATGGTGAATATGGTGGTGGTACTAGGCTGATGGTTGTACTTGAGCTTAAAGGTCCTTTCCAACCTTAATCACTCTGTGATTGCGCTATAGTTACAGGTCAGATGTGAAACTCTGAGCTGGTCACTTTAAGATACCCTTGATTATATAGAGAAATAAAAGATAGTTTTAGGGTTTTTAATCTGATTAATGCCAGATGTTTATTTTAGGATCATATGAATTGCATTCTGTAAGTGCTTCATTTAAAAAAGGAAGACTTGAGAATGTCTCATCTTGACTTCTGTGACTGGCTACATGAATCTTAATCAAAGCAACTTATCCATCTGGGAAAAAAAAAGAGAAAAAGGTTTTATTCATTGAAAAGTATCACAAAAACATTATCAGCAAGACATACTGAACATGAAATTTCAACATCCTGAAATTTCTAGCATCCTATATTTTTTAATTTACCACATGCGTAGTTTTTGCTGTAATTCACAAACTGTATGAAAGCTGTGTTGTGTCATCGACACAGCTATTTGACTATTTGAAATCCAGGTGGAAAAAATGGTAACATCTATGTTGCTTAAATACCAGAGCAAGCATCTGTGTAAAATAAATCACATCTAACTTAAGCACTTGTCCATGATCAAGGAACATAGCAGTTATATTAAAGCCATAGAAACAATAAAAGGTGCCAGTTTTCTCAGAGAATAACATAGTAAACATGAAATGCAATTGGTTTTAATGCATTCTTTGTGTTCTTCATATTTTGGTTTTTAATATTATTTTCATCTGTGCATATCTGTCTTGCGATCTAGTCTTCATTTTTAAGTAGAATTTTTGTTTAAATGTATATTAATGACCATAGAGCTTCGCTAGGCAGCTATTTATTTCTCCTCATCTTATACTTTCTTCTTGTTCTGTTTGGTTCATCATGTCTGTCTTTAAGGTCATGGAGCACATTGTGATTTGAGCCCTCTTCATTTTCCAACCTTTTTTGTCTTGGATTTCATCACTTTAAGCTTCCCTTAGCATGTCAGGACCTATTACTAGTTTTAGATGGCTCCTCTTCCTTTATGTCCAAAGAATATTATATTAGAGTTAGAAATTTTAACCTTCCTGGCACTGGGAAAACTAAACAAACAAACAAAAAATCAAACAACGAACCCACCAAAGTTTATCTTACCTTTTCACTAACTGCATTTTAGAAGTGGTATAAAAAACATTTTGGATAATCTTAGCATCATATTAAAGTTTTATAAAAGTATTTGAAAGCAGGGTTCAAATTTTATTGTTAAAGAAAAGGGGAATTTCATTCCTGCATAAACAAGTAAATGCAGATGAAAAAGAGATCAGCACTAAAAAGGCTTTCTGTATACATTGGTACATTAAGTTGTAAATTTTACTATACAATTAATAAAAAGTTTTATGGAACTAAGAAAAAACACAGAAACCTGCTGATGAGAGTAGTGAAGATGGACTATTTTTTAAAAGATTATGCTGTTTGTTATCAAAAGATTATTCTGTTTGTTATTTTTGTCTAAAAATAAATGAAAATATCATTTTCTATCTCAATCATAAGAGAAAGGACCAAACATATTTACAAAACATCAATGTTGTAAATGAGTCTCTTCTAACTAGGCTCATAGTGACACTAAAACCTTAAATTGTGTGACATGGGCTCATGTAGACTGTGTATAAATTTCTTTTTACATATTCTTATGTGAAGTACAGGAATAAGTACTATTTGACTGTCATATGATAGATGGTTTTTTAGGGGTTTTGGAGTTTTAGGGGTTTTAAGACTTTAATTTTAAAGTTCAGAAAATAGTTTTAAGGACATAAATGTAACTACCCCTACATGGAGTGACTCCTTTCCCGTTCAAGAAACTGTTCCTGGGCAAGCTGGTAAAAAACACAGGATTTGTGACACCTGCATTTATGTCCTCTGAGTTAGATTACAATCTTAATATCTTACCCACTTATAAGTAGTTTCCCCTGATAAGGCCATCCAAAATTAGTCAGCTGTCTACAACAACTGCAGTTCAAATTTTTTTAGAAAAAAAAAAAAAGTAAAGTTTATATTATGTAAGATGTTTTCAATATTTTTCAAGTTATGCTATGTAGGCAACGACAGTCTTTCCCCCAAGAAACCAGATTCACACTCTTTACAGCACAAGTTTTGACAAACTAGTAAAATATCTCCACCTATCTAAGCTTGTAGACATCCGTTTTCCAGTCAAGATAATTAGGGCTGTCAAATAGTCTGGTGCCAAGGGACTCAAGTCTAGAGGATTATTTGTGTCTATGTTTCAGTCTTTCATCTTAAGCTGTCAATATACAGAACTCATCAATGTCGCTGTCAGAATCTAGAACCAATATTTGTGGCAAACCAAACACCTGTCGTTATGTCAACTTTTCCACAGTCTTTCAGTTTTGAGATTTCTTCTAAGGTAACACTGAAAATACAAAGACAACCTGAATATAAATCATACTCAAAGGAAAATGTTTATTACATACCAAGTCATTATCTTTTACAAATTTCATGTATCTTCAGTGTCTTTTTGCCATTAAATTAATGGACCAGGAGAAAAAACAAAAAGAAAAAATCTGTCTTAAATCTGAAGACATAACAATAAAACTAAGAACTGAAGAACCCTGAAGAAAAGTTATTCAGGCAAAATGATGTGTAAACAAGTGAGAGAATGTTTGTTGCAATATCATGGAAATTTTCCTCAGGAACAACTCTATAGAATATTATCAGCTTTGGTCAACCTAGCATTCTTATTTGCTACATTTGGTGTTACAAGAAGTATTTAGTGAAATCTGTCAACAACAAGTACTCTATTAAAAAATCTATGATTTTATCTGTCTGTATTGAAATTTAAGAAAAATCTAAACAAATTTATTTGTACTAGTTGATTTGGAATAATCAATTGGAATGATGAGGGAAGAATTTCCATTAATACCTCTAGGTACTGGTAGGACTTCCTGAAGTCTTGCTTATGTATGCCACGAGTTAGAGTACTGCTTTCGTTCTCTGTCAATTTTTATTTCGTGCTTGGTCAAAAGTGAAACCATGGGAAAACATATATAGGGACATTTAGAACACATAAGATCCTTTCCTAACTAGTCTCATCCAGTAAGGAAACTACAGGGCGAAACATCATGCTCTATTTTTGTCTCTTCCCATTTGAATGTCATATTTGTGTGCTTTCTCTTTTCTCCAACTCCATGTAAGGAAAACAGCATAAGACAGAAACAAAACTATAATACACATTTATTATCCCAGACAACATTGTTGAGAGAAGCTGAAGAGTACAGAACTGAGTGACCACACCTGTATTTTCTTATAGAATAACATATCCAGGATTAAACTAACTAGAGTAGTTAATTGCTCACAGGAATCTATGCTCACAAATACAGACTATATGCATGTTCAATGCTATAATTTATTTTGCTTACATAGACATTGATACTCTCAGTTGGACCAGCAGCTCATTCTCTGCTCTATGCAGAGGAAATGGCCCGAATGTGCAAGTGAAATGGATTGCCAATGTGTTTCAATTTGCAGCATTGAATGCCTGCTGGCATAGTGAGTATGAGGAATGTTAAAAAGCAGAGCACAGGAGTGCTCATTTGGGGGGGATGAGAAGATATAAACAGGTCACATACTCTTAGTAGTGTCTATAAAAATACTCTGTTAAGAGGATAAACAGACTGTATCTTTGGAGAGCATGGACAGAGATTTTGTTCATAGTCCAATTTAAATGTTTACAAGTTTATGAAAAAGAAATTCCCCTTTCTGATTCCCTGCTGTTGAAGACAAACATTCACATAAATCTGCACAGAACGCCTCAAATGATGTTTTTCTCAAGCCAAAGTGTAGAATTACACAGATTTTTAAGTCAAAAGTGAAGGATTTCCTAGTGGTTAAGGAGCTTAATCTAATATTTAGCAAAATTGGATTTGACTCCCAACTCTGCTGTGAACTCCTTATATAACGCAGGCTAATTTTTCAAAGCTAATTGAGCACATAAAGACACAGGTAAATATGAGGGGGGTTTTCATAAATGTCTGAGATATTTGTACCACCAGCTTACTTACTGCTTTAGACAGCAAGCTATGTAAAGATCTGAGCCCTAACCACCTCGTCCCTTGCTGTAGTTTCAGTTTAGCTGCCTGCAAGGATGAACAATAAAACACAAATATTTCACAAAGAGGTAGGAGAAGAAATGCATTAAGAATTTGAAAATGATAAATATACATAGGGAGCTGTATAGGTTACCTTGCATAACTGATTTTAGTCATAAACCAACTCAGAAGGTTACATACAGAACTTACAGTTTGTCTGCAACTACAAAATGTCATCAGTCAGGAGAAGGAAGCCTGAGCAACATTATGGTCTCTCTGATACCAATATACTTGAGGGACTGTTACTTTACCTCTGCCTTTTCTTCCAGGAGTTTCAGATACTTTTATTGTGCACATTAGTAACTAATTTAGTTTATTTCAGTGAAGAAAATATGTCTCTAGTGAACAAGAATGGGAAGTATTTGTACTGGTCTCCAATGTACTCTGAGGGAATCTGTAAGTATCTAGAGGGGTGACATCACCTGTTGTGCTCACTCTTTTTTTACCTCTTCCATCTCTTTTTTTTACTATAGTTGCTCCAAGTAGTCAACCTTTTTCTCATCCCATTAAAAATTCTAGAACCAAACCAAACCCTAAACAGAGAGTGATCATTGTACTTAGGACTAAGTATGGTCACATTTTGTCCTTGGCCTTTTTTTTTGTCACAGTGTTTCTGGGGCCTGTGGCATAGTGGAAATTGTGGAAGAAGGGGGGTGTTTCCAGTAGTCAGAGCAAGATATTGAATAATATAAAAAGACAGTGGGGAAGATATATGTAGGCATATGGACATGTATATGAAAAAGTAGTTCCTATAAACTATGCATCCAAAATCTCTGTACATTTGCTCATGTGAGACTCCAACTTTTTAGGAGTTCAAAAAAATTCAAAAGGAGATTGATTCTAATTATTTACTTTTTATTTAAATAATATAATATCCAACATATCTTACATTATATAATAGAAAATACAGTGCATATAATTTTCCTTCAGTAATGACAAAGTCACAAAGCATTCACCACTAACTGAATGAAAAAAGATAACAGTGGATAAAAATGAGATGATCTTTACATAGCTAAGAGACACACTGTGCTTTCCATTTTTAAGCAGGATTCCCCACTGGCTTTGGAGACAAAAGTTCCTTAGACATGGACACTACAATAAACCTGTGGGAAATAAGTCAAAAACCTTCACTTTAAAATAATAGTATCCTTTCTCTAATTGTAATGTACTTAACTGGAATTTGAAATCATTACAATATGTATTTGCAAAATAAAATATAAACTATTATGTATAAAATATATTCTATTATACAAAATTATATATAAAATATATTTATATTTCTGCTATTTATGGAAAAAACCTAAACAAAAATATCCCAATAAAAAATAAAATAGTAGCAAATCTGCTCCCCTACTCTGATAAACCACAAACTACACTAGCAAGCTGATGTGGAAAGTCTAGACGGATATTTTTTCATATATTTTATTAATAGAAATATTTTGTGACAGGTACATAGTATAATATTTAAATAATTGATAACCCTTCTTCTCTAAATGTTCTTCAAGATATTATCCTGTGTCAAAAGGTTATGTTCATGCCCAGCATTTAATACACTAAATTATGTCACTATGGCCTTTTTCAGTTTTGCATTCCTTGCTAGAGTATGATGATTCTGATGAACAGCTTGTTCAGAATTTCAATAATATACATGTACGTGTGTTTTAAAATACAGTTACAAATGGAGCAACTTCTTAAGAATGTTCTGAACCAAGTTCAGCGACACTGTGACATGGCTCATGAATGCTTGATTATTTTGACAGACTCACTTCAGTCATGCAGACAGAGGTATCTGGTGCAATAAAAGCTGCCAGAGTCTCCATGCAAGATGCTCGTCTTCCAGAATGACATGGATTATCAAACAGTGCATCTACCATAAAATGCCTGCAAATTGCTGGAGGATGTCACAGATGCTCTCACTATGTCAAATAATACTGAATATTTGGTTGGCACAATTAGACTGAGTCCAGAGTATCTGTTCCCAGTGAAATCACTATAGGATTTTGTAGACATTTTACCTTTGACAGTACATTTGCATGTGCATACAAATTTAAGTAGGGCACTTTACTGACTCATCAATATCTTGTTCTGTGTTCATCTCACTTTGTATCATCCACATAAAAGTTACAGGCCTATTACTCTTTGACTGCCTAGGCTTTATAGTCTCTCTATTGTTAAGGTAAAAAGACAGGCAAATCTTTACTAATTTAGATATATTTATTTAGATTGAACAAATTACATTGTGAAGGTATCTACAACTCTTAACAAATAACAAATGCACTACAGATTCAAAAGCTAGCTCACAACTACCTTTTAGGTAAGTGAAGATCAATGATATTAGTTGAACCACTGATGCATGAAACAGAAGCTTTCAGAAATTAGAGTAATAAGCATGGAAAGGAATACAAAGGATCAGAATCATGTTTCACTTTTTAACTTGCTGTAAATCTTCCTAAAGATCTGATTTTTGGATACCTGCATACATGCACATATTTCCAACTTTACGTTAGAGCTGCAACAATAAATTACCCAATCAATAAAAAAAAAAAAAAATTAGTCTTCTGCTCTGAAAATGTATTACTTTTAGTGGAGAGGGGTTTCACAGAATGACAAAATCATTGAAGTTGGGAGGAAATTGTCTAGTCCAATCCCTCTACTGAAAACATAGTGAGCCAGGGTGAGTTGCCCCAGTCTGTGTCAATTTAGGGAATGGGTGTCAGGGGGAATGGATATCAGGTGGAATGGAGACTCCTCCTCCACCTCTTTGGTCAATATACTCTAGCATTTAGTAACCTTCACAGTAAAAATATTATTTTATCATATTTAAGTGGTGTTTCTTGCATTTCAGTTTGTTCCCATTTCCTCTTGTGTCTTAACTGGACGTTACTGAGAAGGGTCTGGCTCTTGTTTTCTTTACTCCACAACCCCAGGTGTTTAAACACGGTGATAAGTGATAACAAACTCACCATTTTTCTTCACATGACAGGTGCTCCAAGACTTAAATCATATTCCTGACCCTTTGCTGGACTCTCTCCAGTATATCCAGGTCTCCCTGGGGAGCCAAGGCCTGAACCCAGGAGTGGGCATGTGGCCTCAGCAGTGCTGGGTAGAAAGGAAAGATGATCTTCCTTGATATACTGATGAAGTTTTTACTAGTCCAATACTGTTGGCCACCTTTGCTGCAGCTGTGATTTACATGTAGCAGTAGGGTAATCCACTTGCAATATTTTGCTTTTGGATCTAGATTAAAATTATGAAATGGAGTTTTGGCTTTGATTTTTTTTTTCTATTTTACTGAAGTATGTTTTATCAGAAAATTAAATAAAGAATTTTCTTAAAAAGAAAATTTTAAATTGTCATTCAGGCTAAACCATCCATTAGATTAACAGTTAATTGATAAAAAAATAGCTATTAGTTATGCTTTACAGAAAATAATCCAATTGAAAAACATGATACAAACAATTTATGACGTCTTTGATTTAACCCCGGATATAAATTAGTAGTTCAGATAATTTACCTCACTTGCACAGATTATTGGTTCACTAACATCAGTATCCTGTCTTTGGCAGTGTTGCTGAATGTTGATTCACAAAAACACTTCACCCAGCAACTTTCCTAATTTATCTAGGCATCTGTGCTATGCTTTCTCTGAACAGAAAACCACTTTATGCTATATATAGAGATAATGTCTTTCCATACAATGTTTGATCCTAATCTTTTAGAGCACATCATCACAAATTGCAATAGTTCATACAATTAGTCAAAAATATCATGCAGTAAGCTACAGTCCCTTATCCATGTTCTTGGAAATATATATTAAAATATATGAAACAGACTCAAAAAAAAAAAAGCAATGTTGAATGTTAATAAATAGGTTTTATTGTAAAAGATTCTGGGAATATTCTTTCTCTTACTGTGGATTAGAATGATTAGAGGTGAGTGTATTGATTAGGTAGAACAGGATGCTTTTAATATCACTGTCCTAGATGGCATGAAAATCAAAGTCTTGAAGCATAAGTTTAACTATGGAAAAGTTTCTACCTCTTTTAACAAGGAAAGCCATAAGTCAAAAAGCACTTCATATTATGTATTTACCGCTAGATATTAATTAAATAAAGAATCATTAACATTTTTAACAGATAATTGTCATTTAACTATTAGCACAGGAAGCAATATAATAGCAGAGGAGTGTTCTATTGTCTGTAAAAGGTAAAAGCAAACAAAACAAATCAAACAAAACTCCACAGAACACAGGACTAAAACAGACTTCAGAAACGTTTTTCTTTGGTTAAGGCTTTGATCTTAAGAAACTGTATTTCTTAAATGCTGAATTATCTTCTTCCACTGAAACAGAGAAAAATCAAAATCTCCATGTTGAAAAGTAAATTGATTTCAGTCACAGCTATGGTTCATGTACAACACAGACAGTACAAATACCTAGACTAAAAGGTCATGGGATTGTTTTCTTGCAACTTAATTGTTAACATTATTGGCACTGGCACTAAGTTTACATCACTAAATTTTAGATTTTCATTACAGCAACTGATTTTCCATGCATCTTGTCACTTATGAATATCTCTCTTTTATTATTTATTCGTATTAGAGTGTAAAAGTATGTTTGGTACAATATTTTAAACTAAAAAAATCCAGAAATTAGTGAGGAAATAATATAATTCCTTGTGAAGTTCATGTTTCAGAAATAGCTGAGAAAGTGCATTTCAGATACGTGTAGTAAGTTTGCAATTATTGCCAAGGAGACATTGCCTGAGCTAAAATTATTGAATTCAGACATCTTAGATGACATTTGGCTTTTTCAAACTTTAATCCTTTCCGTTAAATTCATTTTCTGTAACATTAGTGAGGTAATTAAATATAGTTACAGGAATGTCTCACTTAGCACTTCAATTACCAACCTGCAGCACTATTTCTTTTACTGTGCTGGCCTTTCAATAGTGAACAAAAACAATAGTTCAACAGCTAATTGAATGTTAATTCATAGATCATTCAGTGCTTGGCAGGCTTTTTATCTGCTTAAATAGAGTGCCAATTTGCCATAAAATTTAATTTCCTCACTTTTAAGTTTTTGAGGTACTGCAACTTGCTCTTTTATTAAAAGTAGGAAAAATAATCTACCCCACAAAAAGAAAAAAAATGTCATGAAACTGCATTGTTGGGATTGAACAAGGAAGAAGTAGGACACGTAGGCTGAATATCTCTATAGACAAAGGTCATATAGTATAGAACTAATAGTAATTAAAATAATTCAATTTTTGACTTATAGTCATATTGAATTATTGCTTATGAAAAAAAATAGCAGATAAAAATTCTGATAGAAGAAAAATAGTTATTAAAAGAACAGTATGTGGCAAGGTTTAGAGATTAAAATGAAAGCAGAAATATAATCAAAAGAAGAAAAAAATGAAAACAAAGTGATAGAAAAATATAAATAAAAATATAATCCAAAATTAAATTGATTTTAAGGAGGTATTATAGTTTGATTGTTTGGGGTTTTTTTACTTATTATTGTGGGACTTATAGCTCAGGACTAATTTGCTAACACTAATGAATTTAGATTTTTAACTTTCCAGTAAAACAGTGTCTAAGACTTTTACTGTGCTAGTCCCATGTAACACAAATAGTTCTTAATTTTCAAATATTTTCTGTTTTACTGAAAAAAAATACATGTATGTCTTCTCATATCAGTATGTATAATGTTCTACAAAAGATTCAAACCATCAAAACAACTCTATTCAACTCTAAACATGTAAAAAAAAGGTCAGGTTTTTTTTTTTTTTTAAGCATTTCTCTCTTTTCCCTTTAATATTTTAATTTAAAATTGAAGAAGCAGTTGTGCATTTATATTTTATTAATTGAATCCAGTATGAATTTTACTTGACTAATGCATGAAAGTTTTATGCCTTTAGAACATTTTTCATTTGATTCACCCTCAGCGTGTTCTAAATGAAGAAAAAGACTTTTCATTTTTACCTTGCAAAATGAAAGTCAAAACACAGAGCAGATACTGAAGGAGACAAAAACTAATCTCTGTACTTATTAAAAGAAACCCAAATGTAACAACTGATAAATTTATTAAATATTTTTCCTGTCAATAATAATTTGTAATACAATACATAATAACATTAACTCTCCTAAATAACTGCTTGCTAACTAGTTTAGTTTGTCTTGGAAATATTTGCTGTTAGATTTAATTTTTTTTTTAAATTTAAACTCATATATTTTCAAATACAGTTTTGCACATTTGTTTGTTTGCTTTTTGTCCCGTGGTGCCTGAATGTTGATGTTTATGCTAGGTTTAAAGCAATTGTCTGAGGCACTGACTCAGCACACACCTGAGATTAAGCTAACTAAACAAGACAGAAGAAGCTCCTACATGTAAGATGAGAAATTGCTGGAAGTCATAAATAAAAGAGTGAGAAGTTTACAAGTTACAGATAGCACTCTGAGGTACTGAGTGGTGGCTGAGGGAGAGGTTTGAGAAAAATGGCCAAACATCACAGGCAGCTGAATGAGATCACTGGACCTTGTGGAGAGCAGCAAGGCAAGCAGTGCCTCAGTAACCACATCTGTGATTCAGGGTCAGGAAGGGGTGGTCTAGGTACCAGAACTAGATAAACCAAATTTGGACATGGCCATAGCACAGCTGGAATCAATGGGCTGCTCATTTGGGAATAGACGAGGGCAAAGAAAGAGAGATATTAAACAACAGAAGGTAAAGTCAAGAAACAGGAAAAGGAATTACCGGTAAGATACTGTCGTGGTTTAACCCCAGCCAGTAACCAACCACCAAACAGCTGCTCGCTCACTCTCCCACCAGCGGGGTGGGGGAGAGAATAGAGGAATTAAAGGTAGAAAACACATGGGTTGAGACAAAGACCGTTTAATAGGGAATGAAAAAGCTGCATACACAAGCAAAGCAGCAGGGCCCTGTCATGTGCAGTAGTTACTTGGGAAGACAAAAACAATCACTCCATGAGTTCATATGGCATGGAACGTCTGTTTGGAGTCAAGTGTCCCAGCTGTGTCTCCTCCCAACCTCCCAGGCACCCCCAACTTCATTGCCAGGATGGCAGTAGGAAAAGCAGAAAAGGCCTTGGCTCTGTTTAGGCCCTGCTCAGCAATAACAAAAAAAATCTTTGTATTGTCAACCCTGTGTTCAGCACAGATCCAAAATATAGACTTATACAGCTACAGGGAAGAAAATTGACTCTAGCCCAGCCAAAACCAACATAATGCAAATCAGGTGTTTTGGGGCTGCTTAGGGATCCCTGCCAAACATTCCTGTCTTACATTTGATCACCACTAATCTAAATCAGAATAATAAACCAAAATTGTGGCTCTGACCATACAATATTTTTCAAATCATCTTCCAGGGCCAGTGTGATCAAGTGTGCTTTCTCTAGTTAGCAGGGGTACACCAAGACCAGACAGACTGAGCATTCTGATAGTACCGTCTCAGTGTCTGATTTGGGCCAGATGCCAACAGCATCTGCCCATCCCTTCTGGATATCTTACATGAAATATGCTGGGAAATAAAATCAACATTGAGATGCTTATATACAATTGTGTCATAAGAATAGTCTGTGGAACTAGCATGGCTTTAATATTTTAATCTCCCAAAGGAAATTATAATTACAAATCCTATTTCATATATTCACAGTAAGATCAAGTACTGCTTTCTTATTATATTATTTTGTTAAATTATTATCTCTGGATTCATGCTATAAAATATACATAATATATATCAATACTAACTGCTGCTAAATTGCCCCATGTGTAAACCATGAAATTCATTCCTCCTGAAAAGAAAATTAGTGAGGGGTAGCTTCTTAGCATGAGGAAATAGCTGTTTGTAGCTCCTTTTTAAAATCAAAGATCAGAAAAGTATATCAGAGTAGCTAATAGTATGGTGTGCTAGAATTTTTTTTTGGGGTGAAAAAATGTATGATATTTGAATGAAAGTGTTGAAATTGATAACTATCACTATATGTCTCTTTTTTTTTTTTTAATGCTTATGAAGATCCAAAGGAAATTCTGTGCCGCAGCTGTTTTCCCAGGTAAGACTGGCTTTTATTTCAGTGTGTTAACCCTAGCAAAGCTTACATTAGAAATATTGCACACAGGGATCATTGTCTACCTAAAGAAAGCACAGACCACATATGAAAACAAAGAGTATGTTATAAGGAAACAAGGAGATAAAGAGGTTGTCTAAACAGTTTCCAAAACCTCTGTCTATATTTCTTAGAAAACTTTCTCTATATTTGCCTTGAAACAACAAGAATTCTCATCAAATTATTATTCTTCCAAGGTCAGTGATATATTTCTTTGAAGAATATCTTCACCTGAATAATGGATTTAGTTATAACAGTTTTCTTTTACCTATCATAATACTTGGAAAGTGCACATTCACCCCATCCCTGTATATTATTTTGCTACTCTAAGCTAGCAAAAACAGCTGCTTTTTTATACCCTAAATTAGGGAAAAGTTTTGAGTTGATCAGGGTGTTGAATTTAAGCACTAATGACTCCTGAAACTCAGGGGATGCTAATGAGTTCAGTTTTCCTGCTGAAATATATCTTATATATAATTATTATTTCTTTATTTATTACAGAGCATTTTGATCATACTTGTTAAGAGTAATAGACTTATGAGAGTATTTAAGACTTTGTTTGCACTGCATAAAGATTACTAGAACCTAACTCAGTATGTTTGTAGGTGAATGTGAACTATTGTTTACTGCACATTGTCATGTACCATCTAAAAAGGAGATGAAAATGTAGAGATGATGCCAGATCTTCCCCCCTTACATTAGAGAGAAAGAACTGCCTGTCTCTATGAGACTATGATGTCTCTTCTGAAAGAATATAAAAAGTTTGTGTGCTCAGAAACTCAACAGTGGGGAACCCTCTGAACTTGTCAGCAGTCAAATTCCCCCCCCATGTGCCTTCTAGGGTATTGTGCTCTGCATGAGCACTTGACAAAAGTCTTTTCCTTAAAGCAGAGTAGTCCTTGTTCCATGTATGTGCAGTTTTCCTAGCAGCTATTATGATGGTCTGAAAATCCTAGATAAGAAAAATTGATTGCAATGATTATAGGAGTTACTGCTCAAAAAAAAAATTAACATTTGGAAAATTAAATATAGAGATGTTCACCCAGGGAGTGCAGCTTACCACTCTTACGCTAACATTTTAGTATAAATGTCAAACTATTGAGCTCTATATATTGTGGAAGCAAGAGAGAGGTGAAAAACCTAACTGATAAAAGTGCATGGGAATGAGAAATGGATTTTGGGGAGGTGGCAGTAGAGAAATTTGGTATTGAATCAACTATTCTTTTCCAAATTATACCATTGTGTAGAGATCCTCAAATGATGGGGATGTTTTGACAGCACATTTATCTCTGCCTTCAGTTTCAAACCACTTTGCAAAAGAACAGATGGAAATAGAGTTTAAAATCAAGTAAGTATATATTTTTGGATTTTAAAGCACAGCATAAAAAAAAAAGAGAAGTATGAAGGTGATTAAAATATGCTCAAAACAAAAAAAACCCTGATGAACAACTGCATTTATTTGGAAATTAAAGATGTCTCTATTTTTTAACTTGTAAATTAAAAAAATAAATATTGATGTACTTTGTCCTGGCTAATGAGTTGGACTATCTCTATAGGATTAAATCCAGTTATTAGAAGAATGAGGAAAATGTTTTCTGTCTTGAAAATAAAAATCATTCTTTTGCAGAGCCTTGGAACATAAAGATTGAGAGATGATATGATCACAGTTATGAGTACAATCGCAGACTAAGTACTAGCCAGAGAAAAACCAACTGTTTATAAAACAAAACAGTTGGCATGGTTCCCAGCAATCTTTCTGTTGAATTGCAGAGATATGAGTTTGTTGGATGGGCTGTCGGATTATCTGGAGCACAGGTCTTGTGAGGAGTGGTGAGGGAGCCGGCGGTGTTTAGCCTGCGGAAAAGGAGGCTCAGGAGAGACCTTATCTCTCTCTATTACCTACCTGAAAGGAGGCTGTAGTGAGGTGGGGGTCCATCTCTTCTCTCAGGTGACAACTGACAAGACAAGATGAGATGGTCTCAAAGTGTCCCCAGAGAGGTTTAGATTGGATATTAGGAAACATTTCTTCACTGAAAAGGTGGTCAAACATTGGAAAGATTTGACCAGGGAAGTGATGGAATCACTATTCCTGGTAGTATTGGAATCAATATCCCTCAAAAGATTTATTATGAAAATCCATGTGGATGTAGCACTTAGGCACACAGTAGTAGGTTAATGGTTAGACTTAGAGGACTTGGGATTCTTTTCCAACTTTAGTGTAGCTGTGATTCTATGTGCCATTACATGGCACATACTGCTAAAGAACCCAAATTCAAATTTTGCTGAAGGATGTTTTTGTTGGGATTTTTTAGATGAGTTCTACTTTACCATTTTATGCCAAGATAACTCTGAGAAAGCTACCTCTATATTAGAAAGCTAATACAGCATAGATTTCATGTATTAAAGATGTGGCCCAAATAAACATCAGAAATTTATAACAAAAGAATCGGTACGGGGTAAGGAGATATTTCCAATTTGGGGATGTTCTTTCTCCATTAGCAGCCATAGTACTTATTTTTTTTTCCTTTATTATCAGCATGGGCTGAAAATACTGCCCTTCCTATGTTAAGTTCTTTTGTGTGATTGATTTATAAAGCGTAAAATGTAAAAATAAGGTTATGCAGAATTGGAACCTTACTTTTTGATAAATATTTGCTTTTATTTATAAATGTTTATGATTAAATACTGGAAAAAAACCACCCCTTTTCACTAATAGCTGAAAGAAAATTCATTACAATTAAAAAAAAAATCCTAAAACAAACTGGGTTTACTTTCTTTTTACATAATATATATTTCTATTATTTTGTGGAGTTGTTTTCATGACAATGGTTTGATGATTTTTTATATGTGTAATTTCTTAAGTTACACTTCTTCGTTAGATATTCTCCACTGAGCAAGTTGTCAGAATGTAGCTGGCTTAGTCCCCTGAAGAATGTACTTGACAAAGAGAAAGTTCCTTTTTAGAGGACATTATTGACTAGATCAGCTTTAAATTAGGTTTTTGTCAGCTTCTTGTTAGAGGTGCAACCATTGACCCTTGGCCTCAGGTATTCTATTTTGTGATTATGGATTTTATGACTGCACTGGGTCAGTAAGGATTTAATTTTCTTCATAGCAGCTCATATGGGGCTGAGTTTTAGATTTGTCACCAAAACAGTGTTGATAACACAATGTTTTAGCTATTGCTGAGCAATGCTTATGCAGCATCAAGGCCTTTACTATTTCCCAGTCTGTCCCACAAATGAGCAGGCTTGAGGTGAGAAAAGACTGGGAGGGGACACAGATGGGACAGCTGATCCCAACTGACCAAAAGGACATTCTGTACCATATGGCATCATATACAGCAATAAAAGCTGCAAGGAGAGAGCTCTTTTGACACAGCCATTGTTCAGGACCTGACTGGATATCAGTCTGCCTGGGGAGGTGGTGAGCGATTGCATTAACATCACTTGGGGTATTGTTATGGGTTGGTGTGCTGGGATTTTTTTGCCCCTTCCTCTATTAAATTATCTGTATCTCAACCTTTGCACTTTCTCAGTTTTGCCCTTCCAGTTCTGTCTTCCATCCCACTGGGGCAGAATGAGAGAGCAATTGGTCAGGGATAACCTGCCAGTTGAGGTCAGCTCACCACAGTCACAAAACTGTAACTGTCTGATGGAAATTTCCAAGCAGCTGTTAAAGAAAATTGCAAGTGTTTGCTCCTCTTAGATCTCTTTAGTAGGGCTCAGTCAGAGTCTGCACCTGCTCTTTTTGAAAAAAAACACTACCCCTGTCTCAATATTGGTACCACAGAGCCGTAGAAAACTGATCAAATCCAAAGTGAATGAGAACCCTGTCACTGATCAGCATTGTGAGATGCTGCTTACATGTCTGTCTGCTTTTGTCAGAAACAAAGTGAGATATGGAATCAGAGGTGTCTTGGAATATTTTAGAATAAACAAATAATTTTCTCTTTTCATTGAGAGTGTCTCAGCTGTTTTGACTCTGCTGCCATTAAAGTCATGTTATCTAAAATCTGGTGATGTCTGAAAATCTTGAGAGTTTAATTCAGTCTTTTATATTTAAGTACAGCACACATTACTGGAGACCATGTCACTGACTGAAGAAAATGCCACATAAATTTTGTACTCTTCTAATGACAAAAAACATTGACTCCCAGAGCAGCATGTGACAAATAAATAAAAATGTTTCCTGGAAATTCATGTAATCCATGAGCAGTGGCATTATGCTTTTCACCGTTGTTTTTCTGTGCTATAGTTAGAAAACTGATTCTGATTTCCATTAACAGTCACATTGCAGAAGAGTTCTAGAACTGTTCAGTTAAACCAATGGATTTGCTTTCTTCTTCTAGGATTCAAATTGTAAACCTAGGAATAAATTGCCTTTTTTTCATTCCTTTTTTTTTAACTTGATTATAGCCTGTGGTAGATTTATCTTTCTCCTAATTTTCCTTAGCATGTGCAATTTTTCATTACAATTCCCTTTATTTATGCTCTTTTTTCCCATTATTCTTTTGCTTTCTTTTCATTATCTGTGTAAATGATAAGATAAAAACAAAAATAAAGGTTATGGAAGACAGAAAACAAACTGAAAAATCAATTTTTAATTAAAAATATGTGTTATCTATTTGGTTAGATATATTTATCTATATATGCATATAAGGCTTTCAAAAATGCACCTCTCATATTAAAAAAAAATCCATTTTCTAATGTAAAATATTGATTTTCCAATCATGATCAAGACATTAGAAAAGTGTGTATATATATATATATATATATTACTGTACATCCACTGCCCCTCATTAAAAGTGGAAATATACACAATAGGTAAAAAAGCATTTTAATGAGAAGAGAAAAACAGAAAGAGTAAAATCCTCTTTCTCTTTTTCTTAATTAACAGCACTGTTTAAGATTTGTAACAAACCTGTCAGGTTGGAAAGCTGACCTGTCAAATTATTACAAGAGAATTTGAATTTTTTTATTCAAATAGACAATAAAGTCAATTATCAGACCAAATTATATTCAATACTAGATTATTTCCACTCTGTTCATATATATTCATTCTTGAAGTGGTCATTTGTAAATTAGTCTTCTAAATTTGTATTCTGAATAAGGAATTGATTAGAAGAAGTCTCCTCCAGAACAAATTAAGGCCTTCTCAGAATGACATCACAAATTCAATTTAAGCTAGTGACAGTCTCTTTGTACTACACCTGCATATGGTGAGAGGTTTGCTCTGTGAGAAAGAATTAAATAATTAAACTTGACTTGCAAATTTCAGTCCACGTTCTGATTGAAAAGTTTGAAATTGAAAGTGGTTCTGTTCCTTATTTAAGCACATCAAATATTCTAGTAATAGAAGTGTTGGTAGAATAAATGATCTTTCCCTTGATCAACTGTACTGCCTGTTCTGCCTTTCTCTCACCAAATTAGCATATTACAGCATACAGGATTTGGTATAATCAAATTCAATTATAAACACGTCTTTTTAACATAACTTTTCTGTATTTTTTCTAAGGAAAATGATTAAACAAAAGTTCTAAATTGATTGTAAAACATCTTGGTGACATATACTAATTAATTCATCAAAGAAAAATAATCCAAATGAATATTTTTAAATCAATTTTTAAAATGCATTTTTAGTATATATCTAAACAAGCAGTGACTAATATTAACTGGAGGAGAAAAGAGGGACAAATTATTTCATAGGAGATTAATTTAATTTAATTTAATTTATGTTTTTTATTTTCTGTCAACCTATAAAATCCATTACCCAACACACTGTGAAGGACCAGTGTCTGGCTTAGCAGAGTAAAATTCTTAGTTTAAGATTCTGGTTCTTCAAACATGGATTGCTAAAAAAAAAAAAAAAAACAAACCGTCTCTATATATGTGGTTTATGAATTACCAGTGCTCAAATTCATCATTACAGTGAAGATGTGGTCGCTAGCCCTGTCTAGAGGACTAGAGGGCTGCTTTCCTTCTGTCTCTATGAGTGATGTCATTACAAAAACAGTCCCTTGATTTCCCCATGAATGTGCCTACCCCAGGAAAGCAGTAAAGCACACAAACCTTCAATCTCTGCTCCTGTCCTTGTCACACAGCAGAGAAAGCTCTGCCTTTTATTACATAAATCATTACTCCAACTGCAATTGTTAGTCTTGTTAGTAATCCTTCCACTGTACACAGAGAGCACCTAGCCTAAGACACTGGAAGCATGCATAGTCCTGGTCACCCAGACAGATATTTACTCATTCATCTTCCCATGATTTTATTAAATTGTCATCTCTCTCAGGAAGACTGTGACTTACTTCTGGGAATTTCAACCACTCATCTTAGCATTGCTGTCAGTTTGCTTTTTACAACAATAATGTTAAGGCTGAAGTTTTCAGGCAGGTTTTAGGTGTCAAGGGAAAGGCAAACAGTGGTGGAAAGCGCCGTGATCTGAGTGAAAATATTCTTTCTTGCTTCCCCATGATGAGGCCTGGCAAGCAGTCCATGACTGGTTATGATGGATAGACCATGACTGGAAGAAACTGCACACCAAAAAGGTGCACAGGGACGGAGTGGGTTACTGAGAAGGAAAGAATGCTACAGCTGTAAGGAGGAACTACCTGGTTGCAGCAACATCACAAAGCCTGCTTCTGCAAGTTTAGGAAGATTTCAAGTTCAAGAACCTGAGAGCTGATATCCAGTGTTTTTGGACTATGCTGGATCTTTTGCAAGTGCTTGATCTTCCAGAAAACTGCACAGTGCCATCCTATACCATGGCTAGGATTACACGGTCATGATGTAAAACCTTTTTCTGGCATGGGTGAACTTCAACTACAAGATTCTTCAGTCATGCGGGAAGCTGAAATCCTTGATCGAGTTTGAAGTTCTTGGTCAGGCTGTCTGAAAAATGTTATTCAACAAAGTTTTGTGGCTATATCTGGGATAAACCTGTGTGGTCTCAGTTGAATTTCCATTTCCTAGAACATCCTTCATGTTGATTCTTCACTTTAAGACTGGTCACTTCTTACCAGCTGTCCTCTTATATCTCCTGTTCTCAACAAGCTCTGAATGGTGATATCTCTAGAGGGATGTAGTGTTTTGAAAGTCAGTCCTGTGCAGTTCATTAACTTCTGTATGTGAACAGAAGATACCAAAATCCCCCTATGACTTACTTTTTCTCCCTGAAATTTTACTAATTTTGTACAGTGAAGGGTTTATCAATATTAATATAGGGAGAAGAATGAACCATATCAAAATTACTCTGGAAAGTCCTTGGGAAAGATCCTACCAAAAGTCAGTGATTAGTTACTGCCATGGGTTTTGGGACTCTCTGGCCGTTGCATGGAAGTAACAGGATACTGTCCCAGATCACCATCTACAAGAATTTAATATAGAAGTTTTTTGATTTGTTTATTGACACCCCCGCAGAGCTAACCAGAACATTTGATATGGTACAGTGGTTATTGAAAAAATTTCCAGAAATAATTGTTAATGTTACAAAATACCCATTCACATTTCAATGCCCGTACCCCCTTGCCATGGTTTAACATCAGCTGGAAAAGAAGCACGACAAAGCCCCAGACAGCTCATTCTCCCAGGTGGAATGGGGGAGAGAATTGAAAGGGTAAAAGTGAAAAGAAATGCCATGGGTTCAGATAAAGACAGTTTAATACATAAAGCAAAAGCTCTGTGCACAAGCAGAGCAAAATAAAGAATTAATCCATCACTTTCCATGAGCAGGTAGGTATTCAGTCATCTCCAGGAAAGCAGGGCTCCACTATGCATGACTGTGATTTGGGAAGAAAAAGCATTGTCACTCCAAAAATCCCCCCTGATCCTGCCTTCCTCCTTCTTCCCCCAGTTTCCTATGTTGAGCATGATGCCATCTGGTATGGAACATCTCTTGGGTCAGGCTGGGTGCGCCTCCAGCCTACTCAGCAGCAGGGTGGTACAAGAAGCACGAAAGCACTGGACTCTGTAAGCACTGCTCAACCATAACAAAAATATCTCCATATTATTGGTGCTGTTTTCAGCACTAATCAAAAACACAGCCCTGCACCAGCTACCATTAAGAAAGTTAACTCTCTCCCAGCCAACATCAGCACACCCCTTCTTGGACATTTCCAGATTTTTTATTTTATTAAAGTTATCTTCTTACTTTAGTTAACAAAACACATCATTAACATTTAAATAAATATTTTTTGCCTGTTTTTTTTCAGCAGTTTCCACTGCATAAAACTTGGTCATGATTTCTGACTTGTAATTAACTTTTCATTAACATTGATCATGCAGTTAATCTCAGGAAATTTTAAGTTTTTTATGATTGGAAAACGTTCAGAACTACTCAAGCAAGAAAGTATTTTGTCCGCCCTTATCACAGTATTAAAAAGATACAGCAGGCAATTTTATGTTATTGAATTATCAGGCAGTGTTTCTAATATAAGAGTAGAAAAACAGTAGAGTGCATCAAGCTGGATGATGAAAGCTGAAAATAAGAGTGAGTAGGAGCAGAGCACCAGAGATAGATGATCTTACAAGTGATTAGGCTCTTTGTAAATTGATCTAATTTTGTTTTTCTTCTAGTGTCTCTTATTCATCTTATTTTCTCTATGATTTCCCTGAAGTTTTTCTCCAGTTTGTCAACTCAGAAAATTGTACTGCTCATTTTATCTCTATTATTGTTTCATTATTTTGAGTCTCTTGTTTTGCCCTCAAATTATACTTCCAAGTGTATTCTGCTCCATAATTTTTCATCAATATCTACTCTATGGATTTACTTTCTGTATGTAATACTTTTTATTTATGAACATCAGATTTCTGACTGTCTCATTTAATCTAAAAACATTCTATATCACCATATGTCACCAGCCAAAAGTGTTCACAATTGCATCTTGCACTGTGATTAAATTACTTCCAGTTCTTCAGAAGGAAAATAATGGATGTCACACAGACAGCATTAAAAAAAAGCCATACAGAAAAAATCTGAACTAGCCAAGGCCTAGAAGATATAATCCAATATTCTAATTACTTTGTGTCTTTTTGAAAGGACACACCGGAGCTTATATATATTGTTTTACATGTGATTTATACTGAAAAGACCTTACAAATAATTTATACTGAAAAGACCTTACAAATAATGTCAGTAGTCAGCTTTATTCCACAAAAGTTTTTCACCAAAAATGGACAGTTTAGGCATATGAAAGTCTTCACAACCTTCTAAAAACTCTTCATGTATTTACACATCAAGATCTCTCCAGTTAGTCTACACTTCTTCTTAATAATCAGATCTGTTGATCAATGTACCCACATTCCATATTAAAATGCAATTAGATGTTAAGATGAAACTAATTATAGTTTTATGTTTAATGAGTCAATCACAATTGTCTTTGTATAACTGCAGTCTAAAATACCTCACTTGCATTTTGACATATTCATGTTATGAGATGAAAAAAGCAACATTTGAGAAATTGAGAAAATATTACGTAGCTTATGCATTGATCTCTGAAAGTTAAATAGAAATAATTCTGGCTTAAATATTTTTTCAAGATTTTTTAATGTTGTCTCAGTCCTTGGTATAAATAACCTTAATGCTCCCTTTTTTTGAGGATTATATGAAGATACCTGGTTCTTGATCTTATCCTGATTTGATCTCTATTGATGGGATAGTCTATATTGATAGAGATTACAAAAAGGTTAACAGCGTATTTTCCTCTAAATGCAGGTTAGGTTAACTGAAACTACACATATTTGGATCAAATTCAGTACTGAAAATGGACAAAAATATTAAGAGTAAATACTGAAATGGTCTGATCAAGTGAATCGTTAAAAGATTTGCATCCTGAGCTTCCCTGTTTCTAAGAATTTTGAAAAAAAAATGCTTATTATCTGTAAATAAATTAATTATTATATTTCAGATTGAGTAAAATACTTTGTAGAACCCAAAATATCCTCAGATAATTTTCATAGTATCAGGAACATATATTTTAGAATGTTCCAAAACTTTTACTAATGACTTTATCTTCAACCATAAAATAAAGGAAACACATAATCTGCACAATTTTCATGAAATATTCTTTGTTTGGTAGGTAGGTTGGTCGGTAGATATACACCATATCAAACCATAACAACAGCTATCAATATAAGCTCAGAAGGACAATCCATGACAGGTATTTGTGCCTAAATTCCTGAAACCAAACATGGTAACAGCTACATGCTTCAGAAAATAGAACCAGGAATTGAAACTAAGAGTATCAGCTCCGGCTTGTAGGGAAATACCAAGGAGGCAAAACTGCCTTAAATCTCATATCCCCCAATTATTTAAGCCTCCCACCATAAGAGTCCTCATTAATCAAAATCTACTTCCATTGGCTTTGACTGAGGTAATTTTCTTCACAGTATCTGTATTCTGGCTGGACCTTGGCATGGGCTGATTCTTAAATCCCATACTGCATTACAGTAGGGAGACAGAAGACAGAATTTAAAGTGTTAAAATACATGTAAGGTGTATTTGACATCCGCAACTTCTAAGTATCTTCTATAATAGCAACACCCAGAAAAAAAAAGGAAACTAAGAGTAATGCCTTTTCATTTCCAGTGAAACCTAGGTTGTTTAGGATAAAACATGCCTTCTTAAATTTCTGTGTATTCCTTTTAAATTGTGTTATTTGGTTGTAAGCAATAGTAAGATATGGGGCAATGCCGTAAAATATAATCTATTTTAGGCTTGACTCCATCTGGGACAATGAATGCAAAACCCCATTTCTAATCAGCCTACTCTGACTATAATTTTTTGGCTATTTTCCAAATGATAAGCATAAATTAAAAGGAAAAAAAATCAAACATAGTGGAAAATACCTAAATTTTAGCAAAGAACACCTTTCTTAATACTACAATTAAAAAGGGGAGTAGAAGATAAAGAGCAGACAGGGGAGTAGAGGATAAAGAAAGGCTTCTGACTGAGGGCAACATCCTAAGTAAAGATGACTTCATCAACTGCTGATTGCATACCTGTCTGAACTTTAATATTCCTCTTAAATCAGCAAAAATTAAATTATTCTACTTAGTGGGTTTTTAGTTGGATTCAAATATGAAAGTTCATTAAGAAAAAATATTCATAAGCAAAATCAGTCTGGGAACAACTATGTAAGGTTCATTAGTGTTAAAGGAGTATGAGATAATGCGAGGTAATTCATACAGCTTCAGTGAATGCCACAGTATCTAACTGACATGGAAAATATATTTAGCTGCACACCTAAATATGTAAGGTGTATTCATTACCTTTATGGGGAAAGTCATACATTTAACACCTTATTTAACAAGATTTGGACAAAGCTTTTTATAAATAAATGCTGAAGCTGTACGTCTAGCATTCTTTTTTTGTTACTTGGAGGTTTTTGTTCAGTTCAATAATGAGAGCCACTGACTCATTATTTTTGTGGCTCAGAAAGGTTAATCTTGCATAGTGAACTACTTGCTGTAGAGCAAAACTTCCCATGCAAAATGTGTCAGGTTTTCTCTCTGTAGCATCATGACATCATGGAAGATAAATCTTGTGGAAGCCTTGTAAGTATGGACAGTTACATTGGTACTGTTAAATGTATTTGTTCCAGGAAATCGTCCATGAGTCCCAAAGAAAAAAAAGCAGAGGAGCTCATTTATGCTGAAATCACCTTAAACCATAGGACAGCAGACTTGCTATGCCAACACTTGGCCTTTAATCCTGGCTGTCAACAATATAATGCCTCTAACCATAAGATATAAATAATGTTTGTGGAGCAGAAAGTTTATCTTCTCATTTCAAAGTATCTAGGAGAGTGAGGGATTGTTTTACAGAATATGAGAGTGGTAATTTTCATACTACAAAACTGAGGTTACCTCCTGCAAGACTGGAGTGTGGCTTGAGAATATAAAATATTTTTTAAAAATGCTAAGGTGCCTGGGACTGGCAAAGAATCACATTTGGTACAGCCTCATTTATAACACCTCTCAGAAGTGATCCCTACAGTGAAACAGACCCCGAAGCACATTTGGCCATAGTCTTGGACACATGATTTTTGGAACAGCCCAAGGCAGAAGCAGGGAGTGAGAAGGAAGCAAATCATAAGGAAGGAGTTCATCACTCAAACATGCTTCTCCAGAATTTTTTTATTTAGCAGAGTAAACAAGTTTACTCTACATTTTTAAAACTCTTGTGCATAAAAGTGTTCAAAAAACATTGCATAGGATATCCTTAAACTCTGATATTTTTCTCATTTTTGTAGAAAACAAAACAAAAAGGCATCCAATGGAAAAATGAAAATTTAAGAGAATATTTTTCGAGAGCCACTGACTCATTTCTTTCTGCAGTTGGTGAAGTATGACAGCACAGAAGGTCATATATCTTATCCTGGAATAGTTTTCTGCTATGTATTCTGCATACACTGTTCTGGCAACTCTATTTTGATTCCTTCAAAATAAACATCTCTGAATTGATAAAACAAGCTAATAAAATAATTATATTACATTCAATTTCAAACTTCAATAGAAGAAAAAAAAGTTTAGAATTAGAAACAAAACATTTTGAGAGCACCAAAAATAAAGCAGATATACAAATGAAACCTTTAGACTTTGCCTGTAGTGAAATATTATTTGAGATTTTAATTTCTACATTTTTTTATTAAGGATCTCTCGAATGAGAAACCCAGTGAAGAAAAGAATGCTTCAATTCCACATGCCTATATCAAACAGGGAAGAAGGCTGAGCATGAATTCCTAACGGGCTTATGAAGAAATAGGCATATAAAGCACAGACCTACAAAAATACACAGCTAGTCACACTAGTCTCAGATAGAACACAGGTAGTTCATATGGGCACAGCACGAACAGCCCCTGTGTGGCTCAGGATAAAGGCCAGTTAGTGGAAAATGTGCATGTGTATTTATGGGTTGTGCAACATGGATCCCCCTAGCTCAGACACTTAGCCTCCCCAGCAGTTGCTCCTGCATCCCAGCCTCTCCAACTGCTGGAGTGTGCACTGTGCCCCTGTGCTGCAGCCCCTCTCCAATTTCTGCCCCTTGTACACATGCACTAACACACAATCAGACACAAACACACACTTTGGATCTCTCCAGAGCTGGGATCTCACACACAGTCCATCCAGGCACTGGTTCTGGATCTTTGCTGTTCCACAGTTGCCTCAGGTACAGATGGATACACAGACACACAAGTTCATCTTAGCTGACCTCTGGGCCAGGGCGGTGTTTGTTTCTCCAAGTTATTTGGCTTCCCTTGCCTGCCCTGTACCAGTACACTCCTCTGTGTGTAGGGAGGTGATCTTTTTGTTGCATAAGCAAGCATTTTTCTTGAATCCCTTTTTTTAGCCACAAATCTTCCTCTTTTTCATCTTTTATATTAACAATATTAGTTATAAATGACATGTCCATATTTTGATGCAGTTAAAATAGCAGCCAATAATTTCTGCTAGGATAAAAAGTCTATGTTATTGGATTAGTTTGAACTTTACTGATACTTAAATAAATAATGTCATGCTATATTTCAGATTAAAGAAGACATTAATTTATGCAACATTAAAACAGAGAATTGCTGTATGTGCAATTATTGCAAAAAACTTAATATGACTTTTACGGAATTACAGGTTAATAATGAAGTTAAAAGAATTACTTAGAATTGGTATAAGTTATCAGACATCAGTCCTTGCAAAAATTGTATTAGGAAAGCTTGGTTTACTTTGCACTCTTAATTAGACCATATTGTCTAGACAAGACCATCAAAAGAAAGATGACACATAAGAAACCTCTACATGCTGGAAAGCTAAAAAAAAATACTGTTCTTTGAAATTAATTTCTCTGTAAAACAGAAGAAAAGTATTTTAATGAATATGATTCACTGTGGAATACCATGAAAAAATTCACAGAACAGTAGCCTAGTTAAGCCTCTTTTGTGCTGACTTATGGGGTATGCTACAGCTTTTGTTCCTGTGAAAAGGAAAAGAACAACCTACAGCTCTCAAATGAAAGCATATAAAATGCAAGTAAATAGAAGTTGTCACTAAAAGAGGAAGGAATGCACAGGACACTACTGTGAATGAAATGTGTGACAATAGAACAGATGTTGATGCATAGAGTATCTAGAAGACAACAGACGTGACATAATTTATGGTAACAAGAGTGTTTGAATAATTCTGTGTCTTTCTAAAATGAAGCAGTATCACAACACTGATGTGAAATATGTGTTATTGCAGTTTCATTATAGGGGGGAAATGGTGACTAACTTGGCAGAAAGGGCAGGCTATGGAATTCTTGAAATGGTAAATGGAATATCTCTAGGATACTTCTCATGAAAGAAGACAGCCTGATGTTAGAACTTTTGCTCTTCTTTCCCTACTGAGGCAGCAACTCTCATGGCACAAAATTTGAGCTAATATAGTTGGAATGAATGAGGAGTCTGCAGTCTCTTCAAGACTAACAAATATGTTTTTCTGAGTTTCACATACTTCCAGCTTATGAGAATACAAATTTCTAAGTAGCTGCTGGTTCACAGTAATTTCTCTAGAAAAACTCAGTCATTGCAAGCATAGCTGGGTGTCCTCTTTTTATTCCATGAGGAGAAACTGAGACAGCAAGTGACTTTGACCTTAATAAACTTCAATTTGGCTTCTCTTCAAAAACATACACAAAAAAAAAAGACGAGTAAGGTGGTTACAGCCCTTCCTCCAAATAAGAGTGACCAACTCTGATTTGTCTCTTTGTCCATTGCCCTATTACCTCTTTCTCTCTCCCCCTCCATTCTCCTAAGAAATTTTACATGCACTAACTGAAGTACAGTATCTTCAGTACCTTGCAGCATACCAAAAATGCTAAAAAAGAAGAAATGATGGTTACAAAGAATATCTGGAATGCAACTGGATGTAGCTTACCAAGGGTCACTAGTCATGAACTCTCTAGGGCATGAATCATATGACAGCAGACTTGAATGGATGGTTATTTTCCTCACAGTCAACTAAGCTAATGAAGAAAAATCTTAATACCAGGAATTTTGTAAAACAGTTACTGTTTCAATAGAAAAAACAAGAGATCTGGCATATATTCAGGAAATTTTCATAAGCCTGCCTCTCTGAACATCAGGAAAATTATCCCACAGTCTGTTTCACTGGCTAACATTGTTATCACTGGCCCCAGGAAAAGAGCTTATGTATGACACTGCACTCCTACATTAGGCAGGCATTGAATGGCAACCACAGCAGCAGGCCCGCTAAAGATGTAGCTCCTGAGCAGCTATGTAGAAAAGAAGCACCTGCTAAGGGTATCAATACGCAGAAAAGATCAGATCAAACTCCTAAAACATAATATCTATTTCATTATTTCTTTTATATTAGCAATTTAGAACTGTAACTTCCTGTATGTGAGGTTTTGTTGTTCTTGCTTTACTTACTACTATTTAAATATAATTTTAAAAGCTGCTTGGTAATTAAGCTCTCCATCTTGTGGGCACAGAGTTATGTTGGCCTCTGTCCTTTTTTCCATCTTTGCACCTTTCAGGACAAGAGCAGAGACAGATGCTTGCTTCTTAACTGAATTTTCCTTTGAGCATGTTGTGTTAGTTCCACATTGGCATTTTCTGAACAGAAATGCTTTCTGAGGTTTCAGAGTATTTTTAATTGCCTCCAGAAAGAGAACTCTAGTGTTAAATTTCTCTGTATGACCAATAGACATCCCTGAGAGAAGACAGGGCTTTTAATGTGGGAAACTGATCTGGCTTGATGGTTGCTAATAAACATAAAACATCTGAACTATCTTGCAAATAAATGTACAGTGATGCATATCCAAGGTGATAGTCTAATTTATGTGATATGCTCTGTAGTGTTTAGGTGTAAGTTATACTGAAAAAAAATCAGCATTTTGAAATGTAACACTGCTTTTATTTTTTGTTTAATACAAATTCTGCAGTGGTGTTGCTTCTTGCTCTATTTTGTCCTGCTTCCTTCACAATGGTTACACATCATTTCTATTCCCAACTAATGTTCTTTGGGAAGTCCACATGCAATTCTTCTGGTCAGTGTTGGTATTGATGTCGCAGGAGCTTTGACAAATTGTTTCCAGCTGGGCCAAAAATTCTATGCTAATCAACCGAGTCAGGTATATAAAAAATATCAAAAATGCTGAAGTGGCATAGGTGGGCTAATTACAAGATTTTACATGATTATGGTTTACACCACACGTTGTATTTGATGGGATGTGCTGCCTTGGGTTTTCTTTCAAGACACATTAAGATTTGACCATGGGTTTCCAGACCAAACATCCAGATCAGTGTTCCAGTCTAGACATGGCTTAGCAAAATCCTGCAAGGAGACCCAAAATACACTTATCTTCCTATGTCCAAAATTAAAACCACAATTTTCTTGATTGTAGGCAATCTTTTTTTGTTTTGTCCCATTTGTGATTAGACACCAAGTCCAGTAAAATGCAACATAAAATCTTATTCCAATTTCTTGCCTTTCCAATATCAGTGAACTACCTTAGGTAGTTACACCTCTATGTTACATATGCTATAAATATTTCTTCAGTTCTATACATTAATAAATGTAATAAATGTATTATTATAATAAATAATTATAAATTCTGATGATAGATTCTGATTTATAAATATCATAATTGTCATATGAATCAATACAAACATGTCAAATTTGATTGTGTTTTTTCAGTTAGTGCTTAAACTTCATCTGTTTCATTTGGTGTGAAATCTTAAGCAGCAGGAATGGGTTCCAGGTGCTTCTCGCTCATCCAGATGAATAATTACATTGTGATCTTGAAAGCACTTGAAATCTTAAAATTGGAAGTAAGACTGTTTTGGGTACAGACTGAAATTAGGAAGAATATTATTATTCTGGTTTATGATTCTGCTTCTCCAGCAAAGACTGTAAAATAAATATTAGGTAAGTAAAATACAAATAAATTATAGTGTTTATGAGTCTATAAAACTATTTTAGGGATTTTTAGCTTACTGATAAGGTTTTAAATCTGTCAGAATAATAAAGGTTTTTAAAATTCTGCAATTGTATGTGAATGTATACATACATATGTACATATATATATACATGTATATGTATACACCTAATAATATAAGAATATCTCCACTCTTATCAGTTCTTGTTGTGGATAAGAAGTTTGAGAATTGAAAAGAAAATAGAAATTGGGGAAGCAGCCAAAAGAAAAAAGAAAGAAAAGTATTTTTGTCTAATATCATGGATGCATGAAGGAAAATTGACTGGTATATCCAGTGAGTGAAAAAACCCAAACAAACATGAAAGAAACAATGTGTTCTTTTATTATATCCTCTCTGTAGCAGGCCAACTTTTAAGCATGCATTATACTGGGAACTAAGTTTCCTTTCTCATTTTACAATATTTGTTTCTACCATTAATGTTCTTATCTTCCCCCTCCCTAAATCAAAAATATTTGTGATAAAATCAATTTCTTAAGAAATCTTGTGATTGACAAACTTAGTTTTATTCCAAATAAGAAGAAAAAGAAGCTTGAAATGCCCCCCACTGAGAGCTTTTGAGAAATCTCACAGTTTATTTTCCTTTGTTGGCAAAATACTTTTGAACATACCAGTTCTGAAGTGTCAGGGTATTGCAGAAATGTGATGAAGAATGGAGGAAAAAAGCTTCTCTGTTCTTCTGCTTTTTTTTCTTATCTAATATGCTAGTATTTGGTTGTGCGCTGATAAAAAAAATACAAGTCTTTTGGGATATAGACTGCATGCTAAATAGTGATCACTGTGATTCTTTAGTCAGCTCCGGGTTTTGTAATGATGTTTAAATAAAGTTCTTTCAGGACAACGACTCATATATGTGCATGGGCACAGGTAATTCAAGTGGGATCCAGGTCTGTACCATAGTTAGGTTTATTTACATACAGTCTCAAACTTTGAGCACTTTTCAGTAGTTCTGCACCAGCTTTTCAATTTCAGGATTTGAGCTCATTTTCAAATATGTTAATCACAAAAGCTGTACCAGGATTCAGAGCACGAAAATTATGGCATTAGGGTCAAAAAGAATTACCCAGCCTCCGAGGAAATAGCCAGGAACTCCTGATTTTCTCAGTACAAAGACAGCGTTTTGTAGATGTATTTTTGTTTTTATTAATGATATTGATGTATGTTAAGAAATATTGCATTCTAACAGATTTTACCAATGAGAACTGCCTTTGCAGGAAAACTTCTACAGATCTCCTAATTAACAGAATAATGTAGCCAATAACTATGAATATATCAGTTTCTGAAAATCTTTTTGTACAAGTTCCCTCAAAGGATGTCTGTATCAAATATATGTGACTATATTTCTTTCAGCAGATGTCTTTTCATATTATTTTTGTTTCCCCAGACATTTGGGAAATGAAAGAATGCATAGACATCCTCAGGTAACACCTCACTTTAAGACCTGAAAAACAAAAGGGAAATAAATTTGCAATAGTAGCAATTATACTGACAGGTCTAGAAAACCTTCAAGTATTTGCATTACATGTTCTTTCCACAGCAATTCCTGTTAATATAATTTGTGCTCATTTTGAAAGAAAAAGAGGAAAGCTAAGAGGAAGATGTGCAGATTAGAAGCAGAAGGTTTCTAGGGAATTTTAATTGCTGATCTGATACATACTGGATTTGCTGTAATTTGAGGAATGATCTTAGGTGTTAGTTTGCATTTTTGCTCTAGGGGAATTTTGATTAGATATTGTAAGAAAATAATTAACTTTTATATATCTGGCTCATCTAGCAGATTGCAATTTAAAATATGTACATAGGACATGAACTAAGACAAAAATAAATTAACCTGATTATTTCACTTCCACTGGAGTCATCTGTGGGTCAAGGTGACAGAGTCTGATACTAAAATTAATTTTGTAGGTGACAAAAATAATAAATAGATCTATTCAAATCACCACCATTAATTGTAATTTGCCACCAGCCCTTGAACACAGCTTTCTTCCACTTTTGGAGATGAAGTCACATCATTCATAGTTTGCTAATCTGGACAATATCTTCTGATGTGAAAGTCTGAAACCTCTCATAATTTTTGAAAGGTGCTGCCTGCCCTTCATTCAGCACAGGAGGAGAGCAGATATCATCAAGAAGTTTGGCACCCGGCTGGTAGCAGCCATGCTTTCCTTTCAAAAATCCTTCACTAATCAGTGCAGAGGGGTGTGAGTACCTGAGAGCATGGAGCCTGTAAGTTTTCAGGATGTCTCATGGAGTACTGTGAACCAGAATGGGAAGCACAGTTGCTGTGGTTTAACCCTGGTAGGCAGTTAAGCCCCACACCGTCCACTGTCCCACAGTGGGATGGGGGAGAGAATTGTAAGGGTAAAAGTGAGAAATTTCATCGGTTGAGATCATAGACAGTTTAACAGAGATTAAATACACTGTTTTCCTGGTTCCAGCTGGGATAGAGTCAATTTTCTTCCAAGTAGCTGGAATGGTTTCTTATTGACAAAGAGAATAATGTTGAAAATATACTGATGTTTAGTTGTTGCTGAGCAATGCTTCCACTAAATCAATGTCTCTTCAGCCTCATATAATGTCCTGGTCAGTGACGATACTGGAGGGGGAAGAGATGTGCAAGGACTTGGGAGGGGACACAGACAGAAGGCCTGAACAGGCCAAAGGGATATTTCATACCATATTGACATCATGTTCAGAACGTAAATTGGGGGTAAGGCTGGCCAGGGGATGTTGCTCAGGAAACGGCTGGGTGTCAGCCAGCTGGTGGTGAGCAATTTCATTGTATATCACAGTGAGGGAAACTTTCCTGATTGACCACCTAGGGGCCATTGTGGCAAGTACCTGGCAGCACCTGAGCTGAGAGGTACCCTGCTTAACTCCCTACACGCACCACATGAACGCTGACTTCTCCCCAGCTTTTCCCTCAGGTTTTACAGAGCAGAATCTCAGACATCTGGATCCTTAAAATAGTTTAACCATCATTCAACAAGATAATAACAGCTCATGCTGGTGCCTTTGAGGAGAGACCATAAACAAAGGACTCCCTGAGCTTTTATACCCTCACAGCCTGAGCGTGGTAAAGTCTGGGGTCTTCCAGCTGAGTCCTCAGCTCTTGCTGTGTCTGCCTCTGAGTGGTCATGTCCACATGTCCTTGTGCCCTTTGTGGTACAAAGTGTTGGCACCAGCTCATAGCCTTGTCTCAAGCTCCAGGCACCCAGAGCTCACTCTGCAGCTTGCACACCTGCTGCACCCTGAGCTATAGGCACTGATTGTATTCCTCAACTTTCAATAGCTTTTAATATTCTGATCCTATTATTACTATGATTTTTCCTTTTCAATCCCATTAAACTGCCTTTATTTCAACCTGTGAATTTTACTTTTTATCCAATACCCTCTCCCATCCCACAAGGGATCTGTGTAGTGTTTATGTGCCTACTGGATTAAACTACAATCACAGATTAATTTTTAGCTTTATGTCTAGATACTATAAACCCATGTATTATTCAGAAGAAATTTAACACTATTACAGTTAAGGAAGAAAATGCTCAACTTCATCTAAGAATGCACTGCTTGATTGTAACACTGAAAGAAAATAACATGACTGCCTTATATCAAACTCTTTTTAAAAAATACTTCTTGCAGGTCTTTATTTATTTTCATGTTTATCAATATACATTGAGCATCATTTTCTCTTCATAGAATCATAGAATCATTTAGTTTGGAAAAGACCTATAAGATCTCCAGAGATACTGAGTCTACCACTTCCCTGGGCAGCCTGGTCAATGTTTGACTACTTTTTTAGTGAAGAATTTTTTTCCTATTATTCAATCTAAACCTCCTCTAGTTCAACTTGAGGACATTTCCTCTTCTCCTGTCCATTGTTACCTTGGAGAGGAAACCAGCACCCACCTTGCTAAAACCTCTTTTCACAGAACTGTAAAGACAAATAAAGATCCCACTGAGTCTCCTTTTCTCCAGGCTAAAAACCCCCAGCTCCCTCAGCTGCTCCTCATCAGACTTGTGCTCCAGATCCTGCATCAGCTCCGTTGTCCTTCTCTGCACTTGCTCCAGTCCCTCAATATCTTTCTCATAGCAAGGAGCCCAAAACTAAATACAGGGATTTAATCAAAGGAATGATTAACAAAAATCAAGATGCAAACTCACCTGGGCAAAGAACAAAGAGACAGTATCTTCCCTAGTCTTGCTCTCTTTTCTGTGCTCCTATGCAGTATTTCTAGTTCAACATCTCTTTTGGCAGACAGGCTTTGAATTTTGTCACACTATGGATTTAAAAAAAAAAATCTTTTTCTTTCTCTCTTTTTAGGTTTTGAATACTTAGCAAAATTAAATTCTTTAATACTTCAGGTTTGACTTTTAAAATCTGTTCTTTTTTATCTTAAGATTCCTTATGTCTAATGTCATGATTACAACCTACAAGTTTTTAAATTGGATTGTCAGAACATGCTAATTTCAGAGTTATTTCAGAGTTTCTTCCACATGGAAATCTGTGTTCTTCCACGTGACTTCTGCCAACCTTAGCTAACTATGCTGTAATGCTATTTTAATGAAGAGAGAAACTTTTAATTGAGCACCTGGTTCCCCAAATGTTTCTGACTTTCACAAAATGGGTAATATTTTGACTGGTTTTGAAGATGTACTTAAGTGCGGCTGTAGGAAATGCGGACTGAGCAATCTGAAAAGATTTCTTATGACACAAAATCTTGTAATAATATTGAATTGTTTTTTTAGTTTCATTATTATTAGACAAGTCAATGCAAACACAAATTGATTGACTACCTTCTCTATGCAGTAGTCTATCCCAATCAAGTTTACAGAATGTTTTAGGGTCTAAAAATCCCCAAAAGCGAAAACTGTACCAAGAGGAATTTTCTTCAAGATGGACAAATTGATATAATGTCAGGGGTTTACAACAGACTGGTAGATGATGTAAAGTATTGTATTTGCAAATCTTCAAAAACTGGTGATACATAGATGTAGCTAAATCATTTTGTCTATGAAATTTTAGGCTTCTTACATATGACATCTATAGTTTATACATGTTTGACTTTTGTACTGAAAGACTATAAGTTGATTTCTTGATATAGTAGCATTGCTGTTGGTTTGATCTTAAAGACATAAACCAGATTAAGTTCTCACAGAGAGTCAATAAGTTTATTAGACCAATTTGATTAAAAGAGTTGAGTTTTCCAGCAGATAAAACTTTTTTCTATACATGAAACAGAAAAACCTGCTTTCAAAACTGAATATATCTGCTGCCACTAGTAGTTTAGCTTGGTTATTTGACTTTCAAGTGTTGTGGTTCTAAGCCTGTCCAGCAACTAAGTACCACACCAATGCTCAGTCACTCCCCCCCTCCTCCTGTGGAATGGGAAGGAGAACCAAAAAAAAGGTTAAAACTTGTGGTTTGAGATAAGAACAGCTTAATAATTGAAATAAAGTAAAATTTAATAATCAAAAATGCATCAATAGTAATAATCATAATCATGAAAGAGAGAGAGAGAGAGAGAAATAAAATCCAGGAGTGTTACGCACAATAAAACTGTGCACCAGCCACTCACCAAACACTGACCAAAGCTCAGCCAGTCCCTGAGCAGCAATTGGTGGCTCCCAGCCAACTCCATTCAGTTAAGAGACTGGACATGATGTGCTATAGGATACAATATCCTTTTGGTCAGTTTGATACAGCTGTCCTGGCTTCTTGTGCCCCTGCTCACTGGCAGGGCATGGGAACCTGAAAAGTCCTTTACTTAGTAAGCACTATTTAGCAACAGCTCAAACATTTTTGTGCTATCAGCAATATTCTTAGACTAAATCCAAAACACAGGACTGTAGCAGCTACCAAGAACGAAACTAACTCTGTCCCAGCCAAAACCAGGACAGAAAGCATAGATGACAAAAACAGATATGGAACAGAGAAGGTGTTAGACATTAAAAAGATAAATCAGACATATAGGAATAAACTTGGATGCATGTCCTGGAAGAAAACCCAAACAGTGTTTCATTGCAAAAAGAGAATGAAAATTATTTATCATTAATAAGGAAATTTTTGACATAACCATTATGTAAATACCTCATCTGATAGATGCTATTGTTTTTATAGATTAAAATGTTTGCTGTGTAAATGTGCAAATGAAGTGAAATGAATAATCTTAAACTTTAGAGACTCCTACAAACTCTGAATAAAATGGTTTATTTCTGAGTTTGTACATTCTGCAAGGAAATTGTTTCAGTTAAAATACTGGAAGGCCTCAAACTCCATGAATTTTAAAGGCATAAACTATTGCTGTAATATCTCACACATTCACAGAAAGACATAAAGAATGTGAAATACTCATGTGGAGAATGTAAACAGCTGCAAATATATCTCAAATATAAAAATTGAGTGATGGACATCTATTTAACTGCAGGTGACACACCGTAGATTACACATTATAATAACAATTTTCAGTGTTAATTGTTTATCATTGATTTGTACATGTTATAAGAAAAAATAAGTTTCTCGGTGTATAATTGCTAAGAAACTCTTTAGGCAAAACTCCAGGAAGTGACTTCAGCGAATTTTAATGAGTTGTAAAAACAGAAACCCTACTGTAACTAATTTTAGGAAGGATTCCTTTAATGAAGTATATGAAATCTCTATTTCAATATCATTAATAAGACAATCTCACAACTGTTTAGTGAAAAAAATTGACATTTTATGTCAATGAAGGATTTTTTCAGTGTTAAAATTTATTTCATCAAAACCCAATTGAGTATAAATATATAAGCACAAATGTATAGAAAAAAGAGCAGTGTTCAGTCAGAATAAAGCCTCATGAAAAACCAGAAAAAAATGTTGCAAGTTAATATTATAGCTAAATTCAATCTTTTTTTTTTTTTTTTAATTCTGTTCTCTTCAAGTGATACTTAACACAGAATAGACCTGAAGGATTTTATGTCATCATATGAGTAATTTTCCATTACATTAGAGGAAACTCTTAGACTGAAGACTCTCTTTAAAATAATTGTGCATTTATCCAAAGAAAATTTAACACTGAGTCCTAATACACTCTCCTAACTTTGGCCTTTCACATTGATTTTTGAGACACATATTATGCTTCAAAGAAGATTAATTGAGTCACCTTTAAATCAACGTGTTAGGTTATATGATACATATAGACACCCACAGAGAAGCTCAGAGAGACAACACCAGGAGGGGGAAACCAAATAATATTCTTCCAGAGTACTCTCATTTCCATCCCTGTGGGAGTCCCAGACAGAGCCCTCTGTGTGTCAGACCACTCCATGTGCCCCTAAGGGTGAGAGCACAGTGGGGTTTGGCTGTTGGGAATAATGAGCCACAGAGGGAGTCATGTGAGTGCTCTGAGGGTCTGCCCGTTTATCTGTGTGTTGAGCTTTACAATAATTGAAAATAACTAATAATTTACTGAGATGATTGAAAATAAGTTATAAACAGAGACATGTAAATTGCAGTTTGGTGATGCCTTAAATGGCTAGTAAAAATTTTTAGATGCAGACACACAGTATAGGAAAGGGGTTTTACCTTGGTTTAATAGGATCCCAGATGCGCACCGACAAACAAGCAAGCTCCGACGATATCCCCCGTATACAATTTATGGACAGCCTAGCTTAGAATACCTATCTAAAAGTCTCCAATAAGAAGTCTAACAAATGAAGTAATTGCGCCCTTATTAAAATTGCCCCCCCCAAAAGATTACTACTTAGTTTACAAGAACCATGTCTCAGTGATGGAGCTCTGTTCAAGGTTGTGCGTCATGCTTTGCGATTGTGGATATGTTTCGTCTTCCCCAGAGGATTCTGAGCAGGGCAAGGCGTACTAGGGTGATAGACATGTAGGGTTAAGATACAGGGAGTAAAAAGTACAGGAACGGGGAAGGGTAAAAGGTTATATATAAAGGATATATATAAAGACAGTATAAAAGTAAAATAAAAAGTACAAAAAACACCCCCATCAGGCATCATTGGTATGAAGAATTTTTATATAAATCCTACTCACTAGTTTCATGGTGTTGTCCTCCGTGACTTTTTCTTTGAGCTTCAGGTTCAAATTAACTTCTTACTTCAAGGCAAGATTCAATCAATCCAGAGGTGTTTCTTAAACTTTCATGTCCACACCAAGTGAAACTGCAAGCACCTATTTGATACAATTCCATAATAGACCCATTTTGTTTCTTGCAAGGTTTCTATACATTAGGAAGTCTGCTGAAGAGTTTCAAGCCTGAAGAAAAATCACAAGAAAATTAGGTAAATTATCCTCTTTGTAGGCAATCAAGTGCTGAAGCATAGCTAATGACTAAACTACTGAAAAAACCCAAACCAAACCAATGGGATAAGAGGAGGCTGATATTGCAAATGAATCAATGAGAGAAATTACCTTTGTGTAAGAGCTGTTTGCTACCTGATTGTACAAGTATTTTTGAGAATTTTTTTTCATCACTTTCAGCTTTGTTGTCAGTTTTTTGGGGTTTTTTTTATTATTTGGCTCCTTTTTAAATCTGCCATGACATTCTATTACATAGAAATACTGAATTCTCTTTATCTTCACTTAGCTCTAATTTTCTTTAGGAATATACAACAGTGTATGTTTTCATAACTGAATGAACTGCTTCTGAAAGAGCTTACCAACAAGGCTTGCAAAGGATCAGACATAAAGACTATGAATGTCTTCCCAGAATGACTTCACAGTATGAATTACTATGTCTCTGACAGTCCATTTCTATGTATTTCCTGAGTAGCAAATTATGTCCATCCTTGAACAGATTTCTGACAGTGCAGTTTTTGTGAAAATAGGAAATAATATAGCAATGACCAAATTAATTCTCACCTGTGACCTCAAAACCAGTTAAGACATTTAATTAAATTACTGAATTGCCTTTGCTCTTCTCAGAATTTTACCACATAAACATGAAAGTTACTGGCTTAAAGTGGGAAAAAATACGCTGATCTGAAATCAAAGTGTTGAAAGCTGACAGAAGTGTCATAGAAGTCCAATATTTGTTCTAATTAACATCCTGGAATTGTTATTTAGATGTTGCATAGCTTTTCATTAAGAATTTACTCATACAAGATTTGACACCTCTTTGACAATATTGCAGAAATCTACTGATAAAATAGTCTTTTCCAGATCAAATAGTGAACTTGATATAACATCCATATCAAAAACTCCACAAGCAACAATACTTTATCCTCACTTATTTGAATGAATTTATCAAGTAAGGCCTAAAGTCTGAAGTGTCTCATTTTTCTCTATTTCCCTGATCTGCAACCTGAAATATCATCCACAGTCCCTTCTCTCTTAGCTATAGTATAGCTTTATCCCCTTCTTGCTGTAGTTTCTTAGAGAAATACTCTTAACATTGCCATTGTTGAGAACAAAATTGTTTTTGGTATAGTAAAATAGTAACGTAAAATGCTAGTATTGAGGATTTCAAAATACTCTAGATTTACATCTAAAAACTCCTTAAATCAAAGCCAGGCAGACAAAAGTCTTTCTAGCTTCTGGTAAATGCCATTTTGATCCAAATACTTCAGGCTTAACATGACGAAGTGGTGTTGGTCAGTATTATAACACAGTATTCTTTCTGGGAGTTTACTCCTTTTTCTGTTGTTGGAAAGGAAATTCTTAGAAATCAAAGGGATGATTAACAAAAATCAAGCACTTACTATTTTTAGCATGGTTTTGCCCTTCTCTTTGATACAGTTCAAAAATCTGGTTTTATTGTCCTTTACTGTGGTTCCTGAATCATCAGATTTACTTTGTTGAAAAAAGAAAAAACAACAATCCCCACTTTGACCCTGTTGCATTCAAACAAAAAGGCCTCCTGAAATTCACAGATTCTCTGTCTATTCTCTGATGCAGTGTTTCTATATTTAGTGAACTAATGATCGCAATTTACTCAGTGAGCTAGAATAATTATGCATTTTTTTCTTCATGTGCATGTCACAGAGCATGCAAATGACATTTCCCTCTGCAATGTGTGCCACAATAATGCTCTTTGGGCCCAAATTACTAAGGGACTTCTTCTAAGCAGAGAAGAGGTAAGAGCATTCTTTCTGTGTGAAAATAGTCACATTCCTCCCAAATGATTTTGAATTACTATTTTTCTTTCCCCTTTGTTAATTAAAATTTAATTGTACAGAGCACTCCTATATCTAAGAAGGAAAAAATGTGGGGGGAAAAGAAAAAGAAAGAGAAAAATTCCTTAATTAGACTTCCTACCTTGGAACTAACATTCTTAATTTTAGAGGAGGATTGCCTCTGTTCTTTTGAGAGTATAATGACTAAAAAACTACTTATCATGCCATCTGGATCATGCTTTGGATGACTGTATTTTTTTTTTTTTCTAGAATATTGCCATTCACGCTCTTCCATTTAGGACTTTATATTATTGACGGTTCATGTTGCTAATTTCAGAAGTTAGATTTTGGATTTTCAAAAGTCTGACTAGAAACCCGATCATACTTTTTATAGAAAAGTGGTTCATGAAATGGTTTATATATAGCTGACATCAAATGGCTCATAAATTAGACATGTGTCTTTAGATAAATCTGTTTCTGGTTTTTAGTCTAAGTGGTTTTTCCAATAACAACAGACAGATATGAAACGGGTACAGTGAACTTTTAATCTTGTTTTTGTGTCATTTTTTTCTCATAAAATTAATTTCACTATATTCAGCAAATGTTCATGAGATATTAAATTCTTACATCTCTATTTGCCTTTTTAAAAAATGGCTCTGTAGATTATTTTCTTTAATTGTCTATGGTGTAGTTTATAGATATACAGATAGGAGATGACATAAATTACTTCTTAATTCCTTATTCCTAAATGTATTCCTACTTCATTTTATTACAGCTTGCATGCTTACTTTAAATGCTTGTAATCTCTTCTGGCTTGGTGTTTTTATTTCTTTGATTTAGAGGTCTGTACACAATACTGTCTCTACTTATATCACTCTGATTAACATGATAAAGTTAAAATCAAGGTGATTTTCTCCACTATTTTTGGCCTTTAATATTTTTATTCTAAACCCAAACCAAGTCTAGTGCTTGGAATTTGTCTTTTTTTTTTTTTTTTTAATCAGTTAAGCTGATTTTTTCTTTACTGCTTTTTCATTTGTACTTACATCTTTCTCATGTCACACTGCCATTAACTCACCCTTTTTCTACTTTTCTTTCTTCTTTGTAGCACTCTTTTTTTTGGTACAACACTTTACAAAATGCTAAACAAATTGATGGAAAGTGTTTTTTTCCCTCTGATTAGTTTATGTAATGCAATAGCAGCAGTTATTGAAACTGGAGTGCAAGCCAATGGTGGCATTCTCTATAAACCAAATAAACACTAAACAGAGAGTCAAGACTCTTCAGTGGAGAAGAAGTATGCAACTCACTTTTTTCAGAGCAATGAGAGTAAAATTATTTTCCAAGTATTCTTTACATACTTTTTTAGTAATTGATCCATTATTTAATTTCAATATAAAAAGAAAAGAAAAAGTAAAAAAGGTCAAACGTCAGTTTGCTATACCTTAATTGATGTCCCTAATCTTTAGAAAATCATTAAATGTTGTACATTTTAAGTACAATCTACCATTTTCAGTACTGTTTTTAGTCATTGCTTAGTCACTTAGACATTATTTAATCATTAGGAAAAAAAAGGGTTTGAATCTTAATATATAAAAGAATCTTCACATATTGATACTTGTATGGTCAATGTATATAATTTATTGAATGTAAGAACTATCCAGTCTGGGAAGTAGATACATTATGTCATATTGGCTCAAGAAATTTCACGAAATAATAGTGGGAGATGTGAAGTAAGGCAATATATAACTTAAATAGGAAATTATAACATCACTGTTTCTGATTTTCTGAATAAAAAGAGAGAAAAGTAAGTTAGTAGATTTATTCTTGGGGTAATCAAAAATCAGAAAGGAGAGAAGTTTGAAAATTATCAAGTCTTTTGAAATGGATCTTTTGGTCTTTTGATTGAAATTCCAGAAAATGTTAATCACAGTCCCCAAAAGCTTCTAAGAACCAGAGTAGATTAGTGAGACAAACTGCAGAATTCATTGAATAAATTATGGGTATATTAAACAAGGTAGCATCAGTAATCACAGTTATTCAAGTTTGCCACCTGCCTAGTGATTAGCTTCCTATGAGCCTCATCATCATAATGTTTTAATAAGGGGTTTGGATGAAAGTGAAGTAGTGGCTTCACAGCTTTTTATGAAAATTCTTTTCCTACTGATCATGTGTAGCATGGAAGAAATGAAATGGATGCAACAATATTATGGATTTTTTTTTCCATTGCGCTGTTCTATGGGTTATTTCACTGGGGTGAAGCTACTTCAGACCCCCCAGTTGGAGGTTTATCTTCCATAAAGAATCTAATGTAGTGTTACAGTGGATATGTAGATGCCTGGGCTCCTTCCCATTTTTGGTCTCCGTAAATAATATCTCTGGATAGATTATTTTCCAAGCCAGAAATAAAATTGTTCAGTGTTGATTATTAATTCGATGAAATGTAATTAGCTCACTGTTTTTGAAACTGAGTATTTTCATGAACCCCTTGTCTCATAGCAAATTCAAATAAAATTCAGGTCCCATGAAAAGATTCTCAAAATCCATATGTACACATTTATCACAATCAAGTTCTAATGTTGAGGTCCCTCTGCTTCCCCATGGAAGACACTCTACACCACAAGCAGCGAGTCCTGACAAGACTCATAGACTTAATAGCTAAAATCTCTTTTTTCCTGCAGATCTCTACCGGCTCCCAGGACCATAATATACCCCATAATATACCCCATAATGTATTCCCACCAAGCTGGCAAGAATTCACTTGTCATAATACACCAAGCATACAAGTCAACAAAAACAGATTTATGTTTCATCTTACATTTTGATCTCTGAAGTTATGCTTAAGGAAAACAAATTTAAATGGAAAGCACTCTTCTTTGGAACCTGTTTGCAGTTTATTATTATAATGATACAAAAAGGCCTAGCAGAAACATTTGATCTACAGGGAACAATCTTTCATGTGAGATAAAAGACTTCTTCCACTGTTTAAATGGATGAACAAAGATCAGGACAGTTCCAAGGGGTGGCAGAGCGACAGTAGACCTCCAAGAGTCAGCAAAACTCTTTCCAGGAGTAATAGAAATACAAAACAACACTGTTCACTTTATCAAAATCCAGACCTGTACACTAGTCTTTGAAAATAAGAAGCATACTTGGATTTTATAATTGGATTTTTAAAAAACCCAACGATACCCAACAACTCTCAGGATTTTCAAGATGAGGTTGGTTTTTTTTTTCCCATGAAGTAATTACAAAGGTAAAGAGAAAAAAGGCAGTGATCTTTGGAGAAGAAGAATACAAATGGGAAATGATGACTTAGTTTGTTGCAGAAGATCTCAATAGTTCATTTCTGAATCCTTGAAGTAAGCAGTAAAAAAGAAAGTTTATAATATAATGTCATCCGTATAATATTATATTAAATATTAATATTTAAAATATTGAACATATTGACTTTAATTTACGCTTTGTGAACCTGAGAGACATAAGATTTGAGTGGTCTAATTAGGGTTTTTTTTTGGTATTTTGATAGTTTGTGTTCATGACTTTTTTTAAGGTTAGCATTTACTTTCCAATCTACAAGTAGTTTTTAATGTTTTCTTTACAATGCAACCACATTTACTCTACCAAAATATGCTATGGCTTGTTGTTGCCCATTACTTTATCAGATATGTCACACTGAACAGTACTGAGGTTGACACAGCATGATTTCTATGTTTTATATGTCACAAAAAACACTATTTAGGAAAATTATGGATAATATTACTATGTTTGAAAGGGTTATATTGTATGTTTTACTTTTTTACTTTTTATTAGAAGATCATTGGGTGGTTTTTACAGTTTCATCATAATGAAACTTACCATGATGAAACTTAGCATAATGAATATGTGGAATAAGTGATTAATAGATAGATGGGGTAATAATAGAGTGTTTACATTTTAACCTGTGAAAATATAAACAGAAAAAATCTTCATGCAAACAAAGGAGTGTTTAGAGGATGCGCTGTGGTAAATTTGGGGGGCTGTAAGAGAATACAGGAATCTTTCTTACTCCTTTAATAATGCATTGCATCATCAGTCCTGACATTTCTGGAAAACTGGGACCTTCTCCTTGGGACTTCACAAACAGGTGTTGCAGAAGTTGCTTCCCCGTCTCCTTCAGCCCCCCTGCCACAGTGCATTTGGGACTCTCTGATCCACCACCGTACCTCTCCCTCACTTGATTTTCTCACAGACGTAACACTTGCCTTTCCCCCTCTCCTGGTTTATAGAGCATCACTGCTTGTATGCAGCATTTTCCTCAGAGAAGAGGAGGAAGTGAGAGGGAGTACATAGAAAAGACATGAGCAAAAGAGTGCAGTTTTCATTCCAGTTCTAAAATAGGATGTTCAAATCCCAGGATCAGACTGCCTGTGAATGGCAAGGGTGGAAACAATGGAGTTGAGAAGGGATTATGAATCCAGTGCACAGCAAGATCATCATTAAATAATGAAAAGGTCTTGCACAGAAAAGCAAAAGGCTAATATTGCAGGCATGAGTTCCTAAAGGTTTTGATAATATTTGATGTAGTATACACATAGAATCACAACACTCTTACTATATCAGCATATATACATCACAGGTATATGTGATGGCAATTCCTTGGCATTTTTAGAAGATATTGCTATTGGCTCATGTTTGTTTCCAATTATTACTTCACTCAGAAATGGAGGAGCTGAGGTTCCATTACTCAAATAGAATAAACATAGAGAATGAGTAAGGCAAAGGTATAAATTACTGCAAGCTATCAGACGTTTCTCCTTTCTCCAAAATATGCTCCAAAATAGATATTACCTTCTCACATTCCTTTTCTATCATCCATTTACTCTGTGGAGTTATTATTATTTATTGCCTACCAATAACTTTATTGTCTACTGATTCCTGGCATGTATGGGCCTCTATGTTATGTCTTTTGACATAACAGAAATCATGATTTCTGCTAGAAAAGAGTTTTATGCAGTTTTGTGTTGATACAGGTGCCCTAATGCTCCTGCCATTGCTTACTGTGATTTAAAACAGCAACAAAAATTATTTAGTAGAATATGTTCTTAATTCCATTTAGCTCGGCTTTTTGGTTTTCTTTTTGCTGAGAATTCATAAAAGATGTTAACTTGTTGAAAGTGAAGTGATAAATATTTTATTCTCAACAAAAAAAATCTCACCATTAAAATAAGGATATGCACCCGGCACACAAAGTGGACTGACTTTTGTGAGTTTGAAGCATTTTCCAAGTTATCAGATGTGTTGGCTTTCTTTACTTGTTAGAAAAGAATTTTTACATATGTACGGGTTTATCACTTAGTTTAAAAATTTATCCGCTTTCTCCAAGAGGCAGAATTCTTCGTAGTAATATATGACATGATTATTACTAATAAAATTTGATTAATAGATAGTATGAGATTTTAAGAATGTAGTTTTTACTTTTTTCAATATTATTATAAATAATTTATTGTTTAATTTAATATTTGATTATTTACTTAGACAAGGAAAAACTTAAGGTCAAAGAAGTGCCATTTAAAAAATCTACCTTGTTCTTCTGTGACCTCAGTTCAAACTGTAAAAAAATGAACAATTAAAATTGCCACAGCCACTAATTTTGTATTTAGAACTTGTTACATTTTCAAAGGAATTAATTCATAGAATAATGATAACATAAATTATATAAATTTTATATATATATATATATATATATAACATAAATTATATATATTATATATATAAATTAAAATGCTCAGAATTAATTTTATTCTATTTTTTTTTTTTAAGCTGGATATATATTGATCCATCAGTGACCAGTGGCATCATGGCTATGGACAAGCAATGAAAAATGGATCACATAGTTTTATCAATGATTCTTCAAATATAAGTACAAAAAATGATTGAGAGGTGAAGTGTATTATAAATTTGCTTAACTATAATAAAAACAGTTTCAGTGGGAAAGTTTATTATGGACCATAGATTATTCAGTGAAGGAGAATTATGTATTATTGCTTCCTCCATAAGTAACAGATTAATCCGACTTCAAAAGGTCTTGGCATGTGGGAGGCAGTGAGAAACTTCTTGTGTTTTGAAGCAGTGTGAGAGGATCATAAAACTCAGTATTTAAAAAGGGTTGCTTTTCATGCTGTTTTTATACTGACTATATCTATATTAATAACATATCGTATGGAAAAAAATGTCCAAAATATTTTTCCAGATAAAACCCATCAAAGTTGTAGAACTGTTTTATAGAACTGATTAATTTTTAACACATGCTTATTGAAATATAAGTTGGTAAAACTGAGTAAGGTTGGTCAGGCATGTATTTCTCTGTCTTATCATCAGAGAAGATACAGGTCCAATGGTTTGATAGTAAATTAATTATTTTTAAAATTACTTCTGAATTCATGTAACATATCATTGATACTCAGACTGAATAAGAGAATTAAGAGACAAATATAACAGATAATACATTTTTCAGGTTTATTCACATAATCTTTAAACTTGTCTTTGACAATTACTTTTAACAAACACTACTATAAAATTATCCAGGAAATGTTAATGTGTTTAATCTTCCTCTTCTCAGTATATACAGGACATTTTCTATTAATTTAGACAAGTTTAAAAGACAAAGTTTAAAGACAAAAGACAAAAAGTTTAAAATACTTTCTACTGATTGCACAAGGATGTTAAAATACTTTTACAGGTTTGCCCATAAGAAGAATTTCCTAATCTGTGGGAGAAAGGGGATGAGTCCAGTATTGAAATACGGTTTTTTTTCTCCCAATATGTCTACATAAAGAATTCTTGCACATGTTAGAATGTATCCAATAGGTTTTTTCCTATTTCTGCTAATGTTTTTCACTCACAATATGTGCAGTTTATGAATAAGAGGGAGTTAATTTTTTTCTGTGAAGCTAAATATAATATTAATTACATAAAATTCCTGTCTAACAGTTTCTACTTGCTCAGATATTTTTTCCCTTTTAATTTACTGTGATAAATAAGTTAATGGAGGTAAACAGGATTTCAGCAATGTAGATTTTTATATTAATATCATAGAATGTATCCAAATTTTCATTTCTAAGCAAGAATTTTGATAGCTTTAGTCTTCCACATATGGAATAACTGTTATAATAGTCTTTGCTTTTAGATGTACCTTTTGTCTTTCAGTCTATCCTGAAACAATTACACATAATATTTCATTTTAGGATGTATCTTCAAATGAAATGGTAATATATTTTCACCTTTTTTTTTTTTTTTGTAAGTTCTTATAATCTAACTGCCTACAAGTAGCTAAAGTGTAGTTTAGAAATAGTTTTGGTAGCTGTTTCAAACTGCTGAAATAATGCCTAAACTGCTAAAATAATGCTTAAATGTATTTCTGGAGTTCTTGTGGATTATTTAAAATCAGTGAATGCCTAGGCCCTTTCAGCTTGCCTTTTATACGCCGTTCTAAGTTTACGAACATACTGAATGTCATCATTTTTGCTAAGATCTTGTTCATTGATTTTGACACTTTGGGAAGTCACTTAAGTTTTGCAACATTTCAGACTTCAGAAAGAATTGTTTGTTTAGAGGTTGAAGAGCATAGGCTGATATTAATCATGTTTTTGCAGTTAACTATACTCATAAAACTTGTGTTTACATATAGCACGTTTTGTGGTATGATTTTGTTGTTCAGCTATTGTTTTTCCTTTGAGCATATTTTACATGTTCTGGAACAACAGATGATGAATCAAACAAGAAATGAGAGGGAAAGTATTATGCATACAGAAGCTTTTCTGTAGATATACAAAACAGGAACCTATAGGTAATTATGGCACAATGTAACAAACAGCCAAGACAAGCTGAATTTTTTTTAAGGAATGTAAAAATTAATTTTGAAGCCTGATTATACTAGTGGTTCCACATATTTTCTTAAAATAAATTTGCATTCTATGTTTAATTGAGTTGCTGTCGTTATATTCATTGCTGTGATTTTGTCCTACAATACTGTTATAGCAAAGAATATTTTTCACTCAAATAACTTTAATGCTTTCATATTTTTATATTGCCTTTATATGCCTTTATGTTTAGTGAATTCTGAATATTTAATGTCTCCATTCAAGTTGGGAAAATATAATCATAATATGCTGAGCAAACAGAATATTCTTGAGCCACTCTTGGTATCAGTCTTAGCAAAGAAGGTTCTGTGCAGTTAGTGAACACTATGTTTTGAGCTTTTTTTTAAACTATCAGGATTCTTGAGGTACTACATCAATCTATGTAACTTTAGTTTCAATTTCTTTTCAAATAAAATACTGAGTGGGAAAAGGTACAGAAGAAGATGAACATTTTTTCTTTTCTCCATGATGTGGGCTTTCTTTCTTGGTTTTTGTTTTGTTTTAATATAGTCATGTTCAATAAGACAGAGATGAAATTATGTGATTAATAGATGCTGTCTGGCTCATGCTTCACTCAGCTCTATTATAAAAGTACTGTGGCTAGTAGAGCGAAAATGTGTACCTGAAACAGGAAGTCCAGGAAACATGAAAAACTGCTAAAAAAGGGTTTCAGCTTTTCATGGACTCTTTCTCTCACACAAATTGCACTTTATTTGTAACCTCAGTTTGGTTAAAGGTTCTTTAACAAAGGACATTTTGTTAGCAATGCAGTAAAAATCTCTTGCCAGAGATGGAATATCGCCGACCAACAGTACCTGAGTGGGCTCCCTGGAAAGAAATATTTAAGATATTGAAGATATCTTGGTCCAGAGCACAAAAATGAAATTAAAGGATTTTGTGTTTTCATGTTTACTGAGGGTACACTGCAACTTTGATAAGAGCTAGGTTTTTCAGGGCATCTCACACTTTAACATGACTTACATTTTAAGATCTCATTGAAGATGACAATTAAGTGGCTTAAATCATTCATATGTCTCAAAAATACATTTGAAATTGCTGTTGCAAAAAAAAACCTTTTAGCATGAATGAGTTGGGATGACATTAAAAACAGAGCACTTTCAGACATGTGTGAAATTACAAGAAGTTTTACATACTCAGAACTGTTTAAAGTGAAAAGGACTTCCTGTATATGGGTACAAACTTTAAGTGATGGAAGGGTATTTGAGTTGATATGGTAGGAACTTAGACTGGGACTTATCTGACCAGATGAAGAGGAGTTGTTGCACTAAACTTAGTAGAGAGAAATGAGCACTTCTATAACATTTGCCGCCTTATTTAAAATTGTTGCTAGAATTCTACTTTTTCTTAGAATAATTGATTATTTCTACTGACTGTGGAAAAACACACTTACACCTACCCTACTGGCCACTGAACTAAGAAGGAAACAAATCACAAAAAACATATGTATTCTGACATGAACATCTATTCAATAGATAGTAAATTGTATACACATATATTAAAATACATCTTTAATACATAGCATATGCATATAAAATTATATCATATTACAAATACAATCACATATGTAATGTGAAATGTGTATAACTGACATTTAGTTTTTGAAAAGATACCTTGATTCCAAATCAATATGCTTGAAATCAAAGAAATTATTTGAAGCCACAGAACTAATTGCAAAATTTGCCTGTTCAGTTCACAAACTATCCCTTCAAAAGAGAATTATTTTGTGAAGTTTCATTCTACTAGCTTTAGAAACCAATGTCTAAACAATGTATTTTTCTCTAGGGATTGTACTGGCAAAAAAATCCAGAAGTAGGGAGGTAGAAAGAGTCTAAAAAAATATGTATTTTGTCACTTACAAAAGTACTAACAGATCTTCCAATAAGTGGAATTTCAGTGCCCATATCTGACAGTTCATTGCTCAGTTTATCAACTCTCGCTTGAACTATTTTGTTTGTCAAATAGAAGAAACTTTTTTTAAATTTAATTTTTTTCTTTATTTGTTTCTGAATAACAGGTTTTCAAAACTGTAAAGCTGGAGTGGCCAAGGAATCCTTAATGGGAGAGTATTAATTCACACAAAAGTAGTCCTTATGCACAGGGAAAAAGTAAATATCCCTGAGGCTGAATCTTAGATTTAAAAGCATTTTATTTTTATTGGAAAAAAAGCAGTCAAGTGTTCCCTGATAAAATCAGATATATTAATACTTATATATTTTGATGTACCCTTTCTACTACAAAACACAATTTCTTTGCTGAGCCTCTTTGAGGTATGACATAAATCATGCTGAAACTAAATTTTGGATTGATGACTGTGTATTGTTTCCTTCAGAAGCAACCACTTCTAGTCACCTAGACACAAAGTGCAATGGAATATGTTCAAATACAGAAATCAGGGTGCTGTTATGTCTTCCATTAGGTCAAGTATGGGAATTTAGAGGTTGTACTGTTAAGCAGGAAGAACTGGGAAAAAGAAATCCAAACGATGTATGCATCTTATTCTATCATCTAATCAAATTGTTATAAGTAAGTGGAAAAGAAAAACTAAGTTGAATTATTCACTTCAGAACTAACAAGTTCGGTAGACTGTTTACTCTGGTCAATATTTGTACTTTCTCCCTGTCTTGAGGAATGCCAAAAATGGATCACTATTGTCTTCAACAGTCCTCTGCAGCAGTTCTCATTTCCTCACGTGTAATTTTGACACTTTGTGTTTACTGTATGCTTCTGTGGGATCTTCCATCATTCCATCTCTCATGCCTCACGTGTTTCATTAATTCAAAATCTATTCTCTCTCTTTCACCTTTCGTTCCAGTAGAAGAACCCATCTGAAGTAGTTCAGGTATAAAATTACAACAGCATAAAAAAACACCATAAATTAAACATACATACAAATATGTGTGTGCTCACAAACATAGGTTTATTTTCAGAATAATTTCTGAATGCTACTTTGATGACAGTTTCTTCTTACAACTCTATTTTCTAATACCTCCTTAAGGATTGATTCATTACACCAGGAATGAGAAGAACAAAAGGTTAGATTAGAGGAGAGAATAGTCTAACAACTAAGAAATTTGGCATAATTTGGATTCATGACTAATAAGACTCATGATCTACAAGAGAGGAAGAAAATTTGCACGAGTTGGTTTTGATTGATACCCATGTAAAAGGAACGTGAGGTTCATCTTCCAAGGAGTGTCTGAGGATGCTCCTGTTATCATAAATTGTTCCATACAAAATTGGGTACTTCCAGATGGAATTTCAATCCATCCCAAGGGGAGTATTCATTAGTTTCAGAAGTCTTAAAATTACTTGTTTCAACGCTTGGTAAGCAGTCTTTCTGTTTAAAGAAAATCTGTGTTCTTCCAGATAGAGATAGCACATGCCATTTTCTGAAATATTTTAATGGGGAATAGAGATAACAATACTGCAAATGAAGCTTAAGGAAGATACCATTATAAGAATAAATTCTGAACGTTTGTTTTGTTTTCTGAGACTTCACAACTTGCTTAACTCTGAAGTAAATTATGTTCTAAGTACACGGTAGGAGACAATATAGATAAAACTATATCAGACTGTTGTCAGTCAAATGTCTATTTAAATAGCTAATGAAAACCTTTGTTATCAATATACAAGAAAAGGAAATTGTGTTTATATTTGCTGTACTTAAAATTACAGACATTAAATGTGTACAACAAAACAGAGGTCTTGAACACTTGTGGGGATCAGAGAAGTTTCATAACTCTGAATTGTAAGGGATACTAAATTAAAAACTCCTTGAAATTTTCATAGAACAGGTCATTTCACTTCTGGAAAGTCCTTGGTTTTATTGGACCAACATATCCTTGTTATTACTGCTATTAGAGTTTGCTGAAGCATGTAAGATTGAAGAAAGCCATGACTGTACTTTATTTAAAAATAGGTGTAAATAATTTGAAGTTTGATTATATTTATTAAAAATATATATTTAAATATAAACATATCTATTTTAAAAAGTCTAAGTTTTTAAAGTTTTTGCTTGCAATAAACTTTGCTAAACTGACAACTCATATCCCAAAACCTGTCAGGTTTAATCTGGACTTGATTTCTTTTATCTTTTATTGGTTTTGACCCACGCATGGTGTAGTGCTTATCACTGTATGGATTTAGTAACAAACAGTTATAATACACAGTATACCATTTAAGGAGAGCTACCTGACACCCTACAATAAAATGAAGTATGGAAGAGTGCCTGGTTGGGATGACAACAAAGACCTTGAAAATGAAGGCACAGGATAATACTGCAGGCTCTAGACCTAAACACCCCTCACTAATATTAATTACATGTCATCAAAGAAATTCAGCCTTTAGCTATTGGCAAAAGAAATTTTTGAGGTGGCAAAAGAAATTTTTGAGGTAACAAAAAGCACAGAAGGTTCAATGTGTGTAATGCACAAGATATACAGAACATTTGGATACATCATGGACTTGAAGACCAATGAAAAAGGAACAAGGTGTTAGACATGTTGGCAGACACATTAAAATGACCTGAGGTAGATGTGTGGAAGAAGTGAACTTCCACTGTGTGGAAGAAATGATGGGAATCAACTGCTAGTCCCAGTGAAGGACTTCAGTTGCTGATGACTCCCCATACAGATCTTTCTCAGACAGAAACATCAACTGTAAGACCAGTACAGGGAAGGTGGAAGAGTAGGGATGAAAACAGAGAAAGGAACTGATAATAGGAATTAGTGTATATATTAATATATACACACCTACATACATACATATATACATGTGTGTTCATTTATTATAAATAAATATACAACTCATACACATTTAAAACACACAATTATATATCTATTTTAGCTACATATAATTTTGACATCAGTACTAACTTGCTGGTTAGGCTTGTTAAGACTTTGATAAGACTAAAAATAGGCAGGTAGGACTTCAAGCAACCTGTTCTGTAACTCCAGAGAAATACATTGATTATATTATCCCCTGAACAAAAGTTCTTTCTATCATTACCAGGGTGAAAAAATAAATCATCCAGATTTTGGACACAGGCCTAATGGATGAGAGGGGTATGAAATGCCTGGTATTTTTATGTGGAGCTGTCTGAAATGAGACATAGGGGGAAAAAAAAGACTGAAAATATTTTAGGAATTTTTAGGGGAAAGAGAAACTGAACGTAGCTACCTTTCATTGCATTCAGGACTTAGTTGACTAATGTTTTGAAAGATTCCCACTTAAGGAAAATCACAGAATATTGCAGAGATGACAAATCTGTACTCTATGTATTATAAGCCTTAGAAATGCAAAAATTTCTCTTTGTTTTTCATAGCCTAGAGAGGAAGGATGGTGTGATATTTTTTTTTGTCTTACATAGCTAAGAGACCTAGCAGCTAAAGTAACTGAAGTCAAATTACAATTGATTTGTCACTTAGGAATAGCAGAAAGACAAAATGCATGAATTGTGTGGTATTGGAAAGAATGTATGAAATATAAGTATTAATTTTGTCATGGTAACTAGAACATTGCACTCATCAAATATGTCTTGTCATCAGAGGTTAGATTCATAGGGGTGAGACTAGCTCCTGTATGGAGATGATAGATGATAAAAAAAAAAAATTGTGGCGCTGACATTTATAAAAGGAAGAAAATAGCATTCTCCATATACATATTAATGCTTTATTTCTTCATTACAGACTTGTAATGAATGTTACCTTGTGACATATTTATTTTATCTGAGAAGAAGAGGATGGTGGGTAGCACATAATATGGACCAGTGATGAGATGTTAAAAAAATAAAGACCAGTAGAGGTATGAAGATATGCTACTGAGGAAATTTATGAGAAACTAAAGAACAGCAGAGGTCTGTATCCAGTTTAAACAAAGACAAAAGTCAGGTTCAAGTCTTGAAATATTTTCATTAGAAGATATAATAACAGCCCTGAATTCAATAAATTGAGTTTAGAGGAAGTAGAAGCAGGATTTTTGATGAAATCCACACCAAATAATTATGTGAGTTTTGACAATTCCTATTGTATCAGGCTTCGGTGCTGTATGCATACTATTTCATTTTAATTAGGGATGTCAGGAGAGAATAAAATATTCCCTGCACTGCACCACTATTTCTGGGGTTTGACAAAAAAGGAAAATTGACTGTGGTGCCCTGCCTTGGCTGGCTGCCAGACACCCACCCAGCTGCTCTCCCACTCCCCCTCCTTAGCAGAACAAGAGAAAAAGAGTCTGCTGCACCATGGGCTCCTCGTGGGCTGCAATTTCCTTCAGGGCATGTCCACCTGCTCCATAGTGCTCCTCCATGGGCTGCTGGAGAATCCTTCTCCAGCACCTGGAGCACCTCCTCCCACCCCTCTTCACTGACCTCAGAGCTTTTCAGTTGCTCTTTGCTGCTTGCACAGCATTTTACGCTTTCTTTAGCCTGATATCTATTAAATGTCACAGGCATGGCTCAGGGGCTTAGTGATGCCCCATGGTAGGTTCATTGAAGCTGCCTGGAATTGGCTGTGTCCAGACTGGGGCAGTCCTGGCTGATCCTCATAGAGGTGTTGCTGTCCCCACTGCCAACACCTGGACACCTGCACCCAGTTGCAGCAGGATGCTCTGTCTAGCGTAGGGATGGTACAGCTTGAAAAATATCCTTTTTTTCCAAGCTATCAATGGTGAATGGAGAAGGGACTGTCATTGCTTTTGCTGTTGGAGAATGCTGAAAAGAATCTTACTCATCAACACCAAAGTTAAAGATCCTGAGGAAGACCAGAGTCTCCTCAGAGAAACTGGTACTAGTAAAGATGTGGCAGACAGGATAAAATACCTGATAAAGGAACCAATGAATAATTGCTCTGATAACTGATCTAAAGATGCTTAGCTGACATATGTCTGTCAGTAAATCTCTTTATACTTTATACTATAAAACCCCAGTCCCACAGGTAAATGGTGAGTTTTTCTAACATATCCTTTCTTGGGGTATGGGTATGCTGCTATGGCTGAGTAACATCACTCCCTATATAATAATTGTGTGTGGGTTTTTTACCTCTGATATAACTGCTCTAATATTGCTTAAAAAATAGTGCACTATAGTTATAGCTATCCATACTGTGGAACAAACAATTCTGATTAAGATATTTTAGTCTAATCATGTCGGAGGTTGGGGAAGGCCTTGGAATTTTTCTCCATCACTGTTACCAAGCAACAAATAGTTGGGTGATTAAGAGCCATCAACTCTTTTGTAAAAGACAAAGGGTGTGCTTGGGCAAGGCAGGGTAAGGGAAGAGCCAGCCCTTGGAACACTCTCTCATGGTTCGGACGCTGAGAGGAGAGGCTGCTCTTTGCTTTTTCGGCTGCGACCAGAGGAAATCCAACTGTGCCCTGTTTTGTCCTTCTCCTGGCTGGGTGAGTTTTGATTCAACTTTTTTTTTTTTCCCACTGGGAAGGGCACGTTTCCCCGGGCTGCGTTTTCTTGCAGCTGCTGCCGGGAGAGTCCGGCTGCCTCTGCTGCCTGCCCCCGCCCTCTGCCACACGAGATGTCTGCTGTGACTGCAGAAATCCTTGCTACCTCACTAGCTAGCCAGGGAGAGTGCCAGCTCCTGCCCCTGCCACCCTGCTTTTTGCCGCTCCGAGCTGCCTGGCTGCTCTTCAGCCTGCCCACCATTACCAGCTGTGTGAGGCTGACCTGACCCTGCGCCACAGCGCCACCTGCAGCCGCTGGGGAGTCATCGCACCTGCCCTTCCTGACTGGGAGCTCAACAGCGCCCCTGCTGCTTGCAACTGTGATTACACCACACAGGAAAAGGCTCGGCAGCTCACAAGTCATCTGGTATTGGTTTCTGGTTCTAGTTGTGGTTGCTGTTATTGTTGTTGCTTGTTTATGGATACTAGTAAAGAACTGATATTCCTTTTCCCATACCTTTGCCTGAAAGCCCTTGATTTTCAAATTTAAATAATTTGGAGGGAGGGGAAAATCAAATTCTCAGTCCTAAGGGAGGATTCAATCTCTCTTGGCAGACACCTGTCTTTCAAACCAAGACAAATCATTATCAAAATCAATTAAATAAAGAATTTATTTATATACGTATATTTGGTTTTCCACTTTTGATTCAGAAAGACAAAGTTGTATAAAGATTTAATCATACTTAACCCTTTAGACATAAACCATTGACTAAGTCTGGGGCTAGGATTGGATCCAGGCACACTCAGGCTCCTCTCTGTGAAGGAGAGAAGGAAGCAAAGGGGTCCTTTCTGCATCTTGTGATTCAATGGGAGGGCTTCTCTAATGAACTTTGTGTGAAGCTCCCATTCTGCCCATGACACCAATATATTGACACAAGCTACTGAGGTTAATTTTGCTTGGTGACTGTACTTCTTCATGAATCATACATAATTTTTTTTTTAATCTCATGTATCTGCAATAAAGAATTACATCAAAAACAGATATTCCCACTCTAAGTCCTTCACTTATTTATTCATAATTTGATATTATTATTTGTCTCATTGGCTCTGAAATAGACAGACTCTGAGGAGACAAATACAAGGAACAAGATACCACCCTACTTCTAGTCTGAAAAAGAAATGAAGCATTGCATAATGTATGATTTCGGCTTCGGGGTATTTCTTGTGTGTGATGACTTCTTTTATTTGCAATAATTTCACTTTAAGGGGTAAGATATCAGGGCATATAAATCAAATAATACTCAAAGCAATGTTTGTATCAACATCTATAAAATTACATTCCTATAGCATGAGACAGCAATGAAGTAAATATACATCCTTAATATACTTGAATGAATCCAGCTGATGTAAGAGGGTAAGCTAAAGCAGTGGAGCCCTAAGAATGAATCCTAATATAAACTTGGTTTGTTGGTGTTTGTTATGGTTTGGGAGTTCGGGGATTTTTATTCTGATTATATAATAATAATAATAAAATTATTATTATTCAGACTTGCTTTTCTAATGCTGATGTTGGATGGTATTCTTGTGGCCATAAAATGCTGCAGTATTTAATTTGAAATGAAAATATTAAGTGAAGCAAAGAATCCTTATGCCACAGAGTCTGTTTTGTTTCACAAGTCAAATATGTTTTGTTTGGTTTAATTTCCCTTTGGAATTGCATTTTCAGAAAAGGGAATATTTACCTTAATCCTGAGGGCTAAATATCCATATGCTTCAAAAAGATATTTCAACACGATGAGTTCTTAGTGTTCAGAAAACATAACTATGAAAAATCAGTGTTTCAAAAGGAAGCAGTTAAGAAAGTACCCTGGAAGTTACACTGGAGAACCTGCAGAATCATGATGAGAATCCGTATGAAAGAATAGAGCCAAAATTTGCTTTCCAGACCCTAATGCCAGCATGAAAGTCTCTATGGAGACTAAGTTTTTTGTAAAATAGTGAAGAGAAAAAAACCCAAATGTCATGAAACTAAGACAAATTTTCATATAAATCAGTAATTAATTTGCCTCACCAAGGTAAAAGGGGTCCTTTTTTGATCTTATAAATGCATGTTGTGGATAAAATAAGCATACCCTCTGAATGTTCTCTCACATGCAAACGGAAGTCAAAACAAGTGAAAAAAACACTGAAGTACTGACAATAAAAAGTGTTAAATGTAAAACCCATAGACAGGAAAAATCACAATTTAGAACAACATCGCACTATTCAGGAGCTGAGTTAAAAAAAAATAAAAATTTCTCCTTTCCTCTGCAGCATGTTGAGGGGAGCAAAAAAAATATTTATCGTCCCTAATTAATAAGGAAAATCCTATTCTAGGAGCTACTCCTATTCCTAGGAGTAATACAGTAGTACTTAGAATTTGGACATATTTAAGCCCTGGGTTTAAGTAAAGCTCTGACAGAACATGCCAATCTATTAATAACTGGCATTACAATGTTCCTTTACCAGCTCTGATCCTCAGGTAATCCATCTACATGCAAAGCACAGCTGTCTACTTCCCAGAATGTATGTGTTTCATCAATTGGAAATAGAGCCATGTAAAACAACTACAAGAGAGCTATCTAAAAGAAAATAGATCACCAAAAGAAAGAAAAGGGCAAACAACCAGTCTGATACTGTCTTAGCTGCAAAAAGGTCCCAAATTTACAACTTCTAAAACGACTTCTGAATTCAAAAGGTGGAGATCTAGAGTGTTTGACAGTTAAAGAACTAGGCTTCATTTATAGAGTATTCACTCCAGTTTTTCAATTTACAGTGCTGTCTCAGCTCTCCTATGCATAATGACTGAGACTGAGGGGGAGGTGGGGGGAAGCACAAGAAGGGGATGTTTCCTGTTTCCAGCAGTCAGGGAAGCTGAAATGAACAGATAGATTTTTCTGCATTATTTTTTCTATTTCAATATCTACCTAATACAGTGATTCTGAAAGTGATTGAACAACAGGCAAAAATTGGATTTTCATCTGTCAGGGACTCTGTACACTAGGTACAGCTTGGGTCATTTGTAGCTGCAGTACTCTCATAGTGAAAATGGCATCAGAAATGTTGTTAACCTTCTCTGTACCATTTCCTTTGCCCCTTCTTCCCCCAAAAACCTTTTTCAATTATTCCCGAATAATATACATTTAATTTATACTACATTGTATAGCTGATCTTTTTTACCTTCCTGAGATTTTGGTTAAAAAAAAAAATTCATCAATTTAATATTTAAAATTTAAAACCAATGTATAATGTAAAATTCTGCCTTTTACTAATCTTATTTATGACATAAAAAGCTTATATGTAAAAGGAAAACAAATGTAGCAGATTTACAAGCCGTTTACAATTTTGGTTAATATATTTTAAGAAAATGTTTCAATTTTAAAAAACAAAGAAACAAATAAAAAACCCACAATATCTCCCATTTAAACTCCAGTTTGTCCTCTTCAGAGGAGAGAAGGATTAAGACAAAAGTAAAGAAAAATGAGCTCCCTCTTTTTCTATGTCATGCTTTATAATATGGTGTTTTTTATTTATGAACTTTTACTCCACTAAGAAGCAAACTACTTGCATCTATCTCTACTTGAGAACAATAAGGAACTTATGTACGGTGCAAAAAGTTTGAAATTGGGAAAGTATGGGACTGCAAGCAAGTGGACTTGTCCTATGTAGTATTTCTAGTGCATGAAAAGGAGTTATAAAGGGTGGGATAAATACGTATTTGAGGATAGTTTTCAGATCAACTCTATGCAAGTAGAGAGTAGTTTAAAAAAAATCGCAAACACAAAAGGGGGGAAGGAAACCATGGTTTAAACTGCATATCCCTCCCTCTCCCAACCCCCTATTTCAACAGACAAAGAATTAATTTTGGTGTTTTGTTGGTTTTTGTTCTTCACATTAATGTACTTGTTTAATTTTGGGTTGCTTTGGTATTCTGCACAATCACATTATTAACTGGCATTCACCCATTAGAAAGCTAGTTGTAATTAATTTAATCTCTAAAAGTCAGCTTGAGTCTCCACACATTTAAATTCAAGTCTGCAAACAGGTGACCAAGTGTTGAGTACCACCATGTGAGTTGGTATGATCTCATTACAGAGTAAACAGATCTAGTCGGTAGAGTGGAATTCAGGCAGCTATGCAGCTCACACTAAAGTAGACACATAAAGCAGATAGGACAGGATACATTTGCCTAATTGCAGAAATTTAGCATCACTAAAGATGTCCAAAGATCTCAATTTTGTGCAGTCCAGTTACATCACCTGCATAGTTTTGGCAGATGGAATACAGGACTTTTGGTAGACCCCAGCTGGAAGTCCAATGAACAAATTTCTGAATTACCTCTACAGTAACTGGAAAGATATGTGTGCTTCAGCCAATCAATTGATTTTCTATGAAGGTGAATGTCTAAGACAGCTATTTTGAATCATCCTCTAAAATGCCCACATCATGGAAAAGATTATTCAGGGAGGTATTGAAAAACACCTGGAGGACAATGCAGTCATAAGTCACAGCCAACATGGTTTCATGAGGGCAAAGTCCAAAATCATGAAATCAAACATGATTTCCCCTCTATGGAAGGGTAACCCACCAAGCTGATCTAGGAAACTTGGTAGATATACTCTTTTTGGATTTCAGCAAAACTTTCAATACTTTTGACTCCTGCAGAATCCTTCTGGATAACACTGCTGAATAATTGCGTTACATGATAGGTGAACAACTGGATCACAGGTAACATCAGGCTGGTGTCACTCATGGGGTAATGAAACCCCAGTGAGAAAGCAGTTTTATACATACCACAATCTCCTGTAATGAAGGCAGCAGGCAGGTCAATGAGGATATAGCAATCAAATGCTTATAGATGTTAAAGTATCAAGAAAGAGGTAATGAGGAACTCTGGCAATAGAATTTTCAGGTATTTCTTTCCTAATCTATAATGAAATGCATTATTTACTAATAGAATTCAAACAATTAAATAATAGAAAGTACAATTTATTTTATGAAATACTATTAATGTTTGAAGAATCTGGTCCAGTGGAGTATTTCAGAGAGGGAGTTAGTGTGGAGTTCTCCTATGTTTCTCATTTGTGATATCTCCCAAGACAATCTGAGAAATTGAAAAGGCATAGTGAAGTAAACAAAAAACACTGCAAGAAAAAACCCAAATGGAGATCAGCACTCTTCCTGCACGTATGTCTCAATTTAAACAGTGTTACTAAACAATTTTCAGATGGAGAATATTTATTAAATTATCATTTTAAAACACATATGTTAATATTTATGATCACAAATTGTCATCACTAAACATTGTTTGACATAAGCCTATATCAAAATAATCTCTAGACACTCTCAGTGTTTTATCACCAGATTTATTACAAGCTTTCACACTTATAATCAAAATATTACACAGTACAATATACTGAGTAGAAAATGACAAATGTATTGGTTTATGGAAATATATCCAAAATTATTCTGTGCAAAACAAAGTCCATGCTGCTTTCACATGCTTAAAAAAGAAAAATATTCAGTGTTGTTTTTCCCTCTTGCTTAGACCATGTTGAATTCTTTTTAATTGTACTATTCTGAGGACATTTTCCTGTTCTTTTAATGTGGATGGTAAATCAGATATCCAACTTCACATATGCACATATCTTCATGCTGGATGTTCTTCCAACCATACACCCATAGAAATAAAATAATCTCAGCTATTATTTGTAATTAGGTCGTGAATTATATTTTGATAGGATTGACTGGTACTGCAGAAATTATAGGCTTTATGAGGGCTTACTCCATCCCAATGGCATGTAGGAGAGGAGGGGGGGGAGGGGAGGGAAGGGGAGGGGAGGGGAGGGGAGGGAGGGGAGGGAAGGATTTTGCTAGGAAAAACTTCCCAGGCTGTCATGTATGGCATTAATTTCAATAAACAATGTATTATATATTTTTGCTGATGAGTTAGGTCTTTTAAGGCATTGCTTCAAAATACTGAAGAGAAAGACCAAATGACTGTCCATCATTAAACACTGCTCTGAATGTTTTGGGTTTTTTTAATTTTGTTTTTAAATTAGAAAAAGGTCTTTTTCCATTGTACTAAGGTGTACAATAATGATTCAGCTAATACAACTCAAAAGCACTCTGTGAGCCACTCAGTGTAACAGGAAGGAAATATTGTGCCAATTAAAACTCAATATAGCAGTTTATCTAAAACACAGTGATTTATAATTCTTCACAAAAATAAAGATATGTTAATTTAGATTTATTTTATGTTTTCATTTAGAATTATAGCTGGAGATCGTTTAGTTGAAAGATTCACACAAACCCGGGCAAACATAAAAGTTACATCAAGTTGCTCAGCACTTTTTCCACTGGAGTTCAGAGTGTCTTCAAGGCTACACATTCCACAGCTTCTCCAGGCTACCAGTTCCAGTTTATGTTCACCTTAGCTTTCAATAGTTTTCAATAGTTTTTCACTTACAACTGTTCAAAACTTCTCTCAGCACACCTTTTACCCGGTGCCTCTCATCTTTTCAAGTGCATCTCAGACAGGATTTTAGCTCCATCTTTTCTATAGATATCCATCATTTACCTGAAGACTATGATTATGGCCCCCTTAGTATTTCCTTAAGGCTGAGTAAACCCATTTATCTGAACCACTCTTTGCCTATCAAGTGCTCCAGCCTTCAAAGGGTGACAGTGGCCTTCCACTGAATTTATTCAAGTTTGTCAATGTTTTTATTGCACTAAAAAGCACCAAACAGCACACAATACTTCAGACAATCTCGGAAGTGCTGTTTGCAGGGGGAAAAGAACCCCTTTCCTCTTCTTGTTGGATAATTCTGATACAGCTAAAACCACAACAATAGCATGCATTTAGCCTTTATCATCTCACAAGCACACTGCTGATTCATCCTCAGCTTGTTGTCTGCCAGGACTTTCAGACCATTTTCTGCAAAGCTGCTTTCCATACTGTTGCCATTCACCATGTAATGTGTATGAATATACTCTGTCCCTGGTACAGGATTTTCCATTTGCTTTTATCGAACATCGTGAGGTTTCTGCCAGGCCATTTCTCCAGATTTTCCATGTCAGCCCTGCCCTCACATGTACCAACTCTTATGCTAACTTGGTATTTTCATGCTAACTTATTAGTGTTCCATTTTCTTGTATTCTGTCACTAGATACTGGGACTTGGGAGACAAGAGAACAAGTACTATCAGTAAAAATAAAAGAAAAGAAAACCTGAAGCACCTCAGTCATTGCTGTGTCCTCTTCTGTCCCTTTCCTTTTTTTTCCCCCAACCCTTTTCTTTTTTTGCTCCCTACTCACTTGAAGTACTGCACCTGATTTTCTCACCTTTAACAATGGAAATGAAAACTAGGAATCTACAGAAGGTCTCTAAAAGTCTTTGAGAGCAAATGTACAGCCAATATTTAGTTTTAACTGGTATTAAATTATAACAACTGAATTTTCCAGATAGACCAGGAATTTCATCTAATTTCATCTAATTTCATTCTGCCTAAAGCTATCTGAATGAGAAATCCAAATGATATATGATTCATTTAAAAAGTCACACCAAACTTAAAAAATAAAATTGTACAGGATACTGTGTTTTGTAACAAGGAACCCATAAAGTACAAGGACAGCAGAGATATTTTTGTGTACAAATTAGGTTTTTCTCCTTTGCTATAGCACACAGTATTGTTTGTTAGAAAGAGGACCCTAAAGATCTTTCAGGTACTTGATACTGTGTAGTTAGCACTGATGATTACAGGTTTTGGTGTTTCTTAGGCATAGAGGTCAAGGTGATCATGTTTGTGAGTTTTAATTTTCCAGTATAGTTATACTGCAGAAAAAGACCCCAAACAAGTAAAATAAACAAACAACAAAAGAAACAAAATAAAACAAAAAGCTCCATTAGGGTCTTGGACCAAAGCTTGCATAGTTCTTTCATCTATGGTAGAATTACAGCCAATTATTTCAGGAGTAAATCTCTATCTTGCTCTTTTCTCTTCTTACTCATATTAATCTTGTTTCATTTTTCCCCAGTTTTCACCAAGATGCTTAGAAGGAAATCAATTTAAGCAGCCTGGCATTTGCAGAGGAATTTTTGTTTGTCTTTTAATAGCATTAGTATTTATAGGCTGTCTTTAAAAAAATATGCTTTTTTGTCAAAGTAATATTTAATGTTCCTGTTCTGGAAAGAATGCAGCTCAAAACCATTAATCACATAGTTTTCATAAAAATATTCCATTTTCCCAAGTAGTGATGTTAATAATTGCATGACTTATTGCTGTTATTAAAAGTTAGTTAAATAATAAATGTTTATTTAAAATGAAAATAAAGATTCACTTCAAGTTTATACTCTACATCATTGTACTTAATAGAAAATTTGCTATTGACTTCACTAAGCTTTGTCTCAAGCCTCATTAAACACAATAGGTAATAGTAGAGTGGTTAATAACAATGCTTTAAATTAACAAAGATGAGTAACCAATCTTTGTTAAGCATGAACAGCTGCTTTGTACAGAACACAAATTGAGGTCCAATAACAACAAAAAATATAATTAAAAGGGAGTGGAATGGCCTTGAGGAGAAAATGAAAACAGAAAATGTGATACTACCTTGTTCCCTTCTGAAATGCTTTCACATTGATTCCAGATAGTGTGCAGCCAGAAGAAAGAGTGTGATTTTCTGAGATAATCCAGACTGGAGAAATATCCTGGTGAGGATTATGACCCACATTACAGAGAAATATTCATCCAGGCAGTGAACAAACAGGGTGAACAGAAACTATACTGAATTCTGCAATGGAAAACACAGTAATATACTTATCCAAATGTCTTTAGAAGAAGAAACACACCAGTGATTGTCATGAAGACAGGAAAACAACTGGATACAATTTTGACAAAGTGAAAAAAAGGCCATCTTAGAGAGTAATTTTGAGAAAATTCGTTGATGCATTTCAGCACAATGGACTTAGTAAAAGTCAAAGCACAATGTTCAAATTGGAACTGTTAGAAATTATGTAAAAAACAAAAAGATTATGCAGGTGTGTGTAGCAGATACAATCTAAAACCTGCTACATTCCAATGAAAAATACATTCCTGCTTAAATAAACAGTAATGTGTTTTACTGATTTTTGCTTCTGTACCAGGCAGCTGCAAGTCTTCTTTTGGGGTTTTGCTATCTAACAGTATAGAAATTGCTAGAACTTTTTATGTTTAAAGTCATTTGTAGAGGATATTCAAATACATACAGAATTGTAAAAGAACAAAAAAGCTTAAATAGGCATCATAAATTAGTGTTGAACTATGGAAGATTTCCTAGCAACAGATTATCTTCAATCAGATGCATTCATGAAAAAATCCAAGGTCACATTCTCACAACCTTATTCAGCATGCCAAAAATGCTTTTAGCTACCATCAGTGGTACGGAAGATTAGTTTTTCATACTGTTTTACACGTAGGTCAAAACCTGGAAATTTGCTTTATAATATCATTGAAATATAGCACACCCTTCAACCTCCAAAATAAAGGGAAAATATTCCAAAACCTGTTTTTCTGTACTTTGGTTTCATACGATTCTTTATTTTTAAAACACTTAAGGACATTACAACTATTCCTGAATAATTGCATGAGAAAGTGAATGAGGCAGATGCTGATAGGAGAGTATATTTCAAGTATTATTATAAATTTCTTAGGGCCTAGTTAATTGAAGAATCTCAGCATCTACTTAGCTGAAAACATCAGCAGTCTGACTTAAGTCAGCAAGCCTAATTCTACAGATATCCTATTTTTGAAAAGGGACATATTTCAAATAATATAAAAATTGTCATTGTTTCATTTTCAGAGTATTTAATACTCTCTGCATTATAAATGAACCTAAGAATTGCAACAATTGAAACACTATCTTCTTAAGGTAAAAAGTAAGTGTTCTGCCTAAATTTCATTTTATTTAATTTAATTATCTATAAAAGGTCTAAGGAGAAGTAACTTTAGTTTCCTCTTACATTCAGTACAGAGAGATAGCCAGAAAGGGCAGAAGTAGTTACATGACTGCTATTTCAAGTGAAAATAAGAAAAAGAATTAATAGCTCTCCCTGCTATTACTGAGTTCCTACATTATCGGATAATTTTATGGCAGAGTAAAACACCACACTAATCAGTCAGGTCTGATAAACACATTATGTGGTGGGCGAGCAACTGGCACATGGGTCAGGCTTAAAGGGTTACAGTGAATGAGGTGACATCAGACTGGTGACCTGTCACTGGTAGTGTTCCTCAGGACTCCATCCTCAGCCCTGTGCTCCTGAACAGCTTCATAACTGACTTGGATGAAGGACTCAAAGGGATACTAAGCAAGGTCACAGGTGATATAAAACCAGGAGGAGCTGTTGAGTCCCTGGAAGGCAGGGAGGATATGTATAGAGTCCTTGACAGACTAAAGGACTGGACAGTCACCAACGTGAAGCTCAACAAGGGAACATGCTGAATCCTGCACCTGGGGTAGGGCAACCCTGGACGTACTGACTGGGGAGTGAGAAGTTGGGAAGCAGAGCTGTGGAAAGGGACCTGGGTGCTCTGGTTGATGGAAAGTTGAATATGAGTCAGCAGTGCTCTGGCAGCCAGGATATCCAACCCTATCCTGGGGTGCATCAGGCACAGCATGGCCAGCTGGGTAAGGGAGGGGATTGTCCTGCTCTGCTCTGCACTGGGGCAGCCTCACCTCCAGTGCTGGGGGCAGTTTTGGGTGCCACAACATAAGAAAGATGTTAAATTATTAGCATCCAAAGGAGGTCAATGAAGTTAGTGAAGGGCCTTGAGGGGAAGCTGTATGATGAGCAGCTGAGATCAATTGGTCTGTTCAGCCTTGAGGAGACTGAGGGGGGACCTCATTAAAGTCTGAAAAATTCCTCATGAAGGGAAGAGGAGGAGCAGACTCTGATTTTTCCTCTGTGGTGACCAGTGACAGGACCCAAGGGAATGGCCTGGAGTTGTGTCAAGGACGATTTGGACTGGATATTAGAAAAAGATTCTTTAGTCAGAGGGTGTTTGGGCACTGGAATAGGCTCTCCAGGGAAGTGGTTGCAGCACCAAGCTGACAGAGTTCAAGAAGCATTTGGACAATACTTTAGGGCACATGGTATGATTCTTGGGGATGGTCCTATGCAGGACAAGGAGTTAGACTTGGTGATCCTTGTCCCTTCCAAATCAGCATATTCTGTGATCCTGTGATTCTGTAAATAAGCAACTATGTATATGTGTGTACACAGGATTAGAGAATTACAGATTACTCTGAAGGAAGGGTTTAGAAGACTGACAATCAGGCATGTCCAAAATTAAAAAAAACCCCAAAAACTATTGTTCAATTAATCTACATAGGGCACTATGCAAGTGGTCAAATCTTACCAATTATTGTTCATCAATGTTACATGTACAAAACTGACCAACTCTAGCTATAATAGCATAAATTAGCAGTACAAATATAGAACCATGCTTTAAGGTCAACACTGAGGGCTTCTCTCTGTGATAGTCCCCCACTGCAGAGTTTGCGATGATCAGATCTGAGACCCCTTTGTTAAGACGAGTCTGTACAAAAGTGAATTTATCTTGTATCTTCTCCACCATTGCTGAGCCATTCTTGGATTTGTCTCTAGACTATTTCCCAGAGAGGATATGTCATTTGCTCCCAATGATGCTTTCCTTGGTTTTAGTTTTCTACATGTGCTTTTTCTGTGCCCAGCAGGAATTCTACATATTCCAAATCCTAATCCCAAAGCAAGCCCTTTTGATTTTCTTGTTCTTTGCTCTTCTTGCAATATTCCCTTCTTCTGTCTTCTTTGTATATATTATCATGCTTAATAAGTGAAACTACATGTTTTTATTTGCCCTTTTGTTAGTAACATTGCTCACATATTTATGTAAAATGCTTCTGCATTGTGTCTGGGTATACCATCACATTATTACAAAATACTTAAATACTTTTTTCTCAACAGCATTTTAACAAGCTTGCATTTGATTTCAAAGTAAACTAATTTCAATTATATGCTGATTAATACACATTTAATTTATAAGGCCTGGATTTCGTCTACATACTGAATGCTTCCAATTTTCATCTCATTAAAACTAAGCTGTCTTAATGAGTTATAGTCTTATAAGCATGTATTTCTTCCATAGAATTTCCTAGTTCTTTCCTAATATTTCTGCAATTCAGTAGTTTTACAAGCCACTGTTGACCAGTCATACGTGTATATATTTCTATGATATAGAATAAACTAAAATATCATTCTTATACCGTTAATTAAAACTTGACATATTCAAAGGTGACATTACAGGTCACTGCAACTTGTCAGACCTTTTCGTATCCTTTGTGTCTTTGTGTCTCCTAACAGAATGCATGTATATGTAACACAGGTTTATCAAGGTTGCAAATCTCATAGCAGACAGATTTGCAGTTCTCAAAGCTTGCAATGCAACAGTACCTCCCCAGTCATCCTTGTTCATTTCTGGCAGGAAGACCAAGTATGACATTCTATGATTTTATGATTCTATGATCCTAATATGCAGATTTTCTTTTCTCTGTCTTCTGTCACAGGGTTGAATCATAGAATCTAATGAGATTTTCTAACCTACACTTCACTATTCCTCTTACTCCTTCATCATGTTCATAGGCATGTCCATACTTGCAATTCGTGATACCTCTGCAGGGTTCTCCAGTCCTGGCTTGCATTATTCAAATTCCACTCTCTTAAACACTGTCATCTAGAAAAAACCTGCATTATACCCATTGTGATTTCTGTCATGACAACATATCACAGTACGTCTTCTCCATCTGCCCTTATATGCTTCTATAACAATCCTCTGATCAGCTTCAATATAAGCCTAAATATGCAAAGAATGTAAAGTATGAATCTGTTTTCTTCTTCTATATTAACAGCAAATACAGAATTTAAAGCATGCCAAACCAGGAGCAGAGGAACAAGAGTAACAGACTTGAAGCATCATACAACTTGTTTAAGCTGGGATCAATAAGAGTAGGCATGATGAGGGCCTTTTGAGTCATCTGGAAGAAACCTAATTAAGGCTTGACTTTAATTAAGCAGTCCCTACCTAACAAAAGTGTACTTAATTACATGCTCATGTATTTTGCTAAGTTGCACAGTGCTAGTGTACAAATGTTTGGCAGAGCAGACAAGGATATTTTTAACCAAAAAGATTTACATCAGAAACTGTCATTTTCTTGTGAATTGCACTTTTATATGCCAAAAGTAAAACAATTCTGATGAAACAATAATTGGAGAATAACCCCTCCAGAAAAGATCAAAGCAGCCTAGAAGATACCATTGAAGGACATAAAATGAGCATGAGTGGAAATATCATGGAGTGTGTTCCTTCTCCCCTAGTCCACATCAGCTACCTTCTGTGATTCCAGCAGGGGATGGTGGTAGTTGCTCCCCCTTAAAAAAACCAAAAAGAAACAAAACCATGACACAATGGGCTGTTGTGTATCTCCAGCGTCTGACCACAGTCTGTCCAGATGTCACCATCATATCAGTCATGTCAGACAGCAGGGATGGGGAGCAAATCTACTCCAACCAACCCTAACCAGTCAAGGCTTCCCTGCCTGCCCTCTCAAAGGAGAACCTGCCCTGTCCCATCCTGGAGTGGATGGGGATATGTGGTTCTTTTTAGAATTTCCCAAAGGCAGTATATTTTAAATTCTGTTGGTTATCCTTTGTCGTTTGATATTTTCTTAAACTTCCATTTCCCATTGTCTGGAGATCCTCACACTTTTACTAAGTACTTCACCTTCAAAAATAATAAAAAAAAATTGATGAAAACTATTTCCCAGTATACATTATCTTAAAAAAAACCCAACCAAAACCAGTGCATTTGGACTAAATTTTGATATACTAAATAGCTCTGGGTAAAACAGCTCTAGGACTTTAAATATATTAGGGGGTTTTACAATTAAAACATAAAGCATTTAACAAATCTTCTGCCTCTGAAATTTGTACTCTCTGTAGGTTTTATGATTTCGTGAAGCAATTTTTTGGTGAAAGAAGTGAAGACTTTATTCTCTGCAGTCTCACAAGATGAATTAGTGGTCTCACTATTGAGGTAAAAGACCTTGGGGAATCACAAAGACCAAACATCACATTCATCCAAAGATGCATTTGCTCATCCTGGAATTGCTTTCAGTAATTATGTAATTTGGATGCCTAGGAGTGTTAATACACTTTCTATGTATTTGTTCTTGTTGTAAAATCTTTCTAAACCCTTTATAACCATGCTACTGGACTCCTTATGAGCATGCATAAGATGTTAAAGGGCAACCATGCTGCTGTTTAAGAAATTTTAGTCTTAAACTTGGACAAAGCTTCCTTATTTTCAAGTGGATATGATCAGTGATTAGCAAACTCATTTATTCAATCTAATTAGGGTCTTTCCTAAGCATGCAGAAAAAGCCTTTCAGATTTGCCTCTTGAAATAGATGAAAATGTCTGTCAGTGTTTATGTTAGAAGACAGCTCTTACAGAACAGGTTTTTAGAAAACATCTTTTTTCTCTCTTAAGCTCAGAGCATCGTTTTACTACTAAGTAAAAATACTGTGTCTGTTTCTTTGTTCTAAGGTTCATATCAATTTTTAAAAAGTCCTGAAGAAATATTATGTTTAATTACTATGGTAGTTGGTAGTTTATAAATAGACATTAGGGGATTTTGAAGACTCAAGCTGAAAAGACTTTAATGAAAGCTATTCATCTCTGCCAGAAGTAACACAGAATTTAATCACAGAATCACCGAATGGCTGAGGTTGGAAGGAATTTCCAAGAACAGAGACTTCACAACACCCCTGGGCTAATTGTTCTGGTGTTCAGTCACCCTCACAGTAAAAAAAATAGTGTTTCCTGAGGGTCAGAGAGAACCTCCTGTACTACAGTTTTTGCACAGTGTTTCTAGTTCTGCCACTGCACACAACTGAAAAAGATCTGGCTCCCTCTTCCTCTCTGCTCCTTACACCCCCTCCCCTGTTAAGTATTTTAATTGAGAGATGTTTAGGTCTGTTCACAAATTATAAGCAATATTTTATCTTTTTGGCACAATTGAGAGATTTCTTTTTCTAGTTGCTTTTATTAACCATGACTGTCACTAGTAACAAACACACATGCACACACACTAACATGAAGCCACGTATATCTTTATTGTCCTTCCACTTCCATTTATTTTTCTCTTTTTTTTTTTCTCTATTGGTTGCACAACATTGTGTCATCAGGTGCTGGATAAAACAAGTGTTCTGTGTAATATTGGGAGGTTAAACAGGAGATACGGGGTATCCACAGCGACTCTGCAAAGGTGAGAGCCTCAGTCACAGGATACAATAGGGGTGGGGCATCTAGAGGCTTCACCTGAGTGAGCAATGAACTGGGACACACATTTGCCCCAGTAGCTGATACCACATTTCAGGGACACTTACAGTGCTGATCTGACTCCAGCAGCTGCCATCATTCCCATTCACACCCGTTGCCCTGTAGCTGTCTCCCTGGGCACAAATTCAGCAGGACCCTCTGCAGATTCAGAGAGGTATGGATTGTCCAAACTGTTGACCTAAGACCCCCACATGCTCTGGTGTCTGACACCACAGGCATCAACCCTCACACACACAGGTGACACCAGCATCTGGCAGGCAGGCACTTCTTGCAGCACATGTACACAGGTTTAGACAGTGAGATCACACAGAGTTAAAAGTATCAATAAGAAGATATAAGAAGACAGGACAGGCTGCAGTGATGAGGAACAGTGCTCTGCCAGAGAAGTGTACTGATTTGTTTACATGCAGCCAGTCCCTTTATACCTTGTTCTGTCTGTTTGCCTACTCTCTGTTCCTTCCTGCTTCCCCTTCCTCTGCATTTCTCCTCCGGGGCTTGTACAACTCTATCAATCCTAAACTCCTACCAGCCTCGGATACCCTTGGTTTAACAGTCTTATCAGTTAAAACAGTGCAACAATTGTGGTCATCAATAAAACAGTTTTTGAAAACAAATATATTTCAAACTCCTCCACCAGCGGTTATTTCCTACTTACGATTTTCACAATTGCAGGTGAAGCTTCACCAGGACAAAAGTTGACATAGTCAGTCTACAATCTTATTGTAGCATTTCATTATCCAATACAAAGTGGCATCAGTATCATCCTGTCAAGGCTGGCCAGCAACAAGTGCTTTATACTGAGCATCATAGAAGGAGTTAGGTACATAAATCTCCTAAATGGAAAAGTGGTGCTTTCTATTGAAATGGGTTGAATAGCCAAAGAGGTCAGAATTATGACAGTTTTTTCATACATGAACATGACTCATTTTCTTTCTGTGATAGTTCAGTAAGTGTAAAAAGAAAATGATCCAATAAAAATCTAGATGAGTCTTCACAAAGGATAGAAACAAGTTCAATGAAAAAGATATGCCTATGAAAAGCACAGACTTCACAATAATCATGTAGTTAAGAAATAATACATATATAGAAAGCTTTGTCTGGATCTGGGAATGCAGAACACTGTGACTTCATGTTTGTCTTCTCTGTAAGCAATAAAATTGACAGTCTTTTCAGAGTAAGGGAAAAGCAGAAAATAAATGTTCTCCTGAAGTTTGCTTGAAGCCTAAAGGGATTCTATGTTAAAACAACCTACCTTCCATTCTTTGCAGCTCTGACTAGTATTCCACAGAGATTCTTTGTTAAGCTGTGAGTAAAAAATAAAATGTGAAGAGATCCAAACTTGTCTACAGAGTCCACTTATTATTAGCATCTGTTCTTACCATAGAACATGTCACTGGAGACTGGTACTGTCCTTAGAGTGAAAGGATTTCAGGAGAGTTATTTGGGAGCGTCTGAAAAAAAGCACACCTGCTGGTTTTTTATAAAAGTCCATAATCTCAATTGCCCATTTGCTTTTTCTTTAAAGAAATGCCCAAGCTCCCTAGTCTCTTTCAACGTCATTTGTCAACTTTGTTTGCAGTGGAGATAGTTTTAAATTTTATATTATCTCTGTAGCAACTGTGCAGAAAAATATAGTTTGGAAATTGCTATAAATTAGTTTAGATCAGAAATAAGAGTTTTTACTCTATATTATGGGAAATGAATGTAAGTATAGTTGCCAGTTACCAATAAATAAAAACCAATGTGCCTAAGGAGGCATCCTGACAAATACAGAGGGAAGGTTAACTATATTTAGAATAGTAGAATAGGACCTGACTGACATAACATAAAACTATCTTGTATTGCTCAAGTATCAGCATTTTTTTCCCCCAAAAATTAGCATAACAATGTAATACATTAATTTTGAAAGGCCCTGTGTTTCAGGCAGTAGAATGGGCTGGAAGTGGTAATGAATGTGTTTTGTTAAATGTTTATCTATATCTCTTCTTGCTAATTTAGAAGTTGTTTTAGCTAATGATTTTAAATTACTAGAAGGAAGGCTCCTACAAGTTTAAATTACTCTCATTCATGAAACGTGTTTGAAAAAGTCAGACAGCTTTAAAAAATGCTCAAAATGTCACTCTGGAAAAATACTAGATTTTTTAAGCGCAAAACAGAATCATGAGAATGAAACATGTCACTTATCAATTGAGCTTGGGACTCAGAGTTTATTATTTTGGGGCTTAAAAGCTAGTTTTCAAATGCATTTAAATGAAAGTATTAAAAATAAAATGTGCCTCTAAAAGAATTTAATACCATACTCAAATAAAGCAAAATAAACAAAAAAACTGAGTATGAAAAATTTAATACCTGTTTATCCTGCCAGATGTTTAGCAGCCATTCGACTGCAAATAAACTGCATTAGAATATTTCTTTCCTTTACTGACTGTAATTCTAAAAGTGTATTTAAATATGTGACTGTAATCCTATGTTTCCTATGTTCTCATTTTGACGCAATGCGTAGTGTTTAGTAAACTACCTCTTTTTTTTTTCTTTTTTTGTTTTTGCCACCCTTGTCTGCTCATCAGATGAACAGAGTGGATGGTGTTTGGATTGGTTAAGAAAAGGTCTGGCCATTAGGCTTGCAGCATCCAGCACCTTTTTTCTTCTCTTTTGTAAAGGACACACTTCAGTCAGGGAACTGGGGGCTGAGTATTTCTCCTTCTAGTCATTTCTACTGTTAGCTTAGTGACTTGTGCACTCACCTGGGAAACAGGAACTACAGCTTGTATTCCTTTCACTTACAAGCAGATGACATCCCCTGTCTCCCACTCTGTGTGCTTTAAACCTGCTGTTCAAAGAGGTTGGTAGAAAACCCATTACTGTAATTTGTCAATATAGGTGTATGTTGCAGTTGTGATCAGCCTGTGACTTCTAGAAAATATACATTCGTATATTTATATGTATATTTATTTATATATTCGGGGTAGTGTTAAGCCTGCTAGCACCATGCTTATTGAAAGACATCTTTCTGTGAGTTTGGTATTTTCTTCTTGAACTCCACTCATCATTGACATTTTGTTGTAGCTTTATTCCTAAACACTTGAACTTGGCAATTCAGTCTGAATGTCAAAGTTTGTATGACAAGGAAACTTTCAGACTACCTTGAAAAGGATTCAGTAATTACAGGTTTCCACAACTGGGTGCTGCTGGACTGCTGTTTCTGCTTCATCTGATATGAGGACAGAGATTCTGCCAGAACTCCTATTTGCATGTACTAAAATGTAAGAAAATTCTCATAGTTAAATCTTTATATATTTCTGTATAGGTACCTCAAGATCTTCCAATCTTAACCAATGCAATTAAGCCCAAATGTCAATGACATCAACAACAAAAGCAACATAATGATGCATTAGTTATTATTTTATTTCTGATTCTTTTTACTTATTAACAAATTGCAGTATCCATAATTGGTTTTAACTGCTGTGTAATAGTGTGTAGTTTTTATTCACTGAGGAGTTTACATCATTTTCTCAAAGGAAAAAGAATCTTACATCTGGTTGTTTGTTGAGCTGTCTTAGGAAGTTCTAGTTGGTTGAACTGTCTTAGAATCAGGAATACATTTATTTCAAATATGTATCATTCACTGTTCTGGGAATGTGGATAATTAATTTATCTGAAAATACTATATATATGAGTATCTAGATCTACAAATCTTCAAGGTGTGATAAACTACATGTAGTGACTAAAAATATGTTTTGAAATAATTTGTGAATATAAAAATAAAATTTTTGTTCAGATCTAATGCAAAAATAGGAAGAATTTTTTTTACCTTATTATAATGAATTTTCCAGAGTTTTATAGAGTGATCATCATCCTGTACCTTGGAAAGTGAATTAACTTATAAACATTAGGATAGCAGAAGGTATATATTTAATTGAAGACACTATGTACATTAATATATATGTAGATATTAGTAAGGTTCATAACCCACTTTTCTTAATAGCTGTACTCAAGAACTTTTTTGAAAATTGCTGGATTAAAGGATTAACAATGAACTGCACTTGTCTTCTAAAATAATTTTGAGTTAGAGGAAAAAAAATAGACTGAAATATATTGTAATGTCTTCTACTTTGGAAACTATACAGGGAACAATGCACATATAGCAATCTCCTGTTTACATGCCTGGTTTTCAATTAAAATGTCAGGATACAGATCTCTCCTACAAGGTAGGAAAAATAACCATATTTTCAGTAGCTTATTCATTATATACAAGATGGTGAAATGCAAGAGCTCTCTTGTTAGATAGAAGTAATAAAATGAATCTGTGTAGGTGGACAGATGTATGTGAACAACAAAGAGAATGCAGTCATCTCTCTTATTTAAATAAGTTACTATGGGAAAAAAGCTTTTGTGTTTTCTGCCTTCAGGCATGAAAAAATATACAGCTTAAAAAGTAGCAACAGTTTGTTTTCTTGGAAATAGTTAAGTGGGGGGTTTTGCTGGGGGGTTTTGGGTTTTTTCCTGGTGACTTTACTAGATCGATCAAAGGCACAGACTTAGTTCATTCAATTACACATCAATGTCTAGAGATAGTCAAAATGCTTTGAACTATTCTGCTAGGAATCTAGGTGCCTTTCCAGAATACTTCCCTTATATCTGCAGCCTTCCTCACAATGCCTTAGACAGATAGAGGTTGCAAAGAATACTAGTATTCAAGTGACAGAACAGGAACATAATTTGCCTTACAGTGGGGTGAACAGCTCCTCAGTTTTGATAGAGGTGAACATATGGACTGTAGGTATGTACATTGTGACTCTTATGGGAGCTCCAGCACCTGGATCACTTATAAATACCTAAATCTGACTGTTTGAATCAAGCCCTTAAAACCTGAGACAGCTAATGGTGACAGAATGAGGCAACTTGATATATCATCATCCCTAATTCCACTGGGAGCACTTCTACATAGGACTCACTGTACCCCACAAAAAAATAAATCAAAGGTGGAACTGCCCAAGGGTGAACTTTGGTCATGTTTTTAACTTAGTTGTTCTATTTTTGGAAATGTAAGTTTCCTTCAATTTATATAGAGTTACTTCTGAACATGCAATTTTCAGACTAACAGTGTTAAACTACTAGAAAAGCTGGTAACTAATTCAAATTATAAGGAAGATGTACTCTTTTTTCCTTGCGATTTGAGTGTTTCCCATGTCTTTGGAACTTACAAAATTATTTTGGTGTCCAAAAGAACAAAAAATCAGTTAATCTATTTTCAGGTTTTAAGATGTAAATTTGGTCTCTGTTTGACATATATTAGGAAACAAAGATATAATGTTTAGTTATTTAAGGTAGTCACAGAAAACTAAGGTGCACATAATTACTTCTTTGACTTATAGTGGATATCTCTCTTGAAATTAATCAATCCCTTTGATGATGAAAAAAACTATAACGTCTAGATCCGTCTTTATTTGTCTCAGTACAGGTATATCCCCTATTATGTTATACTTTTGTATTTTAAAATACAAAATATAAACTTTCATCTAATTTTTTTAGATGGAGTAAACCCTGAGTCATACTGATATGGTTTTTTATTTCCATGCTAGGATTTTTCTTTAGAATACATGTATTTACAATATATGACATAATGGTAGTAAGGGATTCAAATATCTCGTTATCTGCTGGAAAATAAATCTAATCTGAACACACAGTCTAAATGGTGCTTGAAAAATGCCTGGATTTATAAAATGGGAAAAAAATATGGGAGAAGCTTTTTTTGGTTTATTTTCAGAGACAAATTATTGAGCATCTCAAGCTGGAAACTAATATGGCTAAGACTAAAAACAAAAAAATATTTAGAAGTGTTACTGTGCAGGAAAGTGAAGGTGGAGCAGCAAAATAAGAAAAATTAATTACTAGGAAAATATCCTATTGCTGAGGAAAGCTATGAGGCATACTGAAATAACATAATGGCTCTATAATGAGCTCTGTAATGATTTTAAAATGTTTAAAAAAGGAATTATACTACACTGAAAATAAAGACACGACTGAATATTAATATGAAGGAATAGGCTGAGCAAGTAAGGATTGTATCAGAAAGACATAACCATGAAATCAGTTCCAGCCACACAGAGACATTAAAAAAAAAAAGTTTTATAAGGGTTTTGCAGAATAAATAGAAGACACTGAAAAGAACATTTCAATTTGTAGAAAAAAAGGAAGGATGGAAGAAAAGGACAGATTGTGTACTGTGTAAGAGAGCAGTTTGAGTAAATGGGGGTTATCTGGGAGATTTCTGGATGTGTGAAGGATGAATTCGTGACAGTTGTCAAATATGGCAATAAGGATTGGTGCCCTTTTGGAGTCACTGCCTGCAGACAACCAAGAACTCTTTTGAGGTGTGACTGCAGACAGAAGCTTTGGCTGCAGTAACCTTAAATTTTTAGAGGTTAAGATCTTAAGGCGCATGAGAAAGACAAGTAAAGTAATAAAGATCACTGACTTCAGAAGAGCAGATTTCAGCTTCAGGTCCTTCAGGGAACCATTAGGATTGGTCCAAAACGAGCTTGTCTTCAGGCACAAAAAGGACTCAGAAGAGCTTTGAGACTTTCAGGACAGCATTCCGACAGCACATGTGTGATCTATCCCCATGACATGATCCTTAGATTAGGATTGCAGATTAGTTACGGGAATTAGATGGAAGAACACTATGCAAAAGTTGAGGGAACCTGCCTCTCTTTACTCTAGAGTATTTAAGGAATTAACTGAAGCAGTCCCTAAATCTTTAGTGCTTATCAAGGACAAAGCAAGAACAAAGGAATGAATAACATTAGGGTTAGAGTCTTTTTTTTGAGAAGAATTAGGGGTTTGAAATGACCAATATAGTACAGTCCAAAAAAAGCCCTGTTAAGTAAATGCCATTTATTTCTGTGATAGGATATCTAGATAAAGAGAAAATCAGAAATTACATACTTGGAGGCTTTTGTTGTTGCCGTAATGATTTCTGTATCATATTTGGATTGCTACCTTTGCATTAAACGAATAACACATATCAGTTAGTGTATGAAGACCTATAGTCAAGGTATCATTCCTCAGCTGTCTTGACATATTCTTCCTTTACTATCAGTTTAGTCTGCTTAGTTCACAGCATCACCCTTTTGGTCTTGCACAACTGTAATCTGTTGTAAGCAAAACCATCACTCAGAAAATCTCCCGTTAAAGGAAACGTGGCATCCACTTCACATGTTTTGAAGATTGAACTAGACTGATTGTTTGGTAGGGTTTGAATGTGAGGTATGTGTTAATTCCATTATTAAAATGTTAAAGACTGCTTCCCCCCCAAAAAAAAAAAAAAAAGAAAAAAGAAAGAAAGAAAAGAAAAAAAAATGGCCACAAAAAAGCAAAGCAAAACCCCGTAAAAACCAAACAAGCCCCCTCCTAAGAACCTGACAGCCAGTAGTAGTATATGAAAACAAAAAGAGCATGATGTATGTCAAATATAACTAGCCAAAACGATACATTTTTAAAGTCCATTTGATTTTTGGAAAATTATTTGGAACAAAAAAAGAAAATTGGTCAGGGGGATAGACAAGATTTAAAAAAGGACAAGTTCTGTGCCAACCACTGGATGAAGAGAGCCTTACTGAGTCTCCCTCTTCAGAAATGTTTGACAGGTAACAACTCTACAAATTTTCAAGGATACTCACCAAAGTTCACAGTTGCTACCAAACATGATCACTCAAGTCAAACATTTATCACTTCTTCAAGAAGCCCCTCTTCCTACTACTTTTACAAAGCAAAGCTGTTTGTAAACTGCTCTATTTTGTGTCCCCTATCACTACCCTAGCACAGTAAAAAAAAAAAAAAAAAAGAAAAAGGAATTTACACAGTATATTTTTTATCCTACTATTTGCTTTACATTGATTAGCATTACAGTTCATCATTCTTTTGGCATTCTCTATATTTCTGAAGATAGCTAAGAAATTGCAAGACAATAATCTTGCTCATGTCTTCTTCATAATTAACAGAAACTGAGGAAAAATACATGGCATATTCTAACAATTTACTCAGGGGGTGTCCATCTAACCTGTCAATATGGCACTCCAGAAAACTGTGGGTTTATTTCAGATTTTCTATGGCATCTTAGAGAGGACTAGATGTATACATAAAGGCTACTGAACTGAGTCTTTAATTGTCACATCCTAAGGCAGGCACTACATCTGGTCAGCTTAAAAATGTCTCTTGACTCTATTAATTGTCCTGTAGATATATTTGTCGTAATCATCTGATTTTCCTTTGTGATGAGATATTGGTGTTTTAAAGCTATTTAATTGAATCTGAAGGCACATATCTTAATTGAGTCAAGTGACTTTTACTCTAGAAATTATTGTTGCAAGCATTTAGGACAGGCTATAGGTGCTTAAACATGGCCATCTATTCTCACTTTATGTGCTCTAAACCACTTTATGATTGCAATACTGGACCAAAGGGACACTGGCATGCTTCTTGAGCAGCAGTTGGAGACCATGCAGAACACAGGAGATTATGCTCAAATTGCATAACTTGGCTGGTTTTTGGCAACTGGAATCTACTCATAAAGATAAATGAATTTCAGCCAACTTGCTTTCATGTAACAGCTCAAATTTAATTGAATCCATACTTAATGTTTCCCAAGGTTGTGTGCTAAATAATAAGCCAAGTTTTGTTCATATTTGATATGTTTGAAGATTGAACAAAAAGACTTTGATACTGGTGAATTTGAAATGAGGTAGTTTTCTGAACCATGGACTATGAGTGATGTATGTTCTTCAGTACATTTATGGAGGTGGTTATGAAGGCAATGTCTTAAGCTCGCTTTGACTTTAACCAGAAAGGGAGAATATGCAATCACTTTCTTGCCATCTAGCCTTTGCTGGTAATTAGTAGCAAAGGTCTAGCATTAGAGATGACATCTTTCCAAACCACCTTTCAGCTGTAATTGGCTGTTAAAACTGCTGCTGTTAAGTAGGGTATCAGGAAAGTGACCTTAATTTCTGAGGCAGCAAGGAGAGATACCACCCCATCCTCTGAAACAGAAGACAAAATTTTCTCAGGGATGTAGCAGGCTGTGAATACCAAATTACCATATTCTTAAATAAAGTGTGAGTTACAGTGACATGGAGACAGTAGAGTGAATGGAAAAATATTTCAGAGGCGTGTGCATCCTCTGTGCATAAAACAAAAGAAGATAAATTAAATCATAACTCAGTAGTGCAGAAAGTACACTCTTTCCCTTTCCCAGTAAATATGTCTCCTTTTGTTCTAAGTTCAAGAAGTATATAGAGCCTGGAGGGACTTGTGCTGTTGAAAGGAGACCCTGGACTTCATGGCTGTTTTTCCTTTAAAAATATGGTAGTCAACACCTGTGATCAGTTTTGATATGCCAAAATGAAGGCATGACAAATTCTATACCTTTTTCTTACTAAGCAAGCAAGAGTTCTGAGACATTACTGTTGCCTGTGATAACTTTATTAAAGAAAACTTTTTTAGGGTAGGTTTTTTAGAGTTCTTATGTTAAAAAGGAATAGGAAGTATTGACAGACATGTTAAAAATGAGAACAATATTGTTGTTTTTGTAAATTATTTCATGAGCTATGCTGCCCCCAATGTGATTGGCATTATTAATTATGCCTTGTGAACCTGAAATAATATTACACATGTATACATCAATGTAACTATTTAAATATATACACTTTATTTAAGGAGTTTTATAGTACAAATAAGATTGTATTCTGCTTACTCTAAAGTGTTCACAAGCAAAAAATGTTGATACTTGTTAGATTTTCTAATCCTTCTATTAGATCTAATATTTTGTAATAGTATTTTGATTATAAACAATTTTCAAAAGTATCTGTCTAGATTTTGAATGAACTTCCATAGCAGATTTTGTTTGTTTTTTTTTTCTTAGCTTTCTGAATATCCACAGAAAACTACTGGTCTTTCTGTTGCCAGTAGGAATTCAAATTCTGATTGTTATTCGTTATGATGTCTACTTAGCAGGAGGAAGCTACACAAGCTGTTTTGTAGCAAAGAAAAACAAGACTGTATTTTTTCTTTTTCTTTTTTTTTTCTTTTTTGATCAAGTAAGCAAATTCCAGTGAAATAAAGCAAATTCCAAATGTAGTATCTGTTCAGTTTTACAGATGTGGTCTGCTTAGGATGTAAGACAGGGGCTCTACTGCAATCCTGAGCTATGTACATGTCAAAAAATCCCTGTAGGCTTGTTTGTGATTTTTAAATAACCAGTTCTAAAAGATGCAGATGTATCATGTATCACAAAATAACTTTTTCTGCCTTGTAGGCACCATCCCTATTTCATCCTTAGTCTTGTGAAATGCAACAGTCAATGGAAACTAACATCAAAAACGTCACAAAAAAGCCACTACCAATCACAGCAAGAAACAATGGGCAATACCCTTGGAGCTCATCTGTCAAACTTTTTCCCTGTGTGGATTCGTCCAGGCTAGAATTTTAAACCTCTTTCAGTTGAATTTAATTGATAGCCAAGTGGATTAAGTTAAATGACAAAGCTGCAAATGGCATTTTAAGCATTATGAAAATGTTCGTTCTAGTGGTACTTTCTGTATTTTTTCCCAGGCTTGAAAAAATACCCAATTTAGAAAAAAGGAAAGTTTTAAAAATGGGACTGAAGCTACTGGTTCAGCTATTCAATATTTTGCATCTGTGAGCTTCCTGCTAAGTAAAACACTGAAATTGATTTGACAGAAAGTTGTTATGTTGATTTTGGATCTTAGTGTATTTTGAAAAGATTATTTTAACACTAATCAACAGAGTTTTGCATATTTTGCAAGATGGGTAAACTCAATTTCTGTTCCAAGTACACTGTCACACCAGTGGTTATTACAACACGGTTGGCACGGGTTGATCTCAGTGGGATTCCACTTAGTATGCCTTTCAAAATTGCATTATTTTATTAAAGAGGAATATTCTTGGGACCAGAATACATGCATGATAATATGCAATGTCTAGAGCTATGATTTTACATCACTAACTGGGCTTAAAAATATTTCATCAGAGTAAATATGAATGAGTCAACATTTCATGGAATCATAGAATGTCAAGGGAGCACCAACAACTTCTCTAAGCAGCCTGTTCCAGTGCCTCCATACCCTCTGAGCAAGGAATTTATTCCAAACATCTTATCTAAATCTCTCTTCTTTTAGTTTAAAACTGAGATTTTGTGATTTTTTATACATATATTCTGAAAGGTAAAATTCTCTGTAATTCTTCCAGCTTGGTAGCAATGTAAAAGCTTATGTCTAACAGAGTTTTGGTTTTAGCTTTGTTCAAAAAGCAGAATGAAAATGAAAACTGGTTTTTTTTTTCTCTGTTGGACTTTATGAACAAAGTAGAAAAATACAGATATGCCTTTATATATTAACAATTTTCTGCAAATTTATATTAGGACTCAGTAATGTCAGTGCATGATGGATGAATAATTGCAAACAACTTTGCTATGTGATTTTTAAAATGCTTTTTTGAAAAAACGTTTTCTAAGATGTGACATTTCTTCTCTGTTCCAGTGAACTGGCATGAGTCTGACAACCTTGAGAAGATATCTTCTTTCAAATAATTATTATGCAATATTTGTGATGCAGTTCATTAATTTTATGGCCTTCCCTTAAGATATCCAAGAATGCTGATATTCTTTACAGAATGGAATAGAATAGAATAGAATGGAATAGAACAGAACAGAACAGAATAGAATAGAATAGAATATTTCATTTGGAAGGGACCTAAAATAGGCCAATTCTCTGACACATCAGGGCTGAAGAAAAGTTAAAGTACATTGTTAAAGGCATTGTCCAAAAGCCTCTTAAGCACTGACAAGTGTTGCAGTGTGGTTCTGCAGACTTCCACGAGGCTTTTCCTTTTTCTCCTGCTCTGTATGTTATTGGCTGTTTTGAACTATGCATCCTGCCTTATCAGAAGTCTATTGGTGTGTATCCCTGCCTTTCTTCCTCTCAGACCTTCCTAGATTGGCTCACTAGAGCTAATTCCCTCCCCTCTCTCCTTTCCTTATAAACCCCTGCCAGCGCCAGTCTGGCGTCACTGTTTTTGGGCTCCCAGCCCTTTTGCCCTTCCCCCCGCTTTCCTCCCCTCCTCTCCTTCCCTGCAACCCCCCTGAAGACCACAAATAAACCTCCCTGGGAGAACAGAAACAGTCTCCAGTACGTTCTTTCATCTCACCACAGTTCCTGCAAAGTTTCTGTCGCCTGATTTCCACTCCACTCCATGCGTTCCCCGGACCCGGACCAGCGCCAGCCAGCCCGCTCTTAAATTCTTCTTAAATTGCAGGGCTGTGCCAATGCTGAATATAGCAGGATAATTGTTATAACAGAAAATTTTTGTATCCTTCTGATTTTCAGGCTTTAAAAAAAACCAAAAACCCCCTCTCTGAGGCTTACCACAATTATAGTTGCTGGCAATTTAATCTTCTATACAAATTTCATCTATGTTCTCTGTTGCCTGTGGTTAAAATCCATTTTCTTTTATTTTCCCTATTCTTTTGATAACATGGGACAAACTGCGTTGAGTGTTATAAATAAATAGAGCCTGTAATACTCCTGCTAGCCACAAAAGCTCACACAGGTTTCTTGCAATGTGAACACAATATAGAAAGAAAAATACATTTGGAAAACTGACAATTTCAGTAAAATATTAAGACGGTTTCATTTGAAATGTAGTCTGCTGTTCTTTGTGCACATTTAAAGCAACTTATGTTCCATAGTGCATATTTTTCTTGTAATATGGGCATCACATTGAAATTTTTCACTTTCAGTAGATGACAGATTTCAACAGGAAACCTTTTCAGTAAGAATACTTTAAAAAAGAAGAAAACCGTGTCTGCAGAAAACTCAACAAAAAAAAAAGACATTTAATGGGTAGCACTGGGGGTTTTAATTGTAGCACAGTCTGTAATGTGTGGCACATACACAACTCTCTGACCTTGAAATCAAATGACACCATGTCATGGTATAACCCCAGCTGGCAACTAAGCCTTGACCTGCCACTCGCTCACTCCTTCCCATTGGGATGCGGGAGAGAATCTGAAGGGTAAAAGTGAGAAAATTCATGTGTTGAGATAAAGACAATTCAATAGGTAAAACAAAAGCCATGCATGCAAGCAAAACTAAAAAAGGAATCCATTCACCACTGCCAATCATTAAGCAGATGTTCAGCCCTCCCCAGGAGAGCCAGGCTCCTTCACACATTAACAGTGACTTGGGAAGACAAAATTCGTCAACTCTGAATGTCCTTCTTAAAGAGGTGATATGTACAGTTAAAGAGGTTACGTATAGAGTTATATGAAGAACAGGTTCTCGGGACTACATAGGCAAGAAAACAAACTTCAGCTGATTTACACTAAGGAAATGGGGCTGCGGGGGAGGATACGTAAATATTTAATATCAAACCTTTGTAGTATTGGACATATTAATCAGCAAGTTCTTTTCATACTGACTTATATTTCTGGGAAAATCAGGGACCATTTTAATCCAGTCAAGCTTTCTGTGGTTTTAACTGCCTATGTGGTATAAAATGTGTTCTAATTTTAGCCCCCAAATAGCTAGTACATGAAATAGAGGCATTTTTAGTCAGTATTTTTCCTTCCTCATGTTCTCTTTTAGTGATTCATATGCCCTCTAATGTTTGAAGTACCACAATAAACAAATATTATGCAGTTACTCTTTTTTCTGTCACAGCCACAGTTAGTGTAGTTTTCATTCCTCAAAGAACACACACAAATAAGTGCATTCCCAGCATTTCCCACAGGGCCTGTTCGTAGCTGCACATACAAGAAAACACTTTTTTTTTCTCTCTGTGGGGGTGGTCAAACACTGGAACAGATTTTCTTGAAAGACTATGCAGTCTCCATCCTTGGACATATTCAAAATTCATCTGGATATAGCTCTATGTTGTCCTGCCTAAGCAGGGTATTTGGACTAGAAGATCACTTCCAACCTCAGACATTCTGTCACGCTGGGATTCTGTACATTTAGGTGTCCTGTCTATGTCCCTAGGACATATCAGATATGTGTGTGTTTGTTTCCTGTGTACTGCTTTGCATGTGCATTGTTTTTTGGGGGGGTGGGGGTTTGTTGGTTTTTTTCATCACAAGATCAGTCTGAAGTTTTCACAGATTTCTGTCTCTAGTCTTGCACAATTAAAAGTATCACCTCTGTATTCATATTGACTACTATGAAAATGTCAGATGTAACTTTATATATTTTTATATTAAGACTTCCTCATGCAACTTTTTAATAATAGCCACACATGTCTTTTTTCAGGAATCACTGGTTGGTTTGAGCATTTTTTTTCCTCTTTTCTTCAACTCATTCTCTAAAATAAAACCCAGAGGTGGTGACTTTGTGGTTTTTTACTTTAGGAAATTAAATTTAGAAAGATTGTTTGTAACATTGCTTGTACTTTATTTCCTTCATTGCCATACAGATAAGGATTTGGGTTTATTTTAGACAGTGTTTATATTCTTTTGTCATGCCAACCTACTATTTGAGGTCATTATCCTTCTTTGTTTCATGTGTTGTGAATCTGAGGAAGTTCTGATACAGAAATTTCTCACTCATACCATTGAGTAACTGTTATATTGTGGAGCAGATTTTTCCTTCAGTTGCAGGCTTGTTAAAACTTTACGGTCTAGAGAGTTTTTATCTCTTATAAGTACTAGTGCAGGTGCCTGTGTTTACAGACACACACTCATCTCTGAAACCCATCAGCATTGAAACACAGTATGCAATTTTGTGTGAAAATAGATTTGATAGCAATCAACCTTGATACATACACAAACAAAAGAAGCAGAAGACATGAAATTACAGATTCACACATCAGTGTCTAATACTGTGTGCTATGTGGTAAGGCTCTCAAAAGGTCTGTGACACATAACCAAAACCAGAGTACTGACTACATGTGAGACAGAGCTACAAATGGCATTAGACACCTCTGTGGGGAAAACGGATTTCAGTCCATGTTTTATGAATTAAAAACAATCAATAAAATTGTTGGTTCATTTTGTCCTTGCAATTTAATTAAAAATTACTCATGTTCAGCAAGCTGTTAAAATATCCTAGGCAAGATTCCAAAGAAGTGGTTGGAACCATAAATGAGCTTCCTTACCGAACCAACTTTTCAGATGGTCTTCAATCATCTAATACAAATCAGTTGCTCAGATAGAGTCTTCTGCTATCATTTGAAAAGTCTTAAGGTATCCAAAATTTGACTGGCGCATAATAGCATAGTTTTGTATTGTCCCAGACCTGTCTGGAATAGCGTGTGAAGACCAAGTGAAATACTCTTGGATGTTTTTGATGATGCTGCACACCGATATTTTAGGAAGCTCCATTTTGTCCTTTGTCCTCAGGAGGCACCTGTTAACAGGTAGAGTACCAGTAGAGAATGATTCAGCTCACCCAAAGAAGTTTGTTAAGTATTTGAAATAAATAAGTTTAATCCATCATGAATGCATTTCACGTGGAAATGTATATGCTCCGAGGAAGAGTGAAGTATAATTTCCTGCAGTATTGTTTTCTTAAAACCAGAAGGCATATGGAATATTGAAGGCATGTATCATGGACAGATTCATAAAAATATGTGTGTGCAACATACATAAAATCTGTCATATGTGATGATATACTAACTCTTTCATTTTCCCTTCTTTTACAAGAGAAAATGTTTCATCTCCAGTTTTGGCCTTCTTTTCAGTGGAAGTCATCCCAGCTATGAAGGGCTTAGTTCAGTTACCTAGTACCTGTGAGAGTTCCTAGGGTATCCAAGGCATCCATAAAAGACTCATCTATATTACAAAAGACCTGCAGGCAACTTCTGCTCTTCTGAGCCAAGAAATCCATACTGCAATATATATCTATGTGCTGAGAACTGAATCGGTCCTAAGTTTCTTGATCTTTATCGTCATAAAAATATTTGGAGTTTTCGATGTTTAATGAAAAGGATAAAGATTACAGTAATGTACTTCCAAAGTTTTTAATAAGCATTTTACTTCATACAATAGTCCCAAGGTAACAATGAACGTCTAAAATATACAATGTCTTTTGTTGTTCCAAGAAGAATTCCATTGTAGTCACAGTTTCTACAAACTTTAATTTATTTCAATATCTATAAGGGGAAACAGCATAGTCATGGGGAATGACTGTTCTCACCTAACAATTGAAAGTTTCATAGGTTGCAGTGGTTTCAACTGAGCATAAGCCTTCCAGAAAAGGATAATTTATAGGAAACAATGAGTATGGAAAAATGCCCTAAAAATAGGCAACATTGGAATGGATGGATTTATTCAAGACTTATGAATATGTTTAGGAAAATAACTTGCTGTTGCTGTTTGTAAAACATTGTAAATGTATACTTTATCAATTTAAAAGTAATTTGATTACTTAATGCTAGTGACAGAATTTCCAAAGGTAGTCAAAGAAATAGAGAATATTCTATATATGTAAAACTAGTCAATATAGTCAAGATCCACTGAATTTTGACATTGACATTAGACAAGGTAATTTCCTACCACTAAATTCCAGATTTCATTTCTGATTAATTTTCAGTGACTCAATGTTTTAAACAAATATATTTCCAGAGATACATATGGCAATCAAGCTACCTAAATCCCTCAAAAATCTGTCACCTGCTAACTTCCTCTGGTGATCTACTATTAATGCAGAATGGAGACTGATGGTTTATAGACAAATTTTTTTCTAACTTACTCAATTAGAATTTTGGACACAGAGATATAGCCACAAATAAATTTTAAATCTAAACCTAAAATTAATCAAGGCATTGCGATACTTGGTAATGTATTCATTGACTAGAAGTTAGAAAATTCATTACAAGAATTGAATACACAGTGCTAAATTAAGCTTTTAAATTTTTTGCATAGATTACATATGGGAATTAAATGACACAGAATAGGGTAAAAATAAGATTTGTAAGTCAGTGGGAGATGTTGGAAGGAAATCTTTCTAAAGGTGTATCAGTCTTGGATTCAGGCACATCACTTATGGTTGCAGCTAGCTGCCTGTGCAAAAATTGGAACCTGTGCTACACGTGGTTCATATATTGTGTCTCACATTTTCTTTCTACTGTCTTCCAGCTACTGCACTGCCTGTTTTTGCCCTTTCTTAAATATGTTATTTAAGAGGTGCCACCAGCATCACTGATGGGCTCAGCTTTGTTCAGCCACAAGTTCAACTTGGGGGTGGTTGAAACTGGCTCTGTCCTACATGAGAACAGCTTCTGGGGTCTTCTCACAGGAGCCACTCCTGCAGGAAAAATGCCAGATGAGAGAAAATCTATGTTTGTGGCCTGACAGTAAACACAGCTACCTGAAATGTGAACAAACTCCTTCGTTTCATTTCAAGTCATATTAGGAAGTGAAGGGGTGCTGTTCTTTAGTTTTGTATTCTTTGTTTATCCTACAATGTCTCTAATATAAAGAAAAGACATGAGAATTCATGTTTCCATCAGATTAGATTCCTTCAGATTCAGGAACCAAGTTTTTAACCTATATATATATATATATAATATTAAAATTAATGTTTATGACCAGGTTTATTTTTGACCTGTTTCAGTCATTACTCCTAGTCTCATTAGGGCTATTTATTCATATAATTAAGGAAAATCAATAAAATAATGGCATGTCTTGAGTGTAAATCAGGAAAACAATATAATCATATAAGGCACTGTCTCATGGCTTATCAGGAATATCAAATTTAGTGAGATGAATAATTCAGTATTAAATTTACATATAAATTACACTTGTAAACAACCATAATAGCAATAACTATGATTAATTGATTCAATCATAAAAGACGTGATTATATGTTTAAATAAAATAAAGACTACACCTTTAAAACACACCTGGATAATTTTACATGAAAAAACAAACAAGAAAAATTACTTCCAAAAATCTGGCAATGAAGAGAATGTGTATCTATTTCACATACAACTAAATATTCCTCCAAGTGTCCTAAAACAGGTTTGTAAAATATCAACAAAACAGATTGACTGTTCAAGTATTTATCTACTACTAGCTTATGTATTACTCTATGGTAACATCTAAGAATTTAACCTTTTGTTTATGAACACTATTTTGAAAATGAATTTTCTATATAGAGTGATTTTAGTGTTTCTAAAAAAATGCAGTATGGCTTCCCTTTGTGCCTTTATAAATGCTTTTTTTCCATTAAAAAAAGACACTAAAGATGCTAGTAAATATACAGAAATATTTTAATGTGCATATATAATCTGCATAAAAATTATTAATAATAAGTTATGAAAATATTCTACAGTGGATACACTAGCTGCTCTGACAGTCTCATTCTAATATGCATTTGATATATAGTGGATTAGGTCTAATTACTTCTTACAAGAAGCTATGCATGATACCTCTCGTGCAGGCCAGAGATTGTTGCCTAGCCTTTTATTATTTAGCCACAGAGAAGAGAAGAGTCAGGCAATGGTGAAGATCACTTAGCACATATCTGGTCAGTGTCAAATTTCCATTGTGCCTCAAGGCTGCATCCTGACTGACTATCAGGATGAAATCTCAGAGACTGGAATATCCATTCCTTGTTTCTTCTGTAAGGACAGATTAGCGTATAGTCAATGAGGGAATTGTGATGTATTTGAAGAAGTCTCAGAAAACAGTCAAAGAACTGGACTGCCAGGGCATAATGGCTATACCTGCCTCAGGTTAAGATGCAACTTAAAATTCCAATCAGGCTTTATGTAGTCAATCACATTGCATGTTGTACAGGCACTACTGCAGAAACAAAACAAGGATGATACTAAGACACTGACAGACTTAAAATAAAACTTCCATCTTAATATCAAATCTTGAATATATGAGCAAAACATATAGTCAGTTGCATAAGAATTTCATTTAAGCTTACAACTTCTGCAGATACACAAATATTAGAATTTGAATAGAAAAAAGAATAAAATAAGCTTCCCCTTTACTATTCAAAGAGCATCTGAATGACGCACTTAGTCATATGCTTTAATTTTAGGTAGCCGTGTGAGGAGCAGGGAGCTGGCCTCAGTGATCCTTAGAGGTCCTTTCCAACATAAGACATTCTATAAATTTATGATTTTATTTCTTGACATTATATAATGGACTTGAAGCTCTTAGAACTGACTTTCAAAAGTATTCTGAGGTGATAGGATAATGTTCCCTGACAGAACAAGCACTTGAACCATAATAGAGCATAACAAGAGAGGTAACACTCCCCACAAGCCAGATAAAAAGGAAATTACTGGCATATACCTTTGGGTTTTTTGATGTTTAGGGTTTTATTTTCATATTTGAATGACAATGATTTCAAATACTTCTGCTGCATAGGAATAGTTGTTTTACTTTCAACTAGGTCCTGGTCCAGGTTCACAAACAGCTACATTTAATGCTCTTGGTGTAGTTGTCGAAGTTCCAGTAATTTTCTGTGGAGTTGGCGGACTTTAGTACTGATCTGAACTGCCATGAAGATGGCCTGATTAGAAGAGGAAATTTACTGAACAGAATAAAATGTCTGCTGAAAGGTACTGACACGAATTGTCTGCCAACCTGGGATCTTTAGGCCAAGGAACTGGGGTTGGGAACCAGAAACATCTTTGAAAATCTTTGCTGGCATCTTTGAAGTACAGCTGGGTACCCAGAAATCTTGAGGTACCCTTCCATAAGTGGAAAAGTGAAGAAACTGCCATGTCAACTTATGATCTGAAAAAGGAGAGGGAGCATGGTAAAATAAAATTGGTGAGCTTCTGTAAAATACACAGGTCATGCAAGGATGCAGACACTTGGGAGAATGTAGAAGGGAAAAATAGAAAGGTAGAACACAAAAAAGTGCAAAAAGCCCTTCAAGCACAATTTCAGTAGTGGCAGAAAATTACCTGGCTTCTGAGAGACATACGCAACTGCAAGCACTTTGCTGAGAGCTATTAAGCTCAAGATGTTTTGCCATGGCTTAGAGCAATTAGAGCTTGAAACTGATAGTCCCTTGAAACTGATAGTCCTGATAAAAGGATGTTTCAGGGCTTAGAAACTAGTCTCAGACCTCTGGCTTTAACACAGCCAGAAGAAGAACACACACACTCAGTCTCAGAGAGCAAGATCATTGAGAAGATACATGTACTAAAAACAGATAGAACTGATAGCAGGGAGGGTGATGTTGGGCCTTTTGTCCATACCTCATGAGTCTGGTGCTGGCAACAGGCTTCCTACCCCTGCTTCTTTATGTGAATATAATACAGATAGAACAGTGTCTTTGAACACTTTGTTTTTTCTTTCTGGTTTTCAATCTTCCACAACACAGCTCCTGGCTCCTGCCAGAAACAAAGGTCCTTCCCTGCTACCGCAGATCACAATGACCACTACAATCTCCATTGCACAACAGCTAGTGGAGAAAAAAAATATGGCAAAAACACCAGTGCCAAGGTGTTACAAAGCAGGAGCTGGAACCATTTTTCTTCATCAGAATGAGGCCAAACAAATATTTTTATCTGTGTGCCCTGTAATACTGGGGCCCCTTTTGGGACTCACAGAAAAAGGATATTAATGGGGATTGTGTCAACTAGTTTCCAATGAAGCCTGATTAAGTCATATTTGCTTTGAATTAAAGGGTGGCAAGGTTTCCAAGCACAATTTTCACCTTGGGAAAATTCATTACTGGCTGCTTACACAGTCCTGTTTGATACAGTAACCATCGCACTAGATGCAACCTTAGAAATATTCCCTGCTTTTGTAGGAACTAGAGAACGTACTCCTTTTCCACAGGGAGCTGCACTCCAGCTCTGCCTGATATACACAGAGGGGAAGACCTAAAAGAAATTGATGCATTTCGGAAGCAAGAGCTGGGAGCTACAAGAGATATCCTGGAGCGTCAAGGAAAGAAACACTGAATTTAGATAACTCAGCTCCACCCTGTATTTTTCAAAAATTTGGATATTAAAAGGGAATGCAGGCTTTACTAAATGATAAGTAGTTTTTAACATGTGTGAAAATGCTTGGAGGCATGGAGCTCGCCTTTAACACTCTCTTAAAATTTAAAGTTTTTTGAGGATTTGGGGGCTTTGGCTCAGACCAACTGAAAAATATTCAGAGTAAAAGTAGTAATTTAAAAACTTAATCATATGTGTTTCCATCTATGCTATCAAATCCTAAAAATTAATTTCACTGTAAGTGATAAATTGAATATTTTAGTATACAGTTGGTTTCAAAGCAAGCTTGTAAATTTTAAAAATTTTGTTCCTCCAAGAGGTTATTTTTATTAAAAATAGTTGTAACTAAATTCACTTTTTTGAATAAATGTAATTATGTTTCATTTTCTGCCCAAAAGAGAAGGCAACTATAGCACAAAATGTAGTTTTGTTCATGAAGAGTTTGATTGGAAGAGATTTCATAGGATCCTAATATGAATATACTTAATTTATTGCTGAAACATACAACTTTGGTTAGGAGTTGATAGATTTCTTTGGTTTCCAACTGGTCCTTATTAATTATTTATGCAAAGATATATATAGCATTTGTACTGTAAAACCTGGTAACCTCTTATGAAAACATAGCTCGAGAAAGAAAAAAAATAATTTTGCAAGTATTTGAGGACTTAGGCTGAACAGGCCAAAAAGTGTTGTTTGAAAAAATGATGTGACTGCTAAGATCACAGATTTAATGAAGAGTCTAATGCTTAGAGCATTTATACACAATTTAAAAAAAACCTAAATCAATTTATTAAGACACCCCAGAAGACTTAAACATGTATTTGCTCAAGGATTTTTTTTAAATACCAAGTTGTGAAGTGCATGAGAAAGATAAAACAATTTTTATGAGCCTTTTCATTGCCTGTCTCAAGACATCCTTGGATATATGGAAGAATAGATTTGAAGCTTAACTCTCTGTTTTCAGGTGACCTTTCAGTCTAAACCATGGGCTTTTGCTACCACCTTTGTTATCTTCACCAACAGTCAACACTTTATTGTTTAGAAAAGCTATGCAAAGTTCAGGAACCAAAAAAGTAGACTTTAAAACTTTCTAAATCTCCACCTACTTCTAGGAAGCTTTCATGCAGTTTGGTCAAGTTGTTTGGGAAAAGGGTTCATTCAATATCAGAAGGTTTAATTTACATTGTTTCCCCTTAAAAATAGCCCTCATTTTGAGAGAGTATGTGATCTTTGTCCTCCATTTTGCTCAACATTGTTAATAATGCTCACCAGAATCTCTAAAATTCCACTTGGTGTAAAACATTGGAACTTGACTACTTTTAGCAGGTAGGACAAGAAATACATACTGCTTGGAGTTAAATAAATTACTGGAGTTTAGTAGAAGAAGCTTTATGTTATGCAAAAAAAAAAAAAAAACCAACTCACCTAGCCCTCATTTATTCATATGACAACATTTATTCTTTTATTAATCTTCAATTTATTTTTGATAGAAAGATTAAAGAGGACAGTACAACTCTCCAAGCCCCTACCAACCTCCCATCTGCTTGAGCCCTGAAGGGAGAGGTAAATTGACTATTGGGGTATATGTGACTCATGAGCCTGCAGAGAAATTAGCTGTGGGAAAGGGAAAAACATTTTAATTAAATGAACAGCTTGAAAGTACGAATATTTTCTTTCTTGTGTTTTCAGAGCATTAATCCTCATCATAATTTTGACAAAAGTTTGTATAGTCCTGATTTGAGTATCCTTTCTGCTCTAAACATAAATATAGTAACATGCATCATTGTTATTAGATGTACGTTTTGTCTTGAGCATAGTGATACTTTGAATGTGTAAAAATCCTTCATAGATATCAGGGTTCATTCATATTTTACAAGTGAAAATACTGAAGGGAAGCTGATTTTGTCCCTAAAATTGTGGCTAATTCATATTAGGAACTAAAATGTAGCGGTATACGTAGCCTTCCTTGCATGGATGTAGTACTGTTACTTGGAATTCAATAACTAGTATTCACATTGTTCAGATCCAAGGCCTGAAGAAATGCCTGGCAGCCTCCATGTAAGGGAAAAATAAACTGCCCCCTGAGACCTTAGTGGCAGCCTGTGTCTGTTGTGGGCATGTGTATCAGTGAGACTTGTTCAGTGAATGAAAATTGCTTATCAATAAGAACTTCAGTGCTTAGTTAAGGTATTTGTAAAACTTTCTTGAAACATTTCTGACTCATCTGGACAGTGAAAATAGTTATGCATGACAATTTTAAGCAGTTAAGCTTCTGCTGTGGTACTTCAGTAACAGACTTGGTTTTTCTTTCCATATCTTAATCATTAGAAGTATCAGATTTTAATTATCTTTTCTTTTTCAAAGAAATTGTGCTTCATATTATACTTGGAAGTTCCAATTTGTGAATATTAACCTTTTCTACACATTGTGTACTCTGTGGGATGACAGGTCCATTTTAGCCTGGGATAAATCCACAATACTGAGAACTATTTTGAAAAATTGCATCGATGTGCAAGACAACAAATTTAGTCCTTTTCAAAGAAAACTTGAAAATGGCTAATGTTTAAGATCATTCTTATGTTACCTAAAAAATTTTAAAAAATTGTAGGATAACAAGGATTATGGCAAACTGAAATGAAGAAAGTTGTAAGCAGATGATTTATGCATTATGTGTCTTACATTTTATTCTTTTCTTGATAATAGTAGACTTGATTTATTACCCATGTCATTTTCATCATAAAACTGAAACAGAAACTCAATTTAAAGGAAGCTTTTCTAATTTAATAGTTTCTGTTTTGAAAATTCTACAGATTTACACTTGTGTCATACAGTTATTCATAGGAATTTTTCACCCATGCCTCAGAGAGCTTGCTGTGTCCATTAGAATGACACAGACAAGGGGAAAAGGGAAACAGATGGAGGCCGAGAGAAATAAAGATGATGAAATGTTACACTAGTTCATCAGAAGAATGTACCAATGCTCTTCTTTGGGGAATGATGTGTCAGAAAATGAGAAAGCAATAACGGAAGAACTAGTTTTGAAGAAGGACACTACAGTGCCGGCAAATATTTCCATGTGAAGGAGAGAAGGGTCAAAACACATAGAGCTTGACAGTCACAGCAGCAGCAGAAGACAAATAGACTAAAAGGATGTGCAGAGTATTCAAGACAGAAAGAGAACCGTGGTAAAAAATCAGATACCAGGAAGGAATTAGGAATTACTCATTCCACTGAGAAAACTGAAGGTGATATTAAGAAAGAGAAGTGACAGTGAAAAATACTCAGGACAAGGATTTGGAGAGAAAGGGCATTATCATAGATATTAGAGGAGAAGAATGCTGTGTCTGTGGATATTGCTATCTTTCATGTGGGGGAAGACAAAAATTGTCTTACGGGGCTATAGGAGAAAGACACAGACTTTGAAAAGTAGTGTAAGAATATGAAACGGAGAGGAAAATTTTGATGGTCACTAAAAAACAGAACATGAGGATTCAAAAAAACATGAAAAAATTCATTCTGTAGTTTTGATTTGGGGAAGTGAAGAAAAATGTCTTCAACATAAATGAACAAAACTTTAACGTGAAAGCTCAGGGCAGTTTTATGAAAGCATCCTCTTATTTTCTTAACCTTGTGACATTGATGCCAAATTCTTTGGAACATTCCTTTGTGATTTTTAACCCTTACTGATTCAGCTAGTTTCAGTCAAGTAAGCGAAAAAATTCCTTCTTATCTTTTAATATCAGGACCAAATTCAGGTAAACAAAAATTACAGAATCCTTTTTTTTGCTTCCACAGTTATCAATCAGTTTGGCATTCATATATAGCAGCACCTGACAGCTCATACCATCCAGATACTGGTCCTGTCTGACTAGTGGACAGAAGTACTGACAGCTGGGGCAGGTGGGTCTGCCTGTAGCTAGTGATACTGCCAGCACAGGTTAAGGAGGATCTGTCACCTCACATTTGGCTGCTTCTTATTCATGTAGTCAATCAAATTCAGTGTAAATAAGTGTGAAGTCCATCAGAAGAAGCCAGTAATGTGCAGTTTAGGAAGAAGATTGACCTCACCTGAATCTCAAAGTACCTGCAAAAGAAAAAACACTTGTGATAGAAAGATGTATATTTCTGAACATCAGGGAAGAAAGAAGTCTGCTTGCCGTGATGGTTTGTGGGCTCTGTGATGAGGAAATTAGAGCCTTGCAGAAGAGATATATCTCCTCAGTGAGCACCAAGCAGAGGACAGGTAGGGAGACAGTGGAGAAGGAAAATGGCACAAGACAGAGCAAACATGAGCAAAACTGAGAGAATGCTGAGAAAAAGCAGGGGGCTAACAAAGTCAGGACTTAGAGATGACAGATAGCCTAAAACAGCCTGCAGGAAACCACTGAAATGCTGGTTGACTTAGAGAGCAACTAAGAACACCTTTATCATATTACTCTTAAAAAATTACTCTGAGAAAAAAGAAAAAAACACATAAATAAGAAACTTTATTTGTATGTCACTCAAAATAGCTTTTTTTCTTGCTACTGTTTCTTTTTTCTTCTATTCTTTTTTTTCCTTTTTTTTCTCTAGGACATCAAGTCTTTAGTCTCCAGACGCAAGTGCTTGAATTTTGGTGCTGTATTCAAATAGTCACTCCAATATACTGGTGGTAAAGATCTCCAGGAAAAGACATATATTAGCTATATATTGCTTGCAATCTTATTTGCCAGCCATAGCTGATTTTTGGAAGGGTGGAAGGTTGAGTCATATCTGTTTTTTCATTAACTGTTCACTGCAGGTCATTCACAACACCAGTTACCTGACTAGGTTTGTCTCTGATTTGACTTGTAAATCTCTTCCTGTGCCAAGGGACTCTTAATTCATGGCTGCCTCAGTAAAATTTGTACTGTTTTAAAGCAAGTAGTTTCTCATTTTAATAGTGACTCCTACAACACATCTGCATTCCTTTCCTATTTATTGACAATCCATTTGATCAATCCAGAAAAAGAAAATAATTTTAAGACACTAATGATGGTAGCAGTAAAGAAAGAGAAGATTTAATTTATAATGCTACCAGCTTGAATAGCAATCTGTGCAAAAGCAGAAATGGTTCTTTAAATGATGTTGATCTTGCTTTCAAGAAGAAGGGGGAACAAATTCAAAACAAATGCCTTTCTCTTTTAACTCACTAACCATGTTCAGTAGGCCAAGTCCATGTCTCATCTTGTTACCTGTTGAAAAGTTAAATTGCATGCAATTTTATTGCATGCCCAATTAGATAAGCAATTGTCAGTGGCTACTGTGACCATCTCATCTTTTTGAAAAGGTAGTACTAAGAATCAATATAAGACAGAGATAAAACAGAAAAAAAGGAATATGATTTAGCTATATATTTATTTTATTTACAAGTTCATTCCTAGTTTATGTCCTTACAAAGCAGTATTTTGAAATGGCATTAACAACATAGTGTGAGAAGATATTTTTTAAAATGACTTAAAACTACATATAAGTTACAGACCATTTTCCTTGAGAACTCTTGTGATAAATGTATTGCAACCAAGTGGAAAACATATTCCTTTTCCCGCTGTGATTGCACATTTGTACTCTTGAGTGCAGGCACAGGCATTTGCAATTTCTTCCTGACAGCTTGATTAACCTTGAAAAGTTGCAAAATAAAAAAAAAAAAAAACCCACACAAAAACTTTCCTAGTTAACTTTCCAAATATACTTGGGAAAAGCTACAAACCTGATAGTTTAAAAATAGTGCCAGTAGCTTTATTAGTTTTCTGTATTTTTTCTGTTACATAATGTATAGCATTTCATTTTATAAAATTAATTTCAAAAGAAGAGAGTTAGAGGTTCAGGGAAATACAGAGAATTTGTATTTTGTCACTCAGCAGGGTGGTGAGGAGGTAGAGGAGTCAGGAATTAAGGAGACGAGTTGAGTCTAGAAAGAAGGGTGATGTGAATGGAGGTGTTTTAATTTGTTTCTCAATTCCTAAATCTACTTTAATTGGTAAAGGGGAAAAAAAATCCCCAAGTTGAGTCTATTTTGCCTGTGATGGTAATTGTCAAGTGATCTCACATGAGATTTTTCATCTTATTTTCCTGTCCTTTTGAGGAGTAGAATGAGGGAATGTAGAGGACATCTGTTGATGTCTGGCAGCTGGCCAAGTTCAGCCTACCATCAACATGAATTAAGGTATCCTCTGTACTCGTGCATACTATTCATCTGGAGAAAAATAGAATAGAAGATTCAATAGAAATTTTATTTAATGTTGATCTTAGCATTTATTCTTACCACATTTAACTGAGGCACAGTAATAGCATGTATATACAGAACAATAAAGTATGTCACTAAACACTTAAATCAGTAATTAAAAATTTTAATATCTTAAATATCTATATCTCCAGGGATTTTTATTTTGATAATGCATAAGTGCTATATATTGTTTTGCCAGGATTAAAAAGAACTGTATCAAAGCACAGCATAATCTAAACATGAAAGGAATATGAAGGGGAAAGATTAAACAATATAAAAAAAAAAACCCAAGATGTTGTAGTAAAGTGTTCAAATCAATGCAAATAATAATAATAATAATAATAATAATAATAATTTTCCTTCTGTAGTGAATTGGTTGGTTAGCTTAATTAAATGAATGCATACAAAATGGGAAGGACTGTGTAGATTCTTATAAAACTGGAGCATAAATAAGTATTTAAATGAAATCAAAATTATTTGGAGAAAGGTGGAAAATATCAATGTTTAGAGTAGAAGATAAAAAACTTAAGATATTCATTCTGACTTCCAATAGAAAGAAAACAAATGTTTTATTGAATAGTTACAAATAATATTTGAAAAAATATCCTTGGATAGGTGTCAGTTCTAGAATTTTCAGCACATTTTACCAGCTGCAAACAAGTTTACTGCATGACCAATTTAATTTCTCCTCTCTGAATTGTAATGTTGTCCATGACTAGAATTTGTTATTTAAGATACTTAATAGAGGGCTTTGATCTTTTTTTTCTTTTTTGCACATGAACAGCTGAAAAGTGTTGATTTTTCCTTACACTGGAAAATGTCACAAGCTAAGTAGGATTTCATTATAATCGACTGCACAGACCAAAGTAAACTAGACCCTAAATGATGCAAGTATCTCCCTCTGTTTCTTCCCCCACCCCAGATTGCCATGTGTATATAAATTCATTTTTTGTTTATATGGAAATTGAACTATATTATTGAATTGTGTCTATTCAGCTTTCTCTGTTGGAAAACAATGACACTGCACCTAAACAAAACTCAGTCAGTCTTCCATGTCCTATTAATCCAACTGGTTTTAAGATTAAATATTCAGAAAAGTGTTATATTACTGCATTCAAGGTTGTGGGATTATTTTTTACAGGAACATTTACAGTTTTCATTGGTCCCAGCACAACAGACAGAATTACTTCAGCCCACCTCGTACTTCATCCTGCTATGGATGTTACATGGTTGTCTGCAGTTACTGATGGTGTTATCACCTAACAAGCCCATGTAACAGATGTTCCCTATGTTTTTTGACAATTAAATAGTAGTCCGGGTATTTATGGACTGAATTTATTCTGTGAACCATTAGCTCAATGTTACCCAAGGCACACTTGAGGGAAGTAATTGTGATGCACTGTAATTATATAAGCAGAGATTCTTGAAGGTATTTAAGCACTTTACTGCTGCTATCTTCTAATTTCAATGAAATTAGCAGCAATAAAAGAATTGGGTGTCAGGTTTCTTTTGTAGTGCAATCTGATTAGAAGTGCCAAAAAAAAAAAAAGGAAAGAAAAAGGTCAATCATGAAATTGTTGCAACAAATAAATGTGTCTATTAGAAAACAAGAACCAAAACCAAACCCTAATGTTTCACTAGCTGCAAATTTTGAGCTGCAAAATTTTGTGTGGTCACACTGAAATCTGTGGCAATATCTTTTAATATAGGTTTGCTCTTCCTATAATTATGGACACTTAATTGAAACATCTAAAGGGGAAATCTTAGAGTTGTAGAATGGTTTGGGTTGGAAGGGACCTTAAAAATCTAGTTACAACATCTGAGATGGACAGGAACATCTTCCACAAGATCAGATTGTTAAAGCTCCACTTAACCTGACCTCCAACATTTCCAGGGATGGGGCATCCACAGCTTCTCTTGGCAACCTGTTCTGGTGCCTCACCACCCTCTCTATAAAAAAATTCTTCCTTGTAGTTAATCTAAATCTCTCTTCTTTCAGTGTAAAGCCATTACCTCTTGTTCTGTTACTACAGGCCCAAGTAAAAGTTTGTCTTATAAGCCCCCTTAAGAAGTGAAAGAGTGCACCAAGATCTCCCCAGAATATTTCCTCTCCCAGATGAGCAACCCCATCTCTCTCCGCCTTTCTTCACAGGAGAGATGCTCTAGACCTCTGTGCCCTCCCCTAGGTCTCCTCTCCTAGGTCTCCTCCTCCCTGTCTGTCTTGTGCTGGCGACTCCAGAGCTGGATAAAGTTCTGCAGGTGGGGTCTCACCAGAGGAGAGAGAAAGATTCCAGGTTCTGTGTGGATATAGACACTTCTGCAAACCCAGTCCTTCATAGTATAGCTTCTGTAAGAGACAAAGCATGATTAAAAAACTTCACTTCTCTAACTCCCTCTTTATTATACACAGAAGTTGCAGTCCCTGAATTCCATGGCCAATCACTCTTTTTCTATTTCCCAGGCAACAGAAATTTTCTTGAAGACCAAGGAATGATCTTCTGTAGGTTATCTTGGCTGTTGGTGTCACACTATTAATGTAACAGCAACTGACTAAGATTCTATTTTTTAATTCTATTTACATAAAGCTATTGCTACACAGAAAATTGACTTCAAACTTAATTTTCCTAGGTCATTTAAATGCAAGACTGCATTACTGTCATGTCCTTCATCATTTTTGAAAAGCAAGACTTTCATGCATCTGAATTTTTAAGCTTTGACATCAGAATTTGGATGAAATATGCCTACCTTCACACAAAGAGTTTTCAGAGAGCTTCAGTCTCCATAAGAAATTAATTTATGACTTATGTTTGTTGCATAGTGTCTTTTCTGCTGTTTTTTTCGTGTGATGGCTTTTGTGAGCTTTTTCTGAGCACACCATGCTTCCCAGTATAAAGTACAGATTCTACATATGTGACCTTGGAGTATGGATTTTCCTGCAGCCATTGGAGAGGGCAATGTATGGACACTGCAACACTTACTACTGTTATCACAGAGGCTGTCTTTTATTTATCACTTGCTGCTACTTTTCAAATTAAAACACTAATAGTGTGCAGAAATTCAGAATGGATATATAATCAGAGAGAAGCAGTAAAGACGAATGGAGTATTCTGTTCAACTAATTAAACTTACCATTATTTTGCCTCTGAAATGTTCCCCATAGCTTTCTTACTGAATTCATTTGGAACAAATTATGCCCTAGATAAGTGAAGGCTACTGATAGCATGGAACAGTATTATATGACAAACTAGGTAGAACTTTCCATCCATTAGTTCAGAAGTCATTGAAGTAAAAAAGAATGAACCATTGCAGTAGGTTCTTCATACTCTTGCAAGTAAATAATATTCTTTAATGTAGGTAGATATGCTTGCATTAAACTAATCATCCTTCATTATTTTATCACTAATAACAAATATCTACTGATTAGTAGAAAGCTGTCTTTGTGAATTTCATTATCAAATGACAAGTAAAATCAATTTCTGTGAAAGAGGACAAAGGCTAAATATCAACGTATTTCTTCAGCTGCCAGAAGTTCCTGTGAGAGTAAAAGAGGCTAAAGAGAGGATGAGAAGTTAGAGACATCAAATTCTTACCCTTTGCTTCTTCTGTATTTCTTCCAGTAATCCAAACGCCAGTTCAAGAAGTGTTTGGATAATGCTCTCAGGCACATGGTCTGATTCTTGGGGCCAGGAGATGGGCTTAATGATCCTGATCAGTCCCTTCCAACACAACATATTCCAGGAATCTATGATTCTATAAATCCCATAGCACTGAAAAAAGTTTTATCTGTGGTTTTAATCATGTTACATTACAAGATAGAAATAATTTACTAGTTCACTTTCTGGATACATAAGACTATCTTACGTGAATTGCTCTATTTTTTGCATTACAGATTACTAACAAAGAATAAACAATGTACTGTGAAAGAAAATAGTCCATTCACAAGGCATATTTCTGGATATTTCAGGTAAGGCCAGCTATTAGGCACCTTTGTCGATCAACTAATTGCAGAAAGGCAATATTTACACAAAAAAATCCCCAAAGTTAATGTGACTACAAAGGTACATTTTACTCATGATTTCATGTCAAACTTACTTTAAAAAATCCAGTAAGCCATATGTGCCAATTGCAACTATACAGTCAACTAACAGATAATGGAAAGATGAAATATAGATTTATCTTACATTTTTTCTGAACAAAACAGAAAACACTAATTTTACACTCCAATATAGTTTTTTCCATTTAAAAAAAAACAAAACAAAAACCAAAAAAAACCCCTAATCGGTCTTCTATTAAATATGTATCCAGAAAACAATTTTATCCCTGATTGTACTGTTACTAGCTGTGGAATAAGTCTGAATACAAGGAACAGAATGATTTGCAGCTGCTAAAATGAATTTATTAAACTCTCTTTTCACTTTCTATTCCAGTCATGGTTTTGCTGCTGCCAGCACTTTCCCTGATGTGATGCTTAGCAGTGACAATACCAATTGGCACATACGCAGATATAAATGTGTGCTTGAGAGACAGGCAGGAATTGGAATAGAGCATGTAGTGGCATTTGGTAAAGCCAGGGTTATTGAGATCTGTTTGTGAGTGGAAAAGCTAAAAGACTAAAGTCTTGTGAAAAACATCAGAGAAAATTGCTGGGTTTATTAATTGCAGGTAGAAAACTAATTTTCCTTTATATTAGTCTTAAATATTTTGAGCTTTCTTATTATTGTTTTATATTTATCAAATCCCCTGAGTACGACTGAATTTTTTCTTTTCTTTTAAAAAAGTGCCTATTCAAAAGGTCACAAAAAACACCTACAACCATCATTCAGTAGCTGATGTTCAGATATTTTTCTCAACACTTTCCACCATTTTTTTAGCAAGAAAGAAGGAGTAGGACCATCTTTCTTTCCAGAAGTCTGTGTACACATGTTATCTTTCAAATCCAATAACTCTGACTACACCATATATCATCTAGTGGTATCTAGATTTTACCGTATCACTTGTTCTTATGTGTTCACATTGCAATAGAGCTGTGAGAAATCAAGAGGGCAAGGAAATAGCCTGCATAGTCTAACGGATATAGATAAAGGATATTCCTACAGAGGTGATATGGGCCATCCATATGAGAACACTGTCCTGGAATTTAAAAGGATCTGGAAATTGCTGATTTTACATTAATTTAAATAAATTTAGTAAGTGAAATGGATTAAAAATAATGTAAAAATCAGAGAAAAGAGAAAATATTTTAAAACAGGAAGAAGAATGAGAATTTGCAATAGTTGTATGAAAAATGGATATATATATTTTTAAAAATTAAGGAAGAAATAATAAAGATTTGAATATTGTTTTTCCTGATATAACAATAAATTTAAAAGAAAGTCACATAAATCTAAGAAAACCCCCTGCCACAAATGCTCTTTACTTAAATGAAATAACACTCAATTCATGTTATATAATAATTCTTAAAATATTCATGTTATAAAGTAATACTTAGTCCATAGGTTTTCAAATAGATCTCATAAACCTTTTAATTATTTTGTCCTATATGACTTCTGAAAACTGAACATATAGCTCTGAGAGATAAATAACTTTTGTTTCCAAAGACATTCCAAGAACTATAGTACTTCAGAAAAATATTTTGTTGAATTAAAAAAAAAAAAAGATATTTTTACAAAAAAATTTGAGATAGATATTAACTGGAACAACACTGTTTTTCTGGCAATGTGTAGCAATCATGTTAAGTGAAGAGGAAATGGTAAGAAAAGGTGTATAAGCAAAAGGCTAGGGGAGGGTTTTGTTGTTTTATGGTTTTTGGGTTTTTTTGGTTGTTTTTTGTTTGGTTTTTTGCTTTTTTCTGTTTTCATTTGGTTGGTTGGTTTGTTTTTTTCTTTGTTTTATTTTGGTTTTTTTTGCTTTGTTTTCATTTAGGATCGTAGTGAGGGGAGTTTGAGGGGGGGGTTTTGTGGGGTTTCTTTGTGTTGGTTTTTTCTTTTAATTCAAACAAAACCACATTCATACCTCATTTCCTATTAATAAAATTCTGCAGTTTGTTTCATAATTTACCTTCAAACCATTCTCTTTTTTTTTCCTTATTTCTCTAAAGCAGAATTTCATTATGACTAGGTTAACATTTAAGTATATAAACAAATATGTACCTGTTTATATTTATATTTTAAAATTTCAAATAAATTTAAAAACACCTCAAAAATATTAAGGTTTTTGAGATTTAATTTTTCACATCAGCCATTACTATAGGAATATATTATTCCCATGTAGCCTTTCTCTCAAAAACATCAGTGGATTTATGGTTTTTTTCCCCTGATTCTGAGATATGAAGATGTTTATTCACTATATTTTTTCATTTTTATTTCTTGCCTTTCATAAGGACATCACTTTAGGTAGTCAGATATTATTTTTTTATTATTCTAATTAGAATGTTCACAACACTTTAATACCTTTGACAAAAAAAGAATTTCTCTCTTTATACATATATCTTGGGAAGCAGATGGAAATGTAATTTGAATTACCAAGCATAAAATTTGGATTCCAAAATTCTAAAGAGAAACAGCAGAAATGCACTTAAAAAAAAAAAGAAGAAAGGGAAACCATGACAAAATTTTTCAACAAATTTAAAGAAGGAAAAGGAAAAAAGGGGAGAGGGCACAAGGAGTTTGTTATGCGCTCTTTTTCTTATACAGGATGCTTGTATGAGAAGAAAATATTTACAAGGCTTTATTGCATGTTCTCTACTGCCATCCTAATCATACAGAAACTTGTCAAGCCAAGGAAGGAAAGTAGATATAGATATCATTTAAGCTTCTCATTAGGGGATAGATGTCTAGTATTCTAATATTGAAAAGAAGGAGCAAAATTCATTGAAAAGAAAAATCTGTTTAGCAGTAATCTATGTTGCCATATGTCTTCAAGTAAATGTTGATGTGCTTCTATGTTATACTGCCCATATTTCCTTCTCATGTATGATAGCAATTTTAAATCCAGAAGAACCTCTGAAGCATTAAACTGAATCTTGTTTATTTATAAGAAGCTCAGGATTATGTACTTGCCATTGCTTCTTAATCCTGCATTTTTTCCATTCAGCGTCTCTCCAATGGACACATAGATATGTTTCATGTTTAATGCAGTCAGTATGTTCCTAAATAATTCATGACTGAAAAAGAATGAAGAAGATATTCCAATAAATTCTATTGTATTTAAGTTTATGTGGTTTTATTTATTTATTTGTACTCCATTATTGTAGCCAATATACGTTCTGGTGTGTTTTGCTTGACTACTTCATAGTAATTCCAGATTGTCCCTGTGGGACATTGCAAATGTATTGCAAACACAACACACTCAAAACATGTTCTGGCTGAAAATTCACTGCTTTGTGCTCTCTAGTTTTCACACCACCTTCCCCATTGTTACCAACTATCAGATAGCTAATCACAATCAATTACATAGAAAAGCAAGTACCAAGAGGAAAATTACATGCAAGGAACAGGAAAAATTACATGAAGTTGTATTATACAGCAAAACTGAATTTGTTGATTTTTAAGACCAGGAACACTGAGGGAATGTGTTGGTTTTGCATGGCCTGGTTTTTGGTAGCAGGGGGGGCCACAGAGGTGGCTTCTGTGAGAAGCTGCTAGAAGCTTCCACCATGTCCAGCAGAGCCAATCCCTGATGGCCCTGAAGATGGACATGATGCTGCTGGTGAGGCTGGGCCGATTGGAGATGCTGGTTACACCTCTGTGATAACATATTTAAGAAGAAAATCAAAACAAAGTGGGGCAGTGTCGCTGTTGAGCTGCTAGCTGAGGAATGACCCAAGTTCTCAGACAAGGAAAGAGAGAAGAGAGCTTTATTGTTTTGATTTCCATATATATAGAGTTTACAGAGGTCCCCCAGATTGGTCAGCCAGAGACCTCCCCCTAGGCCCAATTGGCCAAGCCCGAACTGACTCAATCCGGAGAAGTTGTTTGCAAAACATCCAAACTTTATCTTTGTTTATGAAATATAGCAAAATGTTCTCACGAGAAAGACCTGTGCTAGTCACAGGGCAGAGTCTTTTCTAGCCAGAAAAGAGGAGGAGGGGAGAACACGTGAGGGAAACAACATGGAGACACCAAGGTCAGTGGAGAAGGAGGAGGAGGTGCTCCTGGCGCTGGAGCTGGGATTCCTCTGCAGGCTGTGGTGAGCACCATGGTGAAGCACGTTATCCCTCTGTAGCCCATGGGGCCACGGAGGATGCAGAGATCCACCCACAGCCCATGGGGGAGGTGCCCACACCAGAGCAGTGGATGCCTGGAGGAGGCTGTGCTCCAGTGGGAGACCCGGCAGAGAGACAAGGCCTCTTCTTCCAGACTGGAGTAGCCTGTCCCTGGAGGACTGCACCCCATAAACAAGTGACTATACCACAACAATTCTGGGAGGACTGTCTGCCTGTAGGAGGAACTCACGCTGTAGAGGTTTTGGGAGAACTGCTGCTCGTGAGATTGGAACCACACTGGAGAAGTTCACAGAGAGCTGTCTTTCTTGGGAGAGACCCCACAGTGCAGCAGGTGAAGGACTTCTCTCCCTGAACAGTGGCAGAAGATCTTGGTGATGAACTGACCAAACCCCCCACGCCCTGTTCCTTGCATTCTCCATGGGAAGGAGGGAGGGGTTGGGGGGGAAAAGGGTGTTTTTAAGGGCTTATTTTACTTCTTATTATCCTCGTCTGACATTGTTAGTAATAGATTCTCTTTGTACCTCTAAACTGAGTCTGTTTTGCCCTTGGAGTGTTTCCTTCTGGTTCTTATCTCAACTCATGACCCTCTGGTTAATTTTTTGTCTCCTCTGCCAAGCTGTGGCAGGGGAGAGTGAGTGAGTGGCTGTCATGGGTGCCTGGCATCTGGCCAGCATTAAACCACGACAGGGAGGCACAGAGGTCTTGCAGTCATGCTCTGTTTATAACATTACAGCTAATGGGAATTAAGCCAAAGGAGTGATCCAAATGGTGCCCAAAAGCTGAACTTTGCTTTAATTGACTTGAAAATATATATTACTTTTCATGCCACCACATATGCTAATGAAATAAAATCTGTGCATGATTTACATTTATAACAAAAGCATCTCAAACTCCACCTAATAATGAAATAACATCAAATGAAACTTTATCTTTTCCAAACCCTCAAGGAAAATAATATAAACATAACCTAAGGGAGGGATGTGAAGAAGGGAGGAGACTCCACCTTTGCATCCTGGGATGCTTGGTGAGCTGTATCCATCTCCTCTCTCACAGTGACACCTTATCACCAGGTAAGTTTTATTCCACAGTAATACTGTTGCTTTTGCTTTCTGATATCAGTGTATTTATCAACAGAAATTTCTGAATCTTATTCTGTCACAACAATCACACTACTTGTGAGTCTGGAATCTTATTGAATGTGTCCAGACTTAATGTGTGGCCCACACGATTTCTGTAACTGGGACTGTGATTGTGACCAGATTTACAGTGTAACCACGCTTTTTTTGCATCTGGCACCTTATCAGAATTATAGTGCCAAATTATTTTCTCTAAAATATTATTTCTGAAGGTCTCCTGGGGACTCAATCAGACAAAACTTATATTTACTGAGAAAGGAAAAGCCTAACTACCCCCAGGCCCACTACATCTGCTGATGACCCAGAAAGCAAAGAGGCCTCCTTTCCTTAAATTTTCACTTGATGCTAGCTTTCCTTTCCCATTTGTTGGAGGATTGGTATTTTCAATGATTCTGGGCCTGCTCATGTCCTTTCCATTTCCTTTTGCACACTTCACCATTTTCAACTCCAGCTGAACTTTGGTCTTCCTAATCCCCTCTGGGAGTGCTTAAATCTTGTATTTTAACTCCTCAGTAATCTGTCCCTTTTCCACCTCCAATCCATTTCCTTTTTGCCTTTAGGCTGAGTCTGATGTTCTGGGCTGGGCCAAGCTGAACTTTCCTATTACTGCTTGTTTTCTTGAGGCTGAGGATGAGCTGCTCGGGTGAATTAAGGGCATTATCCTTGAAGCCTCCTTGAAGGAATAGGCTGCTCAGGGAAGTGGTGGAATCACCATCCCTGGAAGTGATCAAAAGTCATGTGGATGTGGCTCATGGGGAAATGATTTAGTGGTGCAGGGTTAACAGCTGGACTTGATCATTTTAGAGGTTTATTTCCAACCTTTACAGTTCTATGATTCTATGAGGTCTCATGGGCTTCTTTGCCTTTCAGGGCAACCTTCCTAGAAAGGAAGCTTTTCAGGTCCTGGTGAAACCAGTACCCATCCTCTTGAAGTCCAGGGTCTTTGATCTGCTTTTTGCTGTCCTGAGGATGTTAAACTCAACTGTGTTATGGTCACAACAGACAATTGACTAACATGTTTTTGGTCAGTTCTTTTTTTTTTTTTTTTGATTAGCAGACTCACTGATGCACCTCCTCTTTTTAGTCCATCCAGTTACTGCATCACGTATTTGTCTCCCAGGCACTGGAATGGACCAGCCTTGTTTGTGCTCACCACACTCTTCTCTCTGTGAAATCAGTAGTTTTCAGTTTCCTCTGAGATTAAGAGATTTCTTCTGTCTGTTAAAAAAAATATAGCATCAGGGTTCAACTTCATCCCGTCCCACTGAGACGTCTGATTACATTTGATCTATTCAGGATTTTCCTTGGCACTATACTAGTGGAAAAGAGTGGTAGCTGCAGTCCTGGACAAGCTTTTGCAATCTGACAGCAGTGCCGTAGGTCCAACAGATGTGGCAAATCCCTAAAGATAACAGGTCTTTTAAAAAGGAGGCCAACACTACTTTTATATATAATTTCCTCTTTGTGTTTAAGGTTTCAGTCAGGCACAGCTGGACCAACTGTCTTCCTTAGCACAATTTACTCCTCTCTGAAAACAGGCTGAAGGATAAAACAGACCTCTTCTTGTTGACAGAAGTTATAAGACCTCTTGTGAGTTCTTTAGAGCAGTGAATGGGAAGACAGACACGGGAAAGGTTGAGAGCTATGAATAGAGGAGAAGAATTGTAAGGGTTGTTCATAACTGAAATATCTCTTTGATGTAACCCTTTAGAAATAAATTTGAAACTTTGTCTGATGGTATGTGTTGTAGTCTCCAAAACCTTGCATTTTGAGTGAGCCTATAAAGTTTCCTTGTGCGGAGTTAAAACTTTCTTAGGTAAAGTCCCTTTATATAACCAAAGCAAACTTTTAATTCTCTAATAACTTACGATAATTATTTGCTGACCAAGTTTTTAGACCTTTAGGGAGATCAAGCTTAGAGCTTGCTTAGGAATAATGAAAGGTATATCATTATAATGCATCAGTTAATTGAAAAATCTTTAGTTATTTAAGTTTGCAGTGTTTCAACCAAAATATTTTTGTTATTTTCAAGTATTTCACAACTTAAATCTTATTTTAAAAGCCATGGCTGTTGTGAATTACAGCATGGAAATGCTGGGGACTGAGTACGTATATATTATATTAGAACATACCATGAGCTCTCAAAAACACAGGCTTGAACCAGCAGGAAAACTGAGTGTGCACTAATCCATATTTCTCAAAAACCTTCATAAATTTTCACAAATTGTATCTATTTCTTCCCCAATTTTGGCAACAGACTCATATTGCCTATTCATGAAATGTAAGCACATCCACTTTTCAGCAAATTTCAAAGCTTTAGTAGAAGATGGACAAATACTTAAAACTCAGAGTACAAGCCAAATAAAACAGGAGAAACACTTGCCATCAATAATCGAGAATTTACTAAGTGAAAAAAAAGCTAATAATCTACAAGTTTAAAGGGAATACACAGAAAAGTATTTAGTCCTTGCTAACCTACTGACCCCTCCATACCGGATCTGATGAGCAACTTAACCTTGGTTACATGAAAAGTAAAATACATCTTGCAGGTTTCTGCAAGTGCCAAAATCCCTTTCTTTCTAGAAAAGATTTTCACATTCTTAAAAAACTTATTCTGATTTAGTCCAGTTACTTGACAAATAATTTCAAATGAAACTATGAATTGCTGTTATAAGCCACTGATAATTTTCTACTGGTTGCTCAGTGAGAATTTTTGCATGTAAAACACTCTTTTTTTCACACTTTTGGTATTAATTTTGTTGTTGCTACTGTTTGTTTTCTTATCTCATTGCTGGTTCCAGTAAATTGTTCTCATCTCAGCCTTTTCACCTTTTTGTGCCTCCAATTCTCGACTCCATCTCTGGAACAGGAAGGGGTAGGGGAAAGAGGGGGCAAGAGTAAGAGCATCTGGTGTGGAAGAGTCTCAGGATGGAGGGGGCACTAAACAGGAGAGTGCTATTTCTAAACCACAACATATCGTGAACAACTGGATTTATAAATTAACATGAAAACTTGAAACCCTCAGGCACAGTTTGCTAGTAATTTTTTAATGCCATGTCTAAACTGGTCATTCACTATTTTTTGTTCATTTATTTGGGCTTTTTCTATCTTTTTTTCTTCTAAATTTGTAGGAACATTGTATCAGATTTTTCTTTCACCTTTCAGTAGTCATGAATCTTCTATGACACCTATTCAAAAGCATATGAGTATATAAATGCACATATATGGACACATACACACACAAATCATATACGTATCCTTTATCAGCATTATGAGTAATTGAAAAATCATATTTCTTCTCTTCAGAGAGAGATAGATTACAGAAAATTGGCTATTTTTCTTCACATATTGCTTATAGTCTTTCTGTTTTACAATACATACTTCATTAGCCAGAGATGAAATTGTATTCTGTAGGAAATTTTACTGAAGCACAGACACACTTACTCAGACCCTTACACAGGTTTTAAATTACATATAACTGTATATATGTTACATTTTGGGAAAGTAATATATTAGCAATCATTTCTCTAAATATTCAAATGGATTTTACTCTCAGAGAAGCAAATCTCAACTCACCTTATGTTTAAGACTAAAGAGAACATAGAAAAAACCCTACAAAACCAACCACAAAACAAATAAGAAATTTAAGTCTCTTTTGGAAGTAACATCATTAGTAGTCAAAGAAATCAGAAGTAACACTTTCTAGTCATACTGATCATTAAAAACATAAATATTAATTTAAAAATTAGAGATGAGAGTATGCAGTTTATATAAAGATCAACATATTTTTCATTTTAGAAAGAGATTTAAAACTTTTTTTTGGCTAAATATTTGAAAGAACATTGCGACCATATAAGTTTATAGTAGAAATAAAGTCATTTGAAACTCTAAAGGTGTTCAATTAATAGAATTTTAATACTGAATAATAATCTTTCAGTCTGCCTAATGGAAAAAACTGCATAGTTATCTCTGATGGACTCTCTGAAACTAGTTCTTTCCAAAACATTAGTAACTAAGTGGGGTGTAGAATTTATAGCCACTTGGCTCTTCTTTTGTTTATATGTAGAATATAGAAGTTTCATACTTGTAACTGTCAACATTTTTATATTCGTTTTACTCTTAAAAAACCCCTGTATGCTTTGTTATATCACAAACATTAAAATTTACTTCCACTTAGCGAAGACTAGTAAAAAGAAAGTGTGTAAAAATGTTTGGGTTTTTCATTCAGAAAATCTCAATATCCATGTGATTATTGCAAACAATTTTTTAACATACTACAAGTGGTTGCAAATAAAAAAATAAGTATTTTTAATTGTGCACTTTTATGTATACATTTATATATAGATGACACTGTAATGTGTACATCTATATATAGGTTACTTCTACCTCTATAATATATCTGTGTAATAACTATGTCTGTAATAATTATACATAATAACACCTAAGTTCAGCCTGTTCCACTGCTCAGTCATCCTTGATGCCTAAAATGCTGGTAAAAATAAGATGCAGACACCGCAGTATAGGGAAAGGGTATTACCTTGGTTTAATAGGATCCCAGGTGCACCATCGCCAAAAGTGGAACCACGACAAAGCCCCCACAACGAGTCTACAATTTTATGGACCTCCCAAATTAGCATATATATCTAAAATTCCCCAATAAGAAACTTAACAAATGAAGTAATTGTCCCCCTATTCTAATTATCCCCCCCCCCAAATGAGGCTGCAACTTTGTTTACAGAAACATGTTCCAGAGAGGAGGCTCTGTCCAAGGTTGGAGACTCTAGTTCTGAGACAGTAGGGATGTTTTGTCTTCCCCAGAGAATCCCAAAGTATGCTAGTATCAGAGTATAAGAATTATAAGCATGTAGGGCTAAGGTACAGGGAATGGGAAAGGGTATAACATGTATAAAAATGGTATAAAAAGAGTAAAAAGAGAAAGGACAAAAAACCATCAGGCATTATCATCATGGTAGGAAACTCCAGGAAGCACTGTTTTACTGTGTGGGTTGTGCTGTGGCACAGGTTGCCCAGAGATTTTATGCAGTCTCCAACTCTGGAAATATTCAAAAGCCATGTGGACATGGTCCTGGGCAACAGGCTCTAAGTGACACTGCTCAAGCAGTGGAGGCTTTGACCAGATGGCATTCAGACATCCCTTCCAGCCTCAACCCTTCTGTGATTCTGTGGCCCATGGTATAAATACAAAGACTCGACACAAATAGTTGACCCAAAAAAACCAGATAGTTTTCCTATATAAATGCTTATTTCTTTAAGCAGATTTATGTATAAACTTTTGACCCATCTTCAATGGAAGATTAGAACAATTAGTTTCTGAACTGTGCATACCTGAAGGGAAATTCTAACAGTTGAAGTCTGTAGGAATTGCAGTTAATTTCAGCATAATCAGTACTCCACTGAGACTTTTTTTATCTAAAAAGAACAGATATGATTAGATCAAAATGTGTTTTTCTTATTCAATAAAAGGCATTTAGCCATGGAAAGCCATTTCAGTCCTTGAAAGATACTTATTTTTTTAATAGATTTGGAAAACATTCAAAATTTAGATTCAGAGAGGAAATTTCCCAGTATAAAACCATAGGAAGTCAAAGGAAAATATTTGTTTTCTACTGAACTGTACTTGAGTTTTTCTTCACTATTTTTTTTAACCCCATTACCTCGTGTGATCTTTATTTCAAATTTATGAAAATCACTAGCTAAAGTTTACTAGTAGTTTCACACAAATGCGCATACAGAACATCACATTCCCCAGTAGCTGGCACCTTGTCCTACTTGCTGGATAGTCCAATGTGATGTTCACACACAGAGGCTCAAAATAGGAAGGACATTCATATAGAAGACAGTTAGAAATTGGATTTAGTAAGAGGATATAGGACAGTCACAGTAGCACTCAGTGTGACAAGTATAATGGCCACCTTCTGCTAATATGCAATCTGCTCCTTTTATCCCCCTTTTTCCAAACTTGTTCTTTCTGGATTTGTGTTGATCCTTATGATTCCATAAAAATTGCTGTATAATCTCCAGAATCTCTTCTTTATTCCAAAATAGTTTTTCCCTTCATCCCATAATAAGTCCTATATCTCCTGTGGTTTTCTTGCATTTACCCACTGACAAAATCTTTGAATGTCATACAGTGACTTTCAGCTGCACATTTCTAGAAGGAATGTAGAGAGGAAAGATGAATTCAATTGTTGTAATTGGAAAATGATGTTGTGACACTCATGCTCTTTGACAGTCCTTAAAAAAACAATTAGACCTTAGAATGCGTATTTCAAAATTGCAAGACTAAGGTTAAGTTTGGTTACTACTATATAGATCAAGTGTCTTTTTTTAAGCACCACTTCTATTTTTTCAGGAACATATTTTAGTGAAAGCAGAGTCCTGTTACAGCCCCAGAGTAGCAATGCACTAATCAGAACATAATTCTGTCTTGCCCTGAACCCATAATTCTGTCTTGCCCTGAACCCAAATAGAAGTATATTATGATAGTGTTAACAACACTGTATAGTATGTACACTGTAAAATTACAATACATAAATAGCTTGTAACATTGTCAAGTCAAGGTTAGGAACAATCTATAAACATTTTACTTTAGTTTGTGACTACCAAAAGAACAAGTATATATGTAGCTTCACAGAGCAAAAGGTAACTATATTTTTACATATTGGTGAGAAAAAAAACAATTGTATCAAAAAATGAATGAAACCAAGCCAAACCAGAAATCATCTTGAAATATTTGTTGAAATTATTGTGAGAAATTTGTTTTTAAAAAGGGACTTTAAAGATAATAACTGAATTTAGACATAAAGGGATACAAAGACGGGGATGCATAAAATTCTTAGACATCTTAATGAGACATGATCTTTCTCTGACGACTGTTGAAATACTACATTGAAAAAATCTGGGATGAATATTTTAAAAGTACGTGTTCCTACTTTTTTTATTTTCTAAATGTTGCTTATTAAAACTGAATGAGATTTATAGTTATTATAAGAAAGAGAAGATTGCCTTTTATTACCTTTGTTATGGTTGTTTCCAGAAGCATTTAAAGAAAGTAGGAATGTATCATATTGCTGAAAATTTTGATTTTGTGGTTATTTTAGGACAAAACAACAATTGTTTCTTTGTCAAGAAAAGGAAAGTCTCTTTATATTACTCAAGTCTCTTTTTTTCAAGAAATATAAACATTGAAAATTAAAAAAAAAAAAGAAGAAAAAAAAATAACCTAATATGTTTCAGTAATCTAAAAAAAACTGCATAAACCCAGACTATCAAAAATTAAAGAAGGTAGAGTAGTGCAGGCAGAAAGTTCAGAAGTTGAATGTGAGTCAAAATTAACTGCAAAACCTCTTAATTTTATCAAAACTATGCCATGTTTTGTCTCTTGACAATCTGTTTCAAAGCATTTTGTGAGATTACTAGAAAACACTCTTGTAGGTATTTGTATGCAAAAGAACCCAGTTGATAGAGGAAAAAAAGAAGTACTTACTATATCCAGTACTTTTTTTGGTGGTTTTTATATCATAACTAGCATATACCAGAACAAACTATCAGCTAGAGAGCAGAGATGAAGCAGAATTAATGAGCAGGTGTGTCACCAAGGCAAGTCACCACAGCCAGAGCTTTGGCCCAAAGGTATAAATAAATTTACTTTTCAGTTAAAAAAGCCACCCAATAGGTCATTTTAATGCAAGGCCTAGGCAAACTGAGAATGCTACCATTTCTGAAGGCTGTATGGGCTTTGAACTATAAATGTGATTAAAACTGACAACCAACTTTCCCTTTTCCGCTGTGTGCTGAGATGACCTTACTGCAGCATGCCTGTATACTCATATATTTGCACTGTTCGCATTGCTTTGCAGAAATTGTTAGTGATAATTACTGTCTGTAATCTTTCATGTTAGAAATATAGCTAAAGATGCTGTGTTCCTCAGTTGTTAGTATTGTTTCTGTTTAACAGAAGGGATCCTGAGGAAAAAAAAAAAGTGATCTTTCTTTTTTATTTGTGCCATTTCCATTTGTTTCTGACAAAGTATGCCTTCGGTTATAGAAAATTTGTAATAAAAATAGCGGCAGTTATTCTAAAAAGACCGAAGGCTTGAAAAAGCATAAAAATTCCTAATTATAAGTCTTGATTTTTTAAAAATATCTGAAGCACCATTTATTTTTATTCTTGTATATACCAACAAAACCAAACCACAAAACAAATCATACAATCACCCTGCTTAGCAACAGTGAAGAGTGAAGTAATTCATGAAGACATAATGAGATAAAAGAGAAATCTCTCATGATTTACTTCTTAAGTAGTAACTACTTACATTTTTCATCTCTATAAATCCATCTTATAGCCATATGTGAAAGCATATTAATATTAAAGCACAGTTCTGTAAGAATGCATATGTGAAAGCTGAGTCCCCCAGTAGTTAAATTCAGTCTTTTGTACTTTTGCTTGGACTTGAAAATTTAAATGCACTTTTTTTTTCCCCAGCCGTTCTTCTGCAGTTATTTTTCAGCCAGACCCGTTGCAGAATGCTTGAATTTACACATACATTTGGACATACAAGCACTGCACTAACGATATTCAGCTGACCGGGCAAGGGCACAAACCTATTAGCAGTAAGAAAATTCTGGACATGAGAATCCCATAGTCTGTACTTATTCAGCCTCTGCCATTCTACCATTTAGACACAATGAACCTAGTATGGTCTTCATATATACTGTGGGAATAGAAACCCAGATTTGCATCTTCAAAATCTTGAAAACAATTCAGGGTTATATTCCTGAATTACAAGGATTTCAGGGTCCTATTCAACCATTCATCTGTAAGTCTCTTCTTTCATTAACACGTTAATATTTTCTCATATATTTCTGAATGCTTTCACCTTGAACAAAGTAAAATATTCTATATATTGCTCATCAGATTCTGTCTAGAAAGAATCAACAGCCCCACTGCAAACAACACGTGCTTCCAAAATAGCCGATGCATTTTTGCCCTCACAAAATTATTAGCTATTATTTTCAACACATTTATATGTTTTTTCAGTAGTGCTTTATATATTCTAAACTGAAACACAGCTGCTTTAAATCTTGCAAATACATCTCTTATTATCCCAGAGATCTATGTGTGCAACATGACATTATATGAAATAATTTATTCCTTAAAGATTGGTAAAAAGTCCTTGATAAAAAATATTAGATATTAATATTATTATTACTATTATTAATATTATTGTTATTACTATTATTACTATAAGCATAGGAAGCTTCATCTACAAGATATTATTTTTTATGTTTGGTAGTATCAAAAATTAATTTAACCACCACCAAAAGTGAACATCTGGGTATAGAAGAAATTTTCTCTAATGCATTACATCAAAAACTGGATAAAATTTATGCAGTGTAATTCCAACTTGCTTTAGCAACTTAACCTCTTAAGCTTCTTTGGCTATGTAGTAAGCTGAATAAAAGTGAGATTTTTGTTAACTCCAACTAAAAACAAGTATCCAGAAACATAAGTGTTCCTGTCATGGAGTAAGTAATGTGACATTCTTTTCAGAACTTTCACGTCATAAAGCTGCTAAAAAAATAGTCTTTTCAAAATGTTTTGGGCCAGATCCACAGCAAGTGTAAATCAGTATGAATTTGTTGATTTAACATATCCCTATCTGGTTCCATAATGAGACTCTGTGACAGGAATACATACTAGAGGGCACAAAGATAAATGAGGAATGAGTATGATGATGCAGAAAATACCTAATTCAGTGTTGGAGGTTGGACTAGATGACCCCACCAGTGGTCCCTCCCCATTCCATGATTCTAAGATTCTGTTGTAGTTTTTACAGATCTAATAAAGTAAAATATTTTCAACATAGATTCAACACAGCAATGTTTGGCTGCAATTTTTCCCCTTAAGGAATGACCTGATGTGAATGCTGTGTGCTGATGACCTATGAACCTTACTTGGTTGGTTATTTCCCTTTGGAAATGAAGATTGTTTCAAAATTTCAGTTTTCCTAATCACAATTTGTAAAACCAAAAAAATTAGCAAGGCATCTGCCTGTGCTTGAATGAATTTAAATTATCATTTAACCTATATCTCCGATAAAAAAAAATTAAGCAAAAGAAAGGCATACACATTTTAACGTTGAGGAAATATTATTATATATGCTTTATTTAGGGAGTGACTTTTAAAAAAAAATTCATGCATAAAATCTAGCTAAAATGGCATATGCATAGTTTAATTGAATATGAATCAGTAGGTCATGCTCCTTCTTACTTTAGTAGTCACTTCTCAAAGGCAGAGTACCAGAAAACCCCTGTTATTTTTGATTTAAAAACAATACAGACAACTTTTTTAGTATCTATCCCTTCTCCTTTGTGTTGAGGATATCCTTTTTTTTTTTTCTTCAATAGTTAAACTGTTCACAAGGTCTACTTTTTCTTTCCAGTTCTCCTCCCAGCTGTGGTTGCAGGGGAGAGTGAGTGGCTGTGGTGCTTTGTTGCTATCTGGGATTAAACCATGGCAGGAATAGTCCAGAGCATTGCTTTTTTTATAGTTGACAGACAAATAAAACAGAACAACAAAACCAAACCAAACCAAACAAAACAGGGAAAAGTTAGGTGATTTATTCTAACTGTGGAGCCTTAGATATGCGAATCACATATGCCTATACATGAAAAAACCAAACTTAACCCAATTGAAATTGAGGACTTGGCTTCAGTACCTAACTTTCTCCTATTTAAGGGTCAGGTTTTTTTGTCAAGACAAATAAAGTTGTCAGAGGGAGGTCATCACCTCTTATCTATCATATTTTTCTATCTGCCTAAATTTAGTTGAACCGGATCTCAGCTTTATGTTCTATCTCAGAAAGGGCAGAAGTAGTCAGGTCAGATCAGCACAGAGGAAATGGACGTGAAGACAGAATTCATTGTAAGTTGAGCTCTCATTTGAATGTATTGCTCCACTTTTAGAATGTGATTTTATCATCCAGAAAAAAAAACCCCTACCTTTTACTTCCACTGATGATGCGTTAAGCATATAAAGTCATAGAGTGAAAAAAGTGCTCTGATATCACTGTGTTTTAGATGCATACCATAAGATGTCACAGCTTCATCTGCAAATACATAGTTTGGTTTTACTGATGAGATAATAGTGGTGAAAGATATTTTTCATACTTAAGAAGTTTGAGATACTTTTAAATAATGAAGTATATAAAAATTTGCAGGAATTTTTATAAAGGAAAATTTCATAGAAGTTGCTTTTGCGGCTTCCAGACTCTCATATATGATCTCTTATGAGATATTTATATATATGCTAATTATTTAAAACAACAGAATTGACTGTATAAAATAAACATGCATTCGTGTGCACACCTGTCTGTTCAAAACAGTTCCTGTTTATCTTTGAAAACTGGATCCTTACAGCAGGAATTCTTCTCTACTAGATTGGAGCATTAACAAGCTGGAGATCTACATTTGAGTTACTTGTTACTATTTAGTTCAAATGAACAGAAACATGGCTGCTGGGGGAGTGATTCCTTTGCCCCTGCTCTGGTTCTGGAGTAAATCCCCAGAAGGAGCAACTTGGTTGGCTGCAAAGGAGACCTTATGAAGCAAGCACAGACAAGTTACTTCTTCGTGGTCTTGCGCAATCGTTCCAAAATAAAATAGTAGCGGAGAGACAAATCCCTCCCTAGCTCTTAAAATTATTTGATTTTTTTTTTTTTTTTGGTTAATTATATTAATTTTTTTGTCATTTTTCATATCTTTTTCTTGATCCAGGCAAGGCCAATATTAACTTGTACATTTTACAAGGATAAAGAAGGCCTGTAGCTCTGCTCTCAGTATGAATTTGTAAAAGTATAACCACCTTTTGACAATCTGTACTTAAGGTGGCACACATATACGCAAAGATGGTACTATAATGTCTCTTTAATAGTAATGATTGACAAAACTTGATATTTCTTAGAAGCTTTTTTTTTTTTCAGGTAAGGTCATCTAATCTTGTGACTGGAAGTGAAAAAATCACTTGTGTGGCCCCATCCTTACTTCATGCTAGTACAGGAAGAAAATTGTTCTAAATAATAGAAAGTAAAATTATAAGTGCTCTGTGTCCAGCAAGAACTTTGTGTCAATAGCTTCACCATCACTAATAAGAATGAAAAAAAAGGAGATGTATAATATAATGCAAAATATATTATATTCATAAAGGTCTTCACGTTGAACACAGTTTGTAAAAAATAACCAACCAAAACAGTAGTAGAGACTACTCATGTACCAGTATCTGTCTATTCTGTGTATCTCTGGTTTTTTTTTTAACAAAGAGGGAATTAATCATGACAGATGTTTTTTATGAAGAGTAGGCATAAGTTTTATTTTTGTCTTTTGATAACTTCCTTTTCTTTATGTTTTTGGGGTTTTTTTGGTAGCCTTTCACAGTCAAAGTTAAAGAATTTCCTTTGCTGAATAAAATGTAAGGCAGCTTCAATGTTCAGCCATAATGGAGACAAATGACAGCTTCATTCCCATCACAACTGGATGGAGGTAATTACTGATACTGTCACAGGCCTGGCACAGATCACTGCTTGTAGAATAGCCACATCCCTACTAAAAAATATGAATGTCAGGATGAAGGATTTTTTTCCTTTTGTAGCTGTCCAATATGATTAAAATATTTTGCATTCAAAGCCCCTTTTTACCTAATATTATTAACACCAAAAATAGTTAATAAGCCATTACTAAATTGGATGTCCCATTTGTGCATCCTCTAATGGGATCAAGAACTAATAGAAAACTCTGTGCTGAAACTGTGGTAATGTATAGTTCATTGTTGACTCTCGATTTTAGATTTCATTACATGCCAACCATTTTAAAAACACTATTAATTGTAAGTAAACTTAAAAAAAACTGTTTTGACTCATTTAGTATTATAAATTTTCTTCTTTTCTAATTTTTGCTTTTTAAATGTAAATAAAATGTAATCATAAGGCAGAACAAAAGCTGGCAGCAGGCAATCAGGAGTCTGAAAGATAACATACAGATGACTGTTCACAAGTCTAAAAATATCACATCTCTTCTTCACTATTAGAAGCATGATATTCAGAAAGGAAGCAAGTAGGAAACAAGACTGCTTTTTATTTAGCCTCTATTCTCCATTTATGAGTGCACTAATATGTACTTCAGAATCAAAACTCATGAAGCTCTTAAGGCTACTAACTGCTTTTTGTTCAGATTAATTGAAAGAAACAATAGATGACCCTCAAACCAAAAGGAAAAAATACAACTTCTAAAACCAAATAGGTAAATCAATTAACTAATTAAATATGTGCAGACTATTAATTTCTTTCCTCTTGAACAGCGTTGAATAACAATGTATGAGTGGATTTGTACATTTTGTGACTGAAAGTGGTGCTGAGAAATAGAATAAGACAGTCTGAACACAGCTGGGGAAAGGACAACACACATTGTCCTGAAAGAAACCCAGAGAGGAAATTTTAGGTCAGCTTCTTCCTGAGAATGCCTTGAGGATGTGAGAAAAGAACTAGTTTCCCCTAGTTTCTTTTCTCAGAGAAACAGCATGTTATTTATTTTTAGTGTATGAATGACTGTGTTAAATTAAGTACATAAACCCACCATTGAATTTTCCTAATAGCAAATGGCCAAAAATTATCCAAGTTCCAGCTATTTTAAAGTAGGAAGCTTTCTTATTCTCAGGCAATTTTTATATTGGTAATTATTTTATAAAGCTGATGTACAGGAAGGCATTGAGTTTGATTTAATAACATACCTAAATGCCTACCAGTTCAGCTTTGAAAATTTCTGGTTTTGCACTCTAGAAAAATATGTTTTAAAATTATTATACAATTTTTAAGTGAAATTAGATCCATCAGCAATATATTCACAAGAAACCTGTGCACAGTAGGAAGGAACCAGAAGGTAAGGACCAATAATGTTGAAATCCTGGGATTTTTTTTGTTTGTTTGGTTGGGTTTTTTTCCACTTTTCATTTCATGAAGATACTGACTCAAAGATAGCTGTTTCCTAGTGTTTAGGGTACAGTGTGGAATTCTCTTCGAAGACTAGGCTCCCAGAGACATCCTCCAAAGAATTTAGGAAGTTACTTGGTGTGAAAGCTGATCAATTTTCTGTACTTGAGGGCCTGTTCTTTCCTTTGAACATTTGCTTATGGCAGAGATAATACAACAGGATTACTATGTAGTCCCTTTTATAGTCAGTCTATTTTTGAGGCTGTGGGAAGATGCCATGATCCATAAAGTGGAAAAAACCTAACAGCAAAGGTGTCAAAAGCATGCAGATACTATCCTTACATACTCAGAATCACAAAACGAGTAAAGTGGGAAGGGACCAGTGGGTCATCTGGTCCACCAGGGCTGAGTAGAGGTGCAGGACCTCCCCTGACCTGCTGGCAACACTTTTCCTAATGCTCCCCAGGATACTGTTAAGATCCAATTACTGAAAAATGTCTCTACCGAAATTAAGGTGTAAATGAGACCATGTGCCAGAGTCAATAGTATAGATTTTATTTAACAGTAAATATGTGGTTGAGAGAGGTAGAAAGAAATAGGGAAAGGGCAGAGGAGGGGGAAGGGGAAGAGTGAGAGAGAGACAGACTAAGTAGAAAAATACCACCTCCTGTGGATCCAGCCATGTTCCCTTGGATCTTTCTTCTCCCTGGGTTTCTTGGGGGTTGGGGTCCTGAGGTAATTCAAAACTTTTCACTATACATTTCATCAAACAAAGGAATCAATGCTTATTGGCTACACAGTTCTTTTATTCTATTGGTTAAATGATTCCCTCACTTCCCATGCTAATCATTCCCACACTCAGTCCTTTTCTTGAGTCAGTGGGCTATGACCTCCCCTGCCAAACCCAGCCCAACCTTCAGCACAGTTGCTGAGCTGGCCCTCCCTGTGGACTCTTTGCAGTGATATGTTCTTCTCTCCCAGCCCTGTTTACCTCCCCTCTAGGCCTGAGATAATTGGACAATACTAGTATCTTTATCTTGTCTCAAATTCCCTTCAGGTGGCTTAACTTACAGTCCAAATTCCAGGAATTCACAGAGGTGTATTTGAGAGGGCCAGGGGTGATTTGGGTTAGGGTCCTGTGTATAGAGTTGGCCTCCAGAATGAGGTGCCCCCTGACCTTTCCAGAGATTGAGGTGAGGCTGCCTGGCCAGGAGTTCCCTGGGTTCAGTCCTCAGGCATCTCTCCCGATCACCACGACCTTTCAAGGATGATCAAGAGAGGCCTTGCTGTAGTGTCTACCAGGTCTCTCAGTGCTCGTGGATGCATCCCATGAGGGCCTATGGACTTGTTAATATCATTTGCAATGTGTTCTCTAACCCAAACCTCCTTGAACAAGGGAAAGTCTTCCTTCCAACATTGCTTTACACTGGTGGCCTGGGTCAGAGATTCCTGAAGGTTGATCTTATCAAAATTTTTATCTTTCTATTTTGTGAGTATAAGAATATTTAGTTTTAACTTTTAATAGCGTTTCACTTTCAAATTTTAAGATTCCCTTTTAAAACATACCAAATGTCTGTCTTTCTGCTTATGTGAAAATTGGAACAAAAAAAATTGTAAGTCTCAGCAGAGGTAGGATTTTTAATATTTTCTTAATACATCAGTACACTCAGGTACTGAATTCATTTATTCCCCACCTACCTAAATCACTGTAAATAGAATAGTGGTAATAATAAAAGCGACCTTCAGCAGGAATAATGCAGGCTTAAATGACAAATGAGTACCACTTCTTTGAAGTTATAGGTCATTTGTTCAAATACATCCTTGGTTAGGAAATTGTCCAGGTTGTTGGATGGGTTATGCAAAACAAGCGCCCCACTTTATGATGGAGAAGTGTGCATGATAAAAAAGTACCATAAAGAGTAATGTGTAGTTACAGCACAAAAACAACTTTCCACAGGATGAAAGCACAAATTGACTTCTCGCCTCCTGCAGTGTTTCCTCAGATCATATTTTAAACGCGTTGGAAGAAAGGCTGAAACTAGAACAGTCTCTGCTTTGTGTAACCTTTGTTAATGAATTTGATTATCAAGATTGTCAGTCAGCTCTTTCCATCAGATAAAATTGTGCCACACTAATAATTGGAGAAAACTAGAAATTAAAATAAACATTCTATTTAATAATCAGAGAAATAAATGAAAGCATGGAGACTTTTCCGTTATTTTCTGTCATAATTCCTGTAGATCATAACATTGTAGTTTTGCAAGCCTCAATATTCTTCCAAATATCTGTGATTATTCCTCCTTTTTCATTTTCCTTGCAGACTTTCCCTCAGCATAATACCTCACTTTGACATCCCTGAGCACTAGTCAGACAGAAAAGCAGCATGTCCTAGGCTGATACATAGATATGTTTGGTCTGATTAAATACTCATAGCATGATTAACCACAGCACTTATCATAGAAGCTTTTTGCATTCATTTTCTTTTCTCTCTACCTAGATACTAATCTTTAGCAAACTTATTGGGAATTCCTCTCTTTGAAATATCTTCTTTCTTCAGCGTAACTGAAATAAGATAATGGGTTCAAGAGTTATCTAGAGGGAATTGGAAGTAATTTTCCTTGTAAAATGAGGCAAAAAAATACAAAGGGGGAAACATAATTATTTCGTTTATATCCCAGTTTTGGCAGCAGATTTTTCCTGATGGTGGAGTTGGAGCTGATGGAGAGAGTTTCTGGTTTAGAATTAAGGAAAGGACAGGCAAAGGAGATGTTATAGTGGGTGTCTGCTATAGGCCACCCACCCAGGTAGAAGAAATGAATAAGACAGATAGGGGCAGTCTTACATTTGAAAGCCTTGATCTTCTCTGGGGGCTTCAATCACCTTGATATCTGTGGAGGGTATACAGCAAGGCAGAAACAATCTAGAATGCGTAGTGGTGATAAATTCCTCCTACAAGTGACAGAGGAACAAACAAGGACAAGTGCATTTCTGGATCTCATAACCACCAATGGGGGTATTGAGGGGATCTACGGAAATGTGGAGATCGAATGCAGCCTTGTCTGTAGGGCTCATAACATGAAGGAGCTCAGGATCCTGAGGTCAGGGAGGAGAGTGAAAATTAAGTCCCACAAACCTGGACAATGGGAGAACAGATTTTAGCCTCTTCAAAGACCTGTTCAGCAGAGTCCCATGAGATAAGTTCCTAGAGGGGAGAGACCCAAGAAAGTTGGTTAACATTCAAGTATCACTTCATACAAGCTCAGCAGACCTCAATCCCAAATTAATAATTAGTCAGGTAAAAATCATAGGAGGCCTGTGTGGATGAACAAAGGCCTCCTGGACAAACTCAGACATAAAAAGGGAACAGACAGTGCGTGAAAACAAAGTTAGGTAACTTGTGAGGAATACAGAAACATTGTCTAAGCATCCAGGGATAAAGCTATGAAAGCTAAAGCCCAGATAGAATTTGATCTGGCCCTGGATATCAAATGAAGTGGCATCTACAAATGCAGAGGCAATAAAAGAAAAATGTGGGGTCAATGCTCCATGATTTGGTTACAGTGTGAGTTACAGAAAGCCTTTTTTTGTCCCTCACATATGTGAGGTCTTTTACTTACAGGACCTCACATATGTCAGAAGGCTGAGAGTGCTGGGATTGCAGCCTAGAGAAGAAAATGTTTGCAGGGCTTTTTACTCATGTACATGAATATCTGAAGGGAGGCTGCAAAGAGGATGGAGCCAGGCCCTCTCAGTAGTGCCCAATGACAGGTCCAGAGGAATGGGCACACACTGAAATCCAAGAAGTTCCCTCTGAAGATCAGGAAACAATTTTTTTTTTTTTTTTCCTTTGAGGGTGACTGAGCCCTGGAATAGGTTGCCAAGGGAGGTTGCAGAGCCTCCATTCTTAGAGATATTCAATACCTGTCTAAACCATGTGCTTGACAACTGGCACCTAGTGGCCTTATTTCTGCAGTGTGGTTGGACAAGACGACCTTCAGAAGTCACTTCCAACTTCAGCTCTTCTGTGATTCTTGATTTTAAAGACAGGTATTAATCCAGAAAAAAAGCAATTGTACCTTGAGATAAGAAAGCTTCAAAAGTTTAGGACAACTTGTTTGTCTGAGAGATTGTTTCCACTCCAATCTGCAATAACATTATCTAGAATCATTAGAAATTTTAAAAGAAAATATCAAGTCCTCTTAGATGTTGGCACACTTCACGGAAAAGTCAGGAACATAACAGGGGCACCTCTACAGCCTTCCCACACTGTGAAAACTGTGACAACCTACAGGCTGTTAACACTTGAAAGATTCAAGATGCTAGCATTATGTAGAAATTCATAAACCAGAGTTCAGTGGTATTCCAAATATCTTTAAATATAACTTCAAAATTCTCTGATAAAGAGCAGAGTTTTAAAAGTACTGTTACCTCTTCAAGAAACAAGACCATTTAAATAGTCTTTGAGATAATTTAATAGTGGATTACATTTAAAAATCATGTGCACTTCTGATTGTTCTACTGAGATTTTTTTCTCTTATTCTCATAATTTTCATTGTCTAAAGGCAATGGTAAAGGAAGGTGCAACATGTAACATAGATAAAGAAAATAATATTAAAGATGTCATAATAATTTGCCAAATATTTTAATTCTATGACTATTCTAATTTTTTGCTTGAGATATGCCATCTCCCCATTCTTTCTGGAACTATATTGTATTTTTGCCTTGATATGTTGCTAACTACCCATAGAAATACTTTTGAGCCTTGTAATGTGTAAAATCATATACAACTATTACAATGAGATGGTTTGAAAAAAAAAAAAAATCAGAAATAGACTGCAAGAAAATGAGCTGAAAAAATTTAACACATTTATATATTTTAATGTGGTCTGCATTCCACAATAGGTTGCTTACCTTGAGCTCTAATTTGCAGTTTAGTCAATTAGAGACCCCCTCCTGGTGTTTTTTATTTGTTTTTATCCTAGATTAAGAAATTTCTTTATAAAATTGATATGAATAAAGCAACAACACATAAGAATGCCAATGCATACAAAAAAAATTAACTTTTGAGAAAATCAGTATTAATCAGGCTATAAAGATTGATGTATGTTCTTATACAGGAAATAGAAATCAAAGAAATTAATTTTCCATATTTTATGGATATGTAAATATCCATAAAATCTATTCCATCTAAAAAAATGTAAATAAATTTAAGGTCAAGGTGCAGTGGCTAAGTTCAATTTTTCATAATTTTAGAGATGTATAGATGATGTAGACATCTATGTAACCCCAACAGCATCTATTGTAACTGAATGCACTTCTGGGGTATGATTCACTTATTTTTTAAATGGACATTTACTGCTTGGCTTCTCCCAAAGTACTTATATATCTCTTTTAAACTGAAAAGAAGTTTAAAGTGAGTATCAGATGCATGTGTTTTTATTATGCACACATAATCAAGTGAGATTTATCCACTAAAACCATTTTAATTCTGTTACTTAGTACAAAGTTTTGATTTCAAGCCCTAGCAGTGTTGTAGAAATGACCTTCAATAGGCCTCCAGTCAAGGACTCTCTAAAAATAAAAAGGTCAGTTATTCAGAGACTGTCCTCTTAAACCTGTAGAGCAGATGAGTGAAAATTGCTAAATGCAAGAGAAAGTCTCATCTCTTGCTTGAGAGGACCTTTCAACCGCCGAGTGGAATCAAAGGTACATTTTAAACAGTTCTAACTACTTGCTCAAGCAGAACTATGCAGTGCATAGATACTGCAATCCCTTATTTTCTTCTCCTCTCTACCTGAATTTTGTAATAACTAACTAAAATAGTATTTATTTTCACCTGGTTCTTTTGGTCTCCATGATTCTTCTTTCCTGTCCTTGATTATACAGCATCACCAAGAAATAGACCTAAATCCTTCCCCTCATCTCCCCACATCCTCAAATATCCATGTACTTGTTTGAAAACAAACCAGTGGGAGAATGCAAGTCAGAATTATAACTTAATAGGAAAATTAAAAATAATGAAATAATACAAGGAAAAACAGTGACAGAGTCAGATACAACCTGACACCCTTTTAGTCAAGGTGGTGGTAGCAGTCCAATTGAAGTAGTTTGGTCGGAGCAGTGATCCTGTGGAAGGTCTGGTCTCCACCTGAAGGTCCAATGGTGACTCTTGTCCTCTGGGAATCCAGTAGACAAAGTCTCTCTTGTGTAGTTCAAAAGCCCAGGTTATATCCAAGTGGGAATGCTTGGCTCCTCCCCCCTGGGTGGATCATCTCACAATAGGATCAGATAATTCCATGAGTCATGCAGTGTGTTCTTGATAGCCCATTAACTGTTATCAGGGGTGAGTCATAGCAGGAGGTAACAACCACTGCCCCACCTGCTTTAACAGCTGCTGGAGGTGGTAATAGAATACATCTATATTGCAACCTAGGACAATCCAATGTCCATGCAATATAATAGAAGGCTTTCCTTTTTCTGGAAGCTGTTACTGGTCATTGTATTTTGTCAATATTTAATGACTTGCCTTATAAATCTAGGGTAAGTTTAGAAAAACACAAAAATTAAAAAGTATTGGAGAGGAGGCAATCCAATCTGCTGGGGAAGTTAGTTGCTAAGGGAGTAAATTAACTAATCTACTTGCAGGTATCCATATTCTCTGAAAATTTGAAAATCCAGTTATTTTCCCGCAGCTTATGTGCCAAACCTCCCATAACCTCTGTGCCAAACAGTCTGGATCTGGTCATAGTCTTAGCTGACCTCTGAGGTATGGGTTTAGTAAGACAAAGAGAACTGAAGACATTCAAGTTTCCTTTCTAACTTCTCTTTATTGCATGAACAATTTCAGGCACAGGGGTCAGTATTAGTCATATCATTGTGATTGTGACTTTGAATTGGCTATGGCCTGATAAATAGCCAAAGGTGCTTGTCCATTGATTCTTGTGGTCAAAATACAACCAAAAGATAGTAATGGCTGTGAGCAGAATTCAGACATTTGTAAAAATAATTCAATTTCTTGTAATACTCACTTCACCCTGAAGATTTTATTATTTAAATAAACCTTGTCAAGCGTGTCATTTCATTATTATAATTCTTAATTACAAGTGAAATGTCTATTTAAAGCTCTTGTGACTCCTTGTATTTATCATCAAAAAACTATCTCCAGTAATATGTAAATTACACTGCAAACTCCCAATTGGCACGACTTACATGAATTTAGGAATGCAGCAATTTATCTAAAGAATGGGGCCATTTAACAGATTCATTATGTGGTAAAAAGCCCCATAATTGTGGGTTCTGTTATACTTCCTGGAAATGCACTTATGGCTCAAAGACTGGAGGTCAGATGGTAAGAAAAAGTTGTCCTGACAAATTGATTTTTTGTTAGATTTATGTCTGAGCAATGGCCTCACTCAGCACAGGGATTTTTCAATTGCCACAATTGCAATTCTAAATTTTTGAGTAAGGCCTATATGTACATTCATATAAAAAGTCTTCAGTCAGTGCCTCTTCCCACTGATTTAAGCAACCTTTATAAAAGTAATAACTGGCTAGATAACTGGCTAGAGCAAATGAAAACAACAAAATTTTGAATAATACATTTAATTAGAATTTTAATAAATGCCACAACCTATTCATAATCCACAATAGCTCTCAATATGTGTATGGTATTTTATTCAAATATTTAGCCTTGTATTGATAAGCTACGCAGTTAGTTTATTTTACTATACTCAATATGACCTTATGAAGCATTGTATATGGTTAAAAGATTAATTTTCATGCTAGCCAACCACAGTATGCTAAGAGCAGCCAAAGTTTTACAGAAAGAACTTGCCTTCAGGAGAAAAATCAAACAAATAAAGAATACTCCTAGTTCTCCATTCAGAACATTATTTCTTTGTTTATTTCTGAGTTTCTTGTCTCTTATCTTTGATTTTGAGTATACTTATGAGCTTAGGAATCATAATTTTCTCTGGCCTTTTTATTAGGTATGAGAAAAAATAGGTTAAACCACTTCTGGTTTTGATCTATCCTCTTTGATCAAATGTTGCTTGCTCAGCAGAATTTAAGTCTCCCTTTCTCCAGCCCCCAAGCCTTTGATTTTATAGATAACCTTCTAAATAATAATAAATGAAAACACTGCTGTATTGTTTTTTTTTCCCTTGAAAAGCAGTAATAGTGATTGGAAAGGTAAAAAGCTAATTTTTAGAAAAATCAAAATTTCACAGAAGCAATTTTAGAATTCTGAGAAAACTGACTTTTTTCTGTACGTATCAGTTACTATTGACTTGAAGACTTTGAAGACGTTGCTTGATAAGGTAGGACAGGCAACAGTTTTGAAAATTGAATTCCGTGAATATACACACTACTTAATTTTTAGATTTATCTATCTTCTAGTTTTGACTCATTCTAGTTTGTTCTGAACAGGACATTGCCCAGTTTGTATGGTTCTTGGGATACTCTGTTGTGGGAACAGTTCCAAGAAGGCAGTGCATCCATCTTCTCTTCACAGTCCTCCAACAATATTTCATCAAAATTTGCACTCTCCTGCCCTCACAACATGTTCAAGACACACCCTAAATGTCATAAAAACATCACTCAGTTGGGCTGTGGCAATTTCACATTACTTAAATATCCCTAAAAGAACTCATAAAAGTAGTAATTAAGACACAGAAAGTCAAAGGATCAGTATGGGACTCAGGAAAAAATGCTGTGGTGAAAATAGTCCACTCTAGGAGATGTATTCATGTGAACAATTTGGACATCTTTCAGTGTTCACAATTTAATAAACAGATCAGGAACTCTCTGAACCTGAATTGTTTATCAAACCTGTAGCATATAAAACAGATTCTGGACCCAAGCTGAATGTTTTAATACATTTGGTGATCATTTTACTGTAAAGGTTAGATTAATCCTTACCATATACCAGCATGATTTATCAGAATAGGAATGACTGTGTGGACAAGGTTTTGATTCCCTTTATTGCACATTCCTAATTACTTCTTTGAGCTACTTCCCACTCTGTAAATAAAATAAAAAATAATTAAAAAAAAAGATCAAACAAAACAAACAAGTGGAAAGATGACCTAAATCATATCAGGGAACTACTGATAACTACTACCAAAGCTGTGCCACAGCCATGTTTAATTTACTATTACAACTGCAAAGTGGGTTCTTGTTTTTGAGAGGAGAAATAGTTTAGATCATTACTTTAGGAGCTCATCAGTCATTGGGGTCAGAGATGTAATTCTTAATTGCAATCTGGAAAGTAATAAGATATAAATAAATTATGCTGCATCTTATAAAATCTTACATTACCAGTTAACCTAATGAAGTACAGCTTTCCCCAAGCAATGCTTTTATTTAACTTTATTATCAAAATACAAGAGCTGAAAACCAACCGCCCCATTTCTCTTTATTGACCTAAAAACTAGGATGGAATACACACATACCTAACAAGGATGAATGTACATACAAATTTGTTTACCATTTATTTGTTTTCTAATTTGTTACTGTGGCAAAATATTTTCACCAAGAAAATAACAATTATTTCAGACATTCAAAAATAGTGTAATAAAATTTATATGTAAAATTCATGGAAAATGGAGATTACAAGTAATTTTTTTTTTTTTTTTTTACTCTGTAGATGAGATTCACCTTGCTTGCTTGATATCCTGAATGTCTTGATAGCTACTTTGAGACAGTCAGCCTGGGTCCTATTGTCATTTAATAGATACAGGCACTTTCTGGCCCAGTTCATCTGACCCACTGGAGTCCATACCCTTGCCCACATATTTTTGATATATGTATGAGGAGTTAAGGTTCATGGTGGCTCTTACACTGAGGACTTAAAAAGACATTTATCCAGGTTATGCATGTATGTATAAAAAGTTCTTCCAATTTAGACAAACCCTCAGTACTTTTTTGTACCTGAATTGATTTTTCCTGCTTAGAAATAGGACTCTATGGTTCTATATCCTAGTTATATAACCCCCAGGTCCTGGAATACAATTATTTTGGTGCTTCATTTTGTTTATGTGCTCATTCAAATCTACTCATACTATCTCTAGCTAAGATCTGCAATGCACTGGATGGATCTCAGAGGATGTTAACTCTAAAGAATCTCCAGAAACTGTTGGAAGAAAGTGCAACAAGGAAATACACAGATTGTATTATTTAATGTTATGTACTACTTTTGACTGATTACAAATCAAATGTCTAAGTAGAATACATCTTTGCTTCTTAGTCCTTTGATAACACATATTTCTGGAACAGTAAAACACAGATTTGGTAATTTCTGACAATGGAATGGGTGTGAGATATTGCACTATTCCAGGAAGCAGCCTGAACCTGGAAGGGAGCGTGGAATAGGGAAAAAAGAAGTTCTGTACTGAGAAATTAATTACAGCTATAAAGATTCCAGGTCAATAGATTGTCTGCTGAAGAATTAGCATTATGACATCTTCATCAGCAAGTCTGGCAATTCAAACATGCCTTCAAGCACTGATTGCAGCACAAAGACACTGCACCCTGAGGGGCCTGTATGCTCACCCACACCTGAAAAGGGCCCATAGATCAGTCCATCTGGTGACAATCTCTAGTCAGTAATGTACAGCACCATGTTATACTTTGACTCCATATGCAAAATTTTCATTTTCAGCACCTTCAGTCCTGCTATTTCAGTACTTTGATTATGATAGTTATTTTCTTACACTTTTCTAGTCTCTAGATATTTCTAGCCCAATAATTGTAGAGAATGCATTCCTAAAAGTCTTTCTATAGGGTCCCCTAAGGGTGCAGTAAAAGCCTATATATATACACATAAATAAATTTCACACATAAATACATTTGAGCTCACATGTAATGGCTGACCTCATCTCTGTACTCCCCTGCCCTGGTCACTGGCTTTCACTTTAGCACCCCAAGGCAGAACACAACATGATTGGGCAGAAGTCCTAATGCTGGGACACCTGCTCCTGTACACATTCTCTGATTGTTCAGAAAAGATTACATTGATGTTACACGTTGGCTGGCTAGTAGGAAAGAGATAATATACTGAGTATTAAGGAAAAAGAAAATGAACACTAATGGATGTGGGTGAGACAAACAGGCAAGAATCATTGCTGGCTTACACACTCCTGGCTGACGCTGCTCACCTGCTGATTGGTGGGTAGAGTACAAAGGTGGTTATTGCTGCCTTCATCTCCCCATGCCTCTTAGACAGACACAAGCTGCGTGGAATGGACCTCTGGTGGAGCCTATATCTATTCAATCTGTTTCAAATAAAAATAAATCCTTGAAGCTTACAGATAAAATTCACTCAGTCTGGAAGAAGCAAAGTTCAAAAATTCAGTGTGAGTAGCTCTCCCGGTCTCTAGGGGACACAGACTTTAAAAAAAAAATAATAATACAAAGAGAAAGAGAAAGAAACCAAGAAAAAGTAATTGAACCGGAGACAGTAAGAGCAGAGAGAATGAAGATGAGGTCCTTGAAGATATTAACTACTTCAAGCTTAGAAAAGATAAAAGGAAAGGTTGACTTAAAGCAGACTCACTGCAGAAACTAAGTGATACTATAAATATGAACAGGAATGAGGTACTATGAGCTCACTGACATATATAAGGTGTAACTTAGACAGTGGGGAGTTAGCTCCTTCATGTATATTACATCAGGTTAGGAAAAAACAAAACAAAAATTAAACCAAAACATAATAAAAAACCCAAAGCAAACAATCAAAAAAAACCCCAAAAAAACAAAAAAACCCCACTAACCAAAAAAACCAGACACCCCCCTCAACCACATAAAAAGAAGATCCCCCAAAACAAAAAATACACTCAAAATCCTCACTAGCTCTGAGGGGGGAAAAAATGGTATGTAATTGACCAAGAAATCATTATCTATAAACAATCACTTGTTGATTAAATAAAACCCTTGATTAAAAGTTTCATAGGATGAAAAGGCTCTCTTCCAATGGATCTTAAGAAATATATAACTGTGGAGGTTTTGTCCGTGGGTGCCCCACCACCCAGGAGTTCGTAGAAGGGTGAGACTGCGGGAGAGGGCGGGGCTCCGAGGGAGCTCAAATGCTGTCAGTGGGTCACAGAAGAAAGCAGGAGATACAGTCCAATTTGTCCGTGCTCCAAGGAGGGTTTATTGAGGAAAGGTGAGGGGAGTTGGAGGGGGCTTGGAGGCAGCAACAAAATGGCCCTGAGCACTTTAATACAACATCGTTTATAGTAGGAGGGGAAAGGGAAGGAGGAGGCTAGGGGAGCTAATGGGACAAGGGGGATTTTTGAACGACAACTCATATAACCAAAGAAATAACAACACCATATAAAGAACGCCAACCAAATATTTGCTTTAACCAGAACAAAGGAGAACATTCTAGAACTAAAACCATATTTGTAACCGGGGGAGGGGGAGAGGAGTAGCTGTAAAACCCTGTCAGGCTTGGTGCCTTCCAACTGGCCTGGAGAGCAGGGGGTCCTGGGAGCATACCATGCCCAGGAACCATCCCCATCTCTCTCCCATGGGGTTGGGGCACTCAGATGTGCCATGGCCACCGCAACATATAACTTCTACTTTGAAAATAATTAATATATTAATACTGATGGCATGTTTCTTTTGGGTTCTCACTGACAAGTTCCAGATTGAGGTTTTTAAGGAGAATGAGTAACCAATCACCAAAAGTCTTCCCCAGGGCTCAATCCTATGGCTGTTTCTGTTCAATAGATTTATCAATTACATGGATGCAGGGGTTGAATACACCATTAGAAAGTTTTCTGACAGTACCAAACTGGGAGGTTATGTTTACTTGTGGAAACTGACAGCTAGCCTGCCTTTGCTCACAGACATCGACCGTGTTGCAAGCAGCTTCGTACCTGTGAGAGACAGAAGCAAGAACAGATAAACAATGACTAGAAAAACAACTTGGTGTGCAACACCTGCAAAAGGGAGTCTGCTGTTCACAAAACATGTGTGCTGAGGATAGCTGGCCAATGGTGCTGTACAATAACAGGTTAGAACCAATAGCTTTATGGGATGAATGTTAGAAAATAGTATAAAAGAGACTTTGTAGTAATAAACTAGACTTCTGCCTTTCTCTTCTACTTGGTCTGGAGTAATGTCTTTATGTGTCGTGCAGTCTCGAACAGCGACATTGACTCACTTGAGGGATGATAGACCTAATCAAGGGATCTAGATAAATTAACTCATTGAGCAATTTGTTTACAGTATAATTATTTGCAATTATTTATTTGGAGATAAAAATATTTCTCACTTGTCTATTTCATTCTCTAAAGGTGTTTCTTTTAGAATTTCTGACATGTTATCCTCATCTACTTCTTTATAGAGCTCCCCTTTTTTCTTTATGTTCATCTATTTTTGAATAGAGGGTTCAGCATAGGTTTTGCCATTGACTTGTAATAAACGATTGAACCTCCATTTTGGATCCAAATATCGGTCCTATTATTTGCTGATCTAAAAAAAAACGCAATTAACCGATACAATCAGCAAAAAGCTGTTTTTAAGTAATAATATGAGTGGGAAAAAGAAATTGGGGTATATTTTTAAATCCTCATGGAACTACTCCTCAGAAAAGCAACTTTTGAAATGTCCATCAAAGGAGTCTAGCAGAATAAAAATAGTACTTTCTGTTCTTTTTATTAAATTATTTTTTCATTTTTAATTATTTTTATCATTGACACAAAAGCTTTGGTGATCTTGAAGTACATCAAATTACAGTTTGGAAGCACAACTTGAATTACTGGAGAAAAAGGAATTATATCTTAAAGGAGTTTCCAGGGTCATCGAGAGCAGATTATAACCTAGTATTCACTTTTAGAGATTAAGAAAACATATTTTAAAAAGCAAGTCTTTAGTTTTCATACTTTTTCCTTTCACAGTAAAATTTTCTAGGGTTCTCAATGTTCTGTTAATGGGAATCCTTTCTAAATTTTAAGCCTATATTTATTTACAGGTGTTTTATACCTGTTTATTTTTTGTTTTCTGCATTGTACTTGAGCTTAATGATTAATTTTGCTTTTCTGGATTGTTGTAGTTTTGTTCATATTAAGCTGTCTTTATTAGTATCTGCAGCTGCCCCTTATACTTGTTCAAAAATGTTAATTTTTAAAGAAAAATAATCAAACCAAAGTACATCTAAGTTTCTCTTAGGGCTTTGTAGACTGAATTTTATACTTTTACTATAAGCAGTTTCAGCAACACATGCTAGGATTATTTTTAAATTTTACTTATATCCTTCCTGTACCTGATTAGATATGCATGAAGCTTTGTCTTCCTCTGTTTCTTCTGATGAGTGAGATTCTAGATCATAGAGGATTTCCTTGTTGCTATTCTCTAGTTGCATAATATTATACTGTCATTATATTATTGCTGTCATTATATTATTATTGTTCCTGTTAATAAAATCCTCATCCATAAGCATAATTTTTGTTCAAAAGAAGTTACACGTTTTGGTAGATTGTTGGGATGGCATAATCAGTACAAACCAAGTACTTTTTTGCCATTCAGATCATAGAGTGATGCACCACAGCAAATCATAGACTTTCTTTCTATAGTGAGTATATTTCATCATGTTTAGCTTTGTACCAAGAAGTGATACAATTTCAAAGCTATATTAGGCTGAGTATAAATGTTTGAATGGTATAATTACACAATATGACTGAGCACAGAGCATCCTATCTATACAAGTAAAAACTGTCAGTCTTAAGTAAGTATTGTATATAACCCAGCTCATGGAACAGATTTTGTACTTCACATAAGACATTGCTTTTGACAGCAGGACGAGGTTGTTGTGATACAAGCTGCAGTTTTCCCACCCCTTTTCTTCCTTATACTGTCCTGCTTTCCCCACCTCTGGTCCTGGCCGCTCCCTCGGGTTTACCCTATTGGTTCCTGTGCCCTAACTCTGCCCCTGTGCCCTGAGATCACTGGGCCATGTGCTCACCCCCCCGCCCCCCCCCCCCCCCCCATTGAAAACCCTAGCCCCTTCACTGTGATGTGTCTTTGCATCTGAGGTGTCTTTGCCTGTGGGAGGTCTTTTGGCCTCTGGTGACCATGTGAAAAAACATGTTCTGTGGTCACCATGCAGAGACCCTTCTTGTCCGCTTTTCCGCCACTGCTTTGCGAAGAGCAGACAGAACCAGAGCTAGCCTTTGGCCCCCTGGGTGGTGTAAGTGCAGTGATCAGCCTTCAGAGGGAAGGTTTGGGGCACTGAGGCGCTGACCGAGGCTGGGCAGAGATGCTCTCCTGTGAGGCTTGCGGCTGCCATCCCACCACAGAAAGCAACCCAAAGAACCGCAACAAGAGGTGTCTGTTTATAGCCTTAGACATTAGCCAATGGCACATTTAGTATCCAAATGTCCTTTGAACATGCTTTTCTTTCTACTATATACAAATGACAACTAACAGTAGAATGCGTGTTTTCATCATAATGTTTTTACGTTTTTCCAGTACAATGGAATTCTGTAACACACCTCCTAACTAATAGTTAAAAATGATTAACATGGATAAAAAAAAAGGGGGGGGATAATCAGTTATTCTTTTGAAAAACAGCTTTGCAGTGAAGGTCTTGCAGTAACGAAGCTAAGGTTAGAGGATTCAAGTGAAGCTTCTAGTTTCATTATTGTTTTCCTTGCCAAACCATGTATATATTCATACTCATATGCAGAATTTCCCTTATCATCATCTTCTAACTCAGTCCTATCACAGAATGCATTTGGAGAGGAATCATTCCATCGAAAATAATGTCATTTTCTTTTTCCTTTTGATTCTTAAGGGAATCTAAACACCAGATTAAAAACATTCTTTCCAAGATTATGAAAGTTAAATGACATGAGATTTTCTTTTTTGTCACTATAAACTATGCTGTTAAAAGTGAATGTAGGTATCTCCAGAATTCAACTTAAACTTGAAGTTAAAATAGACTTCGGAGATACTTTACATCATGATAAAATTGATGAGAAGAAATTTGTCATTTTGCAATGTCTTGGGGTGATGTTATGACAATCCTGTATTCCCTATGGTTTGCTTGTATGCCCAGGAATGTGGTCCTGTGGCTCTAACTGTGTTCAGCAGGTGGCAGAAGCTCTGCCAGCACGGGTTTTTTTGGAACTCTACCCCAGGCTTCTCCGCCGTGGAGTGAGGGGGAGGAAGGGACATTCCTTGGCATTCAAGCGCATTATAAGGAAAGACTAGATTCTACTGAGGTTTTGTGCATACATATAAAGATTAAACATAGCCATGGCTTGAACAACTAAACAGAGTGCTCTGCTCCAGGAATAAAAAAACCACTTTTGACAATGGTATTTCTTCAGTGCGCCTGCTGCTCTTGCATAATATTGTGCCACCATTTAAGCAACTGCACTAGGGAAAATTTTTCTTGAAAAGCAGAAACATTTCATTGTTGTGTCAGCCTAAGACATCCACTCCTGATTACCACAGCAGCTAAACTTCTCCTCTTTTTCTTTTTCTTAATCCAGTAAGATGATAAAACATAAGGTTAAACTACAATGTTCTTATACACAATATGTAAAAACTTGTTTTAGTTTTTTTCTGATGTGGTCTTTGCAATAACTGAAGACATTAAATACTACCAGCTCTCACCAGAGGGCACAGAAGTATCTTCATTGGAGATGTCTAACTTGACAAAGAAGGGGTTTTGGTTATTCACTGTAAAAGTCCACAGCTCTTCCTTCCCAGCAGGCACTCTATTTTCTTACAGTTTAATTTTATGGCTGATGACACAAAAAAATGGCAAGCATCTTCACCTGTTGTTTTACTATGCAGTCCTAATGAAAAAACCAAAAAAATACGTAGCTGAGTTAGAGTTCATTAAAAACAGTAAGAAGGTTTTTTTTTTAACATGTTCTTTTCCAGAAAAAAAATTCAGGCTCATATTTGAAAATTAAATTATACATGGAGGGTATTTTATTAAAAGACCTTTTAGTCAATTATCAGACACTATTCAGCATCATTCACATAAAAAGGGTTGCCTTGAAATATGTTTAATGAATTAGTTACACTAAAGAGGCTGTAACTGCATATCCATCTACAGATGCCAAAAGCCCACAGTAATTGTTTCAGCTGTGATTTGGGGTGACCAATGAAGGTCTCAGTGCAGCCTTCCTGAAGGAAGTCCACAAAAAAGATAGAGGATGCCTTTTTTCAAGGATATGTAGTGATGGGACAAGGTGGAATGGCTTCAAACTGAGAGTAGGTTTAGATCAGATATTAGGAAGAAATTACTTACTGTGAGGTTGGTGAGGTACCAGATCTAGTTGCCCATAGTTATGGATGCCTTACCCCTGGAAGAGTTTGAGGCCAGGTTGGATGGGCCTTTGGGAAACTTCATCTTGTGGAAGGCATTCCTCCTCATGGCAGGGGGATTGGAAGTAGATGATCTTTAATGTCTCTTCCAACCCAAGCCATTCTATGTTTCTATGATATGATATTAAAGCAAGCATAAGTTTACATAATAGGACATAATTCAAAATTTTTTGAAGTTAATAGACTTCAGTGAGCACAGATATATTAACTTCACTCAGAATTGGCTGAAGTACACACCATTAAACAGTAAACCTGCTTGGAAATGCTTGGTGAACTCATGATATAGGTGAGTACACAATGCAGTACACACGGACATCTAATTCAGCTGGAGTTTTTCACTTTGCTTTTGTGCAGCCTAACTGTGGAGATAGGCTAGGCTCCTAAAAGTAAAAGTCTAGTCCAGCTATTAACCATTGCTTTTTTCAGGATGTTACACGGGGAACCAACTGGCATCATGAACTCCAACTGTTACACATTCCAAAACGATTGAGGAGAATGTTGCTATCTTAAGGGCTTTCCACCTGCGTTCAACACAGCCACAGCAGCACATGTTACAACCCTTGTTTCATCTGCACCTCCACTGCTGCACTCAACCATGTTCACAGCTGTAATTACTCATTTGTTTATTAGCCTAACTCATTAAATTATCAAGTTGTAAGTTATTAAGGTCATAACTTTTTACATCATCCTCAAATACTGACCTTTAAGGCTCTCTTGGGACTTTAACTGTTCAATGAGAGATTACAGAAAAGGATAAGAGGAGTGCAGGCATAAAGATTTAGCAAGTGAAAGTTTCTCCAAGAGCTTCTGTTTCTGCCTAATCTTTTTATTCCTTTTGTTGGCCATTGGGAGTTCAGATCCCCAATTTAGGAAGACTGTTTCCTAACCAACAGAAATATATATTCACATTACTACCTAATTATATCCAAACAAGAACAAATTTTGAAACCAATAATTTTGATACATATAACAAATTAAGACTTGTTTTGAGATGTTTTCTTGAAATTACAACCATAGAGTCATAGAATGGTTTGGGATGGAAGGGATCTTTGAAGATCATTTGTCCAACTGTCATGTGCAGGGACAAATCTCACTAGATCAGGTTGCTCAAAGCACCATTCAACCTGATCTTGGAAGCTGACAACACTGGGATATACATCTCTGAGAAACCTGCTCCAGTGTCTCACCAACTTGAGCATAAGAAGTTTCTTCTTTATATCTGATAAAAATCCACCCTCTTTCACTTTAAAACCAATGCCCCTTGTCCTGTCAGTACAGATCCTATTAAAAAGCCTGTCCCCTCTTTCTTATAAGCCCTGTTGGAGTATTGAAAAGGCACAATAAGGTCATACCAGGGCCTTCTCCAGGCTGAACAATCCCACCTCTTTCAGCCTTTCTTCCTAGGACAGATGTTCCAGCTCTTTGCTGATATACGTTGCATGAAGTAACACGTTGCCAGCAGGTCAAGGGAGGTGATCTTGGCCCTCTTCTTAGGCCTGGAGAGGCCAGAACTGGAGTTCTGTGTCCAGTTCTGGGCTCCTCAGTACAAGAGACACATGGAGTTCCTGCAGCAGGTCCAGTGGAGGGCAACAAAAGTGATTGAGGGACAGGAGCATCTCTCTTACGAGGAATGGCTGAGGAAGCTGGGCCTGTTCAGCCCGAGAGGAGACAACTGAGAGGGGACCTCGACAATGTCTCTGAGTATCGGAAGGGAGGATGCCAAGATGATGCAACCGGACTCTTCTCAGTGGTACCAAGCAACACCACAAGAGACAATGGGCAGAAACTGATGCATAGGAAGTTCCACCTTCTTTACTTTGCAAGTGATTGCACACTAAAACAGATTGCCCAGAGAGTTTGTAGTCAACCTCACTGGAGATACTCCAGAGCTGTCTGGATGCAATCCTGTGCCATGTGCTCTAGGATCCACCCTCACTGAGGAGGCAGGTTGGACCAGATGACTCGCTGTGGTCTCTTTCAGCCTGACCCATCCTGTGGCTCTGATTCTCTTCTCTGCACCTGCTCTAGCAGGACCGTATCTTTCCTATGCTGTAAACCACAGAGCTGGATGCAGTACTCCAGGTGGAGTCTCACCAGAGAGAAGCAGAGGGACAGAATCATCGCCCTAGACTTGTTGTCCATGCTGCTTTGTTATGCAATCAGATTTTTGGGCTGCAAGCAGACACTGCTGGCTCATGTCCAATTTTTTATCCACCAGTAACCCCACTGCATTCTCTCTACAGCTGCTCTCAATCTCCTGTCTGTACTGATATTGGAGATTGCCCTAACCCATGTGTAGGATTTTGCACCACTGGTGGTAAATTCCATTTCTATATGTCCTAGTAGAATTTATGAATTTGCATAGAGGCATAGTGAAGTTTGACCGAAAAGACATGGTGCATATGAAATAGAAAAATACAAAGTAATGATCTCTGGTCAAGGTAGATTTAAAAATGACTATATAGATGAACTACAGCAATTAAAATAGCTAAGAAAGCAAAACAGACATGCAAGAATGGTCCTTGCACAACTCGCTCAACAGTTTAATATATAAAAACTTGAAGATGTTAGCTTTTGTATACTTAAATCTAGCACATTGTATTGTTACTCCCACTGTCAACATTTATGAGAACTCTTCAAGTATATTAAAGAGAAATAGATCTTTAAAGGACTTAATTTATTTTTTAAAGAATCACTTAAATCTAAATTACTTTTAAAAAGAAAGAAGTGCTGAAGTAGAATTGCATTAAAATTACATTAATCCTGTCTCTCGAATGACTGCCATGAAAGTATCAATAATGTATTGAAGAGTAGGGAAACAGAAGAGAAAAAGGGAAAAAGGAAAAAGAAAATAATGTTTAACTTAAAATTTATTATAAAGTATTTTAATATCGCTAAAAACCTCTTTTTTCTCTTTTTAGTCAGAAATTAATGTGTAAAATACATTATATTCTTATTTTCAATATGATAATGACAATCGAGTTTAAATATATGTATGATTAATCATGGAAGATCAATTAACATCTTCCTTTAATTCAAATATTTATGGTGAATAATTTTTTACAAAGTGGAGCATAAATTACTTTACTACTTATATAATGGACTTTAAAATACTGTATATCTATAGTTTATTCTGCATAACAATTTCTTGTTGTGTCCTATAGTGTTTGACTACCAGATACTCATCCAATCACTCTTTTGTTTCTCCCTCCTCAACATAACAGGAGAAGAAAATAAGATGAAAAACCTCATCATTCAAGATAAGGACAGGAAGGTCACTTATCAGTTGTCACCATGAACAAAGCATAGTTGAAGCAAGGAATGTGAATTTTTCTGCCCCAATTTAAATATTTTTGGGTAGTGAGAGACAAAGCCATTACTAAAAACTCCTTTCTTGCACCTTCCTCATTTTCCTAGGCTCAATTTCATTCCTTGAAACCCAACTCCTCTGCTTCCTTACCCTATCTCCAAGGGAATATATATATATATACATACACGTGTGTGTGTGTGTGTGTGTGTGTGTGTATATGTATATATGAATGGGTCATTATAATAGGACCATCTTTTCTCCCTGTTTTTACTAAAAGAAATTTGAAACAGATATCTTATATGCTTAAAGCTATATGTAATGTCTGTGTACTACATAAAATAATTTGCAATGTTTTTTTCCAGAAGTTCCGGGGTGATATTCTTCCAAATCTTGCTGCTCAGAAATTGTATTCTATATAGTGAGGTTTTGGCCACCTTATCTGTGCCGAAATGATAGTCATTTAGTGAAATGTTACAATAGAACAAGAAGAATAAATATCTAATTTCCAGAAAGTCAAAGCTAGGAAGTATATATTATCTTCCAGTTGTCCAAAGGACTTTAGAAAAATATTTTACAAATAATATAATCAATTTTATTTATAATGGTAAAAATTTTTATCTAACATCTTTATATTTGCTTGACAAGACAGCATTTCTAACATATAAAATTTAAATATTCATACCCTAGGTCAGCTTTGCAGCTGGTAGAACTAGAATGATTTATACCGTGTGAAAGATAGGATCTCATGTTTTTGAAAAATGTGTAACTAAAAGTGATATAGTACAATATGTTTTCTTACGTGACAGCATGTCTCAAGTGTCAGCACATGATTTATACAGGAAAATTTAAAAATGCTATATAAAGCAAGAAAATAAAATAAAAGAGACAGCATGTATGGAAAATTCTGCATAAAACGTTGACTAGCAGGTATTTGTAACTTGAAATAATCATTAATACTGATTTCTTTTTAGTACTACAAAGTGTACCAGAAGCAATATGACTGTGTTTAGCCATCAAAAAGACAGTCTTTGACATGTCTTTTGACATGTCTGAACACTTTACTACACAATTCCCTGTCATGCTATTTTTTGCAGCAAAAGCTTCTCTGTATTCAAGTTCCAAGTTTTGATATAAAGCGGGGGGTAGAGAGGTAGAAAAATGGTATTTCTAATGGTTCTTAATATTTTTCTTCTAATGTTGTTTCACACTTTTTTTCAGAGAATTTTCAAAGTTCTGCCAAAGCTTTTCCTCATACTGTAACATCTATGAATGGGTGACAGCTGACTGTAATGAAAAAATCAAAACAAAATCAAAGTTACATGATCAATGATTTTTTTTTTTTTTTTTTTAATCCAACCCCTGGTGTATATATGTAAAAGGCTTTTCCCTGTCTGTTTTAAAGTCAACTCTTTGGTTGCTCTAACTTATATCAATGAACTTCCTCTGATAAGGGCTGCTGCAGTGACTTTGAACATAAATACAAGTTTTGTGAATTTTTCACTCTCGATACCATGCCATGTATGGCATCTCTAAGGCATTTATCAAAATGCCTTACACAAGTGTTTCTGCTCACTATATGAAGAGTTTCTTACTGAGCACAGAGAGCTAACAATAATAACTAGTCAGTCAGTACTGTTTCTCTTTTCAACACTCAGTATCTACAGTCAAATGTCTTTAATTGTAAATAATTAAGCAACAAGGATTTAAATGCTTAGCAATTTGCTTAACAACACATGATAACATCAACATCTGTTTCAGTGAAACTTCTCTATAATATTTAAGCAGGTTATCAAAGTCCCAGGTTTGCTTGTGATGGATTATTCTTAAGCAGTTCTGTGGGGCAAATAAAAGTGCATGGAAATGTATTGAGATTCAGTTGTCAGTGTTATATAAGTCCTCATATTTATTGAGGTTCTATCAAGTTTGTGCACAGATATGAGCAGTAAGTGTTCTTCAGACATGAGGGCAAAATTCATGACTCAGCTGGCATCCATATAGTACATGGAGGTTCTCCTGTAAAAGAGGCTGGCCACCTTCTTACTGAGAAAGTCTACAGGCCATGTTGTTCTCTGGACAGTACTCAGGTTTTGCCTTTGAATTGACTGGCGAGTGAGAAAATCAAGTGAATGGGTAGTACGATTAAAGAGTTTACATGATAGCAGACAAACTTTTAACTCCAGGTCTGGTCTGGTCTTGTGTAAGTTTTGATGTAATCTAAGAATTTAACTACATAGTTCTCACAGCCAGAAGAGCATTGCAAATGCCAGTAAACTTAATTGTCTTGCAATTTAGATTGTACATGTATGCAATAGAAATAATAAAAAAATGTATAGGCAGAAAATGGCAGACCATATGGATGTGAGGCAACCAAAGGACAGCAGATCAAAGAAGATAAACTGTCATGTGATGTTTACGTTGAAGTTGTCAGGTCATCAATACCACAACAGATTTACTCACAGCTTTTAAGGACTTCTCTTATCAGGAAAACAATGGATAGCCTATATCCTTGTTTTCAAGAAAAGAGAGTAAATTAAATCATAGTCATGGAGACTCCTTTACCTACCAGTCACACTCCTTGACCTGGAAGTGTCTGGGAAAGAAAGCAGCAGTAATACACTGTTGCCCTCTACCTTTAAACAAGTAAGACGTTTAAAGTGTTCCTCTTGCATAAATGTACAACTGGACAATTATTTGTTATGTGTCCTCTATAAACACAAAAGGAAAAAAAAAATTAACCCTAAACCTCCCACTGCTACTCATGGAATTGGGTAAAATTAGTTAAGTTAGAGATGTTGCACAATCTATCCCATGTTCTTTCATTCCTGCATTTCTAGATGAATTAGCTCATTGGTACAGTCGCTCAGAAATGCTGAGTTGCGAAAGTCTTTGAATTTCATGCCTTTGATTAATGTGGATTCATATCTATTATCTTTTAATAGAATATTTCAGTGTGACATCAAAAATCCAAATACATGATAACAAAGTTAAGCTAGAATCCATTATTGTACTATAGGACTGTTGTTATAATGATACTTTATACTGATACTAAATATATGGTAGTTTAACAGCCTGTTATTTCTCTTGGATTATCTAGATCTGGTTCCTTTTTCTGTAAGTAGTTTGTTGATTTTTCTTCTTGGTAAATCATGGAGCTAGTGCGCTACAAACTGTTATTGTCTGCTGAGGAGGAACCAGCCTTATTCAATATGAGCTTTACCTGCTTTGTGTCTGCAGATGTACTGGAGATCTCTAGCAAGGTCAGTACAGGGCTTGCAGGGCACAGCTGTGAAGTATCACGGTCCGGGAGGGCTGCACAGGCCGGCTCCCCCCCGGACCGGGGTCCCTGGTTCTTGTTATCCCACTGGATCTGGGGTGGGCAGCCCCCGAGGTTCTGCGGCATGGCGTCAGTCTTCCAACCACATCAATTCAAGCAGGAATATAGTGATGCTAAGGAAGAACTGGACTCCATCTCTGTTCTGCTAGAGAGGTTTATTTAGGGTAACGGGGAAAAGGGGTGCAGGGAAGGAGAAGGGGGAAGGGAGACAGGGCAGGGAGGAGATGCTAGTAGCTCAGAGATGGAAAGACCTCCAGCTGATCTGGACATCGACTTATAAAGGGAAAGGAAGGGGGAGGGACTGTCTCCCCCAGAGCCAGTCCTGGGGAGTCTGAAGGGAAGACAGGCATAGGGAACCCACCAATAGATTTCAGGGTACAGCAGAGCATATTTCAAAATGAACCAGTGGTATACAAAGCAGAGGGACAAAGGAGCACATGGAATCCTAAAACCCCACGTTGCTACACAGCTGATTGTGAGTTCCCTAAGGTGTGTTCCACATTTGCACAGACATCTCACAAGTAAGCTACAAAATATTCTGTCAATGTGGAGAGATCAGGATATAAGCCATGCCTCATTTCCAATTTCTATTTTATTATAAAAACAGGTATTGAAACCCATATATTTACCTTTCATTCTGTGTGTTTCCCCTTTTGGACCACTGAGGTTGAGGACTAAAATAAAAAACAAATCAAGCTGCTCCGGTGAGGAAATTTTCCTCCCTTTCCCCTCTCACTTATATTGTCTGTCCAAATTCTTCATTGCTGACTTCTATTTTGTACCTAACAACAGGGAAAAGTAAAAAGATAACTCTTTCTTGAAAGCATTGAGAATTAAAAACACCAAAGTAAATCATATCATGATAATTTTTGTGAGAAAAGCTAACACCTCATTCTTGACTTCCCAATCCATTATGTTACCCCTATATTTAAAGCATAAACTGAATACAGGGGAAGGTTCAAATACTTGATTACTGGATAAAAGACAGGGTTAGTGGAAAAAATTTCAGTGTCTGCATGGAGAACTGAACGCTAATAACACAGGCTCTTTCAACCTATCAGATGAGGGCATTACCAATTGAGATGGAACAAAATCCAAACATAAATAGACTCAGATTAATATTAACCATAGAATATCCTAAATTGGAAGGGACCCATAAGGATTTTTGAGTCCAACTCGTGACTCCCTACAAGAAAACCTAAAAGCTGAGCCATCTAACAGTGGCTTCTTGAATGCCAACCAGAAGGCTTGTGTCCATGATCACTTCCACGGGGAGCTTGTTCCAGTGGTCAACCACCCTGTCAGTGAAGAACTTCTTCCTTGTGTCCAATCTGAATCTCCTGTGATGCAGCTTTAAGGCACTCCCTTGTGTTCTTTGACTGGACACCAGAGTAAATAGATCGACACCTGCCTCCTCACTCCCTGTCCTAAGGGGGCTCGAGACAGCAATAAGGTCACCCCTTAGGCTCATTTACACTGAACAAACCCTGCTCCTCACAAGCCCTGCCTTCTGGTCCTTTCACCATCTTTCTTGTCCTCCTTTGGACACATTCTAATATTTTTATATCCTTCTTGCATTGTGGCACTCAAAACTGCCTACAGTTTCCAAGGTGAGGCTGCACCAGTGTTGAGCAGTGGGACAATTACTTCTTTAGAACTGTAATGTGCACTGTGCATCTTGCACCCCAGGTTATGGCTAGCTGCCAGGCTGCTGGCTGCCAGGGAATGTTGCTGCCTTGTATTAGGTTTACCATCAGCCAGAACCCCCAGGTCTGTTCCTGTAGGGCTGCACCTTACAAGACCTCTACCATGTGGGTATCAACGGTTTGTCACAATTTAGTCTTTGTTTGCAAACTTTGTGTGCTCTCAATTCCATTATTCATATCACTGATGTAGCTCAGACAAGATAATCCTTCAGGCTTTGCAATCTGTTCACATACTAATATGTTGTACTTAGAGCATTATACTACTGTAGAGAATCACATTTTGGTAATCATCATTATAATAGATATATACGTGTGTTAAAATAATTCCTTGCAAATACAAATATCTTACCGATTTAAAAAATATAACCTTTAATGGTCAAAATGGGACCTCAGCCAATGCATCAAAGTATGTTTTCTAACCACTGCTTGCAGAAAGGGGCCCTCTATACCTACAGTATTTATCTTGATACAAGGGATTCCATCTGCTATGAAACAGAAGTCCCATGATGGATGAAAATCAGGAGCATTAAATTGAACTGGAATGTAATAAATGTTTGAATCTCATTCTTAAAAAATACAAGGTTTTTTATTACTTTTCCAATGCTCAATGAATATATTCCATGCTATTATTCAGTGTGCTATTAGCAGACAACACAAGATTTTATCACTTCTGGTCAGAACGATTTTTAGATAGATAGATAGATAGATAGATAGATAAAAGATCAGAATAAGGTAGTGAAGATTTACTAATGTCCTGAAGTCCTAGTTGTTAAAATTTCCTAGATTTATGGGCATAGTTTGAAAATTGTTTTTGTTGTGCATTATGGACAAACAAAATTATAAGGCTTTTCTGAACAAATTTTAATCAAAACCAGGGAGTAATAGAGACTCTTCTCTTCCAGAATTAATGAGGAAAGTTAATTACATAGTGCTAAATACTTCCTGAGAAGTTCCTAGAGATTATAAGAAGACAGGCATTTAAGAAATAAATGTATTTTCTTTGGCCCTGCAGTGATGAGTTCAGCACTGTTCTTCAGGACAGATGACGTAGGAGTAATCTCTGAAAGTGCCTAAGAGTAGAACAGACAGTTCCTAGAAAAAGATGATAGGAAAAGGTTGATGTTTCTGTAGGTGAAATTTATTGATTGTTTTTCTAGACAATGCCTCTGACAGGAAAAATATTGACATAAACCATAAATATTTTATAGATATAGAAACTGACTGAGAAGTGAATTAGTCTTTTATTATTTAACACATAGCAAATTTCTTCCATCATGAAACAAAACAATGCAACAGAACAGAACTAGTTCGAGATACTGTTAATAATTTTTGAGCATTGCCTATAGGAATAGCATTGCCAACAGTCTGTGAAAAGAAGTTTTCAGGAGCAAGGTGCAAAAATATTTTTATATTCTTTTTTCATAATTTACTTTCTACAGTATTTGTATTATATATCTCTGTGTCTCTGTCTGGTATTACTAAGACAAAACTATGTTTTTACAAGTTCTCTTAAACTTGCCTTGGAACATCTTGTTGCCACTACTTTGTTATTATTTCAGCTAAATTATTTCTAAAACATTCAATACTTAAGAAAAAAGTTTAAAAAAAAAAAGAAAAATAATTGAAAAAGAATAGGATAACACTGATCTTGATTCTTCTACTTTGATTAACAAGCTACTGTCATAATCTCTCTTGGGTAAAGGGCTGGTGTTATGGTTTAACCACACTGGTTAAACCATATCTCAACCCTGCACAACCTCTCATTTACCCCCTGTCACAGTGGGATGACGAAGAGAATTGGAAGAGTAAAAGTGAGAAAAATGTTAAGTTTAAATAAAGACAATTTATTAAGTAAAGTAAAAGCAATGAATGCAAGGAAAGAAAAATAAGAAATTGACCCACCACTTCCCATGGGCAGGCAGGTGATCAGCCATCTCCACAAAGCAGGGCTCCATCACCTGTAATGGTGACGTGGGAAAACAAACACCATAACTCCAAATGTCCTTCCTTCCTCCTTCATCTCCTAGCTCTTATTGCTGACCATGATGTCAGATGAAATGCAACATCCCTTTGGTCAGTTGGGGTCAGCTGTCCCATCTGTGCTGCCTCCAGGCTTCCTGTGCCCCCTCAGCCTACTTGCTGACAAGGGACAGTGGGAAGTCGAAAAGGCCTTGACTCTGTGTGAGCACTGCACAGTAATAACATCTCGGTATTACCAACACTGTCCTCATCACCAATTCAAAGCATAACACCATAAATGCAACTATGAAAAAACACTTCTGCTAACTACCTATGCTGATTTGACTACAAATCTTTCAATCAGACCAAGTTACTCCCGATAAATACATTGATAGGATCCAGTAACTACATTGAGTAGGCACAATTTTTCTTCTTTTATTCCTAGCTATTTCTTCTTTGCTCTATTTCATAGGCTGTATCAGCTCAGGAGGATTCCAGAAGATTCCAGAATGTTGATAATTATTTTATGAACCTATCAATGGTGCTTTAACAAGTAAAGCACATCCAAGACCCTTCAGCAGCAGCTGATTTAAGTTGCTGTCATTTCCTCCTGGGTGCAGCTGGGGTGGGATAACTGCTGATGCTGTTGTGAAAACAGCTGCACAAGCTATTCAGCCAACTGGAGCTGGCTGGCAGCAAGCTGCTGAATACAAGCTGCTGCTTATTTGCAACAACAGCAGCCTACCAGGGAGCACTGCTATTTGTTGCTATAGCCGCTTGAAGGTAGTGCCAGGTAGGTATTTCTGAGGGCTTAATCCTCGGTCCCATTTCCAGCTGGTATTCTGTTGCATTCTTAAGATTACTAAAGGCCAAAAGGCTAGCTAAGAAGTTTGAGATATGATCCTACAACAAGGAATGCAAAATGAAGAAGCTTTTCTTCTGTGTATCTAGTGGTAAGAGCCAGCTGGCTGTATGGACATAGCCAATGAGAAATATGCAATAGTTAATGTATTCAGCTTTTTTGGAGTAGATGAATATAAACTTTTTGTGAGATTCAATATCCATAAATCATAGAGGGCTGTGACAGATAATTTTGTTTTGGAGACACTTCCTAGTCTGAAAATATGCCTTCATATTTTACTAGTTTGGCTAGTATGATAGAATAAACTCTAAAATATTAACAGAAGCTATTCACATAATCAGTACAAATAAAGAATGGAGTCTCATAAATGAGTAGGATCATAGAGATTAGTCCTTCCTGAAGCAGGGTATTTATTTTATATTAAAAAGACTGTTATTTTATAAAATAAATATCTTAGTTTCCTCTGCTCCAGCTTTCTTTTCAATTTTGAAAAAAATATTGCAAGTTCAGTTTTATCTTTACTTTTTTTTTAATCGTTATTATTTTTTAAGGTTGCCAAAGAATTAGATTTCTTATGCTTTGAAAACTTTATATGCTAGGGTTGCATACAGCAGAGGAAGACAGTTTTCAATAGTCCTTTCCAGAGCAAAAATGAGCTCTTCATGAGGGTTCTTTCTTATTGATGTGACACCTTAATGACAAGAAATGGGGCAACATAAAGTGTTTATTTATGTCATGTCCTATTTCACCCACATGAAGCAAAAATATCTTGAAGAGCACAGTGGTTTAAAGGCAAGGTTTAGAAAGAATTGGAAAACTGCATTAAACTATTCAGAGGATGAGGAATAGATCCAGGATATTGCCTTTGGGGCTCTTTTTTGAAGGATAGAAAAGGGATCTCTTGCATTATACTTGATATGCTACAGCAGAATACAGACAAAAACTTACTATCACATTTGATTTTTTAATTTTTTTTTAATAACTCCCATTTCCATAATAAAACTTAAAAACTCCCAAGGGATCTTTGTGGGACTGACAAAGAGAAGTTAAGGAGAAGGAAAGTGAAATTTCCATGCTCTAAATATCACTAATAAATCAGACTTTTTTCTTTTTTCTCTAGAGAAATAGGTGTGATCTTGAATAGGAAAACAGTTTTTTAAAAGCTCCCACTAAGCAAAATTCAGCTGTGGGAATAATAGATGATGTGAGGAAGCTAGAAACAGGATATAAGAGTGTGGATAGGAGTTTGGATGCACTTTGATGGAACTATGGGCAAAAAAACCCAGATGATGTTTCCCACATTCCAGAAACATTCAGAATTATTGTCAAGTGCTTTCCTTTGCAGATTTATTTTTTTTTTGTGTGTGAAATGTTAAACCATGCTCTAGATGTCTATGTGAAGTGTGAAAAAATTCTTGCTGTATAATAGATTATATAATGCACATTGTCTAAACTTCAGGCAGTTGTAGAGAAAACACATTACAGCAAGGTCAATAAAATATATACAGAAGTGAAGGTTTTGAAGGTTTTGAGTATTAGTATATAACTGTTCTGAAGTTATTTTTAAAATATTTTGCTTTGATACTTATTTCCTCTCTACCACTATTTACTTAATGTAAGTATGTTAAGAAGAAAAGGGAATGTGCATTTTTGCAAGCTTGAGTACCACAAACTCTTAGGTACAACAAATCTCAGTACAAGAATACTGAGAGTAATATTCTTCAGTGGGTTAAGATGACCTTTGTGTTGTTGTTTAATTATTAATATTTTTTCATTAGATGCTTCCAGATTTTCAGGGGTAGCTTTTTTAAACACAGATGTTTAGATTTAAGAGCTGTCTTTGTAGCTATTTCATCACCTTAGCCTTTTCTGTGTCTGTTTAATTGGAGTAGTTTCATTTTACGTATTAATTCATATTAATATTAATTACCAATTAATTAAATAATTTTCTTCTAAGAATTTCTGCACATAGCCAGCTAATACAGTCATTTCAATTTCCTGTTCTGTTAATTATTTGCTTTTCATTCTTACAAAAGTCTGAGTCTAGATGGAGTCTGTTAAGGTCAATATATTGGAAAAAAGTATGGAGACATAGGAAAAAAAAATAGACATAGAGGTTCAGTGGGTTCATTCATTTACACTGAAGCAGCTAAAAGTTGAAAACTCTCCAAAAATATCTGACAGTCTCTTACATGAGTGATTTTTGTTCTCAGGACCAAAAGCTTTTGATAGCTCTGTGTTTTTCAAAAGGATTAAAATTGTTTGCTAAATTGCCTTCTCAAAACTGAAGGAAGGCTTTTGACCTTTTCTTTTTCATGTGGTGGAAAAACACTACTAATATTTTTTTAAAAGTCACAAAAGTGAAATTGAAAATTCAGAAAAACTAGTTTGATATCATACTAGCTGGGTAAGTTGCCACAGGATGATGGGTCTCTAAACATTGTTTGCTTCATTTGGCTTTTAAAACAAAGATTCTCTGCAAAACTAGACTGCAGGTGCTTATAGAAGGAATTTAGACTCCTATTTCTAAAGAGTTGCATCTTTGCAACTCCAAGGAGTAACTGAGAACTCTTTTGTCACACACACACTCTCGCATGTGTGCGCGCACACGCACACGCACACACACAGAATTTTCTAAGAATGCCCCTATCAGAAATTTACCTCTTAGATTCTAAGAAAAGCTTTTAATTGATAAAGGTTCATCTGAACCACAGCACACAAGAAAAGGCACCTGTAACTTGTTTTGGAAATGTACAAATGAGGCTCCATAAAAGTTTTAAAATCCTTTAGAGGTCAAAACACAAATAAATTTCCCCAAAAAATTGTAAAGGTAATAGAAAGGACATTTAGTAGCATCTGAAATCTCCCAAAATTTGAAGTTAGTGAAGAAAAGAAAGTTTTTCCCAGCAGATTTTCATTCTTATTTTGTTTTCATCATTCTACAATTTCCATAACAATCTCTCTGATCTCTAGAAGCTGTCAGTGTTGAATTTCAAATATATATATATATATAATTAATGTATGCTTTAATAATTCAGAACTAGTAAAATCTGAATTTTATAATCCTCTATTATACCTACACATATAACAGTCTTGACTACATTGTCACCCATAGTCTACAAAACATATAGAAACTTATTTATCTTTGTAATCTCACATCCACTGTAAGGTATGTTTGAAACTGGAATTCAAAATATATGGGGTAGAAGGAAGACATTGAAATGGCAGAATAAGCCTAGGAAACCAGGCTTTAATCTCTGTAGTTTTGCCAATGTTTTTATCCAACTTTAGTTCTTATAAATTGCCCTGCTTTATATACCACAAAGTAATGCTTGCTGCTTGCCCTCCCACAAATGATTTTTATATGCAGTATCTATCAAACCACTAGCAAGCTAATCTTATTTAAAGTACAGTAAATAGAACTCAAAAGCATAATGCAATGAAGTGCTAGGTTGGCATAATGCCAATTCAATTTGCCTGATTTAAAATCAACTTCATTATTATGTGCATTTTTCATTCAATAATCTTAATTATAGATTGAAAACATGAAGAATTGCATAGTAAATCTGTAGTTAGGAGACTTTTGACCAGGTTTAATCTCAAATGGCTTTATATAAAGCAGGTTGATATATTAATAAATATTTATATATTTATATACATCAACTGACTACTGACCACCCGAAGATTTTTCTAACAATGGAATTATAACTCTGTGTTTTTTCCTTTTAGGATTTCACACCTTTTCAAACTGATCTTTTTCCTTTTGACTCCTGAGGCTTCTGCTTAGAAGGAAGTAAAACAGAACAGATCAATTTAATTTGAAGGGACCTACAATGATCATTTAGTTCAACTACCTGAACTGTTCAGGCCTGACTGAAAGTTAAAGTATGTTGTTAAGGGCATTATCCAAATAATGGCTTTGGGCATTGGCCAGTTCCCCAACGAAGCCTGTTCCAATGTTTGACCACCTTTTCCTAATGCTTCCTAATGTCCAGTCTGAGTGTCCCCTGGCCCAGTTTTCAACCAGCCATTTTTGTGAATCCTCTTTCTGCATCTCGGAGAGAAGAGATTACCATCTCCCTTTTCACTCCCCCTCCTCAGAAAGCTGAAGAGGACAGTGAGGTCACCCCTCAGCCTCCTTTTCTCCAAACTACACAAACCCAGAATCCTCAACAGCTCCTCACCACATGTGTCTTCCAGCCCTTTCACCAGCTTTGTTTTCCCCTTCTGGATGCATGCAAGGACCTTCAGATCCTTCTCAAATTGTGAGACCTAGAACTGCACACAATACTCCAAGTGAGGCCACAGCAATGCTGAATACTGAGGGATTGGCTGGTGATGCTGTGTTTGATGCATATTTCCTCTGAAGTTCCACATTCATCTGAACTTTTATGCCTGTAGAGCTATTTTTACAGCTTGTTCTCACCACTTACCAATTTTATTGGAAGTCTGAGCCAACATTACACAGCTGTACCATATTAGTGCAAGACTTCAGATGCTTACAACAGAAATAGTCGAATTTCTAAGAGCCACAGAAAATTGTAGTATAGGTTATGGAGAAAAAGTGATCAACCTCACTTGTTATATTATATATTATTTGACTCATACATTTCCTGAACAGAGAATCCTGGAGGAGAAAATTACAGTATATAGATACTTATTTTAGGATTTTTTTACTGCTGGAATGCAGCGCACTTTTTTTTTTTTTTTAATTCAGCATCACTGAGTTAGCAGAACAAAATAGCTTTAATATTGTATGTGTTTAAATAATATAAGAGAAACACAAAAGCTGTTTGTGGCTTGATATGCAATATATACATCATTTAGAAAGATAAACCACCCAAGCCCCCAAAAATATTTAGAGCTTTCCTCTGACTGTTTACTAAGAAATAAACTTTCATTCCTGAAAAGCAGAATGGCTTAGGTGAAAGGAAAGACAAGAATAGATGAAAGGAATGTTAACATTGTCAGAAAACCATTATCAGAACAATTTGTGCAATTTTTGTGGATATGTTATTCTTTTCCTGGGAAAACCAGCTTTGGTAATTTTTTTCCAGGTTATTAGAAAAAACTAATAAAGTTTGATAAAGTGATAAAGTTTGGGTTTCTACATAAAACTACACTTCACAATGGCAATATTGTTTATATTTTCTTATCTGGTTTATGTAAAATGGCTTAGCTGAATTAATTTCTTAAGATTACAAAATAACTGCCTATGAAAGGTATTGTAAATTCTGTACTTCAGTCTGAGATAATTTGGGGGTCTTTGTGTTGACATTAGAAATATGAGAAAGAAGTGATGCATACTTTTTCAAAATCTTAGCTGGGAAGAATGTGAAAAGGTGAAAACCCACTTGATATACCTAAACCATTGTTTCTAGGATTAAATCTACATAACAGGAAGGTGAGATAATAGCATGGATTAATACTAAGTTCTTAAAGGGAAGATCTGCCCACATGTATGACAAAAAAGGCAAGTACCCATGCCTCCTGGATAATTTGTAGTCCAAGTTCAAAGCAAACCTCCACTTGCACATATTTGTGGAGTAGCATTTTCACCATTTCCCAGAGTAAGTTAATGATTGTAACTGCAATATTGAAACAGAAATAATATCAGTAACTGTACCAGAATATCCATATGAATTTTGTGGTTGAAATGACAGCAGAGGGTTGAAAAAATATAATTAATATAATGTCAAGTCAGACTGAAAAAAAGTAGCTGACTAATATTTGTCTATAATCATACTGGTCCTTCATTTCTTTGTAATTAGAATTTAAAGGCTTTTCATTCCATTATTCTTTCACCCTCTTCCATCTGTTTCTGTGATTTCAGATCATCTAATTCCTTCAACCCTCTGTCAGTTCTTTCAAATTTCTCTGGAGTTGTTTTCTCCCTGTATTGATTACTGCTGAACTGCAAGAGATCTTCCATCAGCTTGCCCTCTTTACTGAAGCATTGCCACAGGAGCTAAACAGCTCTGAAAGAACTTGCAGCACCAGTTCAGTGTGTTCCTTAATCAAATTCTCATTTAAGACCTATATACTCTATGAATTGCAATCCATAACGTCATCTATCCCATGAATTTCTATATCAGCCATCACTGTAATAACATCTGTAAAGACTCTTACAGACTTTTTAAGGTAGACATTAAGAATTTACACCTACAATGACAGTCTTTGCACCCAACTAAAGATTAACTATCTGGGAAAAGCAATAAATTTAAAAGTAATTTTTTTTCTTATATAATGGCAGCAAATGGGCACAGTCATTGTTTTATCTAATGGTGACCTCAAACAGAATGTGCAGTAAAATAACAAATGAAGGGAATCTGAATGTGGGGCTTTTTCTAGGATCAATATGCTTATAGAAAAGGTGTACTAATGATGAAAAATGAAAGACTTGTCAAAAGTAATAAAAATAACTGTATCTGACCTACATAACGGGATGCTTTTAAAAACGTGGTAACTGAAGATCACACGAGCTTCAGGTATATCTACACTTTTTCTTTAATATTTATCAGGAATCAGGCAACTAGACAGTAAAATTCCAATGCAGAAATGTAATATAGGGAAAAAGAATCACCTTACTGTAAGTGCTCCATGTGGTGGAACTCATGAATTTCCTTTATGGCCTTTTTATTGTTTGTTTTGGGGTTTTTTGTTGGTTTTTTAATTTTTATTATTATTTTTTTATTCTCATTCTCTAGGACCAAAAGAAGAAGCTTTCTGGAATCTTTCCATGTTCAGCACAGCTACTTTAAATTAAAGATGACTGAAAATAAAGATGTTCACAACTACACTGACTAGGAAAAATAATTCTGTTATTGGATGTTGATCCACACTTAGGCAGTAATTAATGTGATCTTGATCCTGCACCCTTACTTTGGCCGTTTCATTCTAACTTAAAATACAAAGGCAGCCTGGGAACTCCAGGTCTGTCACTCCCAATTGTGAGATACTATATTGGGTGCTAAACAAGATGTTAGATCCATAGCATTCTTTGTCTTTCTTCTCTAGAAGTCTTCATTCCTTGTGCCAATAGCAGAAGGAGCTGTGAAATTTCTCCTACCAGTGCCCAACACTTGCTGGTGATAGAGCTCTCTTACTTAACATGGGCCAGCACAGATGAGTGGCTTAACTAGAAAACTGATATGGAAATTGTAGACAACAGCAGCATCATAAAACTCCCATCTCCTGCTATTCAAAGTTACTACCAACATTCAGGCCTAAAGGAAGATAATGTAGATAATATTGACTACCTGTTGTTGTACCTACTGGTATTGCCTAGAATCTATTGAACACAGATGGCATCAACCATATTATTTCATTATTATTTAAAAAAAAAGAAAATTATTGATTACAAAAACCTTATGACTGTCAAGGAATCTGGCACCTAAATCCCCAGTTTAACAAAGATCTGATATTATTATGATTTTCTCCACATCTCACAGTTCTGTCTTCTTCCTCATCTTAAATTCTAAATGAATTAATATAGATTATATTATGTCTTTTCTGGCAGCATTCCAGTTTATGAAAATTAATTATTTTGAAGTGGGACAAGGAATAAATATATGCAACTTGTCTTTTTAGACCAAAATTCAAATATCTCAAAGTCTTTTATTCCCTCAGATTTCTTGGAACTATTTTTTTTTAAGTTAAATTGATTTCTATATAACTGCGTAAACGTACAAGTGTGTTGGGAACAGAGTGCTGATGGATACTTGCTAATATACAAAATCCAGTAAAAGAAGTGACATTTTTTATAGAATCATAGATCATTTCAGTTGGAAAGGTCCTGTAAGATAATCAAATACAATTGTAACCATAATGCTGCTACTGCCAAGCCAACCAATTTTTTATTGCCTTCAGTGTTAGTATCATTGTATTAAATAGTATGTAATACTTATGTTATTCTTCGAATAATGGTGTTTCTCAAATTCATGATTTAATGTGCTCTTATCTATTCTACAAAAGCAACTAAAACCTTTGAACTTCCTTTAGTCAAGTTGTATATAATGTTTTTTAGTCAAATGTCAGGAGACTTGATGTAGCAAAGCTCATCTAAGACTGTGTCATGTTTCTGTGTCATGTGAATTGTATTGAGGTGATACAGTGTGCTTAGCAAAACATTAATAATTTTGGAGGACCTGAACTACCATTTACTTACTTTTTTGTACTTCTGAGAGTAGATGCCATACCAGAATTTATTTGGGATATAAAAAAAAAAAGAAGACAATTATTCTGGTCTTGGTTAAAAAAAATTAAATTATGATATTTAGATATATTTTTAAAAGCAAACCATAAAAAAAGTGTTAAGGAAACAGTAAATTGAATGAACATTACAGAAAGAACATTTTTGCCTGCATACATACCAGGATTTTGTTTTCTGGCAGGTCAAAAAAGAAGAATAGAAACCTCCACTTAAATGTAAAAGATAACATTTTATATTGATTTTGTAATTGGACTTTCAATAAAATTGAAAGAAAAAGTGGAGATAAATGTGTCTGGAATTTTCATGTCTCAAAAAAGCTTCCCCAAATCTGAATGCCCATGCAAAAAACTGCCATTCAGATATTAACAAAAATTATACATTTGTCCAGGCTTACCAGACAGAATGAAGAGAAAGCATAAGATACATGTATTTGAATGTAGCTTTGGATGATGATGTTGAAGAAGGATAAGTCTCTGATGTAGCAAAACAAAATTATTTGTATTTGGATATTGCCCAAGCAACTTTGGAAGATGAATTATGTGACATCTGCTCTTGGCAAAGGAGGCTCTGGTCTCTTCTGCCCTTCAATTCTATTTTGAATGCAAATTAAACGGTGAAGTAAAGTCTTTCTTAATGTCCAATTAAAATATTAAAAAAAACCCCTAAATTTTTGACAGTCAAAATTCCTATAGAAATGATTGTCAAAGATTTGTTACTGGCTTTATTTCTGAGTGTTGTTTAATTCTGATATTGGAAGTTTCCCAATCAAAGCAGATAAACCCAAGCCAAGGGTAAAATCCAGAAGAGTTAAGAAAAGAAGCAAAAATATAGTCTTTTTTTTCTTTTTGCTACATGACTAAAAGTAAATATCAATAAATAAGAGTCCCAAATCCTTGGCTTGCTTTCTTAGAGATGGGGCACAAAACTAGATTGTAATATATGAAGAATTAGATTCTTTGATGGCCAAAGTTAAAGACTGGCCTGAAAGTGTTTCAAGATTCTTAATCATGAACTGAGCTTTAAATTAAGACAAATTAGAAACCCACTTAGATATTCTGATTAGACATCATGAATTCTGGACTAGAAAATAATGACAATATTAGAAGTAAATTGGAGATGAAGAAACTATCTAACACTATCCATTGCTTGTGGTTTAACAATGAATTTAACATGATTCAGACAGAGGAATCTTAAAAAAAAAACCAAAAGGGTATTTAACTTCAGCGTAGGAGAGATACAGGGTTGAAAAAGTTAAAAAAAGCTGAAAACAAGAGCAACCATGTGGGAAAAAATCCTGCAGCATTTTATTATGTTGATTAATGCTGGAATCATTTTTTCACCATTATAATCAAGCAAAGACAAAATTTCAGTGAGACAAAAAATAGAAGTTTGGCAGATATTAAAGATTCAGGCAAACTTTTGGGGTTTTTTAAAATATTTTTTCTTCTACCAGACTGTCTGACAAATCTTAGCTTAACATTGACTCATGAATGGCAAAAGCAATTTGGAGCTGATTTTCAAGTAATGTTTCAGTGTATATGCCACTTCCCCCATACAGCAAGACTTACTACCTGATCAAAAAATGGGAAGAGGGAAAAAGAGTTGAGGTTTCCATAGTAACCTTTAGTAGTTCAAAGTAAAATTGCATAAAATGAAATCATTATCACTCAGCAACTAAAGAAGACAGCTCAGCTGATGAAGATGCCAAGTTGTAAATGACTACCGGTGAGTAGCAATTTTTTTCCTACCTTTAGTATTACTACGCCTTTTATGACAAAGAGAAATATACCACAAACCAAAAGACAAAAGCTATGCTTCTATTATGTTGAACAATTCTGAAAACTGGTTTTTAATTCAGAAACAATGTGACTTAGATGGAATATGTGTTGGTATCCATGGTAACCCAGGAGTTCCTAAAGATCACTCTGTTCATTTATCGGGAACACGAGCAGATTGTTTCTCTCCCGACAGACTGCAAAATGTCCTGTTAATATATGGCTGGAAAACAAACTCAAAATGGCTAATAGAGCTTTCATTTCTTTTGTACTGCAGTAAACATAGGTAGATAGATCTTTATTCACACCGGATAATAGTAGTATAAAATGAATTGAAAAGTCTTTTAAGCCATTAATTCCTGAAACCCTCCTAAAAGAATAAGCTTACACATTGGAAAAAAAAAAAACAACCCTTTTCAGAATCAATAGAATAAAGCAAATCCTTGCAAAGAAACCGTCTTTTTGAGACTTTTTCCTTCCATCTCACCAACTGACTGAAAAGAGACAATCACTTCAATGCTGTTGATCCCTAAGGGAGTTTATCAGTTACTTACTATGAGGGACAAATGTATCAAAGCATTTATTTATATTTCTTTATACAGATAATCTGATACAAAGAAACATATTTTAAGTATTTGGTGAAGGAGGGGTTTGCTGTCTTTATTTGGCTTTTTTTCTGAATATATATTTATTGAGAATGAAAGGAAGAATTTTGTGTATCTTACATTTCAGACTCTTATTATTAAAATATCCATATGCGATTTACTGTGCCATCAAAGAGACAGAGCTCTTCAGTCACTGGAAATCTAGGAAAATGTATAACTAGTGCCCATTTGCTAATCCTCTTTGGACTCCTCAGTAAAAATATTGAAACAGAACAATACCAAGAAGACAAAAAGTCACAGGCAATAGATGAGGTTGGTATTGTTAGGCTGATTCTTCTGTAGCCTCTACTGGGATAAAAACTGGTGTGCAACCTATTTGTGAGCAAAATATGGAGAGTTCCTTGTACCTATTCCATTGTCTGGATGAAGAGATGTATGCAAGGACTTTGGAAGCATGTGTATGTTTATAACTTCCAGCACTGTATGGCTAGGATTTCTAAGAAACCTGACAGTAAAGTAAAGAAGAGATTTGCATTATGTTTTGTGTCTGCATGAGGTTTGAAGTAAATTTTAGTCATTATAACTGAAAAAGGAATTTCTCTTTTAGACATCCCGGCTTAGATAGAAATAGGTTTTGACTGATGTTTGGGCAGTATTACAAAGCTGTGTGTTAGGATGTGTCTTCAGACAGATGTGGTCTTGACCTTGGCTAACCAAATTGTCACCAGGGTGGAAGTCAGGGCATTATATAAATGTGATACTATGTCCAAGCTAACAGAATGGTGCTCCAAACTTCTCCAAACTCTCGCGCACCGCAGCATGGTACTGCATTGCAGTAGCAGCACGCCCACCATGCATCACCCCAGGGTCAGTGCCTCATTCATGAAATGACTTGATTGGATGGAAACTGAAGGTGAAAGCTTAAAAATAACATCTTCAAGATTTTGTATAAAATTCCTATAAAATAACTTTGGTAGCAGTGCATAGTTTTAGAATGTAAAGATGAAAGAAAAATGGTTTTGAATGATATATACACATTTTTGGATTGTTGTCTTCCTATACACTTATTAGTTTTCTGAGTGGATTAGTTTATATACAGGCAGCATACATCAGTTGCTTTATTTTGTGTGTGAATTCAACAGAAGAGTAAAACAAAAATAAAGGACCAGCAATTCTGAAATGAATTAAGCTTTTTTCCCTCTCAGTCTGGGATCCTTCATGGTTTCAAACCATCTGTATTTTCTATCCTTTTCCAATTATTCTCCCATTATAATCAGTTCTCTAAGGAATAGTCAAACCTCCACTTTTGTCAAATTTGCTACTTAAAACCTATTTTTATTTCGTAACATTCTCCAAAATCTCAAAAAAAATTTCCACTACATTGACAATATATCATAATTAATTTCAGAAAAAGGAGCAAGAGATCTTTCAAAATTCTTTTGAAAGAAACATAATTTATTGAAATTAAAAATATATTTGAGAAGAAATTGAAGTGCCACTTTGTAACAATTTTGAATAAATTTTCTAAAGAAATAATGCATAAGTGCAGTGAAAGCAATTGGAGCCAACTAAGAATTTAACTTATTCAATATTTTGTATAAGAACTTTTACAGAAATAATATTAAAGAATATTAAAGATGTTCAGCTCAGGCAAGTTCATCAGCAGAAATAAATTTATGAAAAGCAATGTAAAATGTAAAGTGAAATTGTTTATTGCAGCAGAAGGTCATTCAAGATTGAAAAGTCTATTTCACAAATAATTTACATGAAGGCTTTATAACAAAGGAAAAGCTGAAGAGAAATTCTAAGCCATCCATATAGTACATTAACACTTGTTCCTACTACTAAATCTTCAATGTCTCCTCTTACATGGATTTAGCTACGGAGTTGCTCTTCTCAAATACAGGTTGACAAAATTTTATCTCAGACATGGCAGTATCCAGTCATTGCTCCTTATCACTGAGCACCGATTCCCCTGTGTTCCTATGCATTTATTATTTTATAACTTCCCTCTCCGGTCTCAAAATTAACAGTCAGCATGACTCTTTTGCTGTGATTACTGCTCCTTTTTTCTTACAAATATATCTGTTCCTGTTACCTTTCTGAGAAGAGCATTCATTTCATTCTTTCCTTAAAGTCTTCAAGGTCCATCTTTTCACTAGTGTCTTACATTGTCTTGATACAACTCAGATTAAAAATAAAACCACATTTCTTGCAAGAATGTAGCTAACCTTATTTCTGAACATGTTTTATTTATGGGTAATTTGTCTCAGTAACATTTACTTACAGGGAGTTTCTAGTGCAACTAATAACCACAGGAGTGGAAAAAAATTGTAACCAGGAATAATTTCTGCAAATGACATCTCATTGACACTGAAAACAAGATTAATCTCACCCATCTTTACATGTACATATATAAGCTAATGAAGTTTGGTTTCCTTCCAAAAAAAGACACAGTGAGGCTCACAAAGTCATAACTCAGTGAATTTATTTTACATTTCCTTTAGATGGCCCCATGTGCTTAGAACAAGTGAATAATAATAATTCAGATATGAACATCTATGACTTGATTCCTTTGCCTGCACTTAGACACCTAGTGCTCTTTGAAATGTCCTGGGCTATCCTGCATGGATGTAATAGTCTTCCTGAAAGGTCTGTCTCTCTCTAGGTACCCTCTATTGTCCTGTGAAGATGTTTCTTATGCCTTAGGATCCCTCAGATGATTTCAACTGATTTGAAGTTCAGGGTATATACATTTTAATGTCAGTGTATGAGGCAGGGGCCAAATTTAATTGTCCAAACTTAAGCAGAGAATCTTACAGATACTAAGGCTTATGATAAACTGCCTTGCTTCCAATTGCTGCTCCAGAAAGGTGTAGGTCCTCCATAAGTCCTTTGTAATACCTTCAGCAGCTATCTTCATGTATTCTTAAATAAATCTAGATGCCTCTGCATAGCAAACTGAAGAGATCTTTAGATGTGGAAGCTGCTATTATACCTAAAAGAGAACTAGGATTTAATTCTGTTGTGTAAATGTATCTGATTACCAATGTCTGAAATTTCCCAGTATATCCTAGCATATCTCCAGTAGTCAGCTTGGAATAGCACAAATCTCTCTTCTGCCCCGTGTAGTGCCTGACAGCCTCATGCATGTCTCTGACAGGTCAGTATAATACAATTATATAATCACCTACAATTTCACCCCTGATCAATATATTCAGTGTTGTCAAAGGTGTAACTCAAATCAAATGGAGCTTTCAGTCACCCAGACATGGGCATCCATTCCATGTGCTCCCTAGGATATCCAGGAATGCTACTGATTGGAGAATTGCACTGTTTTGGCCCAACTACTGGAAGCCAGACTTTGCAGCAAGAAAAATAACTTCAGGTATGTGAAGTTTTCACGACTGAGAAGGTAACAGGGTGCTCTATATAAAGGTGCCCATAGGCTCCCTTGAGGGTGTTGCCTAGTTCTCCACTGAGTGTAAGAGGTGCACCAATGCCTCTTTCATAGGACTGCGCCTTCATTCAAAAGTTTTAATCTGGAGCTGATTTCTTATTTGATCAGATAATGTGCTGATTAGACCCTAATCATGAAGTACATTTCAAAATAAGAATTATAGTTATCGGTTCTGAAATTAGGCTGACATACTGTGATCACAGGCACAGAAGAATATCAGAACTGCTGTCTATAAACCGACCTTAGCAGGGAAAATATTCAGTCTGATTTTAAGTATAGCAAAACTGAGAACACACACTGGAGGAATGACAAAGATACTTTTTCTCTTTAATACTCATTTTTCTCTCTTTAAAAAATAAAATTTTAACGCTTCTGTAGAAATTTAAAAATTACCTACAGTTTACCATTGAAAATAATATGTCAGTATATTAGTGTTTGAATGATACTACAGTGATAACTGAGGGGTTATTGAAGGGGATGTACTGTCTCTAATTTAATCAATAGTGTGATTTTGAGGGTACACAGAGTAGAAACTTTACCAGCACTTCAGGCTAAACATACATTTTGAATGTAAAATTTGCCTTTTCCTCTTTAACACTCCCATGTAATACTTGTTTACTCTTCTTTTTTGACATTTAAATAGAGAACAATTTAAATCATATCAATAACATCTAAGAGAACACGCTGCTCTTGAAATAATTTGAATTATAAACGTGCTGTCTTATTCTCTGCTTTTGTTATATTAATGATTCAACAGATATCTCCATTATGAATCTGCAAGTTCCAGTTGTAACAGAGCAGCATGCTTTTTAATATACTATGTGTATACAGGCTCTTTTTGATTCTTAACTCTATAAAAGACCTGTGAGTGATTGTAGTTGTGGAAAAAAAAAAAGAAAAGAAACAATACTTGCTTTTTAGAATTCTTTCACGTTTGGATTCATGGTAGGTTGTTCAGATTCTCCAGGTTTCATTAAAAAAAATACAACAAAAAAATATTATTGTACTGTATTTACAGCAGAGTGCTGTTTTTCCATGGCTCGTGCAAATTCAGATGTTGACACTAAGAGTAGAGCTTGGTAAATCTGTTTTGATTTCACTTCCCACCTATCTGACAAGAATTCACATCAGACAAGAATTCAAGCTGTCTGTAACTTCTTTGCTCCTTCCATGAGTTCTGTGTCAAGAAGGTGGATATGGGTACAGGTAAATAGGTATACACACAAAGCAGGAAATTATGGAAGATTGTTATTTTCTTATGCAATAAGGTGCTCTTTACGTAATAAAGTATGAGCAAAATGGAAGGTTGGGGCATTTCACAACTGTATTTTTAAAAATGCAATAAAAATATTACATGGAAGCTTAATTTTGAACCCATATGCCCTTATATGCCATGCATGTTAGCATGTTGGTTGCACAGTGTCTGAAAGTTGAGCAGAGATTAATTCAGTTAGATGGGGAAAAGTTAGAAACTTTTGGTTCAACCTAAAAAGTTACTATTGCCATCATTTGTAGCAGAGGGTGGCAGATCTCTGGGGACACAGCCCTGGCACAGCCTGCAGGGCCATGGGGATTGGGACAGGTTGACAGGCCAAGATATGGGTTCATGGCCATCTCAGTGTGTTCTGTAATGCCAGTTGAACCCCAGCACTCTCTCTAACTGGATTTCCATCTGAAAGTGCTTGTTCCTTTCAAAGGAATCCTGAAGACTCGTGTTTGCCAGCATTCTTTAGTTTGGATATTGCAGTTCTTGATCAGCCCTTGCCAGAATTTGTCCAAATCAAGACTGACAATAAATCTTCCTCTTCCATTACCCCCAGTCATTCTAGTTGGCATTATCCCACAAACACTACTGGTCACAGCTAAGCACCTTCCTTGGCAATTCCCTGTGCCCTTTTCTCCTCTCCAGTCAAAGGACTCTGACCTTGTCTTTAAGGTGTGGACCCATAATAGCAGCAGGAGAAGTCAAGGAAATGGCAGTAGAGCAGAAAAATCCATGATATAAAAAACAGTAAAGACATTTTCCACTCCTGTTCACATCAGTTTAGGATGGTAAACTAAGACGTGTACTTGGTTTCATCTCCCTTCAATATCAGTTAATACGAACAAGGCACCAGTCATGATAACAGAGTAATAAGGTTCAACTCCTCTTTTTGTTTTCCTGAATACTTAAGTGAACACCTTTAGTATTAGTCTTTTACTACAGACATCAAAATTTTATAAAAATTAAAATTAAATAGTAACTATTGTTCATAAAACACTTTTAAAGTATTGTGCATTTTTAATACTTTTCTACATAACATCTTCATTACTAGATAATCACATATGTTTTATATAGCATCAACAATTAATACTAGATTATTGGTGAAAATTTCAGTAGTAATAAAAGTCAACACTTTTAGTTTATACAGAAAAAACAAAATAAGTCCTTTGGATTGCAAAAAACCCATACAAATCAACAAAAAAAAATCAACAAAAAACAAGTTTTCAGAAGCTTCCTTAAAGCTTTGTATCAAACTCAGCACACAAATTCCAAACCCAGAATTGCTGTCTTTCTTATTGGAGAAAATTGCCTCTTCCTTTCTTTTTTTTTTTTTTTCTCCTTTGGTTTTGGTTTGTTTGGGTTTTTTTACCTCTCTCTATTGAGTAAATCAGTTTTATGACATTGCAGTCACAATAAAAAGATGTATCAGTATTCATGTTCTTCCTGGAAATTATGGTTTAGTCATTATTTAAGATAAATAAAGACATTTGTGTAAAATTATTGTGACTTTCCCTGGAAAAACTGCACTTCAGAATTTAATTTTCTATTTTATTTTCCCACTATAAAAATACATGTTAGGCTGTGAATATTTCCACTGACATTCCTGTGGCCCCAGCATTTTCTCTCTATAAGCAAGGTAACTCTGTGGCTTAAATTTAATATATTTTTTACAATTGTACACTTATTTTGGTATGTTTGATGCCACATTAGTGGGTAACAATGCAGTTCCTTGTACTAAAGGAGTTGGTGTAAATTGTCCATTTTAAGAGCCTATAGGACTGAACTTTTCTAAAGGATAAAGCAAGAAAAGAGTCCTCAAAAATTTTATTCTTCCATTGTCTGATTGAGACAGTAGTAATAGTTGAAGAGTAGAGCCATATTATTAGGAAATATTAAGCTATGTCATAACATATCATGATCCACATTTTCAAAATAAATGAGTTGCTCAGAGCACATAGAGGCACATTGTCTGAGCTGAACAGAAGACATCAAGTCTTTCAACATGTCTATGAGAAGAAACTCACAAAAGTTGATTGTTCTCAAAACTGATACCTCATACAAAAAATACAAGGATCTTCTTAAATTAAAAAATTGAAATAAAATTGTAACTAACTTTTTTTTTAATCTTTTTTTTGTGTTATATATATACCCCTTAAATCTTGTGTGAAAATCAGAAGCACATCAACTGAACTGCTTCTCTGCTTCAGCCACTTTTAGCTTTTGAAACATCCCCACTTCAACAAAAGGACCAAAATACTTTTTGTGAAAATTAAAGTTTGTTTCAGATTATGTAAATTGCAACTGGAATCTCCCCTTGCACTATAATTTGTGCACACTGTGTTTTGTGTTGTCATTACTTCTTTGGTCAATAGTTGGTTTTGGTTTTCCTTTTAGTGGAAGCCTTGTGCATACGTGTGTCAATGATTATACATTTACATAGCATGCCTGTGTTTTCATGTGTGTATACTTAAACTGAGCATAGGTGCTTGATTGGATGTGGGTTGAACCTGATGTTACCAGTTTTAGAAATGTTAATTAGCATTTGATACACTTTGGCTACATTTTTTCATAAAGTACAAACAAAATTTAACTTGTATTTGAAGCCATTCTTGCTGAGAGCCAGTCCCACCACTGCTGAGGGTAATTGTCTGCATGTGATATTGCTTTTTCATTATGCTGAAATTATATTAAGGAGCAATCTGCAGGCAACCATTCTAGTCTGTTCACTCAAATGCAATTTATTTAGAACTTTCCTGCATGCTTTGTCCATCAGCTAATCTCGGTTTCTAAGGGAATTAATCTTGAGTTTCTTAGCTTCTAAATGATTAAAGTAAACACAGGCAAGAGTGAAAAGGGAGAAGAAAGAACCATAGGAATCTTTCTTCCCTTTTATTCTTTAGGGAAAGGTGCATTCAGTGCAATGAATAAAACTATCTTTCATGTGGAAATACTGCTCTACCATCAATGCAGAGTACTTTATTTATGAAGATGAGTAAGCTAATGCTCATTAAGATGAAATATAATGAAGTGTGGGGTTTTTTAAGTCCTAGACTTTTATAAAGACATCTGGGATTTGAAATATGATGAAATATAAAGTACAACACAAAATGAGAAGAAACTTTCATTATCAGAACAACCAAAAAAACCAAGGGAATTCTTTAAATTAGTTTATAGGTTGTGATACTAGAAGAGTAATGGTATCCTCCATTCCCACTTCCCAAATGAAAAAGTGATATTGATCTGTAGTGTAATTAAGGCTAAGATATATTGTGTAGCTAACTGGTCCGAATGAAGTAGCAGGAAATAAAAAAAGAAGAAAAAATCCAGGAAAACAACAAACGGGGCATGGAGCTACACCAGCCTTGCCTCCATTGAACTACTGAACTCAGCAACACACTGAGAAACCTGATACACGTTTTCAGTCTATTTTCTTATTATTTCTTATGTCTTTTCTTCATGAAATGCATGATTGCTGAGAAAACTTATCATCAGAGTTGAAATGGGACTATGTAAATGTGCCTATGGTACTTTTGAATGTTGTTGTACAGACAGCCACTTCCCACAAAGTGGCCTCATACAGCAGATTTTTCCATTTATATTATAGTGGATTTGTTTGTTTGTTATTAAGGTCCAATTACTCTTCCTCACATTTTACAGCATTTATTTTTACTTCATGTTCATTAGCCTGTTCTTCAAGGTGAATTCACACTTTCTAGTCAGCTGTCTGATTCTGTTTGATACAGTAGATTTTCTTCAGCTTTTTGTCATGTAGTAAATTTCCTTCACACATTCTTTCCCACCCAAAAAAAATATTTATGAAATTATTAAACAGAATCAGTCTTGGGGCTGATCTTGTTTGAATATCTCTAACAGCCTGGGTCTGAAGCATACTTTCCATCTTGAAAACTACTTGCATCTCATAATTCTTACTCCAATTTTCACCTTCTCCCAAATAGCTAATGTGATATCCTGTGTTTTACTACAAAAAGTGATTTAATAAATCCAAGTAAGCAGATTTTCTGTGTTCCCATTTTTTGTAAAATTACTTACCAAGAAAGCTGTCAACCTTACCATTATATACTTGCAGTAAATCCAAGTGCATTGTTAACATTTCCTCTTTGCAATGTAGACATTATGGAAGATTTGACCATACACTGATTTTAAATTGGAGAACTGGATGGTAATGTCTGGAGTGGAAGAAAATTACTTGGATTTTAGAATAAGACATCAATCAATTAGGGAAGTAATTTGATTAATTAAAATAGCACATGATAAAAAAAATACTGAAAAGGCAACACAATCTAACAAAAAAGTATTAATTAAAATACTAGATAAAATTTTGGTGAAATCAAAGAAAATAGAGTAACTTAATCATCACCATGACTTATGCAACTGTCTCTGACACAGTTTGTGGCAACTGAATAGAAACAATAATACATAAAACTAAGCATCAGTAGAGCGTAGTATAAGGAGATGGAGACACTGAGCATGAAATGTTCATTTTGCTAAATTAATTATACTTCTTGATGAGAAATCTTTCTCTCATCCAAGAAAATACTTCACACATCAAAAGCAAGTCAGAGGTAATCCATTGTCCTGTGAGTAACATAATGCATTAATGTATTCTGTTCGAAAATGTCCCAGGGTACTCAGAAACTCTGAGTACTGAAGTAAAGGATATTATTGACAAAAAAAAAAGTTATACAGACTCATGCTCACAGCCTGACTGTGTGGCTGGTAGAGAATCTATTTTTATTTATCACATACAGACACACAATTATGGCCTTTGTTAAGATTTGTATCCTGACAGATCATTAAGAAGAAAAACTGTGGCAAAAAAATTCAATAAAATATTTCTTATTGTCTATGAAGCGATAACAGCTTTGACAAATAACATAAAATAAGAAAAAACAAAAAAACAAACAAATAAAAAACCTAACAAACAAAAAAAAAGTGAAACACTTTGAAACACTTCTAACAGTGGTTAATGCCGTAAAACCAGAATAAAAATATTTATGCCATGTATAAACATGATATAAAGGTAAACAGTCTTGAACGCAATAACATCTTTGTGGTTTCCTACTAGTTTTGAATTTAATCTCATTCCTTTTCTAATTTACTAAATGCCATTGAAATACCAGTCATTTAACTGGTAAACATTTCATGTCATTTACGTTCTGTAAGTCTCAGCATGTTATAGCATGGATGTGTCTGTTGTGTGATATCCCTGGCTATTCCACTATGGGCTTTGTTTATATATTTTAAATGGAGCAATGTTATAAAAACAACAAAATATCTTTGAAAGGCACCTTCAAGTCTAGCACATTGCCAGCACTTTTTATACGTGTCAAAACCAGGTTCAATTAACAGATTGTGATGAAAGGAAAAAGAATTTTTATTAAAAATTGCTTTTAGAACCTATGAATAAATATCCCTAAACTTTGGCTGGTGAATATTCACTCTGACTTCAGCTGTCTGAGAATCTGGGGGTTTTAATTCAATTTCCCACACACAGGCACCTCTAAACATTTGAATTTGCTAGGTATCCTACCTTACATCCACCTGTCCTTTCAGAAAAAAACCCATGAATTGTCATTATATTCTCTTTCATATGTCCCCAAGAATATCTCAGACACCCTACAGTACTTCAACTCAAGTAGACTTTAGTTGTCGATAGCAGAAATGTGTTCTGAGTTCTACTTTTGTGCTAATCATCCTAGACTGCTCTTAGAGTCAGGATGAAAAATAAAGGCTCTTTATGGCAATTAAAAGAATTTTAAGCTCTGGTCTAAAACAATAATAACTTTGTTGGGTGATTACCAATCTATCTATTGCTTGTGAAATAAGCCTAGGTCAATTGTGGCCAAAAAGTAACCTAACATTGAATATTTGAATGTCTAGGGTCAAGGAAGAGGAATCCTGGCTCCCCCAAGAGTCTGCATTAACTCTGAAGGTAGAACTTACTTACTAGGTCATTTAAGCCTTGCAACACTGAGGAGAACTACATTAGTCAACCTTGACATAATGATGATTAAAGTACAATGATGAAAGAAGAGTCTATGTGTTTCTCACATCTGCAGTAAGATCTTATTAGGTCCTTTAAAGTTCATAGAGCTGTTTTGTTTATGTCAGCTGTTTTCTTTCTACTACTTTAGAAAGACTTCTTTGTCTAAAAGGTCAACACCATAGAAATCCATTTTGTATTGCTAGAGGGAAACTGTAAACAGTCTAAGAATTTCATAAGAAAAACAACTGAAGAATATTCCTGAATTCAATTGAAATTTTACAGTGTATAACTTCTCAGTGAATGACAGTAAACTGCCATAACTAATTAATCTAAAGATTTTCTTCTTGAGGCTGTTCAAACTTGCACAAGAAATACGTATTTGATTGTCATATTGTATATGTTAATATTTTACCTATATAATGTTAGAGTGGATTTATGCATATTCATCAAAAATGTTACATTGACATATTGGCAGTTTGAATCTGCTTGTAACTGTAACATATTTGATTTGTCTCCTTATCTATGGGTTGAAAAATAAGGAAAAATCCATTTCAATTTAATTTAGTCATTATGAAGGACTTGCTTTACCATCAAAAGTTTATAATAGTCTACTACTGTCCTGTAACTTGTGAGGCTTTAGTGCTAAATCTGGTCTGTAGAACCGAGAAATCCAGAGCTCTGAAGATATTAATGCCACATCACTATTGACTGCAGGTGGAGCTAAGGAAAAAAGGGGTGTTGTGGAGGGCAGAAACCACTAAGACTTCTAAGAGCTCTAAGACCTAGTAGTAAAGAAGATGATGAAAGTGCAGCTTAGTCAGACCAGCATAAACACAAATGGGCACAGTGAAACTTGCATTGAGGGAAATATGAAATTATTCCACCAAACTGGTATCAAACATGATCTGTGTAATCCTATTTCCATGAATATTTGGGTGTATTTATTCTGTGCAATGAGACATAGAATATATTATGTCTTGTTTACAATCTAGAATGACAAAAATTTACAGCTGTCTCCTGTACAAAACATGGGGCTGTAACATATTGGGCACAGAAATAGTCAACTTGGTTCGTACATTTTGCTCATGCAAGAGTTGTTTTGGGACTGACCTAGTTGTGAATCTCCATGTTCACCTAAAATTCATTCAGCTGGTGGGTTCTAGGCTTATGAACATATATATAGGAAAATAAATATATGTACACACTTAAGCACTTCAATCACAATAGATGAAGATTCAATGTGATTAAATATTTTCATAGTCTTATGACAGAAGGCATGCACATGTGACATTTTTAACATTATTAACAATGAAACTTGCACAGTCATGTTCAACACAGGGAAGTTCAAAGTTCTGCACCTTGGAGAGAGTGACTATCTGCCTGAGAACAGCATGAGAACAAAGTGGCTGAAAAATAGTTTAGCTGAAAAGAGCCTCAATATTACTGCAGACACCAAGCTAAAGGAAAGCCCAAAGTACGCCTTTCATTGCAGATTCAGTGTATAGTGGGCTACATTAGAAGAAGGAGAACCACGAAGTTGAGTGAAATTATTATCCCAGTGTTACTAATATCTCGTCTTGGCCTTGGGGAGGTTACATCTGAAATACTGGACCCAGTTCTATTTTACCTGGTCCCATGAAAAAAATGCCTCAAAAAGAATGCTGAGAAATTGGCCAGGGTCCAGTGGATGACTAAGATGGTGAGAGAACTAGAACATGACCTATGAAAGAGGTCAGACTGAGGGAACTGGATTGATTTAGCCTGTTGAAGGGGAGCCTGATGATCTGACATTATAATCATTTAGAGGGGAGTTTCAAAGAAAGCAGATTGAAATGCTTCCCAGTAGTTGCAGATGGGGTAGCAGAGTTGTTTTGCGGGAGAGATTAGACATCAGGAAAAACATTTTCGCTTGGCAGAGAGTTCATCACTGTAAAATATTGTCCAGAGGGGATGCATTGAAAACCATGTCTATACATTTTTCTTGCTTCAAATCTGACTGATTTTGCTCTGTCTTGATGATAATCCTGTTTTGAGGAGGATAATGGACAAGTCATCTCTGGAATCTGCTTTAAGTAAGCATTTCTGGTTTTCTGTCTTGCATAGATGATAAACTCAGGAGACAGCATAGCCCTTTTACTTGAATTCATTAGGTTTAAAATTTATTATTTCACTATTTGCAAATCATCTTCCTTGGACATGAAAAACATTAGGGAACCTTTTTTATATATTCTTATTTTTCAGTTGCAAATAATATTATTCTGTTTCTTTACTTAGCATTAGGTAAAGCTGAGGAGAAATATTTGGGAGGTTGGTTTTTCTCAGTCTATCTGAGCCCCACAAATATTTTTCAAGCTTAATCTTAAAATGGCATTTTTCATCCAAACAGAATGAATGGACACAGCATTTGAAGTTCAATCTTTACACATGGAAGTAGCCTGATCATCTCTTTTAGCCATAAACTTTATCCCAGAGTTACCACAAACATGACTGATTTGTTTGTGACTTTTTAAGTGACACAAATATCCTCTTTCAAACCATCACTTCTTGACCTTACTTCAGACATAGAAATATAGGCTTGTATGTGTAATTTTCATGATTGGGAAGAAAGAAATCATAGCAGCACCTCCTTTGGAAGCACTTCATCCTTTGATTATATTTCTACATGTTTATCTGGAATAGTCTAGATTTAATAGATTTGTTATGTCTACTGACTCATGTTTTTTGCTAGGAACAAAAAGTGCAGTGGAAAAGTAGAATGAAGCATGACTTCACTCAAAAATGCAAAATTTAATCAGTACAGGTAGTTCAATAAGATTTTTATTTTTATAGTTTTCATTTTAGCCTAAAAATGCTTTATAACAACTATGAAAAAGGTGAATGAATGAGTGCACTGAACATGCAGAACCTTGGATGCATCACTGAGGGTCATACAGTCCCTTCAAATATTAATTAATCTGTGATGAACCTTCTGGTTTTCTTCAATTAAAAAAAAATCAATTTAGTCAGCTACGCATTGGAATTCTCAATATACCAAATCCAGCTACAGACTAAGTCTTCTTGTTTGATATCTATGAACTGCATTTCAAAACAGAAACTTGTGTTTTAGTAATATACAACATAGCTAATATATATGCAGGGAATGAAAACATACTAACATAAAAATATAACTAGAGTGATGTACTTATTTAGATTTAGAGATAAAGATCCCAAGGCAAAATACTAGTTTTTAACTTTCTCATTCAAATTAATTTTGGGTTCAAATTCAAAGCTTTCCAGAGAATGGGAAACAAACAAAAACTGCCAAGGCACAATAAATCTTAAGGCAAAATCTTATTGACACAAAAAGATGACTTGGAATTTCAGACAACTCACAGTAAAGGTGGGCGTTAAAGTTCTGAGAATTTCAGAGGGAACATGAAGTCCTGACACCATTTCTCATGGAAAATTTCATATGTAGTTCAGTCACACAACTTGAAAGGCTATCTAATCTGGATCAGAAATGCCATAGGAATCCCACATTGAGACCATCTGTGACTAACAGTGTAGGAGGGACCATGATTTTGACCTTGTTGTACACCTGGGACAAGGATAGAATGCTACAGGCGGTAGGGAAAAATGAAGAGGTTATGTTTAAGGGCATGAAGATATTATTCTTTCTTGATGTAGGTCCAACCTCAGTTAAAGGAAGAGAACTGAATGAGAATTAAAAGGCTTCCTTGAAAGGGGAGGTTACGGTCACAGTGCTCTGTCTTGCAAACTGAGAGTAACTTTTAATAACTGCACACTGGCTGAGTAAAATGGCAGCAAATAAGCTTTCATACAAAGTCAGAAAAGAAATCACCTAGGAAGACCCTGAAAGTAAGGACTGTAGAGAATGAATACATTGCTGTTTGGGACTGCTTGTATCTCTAGTTTTACATGGTCTTCAAACTTCACACGGTCTGTTGTAAGCTTTATTCAGAATGTCCTGCTAAGTCTACAGCCACTGCAGTCTTAAACAAGCAGGTAAAGGTCATATGTTAAATATATAGTGTCTACCTCGGTAGATATTATTCTTTAAAGCTAGTATTAGTCTTAGAATGCAGAGGAGTGCCTTCTTGCTCTTATATGTATATTAATAGGAAACAGAAACAAATTGTTTTGTTGCTTTATGTTTTTTAACCAAATAACTGATTAGAAATCTACTAAATTTATAAATTTTACTTCTACTATGAAGGGCAGAAGAAAGAAAAAAAAACCAACAAACACCTTTCCCGACAGTGACACTGTTTTTCTTTTTCCTCTCCAAATGTCAAGAAAGTTTTGGTTTTATGCTTAATTCACTTCTTCAGAACATTCTTTTTATTGGCCTTAATTAGAAATTCTGCAGATTATCATGTTAACGAGTGTTTAATCTTTGTTATTTTTCTCCAAATTATAATAATATTTCTGTGTTTCTAGAAGACATAATAATATTTTTAATTGTTTATGAGGAACTTATATTAATATTTCAGATATTTCTGTTCTTGATATAATTGCATATATATTTCAAAACCTACAGGCCTCTTTTCTGCTGCAAAAGCATATCCAACTCATGTTTATTTTGCTACCGACAGTCACATCAACACCTTCCACCACTATGCTTTTTTGCAAGTTTTTAATTCTTCCAGATTAATATCTAAATTTTATATTGTTTCTTTCGTTCTTTTGGTTTTTTTCTTTGCTCAAATGGAAGCCCATTTAAAAATTTATATATGTATTTATTTTAGGTTGTTTTAATCTCCTTAGATTAAGTTTTCATGTTTTACCTTACCTTCAGAAGACCTTAAAAATATACGTTCTTTTTCTCTTCCAAAGATTTTTTAGTTCACACTCTTTTTGCCATTAAATATTACTTTAATTAAAATTGAGAGCTAGATATGAGGTATGTCAAACTATTAAATACAACTATGCTGTAATAACAGAGAACTATATTTTGGCCAGATAATAGAAGAAGAAAGAAAAGAAAGTGTTTTGGATATTTTCTAACAGTCTTTTTTTCTTTAGACAATAAACTGCTGTATGGCAAGAGAAAAGCAAGCGAATGATAAAGTTCTTTCTTTTTTTTTTTTTTGGAAAGGAAAAGTTATAGAAGTCTGCACTAAACATGTTTGTTGCATATATTGGAAGGAGTGTTCAAGATGGTTATTCTTTCTCATTTAACCAAGAATACCAGGAATAGTTTTCCAAGTTTTATTTCTTTTAATACTAAGTAAAAGTGATTATTTATTTCCAATGAATGTGGAATGCATAGAAGCATAAGAACAATCCTGCAAATTCTATCAATAAGACTAAGACACAATCCATATGAAACTAACGATGTTTTCTTGAGCTACCCTTGATTTTTAATTAGAATACATGTGAATGAAGAAACTTTACAGAAAAGAGTAACACAGTGATGTTCACTAATAAGGTAGAAGCCAGGAAAAATCCACTGAGAAATTACCACATGACAAAATGCCTCAAACTTGGAAATGATGCTGAATATTTCAAGAGAGTGTTCACATTATTGTCATCCATGGGACAATTACTTTGTTCCCTGGCCGATGGTTCAACCATATGGCCATTTCAGCTGTTTGTAATCAAGTAAATATGTCTTTTATACTAGAAATTCATCAAGCAGACCTGATTTGAGACTTAAATCATTTTAGTTTGAATAAGAAAACTCTTCTTTTTCATTTCCTTTCATTATACAGAAGCTAGAACAGATTATAAACTCCCATAAAAGACAAAAATAACCTATAAAATCACCCAGTATTTCTTACAATCAGCTCCTGAAAATGCATGGGGAAACATCTCTCTTAAAAGCTGTTGCATATACAAAACCTTATTAAACTGAAAAGATTAAATTAATTCCTTGAAATTAATTTCTTTAATCTAATATCATATTAGTTCCTGTCATTACAACAATTTTTAAAAGGGAGAAACATTATTAGAAAGGTAAAATTCTAATTTCATTAAATAAACTTTAAATTAATTTTAAGCCCTAGAGCCAGTCTTTTCCTTTTCTCCTCTGTGGGGTCTTTCATTATTTTGAATGAAATACATTCCATGAGGGTACATTATTATAACTCATACTTTAATAAGAAAATCTCATTTTAAATAATTTTCTGTTTAAGTTTTCTGGGCAATGAACTTGCTTATTGGTAAGAGACTAAAGTCAAAGCTTATTTTACTTAATGAAAAAGTTAAGTCTGTGACAGAACCTAGACTGAATTCCATTTCCTCTGACATTTAATTTACACATGCTGATGAAACAACAAAAACTGCACCTTTGAAAATTAAATTCAGAAATAGTAATTTTAACTAATTCAAGGAAAATGAAGTAATTAGAGGTGGTTTTAAAGTTTTAACTCATATATTAACATAATGTACCAACATGTCCTTAGCTCCTTTTAAGCATGATTAATTTTGAAATATGCCTTTGAAAGATATATATTGTAAAGGATATTTTCTTTGATGAAGAGTAATTTTCTAGGAATTGAAATTATTGCATTGTTAGTCTTCCAGGAGATGACATGCTGGCCAAACCTTGACTGTTTCATACTAGGGATGCTTCAAACCTTGACTGTTTCATACTAGGGATGCTTAAACTAAAAAAAAAAAAAAAAAAAAAAAAAAAAAGGTTATCCTGCATATTAACAGCACAGAATTATTAAAAAGTTCCTTTAATGAAAGTTTGAGTCATTCAGCTCTTTTCAATGATTTTCAGATGATCAGGACTATGCTTTCTTTAATTTCTGGAGATGTTCTGCACTGTCAGCACATAGCATCTTTGACAAAAAATCTCCTTCCACATTTCTCCATACAATTACTGCAGAGAAATGTTACTGGTTTATTTCTATCTCTATTTTGACCTAATTAGAAGGATAAAAAGTAAAATTACATAGTTATTATATATTTTACATAATTAGAACATGAACACTTTACTCCTATATATGTTGAGAAGTATAGTATATAGGAATAACAACCTGAAAATGGAGTATAAATTCTAGTACAAGAAGGTCTTAGCTGAGTATAGAATGGGCAAAACTTTGATTACATTCAATTACATCTGATTTTGAAACATGTTTCAGTGTATACCCAGAATAACTGGGTTCTGTTGTTGAATTTTTATTTTATTCCTTGAGGCAAAGTAAATGCATATTTTTGTTTAAATATAAAGAGATTTAATAAGCAATCATATAATGGTTTGGGTTGAAAGCAACCTTCAATATTCAGTCTAAACTCCTTGCCATAGGCAGTGACATGTTTCACTGGATCAGGTTGCTTAATGTCCAGTCCAGCTTGGCCTTGAATTCTTTCAGTGGTGAAACATCCAAAACTTCTATGGACAGCCTGGTGTTAGAGTGTTTCACCACCCCCATTGTAGTAAAATTCTTCCTTATTTCCAACCTAAGTCTACCCCCTTTCAGTTTAAAACCATTACTCACTGTCCTGTTTCAACAGGCTCTTTTAAAAAGTCTGTCCTCATCATCCTCATAAGCCCCATTTAAGTATCAGAAGGCTACAGTAAGGTCTCCCCTGAACCTTCTCTTCTCCAGGCTGAACAATCTCTCTTGGCCTTTCCTCACAGGAGAGGTGTTCCAGCACTCTGATTAATATGTTGCCCTGATCCAAGTGGAGGACCTTGCACCTGCCTTTGTTGAGCTTTACCCAGGCTTTGGGCAGAGTCCTACCTACCTCCATAAAGGCTCTTCGAGGAGTCTGCAAAGACACAGAATGAGCCAATTGCTTATATACCCTTTCAGCAAGACAGGCCTTGTGGAAAACAGCATCAGGTTGATGTTGATTTCATTCCCCAGCACCAATTCTGTTCACCAGAAGGAGGCCCTGAGCACTTTTATTCCATGATTGTCACAAGAAAATACTTAAGCATTCTTTACCTCATCAGCAAACCTCATCATCTCTCATAGGGGGTGAAGATTTATATATATACATTTATATCTCTTATCCTTCTGTAGCTGGACCTTCTTGCCCTTCATGCCATATCATTCCTTGGTCACAAATTACTGCCAAACAGCTACAATGTGAATTTTCACTTCAATTACTAAAAATCAGTTTTCCTGAACACATATAGAAGTATTTATCAGGTGCAATGTTTATAAAATAATTAATTTGAATTACTCCATTAAAAACACTTTTACACACTTATTTAAAAATAAACAAAACTCACAGTTCTATTTAAAAATCATTGAGCCACATAAATATACTGCTGCTAGTTTTCACTGGAGCTCTTCTCTAAAGAGCAGAACTTTAAATTGCCTGGTCTACTCTCAGGTGTTCCTTCAAAAATGAGCTTGTTAAGCATGTCAAGTAATCAGTACCACTTAATCTGACCTTTATTGGTGAGGGCTTTCACAGGCTTCAAAATAGGTACATTTGAAAATGGCTGGTCAGAAGAAAAGATAGATCAGATTAAAGAATTTATTAGAAACATTAATTCAACCTTCTAAAATATTTTTCCCTTTTAAAAATATGTCTCTCAAACTCTAAGGTTAATGGAAACACATTTCCAGAGTATAATTCATTTAATGTTTTTAGCTATTTGTTTCACATTAATATAAAACACCTTTCTAATTGCAAATTTCTCTTTATTGGTTATGAAGGTTATTTGCTGACTAGCACAGGCTTAAATATTTGTTATTTCAAGCTCAAACTCAGTTCTAAGTTATCAGTGAGACTTTAAGAGTTCCTGTCTAGTGAGTACCCTAACAGTTGATTATTCAATGGTAACCTTTATTTTTCAGGAGCTCTTTCACCCTAGATCTGAAAAAATTCAGCTGACGTGATCACTGTGATCAATATATTCTTATGCATATTTCAGCACATAGATGCCTACTGAAAAATTCCTCATCAATTCTAGCAGACTCCATTACCAACTGCTGCATGGAGAGTGGAAGTTCAGTTTACTCAGCTAATCCTCTCCACCTGTACACTCCATCAACTTTTCATTTGTGAATTAATTCAAACTCTCTTGGGGCTAGAGAAGAACTCAGGACACGTACTAATACAAATCCTGTTTCTGTACAAAAACACAAAGCCATAGATGTCTCCTCTTCCGTGTACTACTAGATAGTTTTCTATTTTTTTTTTCACCTCTGACAAGATTAAATAAGTAGGATTAGAAATAATGGATCAATAATTCAGTCAGGGAAAAGAAATCCTTTTTAAACTTTTCTTCAGTCTGACTTTATTTCTTTGAAATAGTTGTAGTTACAGTACTCAGTGCAGCGGGATAGCTTAGTACCTTTGCATGGTGTTCTGAAATAAAAACAGATAAATCACTGTAACCTGTGTGGGGACCTTTATTTGAATTTTTTTGTTCATTTGTTTTGTTGTTAGTTTGGGTTTTTTTTCAGTTTCACTTATTTATTCAATTAAATGAGGATTAGGAATGAGCTATAACTGTGTGGGTGCTTGTAACTATATGCTAGTTTTCTGTACCTCCCCTCCTCCTCCTCACATAAATAACTTCTGAACCTGTGCAATTTCTGCCAAGTTTCACAAGGGTCTCTCAAGCAGCTGAGACAAACCAAGTTAGTTGATGAACACTGCAGGAAGTATATAACTGAAATTTATATAAAGCCTAGCTATAGTTCTAGTATTCATAGAATGACAAGCGTTAAGATTAAGATTCAAAAGCTCTTCTATTGCTTATTTAATAATTTTATAACAATACAAAGAAGCTTAATTTCCTTTGGTCTTTAATTTTATTTACCAAAAAGGGCTAATTAGAAAAAATATTATTTCTCCACAATGCCTAACAATCAACTAGGTTCTTATCAATTTACAAGGAATGGGAATTATTTTTCTTTCATTTGTTTCTTTGTTCCATTAAAGCTAGCTTTTAGAAAATTTGCCTTTGCCTTTTTCTTCCCCGCTTTCTTCCACTGTGATATTTTTTCCTAATTCCAAACAGACTATGAGATAGGAGTTTTATACAGACATACAGCTCCTTCAAATTTTGTGACTTGTAGAAAAGAGCAGCACAAATCATTGTCTCATGAATAAAAAATGCTGCAGATACAAAGAATTGTCCTTTGTAGTTTGACAGGGCCTAAGAGTGCACAAGAAAATATGGCCAGTCATCGTAAGAAAAACCCTGGATAAGAGACAGTAGACTGAGCACATAGTGTTCTTGCTTTTCCTCTTTATAGGAAACATGTACCTGGGAGACAAGCTTAGATAGTTCAGTAGTTAATGAAAAATTTAATTGTTGTGTGTTTAAGTCAGCTGTTTAAAAACTATAATTTGACTATTCTCAGATAAAAAATATAACATTGTGAGACTAATTTAAATCATATCCTGAAGCAGTTAGAACACTACTGAAACTTTTGGTTTAAGTGGATTCCTTAAGAAGTCTTTGCAGATTTGAATGGGGTGGATTCCTCTTCTTTCATGGATCTATACTGAGCATTTTTTTCCAGAGAAACAGGCATTTTATGAACTAGGAAAGACTAAAAGATCAATTCCATTGCAGGTAATGACATTTTAAGGCTTACAGATCATATGAATACATCCAAATTCTGTAACAGAATCTGAATGCATAGGATTTTCTCATTGACATAAATGAGACCTAAGAATTGTATCACTATTGTAAGACTAATAAAAGGAAATGCTGTAGTCAATGTAGTAATGATCAAAAGTTACAGCGCCAAGATGAAAAAATTTATTTTGCCACTTTTTATTCTAAGCAATTTATTATTCTCCAAATATGAAACACTCATTTTTAGTTCATCAGCTAAGCATTGTTGATCTATACACATCTTACTTGAATGCACATTTTTGTCTCTAACATCTTTGAAGGTATAGAAGGTCAAAGTACTAAATTTTTCTAAATGTCAATATCCAGTAACTTTATTTAAACAAAAATAGCTATTTCCCAAACATAATAGCTATTTCCCAAACATAATAGCTATTTGCCCAAAGCTGACAACTTCTTTGAAGCATCAGGTGAATGGAAAGATTCAGAACAACTTTGAAATAAATCTAATGTTATACATTACTTATTACTTTTGGCTTGGAGTAAAAATATTTTGAAGATGCAATTTTTTAAAGAGATATTGAGGGAGAACTTGTGTTTTAGTTGGTGGCCATTACTCTTCGTCCTGTTGCTGGGCACCATCCTTGTGACACCTTCTTTTAGGTGTTTGCGTTGATGAGATCCCCTTTCAGCCTTCTCTTCTCTAGGCTAAACAGACCTAGCTCCCTCAGTCTGTCCTCATAAGAGAGAGCTCCAGACCTCTCATCATCTTTGTGGCCTCTGCTGACTGCCCCCAGTAGCTCCCTGTTCTTCTTGAACTGTGGAGATGAGAACTGGAGACAGCATTCCAGATGATGCCTCACCAGGGCTGAGCAGCAGAGCAGGATCACCTCCCTTGACCTGTTGGCCACACTCTTCCTGATGAACCCCAGGATACCACTGGTCCTTCTGGCCACAAGGGCACATTGCTGGCTCATAGCTGACTAGTCATCTGCCAAGACTCCCAGGATAAATATATATATATAAATATATATATATATATCTTTATAATTCAGTTAGGTAATTAGCTTTATTCCCTGAATTGCTATGTTGATGTGAAATGCAAAACAGTGAAGTTATGGAGGTGAACAAGCAAGTGTTCTGTCACTTTTTATCTTAATTTATATAAATAGACTTTATGTCATAGCTAAATATATTTTTCTTCACTTGATTATATGTGTCCACTAGCTAAAACACGTAAAACATCTAAATGGTCTCACCTGTTCAGTAATGTAGCTCCAACAGGCCACTGGAAGCAGGGAAGTTGAGCTCAACTTGTTTGCTAAAATGAGGGCAGAACAAAGAATGCTCAGAAGACTAACTTCTGTAAATCTGGCATCCTATTAATGTCTGATTGGTTTTAGATTTTTGCACTGAGGATTTTATTAGCTACACATGGACCTTTTATCTGCCATGCATAGAGCAAATACTACTTCATTCATCATGCAAAAAATACTTTTCTCTGATTTGTTCCTTCATGTCATTAAAAAGCTTAGCCAAACTCATCACTGGGCTATAAGTATATATCTTTGATTTTCAAACTAATAGAGTTAAATTATGAGGGCTGTTTTATCCTTTAATTTTTTTTTGGTTTTTTTTCCTGAACTTGAATAACTTATAATCCTCCTCACCTGTGTTCTGCTTTTAACCCATTCCTCCCAGGAGCTGATTTGTATTCAGCAAGGCAACAGAAATTCCATAGGGTATATATTCATAATTCTGAAGAAAAGATAGAAAAAGGAAAAGTTTGCACACTGAGCATGACATATTTCCTATCTCTGTACTTCCCAGCTTGGTACTGAGCCAATCAAACAGCATCTTTAGTATAAATGCGCCACTAAGCTTACTACCCAAAATAATGGGAATTAAAGTGAATCTGTACCACCTTAGATTTCAGAGTCAGGGACATGTCCATGGCTGGTTCTTTTTTTTTTTTTTTTAATTTATTTATCATAATGGACAAAGGTAAGCTGTCTGGTTCCCCCTGGACTTCAGGAGCATGTCAGACAACATATATTTTTGGCACAGAAGTCAACTATTCAGCAACTGCCAAATCAGCTGTGACTCTGCAATAGGTCTCATGGGATATGCAAAAAAATTAAGTAAGCAAAGAAACAGATGCTCTTTGTACAGGTGAGAGAGTATGTTGTTTTCTCCATGTGTCCAAAATTTCAGTGTTATGGTTTCAGCACTGAAGTTTAAACTCTAATACATGCATACACATTTAAACATACACCCATTTGTATTTTACCTGCTTGCTAAACAGGTTTTCTTCTCACAGTTTGCTGTGAACTGGTAGTATAAGTATTCACACACCAAAAAAATTATCTTGAGAAATTTCAGTTTTGATCAGTAAATGGTATTCCAGGAGGGTTTGGAGGTGGTGGGGATATGTTTTTATTTGATGTCTGATTTCATTTGTTTGTTTGTTTTCTGTCCTCTATACTCGTCTTTAAGTTTACAGTCAAACTACACATTAACCTCCCCAAATACTAACATTTCAGCTTTCTCTGCACACTTTTTCCCCTCTGATTTACTTGGTGGTATGTATACTCTATTTCAGCGTTTTCTCCTTAATTATGCCTTCTTAGATCAAACACAGACATCTGTGCTGTCTTAAGCATTATGTGAAGAATTATTTCTGGCACACACTCCCTTATGCATAGCTTAAAACTAAGAGCTATTACACTAGTAGTGTTCCATACTAGAGGAATTTTGATCAACTCTCACTGCAGTTATAAACTTTGTAAATGTTGGAGAGAAAATGGATATTATAAAAAGATTTGAGAGACAACAGCTGTGGACAAGCTGTACAGCTGGCACATTTTAACTCATCATAGCTGCAGAATGCAACATACAAGTGTAGCTCATTCCCAGCTCTTGATTGATTTCCTTAAAATATACAATGACTCAACACGAGTGAGTTTTCTATCTATTGGCTAAAAGAAAGGAAAGGGGAACAGAGGAGAGATAGAGAGAGAAGAGGAGAATAAGGAAGGAAGGAAGGATCTCTCTTTATATAAGGAAGAAGAAGTAGGATATTATGTAAAGATGTTTTTTCAATCCATTAATGGTTTACCTCAGATACCTTGGTTGATTTTGGGGAAGGAGGAGCAATATCTGCTGCTCGGTCGTGACAAAGTGCAATATTTGGCTCAAAGACATTTTTAGCCATGTGTGTTGTGGAAAACCCCCATCCACAACTCGGTATAGATAAAATTTAAATCTTTAAAGATTTAATACCAAAAACTTCTGTAAAGGTGTTCACCTAGCACATATAAAGCAAAGTAGATACCTTGAAAAAAGTAATCCTACAATTTAAGTAATGGACAACTCAGCAAAATTATGTAGTTGATTTAAATGATTTTTTTACAGGTTTTACATTAGCTATATTAATTTTAAACCAGGAGAAATCCTTTGGGGAGAAAATGTCATGAGGATTAACAGAAAGTGTTCTGTAAGTAAAACAAACTTCATTACATAAAGACATACCACTTCAGAGTCATAAATACACTTCAACACTAGATTACACATTGTGCAGTTCAGTTTCGGAAGCTGGGTGTGGTCTGCAAGCTGGGTGCCCAGAGTTCCTACTGTAGTTAATGAAATCTAGGAGTCTATGCAACTTACATTAAAAATATTCCTGTGTGTTTGGTCAGCTGAAAATTTGTCCAAGATTCACTGATTGTACAGACAGTATCTTTACTGGCTATAGTGGGATTTAGATATCTATCACACCCCAACATAACTGAGGTGGAAGATAGTAGCTTACGCATCACCACACAATGTCCTAGTCTATATATTAAACAGATGTGGATTTGAGAAGTGGAGTATTTGATGGATGAAAAATTGGCTGGGCAGCCATATCCAAAGAGTTGCAGTCAGTGACTCAGAGTCCAAAAGGAAGATAATAATAATTTGTGTCCTCAACACTCTATATTGCAGCCAGTATTGTTCAATATTTTTGCTGATGACATAGGGAGTGGGATTGAGTGCACCCTCAGCAAGTTTGCAGAGGACATCAAGCTGAGTGGCACAGCCGATTTTCTTGAGGGACAGGATGCCATCCTGAGGGACCTTGACAGGCTTGAGAAGGCAGCCCATGTACTCACAGCTCAGAAAGCCAAGTGTATTACAGGCTGCCTAAAAAGAAGTGTGGCCAGCAGGCCAAAAGAGCTTGTTTTCCCCTTCTACTCTTCTTTTGTAAGATCCCCAGTCAGTGTACTGCATTCAGGTCTGGAACAAAAGGACGTAGACCTGCTAGAGAAAGTCCAGAGAAGGGCCACAAAAATTATTAGGGGAATGGAGAACCTCTTGTATGAGAAAAGACTGGGAAAGTTGGGACTGCTCAGCTGGTAGGATAGAAGATTCTGGGGAGATCTGGTTGTGATGTTTGATTATATAAAGTGAACTCATAAGAAAGACAAAAAGAGACTTTTTGTCAGGGTCTGTAGTGACAGGACAAGGGACAATGGTTTTCAGCTGTGATGTGGTAGATTTAGATTGGATAAAGAAGAAATTTTTTACGTTGAGAGTGATGAAACACTAGAACAAGTTTCTCAGAGAAGCTGGGGATACCCCATCACTGAAAGTGTTCAAGATCAAGTTGGACAGGACTTTGAGCAACGTGATCTAGTGAAAATATCCTCGGTAGGGGGGTTGGAACTGTATGATCTTTAAAGTTGTGAGAGATTAAAATGTTGTGGTTAATGGCTTAAACATTGTTATGAAGGACTTTTTGCCCTTTATGGCAAAACTGTATGAAGAAGCTACAACCACCTAAGCTCACCCCTCCCTGAAGATGCCTCCTGAACTGTAACATCAGACTGTGAGTTAAGCTGCCTAAGAGAATTTGAGATAAGACAAAAGTGACTCTGTGGTCCATTTATCTCAGGTCTGAGGAGAAATAAGGGTGAGGGAGAAGCATGTATCCACAAGAAAATCAAAACCAGCAGCTGTCCTGAAAACCATCCCTGTCTGGGTTTAGAGTGGGGGAGGCCATCACCCAGCAGCTTATCTGCTGAGGCCAGGTTTTCAGATTCCCCCACAACCAAGGCAGGAGGAGGAGAGTTTTAAATGTGTGTTGTAACCTCTGGTCAGAGGGAGTGAACACCTGTCCTCCCTTACACAAACTGGCTCAGCTGCAAAACTCCCACCCTAGGGAGGCCACATCTGTGGGGCATTCACTCAAGGGGCAGCTGAGGGGTGTCATAATCCATCAAAAACCCCCAAACTACCCCCAAACTGATTCCAGAGGCCTTGCAGCAGAGCACTGCACGTGATGCAAAGAGAAGCAGCTGATCCAGAATCTGTTGCAATAGACAGTGTTAAGCTTGCCCCATTTCTCCCTTCAGGGGAGGTAAATGGGCATTCCCACCTGGCCTGAATATATTAACCCACTGAGCTCTATGATTTGTGGGACCCTCACCACCAAGATGCCCAGGCAGTTCATGAGCAAAACATGGCTAAACCCGCCTTTTCCCTTTTATTGCTGAGCAGGGTGTTATAGGTACAGAATACCTCTTTGATTTGTTCTAGTCATCTGCATAGTTATGCCCATTCCCTGTCTATTCTGCACCTCTTAATGTGCTCACTGGGGGGACAGGATGAGAAACAAGGCAGATGTTGATGCTGTACCAACTCTTCAGGAAAAACTAGGACACTAATGTGCTATCAGTATTTTTTTGGATAAAAAATCTAATACACAGCAACATATGAGATATTATGAAGAAAATTAACTCTATCATAGCCAGACCGAGTACAATATTTTGCAATCTAATTTGTAATCTTGCTATTTGGCACACCATATTAATTGCAAAACACCACATCAATAACTTCTCCAGTAGTACTACTGTTTTATATTTCTCTTTTTCTCTTTTTGTCCCCATAAATAGTGGTTTACAGTTTTGCATCATAAAAAGCAAAATACAAACACAGTGTTGAAATTTTCTGCAGTCTTATTGATCATTTTGTTCATAGCTTGTGGCTGGAGTTTTTTAATAATTTAGGAAGCTAATTTTTTCTTTTTGGAATCTATAAAATGGTACATAGAACGATGTATTTTTGTTATGAATAATGGACCACTATAATATGTTATTGAATCAAATCCACATGCTAACACCAGAAAACAGGAAATTACTAGCAGATTCAGTAAATGATAAGCATGTAACTTGATTTTTTATTATGCATTGTTATTCCAGAAAGAAGGATTTCTTTGTTGGACAACTTCTGGCAATGAACAAAATAATACCACAGGAGTAATTTTAAAGAGTCAATACTTTAAAATGTAAAACTTTAAAACCAAACCAAACAAGCAAAAAGCCAGTTTAAAAGTTAAAAAAAAAAAAAAAGAAAAAAGAAAAAAGAAAAAAAGTCAATTTCATAACAGCATTGAAATTTGTAGGGGCAACAGATTACTGAGAGTCAAGAATTTTCATAGGAAAAATAAAGGGATAGGGAAATCCCCACATATTTCAAATGTTACTACAATGACAGCAATATGGGGAACACTCCGGAAGGATCTGAAACTTTAGAGTATCAGATAAAATTGTGCATTAGTATACACATGAGTCTTCAGGGGACTGTTACTGCAAATCTTGATCTTGAAATGCCAAACAAACATCAAAGAGACAGTGAGTTCTAGGTGAAGTTGAGTTAAAACCCAGGAGCAATGATGTAGAAGATTTATACCTCTTCTCTCTCAGAAAGGAGCAACATTATTATTCTATATGAACTGCATGAAGCCTGGAAACATAGTAGTGAATATGTTGTACAGTAACACCACAAAAAGTGTTGATGTTTTGATTATCTGGTCACAAATAAAATCGATTGCAACCACTTGAAATTATTGTCTAGGAAACATTTTTGGTGAGAAGGCTCAATACATGACAGAAGTTGCTAAATATTGATTCAGCAAAATACTGCACACGTGACACACACACATACACATACAAAAAACCTTCTGACATAAAATGTCTAAAAAAGTAAAACAACTGAGGGCAGATACAAATATCTTTTTAAAAGAGAGAATATGAACATCATTTAAAGAAAACAGTAAGAATTTGTATATATAAAAGAATAAAACACAGTAAGGACTAAACATTCTCCATTATGACCTAAATAAATAAATGAATAAATTTGACCAAACATGAATGAAGTTTGCTTTTTTTCTAAGCAGGTAGGAAATATCACAATGTGTCTACATAGAACAACGGACAGACTAGTGTGCAGAAACCAAAGTAACATAAGACCTTAGCTATTGTGGAAAGCATTTAAGTGCTAAATTTATGACTTTTCTGAGGACTATAACTGATAGCAATAGAAATATAGTAAGATTGATGTTAACTCCCAAGCTAAAGCAGGGAAAGAATCTATTAAAGAGCAAATGACTGGGCTACAGGTGTTCAAATACACTGGGTTTGCTGAAAAATGCCTTCAAGAATCTTTGAAGTGTTTGTTTATATATGAAATGCTGGTAGTTATTCATAAATTCTATCAAAACAATAATGTTTCCTCTCCTTGATAGCCAACCAGTGTTATTTATATTGGCTTTATTAAACCCTTTGATGCATTCACTCATCCTATTGTATTTTCAGATTGGGCTTTTCTCAGTTAATGGCAATTATAATTAATATGGTGTTTGAAAATCATTCATTAGAATTGAAATTAACTAGCATATCTCTCCCTCTCCCCAATGTATATGCATTGTAAAAACTAAAATTTTTATGACATTTTTCATTTCAGAAGCAGAAAATTATGTTTCAAAACTTTCATTGATATATATTTTTTTTTATTTTAAACATTAACCAGAAGTATATTTTATATTCTAAAATATTTTGCATATAATACAATTCCAATGCTCTGAAGTGCCAATATTTTAATCTCACTCAAAAGAGAGAGGAAAAATAAGTTCTGCTTGAACTGAACCAATTTTTTTTTTAAAAAAGCACAGTTGCTGTGGCTGCAGGGGACCCAAATAAATGCCAAGTACTGGGGAGATGTCATTTCACTACGAACTAAACTGTAGTTCCTCTATTGAGGAGCTTGTACTAAAAACGTCTGTTCAAAATTGTTGATTATGATATCTGTCAAACTAGAATATTAACTTCTCACTCAGTTTGACATCTAAATTAAAAGGTATATGATGAGGAGAAAATCCATGCAGGAGAAATGCATAATTGTTTGGAAAAAGCATCCTTTATGTTACTAATAACAATAGTTATTAGTAATATGCTCCCAAACTGGAAGATTATTCACTGTCATACCTCAAAGGGGTCTGTTTTATTTCCAGCAGCATTCACTGATTTGTAATTTTCCTAATGAAGAAGAGAAAAATTTTAAACACTTTTGCATGGCTAGACTACCCTTCAGAATTTTCTAAGTGAATAAATTTAATCTCTGGACCATAATATTTAAAAGCATTTTCTTGAGAAAAAGAGAAGAAATTCCTTTATAATATTGACTTTCAAGCTATACTCTAGCAATAAAATGCAACAAGGAGCAAGGTGTTATGATCCAATTATTAAGGTTCTTTGGAAATACCTCTGCCCGAATTAAGGTACAAACGAGACCATATGCCAATCAATAGTATGGGTTTTATTTGATAGAAAATATGAGAGAGAGAAGAAAAGAGAGAAAAAGAGAAGTAAGAAAAGAGGTGGGGGGGACAGAAAGAGGGAAAGAGAAAATATCACCATCCGTGGATCCCAACGATGTTGCGTTGGTCCTCTCCAGCTGGTCTTCTTGGTGGTGGTGGTCCCCCCAGAAGCACAGGATGCCATGGGTTAATATACACTCAGGTCAGGGGCAATGTCCAGGCATGTCCCCCCAGGGGAGGGGGCAGTTTCTAGCAGCAGACTCTGCTTGCATCACCTGCACTCCTGTGGTGCAAGGCCTAGCACTCTGGGGGGTCTGTGATGGATTGTGACTCCCCTCAGCTGCCTCTCACGTGAAAGTCCCATGGATGTGGCCTGTGGGGTTGGGGGTTCCACAGCTGGGCCAGTTTGTGTAAACCTGGCTTCTGTGAGCTGTGCTCTGCCCCCACCCCAAACTCAGCCAGGGATGATTCTCAGCACAGCTGGTGGCTTTGGCCTTTGTGGATGCATTCCTTTCCCTCAGCCTGAGATGATTGAACAATAGGTTTCCCTTTATCTAATCTCAGCAGTTTGACTCAGTCCAAAGTCCCAGTCAGGTATCTTCAGGGAGGCTTCTTTGATTGTAGCTTCTTTATACATTTTTGTTATAATGAGCAAAACTTTATATCAGTGTTTGAGGCATGAACTATTTCAGTCTCTGACACAAGGGTATAGGTATACATGTAGACATATACATGTCAAGTGCCTATGAGAAGTGATATTGCTTCTTAAATCCAAATAGTTACACATGGGAGATGAATCATCCAGCCTGAAGAGGATTAGATATGAATGAATTATTCCATTCACTTAGATGAAGAAGAATGAGAAATATAAAGTAATGAACTTCGGCAAAATTTAAGGAACAATTAAAAAAGCAAAAGAATTTAACTTGAAAATTAGTTACACATATGTTTATAGAGTAAACTTTCAGAAAGTAACCTAAAGGTTCCTCAAACATTTCAAGACACTGAAAATGGTGCTGTTGCTGTAAAAAAGAGAAAAGACATTCTAGGAATACTAAGGAAAGTATGGCATGAAAGATGCTATGATCCTTTTCTGGAAAGATGTAGTCAGTTTCTGTCATCCTCCCTTCAAAGGATAAAAGGATATGAAGATCTCACACTGGAGAGTGTTATCTTCATTTTGTCATGCCTGTATGCATACATACATACATACATACACACATATATATTTTTGCACACTGTCCGAAACATGAACAAGTGTTCCTGTTTCAAAATGACATGGTGCAATACAGCTTCAGCCAAAAAACTGTGTTGCTACTTTGGATGTCAGTGTGATTGAGATAATTAGTCCAGTTTCTCAAGTGTATCATTATGCTGGCAGCATAGAAGGTTTTGAATCAAAGCTATGCCATGTTGAGCCAGTTTGGACAGGCAGAACATACTTGAGTCTATTTCTGTGAAATATTACAGATATATTTCCAGGGGTACTGGAAGTGAAAGACAGTAAATATATTACAAATGAAGTATGAAAATTTTGAAAAAAATGGAAGTAAAGAAAAAAATAAACTTTTCTTTCAAAATAACTTCATTGGAGAAAGAAAAGAAGAAATTGTGTGTCATAATGTGATTTTGTAAATGTTATTTTAAGGTTCATTTTACTAATTTGTTAAAGGATAGTGGGAAATATATTGTAATTTGTGTCAAAATTCTAGTTTTCTATCTATTATTTTCCCAAAGGCATTAAAATGTGATTCATTGCCATGTCCCAAGACGCACTTTTTAACAATAGTTTAAAAAAATCTGTGTAAAAGACATCAGCTAATCACAACAGGGTAGTAGCTGCTTGTGGCAGGACAAACACCCCCCCCCCTTCTCTCTCTCCCTGATTGCTGGCCGAGATCGATGGCTCAGATTAAGTCAATAGTTTAGTCCGGACTATCAATGCTGGCGTCTGGAACTCAGAGTGAGACACTGAGAGAATGTGAATAATTTTCAAGTGACCGCAAATACACACTCTTTTCCCTATAAAACACCACGAAAATCTCAGCAAAAGCAGAAGCCTTTCTACATGGACATCGGAGCGTGAAGTGGGGTCTTCTCCCCAGGGTCTTTGGATGCAGCCCTGTGGTTACTTCCCGAGGGATTGAGTGAGGAAATCTTAATGCATCCCCAGCTCCAAAAATTGGATTTGGTAAGATCATTTGAGTTTCCTAAATTGTATTATTCCGGCTAACTTATAGGTACCTTTCTTAACTTGCATTTCAGCTAGCTCAAGCAAGCATTTATTGCATTTTTAACTATTGCGGTGTTGCAATTATGCATTCACTGTGTGTTTATGTGTGTCAATCTGTTCTATGTTTGTATGTTTGTTATGTTCCGTGTCAAATAAATGGTATTTTTAGACAAATCGGCCAGATATCAAAGAATCTTGCGAACGGGACTAAGTCTTGGGGAACTAGCTATCTTAAAGTCTGTCAAACTGCAAAAACTCATAAAATTCCTGTCTCCCATGCAAGACACTGCTTCACTTGCAAACATTCGCCTTCAAATCCTAGGCAAAAGGTCAAGATTTTCTTTACTACTCAAAAATATTATGTGAAAACCTATCCAGCTTCTTGACTTTTCCCTTAGATTCAGTCACAGGTATGTTATAATCTTCAGCTTTGTTCTTTTACAAGTACTGACTTTCTTCTAAGGTTTCTTCCAGCTACATTAGTCAATAAAGAATGGTTAGATTACCTCAAAAGACTTGTTTCTAGTCAAGCTGTTACTTCATCTGGCTCACAGTTCCCACTTCTTAATCCCAGTGCATGACCTCCCATTGTTACCCAGGGTTTATTTTCTGAATGACTCAAGATAGCAATATGGGATTTTTTTTCAGTCACATATGTTCTAAAATTAGTTCAGTGAAATAGAAATTAGTTTAGGTTTCTCAATTCCCTTTTTTCTTTTTTTCATGGGAATGCACCCCATTCTTAGGACTTAAAAAATAAAAAAAGAAAAAGAATCTTGGATAATTTCTGGGCTGAATCACAGTCCAACCCAGATCACCCAGTATCTCACTGGTTAGAGCATTAATCCTATACATGTCATAGACTTACAGAATTATAGAATGCTTTGGGTTGGAAGGGACCTTAAGTTCACCTATTTCTAATCAGCTTGCTGCTTGCCACAGGGACACCTTCCACTAGACCAGGTTGCTCAAAGTTCCATCCAACCTGGCCTTGAACACTTTGAGGGATGGAGCATTCAAAGCTTCTTGGGGCAACCTGTTGCAGTGCCTCATCATCCTCACTGTAAAGATTTTCTGTCCATTAATATTCACTAACCTGAAGACCTCAGGAACTTATTTCATGAATGAATGTAATATATAGGTGTGATTTTGTTCCCATTTATAGACAGACAAATTTAAAACAAATGAATTATTTTTCTTAAGTAGTATTTAAATGTGTTCTGTGAAAGTTTATTAAGAAGATGCCTAAGTATCTCCAGCATGAAAAATCAAGAAGGGGTCAGAAAACACATTTTTAACTCCTAAAGGATACTACTGAATGTAGTAGTTCTTTAGCTCAGTAATTTTGGAAGATTGATCTATGTTAATTTTAATTTGAAAAACAACTTTTTAAATAAATTATTGGGTAGGTCCATAAAACAACTTATAAAGTGCACATATTTAAATTGAATTATTTTGAAATTTGCTTTATTTTCATTCCATTTGCTGTGTATGTTGCTAATTTAAGTTTCATCTATTATCAACATGGCCACAGAAAACTATATTTTGATCCTTTCACCTTGTATCACAGTGATATTTTAATCTTTTAATCAATTCTTTTTAATGGTGTGCTCTTCCAGGATTGAAGTCTAGTTTAATTACAGATTTCTGCAAAGACATATTTTCATTCCTGTGTCATGTTGGTCTCATCTGTTCAGGGCAGAACAGGAGATACAAAAATTGACATCCTATTTTCCTTTTGGTTCTACATCGACTGGGTAGAAAAGCCACTTTATACACATATAAATTTAGCTTCAGCATAATGACTTCTTCCAAAAACTGGGTTTCCACAGGGCACAACTGCTCAAAACTAGATTTGTATCCAAAGGAAATTATATTGTTCTATTTTCTGAGATGTGTATAATAAAACTGAAGCCAATTTGCTTACACTAATGTGAAACCCGAGTAAGCAAAGAGGTACCTAAGGAGATGTAGAGAAATTGCTCTTATAATTATAGAGGACATGCATGCAGGAAAAAAAAAAAAGAAATGCTTCAATTAATTTAGAAAATATAGAAAAACTAGAGAAATAAGAGACTCAAAATTGGAGACTTTTATTGGCAATATGGCAAGAGTTATTAAATATCAAGATGGACTCCAGCTTGTAGAGAGGCAAATTTGCATGTAAAATTAGATGCCTAATACAGCAGTTGCATTCTGTACTTGGAAATTGGTTCAGCGTCCTAAACAGAGCAATCTGATGTTGCTTCAGATGACTATAACTCCTAGATGTTTTTTTAGGTACCATTTCAGCTAGTTATGTATGGTGTGGCATGTATGCTACATTCATGGAGACATCTCAATCTACCTACAGATTCTTAAATGCTATTAAACCCCTTTATCTTGATATTTAAGTGCAAATATGTACATGTAAACTAAGAAAGGGATGCAGCTGCCTGTCACCGCTGTTCTGACAAGACTGATGCCTCTCACAGTTCCAGGGTCACCCCAGTCAGACAGGAGGAAGAGTTGACTCAAACACCTCAATGTCACTAACCATAAGTTTAATCCATGAAGCTCATGTCAAAGTGCCTAAGTTAGTGCTGCAGCAGAAGGTAATTTTCAGTAGTGTAAGAAAGAGCATTCCATTTTATTTGACGAGTTCTGCTATATCTCATTTACTTTCCAGATACTGCTCCAAGAAAGTGTAAATTTCTGTTGTCAAAATTATCAACCCCTTACAGATGTCCTCTCAAGAGCATTCCACCTAGTGGTATATGCCTGTATTCTAGAAACTGAATCACATCACTGGACTCATGCCTAGCCAATTACATTTGAATGCTAAATTTAGATGTAAAACCTGGTGATAAGCCCACCTCAAGCTTCAGTTCATCAGCCAGATCTTAGGCATCCAGGTTTCTAAAGCTGGATGCATGAATTTTAATCAGCTAAAATTATCTAACTAAAACTATCTATCTATCTATCTAACAGATAAAAGATTATGTACTAAGACAGTATAGATGATGTTTATATTCTTACATTTTTCATAAAATAGTTTGGTTTATTCTTTGTATTTTAAAGCAGATAAATGATAAAAGAAACCTTTTCTCTTAGGAAAGCAAGACTTGCAGGATTTTTGTAAATTGAAAAGTTGGGATTTTTATCTAAAATTTGTTGTATCTATGGATAACGTCCAGAGAGGAGGTACTTTCAAAGTAATAATAGGTAAATTTTAATAAATATGTCAAAAATAAAGTATTAAAATGGAAGTGGTTTAGGTTCCCAGTTCCATGTACTTCCTAGCTCATTACCCACTTTCTTAAGCTAGTAAGTATAATGCTTAGTGAGGCATTCCACACAGTGGAAACAAAATTGAATTAGTTGACAGAGTTGATTTACTGTGGAACAATTTTATACTGTGTATTAAACAAATGAAGAAAAGGGATTAAAATGCACTTTGCAGTGTTTTTCAGACCTACTTTAGTGCACAGCACTAGTAATTACTTGATTAAAATCATATCTGACATGTTGATAATATTTTAATTAGTAATACTTCTATGACTTGCTGGGAGGTGACATGCTAATTTTGGCTTACAGCTTGAGAAACTGGCTGGGAAGCAGATGGAGCTAACTTGTAGAGCAGTTCCCCTCCTGCCATCCATTTTTGTGGTCTGAGGCAAAATGAAGCTTCTTGGAAGGGATGGAAAAGGTGGAATGAATTCTCATTCTCTGAAAATTATGATGAAGTTATAGCTTTGACTTTCTGGTTTACCTTAGAATTTACTAGCACAACAGAAATCTATGGAACAGTTATATTGCTGAGAAGGTTTCTAGAATCCTAGAATAGTGTTATTTGGAAGGGACCTTTAAAGATCAATTAGTCCAATCCCTCTGGAACAAACAAGACATTTTCCATTACATCAGGTTGCTCAGATCCTTGTCCAACCTGATCTTAAGTGTTTCTAAGGATGGGGAATCTACCACCTCTCTGCACCACCTGTTTCAACACCCTCTCAAAAAAATTAATTACTTATATCTAGTCTAAATCTATCTTCTTTTAGTTCAAAACCATTACCCTTTGTCCTATAGCAAAAAGTTCTGTTAAAAATTGGTCCCCATCTTTCTTATATAAGCCCCCTTCAAATACTGAAAGCCAACAACATACTTGAGTTTCCCTGATCCAGGTGCACCTTGTACTTGGCATTGTCAAACCTCATGAGGTTCCAATGAGCCGCTCCTATGATGGAAGGCTAAGAGACTTGGAATTGTTCAGCCTGGAAATGAGAAAGCTTTCGGGTGACAACGATTCTCCTGTCCTTGCTTTCAAGATTATTTTAGAGGCATATTTATAAAGTTCTTGGCTGGATGTCATAGATTTTCTCGGTCTCTGCTGAGTTATTAGGCTCATTCACCTCAGTTCAGGGGTGAGATCTTTGCAGACCAAATTTACTTTCAGCTTGGAAACTGCAAGCACAACACAGCAGGTTCATGACATTATTATGAAATGCCCCTATTGTATCACGATAATTTTATTTTTTTGTAAATTGGAATTCTTTCCCACTTACTTAATGCATGTAAATTATTTTCCTTTAAACAATTTGTTTTCAATTGTTCCTCAAAGTATACTATGATCTTTCCTATCCCCTAGCATCCCTTCTACATTTGCATTCCTATTTGTAATAAATTGTGCATACATTCATGAGCTGGCTCTTGCCTGTATTTCTATTAGAGGTAAATGACACAGTGGAAATATGTTTAATAGAATAAATTACTCTGTTTCCAAAAAAGACTATTAGAAAATGACAGACATTTGAACATAAGCCAGTCTGGCTGAAAGCAACTAGACAGGAGGGCCAAATTAAATCCAACAGTTGTATGAAGCTAAAACAGTATCTAAGATTTTAATTAACTAAGGAAAACAGTCACATTTTCTCAGACTCAAAATAACTGGTAACTCCAGAGGCAAGTATAACAAAGGAATTGAAGTAAGTCAGCGATTCTCATTACTTTAGTTAAATTACAGTCCCACAGCAATATAAGTTTTCAGGAACAGGCCTTTAATAATTGTTTTGCTGGCATTAACTTTATACATTAAAGTCAGGTGCTGCAGAGACTTCAGTGGCCTTCAGCATGGCCACACAGAGAAAATAATTTCTCCTGCTCTGATGCCAGCACAGCAAAATTGTAGAGGTAAGCAAGACAGTGCTGATAGAAGATGTCACTCTAACAGTAGAATTTCTTTTGACTATGGGTTTTTTTTTCTGTATTGTGTGCTGAATCCTTGAGCAATTTGAGGGAACAGGCATGATATAATCTAATAAAAGCAACTGAATAGACAGAAAATGGAGTCCTCTCTGGTTAATTTTAGTAGGAAATGTCTGAAGAAAACAACGAACCACAGACAGAAAAGAATAATTTTCTGCTTTCAGAAGTGTTGCAGGAAAAAGAAAGTGCTACGGTGGAACTATTTTCTGTTAGAGGCTTTATGTGCTAACCCAGAATAAAACCTAAAATGTATTAGTTTTATAGTCGATTTAGTTATAAAGCCTAAATATATACAACAAGATAAAATTTACAAAATGTATTCTTAAAATGATGACTATGACAACACAGTTCAAAAAAAAAAGATGACATAAAATTTAAATTTGAATGCCTATTTTCACTGACATCCTTGAAAAAAAGAGGAGTTTGTTCATAACACAGAGATTTTACTAAAAAAAGTTATATAGCAAAGAAAAGTTCAGCATTCTATTTCAAAAATCTCTGTATTAGCTTACCTTTTAAAATTAGCTAAATTCTATTGCCAAAAGAAAAAAAGGCATCATATAATATGAATATTAATATACAGTAATTTAAACTATTTACTGTATGACACAGGGAGATATATTTGTAGCTTCATAGCTTCATTGATGCTTCCTTCATTACAACCATCAGTAAATTACATTGAAAAAATTAATCAAGTTATAATTAAACCCATTTTTAATATAAAATAAAGGGAGGGAAGTCAGATATAGGGAGGGAAACTTTCCACAAATGGTTAAATAGTTAATATTAAAGAAAATTATCAATATTATTAATTTTTGAATACAGATACCTTGCCCATTTTGCTGTTAAATATAGATACATAACTGTTAAATACATATTAAATACATTCAAAAATATTTTAAAATTATTATAAATATATTAAATCTATTCTATAAATTAGTATTATTTATATGTTTGATCATTGTTATTTAAATATACTTAATCTTAAATATATATATATTTAATCTTAAATATATATATATGTGTCTGTATGCACTTCTAAACACATACCTATATATATATGACACATATACATCTCAAATATATTAGCACACAAGAAGCCAACTAGGAAATTTCTGATGGAAATAAATTTGACAGAAGGGAAAAAATAGTTGTGTAAGGACTTAAAGAGCAAAGTTGCCTGTCTCAAACACTGTTAAGGCCACAGAAGGAATTTGCCATGAGGTAAGCACAAAAGGGAATGATAGGATGGTGCTGATTCTAGGCCTGGCAAAGGCGAGATCTGGTTAGCACATCCTGAGAACTGCATCCTGACAAAAAAAAATCCCACTTTTTGGCAAACTGTGTAAAGAAGCAACTGTTCCCATGTATTTCAGCAAACAAAGATCACCCCAAGTTATGGGAGAGATGACATCTGCCCCTCCACAAATATGGAGGATATGCCTTTGTGGATACCTGGAGCTTGGACTGTAAATTAAGCCACCTTGACAAGAACTTGAGATAAGATGAAGGTAATTCTATTGTCCAAGTGTTACCTCAGACTTGAGGGGTGGTTAACAAACCTGGAGGAGATGTATCACTGATAATTATACATGTAACATTATCACTGATGTATCAGTGAACCTATGGCTGATAACAGACACAAAGACGGAGAATTTATGGGCCACAAGAAAAGCCAACTCAGGAACTGTGCTGAAATCAGCTCAGATTGGGTAAAAGATAATTCCAGCAGGGGGAGATCTGTAGTAACGTGATTTCCTGATCTCCATGTGGCTTCCCTTTGTCCCCCTGCTCAGTATGCTATTGGTTCATTTTGAAGTATGCATTCTGCTGTACCTGAAACCTATTGGTGTGTACCCTTTGCCAATTTTCCCTTCCTCCTCCTGGGACTGGCTCTGAGAGAGACAGCTCCGCCCCTTTCCTTTCCCTTATAAGCCAGCGTCTGGGTCCGAGAGAGGTCCTCCATCTCTGAGCTGCTAGTCCCTGATACCATCCCTCGCTTTCCTCCTCCCCTCCTTTCCCTGTAACCCTCTCCGCTTACCCCAAATAAGCCTCCCTGTCAGAACAGAGATGTATTCCAGTTCGTTTCCTTGTTCCATTATATTTCCTGCTGAATTTCTGTGGCTACGAGACTCACGCCATGCCAAGCGGACCCCAGGGACCGCCCGCCCCGAATCTGGTGGAGTTACACGGACAAGGGACCCCGTTCCGGGGGGGAGCTGGCTCCTGCAGCCCCCCCGGAGCCTGCTACATCAGAGATCGAGACCATCAACCACTGACTAAGGAAACACAGGGACTCAAAAGAAAAGAAAGACTGAGCATGCAGACTGATTAGCATTAGAGTTGGGGGAATATTTTAACCGATAGCATAAGAGAACTGTGTAGGCAATGAGCATTATTTCCTCTCTTTAGTAGAATGTATAAATAGTGAAAAGTTTTGAACAGACTTGGGAGCCCCCACCACCAAGAAGTCCAGGGTGAAGAAGGACCAATGGGACAGAACTAGATCCATGGATGGTGACTATTTACTGCTTAATATGTCTGTCTCTCGCTTCACCCCCCACTTTTCTATTTCTTTCTATCTCTCTCCATCACACTTTTTTGTTAAATAAAATCCATACTGTTAACTTCATCATGTGATATCATTTGCACCTTAATGCAAGCAGAGGCACTTCTCATTAGACAGATCTTGACAGCACGATCACTGAATTTTCTTGCTGTGTTATGTCTAACACTACTGAAAACATTCATTTTTTTCTGGAGGAACCAATGCACTTTGAAAGACCACATGTATGATAGTTTACTGCAGGTCTATTAGCATTTCTCATAAATAGCAAATTCTTGGAAAGAGTAAAGATTGTTTGATTGAATAACAGTGTGTACTTTCTAAAAGTCTTGGGGATGGTACAATATAGTTTTTACATAAGATGCATGTAAAGAAATTATGAAATAAGAAAGAATAAAAAGAGCAAGACATCAAAAAAAATTAAGCAAGAACTGCTTGAATAAGAAGGAGAAAAGGGTCAACAATAATGTCAAATTGTTCAGCAAATGGAAATTCAAAGTCCTGCACCTGGGAAGAAATAAGTCTATATATGAGCACATAGTGGGGCTGGACAGCTGGAAAGCAGCTGGGGAAGAGAAGAGCCTGATGAACAGAAAATTGAGAATTAGCCACCAATGGTCTATTGCAGAAAAAGAGGCCAGCAACTTCCCAGGCTCCATTAGAAAGAATATTGTCAAAAGCTTGTGTGAGTTAATTCTTCCCCTAACTCAGCACTGAAGAGGCCACCTCTGGAGTGCTGTGTCCAGATGTGAGCTCCTCAGTAGAAAGGAGATATCAACAAGTGGAGTAAATCTTGCAAAGGATCATGAAGATCATTAAGGACTTCAAGGGTCTGACATGCGAGGAGAGGCTGAAAGAGCAGAGACTGTTCAGCCTAGAGAAGAGAAGGCTTGGGGAATTCTTACCAATGTGTCTAAATACATGATGGGGTATATCCTGCTGGGGGAGTGAAGAAAAAACACCTCTCAGTGATATTCAGTGAGTGGACAAGACAAAAATTTATATACAAGAAACGAAGTATAAGCACAAGGAAAAGCTTATTTTACTACAAAATGGTCAAATATTGAACCATGTTTCCCAGAGAGGTGGATATTCCCTCTTTGGAGACATTGATAATTCAACTTGGACACAGCCCTAAGTAACCTACTGTAATTAATCCTGCTCTTAACAGGAACACTGAACTAGAAGAATTCCACAGTATTTTTCTTACCTGAACAATTCTATGATACTCTTCTGTACATCACATTATACTACGAGGAGGGATAATTTGCATTGACTTCAGCAGCTTGTCTAGCTGTGCCTTCATACATTGTTCAAGTGGTTGAGATGAGATTGATGAGCTTGATATCAATCTCTCTAGACTGATGACCTCTAGAGATTTGTTTTTGTTCTTATTTCTTTGATTTTATTATTTGCTTCCGTGTAGAAAGCAGCAAAATGAAAATGTATTTTGGTTGCACTTTTTGAAAAACTGATATTATTAGTATTCTTTCTTCTTTTCAAAAGGGATCTGTACTTAATGCCAAGTCACAGTGTGATTTTTTACTTAGATGTAATTCATGCTGAGCACTCCCAGTTTGCCAAAACACTCAAGAACTTTCACAACAAATGTTGTGTAAGCCCTAGCTAAAGAGCTGTGACTGTGTTGTCAGTTTGATGAAATAAAGATAAAAACAGTGGTAATGTCCAGTGTTTCCAACTGCTCATTGTGTCCTTGTTGCAGAACTTTTGTGCAAACTGAAATACAATCTTCCTCTGTCTTATGCATTAATTTAAGGCTGTGTGACTTTGCTCTCACAGTGACACAAATGAAATGCAATTGCTGAAATGGTCTTATTTGCCTCAACTAGACAATAGAGAAGTATGCATACATTAATCTTTCTTTTCCACTTCATATGAAATAAAAAATAAAATGTATTTATTTATTTAATATTTTGTAGTCTAAGAAAACTGCAATGCACCGCTGGAAAATTATGACAAAATATACCTATGGCATTTTGTCAGAAAAAACCCACAAAACTTAGATGTTATAGGTTTGAGAATATTCTTGTTTTAAACCTTTTTTCAAAATAAAGCTAGTATTTATACTTAAAATGAGAAACTCTGGAAATTGGGTTACAGATATTAGAGGAATTTTATAAAAATCAGCATTTTAATGTGAAAATGCATTCATGTTATGTTTGTATCCTGTTTAAATTAAATGCAAACATATTTGCATTGTCCTCTCCCACCCCCCCAAAAATATGAAAATCCAAAATAATGAAAAAGCTGAAAGATATAGGTATTGACACAATTTTTCTGAAATGTCATATATTCTGTAGATGCTGGAGATATGTGATACCGTTGACATTCTTACTAATTTCATGTCTATAAAACCAGAATGTCAGCGGTGCCTGGCATACTTCAGCCTCAAGGGTTTCAAAAGGTCTTGGAACATAACTTGTTTATCAAAATACCTATAATGTTCATTTTTTATCTGAGCTAACCATTCAGATTACCTTTAAGGCACTGGCACTTCTAAAAGTGATTAATCTTGTCATAAAATGTACTTCAGCAACTGATCATCCATTTGAGTTCTGTTCCTGACTATGTGCTTCAACTCTGGGGATTGTAATATAACAAGCTCAAGAAGATACTATGTTGAAGATGGTTAAAACTACACCAGAAAACGACCCAGGTTTCTTGGCAAGAACCAAAACTTCTGGAAGCACTGGGTCACCAACCACTGGGTGATCCCAATTTTTTTTTTACAGTTTCAGTGACAATGGCAGTTCAAAATTTGCAAAAAGTAGAGACTATTAAATCAGTGCAGAAACTGAGCTGCTTAGAATAGTTTTGTCCAGAAGGCAGACGCATGGTTATACCTAACGTTTTTGAGACAGACTTTAATGTTTCCACAATTACCATTTTATGTGAAATGTGCCTGAAAACATCTGATTGCACGAACGGTGACATTTTATCATCTGTTCTTCTCATTTATTATTATTTGCTTGGCAGACATTTAAAGCTAACGTTGGTATCAAATTATGCTGTGAAATATATATGTCAAATCCTGAGGTTAAATGGGCACAAATACAACCTACATATATGAGCCTCAGTAAACAAAGCAAGTATAAGCACATACAGGCACAATATATGTAAGGACCTTCCAAAAGAGATACTATAGAATAGAAGAAACATCACAAGAGGAAGGACCAGAGGGACCTGCCTGTCATGTTGACCGTGCTTGCAGAACTTGACAAAAGTTGCAAATGCTACAAAACCGAGAAGCTTTGGCAGTGTGACAGAACTTTAGAATATTATTCGTGGGAAATAGGGTGATACTATTGAATTCTGGAAAATATAAGGTATTTCACTATACTAAAAGGTAGATATGGCTGTTGAAATGTCAGTGTTTCCTTGAAATTTGGTGTCCATGAGTTGAGAAAAACAAAGGATTTACATGTCATAAGTATCACAGAGTAGCAATAGCAAAACTAAAATTCAGTCATGAAGAAAGCACGTAAAGATGTGCTCTGCCATTTAAGATGCTAAAGGTGATCCTGGTAGTTACTGGTTGCAGCAAGAGAAGAGGTATTCCACAGGTCCTGCATTATATCCATCAGGCTTCTGATGATGTCTAATTTATCTCAGCACATAGGTAACAGCTCTGGGTGGATTGAAAACCTCTGGACCTTCAGCTCTTTAGGCAAAATCAGCAATACCAACAGCTCCATCAGGAAAACTAGGGAGCATAAAGGTATCATAGGATGTCAAAACAATATGTCAGTAGGCATACAGGCTGCTGTGTTCTTTACTAGTTTCAGTTACCAGGCTGATTTAAGTTGAATTCCCTGAAGAGCTCATTACCATACTCTAGTTTGGAGTATTTAAATTGCCATCATGTAACTGAATAACAAGGAAAACAGACATATTTTATCAAATTATAGTAATACAGGAAATTCAGAATTCCCTAAAAACTGCCTTATCAATAAGCATAATGCAGGGAAAAAAGTTTAAAAAACCCAACCCACCAACCCCCTTCCCAAAACCTAAGTGACCTAAGGGTGATCCCTTAGCACTTCAAAGACAAGCTTTAAAGCTATTCAGATTGCTTTTTTCTCACTTCATACACCAGGCACGATGCCTCAATTTATAATCAGTTTTGTCAACTATTTATAGTCAGCTAGGAATTATTCAAAGTGTCCTCATTAAATGTTTACCCATCATCTCTGTTAAATATGCTTCCTTTTGCCCATATTAATAGAAGTATTTAACTTCATCTCAGTATTTTGAGAAATGCAAAGCAATTTACAATGAGAGCAAAAATACTGAAATCAAGACAGGAACTCAGATATCATTAGCTTTCTTTTAAAAATGCAATTAATATTTTTCCATCATGCAGACAAGTTTTTATTATTCATGGAACCATATAATTGCTAAGGCTGGAAAAGACCTTGAAGATCATCAGGCCTAACCCAAGCCCACTGCCAAGTCCACCACTAAACAATGTTGCTAAGCACCACAGCTGCAGGTCTTTTCAATATCTGCTGGAATGGGGACTCAGCCACTTCCCTGGGAATCCTGTTCCAAAACTTGGCAAGCCTTTTGGGGTTGAAATTTTTCCTAATATCCAATGTAAATCTCTCCTGGCATAACTTGAGGCCTCTTATTTATTCTCATCATGTCACTTGCTACCTGGGAGAAGAGACGGTCCCATATCACTGTGTCAGTCAGAGTTTCATGCTAATAATGCCAGGGGTTTGGGTTCAACACCCGTATGGACCATTCACTTAAGAGCTGGACTCGATGATCCTTATGGGTCTCTTCCAACTCAGAATCTTCTGTGGTTCTGAATTCTGTGATTCTGAACCTTCTTCCTAGTTGTTGTAGAGAGGAACAAAGTCTCCCCTGAGCCTCCTTTTTTCTGGCTAAACAACCCCAGCTCCCTCAGCCTCTCCTTATAAGACTTGTGCTCCAGACTCTTTGACAGATTTGTTGCCTTTTTTTAGACACACTCCAGCACCTCAATGTTTTCCTTGTAGTGAGGGACCCAAAGCTGAACACAGTTCCTTACATCCCCATAATTCAAAAACTATATTTTCACTGTTGCTGTGCCCAACATGGCCTTCAATCACCACGTCACCCATTGGTTCATCTCTTTTCAAAAACTGCAAGTCCAGGGAGGCACCTCCCTTGGTTGGCTCATTCAGCAGCTGTGTCTGCAATTTTTCTTCTTTATGGAGGCAATTTTGATTCAAGTTGTAGTACAAGATAAATCAGCAACACCCTCAAGCTAGATGAACTTTTATGCTTGTTATTGCTCAGTTTTGCTTGCAAAACCTTGTACCTGTTAAGTCATGGCACCTGGTAAGATGGGTCAGTCCCAGCAGTGATGCATCTGCTGTGCTGGGCAGGAATTTATCACCATTGCCCCCAATTGCTTGAGTCAACACAATCCTCTAGGGTGAGAAAAAATAGAAAATCCTCCATATCATGCATCCTGTCTGCCTATCTGTCCTGTCCCAGGGAGGATAGAGTGTGACTCCAGTACTTTACCTTTCAGACTCCCTGATGCTTCTCAACTTAGTAACCTCCTCCTTGACATCTGTGACTAAGCAGAGGGATTCCTGCACCAGGACACACATCCCACAGGTGTGCTCACTGCTGCCTGCCCAGTGGTGGCATAAAAGCAGGGCACATCCTGCAGCTGAGGCTTGAGTTCTCAACATGTTCCCACCAGAGCTCTGACTGAGCTGCTGCAACATTTGTGGTGGGTGCAGAGCTTAGAGAGGCCGTGGCTTTGTGATGGGAGGATACCATTGCTCCCTGATAAGCTGGCAGGCCTTCAGCACCCTTCCTGTGCAACCTTCCACGTGAACTGCCACACAAATGGCCATACCATGCCCTGGTTGATGTGCCATGCCTTTTTGCCCACCTTGTTCGTGGCACTCCTTGCTGCTAGGGCTCCCTAAGGGCTCTTTCATAAAAGAGGAGGCCTGGCCACCATTGCTTCTGGCCCTGCTCAGGTCTGTCAGCAGCTGTTGCACAAGCTAGGGGCTCCCAGCAGCTTTCTTGGCTGCCACTGAGGTTGCTCCAGTTCAGGATCTGCCCTATCCACCATGCTAGAATGCTCTGCTGTGGATCCTGCTGGCGCTGGAGCTGCTCGTGTTGGCAACTGAGTAATTAATATTACAAAGAAGGGTGACTTCTGATTTTATACTTAACTAGAAGATGATACTTACCTGTAGTAAATGTGGCAGGTATGTGAAGTGAAATTTTGACTTTTTTTCATCAAACAGAAATCTGCTAATATGGAGCTAGACCACACCTAGCAGAGACATTCTTCCAAAACAAAAATAAGCAACTGAGCAATGGTGTATCTACTAGGAGTAATATATGTCTTTGTTTCACTGGATTCTTGTAACATTTTTCCTTTCACATGTTGTCATCCTTAAAAACCCTGCCTGGATATATTATTAGCAAACAAATTGATATAAAGCATTGTTTGAAACAGAATAGAATTGTATTTATGGAAAAGCTTGAAATAAAAGAAATTTATACAAATCTGCCATTTTTCTTTCTTTGTCTTTCTTGAGTAAGGCTCTGCTTTTTGCTTAGGTTTGAGTTCAGAGACTCTCAGGGTCTTACTGTACTTCAACAAAGTCAATCCCCAGGAAGATTTTTTTTTTCCTTTTTTAATTTTTTTTAAAAAATTAAATTTGTTTTGTTTTCTAGCTTTTTTCTCCCTATCTTTATTTGTGGGATTCCACATTCCTTCATCTCATCTAACTTCCCCAATTTCTCCAAGCTACTCATGACAATTTGTAAATAGACAAATAGAAATCCCTTTTTCCTTCCATGCAGTTTCATTTAATTCAGGAAGTATTGTCCAAGACTAAGGTAAACAGATGTTTGCCCTTTTTGGTGTTCTGCCATATGCTTTGAACGGAACACAAATAAAAAGCACACACAGTAAACACCAAAGAAATTAAACAGTTACATCACTCACCTCAGGAAATTATTATCAGAATATTTGCAGGAATATGAATTAAATCTTACATTAAAATAGCTGCTGTAATATCTTCCCCTCAAAGCCTTTAACAACCTTCCTAGTAAAATATGTAGTAAAACCAAAAGTATTTTAAAAAAGACCCCAATAAATAAACAACAACAAAAAAATACCCATCAAAACAAAAAATGATAGAAATAAGAGAAGTGTGGCCGATGAATCCCAATATTTAAACCATTGAAATATTTATACTTTCTTTTGAAGATTTTAACATATGTGAAACCAGATTATGCCATTAATTAGTTTATTATGGTGTAAAACCCTCCATCATTCCCATAAAAAAACCCTTCAAGCCTAAAAAATGTGCAGATGGTAAGGTGAATTCCATCTGCCTGCAGACAGAAAATTAAGCACTCAAATGCTATTTTTCCTGTTACATTTAAGAGGTTTGATACACTTGTTGGAATTAGATATAAGATGCAATGGATTGTAGTATTGCCTTAGAGAGTTTTATTCTTTCTAACAGCCACAGAACTGTCTGAAATGTTTCCTGCCATTCAATTAGTGCAGCTGCAAAGAAAGATGCTACATGAAAACTTTGGCTAGATCTCTGAGCTGATGCAGTTTTGACTTAATTCAGTAGTGAAAGAATTTATAAAAAAGAAGTAGGAAAAGCAATGATTTTTTTGTCTATTTACATTAAAGCCTGAGCATATGTATGAATTTAGGCAACTTGATAAAATCATAATGTAGTGAGGAACTTTTCAAAAACTTGCTCAGCTCTTTCTCAACCTGAAAGACTCCTATGCAGAAATATGTTTCTGTGAGTTTTCAAGAAATTCATGACAACTTGTGACCCAAGCTGAACCCAAGTTTATTCTCAGACCAGTGATCTCTACAAATAAATTATATAATGGACAGAAATGGAAATGATACACATTTTCACAGTTTATACAGGAAACAACATTCAGGTTTCCTCTTCTGGACTTCAGGAACCCAGATGAAAAATCCATGTTTCCTCATGCAAGGAATTAATCAGTAGCTTGATATGTATTACAGGTGAAGATAAAATTGTGGCCAATTTCCCTACTCCCTCTGGTTTAGCAAAAGCTTGTATCTAGGGCTAGCAGACTTTGCAAAGCCAGAAAACAAAATTCTTAGCATTGACATTGTGTGGATCAACATCTCACATTTCAAACATAAATGGAGAGGATTTCTCCCTTCTCTCCAGAAGTCTATTTATTAAGAGGTAAGCTGCTTATTGGGAAAGGACTCTTTCCCATGTGCTATATGCGGAAAAAAAAAAAAAAGAAAAGAAAAAAAAAAGGAAAAAATATTTTCATTTTGAATGTAAACTCATGTAATCTAACTGGATGTTTGTTTGTTTGTGATCAAATGTGAAAAAGTGAATTCTTGAAACTTCAAGAGAAAGCCTGATACTTGCTAGCTGTCCCTGGTATGAACTTGCTGCAAATTTTGAAAATTCTTGGATTAAACAGAAGTGGATCCTCCATTTAACAGAGACAGGAGACAAAAAACCCTAGAAATTACAAAAATGGGAAAATTTGTGTATGCACACTGTCCATTTTGACTGAGAAAACCAGGGACTTGATTTTCCAGAAAGTGCTACAAAAAATAAGGAAGTCTGAAACAAAGAGAAGGCTAAGGAAAGAAGAAAGAATTCCAGAAAGAATAAGGGGAAGATCTTAGCTTTAGGAAAGCTCTCAAAATTGGGGAAAGGTCCTGGAGGTGGGAGAGAAGCATGGAGGCAAGTGCCTGACCTTAGCTAGTGATGCCCAAGGCTGGTAACTACCAGCAGCTGCACAGCAGGAAGAAACACAGTTTTATTCCCGACCTTCCCAGAGCAGTAAAGGTGTTTCTACAGGGAAGGAAAGCCAAGATCTAGTGAACTACTTTATGATCTCTAAGGTCTTTTCAACCGAAATGGTTCTATGAGTCTATAAACTTAATATTGAGGGAAAAGGAGGGAGATAGCCGAGCAGAATAAAAGTTTTAACTTCTTTTGTTTATTTTCTATAATAAATCTCCTCGACTAAATAAAGATTTGTTAGCTCAGGGACTCATCCCATACCTTCTGCCATCCTTATTGGTCTCCAAATCACAATATTTTTATTTTATAGTCTCTCTCTTTTCAAGAATATTTTAGCAAACACATACCAATACACAAATATTAAACCGGAAAGGTGTAAGACGTCTACTAGTGTATCCAAACTCTTCATAACTAAGGCTTTCTCTGAATGCTTTGGAATGATTTTGTCTATTATTTTCAAATTGGACTGGCAACAGCTGTTGTTTTTGGGAAGGATTGGTAAAAGATGAAATATTTTTTCTCTTTCTGCACCACTCCAAACCAAGTAGCTGAGAAATTATTCACTTCTAATTGCTACTTAAGTACAAGACTTTTGTGAAATTCCAGGTCACCACTCCTGACTTTAAATTACCTAGTCCCATCTGTTCCCCAGAATACCACAACCAGAATGATAGTAACTCACATGGACTCAATACGCAAGTAATCCCAGCCTACCATGAACCAGCCTACCATGATTTTCTGCAGACAATTGAAATGCCTCGTGTCTGACTTGCTGTCTACAATTTAGGGACTAGAAATTATTTTTATTCCTTTCAGCACAGTGTATGATATGGCAAATTATTTGCCTCAAGAGAAGTTATTACCCAAATTGTAGCTATTGAGTTAAATAAATATTATCAGAAACTTTCTCCCTCACCCAGTGTTGCTCTTCTTCAGAAAATCTGTGAAGCATAATTCTGAGCAATGTCTCTAGAAAATTATTTTTTATTACTTCTTTGTTGTGGCTGATGCCTTGCAATCAAATAGTCAAATGTTTATTTGAGAATAGAACAAGTAATACACACACCATACACAGAACTTCAGTGCTTCTCTGACATAATTACAATGTAGAAGAAGAATTAATCTCTTCTTTTCAGCTTTGATGGTCACTAAAATGACACAAAATGTTTCTAATGTTCCTTTCCTTTCCTATCCCCCTCCCCACCCAATTATTTTCTAGGGTTAAAACTGGTAGCTGCTTTCACCTGTTATTATTATTAAGGATTTATTTTGACGGATAGAGAAAAGGCAGTAGTGGTAGTAACACAGCTATCTCACAACTCCAGCAATGTAATTTCAGAATTTTTTTGAAAGTACTGCCTTTTCTTGACACTTTTCAGAAAATTGCTGAGGAGAAATGCTCATTTACTAAAGTGACTGAAAAACATTGTCACTCCAAATCAACGCAGTCATTTAATGAAAATGGGCTTTTCAGTAATATAATAGATGCTGCCAAAGCAGTGTTAAAGAGAGAAGAAAGGGAGTGAACTAAGGAACACAAGCTGTTAGAAACTTCAACTGTGTTTTGCTAAGCTGTCTGCCACAAGATGATATCTGCCCTATTGAATAATTTCCTTCACTGGCTTCAGCTACATGAAAATGTCTTCACTTTTTTCACAGGCCACATATTGACTAATATGGGGAAATGTTTAATTCTTGTCATGTTTAAATGAGTCAGTAATAAAGAAGCATTTCTAAAGGTGCTTCCACTGCAATTGTTGTTCAGATGATGTCCAACAAACATCTTTTGGCTTTTATCTCTTATTTTTTTCCTTCTGAAACTAGTGCTCCATCTTCCAATTTTATTAATTAATATGAGATTTACCTTTAGGTTTATATAATAAATAGCTGGTTACATGTTTAACCTTCTTTTCTTCTACAGTCTTTTACAATAAGGTCCAATATTTCCAAATTGTTTTTCATCCTGATCGAGAATGAAAATTTGAAATATGCATTTATTTGATGAAGTAACTGTACATGATGGAACTCCATATCTTAGACTATTACTCAACTAGATTTTGAGGGAACGTTTAAAGACATAGCAAAACTATCCAGAATTAAAACAATGGTGACATTAGGAGTCTGGTGATTCAACTAAAAAAAATGAGGGAGGCCTAACAGAAACAAAGTATTCCAATCTGTTAATTAAAACATTATTTCATCTTGCTTTTGAAAAATCTAGTTCAGACCACTTAGTATTTGGATATTCTGAGCAAACTGTGTTCACTTAAATTGCCATAATTAATTTTGTGACTTAAATTTTATCACACTCGTAGAGTGGGTTTATTTTCCCTTTGACAAATAGCAACTTTCTGAGGGGGGAAAGGCTTTAAAAAAGGGCCTGCTTTTCTCTGTCCTTTTCTCCTGTTATGCAGAAGTAATTCCATTAACTTTCTTAGATTATTGTGAAACCTAAGTGAAGTAATAACACTGATTCATTTTGTTTAGAATTTAAGAAATATATTCAGAAGCTTAAAATAATAAAATAATTGAGATTTCACTTTTTTGTTTGTTTGTTTTTGTTGTTTTTTCTTTCAAAAAACATACACGTCATTTATTTTTACCAGTGCTACAGCTAAATCAGTGATCAAAACCAATGATCAATTTATATCTGTTAGAAAACTCCCAGGAGAGAGAGGATGAGAAAAGGTTCAAACACAGTATTTTCCATCACATTCTGTCATTCTAACTTCCTAGAAAATTTGGCTCTCACATACATAATTGATGCCCATCTTTGCAGGTGATAAAATCTCTTCTAACATCTTCAAGGTTGTATGCATAATTGAAACTGAAGACTCTGCTTAGCCAACCTCATGGCAATCTTATCAGGAGCAAGAAGCATCTACGAAGTGTAAGGAGAAGAAAAAAAATGGTTCTCGAATTCTAAAAACAAGTTTTTTCCTTTCTGTGTCAAAAAATGTAAATGCTTCAGGCAACATTATTATTCCTACTCAAATTTTTTCCAGGTTTCCTAGATGGAATTATTGCCTCTGTCACAAATATATTTGCAATCAGGTTAACATCTTAAAAAATATAAGTATTAACTTATGAAGAAAAGAATGGATCTTTTATAAAAGCAGTTAATTCTAAAGATGCTGAATTACAAATATCTTGTTCCTTTCATTTGTATTCTTGTCCCTTTTTCCTGATTTTCTGACAGTGATTTGTAAACTCATTATTGTTTCTTCATTTAAATCCCTACTGCCTCATCCAACTCACTTCTGCTACAATATCTACAAGTTTCGGATCTTTAAAAAATGTTAAAAGTCATAAAACTTAAATGACTTCTCCTCAATATATATTAGCTTTTTATCTGGTTTATGGCTTGCAATTCTCAGGATATTTGGATGAAACTCATCCTCTTTCATTATTATCACAGTAGGACGCTGTGAATATGTAGTTTTGATTTTTGTCTGATTCTCTTTAATCTGTCTCCAGTTGCCCCTCATATCTTCCACCCTGTGATAGAGTGTATGTTGATAATCCTTAATAATCAACACATCCCTTTTGCTCTCCATAATTCTCTGAGCATTGAAAAGTAACCAAATTCCTGTCAGAAAAGTGCCATTGTTTTAAATCTGATGCTGTAGAAAAAAATGAATGTTAGCAAAGTCATTGAAATTACTAGCTTGCCACTTAATAGCTGACAATTTACATCAAAAAATTCCACTTCCAAGTGGTTAAAAATTAGGTCTATTGGAAACAGAAAATAAGTCAAGAAATATCCTTTCTTTCTAAATCTCCTCAATCACTAATGGAAAAAGATTGTCAATTTTGAAAAAGTAATTTTGAAAGGAGTGGTGCTGGCGAAGTCTTATATGACTGGTGTAGCTAAGGGTGTATCATTGAATGGCCCCATACTTCCATGGCAACAGCGGTTAAAAAGCCTTTAATTCTGACTGCAAGCTTAAGAGCTTAGAATGCATCGAATTTTCTCTTCCCTTTGCTCCCCCTGAGCTGTGCCTGATGTCAGTTTTTTGTTGGAATGAACTTGTGATATCTTGCTGGCTAAAATTTTTCATTCTCCAAACTGAAAAAAATTAAAAAATATGATAAAACCATTTGTTATCCATTTGTTTCTACATCACTAATGACCCAGGACATTAGTCAAATACACACAGTCCAACTGCTTATTTTACTACTGCTTGGAATGGTAGTTACGGTTCAGTGCCATATCTGGTATATTGGCTTGTAACCCCTGGACTGCAATCCATTTTTCTTGTGAGTTAGAGATTAGCTGATTAAAGACGATGCAGCATGAAGACAAAAGCTAATCCTTGAATAAATAAACTAATTAAAAAAAAAATCTTATGAATATTCTGATTCATTCTTTCTGCTTGCCTCCCCTTTTGGGGCTTTATATATTTTATTCTTCACATTTTGGTAAATATTTCTTGCTCTGGAATTTATGTCTACTCTCTGTAAACTCCCAATTTGTAATAAACTTCAGTGGATTTGACTGCATCTTTAGTTGTTGTCTCTTGCTACAATGGGTCTTTTCCCTCATGACAGAAGTTTTCTATGTTTCTGTGTTTCTGTATTACAGTTAGGGCTATGAAGGGAAGGCTGGGGTGCAGTACTGCAAAAGCAGAATTGAAGTATCTGTGTTCTGGGAAAGAACATCTTCTTGAAATCAATGCGTGTGAATAAAATGAAAGGGAATTAAATTCTTCAGAGATTTAGAATAGCCAGAATGAAAAGCACTGGGATACCTCAAATCAGGAAAAAACAAAATACCAGAAGCTAATGGCAGAGAATCTACTCCTCAAATGAACCTATATATCTAAGTTAGAATTATGAAGACTGACACAAGGATAGCATTGAATTACACTACCATAAGCAGGAAAGGATCAAAATTAGCCATGTTTAGTAACAGGACCATAGTTTCTTAATAGTTTCAGCTAGATTTTTAATGGATTCTAATTATGATTAAATTTTCAAATTGATATTTTTGTTAGTTTGCAGACTACAGAAATATGTACATAACATTTGAAATTTTAAATTTTTCTTTAGAGAGCTGTTGTAAAACCCAATTTTAATAAAATGGAAAACTAAATTAAAAATCTGGGATGAAAATAAACATCCAGGCTTAAAATTTTCCAGGTTTACTATTCTGGGAGAATTAGTCTTTATTTCTTTCCTTTTTTTCATTTTATTTTTTTCTAACAATGCCCTTGCTAGTTTAAATCTTTCTTCAGCAGTGAATATTAATTAAAAAAATTACTACTGCATTAGTAGAGTAAAAAGACCAGTGCATGAATTAGTCAATTTACACATTCAGTGGGGTTTCTAGAGAATATTCAATCAAAAATATTATGCAAATGTGCATCCATAATTTGCTTGATTTTTGCTTACTTTTCCAATTTGTAACCGTTATTTGCTTTGCCAAAAATGTCAACACTGAAATCTGGAGATTTTTTTTTTTTCAGCTCTCCACAAACAAAAGCAGAAGGAAGGTAAGAGTTTCCTAACATTCCCAGGTGTTTGGAGGGAGTGTTCAGTGGGAAGAGTTGTTTGTTCATTTGGGTGGGTGGATCAAGGGAGAATGAAAAATAGGGAGTCTCTGTGCCTTCCTCCAATACTGCATTTTAAAATTAATAGCACCTACAAATACTAAGGAGGAGACTTAATGAAATTCATCAAGGCAGAACACTAGTAACGTATATATGTATGTATGTATGTACAAATACAAAATATTTGCATATAAAGATATAAAGATATAAAAATTCATATATGTAACCACAGAGACAGATTCATAGATTAAGTAGACTTGCTCCTCTGCAGCCTGAGCTTGTTTGACAAGCCTCAATCAGTTGTAAAGTGTTGAGCTTAGTTAAAATTAAAAGTGCCACTGACCTGGTGGATATCTCATAACTGTACAACTCAGGAAGCACTGAGAACTTTACATGCCCTGTAATGATGCCTATATCATGACAAGATATAGATATACGCTACAAGCTTCATTTCTTTGTGTGTTCTGCACCTGTTTTTGAAATAGTGTGTTCTTAGAAAAAAAAAAATCATAGTTTTAGCATAATAATTGTGAAGTTTCAGAGAAACACTGGTAAGAGTACTACAGTGACAGAAGGCATAAATGTCACAAACAATATGAAATAAATATTTTCAAAATTTTAAAAATCATTACTCCATTTAATGCTATTTATTACTTCATTTTTAAATTATTTTTTTAAGAGAGAAAAAGAATTTATTCTGAACAAATAATATGCTCAGGATTTCTCTCAATCTTGTTGTCTTTAAAATTCTGTAAATTTATTTTCTGGTTTTTTGGGGTTTTTTTTAAGAAAAAGAGAATCTTTTTAGATCAGGTTTAATTACTGACTTCTAAATGTTATTGTTTTTTCTTTCTCTTCTGATCAGCAAACTTAATTTCACTCAAATTGTGAACTTCAGTCCAAAAGCATTAACTTCCTTCATATCACTGTGTAGTCATTTGCAAAAGACAGGCAAGTCCACAAGGTGACTCAGAACAAAGGAATAATTTTAGATTTTTTTTTATATTATATCTGACTCTTTGCAAGTACTATGGAGACAGTTCTATGAAGTCATCTTGTAAAAGATAAATTTAGCTTTTGTGAATCTATCTTTTATCTTTGCTCCCCTGGCTTCACCTGTGGTTTTTTCCTCTCTCAGTTCCTTTTTCCTGGGAGTTCTCTTCTACAGTAGGTCAGGTTAAATTCCACCTGTTCTTTAAAAGCCATCAGAAACTTTCAGTATCCTCCTCTGCTGCTCATAAAACTTTAAATCAAGGAAAGCCAAAAAGGCACTTCAAACAGCCCTCCTCTTTCTCTCTCTACTTGCAGAGATGAGGGAGAACTGAAGTTGCTTTCTGCTCCTCTGGTATCTGATAACCAGAAGAATGAACACAGTGAATGTCTTTTTTTTTTTTCCCTTAAAAATAATCAATCTTTCTTTGAGAACATAGAAGGTCAGTGTCTGTCAGCCTTATTTTTACTGATGTAGTGAGAAATATTGGATTTCTAGCTTAGACATAATTATATTCCTAGCAGGTAACTTGGTTTGAACCTCTCTCCTTTGATTCTGGGTCTCCTAAATCATTAACCTTTACTAATTGTCCTCTGGAGTTCTCTACAGAGTCCTTGACATTGCTCATTGTTTCCCATATATTTTCACTTGTGTCACAAATGAATGATTTGGTTGGCTGAAAGAATCACTATCAGAGGTATTAGCAAAGTGATTTTAATATGATGTTGAGTGCATCCATCACAACTTGCCTAATTTCAAAAAGTGTCACAGAAAAATACTCTACTTTTGTGTAGGGGGAAAAAGGGGGAATTAAAAACACCTGGGTGTTTCTGTATATTTTGTTAAGTTTATATTCCACTTGGACCTGATCAGTGACCTGGAGGCCAACCGGTGCAGACTGACTGGGCTTGTGGTCAGACTACTCACGCTTAACCCGTTCTTGAGCATCCTGGCTACACTTGCTGCATTTAGCCTTGAGTCTCCTTGAGTCCTCAGTGGCCCCAAAAAATGTGTTTGCTTTTCTATTTCAAACATCTGAAACAATATGTTTGTGTCACCACAGCGGTGACTGTAAGAGCAGTGCTTCTCTAACTCCAAAAGAGCATTGTGACAACGCAGGGAGGAGTTTTGGGGTTCAAAATCTGCTGTGCATGACAGCTCAGAAGGTTGGATGGGGCCAAGTCCCAGCTTAGACCCATCTAAACTTCACAACGGGACCTGACCTCAGAGCAGACCATTTGCAGAATCAAGAATGTATTTCTGAGGGAAAATGTTGACTGACTTCAAAGCAGTGAATTTGCATTTACACAGCATAAATGGTGAGGCTACCAAGACCCAGGGATGAACTAACTAGGGAGCTATTAATTTGCAGAAACACCTACTGAGAAAGAGGAAAAATAAACACTTGTAATCTACAGTAAGAGAGATAAAAGATACAAAGAGAGCAAGAGATCTTTACTTCTGGTAGCTTTGGGAAACAAGAGAAAACTTTAAAGAAATTGCACAAAACAAAATGTTAAGTAGTATTCTGTCAAATTCTTAATTTAATTTCATATAGCTTGTCTCACATTAGACTAAAAAAAAATGAGAACTGTTTTTTTTTTTAAGAGACATTTGTGAAACAGGACCATGTTTAGCTCCAACCCCAGAGGTATGTCTTGTAGATTTCATTATGGAATACTAGGAAGCTGTGCTGTTCAACCCATCCATTTTTAGTTCTTGTTAATCTTTATTAATTTTAAGTTCATATTTTACAAATTATGCTGATACTTGTATTTCTTGACATTAGAAGTTTTAGATAAATAATTTGATTCTGTATAGTAAAAGTCAATGCAATATGAATTTTTAATTTCCATCCAGAAATTAACTGTAGTTAATTTTATTAATTTATTTTAGGTCAACAGTCTAGCCAGAAACTAAAAACTCCTTTTTATTGGAAACAAATAAATGTATGTTCTGTAAATTCTGAAAAAGAATATGGAGTGTCTATTCTAATCCTAAATAATTTTCTTAGGGCAATATTTGCTACTCAGAATTACTAAATCTTCTGAGATACAGCATTTCAGCCACTCAGTTTCATTACACTTTTCTGAAGAAAATTTTTACTTAACTTGTACCCATTTATTCCACTTTCGCATGATATGTATATTCTCTTTTTGCATTTGGCCTGTGACTTTAAAAGATTTAATGGAAGTGTAAAGTCATATAAGTAACATGAAAAAATGGAATTTCTGTTTCTTGTTTTTCATTCATAATCACAAACAACAGTAAGACAGTACAAACACACATAGACATATTAAATCACAGTACATGTAGAAATGTGTACATAGGACTCACAATAGTAATATTTGGATTTAAACAAAGCATTTCATACTGTCTCTCACAGGATCCTGCTGGACAAAATGGCCAGCACACGGCTGGATAAACACATCATGTGATGGGTTGGGCACAAAGAGTTAAAGTGAGTGGGGTGACATCACACTGGTGACCTGTCACTGGTGAGGTTCCACAGGGCTCCATCCTCGGCTCTGTGCTCTTCAACATCTTCATTAATGAGCTGGACACCAGACTGGAAGGGGGTACTAAGCAAGGTCACAAAACTGGGCAGAGCTGTTGAGTCGCTGGAAGGCAGGGAGGACCTGGAGAGAGACCTCGACAAATTAGAGGACTGGGAAATCACCAACCATATGACGTTTAACAACAGCAAGTACTGGATTCTCCACCTGAGATGGGGTAAACATGGTTGTGTATATAGAGCAGGGAATGATAGGCTGGACAGCATTGCTGCAAAATGGGACCTGTGGTCCTGGTCAGTGGCAAGTTGAACATGGGTCAGCAGTGGCCTGGCAGCCAGGAGGGCCAAGCAGGTCCTGGGGGCATCAGGCACAGCATGGCCAGCTGGGCAAGGGAGGGGATCGTCCTGCTCTGCTTTGTGCTGGGGCAGCCTCACCTCCAGTGCTGGGGGCAGTTTGGGCACCACAATATAAGAAAGATATTAAGTGATTACACAGTGTCCTAAGGAGGGCAACAGAGATGGGGAAGAGACTGGAGTGAAAACTGTATGAGGAGCAGCTCAGGTCACTTGGCTTCTTCAGCCTGGAGAAGAGGAAACTGAGGATAGACCTCATTGCAGTTACAACTTCCTTGTAAGGGGAAAAGGAAGGACAGACATTGATCTTTGTGATGACCAGTGACAGGACCCAAGGCAATGGCCTGAAACTGTGTCAGGGGAGGTTTAGGTTGAATATTAGGAAAAGGTTCTTCACCCAGAGGGTGGTTGGGCACTGGAACAGGCTCCCCAGGGAAGTGGTCACAGCACTAAGCTGACAGAGGTCAAGAAGCATTTGGACAATACCCTTGGGCACATGGTGTGTATCTTGGGGATGGTCCTGTGCAGGACCAGGAGTTGTACTTGATGATCCTTGGGGGTCCCTTCCAAATCAGCATATTCCATGCTTCTGTGATTCTGTGATAATCTTACAGACCCAATGTTTAGTGTATACAGTACTGCCACCTTTTGGTTGTAATTCTCACTGCTACATATAGGTACTTGCATTAAAAATATTTTGTCTTAAAAACTTCATCTTAGTCAAAACCTAAACATGCTAGATAAAATATAGGATTCTATGAATTTGTGTTACATTCCATGGCAGTCTTTCAGTATTTTTAGAGCAAGATGTTTCCAGTTATCTGAGTGTATTTTTGCTATTCACCATTAAAATTCTAACTTAGCCTAAGCCTATACCTGAGGGGTGGGTCTACAAATTTGATGATTTGACTTCCCATGAAGCTGACTTACTCAATACATGTTTTAAAATTTGTGACATCATCTGATGCATTTTCTTTCACTCCATTTGAAAAACTAGACCTTAGGAACAGTAGATCTTGTAAACTACCTACAATTTACCTGCTGCTTCTAGATATCTATCAAAACCCTAGAGCAATCACACACTTTTCAGACTCCTGCGTTCTGGCCAGGTTTAGAGCTAGTCACAAAATTTCACGTTTAAATATCTACCTGATATCTTGGGACCCATTATCTTCAAAGTTGTGTTCAGTTAGAAGTATTCACCCAAAATAAATTTGGCTTAAGGAAGTAAAGGAGTAAGTGAAAACTGTGAAGTTCAATGTTGTGAGAATTTTTTACAGCTAATGCAAACTTTGAATTTGGTTCAGTTGACCAAACAGGGATATCTATTGTATGATCACTAACAAGGAGATTATATATATATATATATATATATATATATTGGAACTGGAATATATGACACAAGATATTGGAAACAGTCATGTTTTCTGTAAGGTCAGATGAAGTTCAAATGATATATGTATGTTAAGGCATCTCAAATGCTGCTGAGCATTCATGTTCAGGCTTGTCCTTAGGTGTTATAGGTAATTTAAGTGCCCAAGTGTAGGTGTTTACTTCTGTACCTGTCCTCACCCCATGTTGCCCATTGAACTTAGTCTGTTCTTACCACTGATTTCAATACATATATGTAGATGCAAATGTTAGTCAAAAGGTTCTTTGGGGAAAGAAAGCACACACTTTGCCTTTTTAGAATCTCAGCAGTGTAATCAAGTTACGAGAAGTAGTTGTTGCTAATTCAATTACAACAGTGAAGGAGTATATGGAAAGATGGCTCACTCTTAACAGACTTCAAAAAACAATGCCAGCACAAACTGTCCTGGGTAACAGAAGGAAGACATACTAATACAATTACAACTGTCATTGACAAAATCATTTTAACTCCTAACGCTTTTCCTTGGTGCTACACTCATCCAATGTTCCTCTGGGTCCAGAGGGCAAAAACTCCTGAGGTCGAGCAAAATAAGTTTGTGTGAACTTAGGGTGGAGTCAAAACAGCACCCCACAGTCACAGCCAGGAGAAGTGTGGTGTCCATGACTCTCTCAGGCCAGGAGATCACTTCGGGCTCTCTGTGCGGGTTCAATGAAAGGGAAAGATTCAGTAAAGCAATAGGTAACATTGAAAAAGAGAGCAAAATGGGAAAAGCCATAAGTCACACTAAAAACTACTATTTCTTAGACTGGAAGTCCATTATAATCATGGCGAGATGTAGCACATAAAAGAGTAATAAATCAGCAAAGCAATGTAACAGAAGGAAATCATGATTCTGGATAATTGTATCTCCACAGTAATCTGCAATAAAAGCTTTTATAAATTAATAACCAGTTAATCAGAAAATAAAGCATGTTATTTAAATTCAAGGACTTATTTCAGGTAAGAATCTTGCAATACCACAGACAGAATATATATTTCAACTAAACACACTAATTCAGTCAGGCACTTCATCCAAATACAGAGTGTTTTAAATAATATTATTCTTTTAATACTGTATTTTAATTTCATTTCTTCAGTGTTGTTATACTTCAGACTAATTTTTCCCTTCTATTCCATTTACTCTGTCTATCTGTGTGTTGAATTCCTTGAGGATCTTACAGAAAAGATAGATCAGCAGTTTTAATAGTTTTTCTCCACAAGACATTTTGCTGGTTTCAAATAGCTGTAGAGAATACTACCTACAACATGACCTTTATCACCTGAAAAAGTTAAACTTATAATGAGGTTTCCCAAGCTATTTGCACGAAGTGTTATGAACTTGATGTGATATATACACCTGAATTTTACTTGTCATCATGTTATTTGGGATTCTGAGATGACATTTTAAGACAAATCTTTTCTCATGACCTTCTTAGTTACTAAAAGTTTAATTCCATTTTTGTTTCTATATAGAATTTAAAGTGCACCGAGTGATACTTGGTAATTAAGAGCCATTTGACTCCAACTGTCTTCAGGATTGGGTGCCACAACTTAAAATATCTTTTGAATTTCTTTCTTTGCTTGAACTAGTCTTTTCAACAGATTGGATTGGACTGCTCTGCTCAGGCATTCTGGTCAAGGCAGCAAAAATTAAGTCTTGTGTCAGAGTCATGGCCTTAATAGCATTTAAAACAGCCTGTTTTGCTACCGTAGGGAGTGAAATCCCTTAACACATTTTGGCCCCCTCAAGGGGACTGTCACATTACAATGTGTTGTGCTGTCTCCCTGCCAACTGAAGAAGCAGATCTTGAAGTCATGGCAGGTTCTTCTGACTGGCACTTACAGACAGCGTCCTTTGACATGGAAAGATATTTTGGTATTTTTTTATGACGGTATAATCATTCCCGCTGTGCTGCCTGTGTAATAAAAGTGTCCTCAAAAGATGTGCCCCATTATGCTTTTCTCACAGAAACATCAATCAGCTATGAACAAATAAGCACAGAAAAAAATAATAAAGCACTGAGAAATTAATCACCAAGAAAATCTTCCTGTTTTAATTGGTCAACTTACTATAAAATTCTCTGTGATCTATTTCAGGTCTGTGAACTCTCACTAATAGATATGCAACCCTTGCAGAGATTCATTGGTGGATTACTCCAAGAATCAATAAATAAGATGAAAAAATGGGTATTTTTTAAATTTTCAGATTTAATTTGAATGTACATTTTAAAAAGTACATGAGCACAAGGCTGATGGAAAGAGAAACTAATATCTGTATTGTTTAGACATTACAATAGTGAATATGTTTAATATGGTATTAATATGGCTTTAATTTGTTGATTCAATCAGCAAATCCTGGTAAAATTTTTGAATGAAAATCAATCACCACATAAACAAGAATGGATTTTGCAGAAAGGCAAGGAATCCACCTCAGGAAGAATTTCAGGTGTCTACTTCATGTGTCAATTTCATTTAGAAACTTCTGCTTTGGAGAGATAGAGGGGGAGGCTAGATTAATAGGAAAAAACCCTCTCACGAGCTGAGGACTGCATAACTGGGCAGCTTTTATGCATCACCCACTGCTGTTTGCCTATGCACAGGTGACACACCCAATTCAGAAAAGAGCGTGTGCTTCAGTCACAACTAAGCATGAAAAAATCTGATATTTTAATGAGAAAAGAGGAAAAGTAAGATTTACGGATTCTTTGTTCCAAATTATGTAAATTTTATTAGCTGCCATAGATTTCTGTTGTAGATTCAATACTTTGATCAATAGAAAAAGATACAGTCTTTGAAACAATGAATATAAAATGCTGTATGCTGAAAATATTATTGAGTGGTAAACTAACATTACTAGTAGATATGTTGATGAAACATGAGTGATTTTACTAGGCAGTGATGTTCGTCACCCTTAAATATCGTGGGATTTTTAATTTTTTCTTACAAAATTCATGTCAGTAAGTCTGACTAGTTCTAATTTGATAAAAATATTGTTTTGGAGATATTTGTATTTCAACCTTCTAATTAATTAAAAAGGTACAGTTTTTTTATCTACATCTATATCTATCTACACCTATTTTTCTATCTACATACATATGTAAAGTAAATTTAACGGGGAAATATAATTATTAATCTTTCATTTTGTGTGTATTGGAATCAAATCAGTTTGAAAATATTCCCACAACCTGAGATTGTTTTAACTGACTCTATTTTTTTCCAAATACCAGTCTTCCTCTGAAGACCACTGTACAACTCAGCAAAACTAGCGTGTTTTATTTGTGTAAGACCTGGGTAAGATCTGGAACACATAACAGTGCAAGAACACATTTACAGTGCAAGAACAAGGTAATTTGACCAAAAATGACAGAAAATTAACATAACAGCTTCCTGCAAAATTGTTTATTGACCTACTAACTTACCTGATGGCTTGTGGGAAGATATGGAAATTCACAGCATTGTATGGTGTTATTTGTGCACAAATTATTTTAGGATTAAATCCTTTGTTGTGAAAATCTACCAGTTTTTCTTTTGTGTGTGTATGTAAGAAAAAAGCACATAAATAATTTTATAAAGAGCAGGTATAAGATACTGAAAGGCTTGATGGACAGTGCTCTAAAAGACTCTTACTGCTATGAGTCGCTCTCTCTCACAGCTGGCTCTTCCGCTCCTAATCACCACCTTAAGAAAAAATCATCTTATCTACCTGATATTCTTGTAGGCTGCTGGCTGTTGTACTCCTGCTCAGTGTCCTGCTTTCTATTTATAGGCTTGGATGTTTTTCTTTCTTTTTTTCTCCCAGTTTATCACATTCTTCCTCTCCATAGGAGTAGACTCCCAGGTATGTGCTCAGTAGGGATATGTACATCTCTCTACGGGTTGGAGCTTAGACCTGTACAGATCTAGGGGTCAAATGAGAAGGGAACCTGAAGTCAGCTATTGCAGATGAATAATGAAATTACTCACTTTTCTGCAGAAAGAAAGATCTTTCTCGTCTCATATGTTTTGATTCATTGCCTTTACTGTGTATTAGGTGCTCCCATAGGAAATATTAGAAAAAACTAAAAACCCACCCAGGTATAATCTTTACAACTTTTACTAAGTGTGGGGGGATGTAAGTTTCATTGCCCACTTCAGGTCTGTGTAAAAGCCTGACTGTGTGATTAGAAGATCGGTTGCTCTGCTGCTGCAAGCTGTGGCCTTGTTCCTCTTCCCCTCACATCCAGCCATGCACTCCTGTTCCCCTGGTGATTTTGCCCCATGAACTGGATCAATATGTGAGCAGATATGCTACTGCAATACACAGGGAAAAGGAGGCCAGGATTGCCCCTGTGAATCGAAACTGCACGTACAACTCCTTTTCTTGTACTGTCAATCCTGAGTTATATATTACAGGAAAAGGTAACATTGTGATCTCAGTTTCAGATGTCCCACCTTATATAAGTTAATGAAAGTCATTGTCCCCCTCTGCAGTTACTGTGATTCCTTAGCCTTAAATGAGGATGAATATCCCACATGGCTCTGGCTTCCAAGACTATTTAAATTTTACTGTTAGATTTCTATGGACATCTGATCCACAGTGAAGGGATGATTTGATTTTGTTTTCCCTCCACAAATTTTGTACTGGTGTTCATGTCCCACTGAGTATATTGGAGATTTATATCATATTTAAGATGTATTTTGGCCCAGTATATGCATCAATAATTTTGCAGTTTTCTTCATGTTTTAAAGCTCTACTCTTATCTGTTAGCTCTGAAGAAATTGGAGATAATTATAGGGAAAACAGAGAAACTTTAGTTATTCAGAATACATAACAAATTAATTTATGACACAAAGATATACAATTAAAGGAAATCTACAGTGTCACTGTTAAATTTGGTATGAAACAACTCAAAACATTAGATTCTCACAATTTATATATTTATGAGGACTCGGTTAACAAAAGCCTGGAGGATGCCTCTTCTGCTTCTCTTGAGATTGTCTTTGAGTTTGATAATATTTACAGCACACTTGCATTTTTGTGGTGACAGATGTTCATTCTTGATTGAGCCACAAAAGACTATGCACAGGTAGTACCTGCTGGTATCCTCACAGCCATTGTCTGGTCACATGATTAGGATTAATCAACAGAAATAAATTATTCAGAGGCAGTTAGCAAATACAGAAAAACTACTGGGACTATTTCTGGGACTATTTCTGGTGATTATACATATGTATTATAACGTTAGGGCACTGGAACTTTAAATACTTCTGTTATACAAATAAAATGTTCTTGGCAATAGTTTTGACAATGGAATATAATTTTCCACTTCCAAAAAGGAGATAGAAAGAAGATCCATTAAATGTAGTCATTTTTCAGAAAAAACTTGAAGGCAATGGGAAGCATAAAACTCTAATCTTATTCCAACTCTATTGGATTTACTAATATCCCTGCCCTGGCCCCCTCCAAATCATTATTTCTTTCATTAAAATTTTAGCACGATACTATTTGCATCCATTTAGATACGTATAGCTCATTGTTTATTGACAGGTTTGAAAAACAAAACAAACAAAAAATTTATTCTGTGAGAAATAAAAAATAAAAGCCATTAAAATTTACTAGCAGATTATTTCTATGTAATTTGTTCACATGATTTCACAGTGGATACCTTTTGTGATTATTCTCCTAGGTCCTCCAAAATTAGAAATTAGAATAAATACCATAAATACTTATAGAGGACATTGAAAACCAAAGTAATTTAAAAAGTAACAATATTTTGTTATGGATCACTGTGAACCTTTTGAAATCTACCTTAGAGTGAAAAAAAAACCCAAACCATACCAACCCAAAGTCAAGCCCCAGTGTCACAAAAAGTACTTTAAAGAATATGTTGATTTTTGAAAGAATTTCCAGTTATTTTATGAAAAATAATGTTAAGTAAAATTAGTGACATGGACACATATTAATTTTTTCTAACTTGTTTTATTATCAGGGCAAATTTCTAATTTTTCTCAGGAGGAAATGAGTTTGGAGCAAAAACCACAAGTGGTAAAGAAAAAGTTAGGAAGGCATAAATAAAATTTACCTGCCTCTCTGCACTTGTTCCAACAGATTGCTTCAGCAGTGGCTTAAGTTCAATCAGGATTTACAAATGTTTTTCAAGGTCCACGTGTAGAGTATATGTATATATCTATACTTATGTGGTGTATAAATATATAGGTATACTTTTTTCCTACTCCTCAAACCTTGATGTAGACCAAATATCTTCCTGTTGATTAATTCTACAATTAAGCAGGAGGTTTTTATAAAACATTTCTCTTCACATATCCTACCCTTTCTTAGTCTTTTTCATATTCTAATAATGGTTATTACTGAGTTTTATTAGTTAACACCATCATTCTGGTAACATCATCATACCTCTTTTTAATTAATGAGTATTTTGTTCAACTATAAAGAAATGCAGTGAAAGGAAAATGAAACAGTGATTTTCATTTTCAAGGGACTAGGCAAAAAATCTGAATGTACTGTGAAAATTGTGCCAAATCACCCACTTTGCATGAATTACACAAATAACAGTAAAAAATTATGCAGTTTGAAAAGTGTAAAGAACAGACTCTGTGGAAGGCCATAGAACTTAGTCAGAAATTCCAAAAAAGCCCCAAAAACTTTCAAGCTTCTCCTAATCATCCTTGCTTATTCCACCTCTTAAAGGAGAGCATGTAGGATAAATTATTTACCTAGAAAAGATTCCTGCCCTTGTGCAAATGGATGGCAATACATTGTTTCATTGTTTCTTTGGGCACCCACTGACTATTTTTCTAATTGTACTTCTCTAAAAGGATCTCCAGAGATCCTCTCCATTCCCTCTCTACAGAAACAAACCAGAAAAAGTCACCTCCAAATGCTAGTGGGATTTATATAAAGATTTCTTTGATTGGCAGGAAATTTGCAGCCTTCCTTTTTTTCATCTTTTGTCTCCAAAATAATGACTGAGGAAAGATAGTTAAGAAAAAGCACATAATGCAACCAGAAAGCAATCTTTCAAAAATGGAAAAGGTTGCACACATTTCTCCAACATGACTAGATATTTTTGGCAGTAGTATGAGTCCCTTTCACCTCTATTTAGATGCATTTCTTCCTTACAACAGAAGTCTTTAGACAGGAAATAATGTAATAAAGTAAAATATATTTGCCAAGAGCACATGATAAGCTAGAAAATAACACCAGTCTTTATAGGCAGTGTGGTTTTATCTTCAAGAACTCAGAAGAAAGGAAATAAATTCACTAGAAGGGATAGTTACATTACCAAAATCTTTCCTGTGCTCCAGATATTGCCAGAAAACTGAGATGAGTTTTGCATTCACAAATGAAACACGACATAATCTTGTTTTGCATGGGCTTGCTTTCTGTAATGAAAGTTTTACACAGCTTGGCTTCACAAAGTAAAATGTTGATTGAAAATATTTGTGACAGTTGTGGGTAGTTAACAAAGTTGCTATTACAGTACTTCAATAAAATGTTGCCACTTTAAGTGCAAGGTACTAAACTAGTTGGAGTATACAGCAGCATTTTAGACACTGTACTGTGAGTGAGCTCACATTCCGTTAAATGAGTCACTTCTTCTGACTGACACCCCATTTACTCAGTGAAAACTGACATCATTTACTGGATGAAAAAATGAAGCCAAAAAAGAATTTATACTCCTAAATTTTGTGATGGTAAAAAATCTGGCTTGCGTGTCAGAATTTGCAGAGTATGAAAAAGCCATTTAAAATTTGTTAACCCTTCTGAAAAAGTATCGATTAAGAAGAGAAACTATATTCTCAGTGAAGATAAATATTGTTAAAATAACTTTTATAAAGTGTATGTGTGTCGATGTGTATTAAAACTGTAGATTATGAGAGATAGTATGTCTTGTAACACAGCCATGTCAGGGCTTTTTCTTTATTTGTTGCAGTTATTATTTTCTCTGGGTATTCGAAGTCATGCTGACAATGGATGGAATCAAATTTAAAAAAGATGATATTTTAATGCAATAAATTCACATTTGTAGAATTGTTTTCAAAAGCTTTTCAATCTTCTTTAGTTGTCTTACATTAAATCAACAACTTTGCAAATTTTCTTGCCTTTAGATATATTAGGGCTTTAACTGACTAGTTAAAGATATTATGTTTATCAAATGATTACTGCTTATTTTCTACGCTCTTCTACAAGAAGTATGCATTAAGAAAGTATCCATAATTCAATCATATTCATTGTGTAGGAGCTGAAAAGCTAAATAAGATCTATATCTGATCTATTCCAGGAACTTTGTATCTCCAACAGACAGAAATTCTATAGGAAAGAAGACTTACTTCTTTCTCTCTGTCTTTTTCCATTTCCTTTTTTCTTTTTTGGTTGAAAGAACTACAGAAGTTCTTAAAGGAAACCAAGGTATAAAGGATACAGCTGTGTACTGGACAAGGTTAAAAATCTGCCTAGGGTGCAGTTAAAAGCGGTTTAATATCCTTGTAGGTTAAATGTGCATAACTAATCTGACAGTCTTACAGGCTGTGCCATAAAGTATGTATACTAGATGTAGACTGGGAGACAATGGGTTGGAATCTGTGCCTTGTTGTCATGTAACATAGACCAATTGCACAGGAAATTCTTGTAAGACCCACACTCACACCAAAAATTATAAATTGTGTATGGTACAAAATGTGAATCAAAAAAGTGAGATTCTGGGAATATCTTTTTCTTTTTTCTTCCCACAGTCCAAGCTTCTCTGAGAATAAACAGACAAACAAATAAAAAAATGCAAAGAGCAATTAAAGTCTACTTAATCTGAAATCAGAAGCTATGTTGTGTTTCATACAATTGCAAAATGAAAATTGAAGTTCTGATTTACACATTTTCAGTGATCTGATATCACAAAGTGAAGATTCAGAGACATTCGGACTCTGAAGTATGTAGTCAAAGAATCATATCAAAGCTGTTTTTCAAGTTATTGAAAGACATTTCCAGCTAGGGATTCATTCAGTTTTAAAGTACACAAGTAATGTGAATTGCACCCAGAGTATAGCTGCTCAGATTATTAACAACTGCTAAAAGGTGAGTTTTTCCTAGATACTTATTTTCTTATGCTGAAGTTAAATAAATGTAAATCCCACCCTTAGTAGCTTTCCTTCCCCATTCTTCTCTAAAATATGTGGGTTTGTAAAGACAATTTTTTTTTTTTCAAATTTATTATTTAATTTTCAATCTCTTTATAGGAAATCACATGAATTTTAAAGGCTAATACTGGGAACACCCAAATACTTTTACGTTACAAAGAACTGAGTGTCATTCTGCATCCTAATACATTTATTTAATTTCATATTATTTCTTTATGGTTGACTTGCACCAGAGAAAACATAAGCTGAAAGTTTCTCCTAATAAGCATAGTAGATGAAAATCAAACAAATAAACAAAAGATGTTGAAAAAATTACAAAAGCAGAACATATATCATGTCTGTATCATACTAAATAAATGCTGTTTCAACTGTTTTTATAGTTTTAGTAAAGCTCACTAAATGAACTTTGTAAGGAAAATCTTTAAGTTAACTATCAAAGGTTACTGGAGTTCAATACATATTATTTATTCCAATTGTTTGAAAGAAACATATAATTTCATGAAATCAGTGTCCAATGTATAAAAAAGAAAAAAAAGAACATAACAGAATTACTGTCACTGTAAGACTGGTCTACAGGGTTGTGGTGACTCAAGCATGTGGGTAAAAACATCTGGCTGTGACTTGAATGCTTTGTTATACTTCCTTTCAGCATTAAATAATACTCCGCAGTGTCTGCCTGAGTCAAGCAGAACAAAATTTGTGACATCTCAAACAAAGATGAGATTTAGAGATGAGACTGAACAATACAGTGACTGACATGTACAAAAGCACCTTTCTACAAAGTGGGCATTTTGTTTCAAGTGTCTTCATTATTGCTGTTGGAGCTATAAATTAAAGATAATGTGTAAACTACTATTCTCCAAAGCACTGCATTAATTTTTGAGAATAGACTGACTTTAGCATGTTCTTATGTAAACTTCTGGTGTGGCTAAAAGACCACAGTATTAAGAGAATACATTGATGAACTAGTCATGCTGGTAGCTATGTCTATGGATTAACTTTAATAGGCATTTTATAAAGAGGGAGTTTCACTTGTCTTTCCATGTCTTTCACTTTATGACTTAATTGCTGGAATATCCCATTTGTATTAACAAACTTTTTAATTTTGATGAGCAGTATTTTATGGCTTCCTATGTAGTTTTCAACATCTTATGCATATGTACCTATGTGTTCATTACTTCTACTTTTTCATTATTTATGATATAGAGTCCATGACTTGTCAGATGAATAGACAGAGCAAGTCCATCTGATTTTGATGTCTAATCCAGGGAGGCAGACACTGCCTCTCCAACCTGCTAGCTCTATATTCCTTATACTAATTTAAGTACTCTCTGTGCAAGTGCTGTTTCAGCTAGTCTATATCTATGTCAGCAAATTAGACACTCCGTGCAAATGTTCTTGTGCAATGGATTTCACTCTTCTGAAACTTTAAGATATTTAAATGATCCACAGGCAAAGCACTGGACCAGGCCAGCCAGTATTTAACCAAACAGTTTCTGGATTTGATCTGGGAGCTGGCACACATCAGGTACCTTATTGTTTGCAAGCAGTACCTTATTTTGGAGAATAATAGTGCTTAATAATATGAGTGATTTTCATGCCAGCCACAAAACATTCCCTGTCATATTTCTTTTACTAGTACAAATGCAACTTTATATGCCTGAGTAGGTGTGTAAAGGCTGTTATTGCCTGGTGCTTAGATCTCTACCCGCAGCTCAAGATCTTTTGAGAGAACAGCATGTTTTACACACACCCATATCCTGTACCTTGCAAAGAATTAAAATGTAATATCATCATTGAATCACATGGTTTATCATGTCTGCAGAGAATAGAGATCTACAGAAGTAAATAGATAAGATTGATTATAGCAGTTAATTTTTTTTAAGTTGAAGTGGTTTCCAAATTTAGGTATAATGAAGCGATATGTTGAAGAATTTTCTCCTGATTATATTTCCTTAAGCATGGAGGTCCTAAATTTAAGACCAAACTGACAGTACAAGAGTACCCTGACTTACACTAGCAGACTGGTAGTTTTTACTATGGTCTTAGTGCTAATACATGTTTAACAGTTGACCCATATATGCCAGCTTGAATTTTATCTCACATGTCTGGATTTAAAAGTTATTAAAAATGAGTATGATTAATATTGTGGAAAAATATTTAGAGAAATTAATATTGACAGTTTCTTAGATAAATAGCAGCTTTTACATAAAGAAAACATCTATAAACATAGATTAGGGGTCAAAATTAAAAAGCAGGTTACTCTACTGTAAGTATTTCAGTATAACAAAATTTGTCTCCAAAGTTTTAAAATATTTCTCTGAATTAAAAAAATCACCTTTCACTTGTTTATGTTAAATAATAATAATGACTTTTCCATATTTATAGTTCTATACAGATGAAAATGGTTGATATTTTTATTGCTGTAAAATTTATTATTACAAATTTAATTGGTATGAATATTCAGATTATTTTCTCAATTAGCAGTTTAAAATTAATTTAGACAATTTAGGTGTCTGATGGTGAAGTGCAGTGGATATATGGAGGAAGTATTTTGTGCAGGTCTATAGGAAGCATACAAACAGCAAATATAAAGGAAACTTATATTGGAAAAAAATAAAATATTCTATGAAATAAAAATAAAAAGGCTGTTTAGTCTGACATTCAGATATGTACCATAAATGCTAGTCATTTCTTGTGGAAGGGTCAAGAGGGAGCACTAGTTACAATTCTCTTTAGAAGCTAGTTTGTATGGATAATTTTTCACAGGGCAGAAACATTAATCAAAAAAGACTAAGTATTATTGTTTGACATAGTATACAAAGTGTTATAAATCAAATTTCCTCTGTAGCTTTGAAGTAAATTTCTCAAAATATGCTTTACTTCTTTCACCTCTACTAAAACAGATTTTAATTTATCAGATTTTTTTCTGTCACAACTTTTCTTATATTTTTAAATACAAGAATTTTATCATTAACCAATTTAAATGGAAAGGGGAAGGTTGGATCTGCAGTTACTTAAATAATGAAAAACCTCTAAACCTAGTAGCTTGAATGTCATGGTGAACCGAAAAAAGATATTTCAGGTCATGCATATTTTCTGTATGCCTTTATAACAGAAAATAAGAATAGGGATTACAGGCACAGACTCTTGGAAAAGAGTCTCATCCTGAACCTTGAAAAATGGAGTTAAATATAAGTCTGATGTACAGATGTTTAAAAAGCAGTTTCTATGAATATGCTAATGATTCATAATACTTTTTTGTTCTTTTAATCTGTACTATAGTTTCTGCAAAATTAGGAACAGTGCTTTGTATTTTCCTTTTTTTTTTTTTGTGTTCTTTTATATCACAATATTATGATACTTTTATTGTATGGACATATACAGTAGTAAACAATTAAGATAAGAACATTTTACAGCTAGTGAATGAAACTATACGCTTGTGAAGATGTGATAACTCTGTTGAGAAGAAATATTTGAGGGTCTTTAAAATGCTTGGCACAATTAGAAAATAAAATTGGCAATTTATGTTTGTATAGTTAGAAAGCAATATACTAAGTCTGAATAGTATTCTAGCCAAGAACTTGAATTTGAACAAAAATTACAGTCTTTATGGATGCCAGAGACCTCCAAAAGTAAAATTGGTGTGATTCCCCTGTACTTGTGCTCACTGTCTTGCCTCTAGGTATCACCCCATTTCTGGTACACAGAGAAGAATCCAGTGCCAGAGATATTCAAAGTGTTTTGAATGTCATTGCTCTGTGCTTAATGAAAACTTTCTGCCTTTATGCTTTTGAGAGCTAATAGAAGAAGTCATCCGTACTACAGGCAGTACAGGAAAGGTCCTGCTGCCTTTTCACAGAGTTTAACAAACACAGTATTTATGAAATGCTGAAATGAAATCAGCATATATCATCAAGACATGCTTGCAGCAGCTGAAGAAACCTTCAGGGAATGTTACTGGTTATAGCACCTTTAAAATGGCAATTTCTAAATTAAACTTGTCCTACAGGAGATATCTTCAGCACAGTATTCTGGCATTCTCACTTTGCTTCCTGACTGCATGGTCATTGACATTCTAGGAGTTTTGAGGGAGTGTTGTGTTGTGGGTTTTTGTTATTTGGCTTTTTTTTAAACTGCACACATACGGCTATACTGTAATTTTTTTTTTTCTCAAAATAGGTCATAGCTACATGAATGGAAAATAGATTTTTTTCAAGAATTAACTACCTCAGGAAAAAAGTGCCTGTAGTACAATTTAACACTAATACATCATTATCTCTAAACACCACTCCAAAGAAAATGACACGTTCAAGAAGCAAAATACTATATTACACCTATCACAGTATTAGCTCAAAGTCCTACACATTCATACACATTTGCTGGTCTTGAAAAATGCTGATTTGTTTAATCAGTCAGAATAAGCATAGAGAATTAAGTCATAGAATCTAAAATCAATAAAAAAGAAAATCATTCCTGGCTCATTTTTGTAGAAATGTGATTTGCACTGAATGTTAAATTAAAGATAGAAGTGTGCTGATGCAGAGAAATTTTCCTTTTTCTAATTTAGTTCAGAGAAACTAGGACTCATAGAAAATGTTCATGTACAAATTTTTCTGAATAATTAAATAAAATCTATTGGTCAGCACAGTTAGAACAATAAAAAAGAAAACACCCTGGCTCTGAGTTAAATTTATAGCCCTTTGTTGACCAGCTTGTCCTCTTTATGGTGATTTTTTTTCTCTGTGGTGATGAACAGCTAGAACTGGCAGCATTCTCTGTCACCTGCTTGAAATTTTCTGTCTCTAGGAGCATCTTTTGCTGACATAGCTCAAATGTTTGAAGCTGTATCCCTTAGTGTACATTGCATAAAAATTCAGGATTTTTTCCAATTCATTCCTTTCATTCACATAGAAGAATAATTAGCTCCTTTATAGCGGCTTAGAGTAGTAAGAAGTATCCTGCAATAAGTGAATTCTTCCAGTGTATTGACCTTGTATGAAGCTGTCATTTGTTTCCAGGGAAGCAATAACCTTTACTCTTGATGGAATAATATCTTGCTCTTGGTGCTTTTCAAGTTGTGTTTAAGACACTTCTGAAACTGGATAAAAAGGACTTTTGCTTTGGGACTGTCTTATAAATACATTACTTCTCTGAGTGGCTAACATTTCAAAGTGGGTTAGAAAAAACCTACGTTGATTCTTTCCTGGAAGAAAGATGCTTTGCTTCTCATTTAAATCTGTGCCTTTTCTCAGAACATACCTCTTCCTTCCTGCAATCAAAACCTTAATAAAATTGGGGTTTTGGTATTTATTAGTGAACACTCCCTCCATCTTATTATAAAAACCACTTTGAATGCTGCTGTTTCAAACAGATTTCTTTCAGTTTCTTACTAAGGTATAGAGGAAGATTTGGGGAAAGTAATGAATGACAAATACAGCATCTTACTAAGATAAACTTGTGGTTAATTGAGGAATGTTATATTTGCTATACAGCACAGCAACTATACATTAGACATGTTTTGTTGTCAAGAATTTTGACAAATCACTTGTAAGGTTGCTTTGTTACAATAATAATGGATAATACATAAATTATTAACATAAGGGTGAAAGAGTTCCTTGAAAAATATCTAAGAATTAATTATTCAAACATTGTAACCAAGTGTAGACTTGCAAAATCATGTGGTAAATCATATGGTAAGGTAGGACAGGATATTTATAAGATTGTTCACTTGAGTTTTCCTGAGACAGGATTACTATACCTCGCTATCCCTTTTTACTGCAGAAGGACACAAGTCACAGCTGATCTTATCTCTTCTGTTCTGAGTCTATATAGGCATAAGTTGCTTTGCTTTTGAAAATACAGGATGATTGACTTATTCTCTGCTTGGTTTTTTGCTGAGTAGAAACACAGGATTTTATTAATATTTTAGGGGTACTTTTTGGTGAATTTAACTGAAGGAAATACTATACATTGAATTAAATTTACCTAAACTAAATCTAAACGGTAATTAAAAAAATATTATGATACATTAGCAAAAATAGCTTTTGATGTGATTTGATCTTCAATCTGAACACAGCTCCAGCTTGAGAGGAGGTCAGTTTTTGTTATTTGACTGATTATGGTAAAATTTACTTTCATATGTTCCGGTTAATTTTTCTTCTCAATATTCTTCTTCCCAAATATCAAGAAGTACCATTAGCACCAGTAAGTGGCAGTAGCCAAATCCTTAGGCCCAGAACTACATACACAAATGTGTACACACTATACTTCAAATATTGGAAGTATTTGCTTGTTAAGGAAAATGTTCAACTGATCTAGAGTAATACATCTCCTTTTTATTAATTTTGATTTGTGTGAAGTGGAAAAATTCTAATTTTTTTCAATCTGTCTAGAATTGATCAATTAAAAAATCTGTTTTCTGGCATATTTTTCTCACCATTAACTTAATTCGAAATCATTAATAAAATATTTGACTGCATGAAACTAGCACATAACCTCAAAATGCATTATTATTAATCTTTTATTAAATTGGAAATTGATAATCTACTTTTCCTTTAGATATCCTACATACTTTTTGAGAGACAATTAAATGTTTGATCTTCATCTATGATTATTCATTTTTTGTAGTAGTTTCCTGTGTGGCACCTTGTCAAAACGTTTTTGAAAAGCTACTGAAATTATGTGGATTGTTTTACCTCTACTTAGGTTTGTTTGTTTATAGGTCCTAGGAATTCTCACAGACTGATATGATTCCCCTTTGTAAAAACTATAGTGATTAGCTCCCTTTGAAAGCTCAAATGTTCTTAGGAATAATTAAAGGAGAATAGAAAGTTGACAAAGGACCTTTTAAATGAGACTCAAAGAACTTCCTTTTTTCTTCATTAACAGACTACTCAGAGGTAATTAAGAAACTGCCATCTATAAATTGGAAAACTCTCAAGCTAGATTAGCATATTAAAACAATACTCTACACAAAAGTCAGAATGTAATATTAGGAATTTCTTAATGTCTTATGTTTTTTTATCACAGGTAGGCTATTCCCTGCCCTTAATAACTGTCTTTAAATCCTTAATTTTTAAAGGCCATTATAGTATGGATGTAAAAGTGTTAGCACACAGCTTTCTAGAAAATATCAAGACAAAAAAAGTGTACCTAATTGCTAATAATAAATTTTTAAAAGAAAGTATGGCTTGATCAGTTGTATTTTGTAGAGAAAGACTTAGAAAAAGATACTGCTTTCCGTCTGACTCTGAATACAATTTTTTGTTCCTGAAATGTTGAGAAATGTGTTCTGATCTTCTACAGTGACAATCTGAAACTGCATCTTAATACCTTTTTCAACCTACCTCAGCCACAAACTTGTCCAAAATATCATCTGGAAATAGGACAGAGGAGAGGCACTACTTATGAAATAATTAGAGGTAAATGAAACATGAAGAACGCACATGGAAGAAAAACCCCACACATTAATGAAGGCTCAAATTTGTCCGAATGACAATAAAAAATTCTACACCTTCATCAAATATAGAAATAATGAATTTAATTTATCAAGGCAAGTCAGAATTAATTTGTTTAACCTCTCCTCTATAAATCTGTACGTTATAGTTGCTCTGGTACTTCATGAGTACTGTAGTTTAGCTACGGCATTCATTGAGCCTCAGGGCAAAGAATTAACAATGCTTATCATTAATCATTAGTTACTTGCTGTTCAAAATAAGCCCCAAAAATACAAGCAGAATTTAACATGTATATATGCTTTATATGCGATGCCTGGGTACAGAGTCCATTCCCTGAAGGACAACAGAGGCTTGTGTACTCTGCGTGATCATTTCTTTCAGTCACAGTATCAACCCAGAGAAACTCACATTATGTTTAGTCAATGTAAAACAAAATGGTTTCACTCAGCTTAACTATCAGAAATATCCTGCTTCTAGATGATACAAGCAAAAGACTAAATTCAAAATTCCGCACTGCGAGCATTCTAGAGCAAAAAGGGAGTATTGGAAAATCAGTCTTTTGTGTCCACAGCTTTTTTGGGTTTTTTTAATTATTTGATCCATTTAGATATGCTCCATAAACCTTCTTTAGGGTGTCTCTTACTTGTTCATGTGACTTCTTTCTTCCTTTGGGTATAAATACTTCCTGGAGTACAAAGTTCATGTTGCATCACTAGAGATGTGGAACATACATAATTATCTTCTATGATGATACAATCAAAGACAAGTTATTTTTGTGTGTAGCAAAAAAAAAAAAAAGAAATATTCAAAACTAAGTTTTAGATGAGTATAAGAGTAGGTAGATGATATAAGTTTTGAAGATATCATTGGTAGGACTATTAATAAAATGCTGTGATCAATATTCCTAAAAAGAAAATAAAGTTAATTTAAAAGTTGGAAAGATTTCAAAGAACAGATGAAATTAATCTTAGAGTTTAAGAACCATCTGGGAAAGATATACTTATCTAGTTCAACTGTCTTTGTGGTAGTCTTCTCAGACTTTGTAGATTTAATTTAAAAGATGAAGAGGTATAAATTCCATTTAAGAGAGAAATAAAAAAGAAGATATCCCAAAAAACTGAAACATGAAAAATAAAAACCTAGAATACAATCTTTTGCTGGTAAAAGTAAGTAATCATAAGTGAAATGGAAATAGGATATTAATCTTTTTTATAATTTTAAAAAAAATTAGTATCAAGGATGTACTGATAGTAAGAATGCCCTTGTCTTCAGAATGATAATTGTGTTTCCACCTGGAAAGAAGAAACTTCTCTGAAAAAAGAATAGGTAGCTATGAAGTGTTTGAAGGACAAGTGACAACTTCCAGTGCTTGAGAAAGAACACATTTGGATGTTTCTGAGTGAAACTAATTATTTCCTAGTTAATGTATTTTAGAGGAAATTAGGCAATTCAATCAGAAATCATGAGGTTAATATTCAACAGTAAAGGAAATTGAAAACTAGAAAAACAATTTATACATTGATGGTTTTCATCAGTCTTAAAAAAGAAATTCGTTCATAAAAACTCAACAGATTGTGATCCTTGCTCAGAGATGGCTCTTAAAATAGCATTCATATTGCTCTATATGGTGTACTGCCAACAGAATGAAATCCATGTCAGCTTAGCATTAGAAATTTTTATTAGAAAATCTATGAAAACTTAACTGAAAAGTTAATTTTTGATAGATTGAAAGACCTTGAAATTCATACTTCTGATTTTAGTTTTGAAAAGATAATGGAATTTCCCTTTTGGATATATTTTAAAGACCAGTTCAGGACAGAGAGGGAATTTATAAAATAACTTCCTTCAATACTACTCCACAGATTAAATTTAAATAAATTTTAACCTATATATAAGTGAATAAGAGCAGAGGTTTTTTTTAGTTCATGTATCATCAACATATTTATTACAGTTCCAAATGTGAAATTTTAATCACTACTGTTAATGCATGTACTAGAAAGAACAGAGTTTAACTATTATAGGCAAACACCATTTTGTATTATAAAATATCTGTCATTTCATATCTGTATTATGGGGGAGTATGGTAGTGTTACTGCGAAACAAGCAAATTCTATTGATGTATTCATGGACATCAGAAAGGACTCTAGCAGTAGGCAATTTACATGAGACATGGAAGACAAAGGTTGAGACCTTAGTTCTGAATAGTCAGTGTAAATCCAGACATTTTATATGCAAATTCTTATATTTAGTTCTTTATTTTTCATTGATTTTGTATGTAAAATTGTAACAAAGACTGAAAAAAAGTATTAATTGCTTTTGAGGTAGCAGAAGAAAACCTTACATGTCAGAATATTACATGGAAGACCTTTTCTCTAACTGGAAACTTGACTGAATAATGTCACATATCATTCCTTTAAACTTATCAACTTGTCTTTATATTTAAATACACACTTCACTATCTGACCAAATATTGGACTTCCATCATACTAATTGACAGAGAAGTCCTGACAGGTATAAATTTGCAGCTAGAAAGAATATAACAAGAAATTATGATCAAACAAGAGAAAAAGTTTTAGCAATTTTCTGATCAAAATGCTTTAATTCTTTTATAGTTTTTCAGATACTGCCAGAAAGAAAACAAAGACAAAGCATACTATACATAATTCATCTAGGAAAGAGTGGAATTTAGGTCTGCCCTATCAGTGGTAATTTAGTTTCTGAATTAATAAAAATTATTCTAGCAATAAATTAAATGTAATGAACTGTACACATCCAATTTCTTAACAAATCCTATGTTCTCTATCTTGTGAAGTTCAATTTTTACCAAAAATGTTTATATTTTAATGCCCTAACTAAATAAATTATTTCTGTATTCTAGGATAAGAAGCTTTAAACAGAGTGTGGACTATTTCACTAGGAAAAGTTTTGTCTAGCTAATTCATTAATGAAAAGCACAAAGTTATAAAACCCTGCTATTGTCATGGTTTAGCCTCAGCCAGCAGCCAAGCCCCAGGCAGCTGCTCATTTACTCCCCCACCAGAAGATCGGGGACAGAGTTGAAAGAGTGCAAGCTAGAAAATTGTGGGTTGAGATAAAGGCAGTTTAATAGGGAGAGCACACAAGCAAAGCAAAATAAGGAATTAATTCACTGCTTCCCATGGGCAGGCAGGTGTTCAGCCATCTCCAAGAGAGCAGGGTCCCATCACACATAATGGTGACCTGGGAAGACAAGCACCATCACTCCAGAAGTCCCCCTCTTCCTCCTTCTTCTCCCACTTTACGTATTGAGCCTGATGCCCTATGGTCCAGAATATCCCTTTGTCCCAGCTGGATCTCCTCCCAACCTCCCAAGCACCCCCAACATCCTCACCAATGTGGCAGTCCAAAAAGCAGAAAAAGCCTTGGCTCTGTGTAAGTCCTGCTCAGCAATAATGAAAACTACTCTGTATTGTCAACCCTGTGTTCAGCACAAATCCAAAAGACAGCAACATACCAGCCACTGTGAGGAACATTAATTCTCCCCCAGTCAAAGAAGCACAGCTATTTAGAAGATGTGAGATTTTTGTGTTGACTTAAAACACAGTGTAGGGAAAAAAAGGGCTCTATACTGCCAGCTTTTTCTTATAAAATTTACCTTCCAAAGTCAGTATTCTAGATATTTGTATTAAATGTATAAAACTGCCTTTTGATACTCATGCATTTGTTAGTATTTCGTGAGGAAGACTTACAGAAAAAGAAATCTTTTAAATGTCAGTATTAATGAGAAGTTAAAGTGTTATGCTAAATGTGACAGCACTCAAAAATTATGTACCTCCTTGTCTGCTTTCCTTGTATCAGTATGTAAGAGGTATTTTTTCCTTTCAGTGCATTAAATATTTTAATTAGCTACAAGAGCTGTTTGGCTGTGTTACTTGAAAATAAAAATAAATTTGATTTCTGTATTTCTTCAACATTTTTTGGATGACAAGTTATTAGACCCTTGGAGTTCTGTTCAACTGAATGCTGTGTGACTTCTGGCGACACTGTAACTCAATAGGTTCAGGGTTGGCACTGTGCAAGTAGAACACCAATTAAATTATCTGTTCCACAAATGGTATAATGAGTTTCTTGACCCTCAGCAAAACCTTTCTACCCTCTTCCAACCTTTCTCACCTGAGAAAAAACAAAAATAATATCTAAAAATGCATGAAGGCAATAATCCTGCTGTACTTTTCCAGTGAGCAGTCTGCTTCTCTGGAGAAGAAAAGAAACTCGGTTATGATTGTCATCTATTTATTCCTTCTGAGGTAAAACAGAAACTATTCCTAATCTGAAACTCTAACTGGTTTATAGTTTCCATGAAATGGCACAGATTTATTTTTCTGCTGTCAGCTACCTTAAGTTTCCAAAGAATTTTTATATCACTAAAACATATTCACAGGCTTACACATGCTTATACATTCTTTATTTAAGGTGTACAAGAGGCACAAGAAGCACATTTTTTATAACAGTTGGCCTAAATAATTTTCAAATTGATTAATTTTTCAACTCAATTCTGCTCTCCAAAAGGCTCTGTACAATACTGTCTATGTAGCTGTTCATGTTCCTTTGGTTGAGTCCAGACAAAATCCAAATCTAATTCCTCATAAATCTTGGTCCCAAGTGTCACATTGTTTTAATCACACAGCCATAATAATTAAATTTTATCTTCTCCCAAGCTTTAAAATCACTGCATCAGCCTAAGATTGCTTTAGAAATTGTGCTTTTAAATACATAAGACTTAAAACTATAATATCAGAATTTTTTTAACCAGTTTAGCTGTCAAACTTGCATTTATGTCTTCAGCACGTGTTGAAGCAATGCTGTGAAGAAGGTGCATGAGTTCTGTAAGTAATTGATGCACATCAGTGGGTGCACTTGAAGATTTGCAGACACTGAGCACCACATTTAAAGTGGCCTGATTTCTTCCTGGAGATTCTAGAATACATATAGTCATAATATGTAAGGTCAGCAGTTATTATACAGTTGAATGTGTGGTACAAATTAAAAGAAAAGCTTGTAAAACTTCTTTAAATTTTTTTCCCCAAATATGAGAGCTGGCCTAGTAAAAAATACTGACTCTCCATTTTACCTTACTCTGAGAATGCAAATATGGTATTGTGATAGTTTTCCCACTGAGAAAGGATTGACTTAGGGATAGTCTTATTCTTTAAAAATCCTCTTATTAACTTCTGGTTCCCAAGATAAGGCAGTCAAGTCAGAATCTATTAATGTTTAAAGTTTCTATTGACAAAGTAAAAGATGATTTCAGTAACAATCACCTTTGAAGAAATTAAGTAATCTTTGATTGAATGAATTTGTTTATACAGAAATAATACTTTCAGTATATTAATTAACTAAATGTTGCTCTCAGGGTGCAACACTGATGAATTTTGTACTTTCCATTACATGATATATGTAAAAATGCAGGTGTGCTCTCATTCAGATTCTAAATTACATTATGATTAATAAAAATCGAATTAGAGTAATTTAAAACAAAAACAGATTACAATTATATAATCCACAGTTGAATTCTTTAGCTTAAAAGACTTTTATGAGAACAAGAATTCAATTGTCATTTGTTTTTTCTTTTAATGTAAAAAATATTAAAGACTTATCTGCTTTTCAGTAAAAATTTTGGAGTTTGGGTTTTATGGGGGTGAACTTCTGAAAACCACTCTAGGAATCCTGGAATTCTCCAGAAAAAACCTGTAACAATATTGACTCAATTAGACTTGTTACATGTCATATTATTATTTTTTCCAGAAAAATAATATTGTGGTGTTTTTAATTGATTTGGTTGCTCAGCATGGTCAAGTGCTTTATGGTAAGAGAAAACATGGATTAAAGCAATAATTGACATATGAATTATTGGAGGAAAGAGAAAATTGCCAAGGCTACAAGATCAAGGTGACCATTGAAAATGCAGTGAATATGTGGGAGAAAAAGCTAAAATACTTCTGAATTTACCTACAAAGAGCATGATAAATTAAAAGGGCAGAGAGGTCTTACATGAAGCAGAAAATTGAATTGAGAAAGGGAATTGTGGCAGAGTCGAATAACAAAACTGTACAACTGTACCAGAAAAGGAAGGAAAATTGTACTTTTATGGCAGCCTAGAACTTGATATTCACTCAGATAAACCAGGAGAATGTGCATGAGCCCAGTGGTCTGATAATAGTACAGAAATGACCTCATGTAATTTTCCTGTTGATGAACAGATTAAAGAATGGTTTCTTCCAGTTAATTTGCCAAGATTTTTTTTTTTTTTTTTTAACTTTTCAACCTGCAGAGGAACTTTGATTTGGGAAAGTGTATGAGAACCATATGAATGTGAATTGGAAAGAAATGAGAACCACAGACAGTTGAAAAATATTCTTTTATAATATTATATTACTCATGCCTTTAAATTCTCTTGAACACCTCTCTACATAAATTTCAGAAGTCTTTTAGGGAGGTAGACTGTAGATACTTAGGACATGATGAAATAGCATTTTCCCTAAGGCCTAAAGAAAGAAGAAGCAAACAAGCAATTTCTGTATTTTTTGTTCATTTTTATATTTCAGAGCATGAAGCTTCTTGATAGCATGTTAGGATTTATTAGACAGCTACACAGACTGAGGATGGATTTTGAGAGCTCTGAAGTCATTCAATGTTTATTTGATTTATTTATAATACATATGAGGCAAGTTAAAATCCCTTCTTTCTTGCTTCCTATCAATGACTCTTTGGTCTGCATATCCCAAAGCATTTTAAATTATGAAAGTGAATGTTTTTCCTTTTCTTTCAAATAAGAGAGAAGGAATTTCAGATCTGAGATCTTTGATGGTCAAGTATAGACAATTCTGCTTTTTGCTTATTTTTAAGCCAGACATTACTTTTTTCTTTTTCCCCTGAACTTTTTATTTTTTGAATTGATTTCTTCTCACTGATGACTTGAGAAATCCAATATTTGCCTCTTTTTGTTACAGTTCCAATAAAAATCAGGAGCATATGTATGAGAAAAGGGTAATTATTATGTGTGTAGTCTTGTACAGAATATTAAGAACTTCCACTGGACAAAACCAAATTCAACCAAACAACAAACAAACAAAAAACCTTCAACAACAACAGAAAAAAACCCAAACCACAAACACCTTCTCTAAATAAGAACAACTTACAAAAATAGCAGGCAGTTATTTTTCCAATGACAATGTGTTAATCCAAAGCAAATTAATCCTGATCTTTATTTGGGTAAATTTATATGGACCCCATTGAGACATCTGCTTCTGTGATGATAACACAGAGAAGTTGTATAGAGCATAAGGGACCACTTCTACCTAAAGCATCACACCATTATTATGCACAGACTCCCCTTACAATCATTTGCATAGGAGAATTTTCAGAGCAATACCTAACATTTATGAGGTGTGCTTTATTTCTACATGCAGTAGAATGTTATCATTTGAAAGCGGATAAGCTTTAAAATGGCTTTAAAGGAATATGCAGAGTTCTAGGACCTTTGATACACAAATTATTGTCCCAGGAGCCAAAGGCAATTCAAATGGGAATGTGTAAAATTCCAGTCCAAAAGCTTGATCTTGAGCTAGCACTACACATGTTTCAATAAGCACTGCTGAAAGTGGAATCAGCTACAACACTATGACAGAGATCAGCCAGGAAATTGTAAAGCCACATGACATTGATGGGAAATACATTCCAGATTTGTCATCTGGTTTCGTTGTTGAAGGAGATAAGGAAAGATCTCCTTTCAGAAACAAAAACTGTAAACCACTGTAGGGTCATAGTCTGACAATACACATCAGATGATTTAGCACATCATTTGTAAAATTAACTACTGTTAAAGTTTAGAAACCCAGTTTTGCATATTTAGGAAAGCTTCTGTCTTCATTTATTTAGAACAGAATATGGATTGGCATCCAGCAAAGCAGAAACATGCACAGCTTCTATTATTTATTTGTTTAATTCATTAACAAAATAATGGTGGTGGAAGGAAAGCATTACAGACTCCTGCCCTTCATTATTATTGCTATTATTAATGCTGATATATGGGAATTGATGGCAGGTCTGTATAGGCTTGTCTCAGGCTCACAAACACTGACCATGTTACAGACAACATCATACCCTTGAGAATCTTACCCTGAACAGAAGCAAGAAGTAAAAATAAAGTGTGGATAACAACATCTTACCCATGAGAACCTCAGCGTGGACAGAAGCAAGAAGCAAAACAAAGTCTGGACAACAGCTTGTCAACAAGACAGAAAAACATGAAGGAATTTTGCACCTGCACAAGGGAGGCTGTTTTTCACAGAAGTTGTGTGCTAGGAATGACTGACCAATGGTGTTGTGTGACAGGTTTGAGGAGCCAGTGACTGTGTGGTACGAATGTTAGAAAATAGTGTAAGAAAGGCTTTGTAGCAATAAATCTCACTCTATCTTTCATCTTCCTTCCTGGCTTGGAGTTGTGTTTTTGCGTCACCTGTGCATCTGTACTGCAACACTGTTATTCAAATCCCTTGCAAGATATTTCTTATTATGTAAAATCAGACTTCAAATCACAGCCCCCCAACAACTCCCTAACCCCCCAATACTATAGACATATAATATTCATAATATATACTTGTAGTTCACGTATACATATAATTGTTTGTACATATATATATATTTCCTATAAACATTTGGTTCAATTATGTCACAAACACTGAAAAATTACTATTTTAAAACTAAATTATAAAAATTCTACATTCATTTCCAGGGTTTGATTTTTTAAGTCAAAAACTGGTAGAGTATTTCTTATTCTAGTAAAATGTTTATTGTTTTTTCATTTATTTCGAAATAATTAAATGTTATCATTCAATATCTCTGTGGCCTCATAGAAACATAAGATAAGGAAACATAAAGGTAAAACACAGACAATATAAATTGTTTGATGCATTTCAAAACACTTCTTTTCCTGAAACTATTACTTTCACATTTATAATAAATTTGAAGTGTCTGTCTATCAGTCAGAATTATTATGAAATTACATATATACAGAAAATTTTATCTACAATAAGTGAAAAAAATTTAAATTCTTCAAAATTTCTTTCTATTTCTTATATATTTATTAATAATTTTATCCTGTTCTCCCCAAGTTTACTTTGTTATTTAAAATGATTGTATTCAAGCTGCTTACATTTTCCTTAGCTTTCTTTACTGTGAGGTATATGAAGCACCTAACTTGACAAGTTTTTGACTAGCAATTCTGAAGATTTTAGGCTGGGTCACTGCTAATACAATCTAAAAATTGTCTTCTAGAGAGAACTATTATACCTTGGAGGATAAAAATATTCGAGTAAATGAGATTTTAAGGTTAGTACCAGTTTAGAAAGATTGGACTTGTGGCAATTTGGGAAGTTGTACAATTTTAGCTCTCTGATGTTTGAATTCTGAATTCTTTGCCTATACATACTTGTAAGAATTGTTTGAAGACCTTGAGGACCAAGAAGCTGCCTAACACATTCAAACATATTGATATTTTGCTTACCTTAATATGCAGTACCACTACTTGACACATTTCATTGATTTGCTGATTTTCAAAATTTTAAAAGCCTCCAACTACAGAAAAAATTAAAAGTTCTACAGTGTATGCCAGCTAAGATGCCCCAAAATAAAATCACTACATGGTGTTTTTATTTACTTCTGAAAATCCTACTTATGGGTTAATATTGGCTTTTTTAAATTATTATTCAGGCATCAAAATACAATCAAAAATTCAAGAGAAAATGTGATAAAAACAAACAAACAAAAAAAACCCAAAACACAAACAAACAACAAAAAAATTTTAAAAACCCCAAAAACAAAACAAAAAAACCCCCCAAAACCTACTTGGAAGCTCCTAGCAGGTCTTCCTTGCTGTCACAGCAGCTATGTCTAGCCAAAACCAACAGCATCTTGAAGGTGACATTCTAAATGGGTTAATCTTGACAGCTGTCTCAATAAATAATGTGTGATTATTTAAATGCATAATTTTTTTAAATTTATAAATATAACTTTTGCAAACATAAATAAAGTCATTGAAAATTAACATCAAAATCTCTATTGGAATAATGCTATTTTTTTTCAATAACGGCAGAAATATTTCAGTTAATACTTGTCAATCACAATACATTAAACTGAACATTTCATATGAAATGTAATAACATGTCCTAAAATCTGGCAGTAACAATAACAACAACAATAAGGTTTTTATTAACATTTTATTATTTCCAAATTTTTTTACAAACAGTGACAATAGTATAAGGGAAGTCACTGAAGTATGACTAATGTGAAAGAACATGAAAGACAATATCATCATGTTGTTCATTGTTCAGAATTTTCAGATTTACTAGTTTTTGTCTGACAAATATTTTACAAGTGTGAGTACATATTATATTTTTCAATTCCCCAAATGAATATTGGTTGCAAGGAAGAGGGAAGGAAGCAGTTAACATTTTTTTCTGTATTCATATTTATATTTATAAAAATATTTCAATTATATTCTCTTTTAGAGATGGATAGTGATTAATATCCATGGGAAATCTCTACTAAGATTTAGGCACCTAATCTAAGCTAGGTGTCTATAAAGCCTGTGATCACTTCATAAATTTTAGATGCCTAATAATTTTGAATGCTACATATCCATCTTAAATTGCGTTGGAATTTCCTCTGGAAAGTTAAATGAAATTAATTCTGCCCTTACTCTGTTAGGATACATAAATATTGATGCAATACAATTTGAAATTAGAGCTGTTAAAACATGCATTCAGTCTATATAGCTAGAATTCTTCAGTCAAATTGACTAAATTTTTTGAGACATGCTGTGTGGGATCCATCTAACCACATGCAGACGTGTGATAGCTATCTAAGGAAGTTCAATTCAATTTCATCTGAAGCACCTACTACTCTTCATTCCACCATGAAATCTTGGTTTAAACTGAGAAATCTAATTTTCAGACATAAAAATCTGAATGAACTAATTCTTGTCAAACATGTCAAAGAACATGACAAATATATATTACAAAAAGTATTTGGAGGATTTACCCAGTATTTCTGTGAATTTTACCATTTAATCAGACTTAACTAATAGCTGTGATAGTAAAACATTCCTGTCTCACTTGTCAACATTGTCATCGTTCTTAAAAATCTGGTATGACACAGTTTTGATAGTCCTTCTTGATTGGCTTGAAATGGTTGTTCATATGTGTTCAACTTGCACATCAATAAGAACACCAATCAGAAGCATACAAAACAGTTAGCTGCATCAGGGAATTTAGAAGGCACTGACATAGATCACAGAGGTCTAATCCTGTGATCACAGTTACTATGAAATGTTCTCTTATTGTTCTTGGTTATTGCTGTGGCACATTCTTAAGGTGAAGAACATCTCTGTTTGTCTTCACTAAAATGTTAAAATCATGGAAATGTCCATCACCTCTTTGATCACTGAGGAAAGAGGTAGTTGACTCTTGAAGTCAGCTGCCAAACAGTCCCTAGAATTGTAAATAGAATGGCTGAAAGGAAAGCCTTAGATTGAGCATATTAAAAAATTATTTCCATTCTCTAATTCAGTTTTTAATTCTGTTATGCATACTATGAGAATAATGATTTTGATCTAAAATAACATTAATAATATTAACATCATTAATAACAAGAGAGGCATTTTTATGATCCCGAACTTATATTTCAACAATTGAGTACCTGTACAAAATCAAGAACATTAAACCAAAATAAAAGAAAATTCCTATTTTAGTGTCTAAATACATCAGTGTGTTAGGAAGATTCTCATGACAGAAATATTAAAATCAGGAATGTTATTCTCAGCATTTGCAGTTAAAACTGAATAGAGACAAGAGGAGTGAGAGTATATTTTGTCAAAGAAGGTTTTATTATTGGGACTCCATTACCAAAATGTATAGCATTTAAGTCCCTAAAACACATTAGAAAGCAGATAAACCAGCGCATGAAGAGGTTCACTGGTTTTCATCTGAGAAAAATAAAACCTGCAGTGTTCAAATATGGGATACACTATGAGGCTCAGACTGCAAGTATATCTACAGATTTTCTAAGTTGCAGAGAATATGTTCTTTTCCTCTGAAAGACCTTTATCCAATATGGGACAGCACTGTGGTAGATCTCACAAAACTTTTTGCTGTAAGGAAAAGGCCAGCTATTACAAAAGTGAACCTTGTGAATTTGAAAACTTTAAAAGTTTAAATGAAAAAGGTATCAGCAGAAATGTATGAAAAACAATTGGTAAATATTTAAGACATTTCCATCTAATCAATATCTGGAATTGCTAACTTCAGTGTAAAGTAAATAGTGAAAACATAGAAGCAAAAAATCTATACTTTCTATGAAGCAAATTGAAAGAGGCTATAAAATATAAATGACACCTCTTTCCCCCAACATAGAGGCCTTCAGCATATACAGACAGAAAAACATGAAGGTTTTATAAATAAACAATAAACTAGAAGCTAGAAAAGAATGTGAATATGGAAAGGAATCAGAAAATGCAGTAAGAATTTTCCAGAACAATGCTGCATTATTTAATTTAACATAATAATAATTCTGCATTTGCATACTAAAATAATTCAAAATAAAAATGTTATTTATAAAAGCATACATATTAAATTTAATTTATTTTCATTATTTTTTTAAAAATATTATCTATTACATAGTGTTGAGTCAAACTTGGCTGGCTGACAGGCCCCAACCCAGCTGCTTTTCTACTCCCCTTCTTCAAAGGAGATTGTTGTGGGGATAAAATGAAAAAGCTTGTGGGTCAAAATAATCCGTAATTCATACCTTCCATCACAGGGAAAAACAGACAAAGGTTGGGGAAAATTAGCTTACTTATTGCCAGTTTAAAGTAGAGTTGGATAGTGATAACATTAAAAATTAAAACATCCTCCTTTCTTCACAATCTCAACTTCATTCCTTGCTTCCTGACTTCTGTCTCCTCAACCCCTACCTCCAGCAGAGCATGAGTGGTTGTGGTCAGTCCATAACAGGACATTTCTGCTGCTCCCTCCTCCTCACACACTTGTGGCTTCTTTTCAAAGTGGGCTGCCTTCCGTCCCTGCCTCCTGCTCAACAAGGCTACCCCTGCAGCCCCCAACACCCAGGACTTGCCACATAAACCCAATGTAGAGTTGAAGGGGTCAGTGTCATAACATGAATGAATGGTTGGGAAAAAGCAGGGGGCAGCCTCTATTTACTGTCTGGAATGTAGAACACAGGACCAGTGGGTCTACTCGTTAATTGCCAATTTAGTATGTATTAAAAATGTTCTTATTTTTAACCACTAAAGAAATTCATATTTAGCTACACAGTTGGCAGTTTGGACATATGAATGATGAGTATACCATGCAATTTACCACAGTTTCCTGTGAACAAAGCAATTTACTGCTACTATTGCATTGCTAATGGAAGTTGGCAGGTTGGAATCATGACTTGATAGGAAAGGAAGTAAAGGGTGAAAATTTCCTCTCAGCACTCCATTTCCATCACTCATGGTGTATCCTTCACTTGAAAACAGAACAGTCATTGAGATCCACAGAAAAACACAAACCAGACTAATCAGGCCATATGATCAGGCCATTACATATCTTTCAGCATACAACAAAAACACAAGCTCTCATATTCATTTACTGGTTTATCTTATACATTTTTCTACCTGTAGTTACTCATCATAGTGTCTTTAAAAAATATGTAATTATATGTGCTAAAACATGACTGCAGAATGACTTGTATGGTTTCATATTCTCCATGAAATATATTTAAATACAAGTAAAGAAATTGAATTTGGCAAAACTGTCTTGAAAATTCATTTTATAAACTTTTTAACTGCAGAATTTTGTTTACCTCAGTGCTTGACATGAATTGGAGGAATAAGAATACTGTTCTTCTTAAAGCTTCAAACATAATGCATTGGTCTTTGTCGCCTTTCCTACAGCTGAGTATTTCCCTCCACAGAGAAGAGTCACACAGAAACTGATACAACTATTTTCAGCTAAGTATAGCCCATGTTACACCATGAAAAACAAGGTCTACCACTCTATGAGTAACTTTACACTCTTTCTGTCACACAAATCTGAGACAGCTCCTTGACTGCTACACTACTGTATGCTGTCAAGTAATGTGTAGATTTTGTTTGAAGTGCAGAATTTATAAGCCAAAATAAACAGTAAAGAAGCAATGAAGAGCTCTGCCAGACTGAATATTAAACTGCCAAGCACCAATCTTCCCTCCTATTTATTCATTCACTTAATTTGTGTTTTACTAATTTTGGGTATAAATATCGTCAGCAATAAGAAGAACTGAAACTAGAGTGGCATGTATAGAAGCAGGAAACAAGTAATTAGGGGAATAAAATGAGGTTATAGAATTTCCTGAAATTTCCAGAACCTGGTATATTTAGGAACAGGAAAGGAATATTGTCTTTTTCATAGAGTGTTAGATAATAGCATACTAAAATAAGATAACAGTATACTAAAACATCATGAAGGAATATCTGAGCATTGTATCTGCTTATTCTATAACAGAAAAGTAGTTATGATAATAGTATTCAAGTAGATGAAAGGCTGTTGTGAATGCAAGGAAGATAAATTGTTTTCCCAGTCTCTTGTAATAAATTGTAAAATGAACTTAAGCTATACTGAGAGATTCAGAAAAGAAAAATACAAAGAAATAAACAAAAGCACAATAAAACACCCAAAATCACACACACACACACAAAAAAAAAAAAAACCAACCCAAAACCTACCAAACAGGAAAACACCTATCAAACTTCCTAAGTTTGATAGCTACTGAGAGGTACTTCCTAGTCAAAACTTAACATGGGAATTACCTGCCTAAAAATTCTGTAGAATAGAACCTATTTGAAAGATAAATTAATATTGATAGATTAATATTAATAAGTACATATTAATATGTTAAATACTAGTCTCCTTTCAACTAAACTTTAAAAGTCTCATAACAGATGAGTTCTCTGCTCTAGATGAACACCTACAGAGCAATTAACTTTCTCAATAAGAATGTTTTTTGAGAAACATCAAACACACTGGCTAAAATACCACAGAGCAGAGAACCAGCCATTACTAGTTTGATTCCATGGCTACGGCAGCCTAATGGTAACACTTTTTCTGACTGAGAAGTTATACTAACCTGAGTAACCACATAATAGCAGGGCATAGGTCTGAAAAAACACTTCTATATATTTCCTGAAACATCTTTCCCTGTGTGTGTGTATGTGTGTTTGTGTTCATTTATGTATCTCTTTCGGTATGCTACACAAACTTGACTGAAAAGAGAGCACATCCTGGAGTATTACGAATAATGTTTTACATAATACAGGTGCAGCTTATTTAAATGTAAACCCTCTTCCTGCCTTCATAACTCTACCTTACATGTTTCTTAACACTAGTGATTGCCAGTGCCATGTGCCACGTTATTGAGATAATTGATATTTACTTACAGGTAGTAAACCCATTTTTGAATGATGGGATGCCTAATATAGACTGTTGTCAGTGTCAGGTATTCTGCACAAAGTTTTCTTTTTATTTTAGCACATGATTAAATTCAAAATTTCCAAATATGTTATGCATTTAATAACACATATTCTACTGTGGATTCATACACTCTTCAAGTCCTTGATATAGCAGACAAAAATATGGGTGACTTTTTTGTAGTCTTTATATATAGTCAGTCAGTGAGACCAACAGATGCAATCAAAGGTGAAACCAAAAAGAGTTCTGTTTTTCCAATTTTCATTGTGAGCTGCACAGGACATGTTTAAGCATTAAGAAATGAAAATATCATCTGATACTCATCAATTAGTAATAATTAACTGATATGGATGATGAAACTTAGGAAGACTTCTCATTTGTGGTAGAAGTAGTGAAGGTTTCTTTCCTTATTCCATGGTCTCAAAGAAGATATACTGCACTTCACATTTCAGATCAGAGAATAAAAAGTGAGTTAGTAGGATACCATATTTAGTCTGGTATTATGTTAATGTCTATTGTTGCTGTAGCAGGCAACTGCTCCAATAGAAGTTACATATTATCACTATAAAACTATAAACTAATAAATCAGAGTCTGAAATCAAGCAAATAATAGCCAGATTTCTGAACTCCCAAACATAAAACTTGCATAGAGTAAGTTGAGATGGTTTGCCTACCTAATTCTCATCAGGATGGGCCTAAAATGAGTGAAAAGGACATAGGATATCTGTTTGATAACCAAGTAAAAATTCAATTCAAAACCCCTAAATTTCTATAATGAACCACATTCAACATGATTTGAAAATCTCACATTTAAAATAAAATAAATATATATAGGAAATCCAGAACTGATTTTTAATTCAAAAAGATTTATTTTTATTATCAAGTAATACTGTCCAATTTTTTATAGTTCATCTTTTCTTACTCCTTCGACGATGATCATAAGCTTACAATCATTACATGAATATTTATTTTTATGTCAGAGATAGTGGCACTAAGACAACAACCCTGTTGCTTTCTCCTTTAATTTTTCTACAAGTTTTAGAAGAGCCAGGTTGTCCCTCTGGGTATGTGTCTGTTACAAAATCTCAGCATAAATGTTCAAAGACAGTGTTTTGGTTGATTGGGAAAAAAAGTATTGTTGAAAATATTGCACTATTTCTGCCATCATGTAACAAACAAGTTTGTCATGTAACAACAAATAACTAGAAATTCTGTACAATATGTGCCTAATTATAGCTCAATAGAGGGGTATAATCCATTTCAGATTCCTAAATGTGTCAAAAAAAAAAAAATCCTTTGACTGAAGGGTTTTGTCTGTTTTTTTTCAATTTCTGTTAATGCAATAGTTTTGTGCCTGCTGCTCCATGAAGTCTGAAATGACCTTTTTCAGTCCTAGTTTGAATTAGTATATTAACAGCAGTAATTCCACAGTCCCAAGACTGATGATGCTGTAATTTTCCAGCCTAATCATACTGAACTTCAAACATATTCAAAGCAATTCTATTGAAGTTACTGCCTTAGAAGTGTTTTTGCAATATGTGTGAATTACACATGAGGACACAACCATTAGACAAGTGCTTGTCAAACTCATTGGAAATGAAATAAAGGAAGATACTTCCCTAAGGAAGGAGCTCATGTGAACCTTGACCCAGACTTTGATTATATTTAGACCTCACATGAGTATAAAATAGAAAAAAAAATAGAAAGTGTAAGCAAAATCTGACTTTTTTCAGTCATCATTGGCAGCTCATGCCAGCTATTAAGCTTGAGAAGCAATGAATAATTAAAATACGTCTCTATCCACTCACACAACCCTCACACCGCCATGAACAGCTGCCACCATGCTGAAGGGCCAAGATGACATTGGAACTATTGCACATCTCTCAGGATTTGGACAAATGAACCAGCTGGAGTGAGTGTTCCGATTTTCCAAGACCCTGGTGCTGACACTTTTACAGTCATGAGCGTGCTATCTACAGACCATGTGCATGTGGGTGAGACAGAGAAATCATTAACAACCTGCTTCTATCCATCTCACTCACACCTTAGTTTTTATTTCACAGAGTGGCCTAGATCTGTTCTTGAGGTCATCTCACTCTATACTGTGCCTTGTGTCAACAGAAAACACTATAACACATCATGATCTTTTGGTCATTATGGATGACAGAATTACTGAAATAAGGAGTCCTCTGGAAACTATCTAGTCCAACACATCTAACCCAAGAAGGGTCAGTTAAGTTTTCAATCTCCCTCATTGCCTACTTATCAAACCTGTACTTCAGCAGATAAATCTAGTATTATGTTGTGACAAGCCTTAATAAAATAAAAATAACATTCAGTGTTCTCCCATTGCACACAGAGCCAATCAACTCATCATAAAAGGCTATGTCATAGGTTAAGCATGATTTCTATCTCAAAATTCTTGCTGGTAACTCCCAGTCTCTTCTTCTCCTTCAGATCTTTGGAATCAAGGTGAAATTGAGCAGGTGAAATTCATTAGTTCTTCATTCTTTCTCCTCTTAGAGATAATAATGAATTGGGGCCTGATAGGATTAATGCCAGAGTACTGAAAGCTGTCTGGTGATATTGGCAGGACCTCTCCACTATTTTACAATGGTCTTGGGAGTCTGGAGAGGTCCCAGCCAGATGGTAGGTGGCAAATGTAGTTTCAGTTTTCAAGAAGGGATTGTATGATTCTATGAAGACCAGGGTGAAGGAGGGATTGAGCACCTTGACCTTTTCTGTATTTTCTACCACAAGTTTACTTGCTTGTGGAACATCACCATCAGTGGACCAAAAATTTCCCTATCCTTGTTTTTTTCTGATGACAGTATCATATCATTATGGAATCATTTAGGTTTGAATAAACTCTTAAGATAATAAATTCCATATGTAAACCTAACTCTTCCAAGTCCACCACTGAACATATTCCTTACTTCACTACTTCAATGACTTCATAACTCTCAACTATGTCCTACTTCAGACAACCAAGTTAAAGATTAATATAGACTGTAAGAAATCTCCAGGAGTCATCTTTTATTATCTCTTCTGTTTCTGAAAGCCTGACCGATTCAGAAGATGTTCACACCTGAGTCTGGTCAAGTTTTCATTGTCTACACAATGAAGATTCACAACCTCTAAATATCCTTTGAGTAATTTATTTTCCTATGAAGTTTATTCACAATTTCATACATTTCCTTGCAGCTTCTGACCATGGACTTTCATTCTTTTGCTGTGTATCTCTGAGCCAATAATGCTAATGTCTCTCTCCTGAGTTTTAACTGACAGTTCTGTGTTCAGCATGATGCAAACGATTCTCCTAGAATTTACCCTACTTATTTTGTACAGAAACTCTTTTTTCAACCCCAGGCACAGTTTTGTAAGGTCCTCTCAGAACTTCTAGTCATCAATATAATACTTAAACAACAATTTAATATCTTTTCCAAATTCACAGATGTTACCCCAAGTGCTTTGTCTAGGCTGTTTATGAAGATACCGAATAAAAGTGATCATACCAGCCATCCTGAGAGATCTTTCTGTTGACCTTTCTCTGTTATGAAAAGTCATCTTAAAGTCATATCACTTTTTCCAATTCCTTAATCAATTCTTCTGGTAAGTCTGATTGTCATTCCCCCAATGCTCAGGGACAACACCCATTGTTTGTCCTGAGGTGTCTGGTGGTGTTGGCCCAGGGGCCCCAGGGACAGAGGCAGGGCTCTGTAGCTGGACTAATGGAGTTGTATATATGCTTCCTTTTTGCATGTAAAGACATTTTTACTATATCAAGTCCAGCTACTCTTCCATGTCTGTTAGTTTTCCCACTGCTTTTACTGAAAATAATCCTGCATGATATGTCTATTCAGATTGGTTCTCTTCTAGTTAATGTGAAACACATTTTTCCTGTACAGTTTCTTTAGGTTTTCAATATGCAGCTGGCAGTGTTGCACAATCTGTTGCCAAGAGACTTGGACTCCCTGCTGGTCAGAACCTTAGCAACCTGAATTTCACCCCTGAATTTTCCACCTCTGCTTCCCTACTCTATTGTTGCCAGCACGGATTAGGACTAATAGTTCTGCCTTTTGACATCAAATAGCTTTATTTGGTCATCTTTAGTGCCACAAAATCAGCAGTTAACTTGAATAATTACCAAAGTTACAGCTACAGACACCTTCTTCAGCCCCCCCCGCCCCCGAAGATGTGCTGTTCCTTTACCATGCAGTATCTCTTGAATAAATTAATAACAAACTCAGCCCTGGTCTTGCAGGCTACTTATACCTCAGATTCAGACATACCTAAAAGCATGGTGAAGAGTGCAGGGTGAAGTGAGTTTTATACTCTTAGAGATTCAAACTCCCAGTGAAAAATAACAATTTATTACACTCTTTCTCATGGTTGTTCAGAGAAAGAGTCACCTTTTCTTTGTCAGGCCAAAGAAAACTCTCTTTCTTTGTTGAAATCACCTTGAAAAGCCAATCCTTTCCATATCCAGAAGCAACCACTTAGCAAGCCTTGGCTGACTAAAGCATTGACACAAAATGCAACACCACAACCAAAATAGCATCCATGGACTGCACAAAATCAAAATTCACCAAGCTTATCAGCTTCCAGAAATCAAACTCAGATCTTCCTCTGGTTCTCCCCATGTAAAATTGCCATGAAAATGTCACTGTGTCCTTTTGTTACTCACAACTTTCTTTAAATTGCTGAGAAAAAATATTTAAAAAAAAAAAAAAATAGAGCAGTTCTAAATTTAAAAGAGGCTCAGGTGCAATTTAGATTTTTAACCTTTTGCTCCCACTGTCAAGACAAAAATATCTAATTAAGTCCCATTTTTACCATTGTCAGCTCTGACCTAAAGGATATTTAAAGGAGAATTGAGTGAGAACTGACATAAATAAGTTCGATTTTCCAGAATAGGAACAGGACTGTAGTTGGATGACAGCTGTAAAGGGTTTTAAGCAAGCATGGGTGTAAAGACCATTTTTGTAGTAAGAACTCTGAATTCAGGTTAGTGCTCTCTTTTCTCTTTTTTTTTCACAGTTTAGCCAGTTTCTCTCTTGATTAGACATCTTGTCTACAGCTCATTTCAGACACAATACTCACAATATTTCTACTTACATCTTCCCACTCAAGCCCTTCTGTTATTGAATTTGTAGGCCATGTTATCTTATCGTGTCTGCTCAGTAGTGTTAAACATAGTATTATTCTACCAAAAGTTCAAGTCATCAGCTACGTAGAAGAGAATTAGAATATATAAATTCTGATGATTTTATTAGAAAGAACAGATGCAGCAGATGCACTACTGGAGACATTAAGTTCCCAGTTAAACCTCAGAGGATAAAAAACAACAACAAATCTCACACTAGAAAACTGAGTGCTAGAAGAGATGAAGCTGAGAGAAGGAAAAGGAAGTAATTTGGTCATCAGAAGGTGGGAGTACAGTCAGAAGTTTGAATGATAACATCTGAACTTATTTCAAGGAAGTGGAATGCTGAAAGAAAACAGTTTCTGACCTGTATGACAATTTTTTAAAAAGTAAACTATTATGAGGGCTTTTAATATGCATTTTCACTGAGAAAACTTGGTGAAATAGCAAATAAACAATATTTGCAAACCCTAAATTTGATCAGCCTTGTGCTCTGGAATCCAAATGCTAAATCTCAGTGTTCTATGTCAGACATATTTTTATCATAAAATGATTAATGTCAAGCTATCTGAATATAAATATTTCAAGAAAAAGCTCTTCATTCTGATAGTCTGAAGTCAAACTAGTGCTAACTAGTCCAATTTCATCATTCTTTATTTAAATACATCTAAATGCCAGCTGTGGCACATTCAGCACCTCTTAAGTGTCTTCAACTTATGATTATTTCCTTTTCATGTATTTCCTTGTAGCATTACTTCTTAATCTAATTTAAGTTTTAATGCTAATTTATGCTAATTTATGCTAAGTAGTGCAGCCTCAGACCTGTGCAAAATTATCAAACACATATGAGGATCTCAGCTGAAACAAAATATTTCAGCACTCTGTTGACCTGTATCAGGTTACTTCATATCTGATAAGTTGTTGAAGTTTTTCTGTGAAAATCAACCTGAAATGTGATGCGGTTCCAAAGAACACAGCTTAAAGCTTATAATATATTTAGGTTTATGTTTTATTTTGAATTATGGTCCTTAAAATAAGAGTAAGCTGTGTATTCGTGAGTGAGCAGGGTAGTGTAAATGTCTGTCTGACAGGAATGCTGACTCAGAATCTGTATGTAAGGTCATGATCTATAGGATCAGGTCTGAATGATCGTATATAGACAACTTCTACATCAAAATACATCCTTGGTCAAGGACTTCTTTTTCTTTTCCCTTTATTTTTTCCATTTTGACGTGATTTCTGTGTGTTTGTACTCAGTGTAATTCACTTCCATCACCACCTAGTGTAATGATAGATGTCTTCAACTTAGCCCTCAAATGGCCTTTCTTAAAACTGCAGTGCAAATATCAATTGACATTTTGAAGGTCATGACCAATTTCACTTAAAAGTAAGATTAAATAACAATTCAATTTGTAATCCAAAATACAAAAGTGCAGAGTTCACAAAATGCCATTAACAGTTATATTGTAGACACCATTAATTCTAGTATCTGAATCTCAGGACAAAGCCACTCTTAAAAGACCTAGATCTTATTTTATGTAAGATATATTTACATTTTATATATTGTACTCCATCATTTGCAAATTGAGAATAAAAATTTACAAGAGGAAATAGTTTTGTTTTCAGATGTTGGTTTTCTTTTTCCATTCTATTCTATCAGAAAATATACAGCACATAATTTTCCAAGTCCTTTCATAGTGGATTGTTCATGAGACATGTATGGATGAATAAGTCCACACTTAAATCACCTATTTAATATGCACATATCTACCTATTGGATTCCCAAATTTATCAAGAATAATCTAGATCTTTGTTGTTGAATCTTTAAAAGATAGTAGTGTGTGATCTTAAACAGAAAGGAATTAAACCAAATTTGCTCTGAGGTGTTCAAAACCTCAGTAATACAGCATGTATTGGAAAACAAACAAAAATTTTTACAAGATATTTGTATTATTCACAAAATTGGAAGGAAAGTTGTTCTATGTGTTTGCAGTTTCTTAAATATTACAGTCTTTTCCCTACTGTTCCTCATTAAGAATTACATTTACTACTGTGTAGAACAAGAGACAATAGTAGAACAAGACCATAGAACCAATTGAAATATCATAAAGAAATTTGCAAGGATAAGCTGTATTTTTGAGAGTTTTTCTGTTTTCCTTCAAAGTATGCTATATTCTCATCCAGGAGATGCTGACAAGCAAAGAGTTATGTAATTCTAAATTCCGTGAACCCATCTCACCTGCACCAAATGTAGCTGCTATATAGTAGAAGGGCTGTTATTGTGTTTTGTTACAAGTATTACTGTCATTCCATGTATTGTTTCAGTCCAGTGCTGCAATGAAAGAAGAACAGTATAACCTGTGTTTGCTTGTTTGCTGTTATTCTACCATTTCCCCCATATTTTTTACTTAACTGTAATCTTGAGCAGGTTAGAGATTTCACAAGTATTCCCCTTTTCATGTTTTACTCATCTAAAATTTACCTCTGTCTTGCTACCTTTGATATCTTCTGCTCATGGGATCTTGACACTGTTCAGTCATTTCTGGTTGCCTGATTCTACCTGTGCTGTCACTAGTCTCTTTCTGCAAATATGCTTCATCTTCCTTACAATGTTAAAGTATGTAAGAGCTCCAGTCCTGAAATCTTATCTTGCGGTAAATCCCGCTACAAATATTGAGGAGTTGATCAGCTTTTTACAGCTTTTTCCAACTATAATACATAAATTTTGAAGTTACATAAATATAGAAAGCTATAGCAAGAAATTCGAGATTTCTTTTTTTTGTGTTTCAATAATAAATAAATTTTATTTTGGGGGATTAAATATATAATGAAAAGTTGTAAATAAAAGAATTAATCAAAAGAAGCATTTCAGACTGTAACATGTAGCTTCAGATTTAATTTTCAAAAACCTATTCATCATTATTTGGGTAATATTTGCAATAATGTATGAAGTATGGCAATATCAATTTAAAATTAAAATAGTGCAGGAAAGAGAAATGTCCTGTTCTAAATAATAGAGACTCAGATAGCATGATGTATGGAGTTTAGTTTATGGCCAGATTAAAAAAATCGAAATCCAAAAGCAACAAAAACAACAAAACCCCAATAAAAGAACAAAGAACTGGCATCCTACACTTTATTGTGCAGTATGGAGGCTATAATACTAAACGTAGTGTTAGTTCCAGAATGGAGGCATTCTTCTGCTGAAAGCAAACAGGTAAGAATATACCTAGTATTTCTTGTATTGTTTCTGCTTGCACAAGGCATATTTTCTAGGCAGAGCACTCGAATAACTTCAGCAGTTTTTGCAGTCTGGTAAATTTTTGAAAACAGATGCTGCTTCAGCTAGAGTAGTTTTAAGACTGAAAAAAGAAAAAAACCCACAAAAAATATTAGTAGATAATTTGCAGAGGAAATGGGAAAATGTATGTCAAATTGATTTTTTTTTTTAATATAAAGTCAGGGCTGTGTAAAATTTGGTTAATTCTGAATCTGTATTTATCTTGAATGCCCACATAATTTTTTTTTTTTTTTTCAGATTTCTCAATTCATTTTTGAGTCTGATTCCTTAGTATCTAGGGCATTGATTGTGCAGGAAGATACCCAAAAATATTTTGCAACGCATGATGAATTACAAACACTTTACAGAAGCCGTGGGAGGTATTGTAACTCAAGTAGTATTGAGGGTCTTGTAAAGCCATCTGGCCAGTTAAAATTAAAAGGGATTAAATGATGAATAGTTGAACCCTAACCTGCAAATGCACTGTTTATCTCTGACCCAGTTTAACCATAACTTAAACTAGATTTAGGGTGTTATGAAAGTTACCACAAGTGAAAAGGAATGTGAAACAAGAGATGACTGCAATCTGTAGTGGACAAGAAGACATCTGTGATTGAGAAAAGTAACCAATTTTGCATAGCCCCACACAGGGTACACAAAGAATGAGTTCTGTGGAAGGAGAATACAGAGAAGAAGTTAACAACCTTTGCAGTCCTGGCCTAAAATCATCTAAGAGTACCAGGACCCAGAAAGATGTATTGGAGCTCAGCCTTCTTTATGGGGATGAGGTGATCAACAGTTTCTTAACCATAAAATGACATCTTTGTAATGGGCATGGAGCTAAATTGACACACCCTGTATTTTGTAAAGTTTCCCCACAAGTGACAGGTTGTACTACTATGTGATTTGTATGTCTGTTATGGTAAGTCAGAACACCTATTCGTTACTGCTGTAGGATTCCTGTGTTCAGTTTCTGAAGACAGTAGCTAGTGAGTCCACCCAAAATATTTTCCCAGTCTATTGACACTGTAAGTGGCAGCAATCCTCCTGTAGTATGAGCTGGAGAGCATTCCAGATCATGTATGCTCTAGTAGGACTGATAAAGGAAGGTCTTTGGAGACATTGAGGAATGGGAGGGCTTCAGACCTTTTCCAGAGTGTTGACCCCCATGTAGGCAGCACCCTGAAGGAATAATTAGAGTATTGTATACAATTTGTCATGAAATGCAAAAAAACCCTCCTATCTTGATCCTCTTTGTTTTAAAGGTTATTACTCAGCAAAGAGCAAATAGGCGTGAATAAACACAAATGAAGTAAAAGCTCAAAATTTCGAAGGTTAAATCTCTGCAGTGTTTCTAGTACAAAAAAATTCAAATTGAAACAAATGTGTACAGTGGAGATGAGTGAAACATTTTAACTGCAAAATATAGCTATGTTAGATTGAAAAACACAGTTACATACCATATGTGAGAGACTGAAATGTCAAGGGTTGATAGCTCAAACAATTGGCCATTTATAAAAGCAACAGGTGCTCTGCTGAGCCCTGGTTTGCACCCCCAAACTGATAGGGCGAAGGAGAGGTTTGGGTATGTGGTGGTCAAATTCTGATCTGTATAAAACAGACGGGATTCACACTCACCACCAGAGGATGACCACAACAAATTCACTTTTGTTTACTGATTGAGCCTTGCAAGTTATTGTGTACCTAATTACCTTTGACTGATGTCTTAAATAAGCTGGTTTTTGGCCCGATAATGAAAAAGATTTCTAAGAAACAGATCCTGCAGAGGTGGTGTGGTGCTTCTGTCATGCCATTTCATAGGCACAACTGGCTCAATCAAAGTAAGAGAAGCAGGGCCAAACAGTGGTCATGTCATTAAAAGGGGCCATAAACCATTAGAGGTCCCTGAAGCATCCCCAGGGTAATTTCTGTGGTCTTCCACCAGAGGACAAATCATGACCCACAGTGCTGCAAAAGGCAGTGTAAAACTCCCCCCTGCCCAGGGGAGGTACCTGGGCATTCCCACCTGAACCCGAATGTAGGTCAAACCACTGACCTTTGTGTTTTGTGGGTTCCCCCACCCCCAGTGGATCAAGACTGCACCCATCACTTTGACCAATGGACATCAAAATTCTCACAATTGAATCTCATCACTGCATTGGGTGGTGACATCTTTTCTCTCCAATATCTACTTTTATCTTTTCTTTCTCCTTCCTTCCTTCCTTCCTTCCTTCCTTCCTTCCTTCCTTCCTTCCTTCCTTCCTTCCTTCCTTCCTTCCTTCCTTCCTTCTGCCTTCCTCCTTTGCTTTCCTTTGCTTTCCTGCTTTCTTTTTCTTATACATTTACCTAAGCAAAATTTTTATAGCTTTATATTGCTATATTTCTATAGATAATAAATAAAACAGATACATACCTGCTTTCTATTTCAATCAAATTGTTCTGAAATAAACCTGCCATATATACATATATATAAACACTGCTCCCTCAGTGTTGTTTCACTCTATTTCTCCCCAAGTGATCTATTAACAAGAACCTCAGTTAGCCTCACCTTCGGGTGCACATCATAGCACCATGTAGATTGTTAAGAAACAATTCCAACACTTAATTCACACAGAAGTTATAAATATGTTGGCCCAGACTGAATATCATCTCACAAAATGATTGTGGAATTAAATTTCTGTGGAATCTTCATTTCTGAGGGTCCTCAGAACATAACTGTACAAGACCTAGAACAACCTCATCTAACTCTGAAGTTAGAGACATATTGAGCAGGAAGTTAAGCTGGAAGAATTCATGGGCTTCCCTGCAAGCAATTTTTTCCTGTGTTTCTACAAGTCTTCAGAACACACCCATTCCAAAACAGCTGGTATGGGGACCCATGTATAAAAAAAATAATCTGAACAAAGGTATTGTCTGATTTTGTTTGCTTTCTTTGCAAATGCATTTCTTACATGGGTTGGGGATCATAGTTTTGTCAGAAACAGAAAAATATTATGATATCATATGCATATGTAATTTGTGATACCAAGAGCAATCAGAGGAGAAAAAGGTTTTAAAAAAAAAGGAACAGAACAAAGAAGCATGAAAATAGAAGAAAAAGCTCTAACAGTCTGTAGACAAGTGAATTCTTGTAGTTTTATTTCAAGGCTAATTATATGCACTGGGAACATGCTATTAGCATCCATCTTGTACAAACATCTTGAGTTCTTATTGCTGTTGTGTAGTAAGTCAAGATTTATATTGTGAAGTGTTCATTTACAATCCTTTCTACCCACGCTAAGTACCTTTAAAAATGCATCATCTGAGACAAATGATCAAGAGCTCATTGAAAAATTGCTGTACATTTATAACTGACTATGACTTTATTACAAGTCACAGACCATACATTACTTAAAATCTGGTCAGTACAACAGCACGCCAAGGAAAATAGTGTTTATATCCTACTGCCAGCTGGGTTATTTTGGTTGTTGGGGCTTAATTTTTTTTGCTTTTTTTTTTCCCTACAAGGTGGCTTCCTGTTAATGATGATGTGAGCATTTCTGTGGCTAAAATTCTGCACAGACTGCTTAATAAACTTAGCAGTGTCAGAAGCCCCTGACTTTGCATACTGTACAGACTTGGATCAGAACTTTTATACCAACACGGACAGCTTGCTGGATTTTACATGGAACATAATCTCTCTCTGTATATCACTGGCAATATGTAGCAACTGTCTGTCTCAGCACTATATATCTCATCACCATTAATTATGGGCTGGCCTGAATAACTCTCCTTCAACAATATTATCTATAACACAGATTCTGCCTTTTGTTTGAACCTCATTCAAAGAATGCAGGTGCTTTTGCCATTTCTGAATCCAGCCTTATCCATTTCCCACCTCCACAGCAGGGTTAGGACTGAATGCAAACTACCATGCATCCTTGTTTCCTTAGGCTCCAGCAGCCATCTAATCTACTCAATTGACGGTCAAGATCCCTGGGTTGTTTTGTAGCATGTCTGCAGATAATAAGTTCAAGTGCATCAGAAAACCATAGATAAAAGCATTGAAGGAATTATTTCTGACTTTTGCAGGAGTTATTTCATATATTAACAGAAGCCTATGACTGTACTTCTGTCACCTCATGAGTTTCTTATGAACAAAAGAAATAGCTCTGGTAGTGTTAATGAAAGAACATATAAAGCATGCAGTTTTTTACACTCCTTAGTAGTCCACTCTCCTTCATAACTGCGATTCAGTGATTCTGTAACTGAGCTTTGATACAAATAGAAGGGGAGTTTTTGGGATAGCAAGACAAAAATCATGACAAGCATCTGATGGTACGAAAATATTCTTATCTCTAATTAAAATCACTGAAATGTACACTCATGGACTAGTCACAGTAATTGTTTTGTCCTGATTACACATTATGAATTCACCATATGGGCTGTTCTGCTGAAAGCTTTTATTTCCATACCCTCCAACTCTCAGAGCTAAGAAAATATCACATAACATTGAACGAGACTCCAACAGTGCATTTATATTGGTTCTCAGCTTGGTTTTGTTTCCCATGGCATTATCATCAAAAAAGAGAGCGTGTGTTTCTTCTATCATGAACTAGATATGGAGACTTAGATGCTTAGAAAAATTTCCCAGACACCAGATGTACAAATTCACATTTATTTCCATGTTTAATTTGGATTTTAAAAATGGAAAGATATCTGATAATGGAATTTATATCCACTTTAGCCAAACGGCACTCATGTTCACTGAGAGGTTGATGCCTTTTTCTTCCCTTTGCTTTCTCTGAAGGAGCCCTTGACTCCATGCAGCTGGCTTGCTAAAAGATGAATAAACCCACACTGCAGAACATATATTCATGTTGGTAGTTTTTATTTAAACAAAACAAACAAACAAACAAAAAATTACACTAATAATCATCTCCTGAGGATGATTTCATGTGTGTCTTGTTATTCTGTTCACTGCATATGGGTAGATTTTGTTCTGTTACATAAGGAATGAAGTAATTCTCATTATTCTAGTTTTAGATCAATAAGAGTGTGTGGTGGGTTGACCCTGGCTGGGTGCCACATGTCCATCAAACCTGCATAATAACTCCCCTCTGCAGCTGAACAGGGGAGAAAAAATATAATGAAAGGCTCATGAGTTAAGGACAGGGAGAGATCCCTCACTACTGTCATGGGCAAAACAGACTCGACTTGTGGAAATTAATTTAATTAACAATCGAACAAATCAGAGTAATGAGAAATGAAACAGATCTTAAAAATATCTTCCCCCCACCTCTCCCTCCTTCCTGGGCTCTACTGGCCATGCTCCCAAGAGGCACAGGGAGATGGGGAATGGTTGTTACAGTCTGATCATTACGTGTTTCTTTTGCTGCTTCCTTCTCAAGGGGAGGAGGAGTCCTTGTTCCAGCGTGGGGTCTCTCCTATGAGAGAAAGTCCTTCCTGACTTCTCCAGTGTGAGTCCTTCCTACAGGCTACAGCTCTTCATGAACTGTTCCAGCATTGGTCCCCCATGGGGTCACAAGTCCTACCCATAAACCTACTCCAGCATGGGCTCCTCTTTTCACCGGTCTGCAGGTCCTGACAGGAACCTGCTAAAATGTCAACTTCCCAGGGTCACAGCCTTCTTTTGGTCATTCGCCATGGTCCTCCATGGGCTGCATGGGGACAGCTGCCTCATTATGATCTTCATCATAGCCTGCAGGGGAATCTCAGCTCCAGCACCTGGAGCACACCCTTCCCTTCTTTTCTCCCTGGCCTTGCTGTCTGTATGCCCTCACATATTCTCACTCTTCTTTTCTCTGGCCTCTCTCACTTCTGTGCCACAATTTATTTTCTTCCTTCTTAAATAAGTTATCACACAGGCATTACTGCCATCTCTGATGGGCTTGGCCTGTGGCAGGGAGTGGGTCTGTCTTGACAGCAGCTGGCATTTGGCTGTCAGACATGGGGAAAGCTTCTGGCAGTCTTTCACTAAGCCGCTCTGATAAACCCCCGCAACCTGCGCCACTACCAAAACCAGGCCATGAAAACCCAATACACAGTGAAATCAGAATCCACCATTTTGTGTCCGGAAAAGCCTAATTTTTTAAAACAGAGAAATTAATATTAGACATAGAATTGCAAATGTGAAACCAAGTTCTCAGTCAATATAAATCAGTGCAGCTCCATAGAATTCAATTGAGTTACACAAATTAATCCTACCTGGTGGTTGTCCAATCTTCTGTTATAATTAGGATTGTATTCTCAAACCTCTGGCAAGATATTGTTCAAACAGTGGGGAGCAGTCAGAAGTGGTGTATTGACTAATTTTAGGAAACTATATGCAGGCTTTCAAACAGAGGCATTCACAGGTCTTTGAACAAAGTATAGATCGGTAATTATAGCAGAGTTTAAAATGAATGTGAAAAATAATTATTTAATTAGCCTGCATATTCAATTATATTTAATAAAGTATCCATATAGAAGATACAACAAAGTTATCTCTTTTGCCAGTGAAATGAAAATGGAAATTGTATTTTAAAGAGATAGTGTCACACTGGGATAGATACAAAATACAATTAAAGTAAGAAACACACTTAATTTACATGCAGTTATATGAATTATTTGTGATGAATGTGTTGACAGGAAAAATATTCTGAGATGCTGGAAGGCAGATGCTGATTTTCCTGGAATTTATTTATAGAAACTTACTGTAGTTATTATTTACTTTCCAGGTAGTGATAAAAATAAATTTCACAAGAGGATTGCAATTTACTATAGAATATTTTCCATAATCCCTTATTGACAGATTGTGATGATAAAAAAGATGAAGATGGATATTTCAGAGCAACTGAAGAATCTAATTTAAACCTGGAAAAGGTTGAATGGTCTAACAAAATCCAACACATTGGTGACCCTACTCATACTGCTAGAGAGTTCCAAATGCAAAGAAAAAAAGAAAGAGCAAAAGGAAAAAAAAAATTCTCTATTCTTTTACAAGTTTTCATCTCTTTGCCCTAATAAACCATACTGATAAAAGTGTAAAGGCTAAAGTGGAGATTAATTCTACTCTACAATTTCCCCCAAAAGATCAGAAGCTATTTCCAGCCTTTTCATAGTACACCTTGTCTTGACCAGGTAAAAAGGAGGCAAAAGTATTTGAACACTGACCAGCAATATAGAGAGAAGTGATAGGTGTGAGACCCTTAACATATTACTAATATCACTTGGAGCAGTGAAAACTATTGCTCTCAGCAGTAGACTTGCATAGGAGCCTTCTTCAGTCAGTTGCCTATGACTAAACAGAACCCATGACCACTGGTCTTAAGCGTGGACTAAAATCACATCTGATTACCTGAACATTGTCTCTGCCGTTTCTGCCAGTAGTTAACAATGAAGCTTAAAATCCATCCTTCATTGCCTATTCCTTTTCATTCTCCTCCAGCTAGTAATTTAGGCACTTCCTATTACAGAAGCTAATTAGTAACTATGGAGATCAATAATTTGTCTGACAATTCTTAAAAACTATCATATTCTTTGCATTTACAACATCTTTCTGCATAAAAATTTCCACAGCTTAATAGGTCATTCACAGGTCTGTATAAGGCAGGTATCCCTCAAAAGAAGGCAGTACCATGTAGATTTAAAACATTATTTCTTACAATAAGTCCTCACAAATCTTGTAATAATTATTTTCTTCTCTATCAATAACTTCCACACAGCGTGCATCTCACTGAAAAAGGACAAGATAATCTGTATTCTTTTGCTGTTTGTTCTCAGTCTGCAGAAGATTCATAAAAGTCAGGAGATAAAACACCCACCAAGAACTGCTAATAAGGCTACTCCTGTGATTTGCTACAAAGAAATTCAACATAAATCTTTCAAAGCATGAAAAGAATGAGATGAGAACAAAGAAAATATAACGTTGGCACGCAGTCTCCAAACACCTACACACATACAGAAATTCCTGCTTGGAAGTGACCATGCAATTTAACAAGACTTGAAGTTCACATCATCCTCTTAGTCTCCAGATTATTCTGAAGTATAGTTTTTAGCCATATATTAGAACCTATTTAGGGCTTATACTATCTGTATGCACTCATACATGACAGTTGTATGGAGGGCTCATGGTAACTTCATGTGAGGGACAGCTGACGTTCATATTTAGTCCCATGGATCCAAACACATTTCTCTGAGACAAATCTTGCATGCCACGTGAGAAAGACACCATTAGTGCCCATGAAACTCAAAATACGTCATGAACATCACTTCTAAGTAACATCCTACTATACCTGAACATCCCACATTCAGAACCAGGGATTAAAACCGAAAGTTTAATTTCAATGAGAAACAAACAAAAAGAAACATAGTATAACTCCCTTAAAGGCTGCATTATTATCAAGAACTTCTTCTTATTTCTATGTTTTTCACTGAATTCTTTGAGCCTTTTCAAAATACATTATTATTTCCAATACACCCATTCTGTATTTTCCTGGTGAAAAAAATATAACACCTATAGCACTATATAAAAAAATAGTAGGAATCTGATTCATATTACACTTTGGATACAGAGGTACATCCAGAATCTTAATTTAAATTAAATTGAGTTTATTTTATATCATTGCTTTTATACTTTTTGTGATTAGGTTTAATCAAAACTTTAATCCAGCAATTTATTTATTTATTTATGTATTAGAGGTGGTAAGAAAGTGAAACAGATCCTTGTCTCTTTTCCTGCTTTTCCATAGAAAACTCAGAGTTCAGTTTCGGTATCAATAAGCTTTTGCACTCTTTTAGTTTCTTAAATAGACTTGCTACAATTTTAAATGTGTTATAATTTTTAAAAACATTAAATATGCCATTTATGTTTACTTTAAATGACCCAACACATTACACTTTTTGCTTAAGACTATGGTCACACAAAAATTGAGCCAGGTCCTTAAATTCTCATCTTTATAAACTTATTTTCTGATAACTATGTAAATATTTGGCTTTTGTGGAGGATTTTGTCACTTCTTTCAAAAGCATAAATTTCATTTAATACACAAGTTGAAGATAATTACAGAGACAAATCATCTTAAAAATGAAAACACTGCACTCCACTGCAGGTCATTAAAGGTAAACATGTAACTTCATCCTCTGAAAAAGAAAAAAAAAAGCGTGAACATCTGACTGTGGCTGGGAAATAGTGAATTAATTCCTTATTTTAATTTGCTTCAACGTAGAGATTTTTCTTAACCTATTTAACTGTCTATGTCTCATTCCATGAGTTTTCCCACTTTTGCTCTTCCAATTCTTTCCCTAATTTTACTGGGAGCCAGTGAAGGAGTAACAGCTTTGGTTTTAACTGCCTAATGGAGTTAATCTTCAACAGTCTGTTTTAAGTTGTATTTTTAGCTTGCTTTGTGCACTATTTTTTTGGGAAAATTGTTTTAATTATTTTTATTTTACATTTAAACACTTGTTAAGGAATTTTTTCCTGGAACACTGATGGACAGATACACTAAAAGTATGTGGTTTGAGCATATTTCCTATGAAAAGTTTAATATCTTTATCATTGATCCAAACCCATTTTAGTAATATTTTATTCATTGTTTTCCAGGTCCTTAATTTTTTTTTTAATAGTGAAACATCTGTGCTACAGGGTGGAAAGATTGTTGTCTCTGCAGAGGGTTAAAGAATGGCTTGCATCTCTCTGAGATTATAAGGTTTCTAATTTTTATTAGTGGAAAAAACCCTGAATGATCAATTTTACTTGCACAGTCAAGAGATGACTCCATATACAGGTTTGAAGACTTCAGTTTCTACAAGGACCCCTTCAAACCATGTGTGGAAGTAGGATTCATCTGTGCTAGGTAAAATGTTAGTGTCAGTCAACAGATATGTTAAAGCACAGAGTTCTTTTTGAACTTGAAATTGATGTGAAATTGAACTGATGAAACTGATGCAGAAATTGAACACAGCTACAGTTCAATTTCTGCATCAGTATTTTTATGACTTTCTCCAAAGCTCATTACTCCACATTCTAAGATTAAACAGGTACAATTGTTCAGAACAGTAAATTTTTGGTGTTATGGCACGGACACAAACCCTAATGATTCCTCATTTCATAACTCAGCAACAGGTAAACCTACACATGCTTGAGATGCACATAAATGAAATATCAGTGCATTTTCTTAAACATTTATATTTCTATGACTTACATGTCTGCTTTTGATCCCCTTCTGCCACTAGCTCTGATTTGCTTGAGTCATCTGAGGGTATTCATTGTATGGGAATTTATTTTCAAATATTTGTTCTTTTAAAATAGAGTGTATATATCAAGTAGGGGATTATATGTATGAAAGTATATTGATTCTATAGTAATTGATAAGTTCAATTATTTCTCCTTTTTATTGTCATGTATTTCAAAGCTCTTTTTCTCTAAAAATTACAAAAAGACTGTTTTTTAATAATAGATTCATTAAAGAGAAAGCATAAACTATTTTTTCTGTTAGACATATATCTGTTTCAGCTTCATTTGATCAAAAATGAGCTCATAGTATTTGTTGTATTAAAGATATTTGTAAAGTATATATGGCAAATGTTCTTTGTTTTGTTAATAACTAAAAACTGTGGAAATTACTACAAAAGCTCTTCTGAAGTTCTGTTTAATTTATTAGTAGATAGGCTTTGCTAGAACAGATGTAACATTTTTCTGACATTGTTGCATTTCTGAGATGTTTTTGTTTTTCTGTAATGCCGACATGTCACACCTGCTAAGCATGCAAAATTTTCAAACATAGTAATTCCTGAATTGTCCAGGGAAGCTTGATATTATGTTAAAACCCTCACCAATGACAAAGAACTGCATGTCAGTGCATACCATGAAACCACACAGCCTTCCAGCTTCCAGAAATTGTGGATTAAAAACTTCCTAAACAAGTAGACAAAATGTTTTAGAAACATGACTTTTTTTTTTTTCTGAAGCAAGAGGTGAGTGCTGTGAGGAATAATTTAACATCCAAATGGTATGGCATGTCTATGTGACAGCAATTAAATTGAGACAAAGTGTCCTAGGTTAGTTAAATCAGACAAAATTAGGAAGAATTAGATTGCCCCAGACACCCAAGGATATATTTACAAGCAAGATTGCAGACCAAAGTTTGGCTGAAACTCAGTCAGAGAGAGTAAGGTTTACCCATTTCAGTAGTAAAATTTCAGTATGTCGTGCCCCCAAGAATAACTTATTGTTTTAGGTAAAATGAAACATTGTTTTCTCTCTGCTGGCTTGTACCTCGTTAGCTGAAATAGAGAGTAGTAATTGTCCCTGTGCTTCTTTAGATAAGCACATCTTATGCCAGAGGAGTGTCTGAAAATCCCTTCTTACAACTCAACCCACCTAATTCATATACTTGGATATGGATGACTGCTTTCTTTGCTATTTTAAATACTCCCAGAACCTGTCATGTTAGGTGAATGAAGTAGTCCAGGAACTGAGATACTGATGCTTACTTCTCAGCTTTGAGTTCCTGCCTGTAAGTAGTAAAGTTGAAGAAGTAAAGTTGAAACTAGGCTGGAACACAGACATACAATGGTAATTTGATTAAATATAATGATAACTCACAGAAAACCAGGAAGAAACAAGTGAAACATGTATTCTAAAACCTAGCAAGGCTAATTTTTGATGTGAATAGTGGTATGTTTCTGTTGCTGCTTCCAGGAATGTGTATGCAGTACTGTAAAAGTCATACGGAGAAAGAAATTATCGGATCTGCTGTATAAATCCTCCTAGGGCAAGAGTATGAGATAAATTTCCATGTCTTTAATTCACTCTAAAGATGCCTTCTGCACTGCAACAGCCACTAAGTAACTTTCTTAGTGAGATGGATATGTAAATTCCTAGCAGTGTAAAGATAACACTTTGATTCAGATAAGCAAAGAGGGATTCCAAAAATTCTTCATCTGTAGATTCCCAGGGTGTGCTATTCCTTCATTTTGAGTGGTTTACAGCAGAGCATCAAGTAACAATAACAACATAACTGTTTTGCATCTGTCTTGAAATAACATGTGCACTGAGAAACAGCTCAGCAGAAGCAGAAAGTGCTTGGAAAGATATTCAAGATACAGGCCATAAGACAGATCTGAAAAAAATTACCACTTCTAAAGGTTACTTTCATGAGTTCAGCCACACAATGTTGACTCTAATTTCTTAAAAATGTATGAAAAAAGTAATATTTTACTTTTGTTATAAGTGTGACTATTTCAGCCATTTCATCCACCTAAACTTTTTAGAGCAGAGCTGAATATACTTGTTTACAGTATTAAGTTTCCTTTATTGAAACTCTAAATAAAAATGCTATTACATCATTTGTTCATTCAAGTATGCTTAATCAGTCTTTCTGCTATGGTTACTATCAAACACAGTTTTTCAGAGGATAAAACAGAGCATATAAAAAACAGGTATCAAATCCTTTTTATCTAGTTATCTATCTATCAATCTATCTGATGCAAGAGATGCTAGGGCAATATTTCCAAGCTTCCATTTGCTGAACTCCTGTGTAATTTTTCATTTAACTAAATGCTAGACCTAGTTGGGGTATTTCATTGTCCCAGGACTTGCTAATAATGTCCCTCTCAGATACAGCATGACCACTCATATTTCCATTATCCAGTTTGCAGCTTAAAAGGTTCACCAGCTTTGTTGTCCTTATCTGGACATGGTCAAGCACCTCAGTGTCTCTCCTGTAGTGAGCAGCACCAAAACTGAACACAGGACTCTAGATGTGGCCTTACAAATTCTGAGTTCAGGGGAACAATCACTGCCCTGGTCCTGCTGGCTATACTATTGCTGATAAAGGCCAGGATGCCATTGGCCTTCTTGTCCTCTTGGGCACACTGCTGGATCATGTTCATGGGACTGTCAGCTAGGACCCCCAAGTCCTTTTCTGCTGGGAGATGATGAAAGTATTCTACTGATTGAAAATAAACATCCAAATTGAAATAAACGTAGATGTGGTCAAGTCTGTCTGTGCACTACTGGGTCCTGATGATCTTGACAGATATTCTCCTGTGGCACTCACCTACACCCATGGGGCCTGGAGCAGTACTTAAGCTCAACCCATTTTCAATATTATAGACCATTCCAATAAAGTCTCATTAAAGTGGGAGAAATTGTACTGAACGAGGCGTGTATCTAAAGTGATTTCTTTCCAAGAAGTCTAAAGCAGAGTAAGCAATGGAAAGATTACAGGTGCATTAAAGGAACAAAAGTAATTCTGCAGCAGAACTCTTATAAAAAGAGCACTAAGTAAGAAAGTGTAGATCTCCAGTCTACTGAAGTTAAGGACTCTTTTTTTATAGTGTCGTGCCCTCTCTACTCCCGAGGTGCAATTCATAGAATCTCTAATTTCAGCAAGCTACATCCTGTTGAAAAAGTAGTTTTAAAGATGGAAGATCTGGGGGGAGAAATGAAGCAAGGGAAAAGTACAGAAAGAACCACTTCTAAGCTGTTTATACTTCAGACTTATGAATCTTACTGGGTGTCAAAGGGTAGTCCAAAACACAGATCTTTAAGATGCTTTGTGATGTCAATAGGATAACCTCAGGTAAAAGGTGACTGCATCCTTAAACAATAAAAGCCTAGCAGAGCCAGAAGCCAACTCTGTCAAGAGTGTATTACGAATAAGCCCATTCTTTTCAAGTTATTCTCATTTCTAAACAACTTGAAGGCAAAAATATGTTTTCCAGGTTTGTTTCCCATGTTGTTTTTTCTTGTTTGTCTGCTTTTCACAGAGTTAAATTACAGCACACCTTGGAGAACAATTTGTAGACTTAAACCAACTGGAATAACACACACACAAAAAAGAGGGTACCAAGGTCACTCTTCAATGTCAATATCAAGCACAATAATGATCCACTAGCATCCTAGGATGCTTAGATGGATATGCCTGTTACTACATCTAAAATAAGGACAAAAGCTTTGCACCTGTGTTTACCAGCAGGAACTGTGGAGGAGAGCAGTAGAAAATAATTTAATTGTGCTATAGGTAAATACTTTGTTTCTGCTTGTGATGCATTCTAAAGAATATCCCAAAACTAGAGATACTGGAACACCCTGCACAATCAGATATACTTAATGAGGCATTGTTACTTGTTCATTAAGTCTTTTTGCCATAAAGTTAATGGTGAAAATATCAGTGAAAAATGTTGTCTTTCTGTTCATTTTCTTATCACAGTGTTGAAATTTTTAGACCATAAACAGAAGTGGAAAAGAACACATTTTTAATAACTGGATATTTTTCATTTACTTCAGTTGTAAGTAGTTTGCGTAAGGGAAGAGAAATCTCAACTCTCTTTTAGAATGATTAAACACTCCTTTGAATTTAGACTTTTGCCTCTTTGTAAATATAATAGACACTTGGGTGTGGTTCATTTGTTGCCCTGTATTAAGGTTATTGGAAGGATCCCTACTGTTGTAGATAAATTGTGGCTATCATTTCATGGACCTGAATCCTGAATCCATTGCATGTCTGCAATGGCACTTGCCTCTTCACACAATTAAAGAAAGCTTGGAACTGGCTTTTTTACTATTCAGTGCTCTTTTTGTTGACCAATATTTTTTTCCAAACTACTTAAACTATGACCATGACTTCCAAAACCAGTCTGCAGTGCTAGGATCTTAAGTGAAAAATTGAACTGTCAAAATTACCAATATCTTCTCTGGACCAGACTGGATTTCTTTGAAGCACTTGGCAGCCAAGTTTCCTCAAAGGACCTGCACTTGCATAGAGTATCACTCCCCTCCAGTGACTTTCAGCCGCTGGAGAGAAGCATGTAATGAACACGACAATCCAAAAGTTTCTTTGATGTAAGGATGAATGAGGCTGCAGGATGCTGGTGTTCATCACTTTAAAAAATGAGAGATAAGTAGTGTGTAACAGACTAACTGAGCAACTTCTGTGAGGACCATCACACTCATAACTCCTCTCTTGTGTTCAAGCCCACAATCACATTCAGAAATGCACTTTTTTTTTTTTTTAAGAGCTCGTAGATAGGTACTGGCTACTATAGAGTTTTATCAGAAAGACCATAGATCCCTGTTGATGAAGAAGATATGGAATTAAATGTTTGACCTTGCCTCACTACATCAAAGTCAAACCCAAGTCTGCTTCCATTGTAAATACAGGCTCTTTTGTTTGGGCATAAAATATCTAGAGTATCACAGCTAGCATTACCTTACCTTTTTTCATGAAGAAACAATAATGTATTTACTAAAGACCAATTACAATGCTAAGAGCTAACATATTTCAAAGAAAAAGAAAAATGTTACACAAAACAAAGTCACTGTCACAATTCTATGAGCTATTCAGCATGAGTTTTATTATATAACTCTCCAGCCCATTTAGATAGATCCCTGTTTAAATACTGATGCACTTCAGAGACTAATGAATTTCATTGTTATCATATGTCACTGCACATTTCACATATTTTATTTTTTGTTTTTGCAAGATGTCATAATGCACTACGATTTTTTAACCTTTTAGTAAATATAAGCGGCTACCTATACCTATGTTCTCTCTATAGCATTTCTTGTTATCTATTTCCCTCCTCTTGGCCCACTGGAGAAAGAGCAAAAATGTTGTGTTTAGAGTGGAGAGTGTAATCCAATTAAAATCTTTGAAAACACACAGTTTTCCTCTCTAACTTTTCATATAAATTATTACTCAGTTAATAGTCTCAGTGGGAAAACAGTTACTGGATTACCCAAATGTTTCAGCAGCTGTTTGTCCAAACTAAATTTGAATGGTATCTGTTACCTACCCAGAGCCAGGGCTTCTGTTTTCTCAGAGCTGCCCTGTGAAAGAACAGGAGGCAATGGGCATAAACTAAATACAAAGAACTACTTTTAGCTTCAGAAAATGTTTTTACTATGATGGTGATGGAACACTGACACAGGTTGCCTAGGAAGGCTGCGTATTCTCCATCCATGGAGATAATCAAACCTGGTTGGAGAAGATGCTGATCAGCCTACTGGACTTGGGACCTACATTCTGCAGGGGCTTTAGAAAAGGTGATGTCCAGAAGTACTTTCCAGTCTCAACAGTTCTGTTATTCTGTGAAATCCTATCATAATTAGACTGTATTAAAAAAATATAGCAAACCTCCAGCTATCAGAAGCACAGCTAGTATGACACAGGTGTGTACTGTGTGATTTTGCAAATTGTAAACATATAAACATTTTGTATATGAATAATAAGTTATTAGATTCTTCTAATAATCTGTTGTTTATGCATCTTGAAATTTGTTTTTCCCTTTGTTCATACACCAGAAACAAAAATGTAACAAGGCAACCTTCATTGATGATTCCCTTGATTCAGGGAAAGAGCATAATTTATTTTTCCCCCAGAATGAGAAGAGCAGGAGAACTGAGTAATATGGTCTGCAGCACTGACCATAAGCAACGGGAATATTTCCAGACAGAGATAAATGAAAAAGGCTGTGCTTAAACAGAATTTTCTTTAGCAGTTTCAAAGGGCCAGCAAAGTACATTCATCACCCCAGAAACTCCAGGAGAATGGGCACTGTATTTTTATGAAGTGTTCAGGATAATTGAGAGAAACATTCAAGACTAGCTGATTTTGTATTTATCAGGTAGTGAGAAAATGAAGCAGAATTAACCACATGTGAAAATGATAAATAACAAAGTCACAGGAGATTTTGAATTTTTATCTTTTGTCTGGCCTTACTACATGTAGATATGTGGGACAGTGTCCTCATAACTCACATGACAACTAATTAGTACTGCTTGGACTCCTGCCTCCATTCCACTCTTTTCTTTTACATTAGCTTGAATGCAACTGAAGGAATTAGCTTGGGAATGATCTGTCACAGATAGTCTGTGGTGGAGTCCATGTGATCTGTGATCAGAAAAAAGTCCTAAATTCTGTACAGCTCCTAGAAGAGTTCACAGAGAGCTTGCAAAGAGCTAGTGCTGTGGTAGCAGAAAGAAACTGACTTGGTGGTCCTAGCCTAAGTGCATCCAGGAACAGTACCACAACCCAAGAAATATATTATATTTCAGGACACCCTGTGGGGACACGAAAAATACAATCTGCTGTGTCTTTATGTAATGCCTAAGTATAACATAGCTTATTTTTAATAGACACAGAGTTAAATTGAGGTGATGGGATGCATCCCTCTGCGCTTCTTGCTGAATCAGTGCTTTAAATGTGAGGTATGATATGCTAGAAAAGCTGTTTCCTCACTGCAGTGATTCCCTTGCCAATGTCCTGAAGGAACCAATGATTAGTGAATGGAAAGCATTCCCTCAGTCTGCTGGTAGAGTTGGTTCAGGGCAAAAATCCTTGGATGATAAGAGCTAGGATCCAAGTGCAAAGACAAATTGCATAATTTTACGGTTTTTCATATTATTTAACATGGCATAGTTGGAAAGAATGAAATGTCCTCTGAGATTTCCTTCTAATCTGTCCCTGATGTAGCCCAGTATTAAATAGGTCATTCTTCTCTATTTAATGCAACTGGAAAAAAAAATATAATTATTAAATGGGGAGGTCAGGCAGTGAATAAATTAGTTGCAAATATATAAAGACTGCTTCTACAAAGACACATAGGACTGAAAGAAAAAGTATTCAAAATTGGTTCTATTCTCTCTATAAGAGACAATCCCACTTAGTGGATTGAAAATCCAAGCATCACTAAAAGAAATAGCTGATATTCTCAAAATCTCATTACCAGCATAATGAATAAACTTTATGACTCAAATGTTAGTCCAATTACTGTGCTATCCATGCAAATTATCTAATGAATTTAGAAAATATTTTGTAGTAATACAGATAAAAATTATACAGCCTCCCGCATCAACACTTCTGAATATGTACATCTTTGCTCCAGTGCTGAAATCACCCTTCTACTCTGACTTTGCACCTGAAAGTTGACAGTGTCAGTCATCCTCAAGGTTGCAGGATTTTGGGATGTGATCACACCTTACCAATACCTTGAATCATGTGCTGGGAGGAGTGGAGTGGGGGGCCTGTAGGTGAAGCCCATTTGGCCTGAGTCCTTTCTCTCCTCAGTTTTATTGGGGCAGCCTTTCTCCACCCCATCAGCTGGTAATCAGCTCTGTTGGTGGGGTACCTCTAGACTCCTGAGCATTTAACAAAGATTATAAATATTATTATTTCGCTTTAAATATGGCCATGCTATAAATTCACCTAATGGAGTTATAAGAAAATTTTCATGTTGCAAATTAATGTATAAATTCATATTTCAGCTATTACTACTAAAGTCAGTGAATGGATAATAGACTAGATGGATCACTTTCTCAATTAAGTATGACAGTTTTTATATTCTGGAGGTTTTACTTCAGGGATAAACTAATATTTCACACTCTAATTTCAATGTTTGGGGAGTTTTTTATTTAAAATGCACCTCATAGTACCTGTTCAGGTCCCCAATATATTGAAAAGGAGAAGAATTTTAAAAAAAGAAAATGTGGTATGCATGTCATGAACACAAGAAATATAACATTGTATATGAAAACAAAGTTTTCCACAATAGCATGAAGAACTTACCACATATGAACCAAATTTTCTTTATATGCTGATGTCAGCAAGTATTTTAAATCTGTATAGTTATTCTATAATTTTAGCAAGAAAATTTAGGGAAGTAATTGCAACCAAACACTGTTAAATTGAATGTCTTTGCTCTAATGCCAAAATTTACTTCAGTCAGTACTTGGACTTCAGGTTTTCTTCCGTCGACACGTTCTATTTTTTATTGGCTGTTTTGTCCTGTCCCAAAATGCATTTATTAACATCCCCCTAGGGAAGAAAAAGAAATTTCACAAAAAAACTTCACCTACCCTCTTACTTTGCATCCATATAAGCAGAAAGAGCTTCCAAAAGACAGATTTACCTACTATAAAAATACTACACAAAAACGTACTGGTCAGGGCTGAACGGGCTAGCAAGGAAACACAGAAAACTGATTTCTGTAGCTGACCAATACTTCCTTTCCTACCATCACAACAAAGTGATAAGGCTTAGAAATTGGTTTGCAACGGACAAGTACTATGGACAGCAACTATTTTCTCACTTACCTGCTGTGTGTACTCAAAAAGATTCAACAGTCCAATGACATGTTGGATGGCTTAAAATTATCCAGATAAGGCAATCTAAAGTCTAAAGGGTGTGTATATACCCTTTTCATTCTGTGGAACTCATACTGTAGAAGTGGGGACACATAAGCCCTCCAACATGTTGTTGGACTGCTGAATATAAAGAAACAATACAGAGAATAGGCTTTCAAATGCTACTGATACATACTTTACAACACGAAGTAGAAAGGAGACAGAAATCGCTGCAGCTGTGGTTTGAGGTTCACATTACCAAGTTGAAAGTTATACACCTTGGTATTGAAAAAGGCTGGAGGATGAACAGACTGAAAGCAGCTCTGCTGAGAACGACTTGGGAGTTCTGGTGGATGAGAGGACATGAGCCAGCAGTGCGTTCTAATATCCAAAGCAACATTGTAACAGTGAGGTTAACCCAGATGAGCTTGGAGGCCGAAATACCTGACGAAGCCCCCTGGGTCTGAAGAAACCTTTAGGTCAGGGTGACAGAAAGTGTTCCCCCAAGACACCTTGCAGGTAGTCTCCTAAATATGCAACAGGGAACAGAAGTATTGGGTTTCGAATCTCTCCTCCTTTTTATCTTTTTAGAGTTCATAGCTAGAATGTTCCTTTACCCGTGGTTTATTAATGGTTTTTAAAGTTCTATAACCTCCCCCTCTGCACCCCAATTCCCTATCTCCCTAGCCAATCCTGTATCACCTACATCCCGGTTAGTTCTCCTCTCCAAACCCCTCCTATCCTTCGGTCCCTCTTCACCCCCTGTTCACTTCCGCTCTGGGCTCTGCGCTGCCGGATCCAGACCCATCCCAGTCCCCCTCGACCCTTCCCGACACCCACACACCCCATGCCATCCCACTGCACCTAATAAACCCTGGATTTCTAAAGCTCAGAGTCTACATCTCCTTACAGCTGTGTCTCCTGTCAGGGAACAACCCGGGCTCGTGTGCCGCGGCTTCCCAGCTCCGCTCGGCCAGTTCAGCGTGGGGGATCTCAGCGGGGACCCCGTTTCTGTGAGGTTTTTGGGGTCTTGTTGCCTCCCCAGGAGCAGAAAACCTCACAACATGGCCGGCTGGTCAAGGGAGATGATTCTGCCCCTCTACTCCCCTCTGGTGAGACCCCACCTGGAGTACTGTGTCTGGATCTGGGTTCCCCAGCATGAGAAAGATGTGGACCTTTTCGAGAAAGTCCAGAGGAAGGCTACAAAGATGATCAGAGGGCTGGAGCACCTCTCCTATGAAGGTAAGTTGTGAAAGTTGGGGCTATTTAGCCAGAAGAAAAGGCTTCAGGGAGACCTCATTGTGTTCTTCCAGCACCTAAAGTGAACCGACAAGAGCTCTAGAGGGACTTGTTGCAAGGGTATGTAGTGATAGGACAAGAGGGCATGGTTTTAAACTGAAAATGGATAGATTAAGATATAGGGAAGAAATTCTTTACCTGTAGGGTGGTGAAATACTGGGGCAGTTGGCCTGAAGTGGTGATAAATGGGCATTCAAAGTCAGGCTGAATGGGGTTCTGAGCAACCTGATCTAATCAAAAATGTGCCTTTTCATAGCTGGGTGTTTGAACTAGATGACCATTAATGCTCCCTTCCATCCCAAACTATTCCATGGTTTTCTGAATCTGTGATTCTACTGTAAGCTGAGTTCTGCTTTTGGAGAAATATAACAATTTTCTGTTTCCAACTTTCAACATAAAAGCATAATTTAGTGTTGCTACTTGCTTAGTGGCATAGAGTGTGAGTAATTCACTGGCTGAATCACCCTTTATTTTTCATGTTGTATGCAATTTTAATCCGTAAAGAAGTCTGTTGTTTGAAAGGCACCATAGAAGAAAAGCACCAATCAACAAGAATAAGAGAGCAAGAACTGAAGCTTTAATTTAAGCACAAATTACTGAACTGCAACTAATGTCAAACTGACTGCTGGCCTTCCTTAACTGAGGCGTTAATTAGATGAACAAAGGGAGCAAACAAAGTACATGATTTGACATTTCAATTCAGATGTAGTGCAGTACAGTGGTCTTAAAAGTGAAATGAAAAATGAATTAATAGGAACGCTAAACTTAGAGAATTTTCTTGCAGATAAGAATTGGTGCACTAAAATTTCATCAGATGAAAGGAATAAGGCTGAGTTTTCCTAATGACAGTTACAACATGTATTTAAATATGCATCAAATACACAGGAAACAAAGGAAAATTAAGCCATGTATAGTTAATTTTGTTTGTGTGTGTATATAAACAGGAAAGTATTTAATTGCATTACTTCATATAGAAAAAATTCCATGCTTTTCCTTCACCTTTTTCTACATGTTACAAATATTTTTTTTAATATATAAATATTACTTTAAAATATAAATTCAAGGAAGTGCACAAGGTTTTCTGTGGAGTGTCTTAGAGATAAGTTCTTCATAAATACCAATGAATTTTTCTTTAGCATGTATCTTTTATACAGAATTGAATTCATTCATAGCACCTTTGTGATGACATTTTTAAGAAGGGGAAAAAACTGCTGCACAGCAGCTGCTGGGACAGAAGAGTGAGAATATGTGAGAGCAACAACTCTGCAGACACAAGGTCAGTGAAGAAGGAGAGGGAGGAGGTCCTCCAGGTGCTGGAGCTGAGATTCTCCTGCAGTCTGTGGTGAAGATCATGATGAGGCAGCTGTGCCCCTGCAGACCATGGAGGTCCACAGGCGAGCAGAGATCCACCTGCAGACCATGGAGTAGCAGATGGTGTCTTTCTGGATGTGTCCTTAAAGAAGCTGTCACCCCATGAGGAGCCTCTGCTGGATAAGGCTCATGACAGAAATGGTGGCCCATGAAGTGGAGCCAATGCTGGAGCAGGTTTTCTGGTAGGAACTGTGTGTCCACATGTGACCCATGCTGGAGCAGCCTGTTGGTGGAGGATAAGAAAATACACAAACCGGAGCAGTTTTTGAAGAACTACAGCCTGCTAGAAGGACCCAGAAGTTAATGGACTATTTCCGATGGGTGGGATCCCACACTAGAGCAGAGAAAGGGCATGAGAAGAAAAGACTGGCAGAGAAAACCTTTGGCGAACTGCTCATGACGCCCATGCCCTATGGCCCTGTGATGGGAAAAGGTAGAGAATTTGGGAGTCAAGCTGTTGCATTAACAGTATAGAAATTTGTAAGAGAATAAAGCCCTCTGCATTCCAGCTGGTCCTCAGAGATGGGAGGGGTGTGGTTGCACTTAATTTTTGATTATGGGCCATTCAGCACTGTCAGCCCGGTAGAGTTCTGTCACTGTTGAGCCGCTAGCTGAGAAAAGACCCAGGTTCTCAGACAAGGAAAGAGAAAAGGTGTCTTTATTATTTTGATTTCCATATATATAGAGTTTTCAGAGGTCACCCAGATTGGTCAGCCAGAAACCTCCCCCTAGGCCCAATTGGCCAAGCCCGAACTGACGTAATCTGGAGACGCTGTTTGCAAAACATCCAAACTTTATCTTTGTTTATGAAATGTAGCAAAATGTTCTCACGAGAAAGACCTGTGCTAGCCACAGCGTTCAATAAGAAATTGCACAATCACAGATTCAGAAATAGTGCAATTAACTATTTCTACACTAAGGTCTGGCCAAGTTCAATAAGATCTTACATTACCCAGATTCACGAATAGTAGAGTTTATTGAAGCAACAGGAAAGCAGGTTCAGGATTGCTGGTGACAAATGCTGTAGCAGCGTGCCTGCAGGTTTTAGTGGAAGCAGCCACCACAGTCAGAGATGATTAGCACTGTATATCTCCTTTCCCCTATCCCATATTGAGTAAAGGACTATAACATTCTACTCTGGTCCTTCTAGCCGAGTTTCACCATTGGTTTTCAAAATTCTGTACCGTCCCTCCTTGCATCCCCATTCCCTGGTGTTCCTGCCAATCCTGCATCCCTCGTGTCCCGGTTGGTTCTCCCAGGTAAACCCCTCCCATCCTGCAGCCCCTTCTTAACCCCATGTATGGCATTGTTCTGGCCTCTTTGCATCCCAGATCCAGCCGCCTCCTGAACCTCGTCACCTTCCCAGTTCTATCTGCCTTCTCCGACCCGCAGTTCCTACCCAATAAACCACTGGATCCTGACCTGAGAGACTACATCTCTTTCATATCGCCTTGTCTCCTGCTCAGCCTCTGTCTCCGAGGCACTCTACACCTGCACCTGCAGAACTCACTGCAGCACCCAGTCCGACACGCGTATGTGGGTCCTGGCAGCTAGCCTTCTTTCGTGCGGCTTCAAGGCTCGCTGCCTGTCCCAGAGCGGGAAACCACAAAATGCACTAACTAAAGCATGTTAATATTTGTCGTGACAGAACATATAGTAGCAGAGATCAGATAGATAGATAGATAGATGATCCTAAGTCTCCAATGCAGCTGGATGCACAAAGCTCACTTAAAGTTGTCCCTTCAGGGGAGGAGGAGAGACAAGGTCTTTTGACCAATCCTGAGCAATCAGAGGCATTTCCCCCTCTATCTTTCTGCACCCCCCTCCCCCCAGTAGTACAATTTTTGTCCCTTCACAAAGGGGTGAAACATTCCCATGTTACAGGCGGAGTTTTGGGGATTGCGGTCACATGTGTAAGGCATGCTCTCTTTTCTCTCCATTTGCATTCTGAGGGGTGTGAAATTTAATATGCAAATAGAAATTAATGAGGGTCTCAGTTCCGTTCAGTCAGAATTTATAGTTGACTGAAGAGGTGAAGTAAACCCTTTGGTCCTCCTACACACCCCAAGGTGGCAGTAAAAGCTGTTTGACCTTTGTTGGACAGTACTTACATGCATCTTTATCTCCTTAAATGCCTCGATTTATAACAACGCTTGCTTTTCAGGATGAAAGAGCAATAAGGCCAAAGGCTGGTAGAGATGTGTGGGTGTTCTTCTCCACTTCACACCAGAGACCTTTCAATTCTTAGACCTTGATCAAGTCAGGTGCTGAAAAGCGAGGGGACCCAGCTCATTTTCTTTTCAACCAACCTCACCACTTCTCCAAATTCTTCACCAGCTTAAAGCCCCTCTATGGCAAGTCTGACAATTTACCACAGAAGTCGAACCCAGGAAGACAGCAGAGGGGAATGTGTAGATTTTTAGATTTGCTCTTATATCTGTATAATCCTACTTTGATATGAAGGCGAAATATTATTTTCCCCAAGTTGAGTCTGTTTTGCCCATGACGGTAACCGGTAAGCAATATCTTGCAGCAATGCGGTCTCAAAGGCAGCCCCCCCACACTGCATATCTGGGGGGGCTGCCCCGGAGCCCAAACACGCTGAGAACACATGCGGCAGCCGTGGGCTGAGGGGCTGTAGAGAGGCAGTCCTTTGCAGAGTTGCGGCAGGTCAAAAAATGCAGGATCTCGGTACCAGGTTTCCAGGAGGTTTATTAGGGTCAAAAAGGGAGGGATGGGGGATGGTAGAGAGGGGAGGGGAAGCGGGGGAAGGTGCAAAGTCCATGGGAGCCTGAATCAAATAACCCCGGGTCCGGGTCCCACAGGGGCTTTTCAGGCAGGGCATGAGGGGTGGTGCTGACTCACATTAGCCAGCCAGGGAGATCCAGAGGAGAGGGGTTAGGGAACGGAAAATACACTGCAACAATATCTCTGTCCTTATCTTGTCCCAGAAGCTTTTTGTGTTATTTTCCAGCCCCTATCCTGTTGAGGAAGAGAAATGATAGAAAAGCTTGGTGGGCAGCTGTAAGGAGGGACTTCGTGGGGTTTAGTTATGGGGGTAAAAATAGGGACAAGAGATCTCTAAAGGTGAGTTTTAGAACATGAGGGTTTATTGCAAAAGAGCGTGGGCGTGAGAGGCCTGCTGGGCTGCAAGACGCAGCCCAAAGAAGGCCAGAGAAAAGAGAGAGAGAGAGAGAGAGTAGAAAGAAGAGAGCAAAAAGAGAGCGATTTGCTGTTTACAATGCAATAAATCATCTTCTCTGTTGAATATTCTAATTCCCTTTAACCAATCTAAGACAAGCTACAAACTCTACAGCATTTACATACAACCTATAAGAATCATCACATTACCATACGGGGTCATGTTTCAAACCTTAGAAAACTGCTTTTGGGGATCTCCACCAGGCAGGCAGGGTCTGCTCTGACCTTTGGACTTGCCTGGGCAGAGGGCATTGTTCTATCAAGAAGGGGGATTACCTTCCGTGGCCATACCATTGTTTTTTAGTTACTCTACAACTCAAACCTTGTTTTCATTTCAATATCACTCATATTTTCCATATTCTCAGCATCTTTTGCAAGGTAATCATATCTATAAGGCTTTCCTATTTCATCTTCCCCAACAGGCAGCTGGTAGCCAACCCACCACAATTATGCATGAAGAAACCTTCATGTTATAGAAAAAATGTTGAAATAGAATGATGAAGAAAAATGTGATAGCCTAGCCCCTGATTCACTATGGGGTACCTTGTGTGTTTGACACTTTTTGTTTGTTTGTTTGTTTCAGAGCCTCAGCATTCTAACACTACGCAATATTTTCCAATTACACTTCTCATTCACAGTGCATTGCAAATGCTTAGTGGTTTTGCTTGTGGGAACCCTGATTTTCAGTTTAAGCACCAGGGAATGAGAAATGCACAGTTAATGATCACCTGTGAAGAGTTATATTGAAATAATTTGTTCAGAATCACATTAAAAATCTACAGAGCCGTCAAGAAAATAATTGAACATTCAGTGCTGACATCCAGGTGCCTCAGCCATTTTTTTCTGACTTGTATTCATTCACTTTGCAATTTCAACAAGAAAAGAGACTGGGTACTGATACCTCTTATAGCTACGCTGCTTCAACAGTCTAAAATGGATTTTCATTTGTGTTGTCACAGTTTCTAATGTTTCTTTGGCAAGATTAACAATATAACTTATTTTTTTTCCTTCCTAGAGGTTTAAAACTATTCCTACCAAAGAATAAACATACCATTATTTGAAATCATTTAGCTCTTCTACAGTGGTTGCTTGCAGGGTTGAATTTTTGCAACCACTATGAACACCAGCTGTAGTAAGTAAGGTAATTGTAAGCAGAAATAGGTGGCTTCGTGTTAACACTTTGTTAGTATGGTGAATAAACACTGGAGGGAGGGAGTCTGTTCCATGTGTAGAAGTATTTTTTGTTCAGTTTGGTTTGCTTTTATAGATACCAACTCACTTACTGAGATTTGATACATTGAGTAATAGCCATGATGTAATACTTGGCTCTGTGACAGAATCATTGAATCTGAGGAAGTCCTTTAGCTAAATATCTACATAAAAGAGCAATATACATTGTTCTCATACCAAATTGCTCAGGAATTTGTCCAGAAATTAACAAAAGGCAAACTCTCCATTGTTTATAGTTACTAATTGTTTAAAATTATTGCAGAAATATATTGACTATTTCATATTGAACTTCAACTCTGAATGAAACAGCCTCCCTTTTTTCTTCTCATGCTTCTGATTCAGAAGCAGGCAAAAATTTAATCATTCAGAGCAACCTTCACTTTCTCATGGTGTGCCCCCTCAGAGGTTGAAAAATTTGGAGAAAGTGAGAGTAGAAATCCTACTCATCTCCCACAATCAAATTGCACTCCAGGCGTAATTGCTAGGGTTTTTTTCTGATAACACATGGCTATTTTATAATGATCATATGTGAAGAATGTCTTTCAAGATATAAATTATTAATAGAAATAGAGGGGGATTTTGAGGACATTTTGAGGCTTATTTCTGATCTCAACGTAACATGATGGTTACAAAAATCTTTTTATCCAAAAAATAATTGTAATACTAACTTCTTTTTGTTTGTTATTTTGAAAAAAAAATACTGTTCCAAGTACTTATTAACACAGTAAAAAATAACACTTTCCTAAACCTTTCTCACATTCGCTTTTTTCTGGTTGTCACTTCTCTCAGTTAAAAGCCCCAAACAAAAATGTCATATGCAAAAGCGAAGCCTGTTTTATTGTAAAAGTTGTATAGAAAGTGTCAGCCAACCTCCACTATAAGGGTTATTTAGCTTCTGGAAGTAGCACACAAGAAATATGACACAACTAATTCATATAGGTGCAGATTCAACAAAAGACTGCAGAAAAGATACAAAGGTGTCCTCCAATGTCTAGTGATAGCTCTGTTTAAATTAAAACACTTTTGGTAAAATTCATTCTATAGAAAATGACATTTTCAACCTTTCTCATGAAGTAAAGAAGATATGTTGAATCTTTAACTTCTGTTATCAGGTACATTAATAAAATAAACATTTGTCTTCAGGAGAATATCCAAAATATCACATTTATTTTGATGATCAAGCCTCATCATCATTTATTCCTGTAATATTTATTTTTTGTGGGGTTTTTTGTACTGTTATCTAGAACTAACATTGCACACACATGCAGTTATAAAAAAAATTCCTCAAACTCTAAATTCTCTTTTCTACTCAATTTCTGTAGAATTCATGTGATGTGTAGGTGCATGGTAATAACTCTGTGTCACTGTCCTTTGCAAACACACTATTCTTGGTTTAAAAGTTAGGTGTTCAATATGGTTGTAACAGAAACAGTGGGGGTTATTTGGTCCATAACAGCTCCTCAGTGACATTTCTTTCTCCTCAAACATTTTCCTGGCAGTGCCACCATCATGGCTTCTCGGCACAGCCATGCCCTGAGGTAGGTTGATTGGAGCCAGCTGGAGCCCTCTGTGCCTGGCACAGGGCAGCCTCAGCCATTCCTCACAGAGGCCACTGCTGAAGGCTCTCTGCTACCAACACCTGGGCACCTACACCCACAACAAGCGCTCAACACACACACAGTCATGCTGATAAACAAACCTGCCATGCCTGAGAATCTGCCATAAGAGGAACATCGTCAGTAAGCAGGCAGAATTCAGTTTCATGCAATTACTGATTCTTTCATGTCTTTAACATTTCACAGAAATCAGAAACATATGTAATTAAACTTGATGCATAAAAATCATTTCCAATGCTATGTAGATTAGGTAACTGGCAATAGAAAAGGACTTAAAATGTGGAACAAAATATACATTCTGATTTTTTTTTTTTAAGTTAGTGTCATTTGAGATGGTTACTTCAGTTAAGAATTACAACTTAAAAATATAACTCTGAATATGCAAAAATCTATTATATTTTTTTACCTAATATTTCATAAGTTTCATGTTGTATTTGAAGAATAAAAATCAACAGCTTAAAACAGGGTGTGACATTCTAAACTTGTTTTATGATGGTTTCTCCAGTTCTGAAGTATATATTGCCAAATTACTTTTTGCACTTTAATAGAAACGTCTCTTCTGGATCTATTTTCTTTACTTTCTTTGTCATATATTTTTTTTATTATAGAACAGAGGTGGTCTCTAGATTTGTTTAGAACAGTGCACTTATTTGTTGGAAGTATGTTCATTTCCTTAGTACTAAGATGTGTGTACAGAATACATTCTATCAGCAATATATTATTTGGGGAAGAATACATATATGTGTTTAAAACTGGCCTTTTTAAGTCACCTGTATTCAGAAATGCTGGTGTTTCAGAGGTTGATACAGCAAGCATTTCTTGTAAAAATGATAGGGTTTGTTTTATCAGCAAGCCATGTTAAACATCACCTTTCATAAATGTTGAAATGGATCAAAGGAGTCGACATCTGACCTTTCAAGAGATTGTTTAAACTTACAAGGCTGCATAGGAAATTACATGCTGGAAGAAATAAATAGAAGTTTCAGGCCAGTCATCTGAATGGAATGAATAGTGCCATATAAACCATTCTGAGTTGTATTTATCTAGTCAAATGTGGACAACAATGATTCACATTTATATAGCTGAGTTAATCCTATAGAGTTTCTGCATAATGAATGGAGAATATTAGGTGACACCTACACTGCTGCTTAATCTAGCTCCTGACTCCCTGGTCAGTTCTACCAGAGTGATTCATATCAACTGTTTTTCAGGCCAGACCCTTTAAAGCTGGCTGGTGACATCCACACTTTCTGCACTGTCATTCATCTCCAGATTCAAGGCATGTAAATTCAGGTGTCTAAACAAACAGGGTCAGTACAGATGCTGCCAACTTTCACCATTTGGGATTTCTCCTGATGTCCAGCTATCAACCTGAGCACAGGTCTTCTTTTGGCCCACTGGTAGATTTATTACCCTTGTACTTAGCCTGAACACCCGTGGGATATCTATGTCTTTTCTGAGCAGCAACTGGAGACAAGGCAAGGTCCCCAAGGGATCATCTCATGACACTAGCTTCCTGCATAGGGGCAACAGTGAAATTAGGCCTTATGTCCAGAAATGGTTGGGACTATTATAAACCTTGAGACATGTTTTCCAACCCCAAGCAGAGCCCCTGGATTCCCTAGAATGTCTTAAATGTCATTAGATGCATATGTTTAGACAACTGAATCACACACCAATTCTCCACTGACACTAAAGAGAAAACATGATTTTTAGGTTGAAACTTACATTAGACACCGACATTTTTTGTACTTACAGCTTATGTCCATGAATACACTGTAAATATGGAAATTCAAGTCAGATTAATATAATTCTCTCTGTGTGGGTATTGCATTTATAGCTTTCACTTTTATTAACACCCTTATCTGATGACACTGCTGTATTATAGGCCCTAAACATTTGCAAAGGGATGAAAGAAATGTGAACAGAATCACAGAATCAATCACAGAATCACAGAATATATTGCATTGGGAGGAACCCACAAGAATCATCAAGTACAACTCCTGGACCTTCACAGCACCATCCCTAAGTCACACCATGTGCCCAAGGGTATTGTCAAAATACTTGACCTCTCTCAGCTTGGTGCAATGACCACTTCTCCAGAGAGCCTGCTCCAGTGTTCAAACACCCATGGGTGAAGATCTTTTCCTAATTTCCATCTTAAAACTCCCCTGACACAACTTCAGGCCATTCCCTCAGGTCCTGTCACTGGTCACAAGGGAGATCAGTGTATTTCCCTCTTCTCCTCACGAGGAAGTTGTAGACTGCAATAAGGTCCCCGTCATTCTCCTCTTCTCCAGGCTGAACAAAGTGACCTCAGCCACTCCTCACACAGCTTCCCCTCAAGGCCCTTCAGTATCCTCATTACCCTCCTTTGGACTCAGTCCAATAGTTTAATATCCTTCTTATGTTTTGTCACCCAAAACTGCACACAGCACTCAACATGAGGCTGCACCAGAGCAGAGCAAAATGGGAAAATCATCTCCCTTCTTGACAATGAAAAAGTCTATTACAGTGAACATACACTTTTATTAAAGCTTAACACAGATTTTACAAGGTACTATCAGCTTTGTCCTGTAACTGCTGTCTCTTTAACACCTCTATGGGATTCTTTGTTTCCTCCAGTATTAAAATCCTCATACTAGCTCTTGCTGACACTCCTTTATATATTTGTTATTGATACTATGCTATTACTAAGCTCAAAGCATATACAGCTACATGTACAACATGCTTATAAGCACATACACAGTCTGCACAAGTTATTGTTGCAAGTGGGATATTGCATAGCCCAAAGCAAGAACCATATTACTGATTATATGGTGATTAATTGAACAGCAAAGTGGCTCTATTTCAAGCTCATCTTTAAAAACAATGAGTAAAAAGGGTTATTATTTCTGAGAGATGACTGGCATACTTTTCTACCTTCTTATAGCATTTCAGGTAGGTGTAAATTTATAGGCACAAATTCTAGGTGTCTGTCCATGGGGTACTTCAAATAATGGCAATACACAATGTTAGATAAGTGAACATCCAAGAGCAGTTAAGTTTTCAGCATCAAAAGATCATGAAATAAGGATTCATTTTGTGAGTTCTTTTTGAAAAGTGTTATCTAAAAGTCAGAGAAAAAGCTGATGATAGTGATAAAAGGAGGGATAGTGATGAAAGCTATGCTGCATTGAATTAGAAAATTTGAAAGAGCTCAGTGGTATATAATGAAGAATGATATTCCAGGCATATTTCATGAAAAAAAAATAAAAGATTTTGAAGTTTTGAAAGTGATCTCTGCTTTCTGTTTATCTGCAGAGAGACCTGGTATTCTGTTTTGTTCATTACAGAGAGAACAGACTCCTTCAGTTAGATCAGAAGACCCAGTCTTCCTGCTGACTACTTTGGTGTCCTCAAGCAAGTCACTCAAATGTGTTTGTTTGGTTTCTTTAACCTGTATTTATTCATCTCACCAAAATGTACTTCATATTTTGCACAAATTCAGTGTGTGGTGACTGTATTAAGCAAAATGTCAGTATTTGTACTTTACAAAGAACACACAGAAATATATGCTGTATAGATACAGCTATTTCTAAGATATGGGATCTAAAGGTTTAAGGCTTTTGGCAGCAGATAATATTAGTCTGTTTTTATACTCAGCCTGGACTACCTTCTAGAGAAAAGCAATGAATTTCAAACTGCATACAAACAAGCTGCATACTGGGCAAGTACAACTCCAGAGCTAAACTATGTCCAGGAATTACTATGGTAAGTGCTAATTGAAATAGGTCTAATCTGCACCAGAGGATAAATCAATATTATTAGTAAACACAGTCCAACTGTATGCTGAACTTAATACTACATATTATTGTTTTCTGGTTTTAGCAGGTTTTTTTTGTCTGAATTACCAACAATATCTTGCAAGTAGATGCAAAAATTATCTATTGTTATTTCCCAGTGATGCTATAAGAAATCATAAGACCAAAATACTTAAAGCTCTATTTTCAAATATGATCAATATGAAAGATGACTACAGAACTTAACCCCGAAGCTGGATTCTAGAATTCATGCAATTTTCATGACAATAGCATGTTTTATCTCCTGACAAACCAATTCATGCAATTTTCATGACAATAGCATGTTTTATCTTCTGACAAACCAATTCATTGGGATTCCACTTCTCTCTTTACTAGATAGAAAGATAGTCAAAGGATTGGAAGATGCAATAGCAGGAGATGAAAGTGACTTTGCTAAAACAAATGCAAAAGGAAACAGTGCAGAATATAATCAGAACCAAATATCCTGCCTGACAAAGTCTTTAATCAGTATCAAGATTTTCAGACTCTTGTTAAAGGGACAGAATAAGAACAAAACCAAGATATGCCTGAATTAGATCTTTAACAGCATTTATAAAGGTCCATGAACTAGATAGATGAAAAGTAAGAAATATTCAGTGTTATCATTTGTGACATAATTTAAATATTGGTATTCTATGTATGAATACAGTGTACTTACCTATAATATTTTTAACTTTGTCATTTAATTCCCATTGTTAAACAAACTGCCAGCAAGAGCTACGACATCTGGCAGACTCAAATTAACCACTACAGAAAACAATTGTTATCATTAGTGTGTGAGAGATTTTTGAATAATTGTGTTCACCAGAGAAAAATGAGGAAGCAGAACTGAAACTCTTATTAAATACCGAAGTAAATGTGGCAAGGCCTGGGTCTTTAGAAAGGAGTTACTCATGGGTTGACTCTAGAAAATATGTTGGTTTCACTCACTATTTTTTACACATTCAACTGGCAAAATCAGCTTTTAACTGCTTCCCTAAGAAAAATGAATAATTATTTTAAAAAATACAAACTTGTAAGATCAGAAAATTGGGTCCATTTTCTGGATAATTCATCTGCAGTCATCCCAGTGTGTGAAGAAAGCTACAATCAGTCATTCCTATTTTCCTATAGCAGGCCTTACTTGGTTTAGTTTGGAGTTCCTCTAAGATACTGCTTATATTAGTCTAAATATATCATAAAAAGCAGAATGCCTAGTGTTTGTGTGAAAACTCCTGTCAATATTATGGTTAAACAGAAGTTATGATTACAATTTGAAAAGGCATGTTCATGTCTAATGAGAAAAGAGATAAAATGCAATACTCCACAGTTTTCTCTTGTTGCGGTTTAGCCTTGGCAGGCAACTAAGCCTCACGCAGCTGCACACTCACTCCTCTGCAGTGGAACCTGGGAGTTAATCACAAAGTAAAAACACAAAAACTTGTGGGTTGTGTAAAGGTTTAATAGCAAAAGCAGCATATGCAAGCAATGCAATACAAGTAATTGATTCGCTACTTCGCCTCTTCCAGGAAAGCAGGACTCCATCATGAGTTAACAGTCACTTGGAAAAACAAATGCCATCATTTCCCCCTCACCCTTTCCTTCTTCTTTTTACAGCTTTTTTTCTGAGCATACTGGCATATGATATGTGTCATTCATTTGGTCAGCTGGTGTCAGCTGTCCTTGCTCTGTTTCCTGACAAATTCCAAAAATCATAAAGTCACAGAAAAGTTTGGGTAGAAAGAGACTTTTAAACATAACCTAAACCAATCCTGCTGCCATGGCCATATCAGATTACTCATCCAACCTGACTGTGAACACTTCCAGCGATGGGGCATCCACACCTTCTCTGGGTAACCTGTTCAGGGATCTCACCACTCTCACTGAAAAAAAAATCTTCCTTATATCCAATTGAAACTTACTCTATTTCACTTTCCCTATTGTACCTTCTCTTGTCATTTCCAAGCCTTGGTTGAAAATCTCTGTCTCTGTGCACCCCTAGTCTACTCACTGTCAGGGCAGTATGAGAAGCAGAGAAGGCTTGAAGTTGTGTAAGCACTGTTAAGCAAGGATTAGAATATCACTCTGTTATCAACACTATTTTGGTCACAAATCCAAAATGTAACTCCATACTAGCTACTATGAAAAAACCCAACGATCTGAGCCAAAACCAGTACAATACTAATTTACATTGCAGTGTTTCATGTTAGGTGATAAAATCTTAAAGAATAACTGACATAAAGAAGGTAGGCAATAACTGCAAACCACAGTAAGATTCATGTTATTCATGATGATGGTAGAGAACCATATTAAGCCAATGTGCATTCTAGGATAATAATGATAATGAATAAATAGTTTGCTTAAACTGTGGAAAAATAAGTATATGTCTAGTGTTGGACAAGTATTGTATATAGTATAGCACTGGACTAGAACCTATTATACTTGTTTTATTTAAATTATAAATTTAAGCTGTAGATGTTGCAATTATAAGTTGCTTAAGATCTTGCTGCTGGTCAAAATTATTAAGCAACTATGAGCTTAATAGCTTTGATAAAATTATTCTTGTATCCTTATTTATTATTCTATGTGTAGATGATTACCCAGTAGCTATTTCACTCAGTGAGGTTTATCTGGAAAGCATGAAAATAGTACCTGGAAAATAAAATTCTATTTAAAAAATCCTGCACAGATAAGTAGGATAAATATTAATTGGCTGATCTTTTGATTACACAGGTATTGAAAAGCAGTATTCTACAGCTGATGAGAATTTCTTCCTATTATCACATTTATACTGCAGCTCTCATGCAGGCTTACCTACAACTGTTTTTCCTTCCAATTACTTGGTCACACATTGTATGCAGTGATCTGCATGCTGATGCGTGAGAAGACCATTTTATTTAATCAGCAATAACACAAATTGCTTAGTGCAGTGTGAGCAGCAATACTTTCAAGGAAGAAGATAAAATAAAGAGTGGGAACACTACTTCAGAAAACAAATGTAAGTATTACTTACTCTTAAATAAAACAACTGGTTAAATGAAATGTCAGAGGGAGGGCTAGCAATGTACTACTTCTGTCTTATCAGATACCAGATACACAAATGTTCCTGACAGAAAGGGAGAGGCTTCATCTGTGTTGTCATGTTAGTTCAAGATGATTGCATGTTGACATGTGTGTGGTCTTGAGACACGTCCACACATCTGACTTTCTTCATAGAGGAACTTGCTTTAAAAGAGAGGGATTTTAGAGAAGGGTGTCTACCACCAAACCTCTGCTAATGCTCTGTGGCAATGTTTCAATTACTGCAGGAAGAGCATCAGAGCGTTACACTCAGAATCATGTTAGAGGCAAAAAGTGAACACACCATATGTTGAAAGCTACGACTTTGAATACTAGACCAGTTAATGTTTTACAAATCCAAATTATCTAATGAAGACAAAACAATCATGATAACACAGAAAAAATTATTACACACACTTCCTCATGCTGTTACATCATGAGTATCTACCACTTTAATGCTGAGATCACATTTCCACCACCTGTTGGGAGATGGGGGAAGACAGGTCTTGTTTTCATAATTGACTTTATTTCTGACTACCCTAATCTGTTTTAGTTAGCAATGACATAAATTAATTTTCCTCAAGTCAAGTCTGTTTTGCTCATGAAAGTAATTGCTAAGCAATCTCTCTGCTTTTGTTTCAACCCATGAGCTTTTTATTTTCTTCCCCTGAAAAAGAAGGGGTGAATAAGCACAGCCTCAGGCTTTTCTGCAGAAAGAACCTTTTCTGAAAACATCTGTTGCAATACTATCTGCACAACCATGAAAATATCTGGAAATTAGACATACATATATTAAGGATATTTAGAAGTTTTCTAAAGATGGTCAGTATCATAAAACTTGACTGATATTAACATCACATTGCTTATGTTATTCTTGTATCAGTCATTATGTTATCAGTGTGTGTTATCAGTGCATTTTCAAAGCAGTCAGTTCCTAAGAATCATATCCTGCTTTACCTGTGAGTGCAATAACATAGCTACAGGTATGGATGGTCAGCACCAAGTCTGAGCTGGCCAGCCTAGAGAGCTCCTCATGAGGCAGGTTAGGATTGAGTTCTTGAGGCTGGGGAATTTCAGTACTTGACCACATGTCAAACTATGATACTTTCTAACCAGGTTCTCTAAGGCACTCCATGTATGGAGGGTGAAAGGCCTAATATCAATTTCACTTATTTGAAGATTATTGATGTTACAGAGGAGTACTGATTTTGCCAGTTATACAATGTTTGTATACAAATTATACAAAACATATTGACAACACAACACAAATTTAAATGGCAGTTAGCAAAATACATCAAGTGCAATGCACAGTTCAATGATAAGTCCAATGCATTTCCCCTCACTGGTGTCTATAAAATGCTCAACATTACTACATTAATGTCCCAGATTACCAGGAAGGAAGACATGGACTGAAGCCAGCTCAAGGCCATTGGTATCTTTGAAATAGTTTTGCTAGTTGTCTAATTTTTTTCTCTCAGTTGGGCTGAGCTACAGGTTTACTCCTCCTATTCTAGTCAGAGAGGCTCAGGGAAACCTTTACAACACCAGTTGATCCACTTAGCTGTTGATAGTGGTTTTCAAGTCTTTTGCTCTTATCCCATGCTTAAAATACACATCATGACAAAAGATGTCCGGTACAAAGAATTTACACAGCTTAAATCTCCTGGAAGGGCAATTTTCTGTTTTATATTGACAGGAATTTTTAATATGTGTTTGTTCTTCTTCCATAGATAGGAAAAAAAATGGCATAAAATTATGCCTGCAGTATTTTTTATTATTTTAAAACTTTTAATATTATTTTTAAGAAGATAAATTTTTGTGAGAAGAAACTATATAAAAAGTTAGAAAAAAATATTTTCAAATTAATCCAAATAACTAGTTGACTAGCTAGCTATGTCTTCTACTGTTTCCTGGAAACTGGAAGGATATCACTGGCTTCAGGTACTTTCTTAGGAATTTCTTTGTTCAAAGTAGACTAATCATTTCATGAATGTTCTTCACTTTCAGGCTATGAAAAGGATATTGCAAAGACCTTTAAAGCATGTACTTGAGATGACTTCCTTTTCAAGCATCCTCTCAAGGTGCGTTGGTAAGCATCTTTTCTGGAGATACTGAGATTTATTTATGCTTGTTTATCCAGCAGTTCCAAACCACATAAATAATGCAGGAATGTAAGTAACACTATAGAAATAAACACAGAAAAGAAGTAGAAAGCTTTGAGTATTGCTACATACCATATTTAGTTTGTTCTCAGGAGCTTTGAGAACAGGTTATCTAAAAAGCAAAATCTTTATGTGATTTGTGATTTATGGGATTTATGCATGATACCTCATTTTATGGTGATAAATTTTTAAACAGCTATATGCTGTGGTAAAGAAGAATGTACAGATACTTTCAGAAAAGGCAATTTTGTAAACACAAACATGAGGAAAAAAAACCAAACAAAACAAAGGAGTTAAACTTTTTTTTATCAGATGCAATACTTCAAGAGGTTTTGTTGATCTCCATCTGTTTTTTTCAGTAGTTACATTCCAAAAGATAGATAATCTAATTTAAATTCATGCAGACTGAAAACCTGAAATCCTTTCTTGATGTCTGGTCTTGATATATGCACCAAAAACGCTCTAATTTTGTATCAAGCCAGACATACCAGCTTTCTCTCCTTTTTTCATTTGTGTGGTTGCTTTTATACATGATGGTACAGCTCTTGCACAAAGCTGGAATAACCTTAAATGAAGAAAACTTCCATTTTAGGGTCTGTAATTGATGGCGTACATCAATTTAAACATAAAGCACAGAAAGAAAGGCAAAGAGAAAGTAAAAGGGAAACGTCTCTCCAGCGGCCAGAAGAGCATTTGAGTCACCAGAGAAGCATCCTTTGGACATCTTCTACAACACATCAAGTAGTGATGACAGTGAAGATGATAATTATGAATGATGATTTTCATGTTTTCTCCCTACTTCAATTACCTGTTTCAGTGAGACTACCTCAAGATCCCCAATGGTAGATTCTGTTTATGACTGTATCAGTGCTGGTGAGAGAAGGTTAATTAGATGTGGGTGTTGCATGCTAACTAATTTTTAAGCTTTGTGCATGTATATTGGTTAATATTTAACAAATATGAAAACTACTATTATCTTGTTATCTACTATTTATTTATTGTAATATCAATGTTTAGACTTAAGAATGAATGATGAGGATCTTAGCACAAAATTATAGACTAGAACTACAAGTCAAAGGGTAAAAATATGGGAAAAGGAAGATGGTGATCTGTCCAAACAGTAAGTGCAACACTGAGGCTTAATTCCACTGTATACAGGTGGGAATCTAGTGCTTCTGAGATTTTGGGGTATTGTAGCTATTCCAGAAGAGCATGGATTTCCTACAGGTCCTGTGTCTTTTCTGTTAGTGTTGTGAGGGTATTTTCATATACCCTAGGGAATCTGAGATGTCACTTGTGGTCTTTGTGTGGGTAGCCATACTGAGCTGTAGATATTGGCCTTCTGGATAATCACTGTTAGCTAAAACAAGCTCTATTACCAATTTTCATTAGTCAAAGAGAAAATATTGACTCTTCCAGGAGACAACACAGTAGGTAATTCTGTTCATAAGCCAAGAATATTTTCTTCCAGCTCATTGCACTCCACTGACTAATGATGGAAAATAAATGAGTGATTTAATTTAAATTTTGGTTATTCGTACCACTTTTGATAGTACAAGGTATCCTGTCTGGTCTCAGGGTGGTTTCCTGCAGAACCTGCATAGTATCTGCTAGCATCACACAGAGGTCTCAAATAATCTCATGATTTCAGGGCTTCAGCTTTCTAAAAGAGACATTTAAATCTGGTCTGCAAGTTTTCATGACTGGAAATACAATGTGACTGCAAAATCACAATTCATATAATATCTTGTACTGAATACTTTTAATGAGAAAACCCCACTGTTATTTATAAAACTAATTCAAATTGGCACCATGACACTGATGGAAAACTGCTGAAGGTCAATCAACAAAGTTATGTTAAATTGCAGTGGCCAAGGAGGTGTAGACAGGATTTGGGTTAGACCTAGTTTTATTTAGCAACTTTATTTCTGTTTTGGATGGAGGAACAAATGCTATATTAATTAAATTTTCAGATAATATTAAATTGGGATGTATTGCAAATACCATTGTGGATAAAGAAATAATCTAGCAAGACCAAAAGAAGTTTGAATTATTGGCTGGAAATAAAATGATATTCAGTCTTGGGAAATATGCAAGCTGTACAACTGTAGAATAACAATTCAGAAAGACCATTTGAGGGGGGGAAGAAAATTTTTTGGCAATAAAAACTAGGGGAGAAGAGAATAGAAAACCTCATGTGAACTTGAAGGTACTGTAGCAATCAAAAAAAATAGAGCAACACTGAAATGAAGAAATAATTCTGTTGGAAAGTAAACTCAGTTGTTCCTTTCTTTTTGGTATTAGAAATTAGGTTTTAGAACATTGAGGAGACTGTGACACTTTTTAATGAAGAGTTGTTTGTCAAAATGTTAATATTTAGAAATTAAAATAAACCAAATTCATGGTTTGGAAGAACTGATGAGAATATTAAAGAATAAAGCATCTGCATGTTATATATTAGTTACAGGAAATTTCTAATGAAAATAGCAATTTGAAATATTGGGAGGGTACAAATACTGAAAATTAATACTTATAAATAGAAAAATTAGATGACATTTACTCAAAGAGAAATCAAGCTGTTAAGGTAACCAACATATTGCAGATATATGTGTCAGGTTTTTAATTATTCATGTTCAGCGATACATAAATGGTTGTGTCGGTTTTGGCTTGGATAGAGTTTATTTTCTTCACAGTAGCTGACAAGGTGCTATGTTTTAAATTTGTGGTGAAAATGGTGGTGATAACACAGGGATGTTGTAGGTATTGCTGAGCAGTGCTGCACAGCTTCTCTGAGTCTCACACCACCTCACCAGCCAACTGAGGCATGGTACACAAAAATCTGGGAGAAGACACAGCCAGGACAGCTGACCCCAAATGACCAAATGAATATCCCATGCCATATGACATCATATTAAATATATAAAGCAGGTGGAAGAAGGAAAGGGGGATTGTTCAGAATGTTGACATCTGTCTTCCCAAGTCACCTTAACTCATGATGGAGCCCTGCTTTCCTGGGGGTAACTAAACACCTGCTTGCCCATAGGAAGTGGTGAATCTATTCCTTGTTCTGCTTTGCTTTTGTGTGCTTTGGCTTTATCTATTAAGTTGTTATTATCTCAACCCAGGAGTTTTCTCACTTTTACTCTTCTGATTCCCTCCCCCGTTTCAATGAGGCCAAGGGAGCAAATGACTGTGTGATTCTTAGTTACCAGCTGGCATTACACCACAGGAGTTCCTCTGGTTAATGGTGCATTTCACACAATGGTTACCATCTAGCACTGAACAAAATTTACTAATATCTTTTTCCTAGGGATTTTTCTGAACTGGATTCTCCCATCTAAAAGTTAAATAAGTAGATAAAGGTATTGGTATATGTACCATTTGGGGATGGATAGTTTAGACATTCTGCTCCAGGCAAGCATAAGAAGAGATAAAGAAATATTGAATGACACTTTTTTAGGATCATTCTCCTTCCTACTCCATTATTCTGACCTCTGGCTAGAAGTTTCTGCATCAAGAATCTTTGGAAAGCTGAGGATATAGTGTGACCAATATTTGGAATACCTTTATTCTGCCACTCCTGATTTTGAGCATCTGGACCCTGTCCATTCAGCCCAATCAGATTATGAAACAGCATCAGTCCTGAAACATATGTATACATGAGGGTTCTGGCAGGCTCTGTTTTCTCTCCTGTACTTTTTCTACAATGATATATTTCATTGTATGATGACTGTGAAATATTAGGACTTTTCTCACATTCCATAGTAGTAGAGTACCAACCTGTAGTTTTCATTTGATTAGGTCTTTGCTTCACCTAACAACTTTCTGCAAGGTAGAATCAACAAGAAAAGGAAAAAACAAATCATCATCCTCTTCCATTCTTTTTAACTCCCATTTCCTTAAAGAGTCTTCAATTATGTAGACTCTGTATTTCATAACAGTATTTAATAACTGTGGTTTTCCTGAAAGGAATTATGGGGTATCCCTAAGAGATTCTCATTTATGTGACCCATATTTATCTATCCAGGTTATCTCAGAAGATGGAAAAAAGACAACCCATTCAGTGACACAGCAGGACTAGGAGACAGAAAACAGAAAGTGGGATGCTTATTCAGAATTTGAAGAAGAAATACTGTACCATTTAAGGAAACTATTGCAGAAGAGTTACTTTAATCCTTTAATCCACTTCCAGCAGATAAAGACAAGTGATTATTTCCTTCTCTTTGATGCCTGAAGATGTCCTGTGTAGGACTGTGTCCATTTGGGACTCCACAATACATGAAGACACAACCAGGAGCTAGTATAACAGAAGTCCATCAAAATGTACAGGGGCTGCACCCCATGATATAGAAGGAGAGGATGAGAGGACCAAGTTTGTTCAGCCTTGAAAAGTGGAGAATACTATGGGGATCTTACAGCTGCCTACAAGATCAAAAAAGAGTTTGGTTAAAACAAAACAAACTAAAACAGAGCCAAATTTTCCAAGGAAGACAGTGGATGATAAATTATGTTGACAAAGCACAGTGGTAAAAAATTGAAATGGGAAATTCTGACTTGATATAAGAAAAAAATATTTTACTGTGTGAGTGATTGAACTCAGGAATAGTCTTCTTGGTGAGATCCTTGAAGATATTCAGAACAGACTGGCCATGAGTCTCAGTAACCTGCTTTATGTAGGACCTTGGACTGTGTGACTTCTGAAGGTCCCTTTCAACTTGCGTACTCATGTGCTTCTATTAAAAAATGAGCCTTTATGCAGGTACAGAGAAAATTTGAGGGGTGGAAAATATGTTTATATGCTCAGATGAGATTTAAAGAACATAGATTTCTTACAATGGAAATTTTTCCATTACGGTACAAGCGAGTGTGAACAAAGGATTGATTCTTCCATAGTGACTGAGCTATGACTAAATATAGGTGTTTAGGGAGATACCTACTTCCACTTTCATTACTGAATGTAAAGTAGATTACTCCCTGTTTGTATTATATCACAGCCCCGTATTGATTGTCAGATTGTGGATGAATCTTTTATCAGCTGAGTTCTCTCATCATAGGGACCTTGACGAATAATAGCCCTCTCATGGAGCAAAACAGTAGTAACTAACTCTACTCTCCAAAATCACATGGGGAGAAAGGATCATAAGAAAAAACTAAATGTAGATCTAGTTTTGCAAATAAAAAAAATAGTTAAAACCAAAATATAGGTATATATTGAATTTCGGCTTGAGTTCTAGTGAGTGTGTATTCTTAGCATGTAACAACTTGGTCTCTAATTCACTTTGAGCTTAACTTTCCTTCTAGAACAACTTTTTACCTGTAGCATTAAGATATCACAAATTCACTTCTTTCTTTCATGAATACACTTACATATCTGATATGTATATATTTTTTTATTTCTCATCACATCAACTTCTACTATTTAATGTGAGGCAATTGTTTCCAATGGTGTGTCATGTATATTTTTGAAACAGAAATTTCAGGTTTTAATATCATTATTTATTTGGCCACAATGTATGTGGGCTATGAAGATATTAAAGTGAGAATTTGACAATACCATGAAAAATATCTTTTTTTAAAGAAGAAGCACATCTTTATAATTGGATTTAATACTGAATTTTGAAGCCTCAATCCAATTTTAGAAAAAACCCCAACTTTTAAGTTCCTTTTTTTTATGGTTTTCACAAAAGACAGTGAAAGGGAAACAAGCCTATGATCTTTATCCTTCATAACAGACAAACAGCAGTCTGTAACCTGACCTTGCAATGACCCTACATTCAGCAAAATAGTACACTGACTATTCAAGGATAGGTTTTGAAATGGACTTTGTCTTGTCTAGGTTCAGTGGAGTATTTGCTGAACACCACAAACTTCATTGGTTAGTTCTACATCACCAAATAGATACCTACAAATCAAAGGAAATCTTTGAAATAGAACCTGTAAATAGCAAGCCTTTGGACTGGAAGCTATAAAGTTTAATTCCTGTGTTACTTTTTCCTTCCTGACTGATCTCCCCACATACAGGAATTTGGAGTCATTGTTAATACCTTTCCTTTGTGGCTGTTTCTAATGGCTGTTTACTTGATTATTCACAACCTATCTTTTAAGCTGTTTTTTATTTTAATATCTGTCTTAATACATAAATACAATAATGAATTAAACCAACCTTTATGCAATCTAATAATCCAAATTCCACTGAATATATAATTTCCATTCTCCCTATGACAGCCTTCCTTGTCAGTTGATTTATTAAGTGATGCAAGCATTTTATAAGAAATGTCATTTTCTTCACATTCTACCATTACAGAAACAAACGAATCTGATGAAATAGAAAATTTCTTGGTAAAATAATCTGCAAAACATATACTGTATGTATATCCTCCACATATAGTTCAATACACTGAAAAAAACCAAACCAGAATATTTGTTATTGAAGAATAAATAAATTGAAAAAAAAATTTAACTAGTTTGTCATACCCACATTCAAATAATGCCATCAAAACTTTATAAATTTAACTAAAACTAAATTTAACTAAAACTGAATTATTAGACTGACAATAAAATTCCAAGCTTAATGAACAACCACCTCACTAATGAAGTGTAAAGACAATTGCAAGGAGACACTTAATTAGATCATTTATAACTCATTAAGTAGCAAACAGCTATACCCCCTGTTGGTTACAGTTAGGGATGAAAAGAGATGAAACAGCAGAACTGTTGTTTCACATGTTAAATTTCATTTACATCTTCCAAGCAGATAGTGTATGAGTCCATTTATTTCAGTAGTATCACTTTTTCTGCTGAAGCCTAATTAACAGGTCCTTGGGATATGAGAGCTCAATACCTACAGAGTGTGATGTTTTATTGTCTCACTTTGCAATGCAATTGCAATTCAAGTTAAAACATATACAGGAAACTTTGCTATGTGGATGCAAGAGCAAAAGGTATTCGCTCTTCTACAATAGGACTTTTTTCATTTGGAAAGGTGGCTTGATTAGACAACAGTCAATGAAAGTGATGCTGCCTTTCCTGAATTTGTGAGTACCAGCAAACAAGTGTGAAAAAAGGTAACTTATATCTACTATACTTTGAACTGCAGAGCTTGTCAATAAGTAGGTAGTGAAGATGTGAACAAAATGTCATAAATTATCACATGGTGCTGTCACATCTTCTCTTTTTAACATTCTGTAAGTTGAAACTCTCTTTCAAATAGAAATGACAGTAATTTAATCACACCTTAGTGGAAGGACATAAACATGTATATTTCCTGTCTGTAATTTTTTGGAATTCAGGTAATATCCCCTAGAATTAACATAGGTGAATATCTTAGGTGCTATCTCATCAAAATATTACACATTTGGCTCAGATATATGCCTCATTGCAATTTGTATGTTTACCCTATTATGTCAACTAAGAAGTTTTAGTGGCTTTGAAGATCTGCAGAGATATAGCCATTGTTAAAATAGACGTCTAAGGGTTTTTACAAATCACAAGCTTGATCCACCCTGGAAAGTTAAATACCTATCTCTACAATATTCTTTACCTCAGTGGTTGCCATATTCCCAACAATTGAATATGTTTAGCCTCCTTTGGGACTAAGAACTTCCAACTTCCTTGTTAAATGTTAGAGCTAAGGACCTCCAACATTAATTCTGAAATTAGCTGAGACATATGGAATCTTGAAAGGACTTTAAAGGGACTTAATTCACTTTACCTGACATAGATCAATACTAATGTCCTAGGACAGATGTTCCTAAGAAACCTTGTTCAATTAGACACCTAGGGAATCTCAGACTATAAAGGAAATAATTTAGTAGTTTTGAATGCCAATGAGGTTACCCAGTCATGGGAAACATGCAGCCAAGATTGCTGTCTTGGTCTTAGTTTGATTTTAAGCACCTAATTCACAACATGGACTATGTGTTAGTGAAAAAATGGCACTCCTTCTCATAAGGAAAAACATCTGGAGTAGGAAGCCCTGGATATGCTTAAGCAGTCATTCTGAAAAAGATTCTCCATGGTATTCACTTTCACCTTATTGTTCTACCAAACTTGCGCTGGTTTTTTGCGTATATTCTGGCTGCTGGAGAAAGCCCTATTTCAGTTTTGAGTAATGTTTTGGATTTTAACGTATTTCTGTTGTGGCTAATTTATGGTTTTTTTTTTTTTTTTTATTCTAGCAAAAATAATAACAGCTTTATGAATTTTCAAATTTGAAGAATGCAAACAAGAAAAAATTACATTCCTATCAATGCTGGGTTTTTTTGTTTGTTTGCTTTCTTACATATACTAGTTTTGTCTGGGGTAGAGTTGGCTTCTTTCACAGCAGCTTGTATGGGTCCATGTTCTGCACTGGAACTGAAAGGGGTGTTGATAACACAGGGATTATTTAGTTACTTCTGAGCAGTGCTCACACAGAATCAAGGCCTTTTCTCCTTCGGACCTCACCCCACCAACAGGTAGGCTGGAGGTGCACAGGAAGGGGACACAGCTGGTACACAGCTGACCACAACTGCCCCAAGGGATGTTCCGCACCATGTGGTGTCATGCTCAGTATATAAAGCTGTGGGAATTAAAAGGAAAGGAAGGACATTCAGAGTAACAGCATTTGTCTTCCCAAGTAATCATTACATGTGATGGAGCCCTGCTCTCCTGGAGATAGCTGAACATATGCCTGCCTGTGGGAAGTGGTGAATGAATTCCTTGACGTGCTTTTCTTTTGTTCACAGCTTTTGTTTTTCCTATTAAAATGTCTTTAACAACACATAAGTTTTCTTACTTTTACTCTTCTAATTCTCTTCCTTATTTCAATAGGGCAGGAAGTGACTGAGCAGGTATATGGTGCCCAGCCGCCTAACAGGGTTAAACCACAACAGAAAATTTGTTTGGTTTATTTTTTTTACTGGAGTCTTTTTGTCTTGTATTCAGATATAAAAATCTGCTTAAAACTAACAAGTAAATTTAAGCTGTATTTTGTGGATGACACAAATCTGGCTTTAGCTAATCAAAACGGACAATAATGTAAATCACTTTGAAAGAGCAAAAGAAAACCTGCTTACTGATCAGCATGATGACAAATAACATATCCTACTGACAAATACAAAGCAGCATCCACTGAAAGAGTAACTTTTATGTCTGACTTTAACGCTAGAACAGCTAAAAATTTTTTTAAAACACATAATAGTGTATTAAAAAAAATTTCTTTCTCCTGTAAAGATTGTGAAAAAACCCATAAGAATGTAGAATTGAGTTAAAATCTGTTTTGGTCTCTGCTGAGTAAATTTTGTTCTCTGCATTGAAACCAGTAAAGTATGTTGCTATTGGAAAAATAAGCATCGTAACTTTTTAAAATGCTTGTTTAGGAAAATAATTTTAAAAACTTTTTCTATGGAAGAATTAATTTGTTATAAAGTTATCTAGTTTATTTCTTTTTGAAGTGACCTGAATAAATGGAATAAAACCATAAATCTAATATTAACATAAAAATATTTATTATAAAACTACTTTATTGTATTCTGAATAACAGACAAAGTGAAGACAACACATGCTAATACATTCTGTGTTTGTCACCGTGCTGGTTTCAGTATGGTTTGGATTTGGAATGAGAATGGTGTTTATAACACATGGATGTTTTGGGGTTTTGCTAATAAAGAACTTTTTATTTCCTTGTCTCATTCTCTGCCAGTGAGGAGCTATTCAAAAGAAACCAGGAGGGAGCATAGCAAGGACAGGTGGCCTGAACTGACCAAAGGGATATTCCACACCACACAATGTCATGCCCAGTATATAAACTGGTGGCATTTATCTGGGGGGGAGGGGGAAGGGGGGGGGTCTGGCATCATTCAGCAGGTGGTGAACAATTACATTGTGCATCAGTTTGGGGTTTTTTCTATTTTATTATCATTATTACCATCATTATTTACCATTACTATTGTATTTTATTTTACATTATTAACCTATTCTCACCTCAAGATACAAGCTCTTCTTTGATTCTCCTCCCCATTCCATTGGTGGCAGGGAGAGAGAGGAAGGGTTGAGTGAGTGGCTGCTTCATCTACAGCCAGGCTTAAAACCATGACAATAACACATCACTGTTCTTCCCATCATAGACTGTTACAACCCAACCTACTGTGTAAAATCCAGACCTGAAAGATTAAAAGACAAATATTTAGATATCAAAATATCTAATCCAAATGTCCCCAGGCACAACTTGAGGCCATTTTCTCTTGTCTTGTAACCTGCTGCCTGGCAGAACAGGCCAACCACCATGTCACTACAATCAGTTTTCAAGCAGTTGTAGAGAGTGATAAGGTCACACACACACATATATAAAGATTGGCACATTTAGCAAAATAAGGACAACCAACCCCATTTTACCATGTGCCTTTGGAATAGACAACAGTAAGTAACATTAAGTTTTATGTGACATAAAGTATCTAAAAACAGGGTGATTTTTCATGTCCGAGATAGTATATGAGTGATGAAATTTTGAGAGAGAGAAGAAATGAGAATTTTAGTTTCTACTTAAATTATATTAAAAAAATCTGATTATATATCTGAATATCTTATTTTGAAGAGAAAAGTCTTAAAGCAGGACAAAAATTAATCCCAAATACTCATAAATCTTTAAATGATACTGTGTTATAAGAGTTTAATGCATTTTATTATAGACTTACATGGAAATTTGGAGTCTAGTGTATGCCTTTGAGACTTCAAGTACTTAGGCTGGCAACAGATAAAAACACTTCTGAGTTTGATTCAGTCTTTAAATAGGTCTAGAAGGAAGAACCCTTCTTCTCCCCCTTATTAGATGACCTTTAAATTTACTTTTTAAAAGTATCTATTTCATCCTGCACTGAACAGTATATTAATATAAACTTTGAATTATCAAAGTTATATTTTACTATGTAATTTACTTATAGCTAGAGGGTGAATGGACTGTGATGAAGGTTAGAATACCCATTATTCTAATGTCCCTTGGAGAGAAAAGAGGGAGAAAGTGGCCAAAGAAAGACCTAATTTATCAGCTAAAAATGCTAACTTCACTGAGATATTGATTGTAACGTTTCTGTAATGAACAGGATAAATGGTGTAAGGGACATGAAATATTTGAATATTAGAGGAGATATCCTTTGCTTTCATGAGAAATGTGTAGTTTTCTTATATATCTATGCGTGCACTGACATTGTACTGTGAAATGTAAGTCTTCTAATAATAATTTTTGGGGAAACTTCACCATTTTTCTTTGCAGAATAATTTAATATACTGCCTTAATCTTTCCTCCTAAGGCCATATTCTGCCTCTAAAGTTTTATAGTTATAGATGTTCTCTGTTTGACAGAAGGTCTTTAAAGCTCAAATGATATGAACTTTCTAATGAGTCTAGTAAAAATTTTTTGCTCAATCAGAAGATTGGTGAGAGAAGACTTTGGGATATCTAAAATGTGATATGTCACTTAAAGTATTATAGGTACCAATGAAAGTAATAATTTTAAACCATTGTTTAAAATATTGTGTATTTTCAAGATTACTGTGATCTTAAAAGTTTTGGAAGCTGTTAGCTTCCAAAACAAAATGAAGTTTTACTTCATCGCTCCAAAGAAATTAATGGTTGGTAACTGCTATTGTAGGATTAGAAGTTATAGAGATAGGTTCTGTAAGCAGATACACTTAGACTGATTTTTTTTTCTTTAAGTTCTAGTAAAAATTAAAAATCACAGAGAAAGGACAACTATGAAGTTAATATTTTAACATTTAGTATTCAGTAGCTTGCAGAATATACTTGTCACCATTTTCAAAAAATGGTCAAAATCATAAATCATAACTCAGGGATTTGGATCAAGGATGTTTCTGTGTTTCGAGTTATTAGAGGAAGACATATCATGTCAGATTCAACAGCCCATGGGAGGTGAGGATGCTGTTGCTTTATGTCCCCAGGTCCAGCCAGTGGTGAGCCTATAGATGTATTGCCAGCACATACATGCAGAATGAATATACACGACATACATACATAAAATCTTATATAAATGAAAACATATATACATTTCTGGCCACACAAGTCACAGGCAGACGCCCAAAGTACTCACCTGGGAAAGAGTTAGAAAGAAGGCATCCTCTGGAATTCCAGGTCCAGGTCTGAGATCTGCAGTACAAGTAGAATGTAGACATGCTAATAACAAGTTTAATAAAGTATCATTTCCTCATATAGGAAAAATCTGAGAGAGCTGTAACTGCTCAGCCTGGGGAAAAAATATTCAGGAAGATCTTATCAATGTGTAAAAATATCTGTCTGTGTGTGTGTCTGTGTGTGTGAGTGTGTGAGGAAGATGAACCATGGTTCTTCTCTGAGTCTCTTCCCGTCTTAATGATTCCATGTGGATGTGGTTTTACGAATTATACATTGCAGAATGGGTTACACATTTCACTTCACCATTTTCAGAACATATAATCCCAGTATCTAGTTAATTATTTTCCCCAGAAAAATTCAGTCTTCCACAGAGAATTTAGCTTTTAAGACTTCTAAGTGTATATGAGATATGCATGTGTATGTATACAGGTATAGATACATACATTTTTTAACATATAAACAAAATTGTCCTTAACTATATTAAAAAAACCCAAAATCTTTTGGACGTGTTATATGAAGACAGGACAGAGGTGTTGAAGTGTTTAAGCAAACACTGTTATTTTAAGTGAGCTATCAATGGCTCCTGCTCAAAATATTTCTCTTTCTGTGTGTATAAAAGTTATGAACGTCTTCAGTTACTTGATGAGATTCAATCTGAAACCTACATTTAGAGGTCAAGATCAACTTTGAGCCAATTATCTCAACTTCTCTCACAATAAGTAGAAGCTAGGTTGTGATCTAGTGTCCCATAAATAGGTTCCGGTGATGTTTTTTCCATTTTCTTAGGGTGTCCCTCCTGGTCTCCAACATTCTATTCAGAAAGGTATGTATTTTCCACAGCTCCTGTTTTTTAAACTATTTTACTACATTGAACTATAATTTAATAATTATCAGGCTATAATTTTTATACAAATTAAATCAAAATGAAATAGCAACATTATTATTAGACAATGTTCCTTCTTGGAGGAAGAGGAGGAAAAACTTAATATAAATAAAAGTAGTGTTTGAACACATTAGCCATCAAACAAAACCTGTGAATTACACAGTAACGCAAACAAATGACAAAGCTAAATCTGTTAACAAAGAGACATTCATTTAACTAAGAGAAAAAGTATAACAAGTATTTCTATTTTGTATTTTGAGAGAAGGAAGACATATTATACCAGGGCATGATTATTCTCCCCTGTATCAGCTAAAAATATTATATTAGTAGCCAAATCAATTTCTTGAAAACTTGGATCCTGAAAGCTTTAGTTTACAAATCTTTAAAGTTAATAATCAATTACTACATACTACATAAATTTGCTTAAAAAAAAATCCACACACAGGTATTTTTAGTGGTATGCTAATATTCCAAAAGGGAAAGAAGACGAATTAGAGGTGTATTTTTAATTTTCTATATCCTCCTGGAAAGAGACCAAGAGAGAAAATGGTTTAATAGAATACATAGCACTAAATGAATATTTAAGTCTTTGTAGAACTAGTGTAATGATACCTTGGGGGGTATAGCACTTATATGCATCTGGGGAAAAGAAAATAGTTCCATTTTTACTACATACATTTGCTTGCATGTTCTGATAATAACTTTTTGTGACCATGATTATTTGCAACTGCCCAGTTACATTTTCAAAGGGCTCTTTCAAAGGTAGGAATGCAGATAATTCTCTTGTTTAATTTGTTTAAGTTATCAGCAAATATGAGTTTTAATTTGAAATGGCATAGCACTAGCTATTTGATTGCATTTTTAGTCCTTACATTAATATGATTAAGTTCATCTGTCTCTTCCTCTTGTGCTGCAGTTTACTTAATTGTCTATTGGCATTGCTAGCATTTTAATGGTTTCCTGTGGACCTGGAAGATATCCTGTGGATTTTTACATAATATTAACTTAATTACACATCTACTTCTATTTGCTTTACTTGTTATATTTTTAATTTTTTATGACTTCTTTTTGAGCTCAGAGTATTCTAATCACACCTGGAATGTCTCTTTGAAGTCTTTTGTTTGTTTTCAATGATTCACTTTGGAGGAATAATTAATGGTTTTTACGATACTCTAGTACAGGAGGTTCTGAGTGATCACTAGAAAGGAACCTTTTATTTACAAACATGACATAAGACATCAGCTGAGATAATATATCTTTTGATAACCAAGAGTAATAAAACCACAGAAACACAGAGTTGTGGAAATTGGAGTGGACCTTTTTGATCATTTAGTCCTATTCAAGCAGGGTCAGGCAGATCTGGTTGTTTATGGTTTTGTCTAGTCAGGTTTTGAATATCTCCAGGGGTATCCCTTGTGGACCACCTGTGTTATTACCCTCAAAGCAATTTTTATTCTTTTGTGAAGATGAAATGTCATGTATTTCAGTTTGCATATATTGACTCTTGTCCTTTCACTGGGCAGCACTGAAAAGAGCCTCTTTAAATTATTTGTGTCCATTCCGGAAAAAGAACTTATGTTTTCTGCTTTTCTATATCTTTTGATTGTCAATTGTAATAACCTAAAGGCCACAACAATTGCCTATTCTTTCTCAATTTTTTTGTTATGCTCTGATGCCTCTGTTGGCGAACTTGATTATTTACTACACAGAGGACAGGATAAGCCTGACACATTGGAGGCCCTCCCTTTAGGTCACAAAGTTCAGAGATGACACTCTTGCTTTCTAAACTTCTACTCAAAAGATTTTGGATGCAGCAGAATTCAGTCCTAGCCCCAAACTTAGGGAAAGGTTTATGTCTGAAGGATTATATGTGCATGTTGAATCTAAGATAAAACCTTAACACAGTTTACAAAGTTCAGCAAGCTATTAGTCCCTTACAGAGGATCTGCTGAGGCAAGAAATTTCTCAGTATTGAGGAGTAAGGAATCTCTGTGGCAGGCATTGACTTGAGAGATGTCCATACTTGGTGTAAGATCCTGTGGTGCAGTCCTCTGTCATGCGGGATTGCTCAAAGCGCTCTTGGGTGGCTCACTATTTCTGGGGTAAAATTATTGCCTCATAGTCATATTTGCATGCTAGAGATGCTAGTTTCTTCCAAATTTGGCTTGAGTTGGACATCTACCAGCACTGTGGTTAGGTTTGGTACATTGCTCAAATTAGCCCTTAGCTGTTGCACAGGGACAAACCTAAATATGTATCACATGAAATACGTTAAATAACGTAAATGCTGGGATTCAGCATGATCCAGAAAAAAATGAAGTACTGCAGAAGGCTCCTCAGAGAGGCTGAGAACTTCAAAACTTGATTGCAGAAGGAACAGAGCACTCTGAACTAATTTTGAACTTGACCTTGCTTTAAACAAGAATTGGACTAGATGATCAGAAATAATGAATTTGTGAAATATGTAATTATTAATACAGAATGATAGTATTACACAACATTTTGCATGCTGTTTAAATTATTATTTTTTTCTTTTTTAAAGACATTAGTCATATTTATGCTATTGGGTTGAAAGTATTTTGCTGAAACTGTTCTAAACTTGAAACTCTTCCATCCTGGGTTATTCTACTGAACTCAGTTTTTTCAGCATCTTTCCAACCATATAAAATTATGTCAAGAGGTTCCCTGGATTCTTGTATACCAGGCAACTCATTTTTAATTAATAGTTTAGGACCAATTCCTTTCAGATTAATGACAACTACTCTGTGAAGGAAGAAAAACACATTAAGTCTGATTACTAATGAGCTTAAATTAGATCAAATCATAAAAGAGGTGTACTTCAAATACTTTGAAAGTCTTACAAGCAGACAAAAGGAAAAATAAAAGGTCCTAAGGTAAAAGAGAAAAGTATGTACCTAAGATTCAAATTGACTCAGGAGAACAAGGAAGAAGGAGATGGCATGAAGGAAGAACTTTGACAATGAAAAGTATGTTCCTGTCCATGACCAAATAGAACAGATTATTTTTCAGTTGTAAGAGGCCTACAGTGATTATCTAGTCCAGCTGCCTGAACACTTTAGGGCTGACAAAAATTAATGCACGTTATAAAGGGCATTGTCCAAATAAATGCCTCTTACACTCTCAAAGGCTTGGGGTACCAACCATCTCCCTAGGAAGCCTGTTCCAGTGTATGACCACCTGTTTTGTAAATAAATGCTTCCTCATTTTGCCTGTAAACATCTCCTGATAGATTTTTGAACCATTTCCCTGTATCCTATCACTGAATCGTGGGAGCATCTCTCTCTCCACTTCTCTTCTGCAGGAAGCTCTAGAAAGCAATGAGGTCACCCCTCAGTCTCCTTTTCTCCAAACTAGACAAGCCCAGAGTCTTTAACTGCTCCTCTGTTTCTCTCTAACATTATCAGAGGGAAAAGTTCATAAGTGTTCTAAAATACTATTGAATAAAAAGGCTGTAATCTGCTGTATTTCTGCTCAAATTCTGGTGGAGAAAAGAATTTTGCAGTGTGATACCATGAAAAATAAGTAAATTGGGGGGGGTGGGGGCTTACGGACTATTTACTACTGAAAATGCTGAAATAAAATCTTTCCAAGTTTCATTTTTGCCTGTAGTTCTTGGGAGCAAGATGGAGAGACAGTGTGAAACTATTAGTTGATTTCGGAAAGAGTTGAAGTTACTCAAAATTTAATCTTCTTGTGAAATTCATCTTGACTTTTAAATCTTTGTGATCTTTTTTTACACTAGCAAATAATAAAGAAAATGACAGAATAGATGCTGCTAAATGGATTTTTTCTTTCCCTAAGGCTACTGAATATCTTTTCCTCTAGAACCCATGTTTTGTCCTTTCAAGGTCACTCTCATTAAATTAAGTTGGTGTTTAATTTTTAAGCTGCTCCCCATTTGATGTAGAAGCCAACTGTGTGTGTGAAATAATAATTTTTCTGCCAGTCAGAAGAAATTTGATTTAATTGGCTTTTATCCTGAATCATGTCATTAAACTTCAAGAAGATTCACAATTAATTATTTACAGGGCACATATCATGTTTCATCAAGTGCAAAATCTTAAATGCTTGGACTTGAGAGTACAGTATTTTAACAGTTGAGTTTCTAGCAAGGTGGATGTAATGATGGACTTCAGGTAGATACAACCTTTTAAAAATATTTTCTCTTTTCTAAAGTTAGTGGCTATGAGAAGTGATGGTGTAGCATAACTGCCTTCCCCTCAACTTCATTTTAAAAGTTTAAACTTAACAAAGCAGAAGTAACTATAATAAAATCCTCCTGAAAGAGCACAGCATGTCTCCTCCACAGTGTTCTTCATCAGTTCTGATTCAGAAAATGGTGACTGCCTCGAAGGGCGGTGCCTTCAGAAACTTAACAGTCCAGTTCAGAGAAAACTAAACCACAAGGGTTACAAAGACTCAAACACCACAGGGCCTAGTAGGGAAGCTATTATAATTGGCTTTCTACTGCTATCCTTAGCTATAAGAAATGTGTCACTATCAAAGAGTCTTGGACCCCTTGTGGGCTGTAGGAACATTTGGAGATTTGAAATGACAGCATAGGGGACTGGAGTGTGTGCAGTAAAAATGGCAGAAGACTTCTGTTGTGCCTGTATACAGTTTAATTACAGTGTTTTACTCTAACATTTCATGGCAGGAAGAATATATCTGCAGGAGCTATACAACCATAAGTTTTATCTGTACTGGCTTGCTTCTAAAGCCATTTTCCTAGTTGAATATTCTCAGTAATTTCCTATCTTAGTTATTGCAAAAGTTCTGCTGCATAAGAGCCAATAAATAAATGCTCCATGTCATAGCAACATATAACATTGTCAGTCAAATCACAGTAATGGTATAAAGTCCATTCTATCTGCAACAACAGATCCAGCAGATTAATCAGCTGCTACTGCTACTAATACTTTGTAGGTATTCAGGCTTGATTAAATTTATCTTGAGACAATATGAAGGTAATCAAAATCTATCAGCAGAATCCCTGTGTGATTGCCTGTATCAGCATAACTACACCAGGCTTCTTTTCACCCCAGAAAAATTTTATAATGTGTGAAGGAAAGAGCTTAGAAGAAATGGTTAGGGCTCAAATTTGAGTTTTCAGCTAAAGAAGAGTTATGCATTTAAGCACTTTGACATAAAGCTGTAAGTAGAGGTGACTCAACTGTCATGCAAAAATATTTGATGTTTTCAGCCACAAACATATTTCTGCATGAAAATTTTGGTCTGTGAAATAGTACATTTTTTTTAGTAAGAATCTGGCTCTGCTGTCAAGATAATTACCATATAATTAAACATTTAATGAAGAATATACACTAAAACATTAGTGTCAGACAAACCGCTTCTGTAAAACAGTTTTTATTGAACTATAATAAGTTCCAGTAAAAATAAATGGATAAGGGTTTCTCTACACAGACTAAGGATTTCCTGAAATGTCTGTGCTGAGCATATTGATTTCCTGCACTTTTCTCTATGTGTATGACATCAGATATCTTTTGCAGCAACTTTTTATAGTAAATATTATTTTTTTAAAAGACAGTTGTAGATAAATGTTTTAAAACAAATAGGGCCAAATTCTGAGAAAAAAGAAGCCTCAAACTGCTTAGCATTATTTTACATACATTTTGGCTTCTGTCAGGAGGATCTCGTCTCCAAATAGATGCTATCTGTCAGTATGAGAGCCCTTTTTTTGCTCTTTGACTACACATTTATTTCGCTTTAAAATATCTCGTAGACAAGTCACATGTTCAGGAAGAAGGGAAGGCTATTACTTCCTTGAAAAGCAACTAAGTATACCTGGAAGAAAGAAGACTCCAGAGTACAGGGTGTAATTGTAGCAGCAAATATGATAATCACATGAGGGAATTAGGAAACGGATGCTCAAGCAGAGACTGGAAAAAGAGATGTGGTAGGTACTTAAAGGATGTCAGGTCATAAAATGCCTTGAGTTAATTAAAAACAAGCCTGAAAGATGAGACCCATTCTACAAAGTCCCAGCATAGAAAGAAGAAAACTTCCTATAAACTTTTTTCCAACTTGTATCCCTACCGGACCTCTTGACTTTCCCCATTAATTAGATAATCTGAATTATTTTCTCATAGGACAGCTCCCTAAAAGCAAAATAGGTTAATCTGCCTCAAAGATCTTGCTGACTCAATACTCATTTACAGTGACTTAATATGTATCGACATGAAGTTGTATGAACAACTCGACTTCTGCTTCTTTTCAGCCTGAAAACTGATTGAATTACTTGATTGTGACTTTATGTTATTAAGCATAAGGAGAAGTTACACATATTTTCAAAAAAAATTTTGGCTTGATTTAATTGGCCCTGATTATTTTGAAGTCCAGAACTGAGAATGACAAGTTACTGAGTGGAAAAATACCAAAACTGGCTGTCATGAGGGATTTGGTAATTTTGCTCAGTACAACTAGGACAATTTCTTTATTCTGAAGCTTTAAATGCCAACATTTCTTTTTCAGAGGGGAATAAACTTTTTTTTATTCCAATTTAAAGCACATAAGAATGAGTAAACAGTATCCATAACCCTACATTTTATTAAACTATTAAACCTTAAAAACTCTCACCCAAATCTTGGAAAAACTACATCAGATTATTTGATTTATCTAATCAGGTTCAAATTGCCCCATTAAACTGTCAAGAGAATTAACTAATTGCATATTCTAGATCATATAGACAGTGATTATATGTTTCTCCTTTGCATTAAAACAAATGCACAAACAAAAATGTGTGCTAGATAGAGCTATAGAAATAATAAATGCATTTCTTAAGATTTTTAGTACAGACAGGATGGGAGAATCACAGATTTTCCAATTTCAGAATCAAGTTCTACTCACTGTTTTATCAGATTACTCAATGTAAATTGTAGAAAATATCTTTTGAGCAGCAGCTGAATTCCATCCATCTCTTCTGCTAATTGAGTTGCATTCCTGCAAATTATATGGTTTACCTTTTGGTGTATGTTGAGTTTCCACAATTTAATGGACTGATCTCAATAATTTCTCTTACTAGTCACCTCAGAGGTTTAACTTAGAGCACACTGCTGAGGGTAGGATTTTGTTGAATTAAATCCTCTGTGACTGCAGCAGGAATTTAAATGGGATATTAAATGGCCTTAGTAAGTGCTGCTTGTCAGATATTGTGTAACATGGAAGCACTGATACCTGCAGGTAGTTTTTTTTTAAAAAAATGACAGTAGATACTGTCTTTATGTAGCATGAGGTACAAGGTTTGAATGAAGCTGTTTACCATGCAGGTTTCACATCTTTTCTTTCCAAAGGGCTCCCCAGTGACATGTGAAAGAAAAAGCAGTGTGAAAATCTAGGAGCTGCTGACTGACTGAGGTACTCCTGTTCAAGTACAAGGTACAAGTCATCACAGGTCAGTGTTACTTCCCTTGGATCTTTGGACAGGGTGAGATAGATGCTGATTGTTCCAGAATGATTGCCATATGGGTGTGTCACCCAAGACTGTTCAATTGAAAATAGAATAGGTGTTGATCCTATTATAAGATTCATGCTGTTTATACAGGAAAGGCATTAAAAACTACTTTATGAATGCCAGTACTGTCTGTGAGTCAGATTACTGCCTGCTAAGACATGGAAAAATAAAGGAGAGTCTGCCCATGAGGTTAGGTTACCTGAGGAACTGTAGTGTATGAGACTACACATATATGTGGGTTAATGATTTTCCTGGTTAGCTAGCAAGCTGCAGAAAGATTTTGTTATCTCATTTTGCAGGTGAACAAGTTTTGACCTTTGTTTTCTAATATTCATACTGATACAGAAACAAAAAGTTCAAGTTTGCTTCCTTTAAGTTAATTTTCCCCTTGTAGAGAGAACTAGAAAAAAGCCTGCACATCTTTTATTACCCGTGTACCTGGACCTCAAATTAAACACTTTCAACAAGCTGTGTACCTCTTTTGTGTTTTCTGGATAATAATGCATGGCAACTCTTTGCAAAACATTAAATTAAAGGAACAAATTTTCTGCTTTGTCATCCTTGTAAAATGATCAAAAATCTTAATTTATTCATCTCAATTCTTTGTATTTTATGATTTTATTATTTTGTGAGTGTTAACCATCAGGGTAACTCTTTATTTCTGATACCAGCAAATCAGAACATCTATAAAAAAGATCACGGGGGTTGGGACAGGAATCTATTAGGGTCATGGAATATTTTAAGTTGGGAGGGACCCACAATGATTATCAAGTACAAACCTTAAGTGAATGGTTCATACATGTAAGACTGTAACCTTGGCATTATTAGCATCATGCTCTAACCAACTGAGTTAACAATCTTCATTCAAGATGGAAGTCATCAAGAATTCTGAGAGGTACACCATTTCAAACGGATAAAAACTTGTAGCAAAATGAACAATTCCTAGTTCTAAAAATATACATGCATTCTCAGTATAAAATATACACCTTACCTATTTAATGCAAAAATAAGTAAGTTGAGTTTGCTTATCAATGTACATGTATTGCTACTGTATCAAGATAGCAGCTTTAAACGATAAGAAACATGATATGTCAGACAAAAGTTCCTTAGTATCATTCCACTTAAAGGTCTGGAAAGCAGTGTTTCATCCGCCACAAAGAACTGACTTACTCTGGAATATGAAATTCACAGACATGACTTCCGAGTGGAAGACCAGTAAATGTAAACTACAACCTTGAAAATGAAAAGATATTAAGTTTTCATTTAGAGAAGTATAAAAGGCTTTATGCCTGATCAGCCACTCCAACATATAATAAAAGAGTGCTTTGCACCACAATGATCAATATATTTAGTCTATTATTGGACTTTTCTCATGTGCATAAGTAGAACTAATGCAGATATAATCTGATTTTTGAGAAAGCCAAGAGAATGACAAATATTGTCCATCTCTCTCTTTAAGCAAAATGCAAAGCTACATCAGTCTGACAGCTCACAGTCTGCCTTTATGCAGTCAGATGTACAACTTAATTTTCTTTTGGTGTAGCTCTTAAGCTACTCTGTGAAATGTGCTGTTGTACAACTGGCTTGTCTTTTTTGTTTTGTTTTGGTTTGTTTTTTTTTTCCTGAGCAGCAGAACAGTCCTGAATTTTTAAGTTAATAAAGAACATTTTCACAGACAATTATAAAAAGCACGTATGAGAATATGAATAGAGAGATAGTGTATTAAAAGCAGGACATGACTTTTAGACAAAACAGGGTGCATCTTAATCGCTTGGTGGCAAAAGGCTAATTAAACTCCACCAGTAAATTAACATACCACAGGCTAGGAAAGTACATGCAAGTTATCATTACACTATGCAAGATGGCAAAGTTTACAGTCAAAATTGTAGCTTTCAAGGGCAGACTGTCAAATGTACAGGACCTCTCAGTTAGATGTAATGTGGAACTAAAATCAGTTCTAATTGCTTGATAAAAAATTTGTAGCTTTGGGATTTTTTTTGCTCTTTTTTCCTTTGTTATTTTATTTCTTCTTTTTCTGACAAAGAAGTGGCTGAAACCACCAAGCTTTGAAAAGGTTTCTTTTTTTTTTTAAATATTTTCAGGCTTAGAGCCTTTGTTTAGAGTCTAATGACAGTAATGTGTGGTACTCCTCACAAGATAATGCCTGTCGGCACCTTAACAACTTAGTTGTAGTTTTCTGAAGCTTTTATTTTTAGTAAAGATGTTAAGTTAGGTTCAACAAAATGATTACTGATGATCATCAAATATGTACTGCATAAGCACAGATAATGGCACTATTTGTTTTCTATGAGACCTGACTTTTTCATGGGAATAGTTCTAGATTTCTCAGTGAAAAGCTAGAGTAACTACCTTCAGAAAATTACTTGCTCCACTTTTCTCATATGCAACAAAGAGCAGAATCTGACCCTCAAGCCTACAGCTTTAATGAAAATCTCAGCCCTTTTGGTAACTCACTACAAGAATTATTGATAATGAGCAGAGGGGTATTTGTTTTAAATTTAGGGGAAATAATGTAACACCCTCATCCAATCCTGGTAACAGTAATTTTAATGTATTTGTGTGGAAAATAGAAAAAACACCTATTTTCAAAAAAGCCATCAAGATTATATGTGCTTTCTCTTACTTGCTGTTATTCAACTTCTATTGCATCTCCAAAACAATAAATGGTGAGAAAATTATGAAAAAATAAATGGTCTTTCAAAATAGACTTAAAAGTTAGAAATCGCTTACCTCTATTTTCTCATTTTGTTGCATATTTTACTGAGATTTCAAGGTCTAAAGTCTGAGGTTTTACAGCCTTGAGGTTTGTCTGAACTTGTTCAGGTTGTCTGTAACTTTATTTTTCTTGGCTTAATTTTGACAGCATTTTTTCTAATTGATCAGGTGTCTATACCTATTTTTCATCTTTGCATTTGCTTTTGCTAACCTCTGCCGGGTACAGCTGTAGTTTCCTATAGATAATGGTAACAAGCAGTTTTTCCAGGCAGAAGGAAATATTTTACACAATGTTATAGTGTAGAGACATACAGGTTTAGTATGATAGAGTCCTTGACATGAGTGGACAGGATGCAGCATAGAGGAGCACAGACATTGGCTGGTAAGAGATGGGACACAGACTTGGCACTGTGAATCTTACACACTAAGCAATTTGGTCAGTTAAAAATAATCCCACAGACACAGAGTTGGACAGATCTGACTTAGTGATTAAAGAAAAGAGCAAAGAAATATTACCTCAAATATGTAAGTGTGGAAAAAAATGAAAATAAGATCAGAAAAATAAATATTAAAAATGAAAATAAAATGAGAAAAAGAAAAGGAAAAGGAAAAGGAAAAGGAAAAGGAAAAGGAAAAGGAAAAGGAAAAGGAAAAGGAAGGAGAAGGAGAAGGAGGAGAAGAAGGAGAAGAGAAGGAGGAGAATCACTGCATGGTGATTAGATGGGAAGGCATGATTGGCCAATCCATGCCTAGCCCACCTAAATGGAGAGTATGAGAAGGCTTCTTTTCTTGCATATAAAGAGATTTCTGCAAATCTTCTAAGGTGATCGTGTGCCTTGTTCCCCAATGCTACAGAGGCTTCCAGCTGCAACAGGAACCTTATTGTCATGACTGCACTACAAGTTGAACAGCAAGAGCCACTGGAACTTAATTATTTATATGGCTAAAATATTAGAATAATTCCCAACATTATCTAAGCCTGGGCCACCCATCATTTTTCCAAACACTCCCCATTAATAGTTCAGGATTTTACTGTATAGGAGACCTTATCCATTGAGAATTTAGCTGTACCGTTTGGATAATAGAAGAGTGTGAGAGAATGGACAAGGTACACTCCTGAGACATGGAGCCCAGTTTGGTGCAGTCTGGCTTTGTAACCCCAATTTTTCTCAGAATGTTATTCAGTAGGTATAAATAATCACTCCAAATTTTAAAGAGAAGTGTTGCTTACACATGAGAGGATATACAACACAGAAAAAACAGAATAGCAACAAAACAACATCAAGGATCCACCTGTTCTAAGGGAACAACCATACTACACCCAGCTGGCACATGTCTGGCTAGCAGAGACCTGTCTCATCCAGAGTGCTGAGCATATTAATATAACACTAGTTTAATACCACACTATTCCTAGATGCCTAGTGTATATACTTCCCATAAATAATTGCTGTGTTAATAAATAATTCTTAAGTTGTCTGAGAGTGTCTCTGTGTGTGGCAAAGGTAGATGGGTAAAAAAAACCCAGAGAAGAAGAGCTGCAGGAGGTTCAGCGGTTCAAGGCTTTTGCTGTCCTCCGTGCTGAGAATGGACATAGAAATGCTGAGTTTTAAATGAAGGACTATTTTTCTCAATATGCTTAAGAAAATGCTCCTCAGCTAAGTTACTTACAACCTGTCCATTGTATTAACTTCAAAGTATGACGTAGAGCCAGTGAGGCTGAGAGGTTTCATCCTGACAACTTCAGAAAAATAATTTCTTTGCATGCTCACAGGTCTGTAACAAAAATCACTCACCACGTGTGCTTTCTTAGCGAGTCTTGACCCTTATATAGGAGGTAGATAGCAGAGAGTTCAGTTTAAGTGAGTTTTTAAAGCTCTTGCTGTCTGAGTCTGGCAATTAGGGAAAGTGTGGTGGTGAGTTGGTAACACTGGAGCTCAAACTGAAAATCTCTGATGCATAAACCACTGAAATTAATTAGATAAGAACAGCTTTTAATTCCTGCTGAGATGGGTAGAAATCAAACCCTACAAGTAAGATTTTATCTTCTTTATTATTAATAAATTCCCCAGTAAGTAATAATTTAGTATTTGGTTAAAATACAAAAAAACCTACCCAGGGTTAAAAAATTGCAAGGTAAATTCATCAAATCAAACTTTCTGCATTTTTGAAATTAAATAGAAAACGTTTTAATTATCTGGGCACAAAGAAAAAAATCTCCCACTTCTCCTGTACACATACTCAGTTATTCTATGTCCTGCTATAATTTTCTAATTATATAAATGGTTTTTGGTTCTCCCTTGAAGAAATAGGAACACTGAAAATGCAACATGACAAATATAATTTTTTTTTCTATAAACCACTGTGGACAATTTCAAGGATAATTTTCATGGGCAAGTGATGAACTCCTGCTTTAAAACCACATAAATTAAACATGCTCAAAGTTGTTTTGTTGAAAAAGCAATCTTTGAAAAAGCTTTCTTCCCAGTTCAGGAACCATAAGAGAGAAAATTTCTTAGACAAAACAGCACAGCAGAGGAGAATAATGCAACAATCTCTTATTTTAAATTTATGAATAGCATAATTAAGACATTACACGCATGATCTATGTATGCCTTGCAGATATTTCTTTTATATTAGAAGTATACAATGAACATGATTATTTTTTTCTACAAAAGTGAAATACAGTAACCAATAAAACCACATTTTATTAATGAGTTGAGAGCACACACTTCAGCTGCCATTATAATGCCTGGGGAAACTTCTGTTATCTTTTCAAAATGCAGCATAACAGTGTTTTGGGTTAATTAATTGGTCTGAATAAAGTCTCATGACAAAAATTTTATCTTGAACATGGTAACTGGTCACTAAGAAAATCCTTTTTACTACTGGAATACTTTATGGGGCTTGTTCAATTTCAAATTAAGTATAATATAAAGTTAGTATGCTACTTTGTTTATCAATATGAGATGTAGGATTTTCTACTGATTTTCAAATGGCATGAAATTACTTAAACTGGTAAGAAATACCTCAGCTGGAGATAATCTAGATCACTATGTATGCCCTATCCATTGATCCATGTGTTCGCTCCCAGAAACATGACTACCACATCAAGACATGCAGAAATTCTACTTCCTTACAGCCTATGGACCCTAATATTTTCCTCTGACTTTGGATTATGGATATGGAGTACTGACATTGATCTCTGAGACAAGAGTATGACATTGATTTTTTTTATACTAGAAGCATATATAAAAATCTGCTCTAATAGACTATATCTGGACTATATGTGTATGCAAGAAATCTTAATTTTTTTTTCAAACTTGGACTACCATTGTGTGGGAAAAGGAAACATTCCTTTTTCAACATAAAGAACCAGCATATTTCTTTCAGTTCTTCTGAGGAGCCCAGGTGACTTCAGTGTCCCACATCATTCCTCTCTAAAAATCAGTAATGGTGACAGACAAAATAGTGGAACTGAAAGGATCATTTTACAGCCCAGAATGACTTAGTTTTTGTAACTGGCAACCAGAGTGGAGAAATTCTGAGGTAGGATATAGGATAAAGTTATGATGAATATTCTACAAGGTCTTTTGAGATTTATTCCTAGTACCATGAATAAACATGGCATATTCAGATTTAGCATACTGTACCAAATGTGGGGGTACATTTTGAAAGACATGAACATCATTTCTGTTATTTTCAAAGGAGCAGAAACAGAAACTGAGATATCACCTATCTATAACCAGAGTGTATGATAAGGTAGTTAGACCTGATTTTAAAGATAGGAGCAAATCTTCCCAGTAGTATGGATATAAATTGTGCAGAGAACGTGTGTTATGAAACAGCAGAGTAAAAAAAAAAAAAAAAAAAAATATATATATATATATATATAAAGAGGACAGAAAGAGAAGCATGCAAAGTTTTTTAAGAAAAAAGTTTCCTTAAAAGCCTTGAATTGTGGGTTCTGGTTGCTGCTAGAGGGACTAGATTTTCCTTTTACTTTCATGTTCTCTTCGATTTCAGATTTTCAGCATTTTCAAGGATTTAATATTAGGAACAGGGTGTATTCCATTAGAAACCTACATCTGTTTTTTGAAGGAACAAGACCAGAAACTTAACATTCCTGTAACTGGGGAAAATCTTTCTGGGATTATGTGACATCCATATCTATATGTATACCAAACTTTGATTGGAATTGTTTTGTGATTTCATAAAAAAGTGATGGTTAAAACAGTCAATAAACATATGATAGACATAGCAGGATAGCTGTTTCTTTTGTTAGTTTTTATTTGGTTGGCTTGGGGTTTGTTGGTATTTTTTGGGGGGGAGAGTGGTTTAGATTTTTGGTTGGTTTGGTATTTTACATGAGACAATAACTCAAGGAAATATTTTTAATTCTTTCTAAGTGAATGAATTAATTATTCTAAAAATGTCAATACAAATATTATGTAGTATCATAAATGATGAATCTCAGGTTAATTCCTTTTTGCTGTTGAAATACAGCAACTAAGTCAATCGATCTCTTTTTAATAAGATCTATTTGTATTGGCAATGAAACACAGTTCATAGATAATACTTATTTGTTATCTAGAGGACAGGACATGTGTCCGCAATATTCTCCTAGCAGTATGCTGGCAGAAGCACCACTCAAGAAAGCTGAAATTTCATTGCCCATTACTGAGCACAGGGACAATGAACAAGTTTTGGTTGCTTCTGTCTTTCCTCCTTGACTGCTGAAGTACTAACTTCAAATAGACTACAAATCCTTCAATCCACTATCTAGTACTGTTGAGTTAGGTTACAATTTTTTTTTTCATTTTATGCTTGAATCAATGTTCCTTTTAGCTGCTCAACATAGTCCATGCTACACATATATCTGAAAAGAGATTTTTACAATCAGTATCCTCTAAAGTGAAAAAAACCATTTGTTTATTTTTCCCAATATCCTGAAAGGACTTTTTCTCATTGACAGAACACCATATTTTTTTCTATAAATGTAAAGCAATGGGAAATGGAAATATCTAGGCTTCAATTTTACTCTTAGATTTTAATTCAAAAACATAATGATTTCAGAATGACTCACACCTGCTCCAAGGAATTGTTCTGGCAATTGACAGTAACAAAAGGACTAAGAAATTAATAGTATGGCTCTACAAATTTTGGCATGGTCCAAGAAGATTTTAAAGGAATGCTAATATTCTTCACTGTCTCTTGGAGACTTTAGATGTTTTTAGGAGAGTAAGATTAAAATGATCAAAGTATTATTCCTTTCAAGAAAGACATTTGTGTGACTTTTACTTATTGAGCAATTCTTTTTTTATTTTAAACTGTAGACACTCAGGTGCTAAAATAAATAATACAAATGTTGTCTTCTTCAATGTCAAGTCAAAAGTGTAAGAAAAAATAGGTTTTTGATTTTTATTTTTCTTCTAGAATTGCAACATCAATATGCTATGAACATTTGCAGAACCATACCAGAACTGATTTATGTGGCATTAAATATTTCAAACAACTGCCTGGAAGCAATGCCCTCAGGTAGTCCCTATACTAGCCAGCTACCATGTTAAGAGTAATGTAATTCCCACAAGTGCTACTTTCCAGAAATACTACTTTTTTAACATGATAGCAAATGCATTGTGACAGACATGTTTGATGGAAATATAGGGAAAATGTTTCTTTTATGTGAAGTCCTTGTAGCAATGATTTTTTAAAGAATTGGGAAGTAGCAGAGATATTGACAGATATTTTAATTTTTCTGAATCAATATAGTCATGACTTCAAAGATGACCAGAATACAAAAGTGCCATCTTTCCATCCATCATTTCTCTTAGTCTTATTCAAGCTATTATGTGATTGAAGCAATAAAAATGCTTGTTCTTTGTGTCCCATTTCTCCTTTTCTCATTCAGTCTGAGCTGAGTGATCAGAGCCAGCTTGTGTCTAATCTAAAATCTATATAAAATTCAAAACACAGTATCATTTTCAGAAGTCAAAGATGAGGGTAGTACCTCAGCATGATAATAATATGAAATTTAGAATTAGGGTCTTCTTATGGTTTCACGTAGCTTTCTTTTTATTTTTACTTTGGTTTGCTGTCAAGACAGAAAAATACAATATTTGAATAAGATCAAAATTCAGCCCGTCCCTAACTTAAAAAAAAAAAAAAGATAAAAACCTGATGAACACTAGAGTTAAATTCAGGTATTATTTTAGTCAGATTTACTTCCAGTTTGCTTTTGTAATTCACTGCTGATTTGCACTAGTATAAATGAAATTAAACGCTAACTCCATGGAATCCAGGGATCTAATTATAAATAAAACAATTTTTCAGGTAGTGAGCATGGGTAAGGCATACTTTTTATACCTGCTGGTCATTAAAAGCTCACAAAAATGTAGATCAAAGTAATCATGCTGTCAAAAGAAGTTCTAAGTGAAATCATGTGGGGCTTCAAGGAATGCATAAGGGACAGTGAGACATGAAAAGAAAAAGAATGGATTTACATAGGGTCAGTAAGAATCTGCTGAGAATATACAGCTAAGAGTCCCACAGAATATCATTCTCAATCCTAAATTTCGTAGGGTTAGGGCTTCTAAAAACAATACTACCATTTGAAATATATGTTGTTGTACTGCCAGTATGACATGCGGAAGAGAAAGAACACCAACAGTCACTGGGGCATGTTTTGCTTTTCCATAAGAGTACGTACATCAAGAAGAAGAATGGGATGATAATTGAAGCCATCCTTGTGTTTATGTGCTTGCTCTAGAATCTATGTTGCTCATGTGCTTGCTTCCTTGTTTCAATTTCAGTTTGGAAACCTAATTTTTTTTTTGGTACATTTTTCCTTGCTGGGAACTCCTCTCTGTCTGCTGCAAACTTAACTTGACATTTTATTTAATGAACAATAAATTAAAACTGTGTGACACTTTTATATTTTTTGATTCTAGAAATGGTTTCCATGCTTCACAGAATGTATTAGTCCAGAAATGCAAGTTATCTGTATTCAGATGTGTACTGGGAGTGCTCCTTTACAATGACTAAAATGAACAATAGAAGTTTAATATATTGCTCCAGTTTTGCTATAGCCTAATTTTCCTTTTTGGCCTCAGGATATGGAATTGAGGAGTTGCACGTGGAAGCAATGGAAGATGTCACTTCTGCCAGAATGTCATTGCTGTGCCTTTCTTGGTACACAGATTCAGGAGTATTCCAAAAATTAATAAATCAATTCAGGTGGTGCTATGTATAATTTCTAGTCCGGTCAGTTTTCATAGATGAGTTTCATGTGAAGCAGTAAAATACAATTCCATTCTTCTTTTTTGTTATAAATAATTTTGAGTTTTAGTCATTGATTATTAATTGTACTTATTTTTGTAATTTTCTTCCTCCACAGTAGGTGGTTAAAAGTCAGCAGGATTTTTTCTCAATGTTTACCTTTCTTTCCCATCTAAAGAAAATGAAAACGAAAGAAACCTGTAATTCATTACCAGTCTTGGGACAAGATTCTAGAAAAGAAACACTCCCATGTTTAGTTGCTAGCAGAAGTTTATGTAAATCAGTGATTAAACTCAGTCTTGGAGAGAAGGTACTCAGAAGAAAATGTAAAGAGATGAAAAAGGGCAGCATGAATTACTCATTCACCAGGATCTACAATTACTCAAATACAAACAGGAGAACAAAGGTGAAGACTTTGGAATGATCTTTCAGCAAAATTGTGGGTAGGCAGTAACATTTCCTAAGAGGCATATCCAGAGTTGCATTCCAGGAAGGAGTACACATGTGGGATAATGCAGGAAGAGTGTAAACACTAAAAATAAATATTCTATTGAAGGTCAGGATAATCTATTTTAGTAGCACTTGCACTCAAATAAACTGCAGTGCATTTGTAGCCAGGTGAAATTTTGGGTCATCTATTGTCTAAATGAAAACAGTTTTCTCTTGCAGACATTGAAATAATTTGTTTCTGTATGACAATGAAGGTAATTTGCTGTAACATTCACTATGGTTACATTCCTTACCTCGTAATGATTTTTGATAAGTCACCTTAAAAAGTCTATATTTACTATGGGGTTTTACTGAATAAAGGAAAATAATTTTAAATTTAGCAGACTACCTCAAGTACACCAGCCTCCCCTTTCACTCCTACCAACCTTATGTTTAATACTGTGAGTCATTCTCTTTGAGAAAATGATGCGTGATCTGTGTCGATTGTTGTGTTAATATGTATTCTCAGTGTTGCTACTATTTGGCATATTTAGGTTCAATTTCCCATCTTTGCAAAAACTGAAATGAAAGCTTAACATTTATGAGATATGTAAGGTTACCAGAAATGTTTGGGGTTATTTTAGTATATTTGTATGCAATAAATAACTATGCACTGCTAAGAACAATTTCCTGATAACTCAAAAAAGGATAGCAGTCACTTGATTCTGGATCTATATTTTCATGCATTCAAACACCATCAGACAATGGATAATTAAACAGTTTTAAAAATTATCAGAATTGAACTAATTTGAGTTGAGAAATTTGTTTGATACCTAACAAAGATAGCTGGTCTAGCTTTCAGGGTTTTTTCCATCATTGTTTTCCATTGTCTTCGGCTTAGGGACAGGTAGAGAGCTGTGAGGAGCATCCACCACCCTGTCTTTGTCCAAGCAACCATGCAGAGCTAAGTTTAGGTGGTGAACATCTTTTGTATGTAAAGCAGCTCCTCTTTTTTTGTATACTTTTGTTATTGATATTGCTGCTGTTATTGCTGCTGTTATTGCATGTTTCTTTTTCCATTGCACTTTGCTTTCAATAAATTTAGTAAATTGTTATCTCAACCCATAGTCTCTGTCCTTATCCCTCTCTTGCCAGAGCAGATGGGGAAGGGAAATGGCTTGTCCCAACAGAATTGCAGCTGCACATTTGTCCACAGCTGAAGCAGTGGTTGGTGGTGGCATGGGAAAACAAGAAAACTTGGAAAGTTGCTCCAATAGATAACTAGCCATTTACTAGAGCATACTAGATGTAAACTGTAGTAAATGACTTAAAAGGCTGAAATAAAATATTTACCGATTACCATAAGACTGGGATTGCTCTGTGCAATAAATATAATTGTACACTCCCTATCATCCTGAATCAATCAACCCTCTAGAGATAAAGCCTAGTCACACAGCCACCCTGTCAACTTTACAGGAAGTCTCATGACTCTTAATCATCTAAAATATGATAAATCTTCATTTTATTTCAGAGAACTTTCTATTTAGGAGAAAATATTAGCAGAGTAGGCAAACTCCTATTTTATTACTAATGAAAGTCAAATTACTTGCCTACGATTTTTTTCCCCATTGGGAGCCCTGATACGCCATTTTGTGACTGATCAACACACTCCTGCAATGAAAGAAATGTCAGTAGAAATGGGTCAGGTTGATGTGTCCAAGAAGCTCAGGGAGTAATGCAAAAAAACTGACTTAATCTCTACACAAAAGAGACCGGAGGGTGGCCTTTGTTTCAGATAAACCACTACCAATAGTTGAATTTGTCAGCTTGTGGTATAAATGTTTCTCCCTGATTTCCCTAAAAGTGTAAATATCTCCCTGAGTCAGCCAGACCAACATGAACGAGAGTGAATAATGGGCTCAGCCCAACACAGAGTAGAAAAACAAAGGAACTGGTAAAAGAATTTCTAAGGGAGCAAAGGCCTTGAGCTGCCTTCAACCCATGAATTACTTCCTGCCTGAGGACACCCAGGATTATGATAGTGAGCATGTCATAGACACTGGGATTGGGAATCACAATGATATTGTGATTGAACTGTGCACTGCATTTGCTGTGCTTTGGTAACTGTGACTTATATTTGATGATGTTATGCAGTTTATTTTGAATCACTCTGATAAATCAGAATTCACTTTCAACATCAGCTGTATTTAGAATAACTAAAACTGATATTAAATGCTACAACCTCCACAATCTCAAAGGACCTGGTGAAAGAGTACTGCACTCTGACGTATTTAAAATGGGTAAATCTGTCAAGTCGCTTATATCACTATTTGTCACAGCCAAAAAAATAACCTTCTCTGTGGGTGTATAAAAATCGTGACTGTGGGTTCTTAGGATTCCATAATACACAAGGGTACAATCCTCTAGCACTGTCTTTATTACATATCGCCACATATATTTCCCCAATATCACCACTAGAAGGTAGAATAGCACAAAATCACCACTAGCAAGCAAAGCTATTATTAATAAGGTGTGTGTGTCTATATATATATATATCATCACTTCATTAATCATAAATATATTATATATATTTATGCATGTATCAAGGTAATACAAATTATTATCAGCAATCAATAAGATAGTATCAATCAATAGTATGGAATCTCTCTGTCATAGAAGAAATCAATCATATAACAACAGCCAATTGTAAAACAGCAACCAAATAGATGTGTTCTATTACCACCTACCAGAAACTTATAATTAGTGAAACAAACTCATCAATAATATAACAATGGGCTATTTAATCTAATAATAGATTATTTTCATGGATATGTAATAGCAGTATCAAGTGAATTAGACAGATTTCAAAAGGGCATATTGATACAAGAACGGAACCAAACCATCTCAGAGGTAGAAGACAAACCAAACTAACCCTGAAAGTGGGACGAATGAATGAACAAACTGAGTCTCTCTTCAAAGTTAACCTAAACCGTATAATCTGAAGTCATCCAGGCATCCCCAGCCTGAGTCCAAGATCCCATGGAAATTTCTTTTGCAGAATTTAGCCTGCACAGGAAAGCAAAATTAAGTCCTTTTCATTTCATAGAGATATGAGCACATCAATCACCAGCATTTTGAACAGCCAATAGATGTTGTCAATCTCTGTTTTACACCTTCAAGATCCAATACATGATGAAGTTTTGTGGTTTTTTCAGACCAATTTAATTTTCCCAGACTGTTTCCACTTTTTGAGATGATTAGTTGCCATTGTAGTTTCTTAGGTTTTGCACTTATTGATGATATCTCAGGATGCCTTCTGTTTCTATGTATACAGCTGCATTTCAAATATGCCAGCTCTACTTTTCAAGGATATTTCTGCTGCCAATGCCTAGTTCCCAGGCTCACAGCTCTCAGACTGGCAGGCAATTTGTCTGTCAGTATTTTTCAACAGACAATTCCTTCTGTTCAGTAACATTCTCTTTCTAATCAGGCTACTAATTATGGCTGCTCACATCACCATTTTGTTTCCATCTCTGCACATCTACACTATGTAAATATTAATTTTTGCCCAGGATCTTTGTCAATGTGAGTCAACCATATTCCCCCAAAACAAATCCTTCAATGGTTTTAGAAGCTGATTTCAGTGCTGCTCTCCAAATCCAGGATGTAGCACCAGACTGAATTCTTTCTACATTAATGAATACACTTAAATTCTTTCACGCATTAAGTCCTTATTATATTACTTAATACCACATCCTAAACCAAGAAGAACATAAAAATAACTCTCCTACAGCAAAATATGCACAGTAGGTCAGACTTTTTTAACAGGAAAAGAAAAATGCTTTGACTTTCAGGAGCTATATGTGACCCCAGTTGTTTTCTTGACCTGTAGTGCAGATACCACCAATCTGCTCTGGAGATAGCTAGTCCTGAGCTAAATATACTAGAATCACTGTATCACGTAGTGGGGTGACATCCCTCCTAAGATGGATACAGTGATACAGTCACCCGTGTAGATAGAGACTATGAGTAATGATTTATTGTAAAAATAGTTCCAGTAAAGTCTAAAGTAGGGTAATGGATCTGCTTGGGTAATGAAGGCCAGATGCCAGTAAGCAGTTTAGTGTCTTATGAAGGATATTGGTAGAAATTAGATGTGGGATTTAAAGCTCAGCTTCCATCTGAACCCACAAAATGTCTAAGATCTATAAACATCTCACTTTTTTTTTAATATATCTGTAGGAGTCTAAGGTTATGTTTCTTTTATTCTGTGAAGGACTACATTTTGACAAGAACTTGATTAAGATGCGGAGATGGCGTGTTTCTCAACTAATATCTTGGAGCAAAGTGTCCAGTCTTGGAGCACTCCACACACATCTGTAGGATCATGCTCCACATAAAATTTAAAGAAACCAGTATCTTCTGAGTCATGGTAGTGAACCACATCCTGACATAGCTCAGACCATGCTTTCCTAGGATGCCCAGGATAATTTCCTTCATTATTAACTTTTAATGTTATAAGTCTGGAGAGTGGTCTAACCACATAATAGAAACCTTGTCCACAGTCCCTTATTTACCTAAACTATAGAAGTTCTGCCACTCTCCAGAAGAGAATTCAGGAATCATATGAACCATTACTGGACCACTCATGTACAGTACAGCTTCATGATATGACTTCTGTATCCACCAAGGAAAAAATAGTTACAGTAGGAAAAAATAGGAAACAGTATAATTCAGTATATAAATATTGAACATACGGGAATATTTATGGTGACAATAAGGTAAGAAAAACAGTGAGGTTTATAGAAAGATAGCAACAAAAAGAGAGGGTCTGTTCTTCCTCTTAGTACTCTGTGTTTAAAATGTTCTGTTTATAATATCCTTATAACAAAATTCTCTGGTTTTAGTTTCATGATAAAGTGCTGGTTAGTCTGATAGGCATTTGAAAGCCACGGTTGGGTTAAGTAGAGTGAGCATCATCCTCCTTCTCCAGACAGGCATACTAAACCTCATTGCAAAAAGAGATTCATGGCTCCAAGCAGTATCTAAAGTTAAAAATTCTCTTGCAGCTCTCTGTACATCTTAACTGTGCTGAAAAGGAACAGATCAAAATAGAGAAAGTTGCATGACTATGCAGTATAATCACAGGAAAATGAAAAATCAGCTTGGTTCTTTCTTTCTAAAACATTTTACTTCCAGGTTACATGAAATTTCATCTTTTTCAATTGGAAAGTTATTTTAGTGAAATAGAAAAAAGGCACGTACAATTACCTATCTTTATCCCAATATTATTCAGTACTCAACCAGTACTACATTCATCAGTAATTTTTTCTAGCAGATAAAAGTCTGACACTAGAGAGTATGGTTACTAATGTTCCTGCATTCAAGCCTTTTTAACATGATGTGTCCTGGCAAATTTCATTTTTTCCTTTTCTTTCTTACTTCTTGTTTCTGGAAATGTGTTTCTTTCAACCATCCTGAAAAATGAAAAACAATCCAAAAACAATACCAAATCCCAATCCTCCATATGAACAATTTTAAAATGTTAATTTTCTGAAAGATTTGTGTCATGGGTTTACGTGGAAAGGTTTAATATCTGTGAGAAGACACCAGAATCTGCACAGCTGGCAACAATAGGAAGATGCCAGTTCCATGCCTGGTGAAGCACACCTGGCTAAACCCTCTGGACAAAAATTCATACAGTGGAAAACTGTGAGAAAGGAAGAAACTGGTTAGACACATGTGATCTCAAGTTATGGGAACAGCATCTATGCCTTGTGGATACCTGGGACATGGACTGCATCAAAATGGTACCTCCAGGACAACTGGGAACTTCTACCACTGATAAGAGCCCTGTGAAGAAGACCCAGAAGGATGCCAGACCCGCAGGGATCCATGGCGCTCTCTCTCGTTATCTCTGTCTCTCTCTTCTCCCTACCCTTCCTTTCCCTGATCCCCATCTCCATTTCCCTCTCCCCACTCCCTGCCCCTCTCCCTTCCTATTTCTTTCTATCTCTCTGCCTCAAACTGACTGTTAAATAAAATCCATATATTGACTTTGGCATATGGTCTGGTTTGCACCTTAACCCAGGAAGAAGCATCTCTTATCATTGGATCATAAGATCAAGGTAAAATAAAACTATGATAATAGTGAGGAGAAGTAAAAGTTTGATAAAATCATATCATGTCAATCTCACTTTGACACTCTTCTCTATACTCGTCTTTTTACCCAACATGTGTGGCCTGGGTAGAGGCAGCTGTCACAGCTTTCTTTAACTGTACCTTTCCATCAGGTTTCCATTGGGGAATATGTTTTGTCTAGCACCTTCTTTTTCATGTCCTAGATCCTAGAGTCCCACTTTCATAAGACTCTGCGAAAATCACAATTTCATCTTCTACAGATTTTTAGTGATTTTTTATTTCCTTTTACAGTAAGTTTCACAAGAGAATGAAATGAGTTGCATAATTCCACATAAGTTTGTTCTAAGATGTTTTTGTTATGTTGCCCCATTCAGTAGATGTTTCTAGAGGTGCATTGGGCTTTTTTTTTTGTGGTATATTTTCAGCAAAGACTCTGAAGAGTCGTCTGTTTTCCTGAGTTGGCTTAATAAAGCTTTATTAAAAAAGAGCAGGGTGCCAGGGCTTTATTTAATCAATTTCTGGTTTCACTCACCAAGAGTTCAACCTTCTCTAGAGCAGCAGAATGAAAACAATCCGATTCAGCATTTCTGTGTTGGCTAGCTTATGCTAGTAGAAAAAAACACAAAAAAAAAAGGTACAATAGACCTAATGTCAAAATATATCCTCTAGTACTTTTCAATCTAGGGACATTTTATATTTGCAACTCTTTACCCTGAATTATCACAGTTCCTTTTACTATTTTGCAAGGTATTACCTGTATTAGCAAGTATCTTGTCTGAAGGAGAGTTTTACTGCATGTATTGACTTGACTAATGTGATAATGAAGACTATGTCATAACATGATTTAACATGTCTAGAATTATTTTTTGGTAGCTTTTCAACTGCAGCAAAGACAGAGTAAATGTACTGTAAAGAATATGAATCAGAACAAATTTTCTACTATATTAATTTTGTCTTTTGATCATTATCATTTTACTAATAGTTTTAACTTAATAATTGCTGAAAACACAAGTTATTTTAAAATAATTTGAGTTCTAGTGCTACCAATATTTTTTTAATCTTAATAACTGTAATACTACTGAGAATATATGCATTTTATTTGTTGACTAATGTGATACACAAGACATTGAGTGTAAGTAAAAATGCAAGGTATCAAACTATGATGTTACTGAACTCTATTGGAATGTTGTCATTTATTTCTGAAATAAAAAGATGTCACCCAAGATACTCTGTGTGGGTGACTTGCAAAATAAACAGCAGCATATTGACAAAAGATAAAGCATAGTAAACAATGAAACACTGATGTTTTGTATTTGCTTGTAGATAATCGTTACATCTGTATTTTGGTGGCACTCATAACTTTTTTAAGGTAACAAATTGCCAACAAACCTTATGAGGAAGCTCAAACACTGGAAGAAAAACTCTCACCCCACAGTAGTAGCCCAGCAGACCATGATAATAAAAAGGCACTGTAAGCCTTCAAGTAAGAAGTCCCAATGGTGTTCAGTGAAGCTGAAAGACAAAATCTGTTTACAGCTTCAGGCCATCCAGTCAAAGAAATATGTGTCCACAGTGATGACAGGAAGGGGGCAGTGACTTGGTGGTGGTGTTTCTGTTCTGTGATTGGGAATGTTGGCAGCTCCTGTCTGCAGGAAGAGCTGAAACCCTCCTCACACCATAAATCGTTGTCGCTGTTGAGCCGCTAGCTGAGGAATGACCTAGGTTCTCAGACAAGGAAAGAGAGAAGAGAGACTTTATTATTTTGATTTCCATATATATAGAGTCTTCAGAGGTCACCCAGATTGGTCAGCCCGAGACCTCCCCCTAGGCCCAATTGGCCAAGCCCGAACTGACCTAATCCGGAGACGTTGTTTGCAAAACATCCAAACTTTATCTTTGTTTATGAAATGTAGCAAAATGTTCTCACGGGAAGGACCTGTGCTAGCCACAAATCGTTCCATTTTTATTCATGTGCCTACCAATGTCTCATCCAGAAGTGCTGTCCTCTGACATGTATTTTAAAAATAGTGCAACCATTCAACTGCAGACAGAAATGAAGGTGAAGGTGGAAGACAGTTTAACTAGAAAGAGGAGCTTAAGTTTGCGTGTTAATAATGAAAAAATGCGCAATGAAAGAAAGTCATTGCTAAGAAAATCTGACTAGACCAGTGTTGTAGTAAGAAAGATTGTGCAAGCAGGGAGGCGAGGAGGCACGGGCGGCGAAAGGACGCACAGCAAGCAGTCTGTGGTTCTCCAGAGGTTTATTGTAAGGCGCGTCGGGGAAGGTCCGGGGAAGGAGAGATGGGATGGAGAAGCGAGGACAGGCACAGGGTCTGGAGCTCCGGAGGCTGCGAGCTGTCAGTGGCAGTTCTCATGGCGGTGGAATGGCAGCGGCAAGAAGCACCGAACAACCAGTGGCATAGGGTTTTAAGGGGGAGGAGAGAAGGAGTGGTTTGGCACACAGGCCAACCGGGAAAGCCGTAGGGAAGAGGGACAGGGGTATCAACCAATGATAACAAACAAGGGGAGGATACACAATTCAAACCAACCAATGCTGTACAACTTAAGAGGGGAACAAAGGGGAACTGTCTAGAAGCAACCTATATATGGAAAAGGGGCAGGGGAGACGTCTGGGCCAATGATCTTCTCTGCTGGCGCATACATTGCCGCAGGGGCTCGTGGGCTGTTCTTCTTGTCACCATGACTGAGACAGCACAGGCTGCCCCTGCCCCCACGGCCGACCCTCTGGCTGGCAACTTGGAGGCATAAACCTCCACACCCCAGCTGTTACAGTACTGGATAGAAATCTGGATTCTAGACTTGTCTTGCAGAGTTGGCTATACATTTTATAATAAACAGTTGTTAGATAAAATGGTGCTTATTGTAGTCTAGTGTATGTTTCTTACTTTAAATGTTACATTGATTTTTGAACTCAAAGGAACATTTTGGCTAGGAGTGCCTGTTTGGCTCTTCTGTGGAAGTAAACAGTGGTGGAAGAATCACAAATGATGGGCTATGAATTGAATTTCAAAGGGGGAACTGATGTGGAAGGAAATTAGTACACCATGATTTATGCTCATATGCAGAATAATAATATAAATTTTACTGTTCTGTTTTTTTTTATGTACTACAGCCCTTGTTTTTGTAAGAAAGATGAACAGCAAGAGGAGAAGTCCATAAGAGCTTATAGTCATGATAAATCTCCTTTGTTTCACTTGCCACTTTACTCCACGACTCTTGCTTAAGTTTAGTGTTTGTTATGTGCATTATTCATTTTTCTTTTTCTAGGTCTAGGGAGTGACACAAAATTTCCTTAAAAGCTGTTCCTTGCATGGAGAAATCAACAGCCTGCTATTGGTTTCCTGAAAGACCATGATTTCTTTTCCTAATAAATTAAGAACTGTCTGCCAAAACCCACTCACAACTAAAGTAGTTCTAGGCTTATTAAAAATTTGGTTACACTGATACAATGTGCTTTAAAAGCGTGGACACCTTAGGCCATGAATTGTCTTCTTTTTTTTCCTTTGGAATAGCACATTAGGCAATTGAGTTCAAATACTGTGTCATTTTAATTGGTTCAGGAGAGCAATTGACTTTCAATGGCAAAATGTCAAGTGCTTCCTTTGCCTCATCAAAGCAAATTTGTCAGGAAAAGACTACCATCTCATATAAATAGCAATCAGTGCAATTAATTTGTATGTTTCAATTAGCTCAAGATCTAATTATTGCATGGTCTAAGGATAACAGCTAAAGACTTCAAAGAGAAAAAAGAGTTTCTCCTCTCTGCATTGGTGTTTTCTGTATTGTTGACTCATATTCATACACTTGAATAAATCTTCTGTGATAGTTGGTTGAACTTTGCAGCTTCATTTCACACAAACTTTCAAGTTAGTTATATTGTGAACCTCAAACCTCAGTGCTACTAAACTGCCAGAGGAATTAAAGCTAACTCAAGTGATAGAAGAAAGACAGATGTTCCATGAAGTGATGATTATATTTAAATCATTAATGTATTGAGACTAAATCCCTAAGACCTCCTAGCACATTAAGAGTATTAAATAAAAACTGAAATGAGGCAGAATAGTATAGAGCCAACAGAAGATGAGAGTGTCTGCAATGTCATTGCTGTTGTTTTGAGATACCAGAGGCCCACCTTTAGCATAACAGACTATTCTGAACAGGAACAGAGTTTCAGATTTATTTTCCATTTGACAGGATTCCAGGCTCTGTCTAGAAGAGTTGTTTTGGTATTTTTTCTATAGAGGGAATACTTTAGCTGTTTCTGAGGCAAGAACTGTATTCCTGGCTTCCTTACTTTCCAAATAATTTCAAATAATTACTAGGAAAATACTACAGGGCTCTGCTTCGAACTCTTTTCGCTCAATCAAGTTCAAACACATTTCTCTTGATAATAGAAGCCAATACCTCACATTGCCTTCAAAATATGTCTTGTTTTCAACATTTCACCATTTTTAAAAATAAATCTCAAAAAAAAAAAAAAAGGATGACTACATTGTAATACAGAATAGTTTCTACTAATGTCAGTTAGAAAAATGAAATATGAGCAAAATTATTTTGGTGCTAAAGACAGTATTTGTCTCAAAATGTTAGAATTCTTAATAGGATAGGAATTAACATTAATTGAAAAATTTTCATTTCATTACAAAATTAAAGTATGTCTCCTGTTTCATAATGTCTTGTACCTTTTTTAGATTTTCCTTATTTTGTACCATTTTATTTTTATACCTTAGGAAAAGAAGAAATATTTGTGGGAAATGAGTAAAAGAAAAACTGTCAGAATTCCTTCCTGACAAGTTTCTTTGTCATTTGGTAAAAAGTGAGTCTTTTGTCCTCTGTAGTAAATTCCAGCCTGTCTCAAGACAATAAGTGAGATTAAGTTATCCTGGTCAATATGATATGGAAGTTTTCCTGCTAAACACTTATTTTGTGAATGACTGTTGCTCCTGTCTCCCATAGGTGGAGCAGACTTTTATATGGGGTAAGAATTTGCAATTGTCTCCATTTATTCCTAGGTGGATTCTCAAAAAAAGGAGAAAAAAAAAAAAATAGGAGTAACTTATATTTCACGTTTATATCAGGCTGCCTGTGTCTCTGAAAAAGTGATGCTCAAATGACCATTTTTGATACTAAGACTGTAGACAGACTAACATGACTGAAACATAAAAGTGGAGCAGTTTTATCCAGCTGCAGTAGCTTATTATTTTATTCTGGTCGTGACAGTTATTGAATAAAATAGAGAAATTCCACTTAAACATATATCAAACATAACTTTCTATTCTCTCAGATTAGTACTGTTATATGGGATTAGATTGCTAACAATGATTCTTGCATCTCCTCTATTTTCAATCTATTTTTTTGTTCAGGGTAACTTCTTTTGCAAATGTAGATGGCTATAACAGGAAAAGAGACTTTGTTTTTCATGTAGAACAGCATATAGCTCTGGTTGTAACACTTTCATGGAAGTATAGAATTTAAACTTTTTTATGAAAACATTGCAACAAGAATCTCATATATATCACACCAATGTGATGTGTTCAGCCTTTTTTCCAAAAGAATACTCTCTATTGTCTTATGAACAAAAAAAGAAAACATTCTTTGCTGCACTCTTTCAAACTCCCTAAGTGAGGAAGAGCCTGTGGGCTGTAAATTCTATGCTGAAATAGCTATTCCCTGCAGCCCAGCTCTTTAGGCATCTGTGAAGGCCTGATCTGGAGTCACAGCTCTTTTTCACAGTCTCCTCCTATCTGCTTCAGGCAAATGTAGAGCCACTGTTATAAATTCTGTCATTCTGAGTGATTTAATTCTTCAGTGCATTAAACTAGCAGCTCAGGCACTCCACACTATTTGAATTTTGCATTGGAACTCACATGCAAAAGCTACATTGTAAGATACTTAGGATTCCAATGCCTCATTTGTCTGTTTCATCTAGTCCCTTGTAATCAGTACCTTTTTTTTTGACTACATGAATGGCTTTGCCACTTCGTTTCACATTACTCTAAAATATTGTCCATGTTATGTACGGATTGTCCTGTTTCTCAAAATAGTTTTCTCTTCTGTGAGGTTTCTGGTTTCTTTCAGGATGGTTTTGAGAAACTGCATTTTATGTCTTGCTGGTCCTTCTGTTTAAATATACTCTATAGCTGTAGTAAGGTTCTCCCTAATCCATTATTTTGAAATACTTTCCTTTGAAGAATTTTCTCTCCTGGTGGTTTTCCTTAAGGTCTTGTTATGCAGCACCTCTTAGATACAAGTTGAGTGTTTCAGTTGTTTTTAAAAGTTTTATAATGAAGAACATGCAGTAGTGTGAAAGAAAATATTTTCAGTTGTTCGCAACATTAAAAAGAAAGCAGCAGAATTATTCATTAGCACACAGATACACTAATTCCACAAATGAAATCAGTTTGTGATTCAGATCAGAAATATTTCAATCCCAGATGGAAGTATTTAGTAAGTCACGACAGATCTTTGCAGTCCTTATTGTTAGCACCTGCCTGGATACCCTGGCACTCCTAGATTTTTTAATTATTTCTGAAAGTAGTAAATCATAGACATTAAAGTAAATTTTATATTTTTCCTTGCCTTTTTTTTGTTTTACTGCAAATCAAATGATTGGACTTCAGCAGCATTATTGCCTCATTAGGAGAGGAATAAATAGATACAAAAGTCAGTCAGCTGTATTTATACTGTACTTCTATTTCCAGCGTGCCAGCATCAGAGTTTCTAAAAAGTCAGCAGGTCTTGAAACTTTCTACTTTTATCCTGATACTTAATTAAAATCAGAGCTCTCTAGGAAAGTATGGCTCTGAAGATATAGAGAAACTGAAAATCCAGGCCATATTACTAATAAGGTTTTCAGCAAAGGACAAAGAATTCAATCAAATGTATTATTGTTTTATTATTTTTATTTTAAAAGTCCCATCTGAAGCATCAATTTTTCTTTTCTGCAGGTGCAAGCAAACATTTTTCATCCCTGTCTTAAACCTGCACACACACACACACATACAAACTGCTTCTTCTCTAATTCTTCACTAGAGGTAAAAAGACCACCTCCGATTCATAAAAACTGACAGCACTTTGCAGTAGATGTCCTGACTCTTCCCTGAATTTATGTACTTTCCTTTTATTTCCATCTGCTTTCTCTGGATACTGAGTGAAATGAAGAATCACATCTCATCAGGCCCTGTATCCAAATTTCTGAGGGATCAGGAGCTCAGGAACACCACAGAATCAATCTCCCCTACAGAAGAGACACAGATTAAAATGTCTCTGAAAGAGTAGATGCTTATCCACAGATTACTCTCTCCTCTCCCACTAAACTCTCATAGAAGAATGCAATTACATTCTCCATGATCCTGATCAATGTTTACAGTCATTTTTTAACGAGGAAAATATAGGATTAAAAAGGTTATCTTCTGCTGTGGAATCTGGTTCTAACATCAATCAATCTTCTTAAAATTGTTTGGATTTTTGTTCGGCTATTCTGATGTGGAAGTTAGGTTCTAAAATAACAGATTTCTGAAGGGTGGTTAAAGACCAGACTCATTAATCTTCACTTTGTATTTATTTACTTCAGTGCTAACATTGCTCATTAGCTTATACACCTTTTTTTAGAAGTGAACAGAATTACCAGCCTCAGTCCTGTACTAAGTTATCCTATTCTACTAGCATTTTATTGTCTCATCCTGAAAGACTGAAGTGCCTTTTTCTTAGATATTCTGTTTTTAGAATATAGGTGACCTGAATTGTCCATAACAATTTAAGTGTCATCCCACCAGGTGTGATATATTGAAGCAAAGTTAGACAGTTATATATATTACCATCTATGCCAGAAATTGCTCACCTCATATATTCTAAAAATAGGTTTTATTTTTTCATGCCTGCATCACGCTAATGGGTTATTGTCATTCTGCTCTTAAGCGCATTAAGATTGCTACATCTCCTCATTTCTAACTGAAAGGGAATGACTTTTTAATTTGGCTATTTTTTTCCATATTAAATTTTCATGTACTTAGTCCATGGCTCTGTTTTAATTGTAATATTCTATTATGTATTGAACAAATGGAGTCCGCTCACTTTCAAGATAGGATTGGAAGTATATGTGAAATTGGAATGATATGTGGAATAATAGAGTACACAGTCACCTGTAAGGTGACAAGGACCTCTGGTTTGTGAGAAAAGTCAAGAAGGATTCAGCATTTAAAAATAAATAAGAGACAAGAAAAGAGTGGCCACCTGTGTTCATTTGTGTGTGTGTGTGAATGTGTGTGAGTCTATCAGCAGATTGTTCCGCTCACTGGTACTTTTTTTACAGAAAAGTGGTACTTTTTAACAGAAAGACAATTTTCATATAGTTATATTTAGTTACTTAAATATGGTGAGATAAGCAGTCCAAGATGTAAACATGGCAATCCTCAAGATCACAGCAGTCCCCTTCTGATTTGAGCAAGATTGATAAATATTAAAGCTACTTCACATAAATGTTAGATATAGCACATGCAAATGCCTCTAGATGTAAACATAGACTTTATATTTGCAGTTGCAGCTTAGAACTGTCACAAATTGTCAAATACTTTTAAACATGAAAGTAATTTCTTTGGAAATATACATTTCAAGGCATTAAACAAAGATTTCCAAACATTCTGGCTGATCAGTGTTTTGCAATGATTAAATAATGAAACTACACAACAATGCTCCCAGAACTGACAAACAAGAGAATGTCCACTGTTCTGTGTGTTGCTAAGGATCAATGTGCCCAAAGTGCACAAAATGAAAATTGAAGCAGTGCTAAATTAATTGTTGTGGTTAAGAGGAAAAAAAAGTTCAATTATATAACAACCCACAGAATGAAAAGAGAAGTCAATCCAGCATCAATTTGACCTCACATGGAGCCTTCTTGTTTTCTAAAAATTCTAGAGACCATTTTAAATGCATGTCAAAGACCAGCACCTGAATACTTACAGAAAATCAAAAGACATGAATAATTTATAAATCTGTGAAAACAATAAATTCTGTAAAAAGAAAATATAGGAAATATAACTATTTCTGAACATCCTTGAGGAAAAAAAGTTGTGCTTGTATAAAACATGCCAAAGGATTGATAAGTACATGCAAGAAGACTGAATTTATAAAACACGTTAGAGCTTTAACTCGCATATAATATGCTAATCAGACAAAATGAGAACTTCTAACAAAATTCAATTTTTTTCTATCAATTCAATTAATGTCCAACAAAAATTAATTTAAGGTAAATGTTTTTTAAAACTCAGAAATTAAAATATTTTATATGAATTTTGTGAATTTATATTTGCAAATACAATTGTATTTTCTATGACAAATTATTTTCATAGTAATCAAAATCTAGCTTAAAAAAGAGTGAAAGCTGTAAGCTCTGTCATACCTGAAATTTATTGCAACAAAAATGTAAAAACCCACCAAAACCAGTAACTATTTAACTCTTTGGGATATAAATGTCTAGAGGCTAAAATAATCAAATAATCTTAACTTTTATGCCACTATGACATAATAATAAACGTGTCATTTACATTTGGCATTATGATAGACACATGGCACCTTTTTTTTTTTTCCAGTAGTTATTTCCACTCTGTCAGCTATGCTAAGGTTGCCCATCAATACCCACTTTAAATCACTGGACCACTTCAGTGAATATAGATTATTCAGTGATAAAACAGATTTACTCTGCCTAGCTGTTGCCAGAAGGTTGAGCAGAAATCAAGTGTCTATGGCATAAGTGAGCTCATGGGATGGGATCTCCATTTTATTCAATGCTGGAAACTCATCATTCATTGTGATTCAAATGCTTAGTGTTACACTGCTGATACATAAAATCTGAGGAGCAAAATTAAGTTTGGAAAATATTTCAGAGGAACCGTATGAGACCACATTGGAACACAAATCTGTTTTTGTCCTGTGTAAATAGGATAAATAAAATTAGTTTGTTTGCATTCTACAGACCAAAAATGATAATAAAGAAATGACTGTATAGAAATATCTACTTCTCAGTTAACAAAGGAAGTTTTTACTTTGGTGGAACAGCCATTTCTCTCAGGTCGATCAAGTATCCCTATGGCTAGAACTTTTGAGTTCTTTTCTTCTTAATACTATGTGTCTGTTGACCACAAGAACAATGAAGGAAAGACAGAATCAATTTTGCCCTGTCTCTCCTTGCTTAAAAAACAATTATTCAGGAATTATTCAGTTTCTGCTTCCTTGGAACATGTTCTACAACTCTGTTTTTATTTTATCTAATTTTTTTTGTCCAGTGAGGTTCATGAGTTTTTCAAATCCTTTCTTCATTGTAAAGAAATATTCAAAAACTGGTTATGCAATATTATTACAATAAATATAAATAATATATATAAAAAGATTCCTTAGTTCTGTTCCATGTAAAAAACCCACAAATGTGGGACACAAAAATGAGTTAATTTTTAACTTGTAACTCCACAACAGAATAAAGACAATGTGCACACCGTATCAGAACATTTTGAATAAAAATATCCTTTGAGAAATGGCTTAACAAAGTATCAATTTGTTTTAAATGAAATCTAAACACAGAAAGAAGTTGCAAATTGTCAGCTTTCATCCTTCCAAATTTACCAATGCAAGAATGGTTATGATGAGAATTCAAATGCATGTAAGTTATAACATGTTCTGAATTACCTAACTAACCATAACACATTAAGATCCACTTGTCTTTCTTCCTCAACATTCTAGTGGCTCCATTCTAGATGCATTTACCTTTATTACAAAGGAGGAAAGGAGATGAGCCACTTCAGTGAAAATTCAGAATTTATTTTAAAATCTAGCCAGTGTAGTTAAAGCTGATAGACTTTGCACTGAATCCACTGTGTCGAAGACATTTGCCAGCAGAGAATGAGGGATGGAAACCAGAAGCAGTTAGAAAAATAGAAGGCAGAGTAACTTGCTCATATTTAACAGCTGGATTTCTGTGTATCTGTCAAAGCCTTAATGAAACCTAGACTAATAGCCAAAAAATTCAAAGCCAGAAAGCTGCCATTTTAAATGAAAGTTCAGCCGTATCTCACACAGCTATTTAAGCTAATTAAATGCAAACTAGTAGTCCTAGATCCACTTAATAGCTAATGGAAAGAATTAAGTGTATCTAATTTATGATGAGAAGACTTTCCTTATGATTTTTACCTGTTTATTAATTTCCTATATGGAATACCTTTACTGCTTAAATTTGAAAGTTAACTTTTAAGCCCTGAATTGGAGCATAAACATTAGCCAAAATGATTGAAATTAAAAAATACTATCTAGATTTTTTAAAAAAGGTAGATTTCTCTCCAGTAAGTCTTAGCTTCACAAGTTGATTGTGCATGGAGCTCAAAATTCTAAGCAAAAAGGTCTTCTTATATCTTGATGTTCTTCTACTAAAACAGGAACTGTATAGTCATATTGAAATAAAATAGCTGAGTCATGTGTTATGGCATGAATCTGTAACTTATGAAAAGAAGGTTCTCCTGATGAGTTTCTTTGGAGAAGAGTGTAAGAAGTATGAATTCATAGAAACTACTGTTATCTGATTTGCAGTGTTGATCTTGTTTGGATCAGTGAGTAACAACTCTTTAAATTGAATAAACAGAACCAAAACCCACAAATAACACCAATTCCTCCCAAGCCCCCCCAAATTATCCTTACTCCCTTTTTATGAAGTATAGTGTTTCCTTAAAGGAACTCCAATTCTGGCCTGAGTGTAAAATGTAAGCTTCACAAAATTGCCCACTGTTTCTCCACTAACAAGTAGAAGCAGACAGGGTCAAACTTCTGACAATAGTTACGGCCAAGAATCAGAGAATCATAGAATCATTTACACTGGATGTAATGATTACCACTGGAAAAGGCCCTGAAGATCATTGAGTCATCAAACTACATTTGTTTTCTCCTTTTACCACCTGTAATTTTCCACCCTATGAAGTCAGTTATTCTTTTAAAAAAGCAATCTGAAAAATCTTCATTAGCATACAACAGCTTCACAACCAGGTACGCAGAGCAAAACTTGAGAAAGCTGAACAGTTTCTGTGATTTCTGTGGCTCTTCCTTGGTAATAAGGGGTTTTCTCATGGCTTAACCTTTGTATCTGCAAATTTTGCACTGCGGAATAAATGTAGGTGATACAAATATCTGAAATATATCTGAATTATTCGACTATTAGAGTAAGGCAATAGATATCAATGTTATCCCTAAAGATCCCTAAGGAAACTGACAAAGACGTATCATATTTGAGAAGAAACTGCTTCACCAGATATCTTAATAAAAGTTTTTCTGAGAATTATGTGAAAGTTTGGGGTTTACACGTAGGATAGGATTGTACAATCTTAATACTAGGATTCTCTTGCATATAAACCCTAACAGGTCGTAGAAATAGAACAGTGCTCACCTCTTAGCCTATTTCCAATTGAAGATATATGACAGCAGCCAATTAGATTGACAGGCTCAGTACAGTCAATAGTTTATAGTATTAGACTGATATTTTTTGATAAAATTATTTTCATTACTGAATGAAGTTCTTCTCGGCACTGAGTTACAAAAAGATGGTTTTAAAAATCTCAGACCTTTCAATGAGTATTGCCAACAATTAACAGTGCCTTTTGGTTTTACAGTACTCATGGCATACAAACAATTTATCAAATTTCTTCTGTTAGCTCTAGGTTATATTTAAGGCCAACAGTAAGAGCTACAGCATAAGCAACTTCATCCCAGATGAAAAATCGCCATTTCTGGCTGTGTTTTTCTTCTAAGACTAACCTGTTCACCCCAAACAAAATCTGGAGTAATACAGACAAATATATTTGCTCAGCCCTGGTAAAGCAAGACTAACAGCTTTCATACTTCCCAGTTGTTAATAATTAATAATTCTGAAATCTACTTCTAATAATTTAGAACAATGTATTGCTATTATCAAAAAAAAAAAAAAAAAACAACCAGGGAAATGTTAGTGGACACATGCAGGGAAAGTCTCTAACTAGGTCATTTGGTTTAAACAACATAAACAACAGGAAGTTGTTCAACTTTTCTTTTTTCACATTTTGTTTACCAAGTGTTTCACATATTTCCATGAGAAATATGGTCAAGGTAGACTACAATGTGTTCATATTTTACATTAATTCAGGGCTCTGTTTGCCCTCCTCCAAGGAACCAAACTCCTAGGTTCTTCCCTCAAGCCCAGGTTGGCAGCCTGAGAACTATTTCTCTGGTATACACCTGTCGAAAACTGAGAAAAAAGAGGGTCAGGATGATATCTCTTAAGCTCTGTAGACAGTTAAAAACCTTACCAAGCATCCCAATGGAAGTACAGACAGATGAGTCTGCTGTTCCGCACAGGAAAATCAGTAAGAGAGTCAGACAGAAACTAGGAGGCCATGAGAGACACTGAACATGCATAAGTCGAACTGATAGTTGTACAGCCTTGGGCATAAACAGGAGAGAAGGATTTTGTTTCTGTCAGAATTGTATTATTTGAGAGCAGCATTGAGAATCTCTGGTTTTCAGAAGGGGATAACTTGTTTTTCTTTCAACTGCTGCTTCTCCTATTTTTGATTAAAAATAACTTATCCCTTATTTTCAGAAGCAAAACCTGATTCAGGTTTTTTATGTTATGTAGTGGTTCTCTTAACCAAAATTATACCAAAAACTCATATGATGTTTTGTCTGTCCTATTTCTTACAGCAAGTAATGAAATTGTGTTTAAGTGGCTTGAAGACTGACAAAATATTTAAATGCCTTTTTTTTATTGTTGTTGTTGTGCTAATTGCAATTAAAATCAGAATCTGATTATCTTATTTTGCTGCGTTTTAGTTACTTAGAATTGCTGTATTTTTTCACTTCGATGAAGTTTAATTAAAATAGACATAATTTGTTGTTTTTAGCAGGAGTAAAAGTCTTTCATTTCAGGATTTTGTGTCTCTTGACCATTTTTCCCAGTGTCTTGTGTTCAAGGTATATGCCCGCCCCTTTCCATGCCTGCTACTGTTTGCAGCCAACTGAATTTGGACATGCAGTGTTAAATCATCATTCTAGTTTGTTGAAGTTGATGGAGTTTTAAAGAGATGTATCTTAAAAATAATGACTTCTTCATTTCCCTTGATACAATTATTAACAATGTAACAGGTTAGCTACTGAATTTAACTACTGTATCTCCCTGAAGATTTCTTTTTAAAATTTGTGAAGAAATATTAAAATATTTGACCACTTATTCAGTGTTTGTAGAAATCTATTTTCATATACTAAAGCACATTATCTTGCATGTTTTGTGATCAACTATTCCTAGCATTTGATTCAAACTCAGTGTTTAAACCTAACTGGAAAAAAAGTCAATATTTTGGAAAAACAGGCTGTGCAACTCAGATCAGGGAACGACTCAGTGAGAGTTTTTATGTACCTGCTTTTTGCAAGGGTTGCAACACCTGAGAAATAATCTCTAGGACACAAAGTATGTCTCAGCTAATGCATGGTCAGTGAAGAGAAGAATGGGCTAGGATTTGGTTCAACAAAATATCTGCTGCTCTTCACAGAGGTATCTTCTAATATCCTTCTTACTTAATACATACCAGAGAGCATGGAAATTAAAAAAAAAATTATATCACCCCTTCTAAACATTTCCTGGTTTTATCAAAGCATATCTTTATCACACTGAGGGCAGAACATATTTGAAAGATTCAGCACCTCTTACACAATATTGGTCCAGAATAGATTTTTTTTGTCTATTCTGCCCCTTTTCTGATACTCACACTTTGCAAGGGTTAGAAACACAAGCACCATCTCCTTTCTCAGGTGTGTAAATGAGCTGATGGAACAGAAGAATCAGTAACTCTTCTCCAACCTGCTATTTATTGATTATTGGTGGGGGGTTTATTTGTTTGTTTGAACTTGACTCTTATTAGTTTCATTTGATGGTCCCTGGATCCCGTGCTGGGAGGATTTGTATACTTGAACATCTGCATTGAAATTTATATATTCCTTGGAACTCTAGGCAATGCAGCCCTTTTTCTCTGGTTACTGATACTATTTTACATTTGTGTGTGCATACCAATGTGGACATTAAAATAGAGCTGATAAATCTCACCTTAAAAGTACCTTTTTTTTTTTTCCTCTAGCTGAAAAGGAAATTCAGGATGTTTACCTCAGCTGCAGAGATCTTCATTACAGATAAAGAAGATATGTACAGTGTGGAACCACCCTTACTGACCAAGTTAACACTCCCCTGAAGAAATTATTAGCTTCACTACCACCAGTATCTAAAGACATTCACATGATGGAGTGTCTGCAGTAAAATTGTCAGTTATAACTGATATTTTCTAGTCCAGAATATGTTCAGTCTCTTTTAGTCGTAAGATATTATAAAGTGGGTGATTAGGAATAAGTGTATATTTAGATGGCTCAGATACACCCTTGTAACTTCTGGTTTGCAAAGGCCACAGGTTTTCTTGAGTGGCATACGTGTTCTTGCCTTTTGTGATAATCATGCCTTCTAATGACCAACGATTTTTTATGAACTCCACCAGTTCACATAAAGCCAGGTTTCACTGTAAAATAATGTATTTATCTTTTTTTCTTTTTTTATGCTGATAATTTCACCTGCTTTCATAGGTTTTTTTGTTTCATTTTCCTGACTTCATGCATGATAAAATGAAAGGATATTCCATGCTTTCCCTCTGTTCAATTTGTGGTTTTATAAAATACTATGAGATGACAGAACATGTACTGCATACTATACTTGCGATGCAGCCATTTCATGCATTTCTACAGTAAAAATTAAACAAAAAGAAGAGAGCAGAAAAATGTAATCCAGTTTAACTTGTCATTAAAATATTCTTCTTTTTATAAAGAAATAATTGCTCATTTAATTTTATTACTTCAAGATTATATGTATTCATTTTTCAACATTTTTTAATCAACAGTCAAGAACACTCTGAATTTCTAAGGCATTCTGCAACAATTCACAGGCAGCTCTTACAAATTGTATGTACCAGGAAACTAGAGTGTTGTGATTGGAGTGATTAGAAGACTAAAAAATCAGGTCAGTCTCAAACCATTAAAGCAACGCTTTTGTAGATTGACATTAATTAACATCACACATTGACAATAATTAGTTATTGCACATTGTTAGTCATTCTCACTGCACATTGAAAGCAATCCTCCCTTAACAATCACGCTACACCAGATGTGAATATGTAAAATCACAAAGCTAATGCCGTGCAATCAGCACTAATGGTTGCAGACTGTGATGTTCTTATTCACTGAGCTCAATATGTACTCCAACTGAGGTCCTTTCCCTACTACCACCTCCCCATACCCTAATTCTCCTGCCCACTTGTGCTTGGCCACTTCTAGATTTTTTAAGCAAAACCAGTCCTTATCCAGCTCTACACTATGCACGCAAAACTCAAGAGGTCCTTAGTCCAACCTCTTTCTGAAAGAAGGGTCAGATCCAAGTTTGCTCCAGAATGTTCTTGTAAACCTTTGAAGACTGATGCAGCACAAAATCCCTGGGCAATCTACACCACTGCTCAGCCAGGGGAAAAAACACTTGACCAGCATGGAATTTTTTAGATTGCCAGGGACTCCCTGCTTTCAGCCTCTGCTTATACTTGCAAGACCATAAGAAAATCGCCCAAGGTAATGAGCTACTTGCTGCCAAATTCACACAGCCAGTTCCCATAACAAACTGGTAACAAAGTCATGGCTGGGCCTTGCATTTTCGGGCACAGATAGTACAAGGCCTGTGGTCTGTCACTAGCAATGATAGTATTAATTTTTTGGGCCACTGGGTACAGAAAAACATCTCCAATTATGCAATTGTTCTTTATATTTAGGTTTAAAATAAGCTGAATATAAAATCTGCTTGCTCTGCTTCATCTTTAATGGGTAAAACAGGCTTCCATATCTGGCTAAATTAATTTATTTATTGTTATATTAAAATGTTTTAATCTATATAAGTATTTTTCAAAGTAGTTGGAAAGCAGGTGGCACAGTATAAGCATCAGCACAGAATCCTATGGGATGAAGTCACGGGTGGCATCCTATTGCAAATAAAAATCCTTACTTAACTATAGCTTCATATTAAATTCTTTTCTGCAGACTTCATAGAAATATATTTTCTGTAAGTTGAAGAATACTGTAGGAATCTGATGGCAGGTAGCTGTATGCTTAATTGCTTCAAAATCTCAAAATTTGTTATGCTTTAAATAGCTATCTCTGAAAGTGCCATTAATGTTTTTTCCTATTGCATGTTTCTCCATGTATAAAATAATTTTACTCAATTCCTAATTATTATTATTCCTATTGATTTTTCTTACACTATGGAAGGATTTATATCTGTAAGGATTTCTTCAGTTTCTTTCATGTCTATGGGGTTTGAGTTCTGTGTTCGATCTGGGTCTTCACACCTTCCCCTATCATATCTCACTCTATAGCTGCAGAGTTCCTTTGGTGATTTATTACATTTTTATATTTCTTTCAGGTTTTTATTTTGTAATCAACTTTGGAAGAAGATAAAAAGTTGAGATGGTAACTGCACCAGACATTTATTCTTGTATGTGTCTATTAATAAAAGAAACCGAGATCCAGAGCTTCTTTCATCTCTTAGCATGATGTTGGTTTCTAATTGCACTGAAATATAACACAAGAATTCAAGTGGGGTTCTTTTTCAGGAAAAGGAGAGGGAGAGAGACACACATTTTAAATCTTTGATACTTAATCTTTTATTGTCTTTGTTCTGTGTGTCTATATTGTTATCCATCTCATTATTGTAATTCAGAAGACACAGAGGGTAATGCCAATAATGAAATTCCAAGTGGCCAAGGAACCTCTTTTTTATCCCAGTAGCTTTTTTTCTCCTCAAGGTGTTGTTTCATATTTATTTATATTTATTTAATATTTATTATTTCATATAGTTCAATTTTATTCTCTAAGGTAATAACAGCATATGTGACAAAGCAGGAATATCAGTGTAATATTTCTGGTATTAGAATAATACATCCAGACAGAATTACAATGGGAGATCAGATGAAATTCACTCTGTTTAGGAAATGTCTTCTTTTTTGTGGAAAAAATCCAAACAAATCACCTTTCTACCGCATTTGATTATCCTGTTGTTTCCTGAAATAGACACTGTTATACGGATTAAGGCTTGAAAAGAAATTCAAGGATGAAGGTATTACATAAACTATAATCAGAATGAGTTACTGTGTACTATTCCAAGTTGGCATATCATAGTTTATAGAAATTCTAGGTTAACTTTGATGAGTTTTCTGAACATTTTCTTGAGGTCAGGTTGCATTAAAAAGCACAATTTTTATAATTTTAATAAAATTTCTTATCATTGTATCCTAGTTTCAAAATACTAATTATTATGGTTTATTGGCATTAGCATAGCATTTAATATAATGGTAATTATTGGCTGCTGATCTGATATGTTCTTTTCCAGATGTTCACTTCTTAACAGTTGTCTTAAAAGACATGCCTTTTTTCTGTTATAAATCCATTTACTCATTCTTTCCACAAAAACAGATGGCTGGAAATAACCATATAAATCATAGAGAGAACTACATAAGTTTGGGGCAGACAACACCAAAAAAACCCCAAACAAATTCCTATATGGTAATAAGGCAAATGAAGATAAAGAAACTTCATAGAACAAAGTTTTAGTTCAGAACACTGTTTTAGTTTTGTTAGGAATTCAATTAGTGTCTCTAATCCTTTATGTGTCTAACAGACTTTGGATTGTGCATTTAGGATATTGGAATGCCCTAAGCTAGGAAAGCTTTGCCCTTCATGAGAGAAATTTCCTCTTTTAAGCTAGGATGGGCATTTCAGGCAGTACTTCACCACTAAATCATTGAAGCTTCACATGGTGTAGCAGGTGACAACTTTATCCCAACTTACTGAAAGACAAAGTAATCAAATTAGTTGACATCTTACTTGGCATACAAGAAAACATTGAGTTGAATATTAAGATACCATTTGCACAGGAAAACAAAGATCTGCTCTGTAAGTGTAACTCTGATGTTATTAAAAACCTTTTTTTCTCTCTAAGCAGTGCAAAGAAATCTGTCATTTGACTGGGTCTACTATCAAGGAGTTATTCAAGACCAGATATCTCATGAAAACTCACTACCTCATAGTGTTAGTCCTAAATGCAAAGTTCAAAATCAAGGCTCAAAATGGGGACCAAAATATCCCACCTTACTCTTCCACTTTCACCAACAAACTGCATTATTTAGCCATATTTGTGTAGTTTACCAGAAGGGCTCAATGCACAACTAAATTGGATTGCAGTAATCATTGTAATAGAGCTGAGAGGAGGGATCTGTGGATCAAAGCCAAGGGAAAACACAGGTTGTGTTGTCCAGGTGAATTCGCACTATTTGTACTTTTGACATTGGGTTCTGAGGTGAAGTAACCCTTCATGATTAACGGAAAACTGCAGGCATCCACCTTCAAATGCTGCTTCAGTCTAAGAGTATTGATCTTGCTTTACTACCTGTACAGATGAGAACATCAGAGTTGTATAAGAGCTTCCATTATTCAGCATTTCCTCTTAGCTCACTAAGACACTGAATTTTATGGCAATAGTTACCATAATTAATGCTTAAAAAAACCCCCAACTAGTTCCCTCCACTCAGTATCTAGAGAATTTGGGCTTACAACATGAGTTTAGAAATTTAATTTCCCATGTACATTGTAAATGTCAGGCATGTCAGTAATATGTTTGACACACCTAAATTGCTCTCTCTCTTGATTTCTTTCTTCTACTGCAAAAATAATACCATTCCTGTAAAATATTTCATAATTATTTCCTTGATCAATTATGCTCTCAGCTCTGACTTTGACAACAAATAGCAGGTATTGTGGCTTTTACTGCCCTGTGATACTTTCAGACTGATAAGAATTTTGTATGAAGCACTACATTTACCTTTATTTAGTAGCGTTGGTACAGTACCCTTTAGTGCCCACTTCAATTTTTGTAGTTATGTTAAAGCATAATGGGAAATTAAAGTGTGTTGTTTTGCATACAGTGTTTTAGAAGGTAAGAACTGAGTCTCCATATGAAAAACCCAGGAAAATTACTGAAAGATGTGCTGGAAAAGATGATCTGAAAATATTTAGTGGGAAAGAATGATGTCAGGTATTAAAATTAAAAACAAAACAAAACACCCCAACACAAACACCCCAAACAAACAAACCCTGAACCAAAACAAATAAAAAAGACTTCTTTGTACAAGATATATAGACATTTGAAGGTGCAGTATCACAGATCTAAAATTGAAGGGTGTGAAGAATTGAATTGTTTCAGTGGCAAGGTTTTTAGTATAACATAAGAAAAATAAAATAAAAGCCAATTATGCTATTGTCTTACTTGTGGAACCAGGTCAGTATTTTATTTATACTACTTATATTTATTTCCCTTCTGCATTTGTTCTGGTTTGGTTCTCCTCATCTGTCTCAGATACATTTCAATAAAATAAAATAATGGCTCTGGTTTGTGTTCAGGTGCTGTTAAGAATCACACAGCCTTGGTTTTCTATAGTTTTTAACATACCCCAAACAGATTACTAGTGAAAGAAAGGACAAGTTATAGCAGATGAATACAAAGAAACAGTGAAGTAATATGGATGTTCATAATGAAAATAACTCTTAGAAATTTTAATATGTCTGACAGTAACCAAAATCAGATACCACAGGAGATGTGAAGGAAGCCTTTCAGCAAGTGCAGTGACTTCAGCTATTCCCCTTAACAACAGAGAGTCAGGATCAATCCTTGGTCATGAAACCAAGCACTGTGTGTTGATTGCATCCAGGTTGCTTAGTATTAGTTGCATTAGGATGAAAACAGCATATTCATGTTTTGTATTATTTGGGTCCCCTGCAATGCCTCAGTATCTCTTTTTTCACCATAAATAAGATTCCATGAAAAGGCTGTAATGAACACCACCAAAGTGTTTTTAACTGATTTCGAGAGGCAGAGATTCAGTCTGGATTTGTAGCAAGGTGGAGCAGAGGGAGCAAAACCTTGGGCAGTCTCATGGTGTTACTGTCCTTTATGAATACTCCTTTGAGATAACGGTCTAGAATGAAAAAGAATATTTCCTTGGGAGGACCTTAACCCACTGGGAGCAGATTAACTGTTGAACTAGGTGGGCAAAGGAAAGTCCAAACCCTTGTTTCCTGGCTGGCTATTTTTTTTTAGCAGCATAGATGTACTCATGATGTTTATTTACTTTCCTTATGAAATCTGGTGGGTTGACCTGGGCCAGCTGCCAGACCCACAGGACAGGGGCAAAAATGAGTTTAAAAAACCCCTGGGTTGACATAAAGACAGGGAGATCACTTATCATAGCAGCTCCAAAGAGGATGGACAAACTATCTGTCTTCCACTCAAAGTCCTCCATATGTTCAGAAAGGATATGCTTTCCACATAGTGTATCAATTAGCATTAGAAAACATTGGTTATATCCTCAGAAATTCTAGTAGTACATGAGACTGAACTCAGAGCCATCCTGCACAGATAAGACTAGATAAAGCCTAAGGTATATCTTAGCAACTGGGTCCTCAAACAGTCCACACAAAGCATCCTTTGAATTCCTATTTCTTTAGCACTTAACTACAACATTTATTTTTATTTATACTTTTGCCATGCCAGCAGCAGATACTGTCTTAAGATGCCACATTTCACCTCATAATGGTATAAGAAAACTTACAAAGTTCCTTTCTTAAAAAGAGAGGAACTCCAGGGCTCAATTAATTCAAGAGCCAAGGTGAATTCAACATGTGCATTCAGAAAATTGGAAATAATTATTAGGTGTTGCAATTTTGATGTATTCTTAGCCTAATAAAAGACTCAGACAGAGTGAGCAGGCCAGACTTGTCTGCCACACCTGAGTGCTGAGTTATGGGTAAAGAAGACACACCCTAATGAAGAATTTTTGAAAGATGGCAAGTTCTGAATTATTAGGGAGGCTGTGAGTAGGTCCATTATCATAAAATGTGAATTACTGCTTGTCTTCTGAGTGTGGCCAAAAAAAGATGGTTTTCAGTCTTATACTTTCTAACTGAAAAGGTTAAAAATTGGTGTCTTGAAGAAAATTGCATATAATTGCAGCTCTGTGTACTAAAAAAAGTTTGAATATTGATCTTTTTAGCATGTAGGATAATTAAACATTTGTAATTCGATTAAAAAACTAAAAATTTTAAAATTTGACTCTTGAAATGAGTCCATTTGGGCTGACAGACCAGAAATATTTAAAGTTTGGACAAATATTCACATGATTTATACTGCATACTAGGTTCTTCCTGAAGTACATTATTACAATATTACAATGTTTCACTTTTGTCAGTTTTAAGACCTCATAACAGTGCATTGTTTTGAGGGAGAATTGTAAAAAAAAAAAAATTCTCTTTTATTTCATCATATTGAATTATAAATAGAAATCCATTAACTGCAATCAAGACCCGTTTTCCTGTATTTACAGATTAATTCAATCAAATCAGCTGTTCAGAATATATTATAGCCTGACTATTTGGGGGGAGAGAGGTATTAAATTCTTTAGTTTGCTTTACTTTTACATTCTTTTTCTTCAGATTTTCTTTCTTCATGTGATTGAAAAGGCATTTTTGGTTGTACTTCAAAGAAAAATAAAAGAGACTTTCATTCTCAAAAGAATGAAGTTACATATGTGTTAGCTAATAGCTTTTGATAGCTGTATCAAATTAATTTGTTGTCTCTAGAGTAATTTTTTGTAGTTTTAACACTTTTAAAACTTTTTTATATACTGTCACATTATGTTTATAGTTGCCTTAATACATAAACAAGTCTCTGAAATTACCTTCTAGATTATGTTTTCAGTAGTAATCCAAGTTAAGGAGTAGGAGATTTTTTAAAGATGCTAAACATGCCCATCTGACCATACTCTGATTCAAATCTGTGTTGGGACATTTTTGTGACACCTTGTCAGTATGATATCCTCTCTCCCTCTACCTGCTTTACGCTGTGCTCCAAAATAATCTCAGAGGATAGCCTTCTCCTGAAATGCAGCTTCTTCTGAGGACACAAGGCAAGTCCTGACGAGTTTATTCAGAGTCTGTGTCAGTCTGATACTTTCTGACTGAGTTCTTTGAGATATTTCACACATTGAGGGTGAAGTGCTTAACACCAAATTTATTTACTTGAAGATTATTGATGGGACACATCATGTTATACATGATGTTACACATTGATTTTGCCAAGTGATACAAAATTATACTGAAAACACAGTACAAATATAAGTGATATTTAGCAAAATGCAGAAGGTGCAATGCGCAGTTCAATCACAATGACAGTGTGATTCCCATTACTGGTCTCTACAAAATGCTTACCCTCATTATGTTTTTGTCCCAGTCACCAGGAAAGAATACCTCAGTTGAAGCCAGCTCAAGGCTGTTGGTGTCGTTGAAATACTTTTCTAGTTGTCTGGTTTTGTACTCGATTGGGCTGAGCTGAATGTTGACTCCTCCTATTCTAAATCTGACAAATCTCAGGGAAACGTTTACACCACCAGTTGATCCACTCAGCTGTTGATGGTGATTTATCTATAACAGAAGTGATCATCTGGACCCCTTTGTGTTGAGGTTAAGTCATCTTCTTTGCACTGTCTAAGATGAACAGGAATGTCACCCTTGCCCATATGAAAATCCTTCCTCTGTTGGGCTTTACTCAGTGAGTCCATTCCAACCCTATGGGTTTAGTCAGTAACAACCTGCTATGGATGTTGAAAATTCTCCTGTCCTTTTCTTGTTCCCTCTTCCTTCATGCTCACTAGGACTCTTTTCCCCCATCCTTGCTATGTTTCTATATTTGGCTATACATACTTATTTTGTAATACAGTAACATATTTTTCATTAATATATGAAGATTTAAAATCACTAGTTAGTTCAGGAAAGGGCCTCAATCTGCTTTTCTAGACAAATAATTTTGGGATAAAAGTTAATCTTTTTCTTCAATCACATTTTTTGAGGATAATATTGAACTGTCATCTTCCTGACTACAAACCAATATGGCATTTATGAATATTTTAATGCTGAACAAGCAAAAATGTATAATGGTATAATCATGTGTACCTAAAGTATGATTTATACTTGTCATTCTGTAGCACAGTATTAATTCTAATTACCATAATTGCTCAATTTCTGCATTTGACAAATAACCTAAAATTAAGGTAACTCATTCATATTTAAATTCAATATTAATTTTACATTTAACATGATTTGCCTAACTTAAAAATACCTAGGTTAAATTCTGTTGCCTCAATTCCAGTTTATGTTTTATTTAAACCACTGCTGGAACTGCTCCAGTGCCCTGAGACACACATTTGGGATTAGACAATCTCTAGAGGTATTTTCCAGCCCTAACCAATCTCTGATTATATGATTTTGTTACAAAAAAATACTTTTCCAATGATTTTTAATGTATTAGTTTGAAAACAAACCAGTGGGAGATCCCAAGCCAGGATTATAATTTAATAGGTAAATTTAAAAAATAAGTGAAATAATAGAAGAAAAAACACTAACCAAGTTAGATACAACCTGACACCCGGTTAGGGTGGTGGTAGCAGTCCAGCTGAAGTAGTTCAGTTGAAGCAGTGATACTGTGAAGGTCTGGTCTCCAGCTGAAGGTCTTGTAGCTCTTGTCCTCTGGGAACCCAGTAGACAGGGCTAGCTCAGGCAGTTCCAAGGCCAGGTTATATTCAGGTGGGAATGCTTGGCTCCTCCCTCCTGGATGAAGCATCTCACAATAGGATCAGATAATTCCATGAGTCATGCAGTGGGTCCTTGATGGCCCATTGTCGGGGGTGGGTCATTAGCAGGTGAGAACAGCTAACAGCCCACAGCTGGTGGTAATAGAATACTTAAATACATCTATATTGTAATGTAGGACACTTAATTTAATTATTGTAACGTAGGACACTTAATTACATATATGTTTGTTTCTTTATTTTTTCAGCATCTGAACTGAAAATATTATTCAATGATAATTCATGATTATTCCATTTAATTGGAATTACATTGTATGGGAGGCACAGACCATCCTCATCACTTGACTGTGAAAGTACATCCTGTACTATGTAGAGCAGTAAAGCTCACATCTGTTAGACCAGGCTCATTCTTACACTCAGTCAAACTAAAAAGCCATTTATACAATGATGGGGTGGGGAACTGTTTGTTTGTTTCTGTCAATCGCTGGAATTGAGATCATGACTAATATTATAGATCATGTCTCCCTGAGAAAGTCAAAGAAAAAAGAAATGCCATCAGCCATATGCACTTTTAGGACGGGATTTTTTCCTGAATTCCCTTCATTCCTGCTGAAATGCCATTTAAACACAAATATTTTCAGTACTTAAAAGGTAAGATCCCGCTTTTGTACAGTCAATAGACATATATATATATATATATATTACATGGATGTTACTGTTTCTTTTCTTTGAGTGGAAATCAGATTGCTAAATGCAATCTAACTTCCCTCAGTCCCATTTTCTTAATATCCTATGTTCAATCAGTTTATGTGATTATTTATTCATAGGGTTCTAAGGTAAAGAGTCATCATCTAATAAATTCTTCAGCTCTTCTTTTTGCATAGCAATTAAAGGAGATGAGGTTTTTCATTTAAAATGTATGGAATATGTAATGTTCAGTGACACAAATCAACTGAAACTCCGAGATTTTTTTGAAAACACTGCTTTTGAATTCCTTTTATTTAGTCATTATGTTTCATATATTCTCTTCACGTATATTTCAGTTGATGTAAATCCAAGTTTTATCTAGATAGACTAAAATATTTCTCCATTTGAAAGTGTCAGCACTTACTGCATCTCAGCTCCTGTATTTTCCTGACTTGGAATTTTATTTAATGTGCTACTTGAATGCCGAATGGTTTTTGTCCTTTCTCTTTATACTCTTTTTATATCCTTTTTATACATTTTATACCCTTTCCCATTCCCTGTACCTATTATTCCCTGTATCTCAGCCCTACATGTTTATAACCCTTGCACTCTGATATTAGCGTACTTCAGGGTTCTCTGCAGAAGATGAAACATCCCTGGTATCTCAGAACTAGAGGCACCAACTTTGAACTGAGCCTTCTCTTTGGAACCTGTTTTTGTAAACTAAGTTGTAGCCTCATTGGGGGAAGATAATTAGAATAAGGAGACAATTACTTCATTTGTCAGGTTTCTTATTGGGGGATTTTAGATAGATATGCTAATTGGTGAAGTCCGTAAAATTGTATACACATTGTACCCAGGGTGCTTCTTCTTCGTGGTTCCACCTTTGATAATGGTGCAACCAGGGTCCTATTAAAACCAAGGTAATACCCTTTTACCCCATACTGCGGTGTCTGTGTCTTATTTTTACCAGCGTTTTAGGCATCACTTTATGTCTCCATTGTCATGTACAGCTGGAGAGAGCATTTACGTATGAAAGAGTACTCAAAATAGAAGCAACTCCTTAATAATTTGTCATTCTCAGCATTTCTTGAGGTTTTATATATATGAAAAATGCTAAGAAGCATTTATTAATTTTGTACTGTTAGTGAAGACATTTGGATGTAAAACCAAAAGATACAGACTTAATTGGTTACCAAAAATTAATGGTAGTTTTCAAGTCTTTAAGCCTCAGATAAAATGGGGCCAATTTCAAATGTATTGTGGAAAATACAAATGCATGGAAATGACATTGCCCTGTCACATCATCAGAAGGTTTGTGCTTTAGAGGGAAAGCTGATCGGAAAGCTCTTCCTAGCCCAGTGCCCATTCTGTTGACCAGATTAAGCTGCTCCAGGGCTTTTCAAGATTATGTAAGGCAAGAAAGGCAATATAAGGCAAAATATTTCTGGAGGTGTTTTTATTAACTTTTAAATTATTTTTTTTTCTCATACATAAGCTTAATCTCTAGTAGTTTTTTGGTTTTTAATTCCACATCAAAATTTGTAATGCTTCCAGTCCAAACCTTTATATGATATTATAATTCTATGATTAAACATTATTGTACAAAAAGACTTTTCTGTTGTTTGCCTATGCTGTTCTTGCCTTCCTCCTTCTCTTATGCTAGAACAATTTCTTGTACACAGTGTAGCGAATCAAGATTTGGCTTGAGCATAAAAAAGTAATTTATTCTCTTTGTTTGTTTATTTTACAGCTATTTTCCACTTTGGTTCAGCATGTAGTCTTGTAAGCAGTTACACAGTATAATGGTATAAGAAGCAGAATCATAAAACTGAGTCACTGGAATGAGAAGTGGGCTGGGAACTTTTTTGTTTCTGGTTTGCATGTATGGTGAACTCCAGTTTAGAGTACTGAAAGCAATAAATTTTTATTACCACAGCACTTCAGTAGCATTTCTCAGATGCAAAGCATGTTAATAGTGGTTCCCTGCCTGTTTTAACTGCTGCCAAATAGAAATACCCTTTATAGTGTTGGTCTTGACCACAGAAGGGCAGAATGTAGTACTTGGAAACCATTTTATGCAACTTTTTCTGTTAATTTATTGCACCCTCATTTGAAAATTGTTATGTTTTTTCTCCTTTCGTTCTTTTGGAAATTATTCTTTTAGGATTATCAACTTTCTTTCAACATCTTTTAAAAATGTATTTATGGTGAAATTTTACTTCTTCTTCTTCTTATTATTTTTCGAAGTAGAATAAACTACATGGTATCCTGCAGTAAAAGCAGGTTTTCTATGATACTCGTTATTTACATCACCTTGAGTTCATCTTCCTTGAAGGAGGATCATCAAAATGATACACAGGACTTCAAGTTGAACAGGTTCTCATACAATGGCAGTCAGATCTATTCCTGATGGACATAACTCTCCTGATGCATTCTGACATTGTAACTCCCAGTTTTGTGACATCTATAGAATTCACTAACTTGTATTTGGTTTTGATTCTGATGTTAAAGAAAGATTAATTTTAGAATAATTTTCTTGTTAGTCTGATTGAGGGAAACTTCCTCACTATTCATTGTGCCTCTTCTCAGAGACATTTACTGTTGTCTTTTCTTTAGTTTGGTCTGGGGCATCACACCTTTCCCCACTTTACAGCTGTTTTCCATTAATCCATACTTGTTTAAAGGAAAGAAAGAAACCCAAATCAACCAACTAAACTATTTCTAAACTATCAATTTTGACTAACGATTGTATCTATACATATGGAAGATAGAATTAATTAAATCTATACATTTGTATTTCTTGAAATGCAGATTTAGCTAACAAGATGTAATTTTGCTCAAGCTAATGCAATGGACAATTATAATCTGATTTAAGAAAAATACAGCTGTCTGTGTTCTCTATTTTGTGTGTCTGAAAGGAGCTATTGCCAGCATTCTGACCACATTTGCAGGACGTGAACTTGCTTAGTCTTGAACAGGCGGAGTATAATAACTGATTGTGTTATGCCTGCTGAGTGCCTTGTTTTTCCTAAATTGAATGGCATGTATATCACACAAAATTGTTCAGAGTCAAGGGGGAGTTGCAGCTGGGAATGGCTCTGACACAAACATGGAAGATTACAGTTATTTTACACCAACAAAAGGAAATGCACATCTCAGTGGATAATATTTCCGTCTTCAATTTACAAACAAAATAAGTGATCCTAATAAGATGTTGACTATTTCAGCTGTGAAATAGAGCCAGTAAGGGTAATTTTTTTATTTTATGGACCAGATAACTTTCAAGGCTTTAGATTCTTGCAAATAACAAATTTTTTGTATGTTTTATCAAATGATTTCTACACGACACTGTAATGAAGCCACAGTCATCTTCTATTTCCTTAAGGGACACAAAGATGCAGCAATATTTTTCTAAAAGCTTGTGCCAACATGCTTCTTCCTTTCTCCCATAGTGTCATTTTATTATTCTCCACAGGGAGCCTTTAGCCCTCATGGTGCACTGGCAGTGGGACATCCATTTCTTAATGCAGTGCTGCTCAGTCCATGTCTTCATGCTGTGCAACTGGCTGTTCTATTTATATCTCCAAAAAAGGGTCAAAGGAAGAGAAAATAAGAGTTGCAAAAAAAAATGAGAGTGTGAAAATCAGAGATATGAAAATCGTGATTACTGAAAAAAGGATTAAGAAACTAGATTGCCTATTCTAAGAAAGAACCAAACAAGAAAACAACATCCAGTGATGGGTATCGTGTGCTCACCAAGTTGCTCAGACATTTCTGAATGCAGTGTATTAGACTAATAGATGAAGCACTGAGGATTAAGGAATAAGAACTGCAGCATCTATACCCCAGTTCCTAAACTCCAGTGAGGCAGCCCCAACCATTTAAGTTAGGTGCAAATATAAAATGTTCAATCAATGAAAATAATCAAGAACCTTTGAAAAAGGTAGAGAGCACCAGTACTAAAGCTCTCATTATAGGGTGAACGACTTTTACCACCATAAGGTTATACAAAAACTGGAACTACCTGTTGTTACCTTACTAGTAGATGCATTGAACTCTACTAGATTAATTTAATCCTGGTAGTCAACACAGGATTAAAGGATCAGCCTTTCAAGACATGCGTAGGGTGCTGTTGTCACAAGACCATGAAACTTCAAAACATGTTCAGAAGCCTTACTAGGGATGTGCAGATTGTTAGGTGAGGTGGTTTTGATTGGCTCAAAACATCAGTAAAGTATTTTTAACATCTAGGAGAAATTTGGATCCCTCAGAAGCTGTTGTAGTAGGCCTGGGGAGGTGTCTGAGGGGTAGGGAGTGGCACAAAGATAGTTCCTGTGTGTCCTGAGTGCAGGTTCTGGAAGTTTTTACATCAAGTCTGGCAGAGCCAATCTCTGATGGCTCTGAAGGTGACAGACATGCTACCGGCCAAGTTTGGGCCAATTGGAGGTGCTGGTTACGCCTCTGTGAAAACATATTTAAGAAGAAATCAAAACAAAGGAGGCACGCATTTCTTTCACTTCTTTGTAGTTGGAGGAGGAGGAGGTAGAGGTGAAAATATGTGAGAGAGAACAGCATGGAGAGTGCCAAGGTCAGTGAAGAAGGGTGGGGAAAGAGTGCTCCAGGTGTCCCGGCACCGGAGCTGAAAGCTTTCTGCTAGCCGTGGGGAAAGCTATGGGGGAGCAAGAAGTTTCTCCTGCAGCCCATGGAGTCCATGAAGCAGCCTAGCCTCGGCTTGGGAGAGTCTGCACAGCACCTTATGGACAAAAGAACTCATGTTGCAGCAGAATTCCGGCAGAATGCTGCTCGTGAGATTGGACCCACGCCAAAGAAGTTCCTAGAGGACTGTCTGTCGTGGGAAAAGACCCCATGGCTAAGTAGAGACCCCTTCCCCTTGATTGGACTGACCAGAGAACCCCTCTCACCCTGCCCCCTGTCTGTGTTGCTGTTTTGGAAAGAGGGATTTGGGGGGTGAGTGCAGAGACTGTTTCTTAAGAGGGTGGGGGTGAGAGCAGAAAACTGTCTGGAGAGAGAGAGAAACAAGTAGAGATAAAGAGTATTTGTAGTAGAAGAATTGTAGTGATGAATAAATTTGAGAATCTGCTCTGTGGACTGAAAAGAGACCCTACACCCTGCTTCCCTACCCGGCTTGTGGATTGTAAAGGAGGAAAGGGGGTGAATACTATGGGTTCGTAAGAGGGAGGGGGGAGTGAACAAAATAATGTATGAAAAGTTTATTTTTGCCTTTCATTTATCCTCCAATTCTGTTAGGTAATTAAATCACCTTTTTTGCAACTTTAAGTTTGGAGCCGGGTTGCCCTCTTTTCTTGCGTCCTCCTGGCAATGCCCTATCTCAAACCCATGACATTTTGATACCCTACAGGTCTTTCTGAAAATCTTAGCCTTCTGAATCCTTTTAATGTACAGACTTTAAAATATCCACTATCAGTTTTGTCCAGGTTCATCCTTAACAAAACAAGTGTGGTGAAGTGTATTTTCAAATGACCAGGGTTTTTGTGGGTTGTGATTTTCTGTTGGTTTGGTTTTTGGTTTTGATTGGTTTTGTTTTGTTTTGGTTTTTAATTACATTGTTTTGGGATTTGTATTTTGGTTTAGTTTTGGGTTGATTTTTTTTTTTTTGGTCTTTAAAAGATTTTGCAGTAACAGATTGCTGTCTAAATGAAAAGGTACTTCTGGTTTGGTTTTGTTTGTTTTATTTTTCTGCTCTGCAAAAATATTGCCCTAAATTCTTATCACAATAATGATGGTGGTGAAAAGATCAATACTTGTGATCATGTCTCTGAGAGGGAACTCTGCTTGTCTATTATAACAACAACATCTTTACTTTAAGGAATCAGAAATATACTGAAACAAATGAGATTTATTTTCACTCTATCTTTTTCTTCTGAAGTATTATGTATAAGTATATACTACTTTAATTCTTGCTAGAGATGAATGGTCCATTTGCCTTTGCATTGAAACTAAATTCTCACTATTGCAAAGACAAGCTATAAGGCCAGTCTGTTTATAAGTTTTCAAGGAGCTGTCTCAGTGGCTCAGCAAAGATTTGCAGAAATCATTCTTCTGCAACTAACACAGGGATTATATAAAGAGCTTTAGCTACATCATTCCAGCAAAATTTCCTTCACCTCAGAAGCTCAGAGCCACTACTTGCTGTGTGATATAAAACATGTGGAGACATTGTGTTGTTGAATTGCTGGCCTAGTACTAGAAAACACGTCTGAAAACACACACCTCTCTGTCCTATGCCACACGACCTGCATGCATTGCTGAATAACTCACACCTCCTCTGAGAGGTTGGAGGCCAAAAGTTCTGGTTTTACCCGAATGTATAACAACTAAGGGAGACAGCAAAAACATAACAGACAAATGGATGAAAGTAAGATGGTTTGAAAGGCAAGGTAGTAAAAGAACACAGAGCAAAGAAATGGAAGTTGAAAAAATATCCATGAGGAAAAAAGAAAAAATAAGTCTAACAAGAATATAACGAGCATAAACCAAATTAGCTTATTCAAAACTACTGTGCACATCAGCATTTGCTAGTTAAGGTACTTTGACTCACAGAAAACATTTTTTCATAGACCAAGAGCACTGAAGCTTTCCTTCATGCTAATATTTTTGGAATATTATTTACCAGCTGGAGCCAAAAGATATTTGTTTCTGGATAGAAGATGGGAACAAAACAGTTGTTACTTCTGTCTGCTGTGGTTTCTTTTTTTCACTTGGACAATTGATGGGGTTGCAGATTTAGACATTTAGAGCTGAAATAAGTGAGTATATCAGTCTAAAAAAAAAAAAGATTGAACTCAGGTCTCTGACAAGCAAGTCTTTTCTTCCTTCTTCTCATGTTTCTCTCAGCCTTACTCTCCAACAAAAATGAGTGTCAATTAACAGACATATGTGTATGGAATATATGGAAAACAATTAACTATTATCTAAATTATACACATATGTATATATGTATATGTAAATATACCCATATATATTTGCACACATATTCACATATGTAGGTTGCCATGCATGCATCATCCTTTCTCACACAGAAAGACATGAAAAAAACTTACACATATCTGTGACTAAATATTGCTGTTATATGTGCACATTAGACAGCATTTACACACATCCATTCTCTTTTCTGTTTATAAATATATAAAAAGTTAATTTACTCATAATTCTTGTAGGTAAAACATAGACATATCTATTAATTTTAAAACTAAATATTTTCCAATATCAAAGTAATTTTAGAAAACTGCAGCTGACTAAGGACCAGATTACGAACCCCTGACTGAAAACGGCAACCAGATATTCACATGAGTTTTTACTAATGGATTTCATTTATGCTAATCATGATTAATTACTCAGAATGATCTTACAAGATAGCAATGAAATAAATAGATTCAGTTCTTCAGAATCTTACATGTGAATTAATATTTAGTAAGCAGTCTCAGTGACACTAGTATGAATGCTCTTATGAGTAACTTGGATGGGTCAAATTTCTCATATTAAGAAATACTGCCAAGATTCTGTTGAATGACTACCTGAAATATTTATGTGTTTAAAACAGCTTAAATGCCATCTCACTATGTAACAGTTGCATTTATCTTCCATATTCATTAACTGAGTGCCTATATAACTATCCTAATAATTTTTCCTTCCCATAATCCACAATATATCCATCTCTAGCACCTTAAAAATAACACTAAAATAACTCTAAAAATATTTAGAGGAGCAAACACCCACTACATTTATAAAACTTAACATGTGTGCAGATTTTCATAAGAAGTTAATTTTCAGATTCAGGAAGACACATTCTCTGCAAATGAAGACACAGTGCCCTGTGAGCTGAATGTGAGCTAAAATGCTGCACTCAAAAAATGCAATAGAAATTTCAGAAACAGTTCTGAAATGTGCTCTATGGCACTTCCTACTGCAATACAACCATCACATTAAAATTACAGAGAAGAGTGAAGATGTTTGACACAGATATTTACTGGAATCATAAAGCAATTAGATAAAAATTATTAATTTCAGTAAAATCAGAAAGGCAGTATAACCCTGTAGGTACTAACACTAATGGTGCTAAAAGGAATGCAAGTTCATGATCAAGTAATTATAAACTCATTTAAAGATAGAGATTTTAAAATCTTGTCAACTTTACCTTTGACTTATAATAAATCTAAGCTTTTAGTACACTTATACATTATCTTTGAAATACATTTTGCAATGAATGGTGTTTTGACATTCTTTTCTATTTAGGTAGGCCTATATCTGTTGTGCACTTTGTGCTGTTTAAATATGAGACCATATACTTTTTATTGGTTTCTTCTTCCAGTAAATCTATTTATGAGACACCATTTGATTTAGATGTTATTTTCTTATACATATAAGGCAAGTTTTGAAGCTTTTTAAGGCCTTTTGAATTCTTTTATCAACACTCATTCAGCATTGGATCAGATTTATCCTCATAAAATGACTCAAAAGGGTATTTAACAGTAAAACTTAGTGACTGATTCTTTTCCTACCTTAAAACTCAAGCAGTTGTTTTACTTATCATGCCATCTGCAATGTGTCTAGCTGATATCTGACTCTTTGATCAGAGACAACAAAGCACAAAACTCCACCCAATTTATTTTTCCCCATCTGACACTTTTTATATCAATGAAAACAAAAATCAACATTCATGCCTATTGATACAAGTTTGAAATTTCACATAAATTTGAAAGTTTTCATAAGAAGGAGTCTTCATCTGTGAGAAATAAATTCTTCTGTGTATTGCAGTGCTCCAGACTATTTTCCACCTATGCTTTTCAGCATTGTCATGCACCCTAAAATTACCTGGACACAGAGAGAGAATCTAATAAAGTTCTTTAGTCTTTTTGCAACAGTGTTAGTGTTTGTATCCAGTCAGGAAATGCATCTCACTATAATATCACTAAACATCTAAACTTAGCTAGTAGTTTGATTCTGTTCGAAAGGTGTAGGTGTCCACTGCCAGCAATCATGCACCAGGACATCCTGTCTTTTGTCCAGTTCCTACTCAGAACAGATTTTGTGTTTGTCAGCCATCTGCCATTGTCTCAAAATACTACCTATTGCCACCCTTTTTTCATATAAACATATATTGTTATATTGTTTTGAGAAGGAGCAAGAGGTAAAGAAGTATCAGATCTCCTTGCCAAGACTTTTGGCTATTTGACCTAGATTTTCAATTGATTTGTCTGAGCTAAACTCAAAAATTCAAGGATTTCATGTCCAAATTGCAGTCAATAACTCTGTATCGTGTCAAGCACACCATGGTTCTGTGTGTAAACACAAGAAAATGTATGAAGCTTGTGTAAGCTTTTACACCACGCCAGCTTTAAGACTTCAGTCTTTAATCAACAATATCTATGTCTGAAAAAATGGAATTTTGTTTTGTCATTTTTCTTTTCTTCCTCAGGCTTCTCTCAGCTCTTGCCAGAATTTGACTCAGAAAAATCTCAGCATTAATTTTAAATCAGATACAGACAAGAGAGAAATCTTCAAACACTTTTCAGATGTTCACAAAGAACAGTTTTAAAAGAATATACTTTCAAAGCAAAATACTTTCCGTGTGTGCTGCCAGTGTATAGCACATCCAGTCTGCTTTCTGATTTGTGCCTTTTATTACTGTGTGACATGTTGATTCTAAATCTGAAAGGCTCAGTCTTGTAAATTGCTAGTGATAGAATTATTATCAGAAACCATATAATTTGATACAATGTCTTACTGGACACAGAATTACATTCAAATTAAAGCTCTCAAGGAAGACGTGCACAGCCTAGTAGCAGCAGCTTAAGGACAATGGACTGAACATTTTTCACCATGTCAGAAGGCAGGAGGAAGGTCAAGAAACAGAATTTCTTACTATAGGTACTATTAAAATGTAAGAAATCAAAACACTGTCTTGGAGTATGCACCCCCAATAGGCAAGAGTAGTTCCTGAGAAAAATAGAATATACAAAATCTAGGGAGATCTTTCCAGTGATTTAGCATCACAATTTCCATCAGTTCACAATTTCAGTTTGTGAAAATCCTGAGCCTGTGGATCTCTGGACTGAACAACAATTCTTGGTTAAATATTAATTACATACATAAGTAAATACAATCATATTTCAGGCCTTTCTTTGACCAGACTGTCCATATGGCATCAAAATGTGGGACTAAAATTTAATAAATAGTTATTGTATATCACTAATGTCTCTGTAAAATCTGTTAGCTTTTAAAAATCCTACAGGTCTTCCCAGTTACAAAGACTGTTGGAAACCAGTGCACTCTTGGCAGAAATCAGAATATCCTTTGGCATGTTCTCTAAAGATGCATGAATTAAAAAAAGGCTCATATGAAGCCTTAGCTTATGTTAGATGTACATTTTATTGTTCTTAGATGTATTTTCAACTTATCAACACTATGAAAAAAATAGCAAACAGTGGTTTTAATCTCTGTTTATACCTTTAATTAAAAAAAAAAGATACAAAATTTTTTAATTGGATTAATTGATGTCCTGCATTTTCTCTTCCTCTGTTGCCTTCTTAAACACCCTCTCTCTCCTCTATGATGTATTTTTCCTGTATGTTAAAATTTGGTTGCCTTCTCCAGAAGAAGATTATAACCTAGTACATGGTCTTTGCAGCATACAGATGAATCCAAGGGAATTTCTAGATTTCAGGTTAACACAAGTATGATTAATCTGTGAATATAAGCAAGAACATGTGACCAGCAGCTCTGTTTATTGTCAACGTAAGGAAGTTTCTAAGCTGCAGTTCACATGATAAAATTTTTTATGTATCAAATAGTCTATGGGAGATGTTGGTAGAATGAAATCTGCTTTCATTATTCACCTTCTAATAAATGCTTTTCTCTTTTTTCTTTCCTTACAATAGTAGAAACAATAAAAAGTTTTTTCCTGACCTTGAGGCAGTAACTTGCTAAAGCCTTATTAACCAATGTATTTGTGGAGCATATAGAGGACCACTAAGGTGATTTTCTCTGATATCAATTCAGTAGCTGACAAGACCCAAATAAATGTGTCCTTGCCATTTCCTTACGACAATGAAAAAAATTCCTTACTCAGTATTCAAGTCTGCTTTCCAGAGAAGAAGAGTAGCCTAATATTCAGTCTATGTAAGAAGGAAATAGGTTCTAAAGAAATTAAATAATACAATAGATTTTATACCATATCCCAGAAAGAAATTTGTATTTGTTACTTTATCAGAAATGACAAGAGATTTAGATTCATTTCTAATACCAGATAGTCAGCTATGAAGCTGTGACCAAAGATACCTTTAATTTTTGAAAGTTGTATGTTTTTTCATGTGGTGTTGTTCACATGATCCTTTGCAAAATAAAGCTACCTTTGGCTACAGAGGTCTTTTCCATTTCAAAATTAGATAGAAATGCACAATGTTTGTCTACCCTTAATTGTGCTGACCTCTGCAAGAGTGACCTTAAATATAGGTACTGAATAACAAGGTGTGACATAAGAACAAATAGGGAAATTTGAAGAATCAAGACCCTCTAGATTGTCTGTTCTGGGAAGATGGGATTTGACAGAGTGCTTTTCAATATTTCCAAAGAAGAATTTTTTATTAGGTAAGGATGAGTTTCCTATTTGAAGATACCACAGGCATTGCTCAAGTCCGAGTCCTAATATGAATTAGTTTCCATGAAATGTGTACAGTCAGGGACTAAGAATTTGAAGCAAACCAGAAAGTGAGTCAAAGAGCTAGTCTAGGTAACACAAGAGACCTATCTCAAATCTAATCAGAATTTATGGCAAACATTTGATTTGCTGCCTACTTCTATGAGTAGTTTGTCACAATGAGAATGCAGGACATCGGAGCACACACAACACAATTTTTTATCATTCCTTTTTTTCTGGATAGCTCTTAAGATATAATTTTTGACAGAGAAATCATGTATAGCCACAATGTCTCTCTTTGGCAGTTCATAATTTTCTTGTTACTCCAGCTGTATTTAGAGAGTAAAAGTTTTGCAAAATGCTTTGAGCAGTCTGAAAAGTTAAACATTTTTGAAGTACCCCGTGACTCCTTGTGTTCTGTAGTTTGGTCTTGTTCCCATTTGTACACTCAGTGTATATAGTGGATCAATGTGCTATTGAATTACTCTTTCAAGGTTATACTGGCCTTTCTGGAGTGTGTCTACAGATGGGTACAGATGTACCTTATTTCTCTCTGCACTTCAAATTGACTGTGTTCAAGTGAATAACTCTGAGGGCTGGACAACTCTTACAATTCTTCTGTGCCCAAGTAATAAAGCTCTTGCTCCAATACAAGTAGAAATTCACAGATGTCCCACTTAACATTCAAAATTTTTGACTTTGAATATATTTTTGTCCTTTGTGTTCCAGAAAACAGAAATTTCATTAACATTGCTACTGACTGTTGTCTACTTCACATTTTAAACAACTTGACATCAGTGTTAGCTCTGCTGGTGAAACCTCTGGCCTCTGGCTTGTTTCAGAACAATAAGATTTAAGAAGATTCATATAAAAATACTGTGTAGAAGATCCCAACATAAGCATATGAACAATAAAAGCTCCTTTACTTTTTCATGAAATTATATGATAATCCATTTATTTAGGTTAACAGTCTTCTTTTTTACAATCACAGAATATGCTGATTTGGAAGGGACCCACAGGAATCATTAGGTCCAACTCCTGGTCCTGCACAGGACCATCCCCAAAGTCACACCATGTGCCCAACAACACTTCTTCAAATCTGTTAGGTTTGGTGTTGTGACCACTTCCCTGGGGAGCCTATTCCAGTGCCCAACCACCCTCTGGGTGAGGAACATTTTTCTAAGATCCAGCCTAAACCTCCCTTGACACAACTCCAGGGCAATCCCTCAGGTCCTGTCACTGGGCACCACAGAGAAGAGATCAGTGTCTGTCCCTCCTCTTTCCCTCATGAGGAAGTTGTAACTGCAATGAGGTCTCTTCTCAGACTCCTCCAGGCTGAACAGACCAAGTGACCTCAGCCATTCCTCATTTAGCTTCCCCTCAAGGCCCTTCACCATCCTCTTTGCCCTCCTTTGGACACTTGCTAACATCTTAATGTCTTTATTATATTGTGTCCCAAAGCTGCTCCCAGCACTCAAGGTGAGGTTGCCCTAGTGCAGAGCAGAGCAGGACAATCCCCTCCATTTCTTGGCTGACAATGCTGTGCCTGATGCACCTCTGGACATAATAACCCCTCCTGGCTGCCAGGGCAATGCTGACTGATACTCAACTGTGGATGATGTAATTATGCATTTATTGACAAAAAAAATCTTTCCCCAACTGTGTATTCTGAAAGCCACCGAACAATTAGGTTTCAAATGGCTCAATCCTCTTTTTAAATCTCTGCTCTAGATTGTTTTGAGTCACTGAATTGTCCAATTTTGCATATTCCTTCTTAATGGACCTTTTTTTTAAGCACTGATAGCCTCCTTAATAAAGCTTTGATTTGTTATAATTTGTACTTAAGACTGTGTAAGGGGATGGTGTCAGCGATAGAGTGTAAATCAAAAGCTTAATAATTTCTTCTCTCATTCTGTTGAGTTTGCAGCTACAGTTACAATTCATTACCTTAAAAATCATAATTTTATTTAAAAATCCAGATATAAAAAGAGAAGTCTCAAACCAATCAAGTATGAACACTCAGTTATCTTGAGGCTAATGGGTCATTTATTGTAAGGGTCAGTGGTTTTTTTCTAAAATGAAAGCAATGCTTTATTTTTTCCCCCCGTAATCTGCCCTTTGCCAATCTGCCTCTACTGCACTGCATTGAAATGGTGTTGTGCATCTAGGAAACAAATATTTTACTTATTCTTCTAGCTAAGCTATGTAAGAAATGCAGACACAGAATACATAAGCATTCATCTTTAAAATTTATGCCAAAAGAAATCCTGGGCTACAGATGAACTAAAATTGCAGGAGACAGACAGATTTTCTCTCACTATATTCTTTAAGGAAAATATCAAATTGGACACTTTTATTTTTCTTCCCTGTCTCTACTCTTTTTTGGCAGAAAGCAGAGGGATGCTGGCAGACAGGAGGTTACAGAACATTTTTAATGCTTCCTCTTTAGCTCACTGTGAAGCTGGTGAGCAGGTAAATCTCTGCTGGATGATTTCACAGCTCAGCATGACCATCATGTAAGAAGGCAGAGAGTGGTTTGCCTTTTTATTTTTTTAATGCTATAGGCAGAGATCCAAGAAAGCAAAGGGATCTCAAGTGGTTAAGCACAAGGGGAGATCACCAGGTGATAATTAAAATACTGAATGACACTGAGGGGATGGTGTACAAGAACAGTAACTTAATCCCTTACATTGGAAGGGGAACTAAGTTTCTGACTCTTTGTTAAAGAAATGGTGAGCTACTATGTAAAAGCAGTGACTTTATTGTGGAGATTTGGACATAATTTAGTATGCCTAATGTATCACAACAGCCTAACCTAAGCATCGTGCAGATCTCACAAGATTGGCAGCACTTTTTTTTAATTATTATTATCCTTGCTTTTTTTCTTTTTTTTTCTTTGTCTTGATATTGCCCTTAGGGATTTACATGTTTAAAACTGTAATTTAGCTATATTTTTACTTTAGTTTGAACTTTTACTCCGAAAATCATAATTTCAGCAAAGGAGTCAGTGGTTTTATTCAGCTGGTCTGAAATTAAGTCAGAAAAACCAATGCTGAAAGGTTTACAACCTGTCAATCCAACCTAATCTGGATCAAATCTGTTCAGCAAAGACAACTGATACTTTTTTGAACAGAAATCCTAGTACAGATCTTCACAAGGATTCTGCTGCACATGCATAGGTCAGGTATACATGCATAGAAGGTCTGATCCAGGATACGTTGGACTGATTCTACAATGGGCAGACACACTTTGTATATGTTTAGGAAATCCCAAGCATTAGACTTCCTGCATGTGCAGATTGATTTGACACTTCATGAAGAGTAAAATGTCTGGTATAGGTCTAACTTGAAGTTGTTCTTCACATGTTGGATGAAAATTTATTATCTATGACTTATATAATTTATATATATTATATATATATATATATGATATATATAATTTATTATCTATGATTTATGTAGAAGTAATTTTTCATATGCATTTATCAGAATGTTAATTGAAATAATTTTTATTTACGAGAATGCTGCTTTACTTCAGCCATACCAATCTTTTAATATTTGATGGTATTCAAGAGACTTTTACATGCACTTTAAGATACAAACCTTTCACATTATCAGACATATATCTTCTGATTAGCATTTAATTCTCTTTCTCATCGTGTTACAGATCATGACAGAATAATGAAAGTAATATGAAAAGCAGTTCTGAATATATTTTCCATGAAGAGATACTCATCTGAGGTACTGAATAATTCAAGACTAATAGAAGGTTGCTCGAGTCTTAAGAACTAGTTATCTTTCTTCCTGAAAAGGGAGTAAAACAAGAATGGGATAGCAGCAATGCAGAAAAATAGAGCCTTGTCCCTAACTGTATCCATAAACTAGGTCACCCATTACTGGATATCTGAACTCTTGTAGTATTACTTGCTGTATTTTTTTATATATATATATACATATATACATATATACTAGTATACACAGCCAGGGTAGCATGAATTTTGTCTTATGTTAGTTGTCTACCATACAGCTGAGCTAGTCACCCTGGGTTCTCTTTATAGTCAATAGAGAAAAAGAGGCACTATTTAGGGAGAAATCCACCTGACCTATTTCTGACACCTACTTTAGGATGAAATGAATCATGCCCTAGAAGTGCTTGTTTCTCTTCACTGAGCAAAGAAGGAGCATAGAAAGACTAGCTCACCTGTAGAGACATACATTGAAGATGTCTGAGAGGAGGCTTATCATTTGATTCTGGGCCTTACTTTAATCAGTGAATGACTAGTTTTACAAAAGAAAAAGAGCTTTCAAAATATGATTGAAAGCCTTGTACTTCAGAATATTCTGCTAACTGGTGCCATATGCAATGCTTAGTCAGAACAATGATTTGAGTTAGATGGAATGGAAAAGGACCTGAAACCAAATGGTTTTCTACACCCCAGAGACTCACTCTGATCATGAGGTTTTGAACTAAAGAGAAATGACATCAAACACTTACACATTCTTCCTTAGCTCTTGCTTTCCTTAAGCATACCACAACCCTGTTTTTTCTCTGATGAAATATCTGATCAAAATATTTTTAAAGAAAAAATAATAAAGTAGAATGAAGTACATATTACAAACTTTTTTAATTTCCTTATTTCTGAATTAATTTGACAGATTAAACTTAATTTTGTAGAATGCTTTGTAGTTTCATATTATATATTAAAAAAAAACAAACAGAAAAAGTTTAAAATTTATTCCCTAGCACTCATTTTATTGTATCACCACTGGAAAAGTTTTTTCTCTTCTTCTGAAAAAAACCCCCAAACTCAAAATTTCTACAAATACAATAAGACTTGGTAGCACTAATTCTCCATTTGTTTTTATTTTCCCTATAAAAGAAGATACTATCTTCATATAAATATATATATTTTAATTGCCATTACTAATGTTCTCTATTCATAAACCTTTCCTTTTTTTATAACGGGGAAATGAGAAAAACATGTTGCTTTTTATAAACTTCTTGAAGTTTTTCTTTTTTCTTACTATCTTTTAATATTTATCTATTGATGACTCACTGCTTGACCTATTCTAACATTCAAAAGCCAATCCCTCAATCCTTTAGGTATTGTACTGTATCTGTTACACTGGAAAGCAAATTTCAAGGTATATCATTGAAATCTATAGGGATTCTATGTGCAAAAGAGCAAAGAAGTGATCATTGATATTTTGTAAATTAATCCTCTGAATAATATATAGTCATTATACTCTTAGCAAATTTTTCATGCTCTATATGTACTTTAGCAGGTGTACTAGAAATGACGCAAGAACTCTGGCTAATGCTAACAGATAAAATCTGATTTTGAGTTTCTAATTACTTTAAGTATGGTTAAAAGTAAGAGAACTAAATGGTTGTACCACTCAGATATTTTAAACATACATAGTTTTCCTGTACAAATTGAAAAAAAAAAAAAGTTAGCCAAATTCAATTTGAATATAGTTGCTTCTTTTAGTATTTTTTTCCACGTGTGGAATTTCATGCCAAGAAATTACAGTTCAGTCAAATGTTTGCAGCAGGATGTGGAGCTGGTAATTATTTGAATGTGCTTGTTTTCCAGACTACATGTGTATTCATAACCAGAGTTACTAGTTGAGTAGAGTTATGCTTAAGCAGAGAAAAGGATAAAGAAGACATAATGAAAAAAAAGCCTAAATTATTCTTAATATAAGACAAATTTATTACAGAGATTTCAGAGATATATGTTTTTCAACTATTCTAACTGTGTATATGGTATTTTTGCATTGATTTCAGAGACAGGAAATAGCAGTTACTTAACAAAAAATCCATTTAATTCTTTGTAAACAACTATAAGTCTAGAAATAATTTTTTCTCTTTTCTCATGTTGTGTCAGATTTAGTTTTAAAATTTAGATGCCTAAAATCATTTTTGTAGATATAGGGAAGACACAGGTACTGATACTACTTAAGTCTTCATTGACTATCTTGGCTACATCACCATGGAATATAAAGGAAGCTTAGATACATAATTCATATATAAACAACAAGGTTCAGCCATCAGCATTAAAGGCTCTACATCTTGGAGCTGAATATCATTCCTCAATACATAGATGTTTAGGCTGTATTAAACTGTACCACTTCTCTCTTTCTTTTCAAAGGCTAGATATGATAATAATCTCATGGAATATGGTTAACTCACCTGTAGTTCCCTGGATCCTTCTTCTTGCCCCTCTGGAAGATAGGAGGGACATTTGCTTTCTCCACTCTTCTGAAACCAGCTCATTAAGTCACTATCCTACATTACAATATAGATATATTTATTACTGTATTACCACCAGCTGTGGGCCATTAGCTGTTATCTCCTGCTAATGACCCACCCCTGATAAGAGACAATGGGCCATCAAGGACCCACTGCATGACTCATGGATTTATCTCATCCTATTGTGAGATGCTTCATCCAGGAGGGAGGAGCCAAGCATTCCCACCTGGATATAACCTGGCCTTGGAGCTGCCTAAGTTAGCCCTGTCTACTGGGTTCCCAGAGGACAAGAGCTGCTACTGGACCTTCAGGTAGAGACTAGACCTTCCACAGGATCACTGCTTCAACTGAACTACTTCATTTGGACTGCTGCCACCACCCTAACCAGGTGTCAGGTTGTATCTGACTTCATCAGTGTTTTTCCTTTTATTATTATTTTTTTTTTTTTTTTAAATTTTCCTATTAAATTATAATCCTGGCTTGGGATCTCCCACTGGTTTGTTTTCAAACTAATACAGTCACAATGTTGCTATTTCTTTTCATGGATAATCACAAGTGGCCTCCTAGTGATATCAGCTGGCTGATGTCAGCTCCTTCAGCGCTTGTATATACTACCAAATAGGTGTTGGTGTCCAGTTTGTTGAAATGGTATAACTTCCCAAGTTTAGCCTTTTCCACAGGTCTCAGGAACCAGGGATCATTGAAAGCCAGTCTTAACAATAAAGATCATGGTGAAGAAGGCATTGAATACCTCAGCCTTTTGTATGTCCTTTGTTGCCATGCACTCTGTACCACTTAGTAATAAAACTGAATTTTCTAGGTCTTCCTTTTGCTACTGATGTACCTGTAAAAGCCCTTTTTTCATCTCCGTGGCCCTTGCCAGATGCAGATCCAAGTATCAGGTATATCAGCAGCAAAAGCAAGATTTATCCCGGGCTCCACAACCTTCCCAATAGGAATAGGAATTTGTGTTAGGAATCATTACATACAACAAGGCTTCTTTCTTGGACTGTGCCATCTGTCCCAAAGAATAGAAAATTAATTTAATTCATACAATTTCATATATGCATGTGACTGAAATGTTTTGTCTTTCTGCTCCCTGCACAGTTATTTGCCCTTACACTTGTACTTAAAATGAAATAACTCTTCTACCTAACTGGTGAACATTACTTTACAATGCCAGATAGATGAATCGCCTCCAGAAGAATCTAGAAAGCAAGAAATATTGTGTTTTTACAAGGAAAAAGAAGCTTGTAAACTGAAAAGCTCAAAAAATAGTTTTCCAAATCTGCTTCAAATCTCTCTACTCAGTTACCTTTTCACTACTTTCATTAGCTGTGGTTTGCCTGACAAACTTACAACTGTGATTTTCTTTCAACTCTTCCTTCATCAGTATCTATGCTGGTACAAATTCCTACCACTTGTCTCTTTACAATGTCTCAACCTTTCCATTTGATCTGATGACAGCATTGCTGCCTTTTGGTGTTCCCTGTTTTTATCTGCCTTGCCCCCATGCCTCTTTGACCTCTTACCATCTTTCTTTTCTCTTCACCAAGAAATAAACAAAAAAACTAACTTAATCTTCTGGTTTCCCTGCCCTTGGATCAAACCTCTATTTTCTAAATTTCTTCACATCTTTCAAAGGTAATCTTCTCATCCTCTTTGTCAAGCTTCTGTTGCTAACACCTTTTCTTTATAATTTCAATAATATTTTCCTTATTCAAAATTTCTTGCCTAATCACTACTTGGTACATTTTATTGTCTCATTTTCACTCTATTGTACCCACTTTTTTAAATTGCACAACTTAGTTCTCTTCTTACTTTCTTTGTAGCATGTATCTTTTAGTTTTGAATGTGTGGCTAGCACAGACCTTTCCCGTGAGAATTATTCTCTCTTCTTCCTGTGTTTTATAAATAAAGTTTGGATGTTATTAAAAACAGTTTCTCGGGATGTGGACAGTTCAGGCCTGGCCAATCAGGCCTAGGGGGAGACTTCGAACTGACCAATCTGGGTGACCTTTGAAAAGTCTATATAAGATGGAATTAAATAATAAAATCGTCTTCTGGATGCCACACTTTGAACCTGGACCTTCTTTCTCTGCTAGCGGCTCAACATCGACATGAATGCATACTGTATGGACCCAATCTATTAATACACAGCTCCATGGCTGGTGTCACCACCACCATTAGGGGTTTTTCAATAGTGGGGTGGTCTGCATGACACCTGATAGGCTGGCATCAGATAGGATTAATCTTTCTTGTCTTTATGGAAGGTATCACCAAAGATCATTTAGTCCAACCCCCGTGCCGAGGCAGCATCACCTAGGGTAGATTATAAAGAAATATGTCCAGATGGGTTTTGCATGTTTCAGAAAGGGAGACTCCATGACCTCCTCGGGAAACCTGGTCCAGTGCTCTTCCATGCACATTGTAAAGAAGCTCTCCCTCATGTTGAGGTAGAATTTCCTGTGCTTTGCTTTATGACCATTGCTCCTTGTCCTGTCACTGGGCACCACTGAAAAGAATAGGATCAAGGAGACAAAGCCTCCTTGTTCCAGCTAATATGAGGTCCTGCTGGGAGACCTCAGCTACCCTGACATCTGCTGGAAAAGTAGCATGGTAAGCAGTAGGCAATTCAGGAGACTCCTGGAATGCATGTAGGATAATTTCTTGAACCAAGTAATAGATATCCCTACCAGATGGGATACATTACTGGATCTGTTGGGGAGGTGATTTAAGACAGCCATGGGAACTTTGTGAGATTCAACAAAGCCAGGTGCAAGATCCTCCATCTGGTTTGGGGCAAACCCCAGTATCAAAACTGATTAATGGATTGAAGAGTAGCCTTATGGAGAAGGATATGGGGGTGCTGGTGGTGGAAAAAATGGACTTGAGCTGGCAATCATAGTGTCATAGAATTATTAGGGTTAGAAAAAACCTGCAAGATCACAGGGTCCAACCTTTGCTCCAACACCACCATGTCAGCAGTGTACCATGTCTAGTTGTTTCTTGAGCATTCCCAGAGATAGTGACTCCCCCACCTCCCTAGACAGCCTGTTCTGATCAATGCCTGATGATAGCAGGATGCTCTGCCTGGAGTCTATCCAGAGACAATAGCAAAACAACTTGAACAATGCCCTTTTTGCAAAGCTGTCCAAAGAAGAAGGGGACATCATTCTGCTTTTGGTGTTGAATAATACTGAAACCACTCTGACTAATCAATTGCAAAGTTAAACATCCTAATAATGAGAATGAAGATGTGCTAGACCTGGTAAAATACCCACATAAAGGAACAAATAAGTGATGTTACTGATAACTTACCTAAGTCTGCTGAGCTAACACAGCTGGCCAGGGGACCCCAGACAGAAATTTTAATAGGGTCTTTTAATGTACCTCTTCTTGGACTGCATGTGTAGAGATTCCTCCCTTGAGTGGGAACATCCTGCAAGGTTCCTCCTGAAGGTTAAGCAAAAGAGGTTTGCCCAAGGTCATTGGTACAGGTGAATAACATCCATCTCTATTTAAAAATCAGTTTTGCCAGGTTTAATATAATTGCTTCATAGTGCACTATATTGTAATGATTGTTACAGTTCTCATACTGTGCAATAAATAATTCTGATTAAAGTATTTTGTTTTATCATTATCATAATAAAAAATATTTTGCCCAGAGAAGCAGTAAATGCCCCATCCCTGGAAACACTTAGGTTCAAGTTGGACAGGGATCTGAGCAACTCAATCTAGTTGATGTCCTGCTTATTGCGGGGGGATTAGATGAGATGACCTTTAAAAGTTCCATCCAACCCAAATTACTCTGTGCTTCTGTAAGTCTGTGATTCTCTTTCCATGTCCTCTGATATTCATTGTAGTCTGTTCTATATGAAGACATACACATTTCTTTCTCTTTTCTAAGTTAATTCTTTCTGTGCTTAAACAGAAAAATGCACAAAATGCAGGTGAGGGAGCAAAAGCAAGAGAGATGTGATAAAATGTGCTGTCATGACCTTTTAACATCCTGAGGACTCAGATGTTAGTAAATGGGGCTCAGGTAAATTTTGAAGAAGAAAGCCCTCACAATTTCTTCAGTACTTTCAATCTATGTGCTTGCCATTTTAAGATGTGTTTTATGTTGCCTTTTTTTTCTTTTTTTTTTTTTCTTTTTTTCCAAAATGCAAAGTATTTATAATTGCTGAATTGCACATTACCCAATCATTTGGCAGAACCTCTTTCAGTGACAGTTTGCCTGGTTTTGTTCATTATCACCATAGTAACTGAACCCTTTCCTTCACCCGATTCTACACGTGTCTTCCTTTTTTGTCATTCTTCATCCTGCTTCTGAAGAAGAATTTATATGAAGAAGCTGTTATACTATAGGAACAGTTGCATGTTGTATATTTCAAGTGATTGGCATATTTTCAATCATTCCCCAAATTTAGGATAGGCTGATTTTTAACTTTTTACATATGTATGATCAATAATCACTTGTCTAATTATTTACCAATATTTTGTGATTAGTTTTAAACTGAAAGATGATGTCTGGCAGATAGACAACAAAATCCTAAGGGGAGATTAGCTGCATAAAACCCTGAGTTCTACAAAAGAAGTGGACAGCAAAAATTGTACTCCACCAGCAGATGGGAACAGGCTAAGGTAAAAAGGAAGATATCTGGTTAATTACCAGTGAGTTACACAGAGAAACTCATTCTGATATTAATCTAAAATAGAATTAGTAATAACAATAAAAATATATTCCAAAGGTCATGAGGATTCAGACATATTAGTTTTAAGTGGAATTTTCCTGGGTTTTCCATCACTTCAGTGTGAAGTACATACATTCTGAACACTGGAAATTTTTTTATTTTAGTAATTATTGCTTCTCATGTGCACCTTAATCATGTGAATGTATATAGACACTTCTCCCTGAAAGAATATTTATAACTTATCAAAAACCCTAATAGTTGTTGAATTACATAGAAAAACATGTGTCCAAGGAGAATGTCTTTATACTACTGTTGTCTATTATTCATCAGCAAGCATCTTCCTGATGCTGAAATACGTGGAGTCCTGCTGCAGAAAAACTACCTTGATGAAAGATTATTTAGACAGACTACTTTTAAGTATTCTACCTGAGGCAAAGCTGATTAAGCACCCTCCTGGGATACCTTGAACTTCCACGAGAACCTGCATGTCATTGATTGCCTGATATTAGTCATGAAGCCAAAGGAAATAGCAAGAAATATTGATCAGAACTTTCTCAAAAGTTTGAAGCACACCTTGAAAAAAAAATTATTTGTCAAAGGTTGAATGCTGGGTCTGTGTCAAAGGTCATGACAAACTGTTTTTTCTATCAACACTGAGGGGGCTTAAGGCTACTAAAGCTTAGTTGATGATGCCTGAGAAGCTGGAATATGAATGGAAATCTTAGGAGGTTCAGGTAATCTTTTTTCTAGGTCATATCCATAGTTCTTTCAGCTATCTGGTGTGGTCATATATATGAAAGTCAGTAACAGTTTTACCTGTTACCTCTCCCCATGATACCTACCCCTGCCTATACCAGATCTTTCAAGAACTGAGCTTGCATCCTAGTCCGTATCTTGTTGGCTATTCAACGATTTTTGAGGAGCTCCCTGTGCCATTAATGAAGTAAATATTTCCCTGGATTGTGCAGTCCCTGCTCAGTCTACCAACTTTGGTCAAAAATCCCAATATTGTCTCTCCCTCCAGTCTCCTGTTTGCTAGCTGAATCTTTAGGATGAGCCTACATGAAACACACTTTCATAATGGTGTCTGAAGCTTCCTAGCAGGTCCAATTCAGATCCAAGCTAACAGTGTCAAAAGATCTGGACTAGGACCAAGATGAGTTCAAGACATGAATTATAAGGAGACTTTTATAGATAATAAGGATAGAATTGTGATTTAGGCAAAATTAGTGAGTTGATTTATTTATTGACTTATTTATCAGTAGTAACAAACAAACACTGACTGATACCAAACCCCATCCCCAAGCACTGATTGGCCCCTCGGGCCAACTCCCCCATTTTATACTGAACATGATGTTGTACAGTGTGGAATAAACCTTTGGCCAGTTCAGGTCACCTGTCCCAGCTATGCTTTGTCCCAGCTTTTTGTCCACCTTGTCACTGGCAGAACATGAGATGCTGAAAAACCCTTTCATTTAGGGCAAGCACTACTTAGCAACAGCAAAAACATCAGTGTGTTACCAATGTTATTCCCATACTGAATCCAAAACCCAGCACTGTACCAGCTACTGAGATCAACTCTACCCCAGCCTAAACCAAGATGGGGATAGATCTAAATAAGAAGAAAATCAAACTACTGAAAAATAGAAAAATCAAAATTAAATCAAAACTGCCAAGGGAACATTAGATCACTGTGCTCAAAAAATAGAGTTAATAGAAATATAAGAAAAATGTGAACAATTGATATACTTTTGGAATATTGAAATAGTTTTCCTTTATATATTAGTTAAATGTTACTAATGCAGCAGAATATTGACAGAAAATAGTCTAAGCAACTTTACATGTAGTACCAGACTCTTTAATATTGGACTACTTATCCAGAGAATTGGATGCAAAGCTAGTAATCTTAAACACACTGTATTCTAAACATTTAATAAACTGTATAACTACAGAATGAAATCAATATAATTAGGAATTAATCAGCTAAAATCAATGTTTAGTTGGTTTTCTTGGAAATTCTCTATATCTAAATTGAAAATAAGTCTTATTTTCTGAATTTATTATCTGAATTTTCACTATGTTCTTGTACCTCAAGAGGGAAAGAAGCCTTTATTCTAGTCTACAAATACCTCTAATGTTCATTTTTTTTTCCCCAAACCACATCTCAAAATAAAATAGAACACTGTCAAACAACAGGAAAAATGGTTTCCTTGTGTTTTTTTAATTTAGAATTTTCTGAAGCCTATTTGTAAGCTTATTTATTATACTGACATGTTAAATGATTCTTAATTTATTTTTTTAAAGGGGCAGGCCAATATAAATAGAAACAATCAGAAAAAATTTAGCAAATTAATGGATACACTATAGTGCATGAGATGCAGGAGATAAGATACATTGTTGTTCTTCATCATGGTAATGGTTTAACTTGCTTAATTAGTCCCTAGAGAAAAATCTCACAAGTAACTGACAGTTGTCTGTGTTTGACTTTTGAGATTATGCCAGCATTCATTGTTCTTGACAGTGGTATAATAAAGTTTTTCTCTCCTAGATAGTAAAGCATTAAATCCCTACAAGTGCTTGCATGTTTACAGGTATATTGTTTGCATGAGGGAGTATTAATTTTTTCTTTGCATTCTTCTGCCCATTCTGGATAAGAGGTTGTTATTCTTCATTTTTATACACTTCTGAATAGGAATTTGTAAAAGGTGATTCTTAGATAATATAGTTAGAAAAAAAAAAAAAATCAGTAGTTTTGGTTGGTACCCTATCTTTCAGGAAACAATGATCCTTGTGGTTTTAGACATATTTTATCATGATTCCATAAGTTGGGCAGACATCAAAAATCCGAATGATGTGTAGAGATACACTATATCTAATGAGGGTTGGGTTTAACTGTCTGTGTTCAGAATATTTTATGATCTTCAAGTAATGTATTTTGATCAGGGAATGAAAGCAGTGTGAATATATTAGAGTGAAATTTTAAGGACTCATTATATGCAATTTTTTATATTTGACACTTTTTTCCTTCAAAATAGATCAGATTTAAAAATTAGTTCTTTTTTAAGATGTAAAATGTTTCCCTCTTCCCTCACTTTAGCTAAGTATTTTAAACATCCATGTAATCTGAACATAAATACTCAGTGTCTTTGAGTTGTCTTGATATATTGCAGTCTGAATAACAAGTGTTTATTATGCTTTATGATTTTTTATTTAAATACTCTGGGTATCCCACTATTCAGATTCCCTGGATTCTCTTGTGTTTCTCCCATGACAGTACAGAAGAGCAAGAGTGATAATCTGAAAACTGTAGAATGGTAAAAAGAGATGAAAATATTTTAGAATTTTTTGAATTAAAATAATGAATGTTTTAACTGTTATTTTGAATCTCTGAACATTTGCTCCTTGATTAAGAAATAATCAAAAATCCTATGAAATACAGCACTTCTGAAATGTAAAAAACCCCTTTTACTATAAATATTATCCTTCAATATTTTAAGTTTTACACTCTTCCCCTTGCTTCCCTTACTTGGGTGAAAATATTGTATTTAACTGGATAAGGAACAGAATATAAAGTATTTACTATTAAGTTATGAAGGACTTAATCTTCAATAAACCATTATTATAATTAGTACAATAAATTAGTGATCATTCTAAAGAAAATGCAACATTTAAAAAGCCTAGAAGGTGATCAGTCTGTCTGATGACATTTGGCGGTTGTGAGTCTGCAAAGAGCTAATAACAATCAATATGGAAATATATACAGAGAGAAACTTAGAACATCCTGCATTTTCTTAAAGTAAATCTGTAGATCTTCATTGTTTTAATTTGCACACTCTGAAGATGTATCACTTAAACTGAAGAAAGACTTTCCCACATCATGAGTCTATTCTATTCTGACATTAACTAAAGTTTGGATCTCCCAGATTATACAAGACAGACTGTATGAGGGTTGTCTTTTTTGCCTTTTCCCTAGTAGATTTTCTCAGATCACAGAATCTTCTGAGCTGGAAGGGACCCACAAGGATCATCAAATCTAACTCTTAGGTGAATGGCAAGTACAGGGATCAAAACCTTGACCTTGGTGTTATGAATATAGGTGAATAAATACTCTGCAAAAAAAAAAAAAAAAAGTGATAACACCAATGGCTTTGGCATCAGGAGAATCAGCTCTAGTGCCCAGCAGTTTATACTTTTTGAAAAGATTCTCTTCTGTTTATTTGGGATTCATTTCCCAAGTTCAATTTACTTTCTTCCCATAGCACAGTTGTATATATTAGATTCTACTGGGAAAAAAAGCAATCAAACCACAAATCCAACAAGCAAGCAAGCAAAAGATCTCACAATGAATCCATAATTTAGAACAGTTCTAACAGTAATCCAAACACTTTTATTACCATCATTCATCAGGAGAACTGACTTCTCAATAATGACTTGACCATAACATTTCTAAAAGTCAGTCAACTTAAACTCCATTAAAAAAAAATGTTTAACTGACTTCCTAGTTAGTTATCTCCATAGGATACTACTGCCACTTTGAGAGTTTCAGGAGTTATTTTGCTCTGATTGAAATACCCAGGAATATATGTGTTAGTTCTACATTGCACCTTTCTTCCTAAATATATCTGAACACGATTCTCTTTTCGAGGGGAATGGGGCAAACTTAATTGCCAAGCTGATTTTAGGAAAAATGAGAGCAATTGTTTAGGTACATGGAATTTTAAATTTAATCAGGGAGCAGCACAAGTTCTTCAGGGTATATGTTGTACTTGTAATTTCATCTTCACAGGTCTGGTGATATGTCAGCTTAGTGCAATAATGTCAAAGGTTTTCCCAAGCAACTGGACATGAAGATTTAATTCTTAGTTACGCTTTCTAAATTACCATAAACCAGGTTGTCCACAGGCACAAAATCTAATATCTATTTAGTGCACAATGGAGCTCTACTGTTCTCTCACATCCACTGTGCAATCAAGTTCTGATATATTTTTAAAGAAAAAAAATATATAAATTCCCACTTTATCTACATTATTAAATATTCAGCTTCCACTTACTTCAATTCCAGAAATGGAAATATCAATCGATTCCCTACAATAGCTAATGGTGGGAAAAAAATCATGCCTGGAATTGTAATCTTGATACTGGTGTTAAAGGTCTGAGTTAATGAATACAGTTCTAATGATGGATTTCAGGAATAGTTGAAAAGAGAGTAGAAAAATAAATGTTGCATATACATGGTTTATGATTTGCTATACCAACTATGATGTTTTGAATGAGGATGAGAATAATTCTGAATGTTGATCTCATCAGTACACTTAAAATTTAATATTTGCAATTTTTTCAGAAGCAAATTATTGTAACTAAAGCTAAGCTGACCTTGTAGTATATGTTATATTTATACATTTACTGAATACAGATAGCTAGATAATATTGTTGTGTCACTGCTCTCACTTTCCAGAATATTAAAATTAAATGATACAACTCTAATAGGAACAGCTGAATGCATGCCTCTAACCACAGACTAACCTTTATCAAAGTACAAAGTTTTAGAATGATGAATTCAGTTCACAGATATTGATGCAACATTTTTTCAGCTATTCTGCTTGGCATTATGAATTGAATTTTTTTTTTCATTTATGAGACTGAGCAATTGTAAAGCAGATGAAACTTTGCTGAAACACTTAAATTTTTCTTGGCTCTGCCTGAAATATTAAAAACCCACAAGGGCCTGATTCTGAGCCTTATAAAAGGTACTCTGTTTTAAACTATCTGAGGAGTTTAGTCATTTATGTATTTGTCTGAACTGGAATAAATTAACAGAAATGGTCAGCTTTAAAATAAACCCAACCTTTTCCAGCACTGCATACTACATCATAAAAATCTCTCAGTTATTGGATTTCATTCTTAGACTCACGGGCTTTGTTATATCAACTTTTGCCATTTCAATTTGTAACTATATTATCTTGCACTAAGCACCACTAGTTCCCCCTCTGTACTATATTCTGGAGTGCTAAATTTACAAGAATATATGTTGCTAGTCCATGAATAATGTTTCTTTCAGCTATGAGTTAAACAGATAATTTATTTTTGTTACCAGTGGAAGATACAAATTCTATTGATTCTAGATAGGAGGCTGGATTCTTCATTTTATGCTTCTTTGAACAATTTTGGTTTAGTCCTTTTTTTCTGCTACTCCTACAGGCATAAATGAGCAGATAAAAATAAAACCATAGTAACACAGAACACCAAAAGATAAATTCTCATTCCTTTTTTCTGATATATAGGATCATAAGTCTCTACACTATTCTTTGGTATTTTTCATTATAGTGAAACTGACCTTTCTGAATAGAAGGGTCTCTTTCTTCATGTAGGGTATCTAATACAAAGGTAAAAATAATTAGAAATAATTTTACGCATTGGAATTCATGACCACAGCACTCCAGGAAGGAGCCAAGGAAGAATCTGTGTGGTTTTCAATACCAAGCATTGCTCTGGAAGCTTTAAACCTAATTGAAGGGGACAACTGGAAAGTTACTTTATCTTGTGGCCTTATGGTGCTTTATTTTAAGAAATTCATGTGTAAAATTGTAACAAACCTGATGTCCCTTTTATTTTTAGAGAAAAAAGGGGTAACTGATTAAGGGTAACTGAAGCCTATCCATAAGACATGTTATAAATCCTGAGATTCCTGAACCCCAAAAGACAACTTCTACAGAAGAGAATTACCTGAAGAGAAGGTGAAGTGTGGGCCTGGATGATGGGTGATAGACAAGGCTGGCATCCTGTGTATCTTTACTGTCTTATAAAAAAAAAAAAAGCTAAGGAGTAAATACAATAGTTAAACTCCTAAGCATCCATACTGCACAATTATCCTCTTCCTTTATGACTTTGAAACTGCTTCAGCTGTCTGTCTACAAGGGTCTTCTACTATCAAGAGAGATACCCACAATTAGTGTGGATAATCCCACTGCAGAGGAAGGGGTTCTGTAGCCATTCCTATTTAGATAGACAAACAGGTGAGTGGATGAGTAGATAGACACATAGATATGTATATAGATAGATATAGATGATGTAGATACAGATGTAGATACAGATTTAGATATAGATCAGATATAGATAGATACAGGTATAGGTATAGATATAGATATAGATATAGATATAGATATAGATATAGATATAGTAGAGATATGTATACCTCACAAACCAGCGCTTTAATTTATGGAGAGTTACACTGAATGTGCAACTAAATCTGATAGTGACTCAATAACGTTGGCTTTACTAGACCCTGCAGGTTAATTCCCTCTATTAGATTACCCTAAATGTGCCTGTGTCAGTGAATCACAGTGCTAGTCACATAAGACAGTCTTGCCATGGGACTTGGGCTTGAGTTTTTTCTGAACCACATTCAGTTCAAGAGCCAGAAACCACCAGTCTGAATTTAAAAAATAAGAACTTTCAGCTTTTCAGCACGAACACTGAGAAGAAATTAAATAACAGAATTCTACATGGCATTTATTTTCTGAAGTTTGTCTTCAGAGAAAAAGAAATAAAAGAGAGATCAAAAAAATAAGATTAAATCTTTTTCCCAAAGCAAAATATAGGTGAAGTATTACTTCAGGCCAACGTGGAGATTTACAATATGATATAATATTCAAGGAAATATAATTGCTATGGAGTCAGATTTGAACATTTCTATCAAGATGCATTTAGAGGGAATAAAGAAAGGCTAAGAACAGGAGATAAAAAGTGAAATCTTATGAAGCAGTAGATAAAATGCATCTATCAAGTCTCTTGATTCTATCTAGATCAAGTGGGAAAAGATCTATTCTTAAGAGGTACCTTGACTTACCTTGGGAGTAAATACAGGCTTAATAGGAGTAATGAGTAAGATCTAGCATATGAGAACACCTCAGGATAATTTGTTGATTTTACATGACCTCACACTCCAGGCATTCCTCCCTGGGGACGTTTCATAGAAGAAATATAATTAACCAAGAAATGTAACAGATCAAATTATTTAGAACTTAGCCACAAGAGCATATCTATCCCTGTCTTTGCCATATTTGTAAACAATTCTAGGATGTGTTTTCCTTATTAATACTTAATTTCTTTTTTTTTCCTGAAAAAAGTTTTTATTAGTATTTAGTTCTTTACTTGAATACTTCTAATTAGAAATTTATATAGATTTGCTTCTTTTCCAGATCCAGACTTTTCCAGATGTTTGATAGTACTGCCTGTCTGACAGTAACAAATTTTCCTGGACTGGTGTTAAACAATGTACAGAGAATGAAAATATCAAGCATAGTCATTCTTTAATGTCAGGATGAGTGATAGATGGTTTGTTGCTACACAATGAAGCATCAACATTCATTATAATATTTCATTTTTGACTTGGCAGTCCTTGATGCTCTTATCTCCTTCTTTCTGCACAGAAAGTATTACAACCAAGAGAACTTGTAAAACTGTACGTCAAACTAATCTGTTATTTTAGTTTGTTCTTTCTCTGTATTTTTTGATACTTTACACTAAATTAGTATCAAATACCATGCTAATAAATATTAACTTTCCTCTATTAAGAACGCTGACATTAGCAAGTGTCTTAGAGACAGTCTCCAGTTTCTGTTATCAGAACACACATTGAAAAAGGAGGCACCAAGACATGAGGCTGAAGGCTCATTTTTATTGAAAAGGAAACTGAGCAAACTAAGATCAGCTCAGACTGTAGCACCAAGAAGTTCTCTGCAAACTTTGATTTTAACTGAAAAACTTATGCACTAATTCGCTACAGTGTTTATTCACAAAATTTTTAGTTGAAGCAGTAAAAAGCAAGCTTTTAGAGATTAGGGAACAAATCTCCTTTCATGTTTTACTCCAAATCTTGCTATAGGCAAAAAACAATCACACTTCATATTAAAAATCTCCTAGAATTTCTTCTTAGTGTAACTGAAATATTAAAATGTTAAACAAAGATTTATTACTAGTCCATATCTACTTATTGCAGGAAAATTTAAAAAATAAAAATTATTAATATATAATCCTTTTTCTGGTATTATGCTGATCCTTCTGCTGCCCCTGGCTTCAGTTACAGGAATGACTACAGTGAGCCACCTACATCCTGAGCTCTTCACCAAGAGGCATATGATATTGATGGTTTCCTTTTTTTCATTCTAGGATCTGCACAGTTTTATTTTACATGCTTGTGAAGTTACTCCACACCTAGCTCTACCTCCACTGGTCTGCAAATCCATGTTACATTCAAATTTTCTCTGTATTTCATACACACACACATACACACACACACACACACACATATATATATATATATATATATATATATGCTATATTAGATTCTTCTTCATCCTTTTTGTTGTCCTCAAATTTGTTTTTTCCCAGCTCATAGGTCTGCACTTCTCCAACTGTTGGTGGGTTATTTACAGTCTCAAGATTTCCATTGCCAGGATGTGCCCTTGCTACAATCATGCAGTACCTGCACAGGTCTCCCTTATGAAAACTCCTCAGCATAGGGGGAACATTATCTTCCCACTTGTCAAGGCCCCTGCTGTCATTTGAAATTTATCCTTACTCACCCATAGCTCAGGACTAGTGAGCAAAGATCTCTGGCTCTGTATCTCAGCTGCCAGTAGCTGCATACTGAGTAAAACAATAAATTGTTCCGTGCTGTGGATCTTTACAGTAATTTCTTCAGCCATTTAGGCCATTTCCTCTTGAGTGGAATTTATGGTTAATTCCATTTTATTAAACATTTTAACATTTTATTAAACACATTTTTAAAAATTTTGTTTCTTATCTTGAAATTAATTCCACACTGGTTTTCCCAACAATATTTCCCATACACTATAGTATTCTCAGACTGGAACTTGGAAAATTATCACTTACATACCCCAACATATGTTTGTTCAGATAGGCACTTCGCTGTTTGATTTGCCTTGTTGTAGAACAGAGGGGAAATTCTGTACTCCAGCTGCATGTATTGAAGGTGGGGAGAATCTCTCTTGCAGGGTGTATCCATCCATCACCAAGTCTGCATGAACACCGTACTGCATGAAGATCTTCAGCTTCTTTCCTTCTTGTGTGACTCCCATTGAAACTGGAGTGATTGGTTTAGATTGGACACTAAATGGGTGTACTAGACTGGGAAATCCTGAAGCACAGGTAATGCGTGCTAACCTGTGTGTTGATAATGGCGGACCAGTCACGTCTGGTCTCCAGCCCCATTCTTCCTCTTTTACTCAAACAGCTTAGTTAAAAGTCTGCTAAATCCTATACATATGTGTATAAACTCTGAGAAAATTAAATAGCTTCTAAAGAGATATTAACTCATATACATTTGGAGGGATAGAGACTTTTTCTCTTTGTTTTATTTGCTGCTCAGTAGCTGTGATCAACATCATCACATTGTGTGATTATGATTATGTGATTATGTGATCGATGTTCATGTCAAGCTACTTCTATGCATTTCACTTTGTATTATTTGAGGGGCTTTTTCATTTGATTTTTTTCTGTTGGTTTTTGTTTTGGTTTTGTTTTAACTTTGGATCTTTTCACAAAACTCCTTCCCCTCTAATTGAGTATGAACAACCATTAATAAATCATCTGCATATGAAATCACATGGGCTTGGTTAACTTCTGGTATTTTTCATGTAACCAGATAATGTGAGCACAATATGTATCTAGGGCATTGTGAAATCCTTGGGTAACTCAAGGAAAGCAGAGCAACTGACCTTTGAATATAAAGACAAGCTTGTACTAACAAGTCCTAGAAATGTGATTAAAAAGAAAAAAATAATCTTTTTTTCCCCCTCACATTGTTTTAGAAGATGTTTCTTTCAGAACCTTTGGTATTTTTTGCTACAACCCCATTTAGTCATTGCAAGACAAAATGGTTCATAGGTAACAATAATCGTACTCGGGCAGTGTTGTAAAACAAGTGGATAATTATCTTGACAGAATAAAGTCTGACACTTACTGAGCATCCGCCTCCAGGGCATGCAGCCTGAATCAAAATATTTCACAGATCTGGGCTTTGAGACATTAAATAACCTGAGCATTTTTATAAGTTCCTCAGTGTGGCTTAATTCTGCACTGTATTTTTTCCAGCAACCTTACTCAAAGGTACAATTGCTACCATAGCAATCATCTACCATTGTGAAAGATCTCTTAGGTTTATGTGGGACTACACCGGTGCCAAAAATTATCTCTGTGTTTAAATGCATATTTGGTTAGGGCCTGTGTAAATAAAATCATACAGTTTGCAATCTCATAATTTAAAGAAGATTCAGTCCCAAGAAATAACAGAAAGAAAGTAGGAAAACAAAGGCCTGTGAAAACTGAGTGCTTCTGCAAAAAAAAAAAAAACTGTGAAGGAGAATGTTATACAATTAGAAAAAAGTTGAAAGTTGAAATAAGTGTTGCGGTAACATAATAATATAATTCCAGAAATTAGTGACAAGGTGCTAATAGCTGGGGTATGACAGGAGCCAATCTTCTGGGGAATTAACTCTCATGACAAAATCTTTTAAGTAGAAGAGTAGGCATATTCCTTACCATGCTTAGCAGAAATGTAGGAAATATATGACACCAAAATGGTTTCTTGGGGCAGCTCTGTCACCATAGGAAAAGGACAGGGTACTCACAAACTGTTAATAGTTTTCCAGTGTTCCAGTCAGAACAAAATTTTGCTGCCCCAATGATCAGAAACTGGGGCTAAGACTGCTGTTCAGAAAAGAATGAGCTGGGATGGCTTACTATGAAAATAAATGATGAAAATACAGGAAAAATTATCTCTAATAAAATTCATATACCCATTCCCTTTTCTAAATGCAAAGGCAGTGGTTGAACAGGGCTTCCAGGGCACTGGAATAGGAGGAGATGTTAACAGCTGCATGGTGCTTCTGCAACTTCCATCCATCCACTGCCCTAGGCAATAACCTGTTCTGCCTATGCTCAGATGGAGATGTGTGGAGAATTTTCTAACAATTCTTTCACAAGCTAACTTTGAAATCAATGGATTTACAGCAATCTATATTATATTAGAACCTATGTCCCTGCATGTATTGTTATTCTTGAAATGGAAAACAACAGCTGAAAATGCTGTTATGCTGTCTCCAGCAATGTATAAGCTCGTATATGAAACTCTGTGCTTGCATTCACACATATTAACATATGTCTCTAATTCCATGTTTGAAGATGTTCTTTTGTCAGGAACACTATTAAGGATTCACATGGTTAATTTCAGCAAGGTCTTTGTCTATCCAAAGCATTTGGGCAAATTTAAACAATTACACTTACACATATTTTGATACATATATTTTGTAAGTGCAAGTGTTCAGGGAACATTAGTCACACAAACTTGTTTGTAAAGAGCTTATACATCACTTTTGGAAGCATAAATACAATGTTAAGTACAGCAGAATTCATCCATGTAAAATCAATACACTTATGCTGCTACATGTTGAAATTTGGTATTTCCTTTAGAGGACATACGATAAACAACTTCACCCTTTAAGTAACTATAGAAAACACAGTAAATACTAGGATCACCTTATTCTTTTATCAAAGGCAAAAAAGTAAAGCTGACTTGTGTTTAGAATCAGTTTTTCAGGTGCAAGGCACTTCTTTGTGTTCCCTGAATGTAAATAACATATGAAAAATACTTAGTAATTTTTGTCTAGACTTCTGTTATAGTCTCTGTGACTTGCAGAAATTTGTACTTTAGTACTCATCTACATATATTTTTGAAAGGGCTGTAGAACACTATCAAACTGATGTGTAACAGGCTACCCAAGGTATAAAGGAAATTTCATCTTGTTTACTTCTTTTTAAGGTGCAAATTTCAAAACATTGACTGCTTTTATGACTCATAATGTGAAAATCTCTCTCCCTTTCTAAGACAGTTAGTGGAATATGAACGAACTTAACCTTTATGATCACATGAAATGCTGAATCACCAAAATAGTTAAAGAATAATTATTTTTCACCAAAAGTCAGAAAGCAGATTTTACAAGGAACAAGTCACCCTAGAAATTCTGGCACAAAGCAGACAAGGTCAGTTAGAATTACTCATACAACTAGATACATTGTTATTTTAGAATGGTGTCAGCAGCTCTGCAGCTCAGGTTCTTCCTTAATTTCTAGCAGAAGGTGCTATTCTCAAGGGTTATTAGTAATCTGACCATTTGAAATTGTGTCAAAGACTTGGCATACAGGTTGTCATTACAGATGCTTATTTTTTGTTACATGAAACAGCTCAAATTAATAGGATTTTTATCTTCAGTTCTATGGTAAAATGAAGAAAAAGACAATGATTTCTGATACTTTTTCAAAAGTGCTAAAAAATAAATAGCTTCCTCTTTCATTGTTGGATAACAGTGAGGTTTCTTTGCTACCTCCTGAAAGTAGCACCCTTCATCATACTCAGAAGCACTTGGAAATCTTATAACCATTCAATTATATTAATTTATTGGTTGGATGAGAATTTTAAATACCTCTGAAAGTTATCTGATTCCATAATCATTCACATATTTTTGTTTTTATTAAACATAAATAAATATATTTTATCAGTAACAACAAGAAAGATAATCAAGAAATGGTGGATATGTAATATAAATAGAATACATCAATATATAACACAGGTTCAGCTTTGAATGACAGCAGTTAAATATACAAGCTTTTGAAGCTTAGACAAGTAGTTTTTGACCTAATAAAAGAGACCTAATAAAAGCCTAATCAAAAGAACCTAATAAAAGAAGTAATGAAATTGTTGCATAAACTGTTCTCTCTCCTTAATCATTCTATATGGAACTAAAATATATCTCAACTAATATTAAAGAATTAGGTAAAGCCTTATTTAGGATCTTGGGTTATTTTGGAGCAAATATGTCTGCTTTCTCAGCATCCAGTTATATATACACAGTATTTTGTGGAAAGCAACAGTGCAAACTGATAAGAAAAGAATGCCAAGCATTTATCAGGCAGAAAGATATTAAAATAATAATGCTTCCTGTTTTCATTTTCAAGCAGCAACCAGAATCTCACACCCTCTTTATGGTTTTCCTGACTTTACAGCTCTGCTTTCCTGTTGGTGTGACATCAGGACTGGGTCATAAAGAACCATTTAAATATCTCAGGGAGAAGTCAAATACCCTAAAATTGATATCCTTTTCTTTACTTCTTTTCAGATGCTTATAAGCCATGTGCTGGTTTTAAATGTTAAATAGCTAATTTATACCTAAACACACAAGGAAAGATTATTTTTGTTTAGAGCTATAGCTTGTCCAAGACTTCAAATGGCTTCTCTAACACAAACATCATTTCAGTTTATACACATTCTATTTTTTTCTAAGGATTTACCTTAACCTTCTGGTAAATTGCATATTACATCTCTGCATATAATGTACATATATAATGTGTATATATAATCATAGGTTCACACACCTACACATATGCCCATACAGAGCCTACAGAGAAGACTTTTAAAATTGTTACTTTAATGAAAAAAGTGGTAAAGTAGACTAAAAATGGAAAGAATCACAAAATCATATAAAAAAGGAGGCTGAAAGGGACCTCCAAAGGTCACCTAGTCACACATCTTGCTCAAAGCAGGAGCAACTTCAATATTAGCTCAGGCCTTATCTAGGTGAGTTATGAACATCTTCAAAGACAAAACTTCTGTATGCTTTTGAAGTAAGCTGTCCCAGTGCTTAACCTCTCACTGGGAAGAATGTCTGTATCCGGCAGGAATTTTCCTTCTTGCAACCACAGGGTTTTTGCCTCTTGTGCTTTTGCTGTGCATGCATGACAAGTGTCTGACACTATCAGGTCTGCACCACCTCTTTAGGTTGCTGTGGAATACTGTGAGCTCCCTGCCCCAGCCTTCTCTTCCTCGGACTGGACAAGTCCTGCTCTCTCAGCCTCTCTTCACACATCTTATGCTTCAGACCCCTAAGCACCTTGGTATCTCTTGGCTGGACTCTCTCCCATTCACTGACATTTTCTCTGTTCCCAGGAGTCCAAAACTGGATGCAGTATTCCAGGCAATTTCACAAGGGTCAAATAGAGCAGAATAACAATTTCCTCGACCTGTTGGCTATACGCTTGCTGAAACAGCACATTTAGTCTTTTCGCTGCCAGAGTACACCTCTGGCTCATGGTCAGCTTATTACATGCAGACTTCCAGGTTCTTTTCCACACACACACACACAAATGTTTTCTGTCTAATCAGTTCTGAGGCTATACCGAGTCATTTGGTTATTTTGTCTCAGGAAGGACTTTGCATTTTTTCTGCTGCAGAACTTAATGAGGTGTTTGTTGGATTATTCCTACAGTTTCCTGAGGTCTGCCTGAATGACAACCTACCCCCCTACACACCATCATCTTCCCTTGACTTGGTATCACCCACAAAATCGCAGCTGATGTATTCCATTCCTTTACCCAGGTCACTGATGAAGATTCTGTCCCTAACATGCACAGGAAGAATGGTATCTGGAAACCAAGAAATTGCTGGAAAATGTAATTTGTATTTTATTCTTATTTTCAAAATTGTAAATATCAAGTTTCAAAATTATGGGGGGAAAAAACCCCTAATGTTAACTTCTCTCTTTTTAGAAGATTCTTAGGATGAGACAGTTAAATTGTAATAAGCTGAAATTATCACTGAAGCACAAGATTAACAGTAGTTTGTTTAAGCAAAGTTCTTTCAGAATGCCTGAACATTGCTATGTGTTCAGGTTTTGAGGACAGAAAAGAATAAACCACTCTTACAAAGAATGAAGGCTGAGTAATAAGCAAATTATTTAAAAGTCAACTTAGCATATTTCATCATGGAACCCTTATTTGCATTTTAATCCATTCTGTTTCTCTACTGCATATACAATAATTTATCTTCATCTGAAAGCTGAATCATTTCCTAGAGTTAGGATATCTTGCAGTTCTGATGATAAACACACAGAACAAAAAAGAAGCAATGAATACAATGCTCTATGTCTGCCAAATCTCTTAATTTCTGTATAATTTTATAAACTGATTTAAATATACATTTTTCAAAAAAATTGAGAAAATTTAATTTCTCAAAATCATAGTTTGTTTTGTTTTGCTGTTACAGCAGTTAGCGACACGCTTGAAGAAAAAAAACTTTCTTGTTGGCGTTTAGCCTTAATGTTTTTGATTTTCTTCATAAATGTTAACTTTCAACATAAAAAATAGGAACCTCACATGCTGAATAAATATACCTCTTAGAGGAACCCTCACATAGCCTTTTTCTTCCACATGTAGTATAAATACATTTCTGTATCTTTTTCTTCTCTTATTTTACTGTGTCATCTTGCTTTATCTTCAGTGTCAGCTCTGCTCTATCCTACTGATCTTTCTCTATTTATCTAGTAAGACTGCTTAGTCTTCTTAATAGGATCTCTATATCCTTTATCTTCACCTTTTCTCCCACTGGGAAGCTTCAATTCTCTTTTGCCTTCTCAGAGGAGTTCAGTCACCCTTGAGCCTGTCTGTTCACCTCTGCAACTCGTTGAAGACCTTGTGGTATTGAGCTGGGAAAGGACAGGTACCCTCAGCTTTATTTAGCTTTACAATAAACAAGGTAGTGTTAATAGGTAGTGTTCTACCTTTCACCAGGATTTTTTTTCTTTTTCTTCCATTCTAGGTAGAGAATTTCCTAATTCTAAATGCATTTTTGCCTTGAACTGATAATATTAGAGGACTGCAATCTGATGACAGTAGTAGATAAAGTTATGGCAAGGCTGGCAAAGGTATTTTTTCCTTTTACTGTAAATTGTGTCTTATTTCTGAGATATGATGCCCATATCACAGTAAAACAGATAAATATTGTGAATTTTTTTCCACAGATTTGCTGTAGTATTCTTGATATATTTTACAAAGACACAGTGGGATAAAAGACATTCTTTTTAAGAGAATAGCTTCTTTAGATTAGCTATAGCTTCACTTACGGTACTTGCTTTGTTATTTAATATATTAATTGAAAAATCAATTTCCACTGAAAACACAAAAGATTGAAAGATTGTGTCCCAGTTTAAGAAATTTCATCAGTCTTTCAGGATGATTAAAACAAAAATATGAGATTAAATATGTGAGGTAGGAAATTACAGTTTTCACTGAAGTCCTAATTTAGTTTTTATGGAGAACAAATAGGAGGACATCTTCCCCAAATGTATCCATTTTAAAATGGGAATATGGTCATTTTTGTTAGTTATCTGCTCTCCTAGAAATTTTCTATAGTTAAGTGTAGGTGCAAGTGCATGCAAAGCATTTTTTCTATTGTGTTGAAAATGGGAACCAAAAAAGGTAGGCTTTTATTTTAGCTCTGTGATGAATCCAGAAGTCCTACTTCTTTACAAACCAGTTTTAAATGCAGTGAGTGCTCCTCTGAACAACCAAATTGTAAAGATCTATATCTGATTTAGAACAGATTAATTTTGTACTATATGGGTCTGTGTAAGAGTGTTGTTTTATCTGGTGTTTTTAATATCCCTGTATGAAGCAGCACACACACTGAGGGTGACAAAAAAAAACCAGCTGAAATTTAAAAAGTAAATTTATTTAATTACTTCACTAGTTGGAGGATCCTGAAACAACTCTGGGCTGCAAACAAAATGAAGATGCAGGCACAATCAGGCTCGGTTCAATGCTAGCAGGTGGCAGGGCTGCTATTGGCACCCCTTTATAAAAGGCCTGCACATGTGTAGTTTGCCATCATGCTGTGATCTCCCCCATGCTTTTTATGATCTTTGCTTTGATGCCTCTCCCAACAGGGTGCTCAGACACTCCTGGGAGTGTGCCTCCAAGCCTCTGTAAAAACCTATTATCTCTACACAGAAATTCCACTTCTCAAAGCAGACCGAGGACAAACAGCAGCAGACATAATATATAGTTTCCTACACTGGTATTCTCCAGGCCTTGGCATTCCCAGCTGCAATGTTACCTGGGTGAATCTACCCACTCCTCACCATTCTTCCACATTTAAATGTTTCCTCCCAACAATCCCCTCTTTCTCAAAAAAAATATCTGAAATATTGATAACAAAGGGTCAAAAAATGTGGGATCATCTTCTTGTAAAGACAAAGTACAAGAAGAATACACTAACAGAGTGGCAAAATACAGTGAGCAGTGCCAATTTCTAGGACAAAAATCAGATGAGTAAAATGAATTTGGACCACTGCGGAATTGCATAGATTTCAAAGATACCAGAAAGCATTAGGAATTGAATCTCTGGAACAGAGGAAGTGGGTGTCAGTGGTTGAGAAGTTTGGAGTTCTGGAACAAGTCCATTAGAAGAAGTAGGTAACTTTGGTGAAATCAGAATGTACACAAACAAGACATTTTCTTTTAAATCATAAAATCCGTAACATTTTTATTTTGTAGATTTGCAACAAATATAGTCACATTTAATCCATGTGAAAGTGTTTCAGTAAATCTTATGTTTAACTCTCTAGAAATGTGGGTGTAATTTCATTCTGTTCTTACAGAGGGAAAGATTTTAGAAAAATTAATGTATGAAGTTATCTACATTTGAGCTAATTATCTAGAATCTGTTTATAGTAAGCAAAGTAAGGTGAAATTCATCTCTTTTTTAAAATAGATTATCTTGTGGGTTAACCTTGGTAGGCAGCTAAGAGCCACACATCCACTTACTCCTCCACAGCAGGATGGCGGAAAGAGTCAGAAGAGTAAAAGTGAGAAAACTTGTAGGTTGAGATAAAGACAGGTTAGTAGGGAAAGCAAAAGCCATGTGCACAGGAAAGCAAAATAATGAATTCATTCATCACTTCCCATCAACAGGCAGGTGTTCAGCCATCTGCAGGAAATGTAATGGTTACTTGGGAAGACAAACAACATAACTCTGAACATCTCTCTCCTTCCTTCTTTGTACTCCTCCATTCTGTTACCCAGCTTTGTACACTGACCATAATGCCATATGGTGTAGGATATCCCTTTGGTCATTTGGGGTCAGCTGTCCTGACCAGATATACTCCAAATTTCTTGTGCACTCCCAGACTCCTCACTGGTGGGGTGGGGTGAGAAGTAGCATAAGCACTGCCCAGAAGTCATGAAAACACCTGTGTTATCAACACTGTTTTCAGCATAAATCCAAAACATTACCCCTCATCAGCCTCTATGAACAAGACTAAATCTATCCCAGCCAAAAGTCCATTCCATCACCACAATGGAGTTTCCATAGATTCCCTCAGATGTAGACGAATACAGTATAGATACATAAAGTTAAATGACATTAATTCCACCCGTTTATGTCTAGCCATCAAGCTCCCTCATTAACCAATGCAGACAAGTAATTACATGCAAAATCAAATCAATCTCATTCTAAAATAGGTGTCTAAGACAGGTAGGATAAATTATACTCTGATGGTATAAATTATTTGCTTCATATTACTTGCTCAACATTCATTTAAACCACGGAATGAAACCTGACTTAATAAAAAAAACCCCAAAACCAGTAAAACCAAAACAACCCTTTCCACAAAAAACAATTAGAAAAAAAGACGCTACAAAACATAGAAAAATAGATTTTTTTTATAGATGATTTTCAGTAGTAAGGATTATAAAACCCCCATACTTCAGTGTCACATGAAAAGGGGATATTTCCTCAAATTTGTGTTTGATTAGGCTGTCAGCACCCCAGGAAAACCAAGACACTTGTGCCCGACCAGTCTGTCAGCATCCTATTATGGGAACTCTTCACTGAGCAGTCCTGCTGCACTGGGGGGTTGTTAGATGGACTTGTTCCTGGTCACACACCAAGAGTGAGATGCCCTCTTAGGTCCCGCACTTTTATCCAAAACTGTTACCCACTGCCAGTGACTGCCAGCACCCATGAAGGTCTCACACTAACAGATTACGGTACAACACTTTTTGTTAATAAAATTGTTGCAGGTTTTGAGGACTGCCAGTGACAGTATCTGACGAGTCACAGCCTGCCACTGAGGCCCTTGTTAATAGATCACTTGGGGAGGATTTGTGTAAAATAACAAAGAATGATCAGTGTTTATTTGTATACTCATGTGGATATGGCAAGTTTATTTTAGAACAATTTGATTGCAATGGAAAGGCAGCATGCAGCCATTTTGATTATTATCTTTAGAAATATAACAATATAAAAGTATAAAAATATCACTTAAGAAAATCTATAGCAAAAAGGAAGAAAAAGAAAGGGTAAGAGTAGAAAGCAGAGAGGAAAGATATCACCAACCATGATCCAGAAGACAAGACTTGATTGTTGCAATGTAGAAGTCCATTGTTCAAAGTAGTAGGCACAGCCTTGGTCCATCAGTGGTGGGGAAAGTTCAATGGGTTAATACAGGTTCAGGTTCTGGTGGGAACTCCCAGGCCACTCCCCTAGTGGGGAGTTTTGCACCTTAGCCTTGTCAGGAGGGAGGTGATTGGCACGATAAAAATCATTATCTCACCTTGCAAGATCTGCTTCTTATCTGCCTCTTCCCTTATCTGGCTCAAACCCACCTTGTTGTTTAACCAAGGTCAGTTTGTCATGCTCATCCTTCAGCTGTGGTGCTCACCCCTCTGCACCTGGGCTGTTCTTGTGCAGACCACAGGGCTTGCCTCCACATACCCCAACCTCTCCTCCTCTCTCTCAGCTGGGGGCTGCAAACCCAGCCTCAGCAAAACCCCTGTGGCTGTTGTAAACGGCTAATTGTTTATTAAGTCATTAACCCTTAACATTTCAGTCTCTCACAACTGGAAGAATGTATTCAAAGCAATATACTAACAAGCTGCTATATAAATTTTATCTCCCTGAGATTGTGTGGGACATAAGCCATACTGACTGCAATCTCTATTATACTGTAATTTACCCCAGACTTTCCCCCCAACACATTTACAAAAGTACTTTAAAATAGTGACAGTATTGTCACCCATAAATCTCATTTGCACTGTAAGGGGCATCTGCATTTCCTAGAATCTATGATTTGGACTTTTCAGGGAAGTTTTGTATTAGTTTCATTTCTTTGTTTTTAAGAATGCTTTATTTATTTAGTTATTTCTCTATTTTAATTAGAATAAAGGTTTTCTCATTTTTTAATTTTAAATTTTCCTCTATGATCATTTTGCCTCAAAATTTCTGTGCTTCTTTTTCCTAATTTGAAATGTGGGTTTCATTATTTCAAAAAAGTACAGTATTTTTGTAAAGGTGTTTTGAGGGCTTGAATTGAAATGATTGGAAATGTTATTCATTAAAAACTGGAATTTGACTCATTGAGTTTAAATTAACTTTAAAGTTCATTATGTTATTTCCCAAGAAACTTTTAAAAATATTTTTAAAAAATCTCACAATGACTGAAAACCAAGAGAATTTAGATCTCTGTCTCTTCCTTTTGATATTCCCTTTGATTAGTTTTACAATCTTCTGTGTGGCTGTTGAACAAACTGCTCAATGTTCAAGCATAAGAACAGAAAAGAACACCATGGCATAAGAATAGACATCAGAGGCTGGTTCAAAGGTCTTACTTAGAGCCCTGTCTCCAAAACTGGATGACAATAGAAAAAATAGGAGCATAATAGAAACACACTGTTATGATAAGGTAAACCCTTGGGGATACTTCTCAGGAAGCTTCCCAGCTACCAACAACTTGCATCTGAGGAACTTGCAGAGAAAGTTTTCCAAGTTTTCAGTATCTCTTGGTGGTTTTCCTTTGCTCAGAGTTGTCCATTATCTCTTGAATATCCATCAAGATTTTTAAATTAATCAGGGTGCTGTGGCAAGGATATATACAACTGGAATTTTCATTTTATAAAAAGATTCGTCCTTATGTTTATTGTGTACCTACCATCTGCTAGTTTAATTCCTTTGTATTTTGGGAGAGGCAATAAACAACTGCCTTCCTCATGCCATTCACAGTTTCAAAGACATCCATTTTTGTTTATTCCATTGCTAATTTTATTTAATCTTTGCCACAATCCCAGGTCATACTTGCGCTTCTATTCATTTTTCCAGATGTTATGTGTATTTTTCAGCAATAGAAAGAGGGGAAAGAGACTATATCTGCTCTTAGTAATCAGAACACAGATTACCACAAATATGTGTAGTGGCATACACTGTGTAGCAATGTGTACATACATGTGTAGCAATGATCTCCAAGTCCTTTCAATATAATTTCTATTATTCCACTTGGTATTCTTGACTGCTTCTGAGCATGAGTCCTTCTTCAGATTTTTAATTCCAGGAGCAAGAATTTTCACTGGTGTTGAAGAAAAAAAGTATATGTTCCAACACAGTAAGTTTAGGACTGAGTCCTGAATTCTGATGTTTCAATGCCATTTTCTAAATTAAGTCACTAGAGAATCTGAAGCATTTCAGCTGAAGAGCTAGGGTAAATGTTTTTTTCATTATAAAACCCCTTCCTAAGTGACAATAAAAGTCAGTGTAATAGCATAATTACATATCATCATTTCAGGGAATTTAGAGGTTTTTTGCTAATTAATTTGCTAATGTAATTATTGTAGCTTAGAAGGTTTGAAAACTTCGTTTTTCCAAGGTATCTTCTTTTAATTTTTCAAGATTTCATTTTTTAATAAGAAGAAAATAAAAATCTATAGGGACAAAAGTTTAAATAATGTAAACATATATTTTACTGAAAATTAATATTTTAGGCAATAATTCTGTATGTATCAAATAATAAACACTATTAATCTATATTTTATTATTAAAACTGCAGATTTAATGTCGAATGTGTTTAACTTGCAATGAAAGTAATTACAGATCATAATGAAATGAACCAATCAAGAAAATGATCAATGCAGTTTCCCAGTTTTTAATGACATCAACATTATATTGCATAAATAGCCAGCCTCATTGTAAAACCCAAATCATATATCATAAAGTTATAACAAAAGAAGTGAGTAGCAGAACTAGAGTCCTTCCCTCATTCATCTCCAGTATCCACTTTAGTTGTCCCTTTTCTGTCCAGGTTTTCTGATGGGTGGGTGCAGTAACTGATTGATTGATTTACATTTCTATTTGAGATGTCTGTGTAAACCTGAAAAAGATATCCATTAACAAAAATGCTTTTTGTATAATTTTTATACAATATACTCATCAGGAGAGAAGCATAGGAGACTTTTATGAAAAGCATGAGTGACCTATTTAAACAAAACGGTCTTTAGTTAGAATCCTGCACTGGATGTGTACTGCTGTTCAATAATGCTTAAAGTGTGCCTTTAAAATGATTATACACTAATACCTTTGCATTCACAGGTTGAAATATTGTCACAGCTGTGATCTTTATCTGACATGAATTTCGTTGTTAACTCTCTTATAATACCAATATTGCTATTCTTCCAAAAATGTGATATGGCATTTAGAACAAAGTCTTGTACATATCTATATCCCAATACCAAATATTTAACTTAAAATTATGCAAGCAAAACTGAAATGCACTACCTCTTTCTGGTATTGTGCCTGTAGAAATACTTAGATTCTTTTATTAAACAGAGTTCTAACATTGAGAAAAAAAGTCATTTGATTGTATGCAAAAATGCATAATCATTATTAGAGACATCTAAAAAGCCCAAATTTTTGCAAACAGATATCTCATAATGTCAGTCTGTTAAAGATGTGTAACAGAAATATTTCACTTTTGTTTGTAATTCACGTCGGTCAAGCCTCTGCTTAAAAATCCAGAAACCTTTAGGAATTTAATTTCTAATTTCTGATGTACATGCACAGTCTTTTAGAATCCTCTACAGAGAAAAATAAATTGGTAAAAATACAAGTTTAGGGGATTTTGTCCATTTTTGTCAAATTACACTTTACAGTTTTTTTGCATTCTACAGCAACACACTCATATTACCTTCACCAATGCAATCCAAGTCTTGTTCCTAGCATTATCATATATTTTCTCTGTGACCCTTAAAAAACCAAAAGAACTGTGGACCATAGTTTCTCCCCATGTAAAATAAGATAACTTCCTAAAAAGAGTATTAGTCAACAATAATCAAAGTTTTTAAGAACCTCTGATGAAAGCACTTTGCGATAGCAAAGAACTATTTCAATTATTGCTCAAAGCTAATAAAAAAAAAGCTGCTTTTCAGTCAGTCTGTAAATTTGCTGCATTTCTAAATCAGATTTATTTTATACACTAATAAAAAGCTGAATCCAATCTAAATATTTTCTTACTTAGAGAATGTATGTGACAGTTTCACAGTATGAATCCTGTTGCTTTCATTATTTGAAAATTATGTGATCTATCAATAGACAGGATATCTTGCATAGTTCACCCTTTACTACACTTGTTTTGATTGCTTTGATATCACTTGTAATTAGGAGTGCAATGCTGAATTATAAAAATATTAGGCAAACATAAAAGCTACTGACTGGAACATTTTATAATGGAGAAAACAACTCTGGGCTTTCAGAAAACTGTCTTAAGCCTGTCTAGGATAATGCCAGGTGATGAAGTACTCAGTTAATGAAATGTCAAATTAAGGATACCCATTACATGATTTATATAATCTTCTGTACATTGAAAGTGGTTTTGGGGATTTTTTTGCTATTCACTTGAAACTGGCTGCAATTAGTTCAAAATAGCTGATGATACTGCAAAATGTTTGAATTTGGAAGTAAACATCTTTAGATTTTTAATTAAGTAATTATGTCATGGGGATCTAAATATCACAGGATATTTGAGGTTGGAAGGGACTTTTAGAGGTCATCTCATCCAAACTCCCTGCTCAGACAGGTTTGCCTAGAGCCAATTGCTGATGACCATGTCCAGAAGGCTTCTGAATATTTCTAAGAAGGGACACTCCACAACCTCTGTGGGCAACCTGTACCTGGTCACCCTGACGATAAAAGAGGTATTACCTGATTATCAGATGGAACCTGTCATATTTCACTTATTGCCCATTGCTCTAGTCCTGTCATCACCACTGAAATGCCTAGCAACATCCCCTTTGCACCCTGCCTTCTGGTATCTATAGACACTGATAAGATACCCCAACCTTTCTCCCCACTGGAGAGAAACAAAAGGAGGCATTCCAAGGATTTCTGGGGAAAAAAAGAAAAACTAGTATAAGCTACCTTTTTCTGAGGCTATATCCATTTATCCCAATATATGAACTTCAGAGTGGCTTTATCATAGCTGAATCTGTCACTTCCAAGGTCAGTACTAACATATCACTCTAATTGTCACTACATCATTTTCTACATGTGGTATCTGCAAAAATGAGATTCACTTTAACTACAGGATGTGAATTTTCACTTTCATACCTCTCTGTTCTCTTTTCCCTCTCTTATTCCGTCCTTCTCTCTTCCTTGACCCTGAAGCTAGGCCATACTTCTCAGACCTGTCCTTGTATTCCAGACATGTAGCAAGGCCTCCTCTTCAAGATGTGATCAGCTTTGAGGAACTGCAGCACATAGCCTCACCAGGGATCAGAAGTTGAAGGATGTTCCAAAGGGCATTGGGATGAGAGAACAGGCATATGCTGTAGAGTACAAAAATTATTCATTATTGCCATTGAAGATCATCAGAAAACCAGCAAATAAATAATGTACTGGTGCCAAAAATAAGATAAATTCAACAGCTTCACCTCAAGATGTAAGGGCATGGCTGAAGGCACTTTAATTGCCTAGTGTAGATAAAACCTCTGAGGTCAATGCAAGCAAGGCACTGGAAATGCAGAGGGAAGCAGAAAATGTGAGTAACCTTATAAAGAGTGGACAGAAGTAATCACTGACAGGAAGGGAAAAAGAAGAGAAATAAAAGATGAGTAAATAAGGCAATAAGTAATTTAATCTATGTGTAACACTTTACTTGCATTCTTTTTACCTTATGTAATTTATCAGGAAGCAGACAAAACATCCAACGGGAAATCAGGCAGAAAAGAGCAACTCATCCGGTGGGAAATTAGGCAGTTCTGGCCACTTAATAGACATCAAGGGAGTGAAACAATGCCAGTCAAGGCAGTTGGTTATGTCACACACCCATAGCCAAGATCACGGATTTGTGTGGCTACCAGGACAGTGACATAGTAATTATGTGCACATGAACACTGGTAGAACAATCCACAAGTGTGTTAAATAATGGTAATGGCCCAATATGAGCAGTGCCCATCTAGGAAGATGGCAGTGTAAGTTTAGCATGCCCCAGACATGAAGTATGGGAATGACAGTAGAGTGGTGGAAGATAACACTCAGATACTTTGTTGAAGCCATAGAACAACAGAATCCACTAGCATTCATGAGCAAAATGTATGAGACTTTCCTGGACAAGTGGGAGCTGTGCAGGATCATGTACTCAAAGATAAAACTCTCCTTCCTGCAAGTGACAGAGAAGTTGCTGAATGAATTGCAGCAGTGGTGCACAGCCACATATCAAGGCATCCTGCATGCTGAAATGACTCACTGCATGACCACTAACAGAGTGCATAGAAAGTACATCGCTACCCTTAAGTACATCTCCCACTGTATTGCATCTTTGTCAGATGGCTGCCATCAACTTCAGGACTATAGTGTTCAGCATTACATCCTGCTTTAATACTGTCCATAACTGCTGCAGTGTTAGTCTTCCCATGCTTATAACCATATTGTGGTGCAGTGGTAAACTCATAAAGAGCAGGAAGCCTGAGTTGCATCCAAAGTGATCTCTGAACTCTGAAGTAGCCTAGATTACAGGGTGGGTTGACTGTCCTGGATGACACACCAGGTTATAAAACTTAGTGCTCAGAGAAAACAGTGTCTTTGGTCAGTGTCCTGAACAGTGATCCCCTCGGGGAAATCAATTAGTGGATTGGTGCACAGTGTCACAGGTGCCTTAACCTTTGTAATTCTAAGGACCCTTCTATTTGCTATTTAGTGGTTTGTTTTTCACTTACATCTGCATAACCCTTGACCTAAGGTGTTGTGGCTGTATTTTCCTGAAACTTTTGTGGTAGCCTTGGTCCCTTGTTGCTTCCATGCATACTTATGAGTAGCTGTCTACTAAAAAATGAGTAGAGTCTTTTAAGCCTTTTCTCAATGAGCTGTTTTCTGCTGATTTTTAAAAAATGCCAATATTTTTTATATCTCCTAAAATTCTTTGAAAAATAAAACAAAATTATGTGAATATTTTAAAAAACTGAACAGCTATTGTGTTTATTTTGTTGTGTTCTACCTTTATTTTTTTTCTAATTCTTTTCTACATTTTTATCTTTTAGAATTTCCCTCAGTCATCTTTAAAATGGGCATGTGTCCTGTCCACAAAAAGTTGTTTTCTGGATTAGGAGACCATTTTGGATGTATCTTTTTTTATCCCCTTAATCATAAGGTAGCACATAATGGGAGACATCAAAGTGTCAAATGCATGTATTCTTGTCCAACACATGAAACCTCCTTGGAATAATTTATGTATTTGCTTATCTCAGAAACATGGTTACACTTATGGTTATCTGACTGCAGTTTCAAAGAAATGGGACTTCGGCTCCCTTACACCTGTTCTTCCAGAAGACTAAAATCAAATTTAAACACTGACATGAAACACTTGCTTGGGAATACGTGATTTTGGGTTTTGATGACTGCTCAGGTGTAGACAAGAAAATAATGACCTACTCCAGAAATTATTACAATTAAGTATATTTTACTATTCATATATTAAATGTCTGTTCCTTTTTTGTCCAGACCAGAATAGAAAACTGAGAATTAAATAGCTGCAAAACACCATTTGCTGCCTAAGTATAGTATTCCTAAAAGCTGCCATGTCATTAAAGGTTATTGTATTGTTTTCATGATTCCATAGATGTCATTCCTGTTTCAAGAATAAAAGTGTTTATGGAAGATGTATTCCCATAGTCTTTATTATATGAAATTTTTTTGGAACTTCAATTTATGCACATGCAGTATACATATATATTGATTTATTTCTAGAAAAGCCATACATAATTTCTGGGCTAATGTTTTCAATATGTTATTTTTCAGCTATTGGAAACAAGTAAAATTTGGGTTTTACTCATTCTCAGTTCATAAAACATCAACATCATGTTAACTTAATTCTGTATCTTAAGAATGTTAATATGAAACTATTTCCGACCACATACTAATTTGCAGAAGAATGAGAGTTGTCTCTCTAAAAGGTATGAAATTAATACATGAAGAGGTAATGAAGAATTTCAAAATCACACTTTCCTCCATAAGTATTAATTCAAGTAACTTTAATGAAGTGAATATTGACTAAATGCATTGTAGCATTAAAAAAATATAAATATACAAAAAGAATTCCTTACTGTGAATGGTTGTTTTTTAAACTCATCTGAAAAGCTTACAGGCATTTAGTATTATAGCTGAATTTCTCAGCTGTCTTCAGATACTGTGTGGGTGGACTGAAAGAAAAAAAAAGTGATTAGCTGCTTTATTTTTTCTGACTTTTAAATTGTGGATTTCTTTCTATTTATTTCTCAATATGTCCTTTATGACTAACACCCAAGGATAGATTCTATTGATTAGAATTTTGTCCTTTAGATGTCACAGAGCAGTGTAGATTACCAGAATCTTTGAAATCTCTACAGAAGAAGCACAATTCCACACTTACAGTTTTACTCGTGATATTAGTGAAAAATAATAGTCAGTTTGAAGATTTTACAAAGCAAAAAGCTTGTTTAAAAAAGAATATATTATGGAGGCATGTAGAATTAAGGTTGAAGATTAAAAAACTAAGCTAATATCCTCAAAATGACAGTAGACTAGCATGAAATAAATGAAATTACAGTAGCATGAAATAATCTCTGCTGTGTAGGAGGTGAGATCAGATGATCTAATGGTTCCTTTTGACCTTGAATCTGTGATATTATGAAATTTCCCATCTTGTCACGGTGTAGAATTTTTGTTGAAGAAATGGTACATTCAGACTAGGTATCAGATGAAGAAGGCTCTGGCAGGGACAATAGAAATGAGGTTTGGGAAATCAAATCCAATATATCAGAATTTTCACAAAAGGTATGAATTTGAAACCGGGGAAAATAAATGGCAGGATTGAAGAAGGACTTTAATAAAAGGAGGCATTAAAAAGTTTAGGTGTGTTAAATTATCTAAATGCAAGTTGTTAGAGTTCCATCTTCCTCTTACATCTTTCATAAAGCACATACTTCCTTTCACAGCTGGCTATGCTTGACTCCTTGTTGCACAAACATCGATGTGATTCCACTAACAGTTTACCTGTCATGTATATAACCTGGGATGTGCAAGTAAATTGATTAGCCCTACCACCTTATAGAGTCACCATCCAACTCAGTAAAGAGCCTGTTTCTTGTGAGATCCATCTGTTCCACTGGCTGGCAGCTCCCTGACATGGCAGAAACCCAAAGACTGGCCAGGTTTACAAAATAAGAAAGGTTTACAACAGCCATGTTATCTGGAAGGTCATGACAGGAGCCTGACAATGAAAATTAAAGTCTTTCCAGGAAATATGATCACATTAGCACTGAACTATTCAATGTGCCTATTGTGTTGAGGATCATACTGTTTCATGTTTAGTATTTATTCCATGGCAACTATGGCATCAGTACTCATTTCTCATCAGTGAATTGTAACTGTCAGTATGCATGTGGTTTGGCAAAGAACTTGATAGACTTCTGTGACAGACAAGCATTTCCTAGCCCACTGAGAAGCAAGTTGTTAACAGAAAGGCCCAAAGATTCACTGAAGGTACTGGGAAAAGAAATCTGAACTGGAGTTGAATGCCAGTATAAGCAGGATATTCTAGGCTGCTGGCATAATTACCCCCTTCACAAAAAAAATGGCTTTCATCCTGAAGCCGATTCAGATAAATGCAGATAAACTTCCAATTTCTGGAAAGACACAAACCACTTTTTTTTTCTTTTAGTCCACCCACATAATATCTAAAGACAGCTGAGAAATTCAGCTAAAATATTAAATGCCTGTAAGCTTTTTGGATGAGTTTAAAAACCAACTGTACACAGCAAGGAAGACTTTTTGTAATATTTCTGTCTTTCTTAATGCAATGTGATTTGTCAAATGTTCACAGTTTAGTAGTTACAGATCTTACTTCAGAAACAAGAGGTACTGTTTGTGAAGTCAACAGCAGCTTTTATGAATTTGAACAAGTTATTCTGAAAGGAAAAAGAGAACAGACCATGAGACGGGAAAACTCCTGCTTTAAAGTTTTGGGCTCAAAGTACACAGCTTTATATAAAACGTCACCATCACACCTCAGCAGAGTTCATGTATTTTACCCCATACACTTCACTTTCTGTAAATCAAAAGGTAGAACATGGGCACCTGTATACTTACAATAGGCACTTTTGTGCATGCAGGATGATCACATGTTTAGAAGTTTAGCCACCTTGACGTTTAAACAGTTTTGAACTGATCTGTTTCTATAGTGAAATTATAGTAACATTATACCCAATGTGACTAATGATATTTGTCTTAATAGAAAATATCAGTCCTTAAAAGCAGAGCCTCTCTGAAACCTTTAGACCAAAAAATACTGCTGGACACAAAGGAACATCTGTCACACATTCATTCTGGTTGGAGTCAAAGCATTGTTTGTTTCTCATCTGTTTACAATAGAACACACAACTTCAGTATGTTCCAGAAAAGAAACAAGTAGATCAAAAATGCACATAAATATTCGAGTATTACATCAGGTGCCTTCTGTTCCCTGGAATTACTGACCTTCTATCAGCAGCTGGTACCTTTGCCAGACTCATTGTGCAGTTTGGCTCACAGGATGCTAATAAAAATGTAAATCCTCCATGGAAATCCAAAGTCTCTGGCATTTTTTAGAATTTTCAGCAATCTCATGCTTACTATTTTATACTTCTGCCACTTGACCTGTAGCCTTGTACATGCAGCCCAAGCTTTCTGAAACCTTTTGGTGATACAAGAGAAAGAGACTCTTTTTCCTCCCTTATGTATCAGGTAATGTATAATCATGTTCCCTGAGTTTACCTGCTCCTGCAGCTGAAAATACTCATGAAATACATCAGTGCATGTTGCACTATGTATGTGTTTGCAGCAGTAAAGATCATTGTCACAGCTCAGTAGTTGTTGCGGTTTAGAGGATGTTAAAGAAGACCTTACCCTAGAGCGTCTCTACCCAGCCCAGTTCAGCACCTCAGAGCTCCAAACCCTCTGTCCCAGGGCTGGAGACTGCACTCTCACCAGCCAGCGGAGCCATAAGGCTAGCTCTGGTTCGTCTGCTTCCACAACTGGCGGTGATAAAGGAGGCGAGGAGGGTCTGTGCATCGTGTCCATGGAAGATGTTTATTCACATGGTGCAGCAGAGGCCAACGACCTCCCAGAGACAGAGATGCCTCGAGGGCGGAGGCCTCACATGCACAGCCACATGTGGAGCACACATGGAGCACAGACAGGAAGATGGCAGAGGGTCAGGGGTTTTATAGGGAAACAGAGGGGTGGGGACAGCACACAGGCCCAGTGATCTCTGGGTACAGGGGAGGTACATGGGCAGAGTTAGGGTACAGGAACCAATAGGGGAAACCCGAGGGAGTGGCCAGGGCCACGTGGGGTGGGGAAGGCAGGACAATAGGTGACAAGTACAGTCATTAAGAAAGGGGTGTGGGGAACTTGCAGCTATTATCAAAATAAGTAGTCACTCTGTACACTCACTTTTTCTTGCTGGCAGCAAAATGCCTCATACTACCTACCATACTACTCACAGGCATCCTGTGCAGAAAATTACTTATTCAATGCCTATTCTGCAAAGCAAAAAGACAGGAACATTATAATAACTTAGGTTAAAAATCAGCATAATGTACAATTATATGATGTTTGTACAGACTTGGGAAAGAGATGATGAAAAGCAATGATGCAGAAAGGGACCTGGGCATCCTTGTTGATGAAAAGTTGAACATGAGTCAGCAGTGCTCAGGGAGCCAGGAGGACCAAGCATGTCCTGGGGTGCATCAGGCACAGCATCACCAGCTGGGCAAGGGAGAGGATTGTCCTGCTCTGCTCTGCACTGGGGCAGCCTCACCTTGAGCACTGGGGGCAGCTTTGGGCGGTACAACATAAGATTTTAAGCTGTTTGAGAATGTCCAAACGAAAAACATGCGGATAGTGAAGACATACAAAGAGCATCTGGGGTCACTCTGTTTGTTCAGCCTGGAAGAGACTGAGGAGAGACCTCATCACAGTCTACAACTTCTGAGGGGAAGAGGAGGGGCAGGCACTGATCTGTTCTCTGTGGTGACCAGTGACAGGACTGAGGCAATGGCCTGAAATTGTGTCAGGAGAGGTTATGATTGGATATTAGGATAATGTTTTTCACACAGTGGGTGGTTGGGCACTGGAATAGGCTCCCCAGGGAAGTGGTCACAGCATCAGCCTGACAGATTTCAAGAAATGTTTGGAGAACTCTCTCAGGAACATGGTGTGATTCCTGGGGCTGCCCTGTGAAGGTCCAGGAGTTTGACTTGATGATTTTTGGAGGTTCCTTCTGATTCTATTATTCTATAATTCAACAGTAGTCATTAGTAGTCTACTGGGCAAACATATAATAGTAAATACTAATATGAATGGGAACATCTTTATCTTATGGTCAGTATCCATGTTTTCACTGTGGAGATCTTGGGATGATGCTTTGGTCAAAGGCAGGCAAGTGTTTGTATGTAGAATTCTGTGATATTTTTAATGCTTGCATATAACAGCTTTTTTTTTGGCTAGATATTGATCACTGTGATAGCAGCTGAATATTTGTACAGAGTGACTGAAAAGTATAGAATACCTAAAAACTAAAACTTCTCATCCTTCACGTATCCTATATGTATTATTATAATAACCAGGAAAGTTTCTTGAAGTCTTTTTTCTGTGAGGCCACTGTTTCATAATTCCACAGAAAATTTGATATTTTCTTGACCTTTTTGAAGATTTGCTTTTTTCTTTTTAAGAAACTTAGTGAAATCACGTGAATAACTGAAAACACTAAGTCAAGTAGGTTTGTCTTTCCAAATATCTACAGTTAATGTCAAGAAATTTTTTGTTTTCTAAAATCAAAGTTTGTCACAATTACTTCTGATTACTATAAAATAAACTTGTGTGTTCTGCTAATCGTTTGACTTTCATAGTGAATTTGAAGTTTTTTTGTTCCCTTCAGGTTTGATTATTTCACTTTGCATTATAGCTACTTCAGTTTTTATCAGCTATTTGACTAACTAAACAGACCATTAATTATACCAAGTGGATTATGTTATTATTATTATTACAGCAAGTGTGGTATGAGTGGAAGTAGTTAAATTGTACTGGTGAAAGATTTCAGGGAAAAAAAAGGAAAAAATCAGGGTTTTTTATAACTCTCAAAAAGAGAAATACTGGAGATAAGCATAGCCTTTGAAAGCAACTATTTGAGAAGCTTTTAAAAAGTTGCTGCCAGTGCATGAAGATAAAAATATCGAAAAAACCCAAACCACAATTTCTGTGTGTCTTGCAAGGAACAGTGAACACACTTTGAGTGCAGTATGTACAAACACAAAGGTCACCACTCAGAGTGAGAGGTCTCTCTTCTGCTGGAGATTGACAGCCATGATGGAACAATCCAACACAGAACAATATTTGCAAGACTGAAAAACAAGAATTTATTTGGATTTTAAAGTACTAGTATGTCAAGAAGGAGAAAAGTTCAGTTCTTAGTGCAAGATGAATCTGTAATGCAAACCAGGCAAGAAGTTTCTCTTCAAGGCAAGTAGTAAAAAACCCCATTCCATTGTATTCTTACAATGATGAAAAAATGTATTGTGATATCACATCTGTAAGAACAAGTTTAGTGAATATGACAGAGTGATTATTTTTACTTGTCACACCACTTATCTTGCTATCTGTGAATATAAATTTTAAATTGACACTGACACTAAGGTTTTCCTTCTAAGTCTACATTCCTCACTGAAGCAGCCACCAACTTTCCTTTTTATCAAAAATGAGCTCCCTTTTTTTCTTGAAAGGTTTTAAAGTGACCTCAGCTAAGATATAGTGCACCTAAATGATTTTTATTGTGTTTTTATTTATGACAGATCATTTATCTAAACATGCAATTAAAAAAATTAGTAATGCATAAAGAGAGAAAAAATATTTTCTGTGTTAATGAGCATTGACAAAGTTTCACTTTTGGATTTCCATCATCACAAATTATGTTAGCTTAAGACTATGGCTGAATGTTATTTTTCAATAAACAATAAATGTGTATTTCTGATTTAATTTGTATTTCTGTTTCATATTGCTCTCATTTGTAACAGGGGAAGCTCTGTTTTTCTTTAAGAGTACCTAAGCATTTTTTGGAAAAAAAAAATACTTGTAGCTCTTGAAATACGTTATTTGATTTTTTTTTCTTTTTTAGTTTATATCCTTTTGGAGTTTTTTCATAAAGGTCCTGGAGAGGAATTCATATGACTTGAATTTGTCATCTCCAGTAAGGAGATGACTGTGTATCAACTGGTCATTCTTGGCCTCTTTTTTCTACTGTTAAAGAGCAATGGCATTCTTGGGATTAACTACCTCTTTTCACACTGCTAGAAAAAACATAGAGCCTCAATTCAATTGTCTAGATGTAAGCACCATATGATTTTTTGTCCACATTATAGTCTCCAGAACATTTGCCCAAGAGTGGCAGAGAGGAATCAGAAACACACTAGCCAAGTGTCCTAAATGGTGCTAGAAACCTAGGTTTAAGAAGCAAATGGAGCTCAGGAACATAAGCTCTCATGTAGGTATCTACAAATGTTTACACTTAGTCAGAAGAGTCATATCCCTTTATAGGCACAGTTGCTCTTCATAACGATGCTTCATTCTCACCATGGAATGGAGTGGGTTTGTTTTTTTGCTGTTGGTTTATCAATTTCCTTCAGTCTGATTTCTAGTCTATAGATCCCCTAAAGTTACACCATATGGTAGATGGTTGAAAAGAGTGAGGATTGAGTTTTAGAACTGCTTTTATAGTCAGCCTATTCTTGACTAGTTCTTGACAGGATGTCTGACATATTCACACCAACATTTATAGCTCACTCCCTCACAAAAATGGAAAAGGGTGTCCTCAGAGGACAATCTTCAACCAGGCTTGAATAATGTTTGGCGGGACTCTCCATCAGTCTGATTCAGGATTAATGGTTACTCCTGTGAGTAGTGCCTATACAAGACAAAAGAGATCATACATTTCTGAGGGCCTGTGTGTGCTACTGTGTGGCTCAATTCATTGAATTATACTGTACATGTAATAAAATAGGACTTTTGCAAGGACAATTGATTAAAATTTCAGATTTTTTTGAGCTCTGGCAGCATCTAACATCAACAAATTTAGTGTTATCACTATTTCTCAAACATTTATTGATCTGTGCTTGTCATGGTAATTCTTTTCTGTTAAATAAATGTGCAGTAGTCTTCATTGTTTCATAACGTTGATTTATTTCAGTTAAGTGCTTTATTACTTTTAGAGAATTTATCTTCAAATATAGAAAAAAACTTGTACTTTTGTGGTTTTGCTGTTCCTGTGCACTTTGCTTAGTTGAGAAGTAATGTGAATGTTATGTGTATTACCTTAGAGTGCAAAAAGTGCAATTATTTTCAAGTCTGAAAGTTTGCTTTTTCTTCCTGATACTTCAAGTCTTCTGCTTGCAATTTATTTCAAAGGGTGAGTGCTTCATAACAAAAACATGAGAGAAGAAGGTTAGAAATGGAAAGTGCTAAGAGCTGGCATATCTACTTAGTAAAAGCAGAATTAGAAATCTAGTTAGGAATCTGCACATTTGGAGTGTTAAGGCTATAGAAAACTACCCTTGCAGATCTTCCACTCACATCTGAGGATGACTAAGCACTGCAGAGGTGGCTGTATAATAGCAGTAGGAGTGGAAGGATTTTGAATGCTAAAACGAATGCTGTTTGAAATGTCAGATAGGAAGCTCTAAGATGTCTCTCTTTTGCCTAGGGGCAAGCATTCCTATGGAAAACTTTGCACTTATTATTCATGAAGCACATTGTTGATTGTGCTGGTTTTAATGTGAATCCAAAGCATAGCATTGTACCCACTACTATGGAGAAAATTAACTCTATCCCAACCAAAACCAGCTATGAAATTACAGCTTTGTAAGAAGCACTGTGGAGGCCCTTACAACTGCATGATTGTAGTGGGTGCTAGATTCCCATGACTTATTTTTTGCTAATGGTAGCTAAAGCACAGATAATTGCCTTAGAGTATTTTTGTTGAGAGTTAGATGAGCAACAGTCATGCATCCTCATATTCTCAACTCGTCATAGGATAAAGGAGCAATAAAAATTTCATAGAGATTTTTATTTTGATGGACCCTAACACACTGAGGCTAAAAGGAAGCTCCATGGCTAATTTTTCTTCCATTAGTTAGTATAAGATCTAATTAAGTCTTGTCTCTTGGATTAGAAATTTGGGGTTACAAAATGTAAGCAAAACAAACATCCCTTTTGTTCTCTCCTGTTCCAAAGTTCTTTTCTTTCAGCTACATCCTTCTAATGTTTGTTATTTGGTGTTAGACTTGATCTGTTCCATGCCACAGATAATAATGACCAAAGTCTTTCAGCAAGAGAAATTTAGAGTGGACTCCCTATTACCAAGAAGCAGCACAAGAATAACATAGCACTTATTTTTGTTAGGTGCTTTTAACAAGGTATTAACAGCAAATTATGATTAAAAGAAAAGGACACAATGAGGTAGTTAATTTAAATGAGAATTGGCCACCTCCTAGTTCTTCATGTCTTTTAAATATTACTAGCTTGAATGCCAGACTGCAGGAGGCTTTGAAAGTAAATCTTAGAAGGTCTATCCAGGAAAAAGGTTTTGTGCCATAATATATCAGAACAGATTTTTCAGTTCATTCAGTGGATCTTGCTGATACAAGCCCTCAGAGAACCAGATTCAGTTAATAAATACTTCAGTATATTCAGCCACCTTTTATTTTTACCTGGAGCATTAAAAACTGCCACTGAATTGCAAGTATAAAAGCCTTCATTTCATAAATGTAAAGAAAAAGGAATATAGATGCTCAGTGTGCATGCAAAGAACAAAAACTTTATATTTTCCATCTATTATAGAAGTCGTATTAATTGGTTATGGTCCAAGTTAATCAGTAAGTCTTGGATCAATTCTTAAATGCCCACAAGACTGTATTTTATGTAACATTAGACTTTATGATTTGTGCTCTTTCAGTGTCTTCTTCTTAAAAAAAATATATTTTTAACTGAAATACATACAAGTTAGCAAAAAAAAAAAAAAAAAGAAAAGACAGGACTGATAGCTTCCATATATGGTTTCCATCATCTGGCACTATCTGTATCTCTTTTCCCCTTTGCCACACATGAGAAGGAACTTCTCAGTAAGATGTCTACAAGGTAGTTAGCCTAGAGACATTCCAGAGCAACCTTTCATATGTGGTGGGTATGAGATCTTTTGCATCTATTTGAGAATGAATCACCAACAGAAACACCAGCTGTGCTAAAACACTCCCATCCAACAACAAAATGGCAATGTAGACTGAGAGGATAAGGCACGCTTTTTCTCCCAGTTTACTGGAGATTGTGTGTGTGATAATTCAGATGAGGTAAGCAGAGAGTATTCCAGAAAGATTTTATGTGTCTGACTCCAGTGGGAAGGTGGATAGCTGGGGAAACCAAGGCTCTATACTGGGCTGTACAGGAACAGCAATGCTTTCTGTGGGAGGAGCATGCCAGCCTGCAGCCATTAGGGACTGCTCTGGCCAGTGATGTGTGCTTCATTTCTCCCATGTCTCTTCTGCCACAGCATCTTTATCTCAGTGTCACTCCATGTTTCTTTATTCCTCCTCCTGTCTACTCCCATTACACTTGTGCTTTCATTGTCATAGCTTCTTTCACTTTTCTTACCATTGAGCCTACAACTTCCATAGTGTTTACCCATTTCCTTCTAATATCTATTATTAACATATTTGTTTTTAAGCTCTGCCCCAGACCACTGTTTGACCTTTCCTTTTGAATATCAGATCTATCCAATCAATGTGCTTCATTGTAACAAAACACATTGATAAGGTTGATTTAGGTTAAACAAATTTAGTTTGGATTTGGGTTAGAAGGAGCTGCTCACCTGCTTTCTCCCCCTTTCAGAAAACTAATTAGCAATGTGTACGGTTTAGGATCAGCTTTTTTTTTCTTTTTGTTTGCTGCCTGTTTAATTAAGTTGCTCTAGGGAGTGAATTTTGTACTGGTTGCTAGCATTGTACCACAGAGATAATATAGACAAAAGAACAATCATCAGAACAACATGACTGATAATATAGTCTTGTACTCATTTTCTACTCTGGAAATGGAAATATGTGTTCTTTCTTATTTTATAATGTGGATTGTTTCACTGAGCTGGTTTACAATACGAGTCCAACAGTTACATGATCAGAAAATGTCAGTGCATTTGTACAAACATGGAGCTGAGAAAGAAAGCAGAATCAGAATTTAAAAAAGGACTTCAGTTCTTCCTTAATTAGATATCTCTATTTGGATTGATGACAATCCCTCTACACTTTGTTTGCTACATTGACTAAAAACTTGATTCAATTGCAAGAATACCAATTTTTAGTGAAACTGGAGACACAGTAGGATGATTGACCTAACCTCTAGTGAGTCTAGTATCTTGGGGCAAAGCAAGAAGGGGCTCTATCTGATATTTTCAAGCCCTGTGTGGATGTTTTGCATAGCACAGGGTGCTTCAAATGGTTAGTCTACACATTTAAGTTTTGGCAACTGAATTAAGCACCCAGCTTATGTATAAAAATTGCACTGTAAACAGATACATTTACATTTTAAGTATCACTGAAGATGTTGAAAGGGCTAAGCCAGACTGTAAAACACTGTCCTTGCTGTATCTATCCAGGTTCTGATTTTTTTTAATTTTTGTAAGAAACTTACCAAAAGTGGAATGACTTATCTAGAAAACTGATAGATCACATAACCTTGTAATTGTGGAGGTTTTTTCTGAGAAAACTGCTTGATAGTCAACTCTCTATTGCCTCAAAATCTGTTACATAAAACTGGAAGACCACAGGAAAGCATTTTGGTATTGGTTAAGCAATTTTTCACATTAGACAAAAATATTAGAGAGAACAATCAAAACCTCTTCATAATGTTCAGAGAAGTAAATGTACAATTACAGTCAGAGTTTAATGGACTAAGTAGTAGCCATTTGCATATTTCTGTGTTTCTAAGACCATATGTTTACTTTCAGTTCTTTTTTATTTTTTTATCCAGATACAACACTTCATTTTATATTATGTTATGTGTTGTTTTGATTTTTTTTGTTACTTTGTATATTTTAACTTTATATAATTCACCAAAGTAGTAACAGCAATAGAAAAACAAATAAGTAAACAAAAGATTCCTAATGGACACCAAATTGTGTACACTTTTTGGAACACAAAAAAAGAGGATTTTATTTTTAGACCTATTCCCTTAATACTTTAGTTGAAGTGTTTGACCTGTGTCGCAACAGTTTATATTTTGTGGTTTTGTGTTGTGCCATTGATCAAAGAATGATACACTTCAGGATACAATGCCTCATAAAAATCAGAGTTTTTCTCAGAAATATCAGACATCTATCAAAAATCCTTGGGATAGCAAGCTCATTATAATTAGAAAAAATTCTGATTCTGAACCTAAATATTTCTTTATTTTCATGCAAGTGCCATTACTATCAGTGTCATGATAAACTTTTGAATAAGTACTGCTGCTCTTCAGTTCCCGTTCTGAAGAAGCCATACACAAAATTGAAACGGCTTTTTTAAATTAATGTTGACATTTAATACAGGTTCTTTATGCTGGGGTTGGTTTTTTTATTCCTTTCAAGCATGAGAATTTGAAAGTAAAATTATTACTTCTTTTTTTTCCTATTTTTTTCCCCAGCAAGGCTTTGCACTTCCTAGTCCTGTTGCAATCAAGGTATCTCTCACAGTGATAAAACTTATCGATTGCAAATGACCCATATGTTTCAAACATTATCAAGATTGCTCAGTTAGAATGATTTTGTTCAAGTGAAAGAAAGTAAAGTTTCTGGAGCAGTGAACAGTCTTGATCAGAGACTCTTCAGCACAACCTACATAGAATAATGAGAATGTTAAAGGGTTGGAATGTACCTTAAAGACCATCTAGTCAAAAGCCCCTGTGCCAAGGGCAGGGACACCTCCCAATAGACCAGGTTGCTCAAGGCCTTATCCAACCTGGCTTTGAACACTGGCAGGGTTGGGGCATCCACAATCTTTCTGGGCAACCTGTTCCTGTGTCTCACCACCCTCACAGCAAAGAATTTCTTCCTAATATCTAACCTAAATTTCCCCTCTTTCAATTTGTCCCCATTACTCCTTTTCCTATCACTACAGTAACTGATGAAGAATCCCTCTCTGGCTTCCCAGTAGGCCCCTTCAGATACTGGAAAGTTGCTATGAGGTCTACACTCAAACTTCTCTTCTCCAGGCTGAACAGCCCAAACTTTCTCAGCCTGTCTTCACAGGGTAGGTGCTCCAAACCTCTTACCAACTTCGTGGCTCTCCTCTGGACTTCATGACTTGTAGCAATGTGGGTTTTTAGGATTCCCTGTGCTTCCATTGTTTCCCTGCTTTGTATGCTATTCATTTTAAAATATGCATCCTGCTGTACCTGAAAACCTATTGGTGTGTTCCCCCTGTCAATTCCCCCCTCCATCTCCTGGGACTGGCTCCAGGGGAGAAAAATCTCTCCTCTTCTCTTCCCCTTATAAGCCCGTGTCTGCATCAGAGAGAGGTCTTCCATCTCTGAGCTGCCAGCTGCTGACCTACCTCCTTCTCCTTCCCCTGCAACCCCTTTTCCCCATACTGCAAATAAACCTCCTTTACAGAACAGAGATGGAGTTCCAGTACGTTCTTTCGTCTCACTACATTTCCTGCTAGAATTTCTGTGGTTGGGAGACTCGCGCCATGCCACGGGACCCCGGGGGCCGCCACTCCAGATCCGGTGGAATTATGAGGACCAGGGACCCAGTCTGGGGGGAGCCATCCCGTGCAGCCCCCCCGGACCCTGCGGTAACAATGGCTCTCCTCCAGTGCTCATGCTCCGACAGTCCTGCTATGGTGGGAACACCAGAATTGTACACAGTACTCCAAGTGGGGTCTCACAAGGGCCGAGTAGGTGAGGAGGATCTTACATCATGTGTAAAAGCAAAGAAAACAAATATAACCACATCTTTCAGACTTGGTCATTTGGTCATCTTCATTGTTTATGGAAATGTTTTGATTTGCTTTAAATTCTTCAACAAAATGAACTTAAAATTGCTCTACACATATTCCCTTTCATCCAAAAAGCATATTGGATTTATAGCAAAACCCAGGGACTGTTGCCAACATTAGATACTTGTTACACACACCATGCTGCTAGAAAATTTCTTCCAGCCTCAAAAGCTTATAACCAAAAGAGCAGTGCTGTCTAATGTCAGGAAAAAGGAAGTATCACTCGCACCATTTACAGGTGGTAAGATATAGTCAATTAGTTAAATTTTCAGTGGAAGCCATGTTTGTTCATTTAAACATTTGCATAAATACCTGACTCAATGAAAGATTATCCCCTAATAACTTTTCAGTTTACTGACTGCAAAATAATCCTTTAGGTAATATGCTTTTTCTAGACATATTTGCATCATATGTTACAGGGCACTGAGTTCTCTTACTAAAGTACTAAGAAAGTACTGAGCTTTCTCCATACATCTAAAATTTTTTTGGTATAAAAACATTATTTCTTTAAATAATAACTATGGCAGCTCTGAAAATACATGCAAGATATTCACTTCTCATCGATATCACATTTTACTTATATTTAATCACAAACTTCTTAAGAAATAAACATATATTCTCTTTTTGCAGGGTAAAAGGGTTTTACTTCAAAATCCCTGTATAAAACTCATTGAAAAGGTAATGTTTTTTGGTTCGACTTTACTTCCTGTCATTTCACGTAATGAAGCTGGGTTTCAGTAATATTTTTCATCATTTCCATTCCATAATACTGTATGTGAGGGATCTGCTAAGCAAATAACAATGACTTTTTTTATGCATGTAGGCAATACAATCAGTGAAAAATATTTTCCCAGAGATTTAAATCCATATATTTTTACTTTGGCTCTTTCCTATTTTCTTGATTATTTTCTCTTTTAAAAACTGCTCCATTGCGCATGTTTAATTTCTCTTCTCACATGCTTGATTTGTCTTTAAAAAAAAAAAAAAATCTTAGTTATACCTGGTGTTTTGGTAATGTTAAAGAATCTTGTTTATACATGTAATCACTTTGGGACTTTTGCTTTTGTTCTGCTTTTCTTCTCTTCCCCCACCACCCCAAGCTGTTAATGGAGAAAAAACTGTGACCTTGTTAGTAACGATAACAGCAATAATGTCAGAGGTTTCCTTTGGCTACCTTCAGACACCAAACACTCCATATGAAACATTTCACAGGAAACGGAGTGCAGAGCTCTGACTAGTCATGACTACACTTCTCTCTACTCCAAGTTCCATTCGTGTGGTGCAAATAGAGTAGATTGGTACAGTGAACAAAATAAATAAATTCCTCCTGGTAGCCAGTTATTTTCAGAATTATTTGTAGATCTATATGTTTTCACAAGCAGAGATTTGATGAACCAGTCCATCTCTCTCGACTAATTCATAACCATGATTCACATAAAGTTTTGAGTTGCTTGGAAATTATCAGTGTCAATGTCATGTTGACACCACAGCTATTCATGGAAAGGTACCAGTTTTGAAGAGACTCTCATAATTGTGATATTTGCTCTGAGCTGCACTAAACACAGGAACAAGTCTTTGTCCATTTAACATTTTATTACTTACACAAAGTGGAAAATTCCCAACAAGAATAATTAGACAAAATGCATGTAGTCAGGCTAGCAGCTCAGCAATTAATATTGGATAATCTGGTTCTCTGTAGTATGCAAGCTATTGGGTCTTCTATGTTCTTACCTTTTTCATCTGCAGAAGGTAATGTACTTTATAGAACAGACAAAGAAAAAAATTAAAAACATTTCATAGGAAGGAAAACTGTTTCCTATGAAACTCTAAAAGTTGATTTTCAACTAGTATTATCCACGTGTACACAGGGATTTTTCTATGTCACACTCAGACACCATAGTTGTGCCTAGTTGTGTATGTATACTCTGAGGAGAAAGAAGGTGGAAGTGTCTAGGAAGGTTACGACAAGTGAAGAGAGGATGTACCTTTGAAAACTACAAGAGGAAAATCATTACCACTTCAGTGGACTTATGCCTAGATTAGTCATTAATGGACTTTGTTTCTAGAGAGTAAGCAGAAAACGTGTCTTGGAACAAATTAATGTAGCAGTGGCCATGGCACATCTGAGTGCCCCAGGTCCATGGGCGAGAAGTGGAAGTGACTCATGGGCATGGTATGCACCCTAGGTGAGGGTGACTGAGAAGTACGCTCCCATGATCCCTTGCCCTCCAAGTTATTAATATGGACCAAGCTTATTTACCATTGGCCACCTCTCTCCTCCTCCCTCTATCAGAAATATGGCTCGTTTCCAGAACATTGTCCTTTGTCTAAGTGTAGGTTTAATTGGTTCTTTATATATGGTCATATTATTTCTTTGGTTGAGAGCAATGTCATTCGAAAAGTCCCCTTTTCCTACTGGCTCCCTAAATCTCCTCCTTCCCTTTCCCCTCCCCCTATAAATGTTATTGCACGAGTGTGCTCGGGGCCACTCTGTTGCTGTCTCCAACCCCTTCCTGACCCTGCCCCGAACCTCCGTCACCTATCTCCTCAATAAACCCTTTGGAGCACCAGTAGAGTGGACTGCGTCTCCTGCTTCCTTTGCGACCACTAGACAACCTTTGGCTTCCCTCGGAGTCCCAACTGCCTGCCATCGCAGCTCCTCCCTTCTCCAAACTCCCGGGTGGTGTGGCACCCGAGAGCCAAAACTCCACAAATTAATAGAACTTTCTTTTTGTTATAGGGCAAACAATATCTCAGTTCTGTCGCTGCCTTATGTAAAGGCAAGACCAGAAGAAAGTGACACAACACAGGAAATGGAGAAGACTATTCTTCTCTACTCAAAGGTCTATTCTATTGGTCTAGAAAATAAGAAAGAAAATGTAATATCTGAGACAAACAGAATACCAAAGGGAAAAATGAAGGCAGAGTCACAAGGAACAGAAAAGAAATTTTCACCTATTGAAAGCAATTAAACCATTGGTAATTTACAAAGTTGATGGTGCTGTGAGAATCTTGGGAGGATCTGATAATCTTTTAGCAATTTTAGATGAAAGAAACAGTTGATTGGATGTATGAAAAAGGTATGGTAGAAACACCCCTGAAATTAAAAGATTGCTTTATGAAGCAAAAGGACTTTTCAGTTACTGGAGGTATGGTGAGGACTGATTCCATGTGCAGCAGCACTTCCTTTTCTGCTCTGTGGCTTCTGGAGTCTCCCTCACTGGAGATATTCAAAAACCATCTGGACAAAACCCCTGCTATGTGCTCTAGGATGACCCTGCTTGAGCAGGGACGTTGGACCAGATGACCCACTGTGGTTTCTTCCAGCCTGACCTATTCTGTGATTCTGTGATTCAGATGAATTTTGCTCTGCCTGGTCATACATGTAGGAGAGAAAGGCATCATAACTGCAGGTGACAACACATGGCCATGGAACAGAAAATAACTTAATGTACTACAGAGCATCAAGACAACCTCTTTTTAATAACAGAAAGTTAGTATAACTAACTTAAGTTCTGACAGGTTTTTCCTCTTTCTCACCACTGTTCTCTGGAAATCAGTCATGAAACCTTTTCTTTACCATTTGTATACTTTCAAATAAAACATAAGAAAGAGAATGATATGTGCACAGTTCAGTCACACATATGAGCCATAAGGGAAAAAGAAACATATTAACCTAATTTTTTAGTCTGTCATATGAACAGTCTCACAAAGCTTAGGAACTAGTAAGAATTTTAGTATGATCAGGAGCACAGCTTCTTCAATGATTATAGCTAAAAAAATTGAATATATTGAAAGATCAATATCATTTTTGAAAGTGTTGCAATTTCCATAAACTATGATGTAGCATATGATTTATTTAAATCTGAATTCCTGCTTTATTTCAGTTCCTTGTTACATCATATGAAAATTTTAAAATAAAATTATTCTGAATCTTTAAAATATCTAATACAATTAATTTAATTAAATTTATTGAATATTAACTTTTAACTGCAATGTGCATTTAAAAAATCATACAAGTTATGTGTAAGTAAGGCAGGAACTTGCAATGGACCATTTCTGGAAATTCAGTTGATTTTTAACATTGAAAAGTATCAGCTTTAATGGTCTTCTAGTATTAGTTTCAAAATCAGATATCTACTTCATGTTTAATGTCTCACATTGCAATACTAACACATCAAATAAGGGATGATACCAGGTACCCATGATTTAACTGCCACAGCTAATTCCACAATGCTTTACCCTCAGTTAATTCACTAAACCTATGTGTCTAACCTATTTCAAATCATAATCCATATTAATGGAGGACAAAACCAATGTTTGCCACAAACATAGAGGGAAATAAAATTTAGGAGACAGCAATGTGAAAATGTACTGAATAGAGCTCACATTAAACTGAAAATTGTGTAAATCCTGTAGTGGGCAGGAATGGAGCTTGTCATGTAGACACAACTTCAATTTACCATTGCAGTAATTGCAGTTTTAACAATCTTATTAAATTATAGCAAATAGATACAAGTAATCCAGTCCTCTAAAACAAAGATCTACTTTTTCCCTTCTCATAGGGCCTTTCAGGCCTGGGCAATTAAGTAATTCAAAAGTATTTTTATCTTCCTCTTCTTTACTCCATGAACAACAACAAAAGCCTCATAATCCTACCTCAATCTGGTTAATTCAAAGTTCCTTGAAGGAATGTCAGATGGAAAAATCCTTCAGGAAAATATTATTGAGTGACTCCTTAAGGCTACACAGACAGCCTTTATGGTGGTCTATAAGTAATGGAATCAATGTCAAAGAGCCTTGTTATTAAAATCGGTGTTTGGTCAGGTTGATTAGAGTTAGCACTCGATAACCTGGAGGGAACAGCAGGACTGAGCAAGAATAAAGTATGAAATAATACTGTTAAAAGTTCTAGAAAAAGGGGAAATAGGAAATAATTAAGAAGATTTGTAGGACAAAAGGGAAAATATGGACAAATATCGATGTAGGTAGCAAAAAAAATACTTTGAACAGACCAAAGGAGAGAGCATTTATACTACCTACACCAGAGAAGAAGCTCTGATGTTAGAAGAAAATGGATGCATATATGAAGACAAGTCTAGTGCAATTACAGAGTCAGAAGTTTTACATATTGGATGTAACATAATATAAGTGTTACATAACATAAACTGTGCTAAAGAAAGGCCTGAAAATATGTATCTCTCTACATTACTCTGAATGCTGCATCATATGGTACCTAACTCTTTACAGGCTTTGTTAGAAATATGTTTTATACAGTTTTCCAAACTCTATCACTGAAAAAATGCAAGTACCACTTGATCTTCATCATCATTAAATCAAACATGAATATTTCTTTCTTCCTGATATTTTCATCAGAAGTGTCAATGTTTGCTGTTATGTCCACTAGAACAAGAATTAGACTCCCAACAGTAAGACACTGTATTTTTTTATGCCTCTCTGCCTTTCATTCTGTTTACCATTCCATCTTTTTTGATGCTTTTCTCAAGGGGAAAACCTAATTAAACAATAACATATCAAAGACCCCATGCTCCTCTAACATCATAGCAGAGGTTTGGGATAGTGACTCAGTTGTAAACTCTTTTCTACAGATTAATGCTGGGTTTTTATTATATTTTTATGTGCTGCCTCTAGCTAGGTCAGGGTCTAGAAATATTGAGTTAGGCAAATATGTAAGAAATGGAGGAACATAAAATAGCTTTTTGGTTTGCCAATATAGAAGTGTGTGTATATATATATGTGTGTGCGTGTATATAGAGAAAGAGGGATTTATAAATCTCAAAGCTATGCTGCCTTTGAAATATCTGGAGAAAAAAATTTTGGTTTTCTCTGAATGGATAATTCTTCTAGTAATTTACAAATGATGATGAAAGTATAAGACAAGCTGTCAATATACCCACTAATGAGAACTAAAAAATAAAATTGAGCACTATCAGCAGAATGCTATGTACTTGACACCACCTTTGATAGCTACTACTAAACAGCTTGTAGACATTTCCCAGTGTTGATTCCTTTTAAATACTACAGCTACACAAAAGAAGCACTATATATCACCTTTGGAGAATCTTTGCTCAAATAAATACCATCTACATGTGAATGAAGAAACTCTGTGTTTTGTGTTGGGGTGAGATGGAGCTCATCTTCCTACAGCTGCCCTTCTAGTGCTGTGCTTTGCATTGGTATCTGAAAGGTGTTGCCACACTCCAGTGCTTTGGCTACTGCTGAGCCGCACTGGCACAGCATCAGTGCTGTGTCCCCAGTATTCCTCCCCATCAAGGGGCTGGAGAAACAAGTAAATTTGGAAGCCTGGTCCACAGACATGCCAGAAATACAGACAGCTATTTAGGTCCAACTAAAGGTGCAATCAATACCCTCAATCTCTTAGAGCACTGCTGCTTGAAAATGTAGGGTTTTTACCTCTCTATCAAGGACAGAGGGAGTGCTTTTAAAAACATAATTTATTATTAGATAGAAATAGATGTATATCGCCAGACTCAAAATGAACTTATCCTTAATGCCTGTCCCTACCTTGTCTAGTAATCTTTGAAATTTACATCTCTATTCCTACAGTTTATTTGGGCATAGCAGCTGTTACATGGAATATTTCCAATAGCTAGATCCTGACTCTGAACAAGGCACATTTCAAGGGACATTGTCTTCATTGGGAAAATATGGATATGGGTCAACTAAATTACAAAAGTACAATTTAGGAAAAAACAACTCTTATTGAGCCATGTGTTGTACAAAAGGAAAGAGCATGGAATGTCACCTTCTAGCATATAAAGTATAAATATATAGGGAGCATAGTCTGAGGTGCATTGAAATGTGTTAACTTTTTGCCTGGACTTCTGTTGGTTTGCTTCTTTACATGTGTGTACTCATGTGCATATATTTTTACACATATGATTGAACAAGGAATAAAAATAGAAAAGCATATATTTACCTCTCTAGCAGATTACATCTTTTTTGAGAAATGGATAAACTGTTTTATTGACCTAAGCTAGTATAATTTCTCTCTCTCTTTTGTGTATTTCTTTTAACATACTATTATTAATAGTAATTATTTCTGTTATTAGCATCTTTTCATTTTGCTTTATTTCTCCTACCCATAGAAATGTAGGTTGGAGAAAAAAATATTGGAAAATAATTAAGTAAAATAGGTAAATGATTTCTTCAATATTTTTAAATTTGGATTTAGTAGGAGAGAGAATTTCTGTGTCTGTGTGTTTTACTGTTCTAAAACCTTCTTGGATTTCTTTCAAAGCTAATATTTTAACACTGTTGCCAGGAGAAAAAAAATTGCAAGCACAAGCTGCTGTTATGAAAACATCGCTCTTGTAATTCCAGGCTTGTGTTTAGTGTCCCCATGAGTGCCATTCCAGCACCATTGGCTCCTCGTCTGTTCTTGCAATTTCTGTTGATTGTGTGTGCATGGCCTCTTCCATCTGCTGACAGCAGGTCAAAGAAATAAGCAATTTTGGTAAATATTTTTCTTCACATAAATACCACTAAACTTTGAGTTAGACACAAAAAGGAAAGTATCGTAAGGTTAAACTTACTGATATCATCACTCAAGCTGTACTCATCATATATATTTGTATAACATGCAGAGAAAATGTCAGGAAAATAAAATTAGTTGGATAATTTGGGTGATATGATACTACTACATGTAATTTTCTTAAAAATTTGTTGCATCCAAGTTAAAAGTAAAATAAACAACCCCAAAGCAAGGATGGGGAGGGGATAAATAGAAGAGAAATCCTAATCCAGTTCATCCTGTTAGTCAAGATTTATTGGTTAAGCCACACTTAGTTCCAATGAGCTTTTTACATACACACACATGCGCCTCTGCACCCAAAGACATGAGCACTGTTCTTGTAGCAGCTCTAAAAAACAAATGTATTTCCTCTTCTTTTTACTTCCTCTCTTATTCTTTCACCAGAAGGAAATTATTTACCTTAGTCTAGATACAAAAGGTAGGTGTCTGAAGTTAGAGGAGATGGATTTCTTCTTGATTCATTCACCATGTACTGGTTGTGTTCCTAGCCAGAAGTAAGCTTTCAAATAAATATCAGTCATGACTTATTGCTTTAATTTACTTGGTTTTTTATAAGTAAAATGTGCTTCCAAAAAGGCTACAGAATATTATTGATAACATTTCACTTGTTAAAAAAGGAGAGATCAGAATATTTGGAATTGGTTTTGGAGTCATTTTTTAAAAATTATATTTAAGTTGGACTGACTAAAGTCCTTCTATAATTGAAACAAGTACTTTTATTATGCTTTATTCATCATAATATGAGATGTTTATGGTAGGGTGAGCTGAGTGTACACATAAACAACTGAGTAGACAACTTCTGGTAATATCCCATCCACTAACACAGGCATGGGAGAAGAGGACATGAAAAAACATTACAAAGATGTTCATTTTATACCTATGTGGAAACATAAGAATTCTGTACATTTTAGTAAAAAAAACCTGTGGAGCGCAATGGGTAGGTGGTCACTGACAACTGCAAGATTTAAATAAAATTCTGTAAGTACCCATACATTTTGCAGAAACTATGTGCTGCCAATATTATCTTCTTTATTAAAAGGATGTGTAAGGGTTTATTTGCCCACCTTTAGTCCATTCTACTGAGGGACATATTTCAGTGGTGGAAAGAGGTACATCCTATTCTAAAGGGTTTCAGTGATTCCTCGTTTTAAGCAGATTTACTTCACTATTCTCAAAGAATGACATTTAAAAAGCAGACAAATACTAACCTGTATGAAAATGAACATGATGAGTACCAAATATTTGTCTACTGTTGAATTTGTTTCTCTGTTCCAGAAATCTTTCTGAGTGAATTTCAGCTGGATGACATATGTGCCTTGTTTTGTAAAGGCAAAATTACTTGAATTATACTCTGCATCATACACTGATTCACCTCTAAAACTAGGAACTAACATGTATATGTATCTGCACTAGGATCTTCCTCAATCATTTTTCTAAGAGCTCAAAAATTATCAAAACCAATGTGATTTTAATTCTAATGTCTATTTTCTATTTCTAGAACAAGATCTCCTTATGTTCTACATATTAAACAGAAAAACTGAATAGCAAGTCTAAGCTTGTAGGCAATTTGGTGGAAATTCAACAGTGAATAGCATGAACAGAGTTTTACATGGAAGATTTTTTTTTAAAAAAACATTATTTCTAGTGGAAACATCCCAACTAATTCATGATAAACAGATTATAGATGCAAGAATGAAAAATACAACATAAACTCATACCATAATTACCTTTGATGCACAGTAAGTTCTTTAAGAGCATTGTTACTACAGTATTTTTTGGTTGAAAGAGAATGGTGTCTTAGAATTTTTGAACATTTGAACAGGCTTAGAATACATAGATCTGATGGTTTTGTTCTAAATATTAGTCTGTATTTATTAAAAAAAAAAAGTTAAAAACCAACTAACCAACCAACCCAACAAATACAGCAAAACAAGATATTGGACCAATGTCCTCCTATTTCATAATTCCTGAACAAAAAACCACATATTTTGGTAACAAAACAGCAAGACCTATTTCACATATAAAATTACTGTGAGATAATGATACAGCAGCTATATCTATTAGCACTATACTGCATGCTTGATATCTTAGAGGTTTGCATTTGGTAAATGAATCATGTCACAGAATTGACTCATGTACTGTCTTGTGCTGACCAGCACTTTTTAGCTGCTAGTATGCTTAAGAAAGTCTTGGGTGATGAAGATACACTACAGGAGATATTTCAAACATACAGACGTGACCTGTGTCCTACCATTTGCTTTTTGGGGCTCTAGCTCTGTTTAATTTACAAACTTCTTATGTGGTCAAGGCCCAAAGTTTCTTTCTCCTTTTCCTGAAAATATTTCAGCTGCCAACTTTGTTACTCAGTCCAGCATTGTTTTACAGAGGGCACTGTTAAGTTTTCAGAATCAAAGGTGTAAATGAAAGGTAGAGAAAAATCAAAATGTAGATTCAGCTAACTCTATTATGTGATGCAAACATGTATCCTGGTATATAGAATGGAAATAAATCCTTATGACTTGGTAAATGTTGACTTATTTTAAAAAAACTATACTTGAAAGACAGGATAGTTCTGAACGTTCATATGGATTATTACTGAATTGCTGCTCAATTCAAATTCCCAGAAGGACTTTTGAGAAAATTCTTAAATTTCCAGAAGGACTTCTTCAAAGGGGAGAAGTGAATCATTTATCATCAGGGCCCATACTGACATCTGTATGAAACTGCTGTAAAGAAACTCCAAAATATATTAAAAAACCCAACAAACAAACAAACAAACAAACAAAACAAACAAACAAACAAAAAAACAAAAAAAAAAACCTGAACAGAATAACCTTATTCCAAGCTTTTCAAAATATTATGCACAACACATCATGGGGAGAAACTGCTTAGCCTTGCAAATTACTCCAGTAAATGAGGAATGCTGTATTGATTCAGAGAAAAACTCTAGGATAGAAAAGAAATGAGGTAGTGACAGTTGTAATTATCAGAGAGAAAGAAGGCAAAACATATTAATCTTGTTGATTTTTTTTTAATTTGGTTAATATTATCCTGAATTGTTAATATTATGAAGTTAAAATAAGTAAGATTTATTAAATTCATCATCACAAAACTTAGATTTTATGTTTTTGTCACTCATTGATTTACTGAATTTCATAGCATCATTGAATGCTTTGGATTTGAAGAAACTTCAGAGGTTATCAAGTTCCAACTCTTCTGCCATGGGCAGGAGCATCTTCCACTGGATCAGGCTGCTCAAAGCCCCATGCAACCTGGCCTTCTAGGTAAGTACTTCTAGAAAAGGGGCATCCACAGTGTCTCTGGGCAACCTGTTCCAGTGTGTCACGAGCCTTAGAGAAAAGAATTTCTTTCTGAAACCTAATCTAAACCACCCTCTTTTAGTTTAAAGCCATTCCCCCTTGATGTATAACATGAGCTTGTAAAAAGGTCCTTCTCCAGCTCCCTTGGAAGCCCTGTTTAGGTACTGGAAGGCTGTTCTAAGGTCTTCCTGAAGCCTTCTCTTCTCCATGCTAAACAACCCAAATCTCTCAGCCTGTCCCCATAAGGGAGGTGTTCCAACCCTCTGATTATCTTTGTGACTCGCCCATGAATTTACTCCAGTAGTTCCAAGACCTTCTTTTGTTGAGGACCCTGGAGCTGGATGCAGAACTGCAGGTGGGGTCTCACAAGAGTGTAGTAGAAGAGCAGAGCCACCTCCCTCAACCTGCTGGCCACATTGCCTTTGATCCAGTCCAGGATACTTCAGATTGGCTCTCTGAACTGCAATTGCACAGTGCTGGGCCATGTTGAGCTTCTCATCAACCAATGCTTGTAAGTCTTCCTCCACAGGGCTGCTTTCAATCTATTCTCCTCCCAGCCTGTACTTGTGCTGGGGATTATCCTGAGTCACGTACAAGACCTTGTACTTGGCCTCGTTGAACTTCATGTGATTTACACAAGCTCACTTCTCAAGCCTGTCAAGGTCCCTCTGGGTGGCATCCCTTCTCTCCAGCTTGTTGACTGAACTCCACAGTTTTGTGTTGTCAGCAAGCTTGCTGAAGATGCACTCAAGCCCTCTGTCCATGTTTTCAGCAAATACCATCCTCTGAAGAACATCAGGTTCTCAATTTCACTATGAAACATCCCTTTAATAGTAACTATCAGGGCAGAATATGAAATTCAGTTTTTATTTTTCTTTTATTCCTGACCCGCTATGTTTCTCTTTCAGTGTCTAAAATTCACTGTTCTAATTTCTAGGTCAGATCTTATTCCAGTTTATGGCCCTATCCATTATAGATAGGCAAATCAATGTATTACTGTTCCCTTCTGATCTTTAGTTGTTCACTAGAAAAAGATTGTCAAGTATAACCCAGGAACTCCAGGGAAATTCTCTTGAAAATCCACCTCCATTAACTGATTCTACAACCCTTTATGTAATCATGATCATATCCAAATCTTTATCTTTAAAAGAACTTTTTCCTTAGCAATACTTATTTATTTCTGTAGATAATTCTCCCATTTGACCATTTTTTTACTGATCATCTATTGTTTCCAAAGACATTACAGTACAAGAACAAAAGAGAGAGCTGTGAGCTGTTGCATGGTGGTCTGTGAAATACACAATTCATTTGAAATATCTGATCTTTGTACTAAAATATGCGTGTAGTATGCAAATAGTTAAGCAGCAGTTAAATCAGCACTTAGCACCTCAGCAGGTTATGGCACAGCTTTATTCCAACAGAACACATGCAGACATCAAATACTTTCTTTCCTAAGTTCATATACACATTTTCTGTCTTGTTTGTTTGTGGTTTTTTAATTATCTAGTATAAATGTCCTCCTCAGAAGGGCAGTATTAAATCTGCATCAAAAAAATTTGTTCAATCGCAATTTTTAGATTAAAAAACCCCACAATCCCAACCTGAAAATACAAAGGCATATGTGTATATGTAACAGGGAAAGCGTTACTCACTTTACAAATGAAAAAGAATTTCTTAATTTGAAAGATTAATTTTTTCTCTTCTCAATTTAAGCTATAGGTACAGGACATTCAGTCTTGCAGTTCCAGTTGTGAGCTTCCATCATCAGTTATTACAGTCTAACTTCCTTACTATTTTGTCTAAAAACTAATTAATTTTAGAACTGGCAGAATTCCAGGAATCATTCCTACTTTTAGAACAGTCAATAGGCATAATATTACGACACCATTTAACATCAGAGTCTGAAATTAAGGTTTCTAACTTAATTCTGTTGGAAGAACAGACTAGGACAAAGAAAACTTGCTAATATATGGCTTTTGTTGAACGTGAGGTGTTACCTCATAGATCAGTTCATAAAGTACCACAAAACTACTGTTTTCTTTACATATGTATTACCTATATGTTGAATCTAAGTGGTATTGATTGTTTAATGGTATTATCCTAGATATCCTTCTTTGATTTAACAATACATAAACAAATCTGGAAAAACAAATTAAATCTGTATCTGTCATATTACATTTAATTCACAGTAGATGTATTATGCCATTGTTTTCTGTGTCAGTCATAAATCAATTGCATCATCTGTTGTAATCTGAACCATGTAGATAAACACTGAAAAATGTCTCTGTATTAACTCTTCTGTCAGTCCTTATCAGTCACTATTTATTTTTCCCTACTACAGAAATTCTTAATTTGATGTATGTGAGATACTTACTGCAGTGGAGATCCTTTCAGTCTTTCATATATTGGTCAATCTTTGATGTCAATCTAGTTTCAAAATGCTACAAAGCTGGAAGACAATGAATTAGAAGGATTCAGGATAATGTGAGAGTGGGAAGTTGTCTTTTTTTAAATTATTTTTACTAACACTCTCTTGCTTCCTTTCTCTTTTTCTGCAGAGATAATTTGATCTTTTATCGAGAGTAGGAGCTTGGATCTTTCCCTGAGGGTTGTTACTCTCTTTCTGTGGACTATTACAAAGGAACAAGAAAATCTCCCCAAAGGGAATTATTTTGGTATGAGAAACACTATGCTATTACAGATTAATTTCTCTCCTAAAATCTATTGATTTCACACTGATTTCCCAGTGCTCTGTTTTGTTCCAACATTTTGCCAGGGAAAAGAAGAAATATTGCAGCTGGGGTTAGGAAGAACAGAAGGAACTATTCAGGGTTTTCCATTCTTCTCCCTATTAGAGTGGAAAGACCAGTAGCTGTGCCACGCTTATAGAAAAGAAATTAAAAAGAAGCTAATGTAATATACCAGGTTTGAGTTGTGCAGGGTCCAATATGGCAAGGTGAAGCAAAAGAAGGGAAAGCCAGGAAGGTAGCAGCACATGTTTCTTAGCTATTTAGCAGTATGCACACCAAAGGATTTTGCTCTTTGGATATTACATGAGGCAGAGAAAACAGTATATTTTCTAATTTCAATGTGCTTTGGTTTTGTAAACCAAATGTTGACATTCTTATGTGATACTTCTTATGGTATGCTGAACAGATTTTAGCTCTTACATACGGTATCTTCTCTGTACTTCAGCCAATAAATAACCCATTGCATCAGCCTTTCTTCCCTTTCAAGATTATCCAACACATTAAACCTTAGCCTTTGATATGGACTGCTCACAAGAGATCTCTAAAAAATCTTATCAAGAAATGTTTACTGCACATCTTCATCATTCTGGCAGCTTGATTAACGCTGAGACCTGACAAATTAACAACACATGACCTTTACTTTAAAAGATAAACCAAAAAAATGCACAAAAAAATTTTGTGTTAAACAAGCTGTAATTTTCCGAACTTGCACTCTCAAAACAGTTCTTAACTGTCACTGTTGAGCCTCTAGCAGAGAAAAAGACCCGGATTCTCAGCGTGGCATAGAAAAGAGAGCTTTATTATTTTGATTCCAACTTATACAGACTTTTCAGAGGTCACCCAGATTGGTCAGTCAGAAACCTCCCCCTAGGCCTGATTGGCCAGGCCTGAACTGTCCAAACCTTGAGACACTGTTTTAGTAACATCCAAACTTTATCTTTGTTTATAAAACACAGGAGAAAATTCTCATGGGAAAGACCTGTACTAGCCACACTTAACGATTTCAAATGTCTCTGAGTATAACTGATTTCTAATTGTTAACTATAACTGTAGTACTCTAAGGTTTTTTCCAAGCTGTTTTTTTATTACAATTTTTCAGTCCTCCGAGAATTTTTCTTCTTCCAATTTCATAACACATGGTAATCCAAACTCAGCAGTTTCTTTTCTTAATTGTTCCCTTTGTTCAGTTGTAAGGACATTTAAAAAAATATAAAAATATGTCTGCTATGAACTTGTTTTTTCTTAAAGTTTATTACTTATCTAACACCATGTATATACATAAACTTTAAAATATTTATTTTGGTAAGTATATAAAATAATGTATATAGTTTTGGTACAATGTATGCTTTTTATGATTTTTGGGTGTTTTAACAGTGACTTTATGTTACATTTCATTAATTAACATGATGCTTTTTATCATAAATTAATTCTTTCATGACTTTCTCTTTGAAGTGAAGCCTTGACTACAGTAAAAAATCAGGGAATAATTAATGTGCAACATGATATGCACATATACTGCTAAGGACAGAGCATGCCCTTACTGTGTGAACAGTATTGAGTGTATCTAGCTATTATGTTCTTCTCTTTCCCCATGAATATTGAAGAACCTTTTAATGGCAGGTAAAATCATTGCCTTCCTGTATGAATAATATTAGTGAATCACAGAAGATTAATTTGCTTTTTCCAAGCTGTGCTATCAGAGAAGTGATGGTGAAAGTATTACAAGGCACTACAACTTGGATTTTCTTTGTTTCTATGTCAGTGTGAAATCCTATTTCTCTCTTGCAGAAAATATAGCGACAGCTTTATTTTCCTCTTACAACTGCAGAGATCTTAGGAGATCAGCAGCAGCAGAAGACCAAGCGAGCTATTCCGGAATGTGTGAAGAGACATTAAAGACCTCTGATTACACAACTGAATTGAGCTACAAACAGCTGAGCTCCAAGCCAGAAACTCAAACATGAAGTTTCTTGAACTGTGTCCCTTTGTGGCAGTTAAAAGTCTCACCTCTGTTCTGAAGGATTGACAACACTGAAGTACTAGAAACATATTTTGCCTCTTCCAAAACACATACTAGAAGTTGCTGCTGTATTTCTGAATTAAAAACCTAGACAAACTGAGAAGTATAACATTTTCAATCAGTTTAATTTACTTAGTGTATCATTGTTTTAATATACTCTAATTCAAAGCCCAGCCTACATACTCCATAACTTCCATTTACAGTTTTCAGACTAATGATATTTTCATCACTGAAAAATGCTGTCATATAAAGTGGCTCTTCATTTGTTGGAAAGAAATTCAATCTATTCCTGTAGTTGCTTAATGAAAATTAAAAAAAGATAATGTTTTGAATTGTTTATACTATACATCCATGTCTAGAGATAGTAAAGCAGTTAGTCATTCAATTTTCTCAGGAACACAAAATCCTATGGTTGGTGTTCTGATCATCTTGCAAATATTTTATTACACATTTTCTTGTTTGCCTTTTCTTTTATTATTTTCATTGCAGTTAAAAAATAAATGCCATATATTAATTACTAGATTACGTAACATATTACTCCATTACTTGGTAGTATGCTTTTGTAAACCATTTTCTTTTATATATTATAGACACAGACAGATTCCTGATGCAGAAAATTATGCCTTCAGTTATTCTGGACTATTTTCTTACATTTGTTACAGGAAGGGTAATCACTATAGAGATTGCCTTTTATTTCTCCGTTTGAGTATTGATCATTCTGCGCTTTGAATCTGGTGCCACTTTTCTCCTTGATGATGACATTTTCTCTGCCTGAAGCTTCTACTGTTCCAAAATTAAGTCTTGTACTTTAAAATATCATTTTTATTCTTCATTTCATATCACAGACAGTAGTGTGTCACATGTGCAATAGTTGTATAAAAATGAAAGTTGTGAATATTGGATGTTGTTATAGCTATGTGCAACATAATAGTGTGTATTCAAATTATAGTCCAAGAGCTGCATGATCATCTAATCAAGATGATCTCACGTAAGGTGTTTGATGAGCATATATTCCCATTTTAACATTTTCCATACATGATAAAGGAAAACATAAGAAATAAGAAAAGATACCCACAGAACATATGTCTCTCTAATCTACATGACCTGATTTTATCAAGAGCTCTTATTAAGCTACTGCAGCTCAGATCTGTCAGAACTTCTGTTTAAAATCTCAGTTCATTTTCAGAAATAAAAAGAAATGCATTCGAACAGATTCAGTCACTGGAAAAACTGAGGGAAAAGCAATAACCAATGGACTATTTCTGTGTCCAAATTTCTTTCATCTCAATAGGGTTTTAAAGGAAAGACTGAAACAAAGAAAAAATCATGACTGAACTGCTTTCTTAGAGCAACTTCTGGCCTTTAACTATGGTCAGTGTGGATGAACCCCACTCAAATAATATTTTTCTTCTAAGTAGTTTCACAGAAGTAAATAAACCTGTGGATATATAAAGGGGACAGCTGCATTTGTTTGTAATTACACACTAAACATTGAAAATATAACCTTTTTGTTGAATATGTTTCAGCAAACCCTTTGAGCATAATGGTATAGGAAAAATAGAGTGAAAAGTCATTGGAGACAGTTGTTGAGTAACATGTATTAGTTGTATGATGCATTTTTCAAAGGAATTTATTGAAATGTGCAGTAACAGCTTTTGCTCTTCATACAATGCCACATGTAGTTGTGCACATTGTGAATACCAATACCAGAACACATTCTGCTGGTTATTTCAAAATAAATTTGCATGGGCAGGAATTCTATAAGCAGTTTTTCACCTGAATTCCAATTAGTTAAGATTTACAGACTGAAGTTCCAGAAACAGGAGGCAGAAAAACTTCGCCTAATTTCCTGTGCTTAGGATGGCACTCAGTTTATCAAAACCAAATATTCACTGTGTAAGTATTGTGGGCACCTACATAGGTCTCTTAATTGAGAAATATCTATTTGTGTACTGGAGATCATTAGGTTATGTGATAAAAGGCTTGCCTCTGCTCATGAACAGTAACAGGCAGAGGAATCAGAATAAACTAATCATAAATGTGAGCACCCATGCTCCCAGGTACTCTCCTGGCTGTCACAGGAAAGCCATCACCCTCATGGTCTGGTATGAAATAAGATTAGTTATGAAGAACCTCTCTGGATTACCTTCAGACTATGGAAGGTTACTGTCCAGCATATGGAATTCATGGGACAAGAGGAATATCATCTCTGACTCAGACAAGATTTATTATGGTATCTTTAGGGCAGGTAAAGGGAGTGATCAAGGTAGTTTTGGCGGAAGAACTACCATGGGAATGGAGGGGCAAGGGAGTAAAAGGGGACAGTAGTATGTAAGCAAGCTTATGGTCATTATTCTTCTCTGATCATTTCTTGTGCCTGGTTTCCAGAGTTTATTCTGCATTCATTCTTGTTGAATTCCATTGCGATCTATTTTCCTGTTACAAGGACTGTCTGTTCTGTGTGTGCATGTGTTCTTGTGTGTTCATATGCATGCATGTGGACATCAACATGCCAGTAACCATAATAAGTCTATGCGTGACGGGTGCCCAGGTGATTCCAGGGCTTGCAACTACGGAAGGTGTGGTTATGAAAATCAGTATGTAATCACTGGTGAATATCAATCTGGACTTCCCAGCAAGTAAAATAAAGGGCTTGGAAATGGCAGACTGGGGTGGCCATAGGCTGGGGACAGAAACATGTATCTCTGAGTGAGACAGATAGAGAACTTGGGTACTGGAGGGACCAGCATGTCCAGATCAACTTTCAGAGACACTGTAAAATCTGAGAGTTGACTGGGAGACAGTGTGAGGCAACTGGACATGAGAGGATCCAGGGCCAGCCACTAGACAGACTCACTGTTTAAGATCAGTTATTGTAGGATTCGTATGAGTGTATTTACATAAGCATATATTTCTCACTTTTGGACATTCATCCAGATCTTTCAGAGTGGGGAACAGGATCCTTGACTGCAGAAGGTTTCTGGGTGAAATGATCTTCAGAAGCAATTTTGTGTATATATACATACCTATTAGTGTGCTTGCATATGTGCTGGTTGGAAATACATGCTCACACTTGCTACTGGTTAGATATGGAGGCATACAGCTGCAGCAGTCAGGTCTCTGTTGGGCACTGGTTTGGCAACCAGTGACAAAGGAAAATGGGGTTTATAGAAAATGTGTATTTTCTTATTAAAAAAAGGATAAAATTACAGCAGAGCAGATGAACAAACATTTGTATGTAGATTTCCATCTCCCCCGCACTCCATAGGAGGTACATTTTCAAAGTGTAATGAATCTTATCTTAACATAGGTGCTTATGACAGTTTCTGTACCTTCTTATTCCTTCCATTAAGGATGAAGATAGCCTAGAAAAATATCTTTACTAGTGATACTAATTTTAGACAATTAAAAAACTTGAATCACTGTTTCTTAGACGTATGCTTAAATGTTTGCCACTGAGTGTTCAGGAGACAACCTCTGTTGCTTCATTTAAAGTATTAAATAGCATGACTGATTATCTTTTCATTTTTATTTTTTATACTCTATGAAGCAGAAAATATATTCTACTAAAATATTACTTTCAGCAGGTTGAGAATTGTAGATAATACTTTGTGCTTTGTATTTTAGATTTGGAAGAATCCTGAGTCCCTCTTACATGTACATTAAGGTCAGTCACTGCCCTGTTTTTTCTCTTGCTAACATATCCTGTATTTTTTCGTTATATCATTACCTTGGTTCAGCATACACTGTTTCCTATCTTGTTATTTCTTCCTTTTCTGCATATCACAGCAGTTCTAGCTTTGGAGATGTTATTCATAAGGACAGTAACCTTGATATTAATGTCAGACTCTATTAATTGTAAAAAAAAAGAAATTTCAGGAAATTATATGCCAAACATGGACAGATTTTTCTTATAGGGGCAGAAAACATTGCCCTTCAACCTGAGGATGATGTCATTTCTAATTGTTCTGTTCATAAAGTAAATCTCATCAAAGTGATTATACAGATTTTTTAAAATTAGACCATCAATGTAGTTCACCTGAACTTCTTTTAGGAGTAAAAAAAAAAAAAAAAAAAAATAGCTCTGAAAGTCTGACACACTTTGAAGCACCTGATAATAGGGGTGTATAATGGACTGTTATACTGCAGGTATTAACTACATATTTTCTGACTGTTTCAGTCATCAGTCTTTCCTCAATGAAGAGGAAGGATTTGGAGAAGCCTTTGGAAAAACTTGGAGAGACATCTGTTCATTTGAAAAGAGAAAGTAAAGAGAGGAATACACATGCAAAAAATAAAAGATTTGAAATTATTGCTCAGACTGCTAGTTTTCAAATTTGTTAGTTTGTCATGTGTCATTTAATAGTCTGATTTTGTGTAACTTGGTTTTAACAACTAGTTGAAATCCTTTCTTACTTATATATTTGGGTATAAATTACAGACTTTTCCAGTTTTTTTGGTTTTTTTAATGAAAATACTTTGATAAAAGAACTTGACAAAAGGAACTCTAATGAACATTAATCACCATCTGATGATCTGAAATTCTGAAAAAGCTCAGGAAGAGTATTGAATTTTTGCATAAAATAATCCATATATTTGGTGCCTCCTACAATGTGCTAAATGAGAATGAGGTGATGAGAAATTATTTTTATTTTTATTGTTGTTGTTTGTTTCTAAATACAATGTTTGACATTTTATTTTTAATATAAAATGGAGATATCCAGATGTGCACATTTTTTATTGAACAGCTGTGTTTGCTCAGTATCTTTTGTCTTTCATCAGTTCGTCCATTCCTTACTGCTTGTTAGAGCAGATCTAAAATTAGACTGTAGATAAGGCAAAAAAAAAAAAAAAAATCTTGACATGCCTACTTCTGTAAGTGGCAGCACAAAGCCCAGATGAAAGAGGATAAAACCAGAAGTCTGTTTCTGAACAATGCCTGAATAGGAAAATGGAAATGGAAAATGTGAAATACAAACGTGTAGAGAGTATCAAATAATCTTACATTTTTTTCAGTCACATATTCCAGCAGACAGTACCCACAGTATTGGCAAAGCTTGGGTTAGCTTTACATCATATATGTGCAAGTTTCACTGTGACTGTTTTGTATCTTTGACTGTATTTGTGACTATGTATTTATGTCAGTAGAAGTGTAGTAGTAGAGTGGAAACTGGGCCTAATACCTTTAGGACATTTTCATTATGTAGGATGTCATGAATAGAGTCCATTTTTAGAAGTTGAACAATTTTCAGATTTACTGTAGATCTGCAGCAAATCTAAATCCTGAAGTTGGCAAACTCTGGATATCCTGGATCTGCAGATGTTCAAGGGTGTTCAGACTTTCTGATGTTAACCAGGAGCTGAATTATTGTTGCAGACAGGTTCGTTTTCTGGGTTTCTGAATACCACAGAGCCTCAGCTCTGCAAGGTTTCTTCAAACAGGGAGAAAAAATTATGTGCTGTACCCATGTAAGAAAAGTGACTAGAGGACATTTCCAGGCCTGGGACTTGATCATTACACTGTTTAATTCTTAGAGCAGTACCTGTCGTGAATTTTGTCTAGGCCAACTGTACTTTCCCAAAGAATCCCTGGGTCAGAAACCATTTGAAACAGATGGTTTGAATGCAGCCAGCCTGCTTGGAGATTAGGAGAACTGAATTATGAACACTGATCATTCCATGAGGGATGGAACTGACCTCAGTTTCTGTGAGTAGTCCTCCATGTAATGCTTTTTTTTAATTCTTAACATGCACTGAGCTACAAGATGCTCCAAGTAAAACTCCTGTAACTGAGGATTCAGAGGTTTTAGACCAGAGCTATGATGGAGTGATCAAGGACTGGGATCCAAACACCCTCAGCACAGGTCACAGCTGTGCTTCTTATTTAAGGGGAAAGAAAATCTAGGGAGTAATTTTGCAGTTGTATTCTACTTCCCTTCTTGAGTGAGTTTGATTCTGATGACTGGTACTTCAAAGGAACTGATTTCTGCCTCTGAGTTCATTGGGATGGCACACACTCCTCCCTGCTATATTGAGAAGCAACTGTTAAAAGGCCTCACTTGTGCCACATTTCTGTATGAACTAAAGGTAGCTGATGCTAAGAATTATAACTGCTTGGTTGACTTTTCACTATTCCTCTCTGCCTACACATTGCATATAGAGCATCTTCTGCTATAAAATGGAATTTTTCTTTTCCTTTATTTTTTTCTACAGAAGAGGTAGATGAAAATAGTAGCATAATATGCATGCTCAGGTCAACCAAGAGAAAAAGCTGTAACTTAGGACTAAGTTGCAGGGTTTTGGTGGGTTGGTGATAATTGAAGAACAGGGCATTATTTTATGCAATCTATTTAGGCAGTCAGCTGTAAGGCCTAATAGTTTTTCTTTTTATAATCCAGTGTTTTTTCTCCCACATACTACATTTACTTGATAGAGTGAGGATGATTTTCTTAATTTGAGTTTAATGGCATAGTGCAAAAAGAGGAACTTGTTCACTCCAAATGTGTTAGCTAAACTGTGATTGCGAGCATTCAGCTATGAGCCTCTGGGTTCCACAGACACAGATCAGTGTAAAATATATGCTGCTGCTGCTGCTAAAAACTGATCCTTTAGGGAAGTGGGCAGCAGGGTGAATTTTCAGCCAAATTATTTACCTGATATAGCTCCCAGCAGGGCAGTGAGAAAACCAGAGCCAGCATCAGGGAAAAGGTGGGTATAAACATTTGAGAAGGCAAGTAAAACTGTATTTTTATAAAGAATTCTTACCTATGATGTGTTAAAGAGGATGGATAAAGAAAAAATTAAGGTGGAAAAATGCATTTCATATTCCCAATTATTTCTTTTTACCTTATTTTCCAAGAATTAAAATCCTAATTTTCCCCATAAGCATTCTTTCTGGAAAGTATAAAAAAATTGGTGCTAGCATCTCACTGTCCATTCTAATCCTCCTTCTTATCCACTTCATGGGAAACAACACACGAATGGAAGCTCCTCTACATGTTACAGTCTGATTCAAATAGGCTGTCACAGCAAGGGAAAAAAAAATCTAACAATTGTGCATAGTTAAAACAGGGTTACAATAATCTCTCATGGTATATTAAAATATATTTTTAGTGACCCAAATTCCAGTATATTAAATGGTACACGTATTTCACAAAATGGTGTTTATTTTATACACTTACATATCTATACTTTTATATTCAGCAGAGAAAACACTTTAGATGACATTATTATTATGACGTTATTATAATTGACATTGAAGTGTTTCCTGACTTCCAAATACATAGCTCTACAACCTCAATCTTTTTTAAGGTATTTTATTGCATTCAATATATCGTATTCTGTACAGATAATGCATTGCATTAAACATTCAGTGAACCAAACTTTTTATATATAAATTAAATAAGCACACCTTTGACATGCTTTTCTCCAAGCAATCTGATTAGACCTGGTTTTGGAAGGAATGCAATTTGGTGAGTAGTGGTGGTATTTTAGCAGTGGGGTAGATTACTTCATTTAAAGGATAGTGGAGCTTTTTGAAATCAGTGATTGCAAACTTTAGCAACAACAATTTCTAATAATAATTTCTTCATAATCCCAGCGCTAAGGTGGTTACAGGCAAACTAATCCATTTTATGGCCTAAAACCACTTAATATTTTACATGGAGGAGGCAGCTGGTGGTATTTCATTTTTCTTTTATATATTTTAAATATATATATATTTTATAACTGCCAACTTAGGAAGCAGTCATTATGTAGCAGTTAAAAACATACTCAAAACATTCCACGTTGGTTGATTTTATATTCTGACAGGTCATTTATATACAATCATGTAGTGCCTTGCTTTCACAAGACCACTATTTTCTTTCAGTGAAAAATGCAAGAAATAAAAAAAATCAAGCAAATCCTGTTATCATGAGATTATTTTAGGAATGTATTAAACTCCCTTAAAGCTAATGTCTCTCTTGAATATATCCAGGCCTCATCTAAACAGTAATAATTACAAGATACCAAAGTAAATGAAAATGAAAGAGAAACCTTTTGCTTGCAGGGCCTCTTCCTTTTTTTATTTTTTCCCCCGTCATTGTAGCAAGACATTCCTTAAGGGGGGTTTTAGACAGCTTTTAATTCATATGTCCCAGGAAAAAAATCAATAATTTTTTAAAAGCTGAATTCAGATCTGTAAGCCATGTCCCAGTTTTAGAAATAACTAACAGTATATTTGAAAATAGACTTGTGAAAAATAGAAGTCAGAACTGATGTAGAGAAAGATTAATTTTTTTTCTATTGTCTACAAACACTGCATCTTTTTCCTAATGTTGAAAAAAATTAATCCATTGGCTGAAAATATACTGAAGTGTGAAGCATTTACTTTTAGACAGTGTTAGATCTGGAAAAACTTTTGTAAAGTTGAAAATTGTTTGATTGGCATCAGAGTAGAATTTTTTCCAGCATGCCAGAAGATTGAACAAAGACCTTTTACATAAGTTTGCAAGCATGGGTACCTTTGTGGGTCTCCTGAGCAACATTAGGGCCTCTCTGCCCTCCTGGTACTCCTGCTCAGAGCAGGTTTGTTTCTGGCAATTTTGTTAGTGTTTATTGGGTGGGTTAGGGAGGGGAAGGTTGTCTCCTTTCCTATCCTGATCCTCCCAATTGAAAACATAAACATTTTCACACTCCACATCTTACCAATTAGTGTGGCTGATCAGGTTTTCTCATATCATCATCTTCCTTATAATCTCTTGGTCAGTTTTGTCTCCACACATGCTGTTTCATGGCTCCTTTGACAAGGTATCCTTGGAGAAGTAGACACTCTCCTTCCACTTACCCTTGGAGAGCTGGGAAAACTTCTAGGGGTTTTTTTTTCTTTCTTCTTTTTTCTTCCATTGTCTTCCTGATACTATCCAGCTTTCTACCCTACTTTCTACTAATTGGAAGACAGTGGCTTGGCATTATACGAAAGTAATAATTCATTAATGTGTGGACAAAATGCTGAGGCAGAAAAAGAGCTTTTATCTAGTGATGAAAACAAAGGTTATCCAAGAGTCAACTTTGGTTCCGGGTGCATTTGCTTGTGGGTTATTTGTTTGTGTGTTTTGTTTTTTTTTGGGGGGGGGTTGGGTTTTTTTGTTTATTTTGATTGGTGATTGTGTTGTTTATTTTGTTTCTTTTTTACTTTTAAATTTTCAGCCCCTTCTTTATTTTTGGTAGAGAATAATTTCTCATCTCTATGGCAGAAAAATAGCTAAGACTAAGACGACTAGTTGGTTTTCCAGGGATGTCATTCTTTTCTTTGAATCCACAAACATCTGAAAAATTATGTCTAGTTGACTGCACTTGCTGCATGTGACTGTGTGGAGGACACTGTCTTTTCAGCATGCTTGGATTCTCACATCTAACACACATTAAAGCTCAGTTATGAACATGAGTAAATAATACACATTCTTCTCATCAGTGACTATTTCTGTGACATTTATGGGTGTAGAGGAGACATGAAGTGTTTAACTAGTTTTTTCTGAAGCTCTAATAACTAGGTGTAAACCACTCTGGAGCATCATATAAAGGTTTAAGAAGCAGAGAGCTGATGTTTGTGCTGTCACAATGAAGTTCAACTGCTCTCTGTATAACAGTGGTGTACACTTATTTTTCTTTGCTCTCAGACACAGGGGTTATTTTTCTTCACAGTTTTTTGTTGCCTAGTTGCTTCAATCTTGAACTCTATTTCTAATGTGTTTATTTCAGTATGTACTGTATAATTTCCATACGGCTCTGCTTTTGATGGCAATATGAGTCACTGATAATGATAGGTGAAGGAATAGTCCTCTGAATGTACCCTCCTTTTTCTAAATTGTGGAGGAGTTAATTCTACCAACTATTTTCTTTGAGCCATTTATCAAAATAAGGATTATAAAAATATAAAGACCTTGTTCTTATGGCCATTTTACAACTATATGTAACTCTTATATTATATGTGAAAAGACTGAATTTTTTGATAGTGACATTTTGAGAGACATCCTTGGCCATCAGGAAACAGAGTATAAACAAACTAGTCATTTTATTCAGTTATGAAGTCAGTCATTTTATTAGGCAGGTTTATAGAGAGAGGTGGTGTTGCCTGTTAGAGCAAGTTTTTCCAATAGCAGAAAACAGAAAATTCTCATGCACAAAAGCCCCATTTCAGGCATATATCCACATTTGTGTCATACATTTATAATACCTGTCGAAGGGTTTTCAAGCATTGAGCAGGTCTGCTTTTTCCAGGTATATTATCTAGTATAATAAACATTATTATCCTTACAATTATCAAACATTATCTCCTTTCAAGGTCTCACTTAGCTATTATCCTCAGACAATCATAGATGCAGCAAGATGACTCACAGGTGATTATACAACTGTGACCAACTTTGTCTTTGAATAGGAGCCTATTTAGGATCTTCTGTTGGAAGCTGTCAATTTCTTTCAAACCTTTCTCAAAGTAGCACTGTATAGTTAGTCCCAAAATCATACCTCCAATCATTGTTTTTGCATCAACACTCTGGGTGGCAGTTCAAGAGCTAACTCTTCCTCTTTCCCTTCACAAAATTCCGCTTTGTGTTGTGAATGTATGAAGACTTCAGGTACAGAAATGCTAGGGAACTTGAGTAAGAGACAGAGCTTGTAACTACAGCTGGCAAAGTGTCCCAGAACAAAGCAAGTAGGAGAACACCAGGGAAAGATTACAACATCCATCATTCTAGAGTCTGAATACATGGCATACAGTTACTGACAGGCATGTTAAAGGGCTGTATGATAAGGGCACATATTTTTGTATAGTAATACACTAAAAACTTAGGTAATTTATTCTATCTTGCTCAGATCCACCGTATTCTTTTTCACTTATTTCACACTACTTTTTTTTCCCTTTTCTATATTTTTGTGGGGGTTTTTTGTTTGTTTCTGGGGGTTTTGGTTGTTTTGTTGGGGTTTTTTTGTGGTTGTTTGCTTGTTTGGGGTTTTTTGTTGGTTTTTTTTGTTTGTTTTTGGGTTTTTTGGGGTTTGATTTTTCTCTGTTTGTTTGGTTTTGGATTTGTTTTTACTGTATTTACAGTACATCTGGAAGCCAAAAGTCCTATTCCTGTAGGAAGTGATCCCTTGCCCTGAGAATTTATCATGTGTGTAGCTCCTCATTTTTTTGTCTGTAGTAGATATGCAATTGTGGATGGAAAGCCAGGTACTCTCTTTTAAATATGTGATCTCTACCTTGTCTTTTCTATTTTGTCTATTTCTGCAAAAATAAAATTTATTTCTGCTTTAAAGAATTTTTTCTACTAATATATTTTGCATACAACAGAAGAGCAATAGATATCTTAATTGCCCACTCTCTGTGTTAATAGGCTCTAATTTCTACAAGTATATGGAGATACATTTAAATACTTAATAAAGTTTCATTTACTGCATTTCTATTCACTTTGAATTTAATATTACCTTCTGCTATTTTTACTATGAGCAAAGAATTGTTATAGCTATTACAATGTGAGATTATTTACATTCAGTTTATCATACATATTTAAAACTGCATTAGATGTCACCAGAACTTGTAAGCATTGAAGCTCTCTCTCACTGAAAGAGACTGAAATGACTGCATTTTCACTAATGACACACAAACTGTGTTAAAAGTCAATTTGACATGGTGTCCATTTTTTGAGCTATTGCCACAGAATTAAATCAGCCTTCTAATACTGAAACTCATGAACACGTTGCAGTTATGAGTCTAGCATGGCTGTTTTTGAGTTGACATTCGTAATCCTTCTTAAACACAACCTGGACCAAGTACAATTGCTCAGATGACTCCATACTGCATCTTCCAAGAAGGGATTGTTATGCTAGCACGCGGATAAACCCAGTCTAGTATTAATACTGAGCCGCTTTCAAGATTATAGCTTTAACTATAGGGAACCATAATACAGCAAATTTTACTGTGCTTTTCACCCTTCAGGTAGTGCTGTATGAAGACTGCTTTGGTCCAGCAGAGTTTAATAACTTGGCCCCTATCCAATTCAAAAGAACTAAAAGGACTTCCAAGCCTAAGTGTAACCAGAAAATGGTCCAGCTGTATTTTTATAGCCCTGTGATTAAGCTAATGCAGACACAGCTCATTATCTTTATTTTAGTAAAACAGTTAATAAGATACAACTCTCACAAATTATTTAGGTATTTATTATATTAGGCTTACCATTAAGAGTGGAAGTATGCATTGAGATAGAAAGTATAAAAAATAGTAGCAGAAAAAAATAAGTTCTGAAAATAGAATAAAACAATTTTAAAAATAAACACTATTTTGAAATGTACAGAAATCTATTACTTTTTTGATGAGTTTCATGGTCTAGAAGTTGTGGACTATGGTTTCATTCAATGTTTCTGTGTTTGGATCATCTCTGGCTTCCAGGATACTCCATGTGGGCTTAAAATAAACAACTGATAGTTCAGATACATTATCAGTCTGTCCTTCAAGTATTATCACTCATTTCCCCTTGCATGTAGAGTGGCTCATCTGTTTTACAGGAATCTATATTCAGAACTGCTGGTAAGTTGGAATTTTCATGTTTAAGTCCCACATAGCGGGACGTTCTGGATTCGTTTGCTATTTCCACCCATCTAACAGCAAGAATAGGTTGGCCTCCTCTCAACTGAATATCTTATCATACAGGAGATGCACAAATCAATTTTTTATCCATTTTTGAATGGACCACATAAAGTATGTAGTCATGAGAAGAGAAAATAAGCATTTTGAATGCACTATCAAATCTTTTATCAAGCCCTAGAGCATACCATGTAGGAACAATTGTTGAAGTGTGTCCAGTCATTTGTTGGTAAAGCCAGCCTAGGAGTACAGAAACCTTCTTTGGTTCTATCTTGATAAAGTTAATATCTTCCTACTTATATATTTTCCCAATATGTGTTGTTGTGTAAAAGAAGTCTCACTATACATATTTTGTTGATAATGGATCATCGTGAGGTTTTGGGCCAATCCTTGACTTGTTTATCTTTAAAATGTCTCTTACACTGGAGACATATTAAAAGAAAATTATTACAGCTACAATATGTTATGATATTAAAATGAAAAGCTGGTGGTTGTTGTTGTGATGGTGGGTTTTGGGTTTGTTTTTTTTAGTACTGACAGTAAAATAACACACTGGCTATTTCCAGGGTAATACAAATTACACAGAACACTCTCTGTTCATCACCTTATATGACATACATCACTCAGTTTAAAGGATAAGCTACTAATTCCATCCTCTGTACAGTTTTTACTCTGCAGTAAAAGAAGCTAAAATTTAAGTAACATTTAAAGCCTATTTTTTACAGTCACAGATGCACAGCTGATACATGTGTGAGTAATAACATCTACTTTCATTCTCTTGCAGGGATTCTAGATGCTTTTGTGACAGTACAATTGCAGTTATGGCTAAATTCCAAGGAGTTTCTGGCCTATATTTCATTATTTTCTTTTTACCAGGGGTTAAACACAGCATGTCTATTTAAACAGGGGTAAAGAAACAGGAAGTATTTCTGCTAATACACAGGAGAGAAAAGGAAGACTGAGGAAACTGTGGGTCCATTGCTCAGCAAAATGGAGGATCTGGTCATATGGAATATAGAAAAGACTGAAGAAGGGTACTGAATATCTTCTTTGGTTGCCTTTACTGGCAGACCAGTCTCCAGGGACCACAGATTCCCAGTGGCCATATGGAATTGCTGATATAAGGAAGACATACCCTTGGTAGAAGAGGATCAGGTCACAAAATACTTGAAAATCCTGGACGTAAATAAGTCCACGGGCTCTCACAGACCAGCCAAACCCTATACAGAAGCACATGCAGTGTTGAGGGAACTGACATATGACATTGTGCGGTCACTCTCAATAAACATTGAGGGCAACCACTTGAAGATGTACAAGAACTAGGGCACAGGGAACTACAAGCCAGTCAGCCTTATCTCAGTTCCTGGGAGGTGATTGAACATCTAATCCTGGAAATCATTTCCAGGGATGTTAAAAACAAGAAAGTCACCAGGAGTAGCCAGCATGGCTTCAGCAAGGGAAAGTCATTCCTGACCAAATTGGTGAACATCTATGATGAAATCTCTCACCTGGTCCTGTGTCAGGCTCTGGACTCCTCAGTGCAAGGGAGACACGCACATACAGGAGAGAATCCTGCAAATGGCCACAAAGATGATGGAGGGACAGGTGCACCTTGCCTTTGAGGAAAGGCTGAGAAGCAGGCACTCTTTAGCCTAGAGAAGACAAGGTTTAGTGGGATCTTATAAATATCTATCAATATGTTAAGGTAGGGTGCAAAGAAGATGGAACCAGGCTCTTTTCAGGGGTCCCCAGTGACAGGATCTGAGGCAATGGGCACACAGTAAAACACACTAAATTTCATCTGGACATCAGGAAAGCTTTTTTACTGTAAGGGTGACTGAGCATTGGAACAGATTCCTCAGAGGGCTTGTGGAGTCTCCCTCCTAGGACATATTCAAATTCCATCTGTACATGGACCTGACCAACTGAGTCTAGGTGACCTTGCTTCACCTGTTTGTGGATTCTGTGATTCTGTGTAATATTATGTGTACTTCATTTTCATGATACAGCTATAAATGTAAAGCAGTATAATTCAATTCAATCTCCCTTCTTTTTTTCTAAATATGATCACTTAAAAAATAAAGAGCTTATAAAGTGCTTAATTATTTTTAAATTGTCTATTAATTTCTTTTATTTATTTCAGCAATTTTCAACTATTTATTTAATTAATTAATTTTCAGATTGGAAAAAAGTAATAAAGAATCAAAGAATTAAAGCACATGCTTATAAATGAGCCATCTATTTATGGTTACTGTTTGAGTTAAAACACCAATTTGAAGGATATTATCTGATCAGGTAAATCTGATCTTTTGATCTTGAAGTAGCTGTTGTCTTTGCCACAGAGCAGTCCTGCCTTGATATCACCGGTGTTTAAAGGATTGTTAAGTACAGAAGTATCTGTGGTAGTTTAACAAATGGTTGATTTTACAATTTAAATTATTTCTTATTTTCCACTTTCTTCATTGTGACACAAATTTAGAAGGTGTAGTGATGTCTTAAAGGAAACTGGAATACTTTGACATAACATACCAGCTTGAATTTAAGTTATGTTAGGAAGTCATTGATCCAACATCACTATGAAATGAGTTTCCTGATGTTGCAATTCTGTCATAATTGATTTTTAGTGTCAGTACCCTGCTGATTTTTTTTTTTTTTATTTTTGTGCATTTTTACAGCACTGGTAATAAAAATCTTTAGCTAGTATTACAGAGTGCTGCAAGTGACGACTCAAACATTCAAATAAACAGAGGAATGTTTATATGCTTACCAGTCATATTTGCATGCAGCATCATGCATGAACTAAGTCTATTTTTCACACAGTTGGAGCTGTAAATAATAAAGGGTGTACACATTTATATGCACACCTTCTTGGAAATAGAGTTTCAGTTTGCATCTCTTCACGGGATTTGATCCCACAGACATAACAGCATTTCAGTTTTCTAAATGTCAGGCATTGATTAATTTTTAGTTATCAAGTAGAATGGCCAAAAAAAAAAAGTGTATTACAGCTGTAAATTTTTGAAGCTCATGTAATCTAAAAATGGACACACAATTTGTGTGCCAAATTTTAGCCCAAAGCAAAATTTCATGGATAAATTATACAGCCCTAGAAATACCAGGATTATAATGGCAGCAGTGAAATGTTTCTAAGTACAGCAGTGTAAACAATGACCAATTACTATACCGTTTTACCACTTCAACACAAAAGAAATGCTCTACAACTATCACATTTGAAAATGCCAAGGCAGATTACTATGACTCCAAATGCAGCTTTCAGATAATATTGTAAGCTATAAAGTGCTTTCCTTAATTGTCATAATTTGGAGCAAATTAGAGAATTTTTAGGAAGCTATGGTGTAGTCATCCACAGAGCTTAAAATGCTACATCAAAAATAAAAGCTAAATCTGCTGAATATGACTTTCTGTTATCTGTCATATTTGCTGGAGAATCTGAACAATGGAAGCTTAAATTAAGGTTTCAAACTCACCAAATGAGCAGAAGAACCCTTTATTGAACCTTTCCGTTTTCTACAAGGACTGCAGCATCATAAGTAAATTACAATAAACTGTACATACTGAAAGAATTAAGATATACACAGTCAAAACTTTGCATTTGCATAATTGCAAGGAATTAAATGCCCTTAAGATTTTGAAGAATACCAATACCACTAAATTGACTATTGTTCATCATTCCAACTTCATAACGTTAAGTATAAATCTCTCCTCTTCCAGCCACTTTATGTAACCAATGTAAAACAAATGAGCAACTATTACTGTTGTATTTATGAATGACAGCAGAAAAGGAGATGAAGTCACCTTTGTAAGTGCTGTCATCATACATATCAAGATGACACACAAGAAAAACATCCAAATCAAGGTTATGACACCCTAGGAAAACATTTTTTTTTTCAGCAACACCTTAAAGCTCAGGTGAAAATAGAGAACTGGAAAATTTTAAAGAAAATAAAACATGAGGAAAATGTCTATGTTCTGAACCTGCATGTATGAATATATTTTGAAGTAGACACCTGTGAAAGGAAGAATGAACTGAAGTGCTTAGTCCCCACAGTTTGTAGCTTCTGCTATAGCACACTGATTTGTAATTTGTGAGTGTTCAGAAGGCCTGAACAAATGTGCACACATGATTGGACAGCACAAGCATAATAAATATGATGAAGCATGTTGTCTGCATAATTTTAGAAAGTTGATTCTGGTTTATCCACTGTGAGAACAATGAGCAATATCTAGATTTTTTTTTATTGCCTATGAAGTAATAGTATTAAACTCAGTTCTTACCAACTTAAAACTTTATTAATTTAAATTTGCATATTAATAAGTTTAGTAGGCCAAATCAAATCTGTCTTTTGAATAAGAGGAATAACAAAAAGGATGTTTTTAGAATATGATCATTTCACTTCCAGAATGACTGATGAATTCGATCGTTGTCATCCAGAGGTACAGACAAACACAGTTAAAACATTATAGAAGAAAATCAGACACACACACATAACAAAGGAAAAAAATAAAAAGGAGAAGAAAAGATATGAACAGTTAGCCCATAGCACTCTTGATATATCATTCTATAACACTTGCCTTCCTGAGTAAAATGGACCAGTATTTCACTGGTCAGTTGTAGGAGAAAATTTGTATTTGCATACGAAAAGTTTTTTTTTCTTTATTGTATAAAAATTACTATAGGAACAAAAATAGGTGGATACTGACATAATATAGAGTGAGTCATTAAAACCTAAGGACCAGAGCCTTCAGATTCAATGATATTGAAATTCTCTAAAATTACAGCCACAGCAGAAAAAAAGGAGAAAAATAGCACATAGTAAACACACTTTAGTGTATTTCTAGGATTTGTTTGTATTTCTGTAGCATAATCCATGACAAAATCTTTATCTGTTCTTAATACAATCTTTTTAGAATTTTATAATATTTTTAACAAAATAATCCTAAATTAATAAACAAAGCTGCAAACAAAATGAATTAACTAATAATACATTGTACTTAAATGGCTTTGAAGCGCAATTCAAATTAGTTAATTTTTGTGTCAAAAATCAAATGTCACTATGGAAAACATTTTTTATTATGACTGTGATTAGTATTAGACCTTTTCAAAGATGGAATTAACTATGGGACATACACAGGTTTTGATAAATATTGAAGGGAGAGTTATTATTTGCTTACAGCATCCTAGTTCAGAATAACAGCTTGAGGAGAGAAAATAGGAAGAGGGAGACAGAGAAAGAAATGTCAGGGAATTCTATCGTATCCCTTGAGGTAAATCAAGCACATGTTGGTGTGTAACTATATATTAAAAAAAAAAAAAAAACACAAAAAACCCCCAGTATATTGCACAGAGTCCTACTATCACAAGCAGTTCTACAGGGAGTGTGCAAAGATGTGCCAAGAACCAATTTCTTATAAATAGTTACACCAGAATTGATCCAGTGAGAGTTGCATTAGAGGTCCATACCTCAGTACCAGCTCTGCTGCCCAAAGGTGGCATCTGAATCATCCCATTCTACTATGGCTGCAAGAGAATGTTGGGGGTGTTACTTATCCCAGCACCAAGGGAAATTTCCCTCCTTTTCAGGGAGGCTTTCTGTCTCTGGAACTCCTGCTGACAGACAGTTTAACTGCTTCTATAGCTGGGACTTGTCCTTCGTGCCGCATAACTCCTCAGTCACAAATTGCCACTGCTGTGCAGTTAGAATTTGAATTTCTTTTTAATCCATCCTGTGGTACAACTTAACAGGAACAAGCAGAAAAAAAAATGGAAAGTGAAGAAAGGGAAAAGAGTATAATGAGAAAAGACTGACTAATCACAGAACTGTAGAATCACAGAACAGCTTGGGCTGGAAGGGACCTTAAAAATCATCTAGTTCCTTTTCTCCTGCCATGGGCAGGGACAGATTTTACTAGACAAGGCTGCTCAAAGCCCCATGCATCCTGGCCTTTGGGTAAGTACTTCTAGGAAAGGGACATCTACAGTGTTTCTGGGCAACCTGTTCCAGTGAGTCACCAGCCTCACAGTAAAGAACTGCATCCTAATACCTAAACTAAACCTACCCTCTTTCAGTTTAAAGCCATTACCCCTTGTTCTATCACCTCCCTCAACCTGTTGCTCACATTTCTTTTGATGCAGCCCACGATGCAGTTGGCTTTTTTGAGCTGCAAGTGCACACTCTTGGCTCATGTCCAGCTTTTATTCACTAGAACACCCATGTCCTTCTCTGCAGGGCTGCTGTCAGTGTGCTCTTGTCCCACTCTTTACTTGTGTCTGGGATTGCCCTGACACAGATGCAGCACCTCGCACCTGGACTTGTTGAACCTCATGAGATTTCCATTGGCTCACTTCATGAGCTTGTCCAGGTCCCTCTGGATGGCATCCTGTCCTTTAGGTGTGTCAACTGCACCACTCAGCTAGATGTCGTCTGCAAACTTGATATGGGTGTACTGGATCCTGCTGTCAATGTCATTGATAAAGATACTAGACAGCACTGCTCCCAGGACAGAGCCCTTAAGGACACCATTCACCACCAGCCTTCACCTGGACATAGGGGACCACAACTCTCTGGTTGTGCCCTTTCAATCAATTCCTTATCCACCGAAAAGTCCACCATTCAAACCTGTTCTTCTCCAGTTTGGAGACAAGGATATATTGTGGGAATGATAATTTCATACTAAGTAACAGAGAATGTCCATGACTTTGTTTTTGAATGGCACTTTGAGCTAAGGAGTTAATCTTGTGATCATTACTCTGCCAGAAACACCTTTTATGTTTCTTATATATAACTCTTAGGCTAGATTATAAAATATATTGTGGTAGTTCAGCTCCCATTCACATGTCTTTAAATGTCTGGTCTCTACTTTCTAATTAAGCTTGGAAACTGAAAATACTAAATTAGTTGAAATTCATCTGAGACAAATTAGAGAAATACCAGAAGGGAGGAGAAGATGAGCTGGTGTCTGTATTTGAAACAATAATTTTCTAGTTGACATGAAAAGTAAAAGACAGAGGTGTAGTTTCTGTAAATCTGTTTTGAATAAATCTGTTTTGAATAAATCTGTAACTTATTTTTTTGTCAGTAATGAATATTTATTTCTGAGCATTTTCCAATATTCTGTCAATATTTTCTATGCACTCCTTGCCTCTCAATCACCTTAATACAGTGTAATGCTTAAATGTTGTACAGAAGCTCGAAACAATCAGCATTCTATTAGTTTGCTGTATTGCATGCAGAAATACTTGTGCTCTCTGGAGCTGGCATCACAATTTCTTTCTTACGAACCACCTGTCACAGAGCGAGCTGCCACAAAAAGATGAGCCAACACAGTTAATTTTTAGATTAAAATATTTGGGAGTTGGCCAAAAAGAAGTGTTATTGGTGGAGCTATATAACCTGAAATTTATTTGACTTGTCAATATAGAGTCTTCTTATTAACAATTTCATAAAAGAGACCATGTGCTCAATAATGCTGAGATAGCTCAACACCACTGGATTGTATGAACTTGCTCTTTTTCTCTCCAGAGTAGAGTCTGGGCCAAATGGCAAAGCTGGAACCACTGCTGGCTCTAGAGGTAGAGCTAAAATTAAGAAGTCACTGGCCAATATTGTTAACCATAATGCTCACACAGTGCTTTTGTGACTGCTAACTCTAGCAAAGAACACTTTCCATTTTTCTTTTTAGTCTATAAAATTGGATTAAATCCAGCTTCTATTAAAAGCTGTCAGACATACAGCACAAAGTCTCAAGTCTTGGTATTGAGCCAAAATGGATGGTTCATAACTTTCTCACTTGCACTGCTCATGTGAGAGGAAAATACCACAGCCAAATGAAAAAGTGAGTTTACCAGCATCAGAAAACATACAGAAAATTGTGACCATATACCAACACAGAAATATTTTCAAGTGTAAATTCTCCTAATTCTGAATGTTCTGTTATGGTTTTTAATGTGGTTTTGCTTACTGCTAGGCTTTTAAAACTAAAACAAATTCTGAATTTTCATAGAAAATATACTAAAGCTTCATGGGTATCCACTTGCTTAAAAAAGGGAGGCAAACGTTGTCTAAGCTATCCAGTGCAGATCTATGCATTTAATTGGTGATTTCCATTTTTTGTAAGGTGGATTACATGCTTCTAAAGTGCATGTTGTCCCAGGTTACAACATAGATGTATTTAAGTATTCCATTACTACCAGCTGTGGGCCATTAGCCATTATCACCTGCTAATGACCCACCCTGGATAACAGACAATGAGCCATCAAGGACCCACCACATGACTCATAGACTTATCTCACCCTATTGTGGGATGCTTTGCCCAGGAGGGAGGAGCCAGGTGTTCCCACCTGGATATAACCTGGCCTTGGAACTGCCTGAGCTAGCTCTGTCTACTGGGTTCCTAGAGTACAAGAGCTACCACTGGATCTTCAGCTGGAGACTAGACCTTCACAGGATCACCGCTTCAACTGGGCTACTTCAGTTGGACTGCTACCACCACCCTAACCGGGTGTCAGGTTGTATCTGACTTTGTCAGTGCTTTTCCTTGTATTATTTCACTTATTTTTAATTTTTCCTATTAATCTTAATCCTAACTTGTAATTTCCCACTGGTTTGTTTTCAAACCAATGCAATGTGTATGTTTGATTAAGGGCTATTGGGTTGTGGGAACTCCTGACAAATGTAAATGTAACTAAAGCTAGAAAGCCTCAAAATGCTTAAAACTTTTGAACAGGGGTATGGAGAACAGACCTTGAAGAGATTCCTCTGCAGGGTGGATTTTCCTATTAGAGATTCCTAGGGTGGATCTCTTGACCATTCCCTCTTTGTGACACTGGCAATCTCTTCTCCCTGGTGTGTCCTGAGAACTCGTATCTCAATCCTAGCTCAGACACAGTTTCAGAAGATAAGAGAAAAGCTGAAGAACTGTTCAGAGAATGAAGAGCTTGTATATTTCTCTGGTTACAAGCATAAGTAGACCCGGGGCTTGCTGCATGATCTAAAGCATGTACATAAATCTTCCAAGTCACTCAGAACAGAAACCACAGTCCTGCACCACATATCTAGGTCTATGTGTTTCCAATAACATGCTACCAATCAAAAAAATTCCAGTGAGACAATAGAGTTAACACTTGGATAGTCTGGTACCATTTTCTGGGCAAACCTATGGAAATGATGATGTATGGTTTATTTAGTAAAAAAATATGGCGTATTAATATAAATAATGACAATTGATGTTGATTTATGGAAAATGAGTTTTTGGGCTGATTGAATTTCATGTTGAAATTACAAGTTTGGTTTACAAATTCAGCTATCTAAATGAAATAAATTAAAAATTGTTAATATGTTGAAAGGTCTGAGTGTGCCATATTGTAGTTTGAAATATTAAAATTATCTAATAAACATGACTGTCAATACAAAATTATCATCAAATGACGATAGCAATTTGGCTTTGCAGAAATGTTGAAAAAACAATGAAATTTATCATCTTTGCTGATGAAATTTTAAATACTTGAATAAAACCACAGAAACACAACAACTGAAATTTAACCCAAACTTATCACAAGGGGAGAGAGACTATACATGGTAACAGCAATATCTTAAACCCCAGGAAAATGGAACTGTCTTGATTGAAAATACCTCTGCTACAATCTGCTTTGTCTTTCCTGCATAGAGAACAAATTGTACAGTGCAGACTGAAAGCATAAAAAATAAAAAGACCCTAGCAAAAAATCCCCATCATTTTCATCTTAGATGATCCATTTTATAGCCTGGAACACTGATGCAAAGGCTCAGTAAAAGGTTTCTACAAGGCTTTGCACCAGGCTCTTGATCTGTAAGCATATTTTTGCAATCTTTTTAAAGATTTTCAGGTTAGGCTGTGCTGCTCTTTCATTAATTCTGTCTCTGCCTTACTACGTCAGTGATGAGCTTTGTTATTCTAACCTACAGAAGGTTTTAGCAACTATGATAGTCAGTTGCATAGCAGCTGTCTGTGATTCATAACATACTTGTTTCATAACTTACTGTGTTCCTTCCTCTGCATGCTAAGAAAGCCACTAAATCTGAACCAAAATTCATGATGCAAGTTTCTGTATTTTTCTGAAAAATATTGCTGCTTCTGTCTTGTCACTTAATATAAGGAGCAGGTGCTGAAGATAACCCCCAAAAAAAGATAGGTGTCATAATATTTTGGTGACACTTATGGCTCATTACTAAACAGTGAAGTCTTCCTTCAAGAAAAGTCGAATTCCAGCTTTTGAACCATGGAGTGAAAATGGAAAAAGTTTTTTACTCTATTACCTTTGAGTTTTTAGACACTCAAGCCTGTTTTAGATTACCCTGTAAACTGCTCTGAAGAAACAGGACACCTGTATCCTTATGCCCTTTTTACTTAAGAGTACTTTTGCTTATAGTGACTATGTCCATATTTACAGGTGTCAGTTTCTCTGACACCTTAGCTTTCATGTTTGTCACGTGATAGCTGTGGTGCTGGCTGTCCATCCCTCCAACACCTCTTTCTGTTGCATAGGGGCTGTGATGGTTCATCAGTTATTGGGGGGGTGCCTATACTAGGAAGACAGATGAGTCCTAGCTGCCTGCCATGGGCAGGGATCCCTTTCACTGGACCAGGCTGATCAGGGCCCTATCCAAACTGGCCTTGAACACTTTCAGGGATAGGACACCCAAAACTTCTCTGGGTAACCTATTCCAGGATCTTACCTGCCTCACAATAGAAAATTTATTCCTATCTGATTTCTAATCTAAATCTATAATTTTAAAACCATTACCGCTCAACTCACTCCCCGATAAGGCGTTCCTCCCCATCTTTCCTGTCCATCCCATTGAGTTAACTGAAGGTTGCTAGAAGGTCTTCTCAGGCTGAGTAACTTCAGCAGTCAACCTGTCTTCATAGCAGAGGTGCTCCATCTTCATGGACCTCCTCTGGACCTGCTCAAGTAGGTCCATGTCTTTCTTGTACTGGAGGCCCCAGAGCTGGAAGCAGAACTCCAGGTGGGGTCTCACAAGAACAGAGTATGGGGGGAGAGAATTACTGCCCTTGACCTGTCAGCCACATTGCTTTTCATGCAGCCCAGGATACAGAAGGCCTTGTGGGCTGCATGAACACGTTGAGATGTGACCTGTTGAGATCCTCATCCACCAACACTCTCAAGTCCCTTGTGGGGCTGCTTTCAACCCATTCATCCCCTAACCTGTTTGAGGTTGTCTTTACTTGGGTGCAGGATCTGCACTTGGTCCTGTTGAAACTCCTGAGGTTCCCAACAGCCCACTCCTCAAGCTTGTCAAGGTCTCCATGGATAGCATCCCTTCACTCAAGTTCATTGACTGCAGCACTGAGCTTGGTGTCATCCACAAATTTGCTGAGGGTGCGCCCAATCTCACTATCTACACCCCTGAGAAAGATGTTAAATAATACTGGTCCCAATGCCAAACCCTGAGGGATGCCACCCATCGCTAGCCAGACATCAAGGTGTTGACTAAAAATCTTTGCATATCACCACCCAGAAGATTCATTATACATGAAATGGTTGACCTTTAAAATTCATGTATCTCAATTTTAGAGACAACCCTGTTGTGTGGGACAGTGTATAATGTTTTGCACAAGTCCGGGTATATGATGTCAGCCCCTCTTCCTCTATCCACCAATGTTGTAATCCTATTGTAGAAGGCCACCAATTTTGTGAGCAAACATAAACAGCAAAAAATAACTTATGAATAATAACAGAACACATGAGGCTCTTCATGTGAGGTAAGTTTTTCTCCTCTGGTACAGTCATTCTGCAGAGGACTCAATGTTGGCACCTGATTCTACAGGCCTTTTGGAGAATCCCAATTTACTGTCATACATCTTGCCATCTCTTTCTCAAACACACTATGCATACATCAACTTTGATTTACAATGACAGCTTCATTTCGTCAGTGTTTTGGTCTGAGAGCTACAAGGGCTTTGCAGTGAAATATTACTTTTTATGATTTCAATTATCTCTCTCATCTTCTGTTCCTGTTCCTTCCTCATGTTATTTTCGGGTCCTAATCTCCAGTTATTTGCTTCTTCATTCTACTTTTAGACATTACATTCACACATCTCCAGGCAAGCATTGGTTACTTGGCAATTGTCTTAGCTCCCTTTTCAGACATTAGCTATAATAACTGCTGAATCCAAATTTGCCTCTGGCAAGTTTGTGGTGCCAAGAGATGGTTGTGTAAACTTCTCCATGAGGTTATTATATCTATAGCAAAAGCTGTAACAGTCTGAGGGGCTTACTTTTGGTCACTACGCATTTTTCAAATTCCTTTTTTTAACAAAACTCTTTGAGCATATTATAGACTAAAAAAAGTCTCTTTTTCTATTTGAATATATAAATAACATTTACAAGTCATACATTCTGACAAGTTGCTTAAAGGCAGGCATCTTGCAGGGGGCAATGACATTTCAACTAGAGTGTATATCCTCATGGCAATAATCAATATCTCCATCTTATTACTACAGAGAATCTAAAATTTTGTCCTTGACCACATTAGACCCTGCCAGTGCTCAACTATCTTTATGCAACTGAGAAAAACCCTTTTTTACTTGTTGTGGTTTAATCCCAGTAGGCAATTAAGACTCTTACAGTTGCCCAGTTGCTGTCCCACAGCAGGTTGAAAGACAGAATTGGAGGGGTAAAAGTGGAAAAACTTGTGAGTTGAAATAAAGACAGTTTAATTAGTAAGGGAAAAGTAACACATGCAAGAAAAACAAAATAGAGAATTAATTCATTACTTCCCATCAGCAGGCAGATGTTTATCCATTTCCGGTAAAGCAGTACTCCTTCATGCATAGTGGTTATCTGTATAAGCAAACACCATAACTCCAAATTTCCCCAAGTTATCCCAGATTTTATGGCTGAGCAGGATATCATACATATGGTATGGGGAATCCCTTGGTTAGTTGGGGTAGATGAGACAGATAAACAGTATAGAAGATACTTTCTATTTTCATTAATGAGGCTGGACCATGCTGTCTGCTCATGAGAGATTTTTAAAGAGAGTTTTATACTGAAGATAGATGATTATTCCATAAATATTTTTTAAAGAAATAAGTAAAATGAATCCATCTGTAGTTATAAAATATTGTCATTTTTCCAGTGCTCTTATGAAAATATCATTATAAGGTAAGAAGCTGCTGAAGTACTGACTACCACAAACTAAAAACTAGTGATCAGTATTTTAGTAAATCTTGACGGAGACAAATTTTTTCTTGGATTACTTCCAAAATTAGAGCAGAGTAAGAGCATTGGGGATTTGACCTATGGTGCAACTTCCTGGACTGGCTGTTTGCTCCATGAGAAACACACATCACTGCTGTCAAATGAAATTTCAGCAATGATAGTAAACAGTCAGGGAATATCATAAACTGACAAAGGGCATAAACAACAACAACACAATAGGTCTGAAAGTGTTTTCAGAAATCAGTGTATATTCTTTGGAAAACATAGAGATTAGGCAAGTTAAGCACCAGCTGATGACACTCCAGGTTATGTGAGCTTTGCATTTCACAGTTCTAAATTAATTATCAGCTAGCTGTTATGCAATGATGCACTGCATCCCTATGATATGCTGTTATACTGTAGATAAATTGTGTACAAATTTAAAACTGAATTCCAATTTTTTGAAAGTAACAAAAATTCTCTCAGCTCTATTTCAGTTACATTCAAAGTCAAAGAGTGGCAAATATAATTATTTTGTGTCCTGTTATGGCAACCTCAGGAACAGGTGCACAATTGTGCTCAGTTGAATAGTATTTCTCAAAGCAACAGCAGTAAGCATTTCAAGGATTTCCACCTGCCTTGTGATCACATCCTATCTCAACGACTGCTTCTCATCAGTACACTACTCCTAGGTAGCCTGGGGACAGTCCATCTGGTAAGTGCAATGATATGCTAACCTGTGAAGCCTGCTTGCCTAAGAGAACTTTAAAATATTCCTGGTAGTGTGTTTGAGTGTCTAGAGCTAGGCTGTGAGAATGTAAAATGAATCTGATCCTTGAGAGAATCTTGGGGTCTCAAGATGATTTTGGTGTAAAATATAGATATAATCCATCACTCTATTTAAAATAATAATAAAAAAAAGTATTTCTGTACTACAACTGGCATAAGGTTTTAGAGGTTTCTCCTTGCTGTCTTTTTCTACTTGTTAACTTGAGATGAGTTTTATCACACTTAAATTAACTTAGTTCCAGATATGTCCTTATTTTCATGTGCAAATTATGTTCCCACCTTGGAGGGTGACATAATAAGGTCTTTAAACTTTTGTATTTCAAACGGATTGTTTTCCTCTTTCAGTCTTGCTACTTATAACTCACTGCAGTCCTCAGGGAGCTGTGCCTTTTTCCTTGCATTTGAAGGTTTATCTTGGAGACAGGTAAAAGGAAGCAGCACACATTTCTACTCTGGCACAGATTATATTTTATCATTCTACTGCTTGCACAGTTTAAAACCACTGGCAGCAAACTGTGATCATCCCAGTCCTGAACAACTTACTGAAGCTTCATTTTGATTACCTCTACTAGAAATTTAGTTTCAAAGGGAATTTTAAATCAGGCTAAATAAATGTGGTATATAATGATGGGGATTACCTGAAATCCTGATCTAACATTCCAGAAATATTTAATGTACAAAATACTTTCTTTTTTGGTTTGGAATATTAAAAGAAAAAAAAAGTTTATTTTTAAAGATATCAAAGGTCTTTATTTTTTTATCACTAATTTTCATTTAGAAAAAATGTATCAAAATTTAGTTTGAATCTGAAAACATACATCACATCAGTTTAACAGTTAAATCAAATTTTTCATGACTGAAAAATATGTTTAAGCATATTTTTATTAATGGCTGTATGTATGATACATCTGCTATGTAGCCTCTTTGCAATTTCCTTTAAAATATACCTGAATTTCCCTGCATATTTCATTTTTTTTCAGCATTATTCTGATACAGCATTAACCATTTCACTAACTATGCATTCTTATGCTGTTGTGTAATTTAGGAAAAAACCTTTTCCCCCAAAAAAATTCTCTCAAATGTGTTACTATTGGGATGTTGCAGTATTATAAAGCTTACACGTATCAAATGGTGATTTAAAAAAACCCAAAAAACCCTTTATTAAAAATAATTACCAAATGCTATTATGGTATAAATGAGATGAAAAACAGGTATATTAGACTTTTCATTAAAAAAAAATCACATTAAGAAGTCATTTCTGAAATACCTTTCAGGCCTAAACACAACCTACTTCCTGAAGTAACACAAACTTGAAATTGAGGTTTCAGGTTTTTAAATGGCATTACTATGAACTTAAAAGACTTTGTCAAGTTACTCTGTTTACATCATGTTCTGGCCTGTAGTAAATACCTATAACATCGTCTTTTCGCAATCTGAGAAATTATGTGCTAACATCAGTCTCCAAAGGAACATGATAAATTTCAAACCTCATGGGCCAGAAATGCCAGAAAATATTATTGTCAGAGCACACTGCATTGAGAACAATAATAAATTCTATATAAACTGCTGTATTCAACAGAGGGATTCTTTTCACCCTGTATTTTAGTCAACCATGAAGATCCATCATGCTCTGTGCCTCCAAATACTACTTCAGGCTCTGTGAATTTACAATTAAACAACTGAAATCACTAAGATATTTCTGGAAGTAAAGCACAAGAAATATATGTACCGGAGGTTTCACATTTGAAAATATTATTGGTAATAACTGTAGCTGAAATTTGTCATTTCCAAAATTAAGACAGCATTGACTGTTACTGTCTTTCTGGTTTTTTTAAACCCATGCTGGCAAATTAAGTATGACATTTGAGCAGCAGGCCTGTCTTTTTGCCTAAAATAAGTAGCCTCAACATGCCTATGAAACACACAGTAAAAGTTTAAGCTTTAGAAATAAAAACTATATTAATAGATCAGTCTAAACTTTGGAATTCAAACTTAGACCTTTATTTCAACTACACTTTACTGCATCAGCATCCTGGGAATAATAAAGATTTCTGATGACAAATAACTTCAGAGCAATAAATAAATAAAAGGCATGAGGCTAATGGAAAGTAAAGTCAGCAGCTTACAAATACTAAAGTGAGCAAAGTAAGAAAATAAGAGAATAATTTCAGTCTGATGCTGCTTTCCATGCATGGAATATAAAAATACTTACTCATTTCTTTTGGGAATAATATTCAGAATACTGTTGTTCGTTAGTGAACTCATCATACACCACTCATGCTTGAATATAAATACAGGAATATCTCTATTACTTTTTTTATTCCTTCTTAGGAAGGCATATCTTTCCTTGTAGGCACTCAAGGATTTCCTAAAGCTGCACATGCACATCAGAGACAGTATTAGAAGCTAGTATTATTCTTCATAAAATTCACAGTGCTGAACCAAAACTGTAGAATAGGAGAAATTATTTTCTACTGCTCTTATTTTCAGATTTGATTTGCAATTCTTTATATTGTCCATGTTAAAATAGAAACAGCCAGTCCTATTTGGCAGAAGACTTTCTTCATCTGTTCCTAGACTGAGAAGAATAAAAGTAAGGAAACAAATAAAACAGGGAGTGAAAAACCAGCATATTGGGTGCAGATGTCAAGATGTTGTCAGCAGGGGACTGCAGGAGTAGGCTGTGTTGGAAGAAGTACTGGAAGAGTGAAGTCAAGCATGTGAAGGCAAGAAGGGAAAGATGTTATTGCTATGTTTCCTTTTGTTTCTCCCTACTCAAAGATATTGTAATTGACAATAAATTAAATTTATTTTCCCTATTTCTATTCTGTTTTACCAATGAGGGTAATTGTTAAGCAATTTATGTCAACATATGACCTTTCCTATCCCGTTTTGTCCCACTGCTATACTAAGGAGAGGAAGGGGAGAAGCAACTGGGTGGAAATGAGGCTGTTGGCCAATGCTGCCCACCACAAACAGTTAAAGTTCCTTTGGGGTTTTTTGTGTACGAAAATGATGAGTCGTCTCTAAAATTTTGTACACTAACCAATGAATAAAAGCACACAGTAAATAAATAAACTTATTTACATCAAATTTGCCTATCAATCAACACAATGTTATTTAAATAAATACTTTCTGCACTGCTGAAGATTTTCCGAAGGTTGTTGGAAAATGCGGTTTTCCAGCAAAACTTGTGTTAAGTTAAGCAGACCATATACAGGCCGCAGCACTTTGCTTGCCTGAGAATGCGTCGCGGGAAGATGCCAAGAAGGTGCAGCTGTGCCTGTATGCTTTGAAAGTACCATGAGACGTATGCTGGGCGTGAATTTATGGTTAACAAAGAATGAGGGAGAAAACCTTGTAGATGTGGGAATGGAATGTGAAAGAAATGTAAGCTGTAACTGCTGCAATTAACGAGGAGATTAGTGATTAATAAATATAAGCACTGTAACAGTATATAAAGAGCACATGCGTTAAAATAAACGGAGTTTGCTTTTATGACTTATGTTAAGTCGTGTGTGAGTTCCCTCGTGTCGCTCGTCAGAAGGTATCTTTATATTTTATAATAATAACAATAAATATAATAATGAAATTATTCATTCAGCAGTTGCATTAAAATCATGCTTGATGCTAAACAGAAGCAGGGACAATTTCTGCCCACTCTTGAGCAGTATTTTAGTGAAACTCCTTTTAAGTAAATTTTAACAACCTAAAAGGTAGGAGTCGGGATTATGCAAGCCACTTTAGATCTCTATATAGTTGGTAGAGAAAGTTAAGCACCTTTGGGAAGTAATTCAGCCCACTCTAAATGACTTGTAAAAATGTCATCCACCTTTCAGCACCTAAAGTCAGCTAAACTAATCCTCCCACGCCTCAGATAAGATTTTTTCCAAAGATAAGTGTTACATGAATACCAATAGCAATATTTAGTCATCAATATTTTGCTACATTTATGTTCTCTTGGGTAAGAACTTAACATAAATGCTAGTAAATACATCTACAGTTAACAAAAGGAGAGGAGACAGACAAAAGTGGTGATACATATTTATTATTCAACTAGTCCATCATCATGGATAGATCTCTTATAAAAAGACACATAATAAGCATATATGTTCTTCTGTTGTGTTAGGTGTCAGACATGTGCCACCTAGGGCTGAGTACTGAGGATTATGTTACATCTTCAAGCACAATGCAGAGGACATTAAAAGTTTTTTGCTTTTTGCAATGAATCAAAGATAGACTAAAAGGCTGGAGCTAGAAGTAGGGTTGAGTGCCCATAAGGAGAGACATTTAGCATCTTCCTGAGATGAAAAATTCAGGACAAAAAAGCTCCTTGAATAATCTTCTCTGGGATACCATAAAAACTCCTGTATTCCCCAGTTCCCCAGACAACACTGATTGCAACTTGTTCCCAGTAAGTGTATTTAAAAAAAAAAATCTGAAAAAAAACTATGTGCAAAATACAGACTGAAAACTCAGCTGTCCTAATCAAATTTACAGAACCTGCATTAGTATGTATTACAATGCAAATGTAAGCAGACAGAGAGAGGCATATTTAATCCATTTTTTACATAAAACTAAACAAGATATTTCCTAAGGCATCCTGTGTGGCAAACATCTTAGCCCTGTGAAGGCAATTCATGCACTTGCTCCTAATTTTTCCCTACCTAATTTTTGGTTGTGTTGCCTCAGCTAAATGTCTGCTTCCCTGTGTACCTCTAATACCTTCTTCAAGGTAACTGGCTTAGTTTATATAATCTTAAAATAGATAACTAAAATAGGCCAAATTAAATGGAAGGCTAAACTGCCAAATCAGATGGGGATTCTGTACTGTAGGATAGTAGAGTTCAGTGAGGTGAATCCCACCTCTGGTGTACTATTTTTGGGGTGTTCTATAGCTTATAAAAGCACATAATTAACGGAGTTCAGGTGTGTCTGTATGTGCAGTGGAGGACTCAAATCAATTTCTTTCTTGCTCCTCCCCTTCCTAAGTACAAAGAAAAATTTAGGTTATCAAACATGAGAAAAAATGGGCACATATAAAATCAAAGCAAATAATATTTAAAAAATATAAAATTCCTTTACCACAAAAGTAAATTTTGGAGTGGTAAGTCATTCAGGTATTATTTTAACAAATTATCAGACAGATTCTCTTGAAATTTCAAACTACTTCTACAGCTTATACTAATTCTCAAAGAATGCTTTAATGATTATATGAGAAGACTTGAGGGTTTGTTTGATTTTACATATATATAACACTAAATATGAAATCAATTAAGAGATTAAAAATATTGTCTAGGAGCCACAGTTGAACTTTTGCACAGCTCAATTTCTCAGCACAACAAAAGATATCAGGGCAAAAAGAAGACTATTTATATTTCTCTTGCACTAACTTACATAACATAAGCCTACTGAGAAAAGATTTTTTTGTGTTCATTTTTAGAAAGTAATTGGCTAGATGAGTGTAAAATCTAATCTGAAATAGATATAAAGAAAAGTAGGACTTTTCTTTAGTGGAGAGGAGAACTCAGCAGTCTTCTCTGCCATTCAAAATAATGTGAAGAAAGCAGGACTAATCAGTGAGATGCCTGCTTTTTTATACTAGGATGCTATGTGAATGAGCTCAATAATATTTTATATGCTCTTTTCTGGAAGTCAAAGAGGGTGAAATACAAATGTTTTTAGCTACAAATGTTTTTAAAACATATAGATACTGTGGCTGTCAGAAAAATGGTTTACACTATTCTTGAGCACTCTGGAGATATTGATTCTACTTATTTCAATGTTTTAATTCATTAGAAATAATTTTCCATTTTATAAAGACTTGAATAAAATCTAAATAATCATTTCATTATATGCATTAAATGTTTGTGAAGAGGCATGTATAAACTCAATAAAAGCACTGACTTTGTGAATGTCAATATCTTTAGGACAGTAAATATACAATGAATAAAATAATTTAATTTTAATTGGATAGTGGAATACAAGATTAATCATCGTGTAAAATTATCAGTAACAGTATAAGAACAATAAGATATGGATTGGACAGGAAAGTTGAAAATCATAAATTCCTCAGTTGTGTTGTTTCTGTGTAATTTTCAGCCTATTCATCTATAGAAGGAAATATCCCTTCACTAGAATTCCTTCTAAGTTCCCAGCTCTTATCTCGATCTGAAAAGATCTAATCCATCTGTCCATTTTACATGATAAAAAAGCAGCAGTTAAGGCTCTCACAGATGAGCAGCTAAACTGGAAGGGGGGTGGGGGAAGGGAATAGAGAATAGGTGTAAGGGGAGGGGAGAGGGAGATAAAAAATCCAAAAGAGAGAAAGGCAGTATCTACCATAAAGATCCTTATTCTACTGAAAGTTTTCCAAACTTTTCCCAGAAACAGTAATGATGTACTTTGTGAAGCCTTCTGAGAACTGAAGTAAATATTTTGCTAAAGATTTGTATGAACAATTTGTTCTACTGCATGTTCCTTCCTAAGACTATATGCAGTCTATATTATCTAGTAATAACATAGATGAAATGAGATGATAAATTTCTGATAACAAAGGCTGCAATAAAACATTTTTTAAATATTTTAATTTAAGACAGTGAAAACTGTCTGTCTGTACAACTATTGTTAATGTTAAAGAAAAGTACCAGGCTAATCTTTTGCCTCTTTCTAGATAAATACAAAAAATACAAATATCTTATCTGGTATTCTTTGACTCTAGCTGAAAAAAAAAAATATGAAACATAATGTGACAGGTATATAGTCCTTTCTGTAGAATAACTTTTTGGCTGTGAAATTTTAGTTTATTTGACAGAATGTCTGATTTTCTTGTTGGTTGTCTTTGGATCATATCTGAATAGTAATTTATAAGAAGATAAAAACAACTAGAATGGATGCAAAAACAACTAGAATGGATGCAAAAGGGCATAAAAGAGGCATGGATACAGTGAAAGGACACAGTTTACAGGAAGGCAATCCTCGACTTAATGCAAAAAATTTGGAATGTACAAAGTGTCATTAGAATATCCAAACGGATTGACTGTTAAACATGTTTACACATTACTTTAGGTCAGTAATGTTTCATTACACACATCTTAACAAAATTCTTCTTTTAAAATAGTATTCTATATTCTTTTTATTCTTATTTATAAATAATATTCCATATTTTAAATTTCCCAAAGCAAAGAGGGAAAATGAGTCACCAAGGTTCTTTGCTCTTATCATACCCAAAATTTCCACCTGGCGATGCAGCATCCTGATCTCTAGATTATGGGACATAAAAATGAGGAACTCCTCATTTCCTGCCTTGAAGGTGACAAATAATGAAAAAATAATCAAGGATTTCTCTGGTTTAAGACTTGGATGCAAGCTCACATTCAGGTGGTGTGGCAGGACATCCCTCCCTCCCCTCTCTCATTCTGCTTCATGGCAGAACACAGATAACTCCAGTCTGGGGTCAGAAGCCCAGCAGGAGGTTATCTCGTGGCACCTGAAGGCCTGAGACCTCCAACCTTGAACTCATAAAGAGAAACAAAGAAATGAATAGTGATCAAAAAAGCACGCTTTTACAACTATAAATTCTCACTAAAATATCCCAGAGGTAGAGGTTTCATACAGACACTCTGAATATGTGTGAAGAGCTTCTCACCAGAGTCTGGACAGACTCTGTGGTTATTTTCCTGGGAATTGAGTGAAAGGATTCCGAAGTATATTTCACCACCAATCGGCTAGTAAGATACACTGGTTCCTCAGTAATATTATTTTGCTAGCTGTTAATAAAAACAGGGACATTTCCATAAATTGCAATATTCGCTACTCATAGTTTGCAACAACTTAATTCCATAATTGCAGTATTAGCTATTTTGTAGTTTTTGCAATTATGCTATTCCTGCGTAAATTTGTCCTAAGTTTTTATGTCTGTCATTTTCTGTGTCTAATAAATGGTAATTTATATTATATTAGACTAATCGGTCATTATCAAAGAACCTTGCAAACAAGACCAAGTCTTGGGGTGCTAGCCACCCTAATAAAAGTTACTGCCTATTGCTAGAAGCCTGAGCAAACATCAGAAACTCATGAAACTCCTGTCTCCCATGCATGACAGGTGGTTCTCCAGCTCCTATTGTATGAAATGGTTTTCATTTTATGCAATACAGGCATTGAGTAAAATTCAATCCCAATCCTGCCTGTACATAGGTGGAATACAGAATGTTTTAAGAATGACATCTCCTTTCTCTAGGAAATAAGTTCTGTTTATTCCTCTCTCTCTCCTAATGTATTTTCTTTCTTGGTGTTGAATCCCAGACACTTTGTATGCAATGTATTTAACAAAAGGGTACATATCAAAGGACATATGGATCATGCTTATTTGACTTATATATTTACACAGTTAAATTTAAAATTGTCACGTGAGTAGCAGTCACCTGATCACTACTGAATGACCAATTTTCTAACATAGATAAAATATTTTAGATCTTAAACAAACTAAAAATCTTGCCCATATCATTCCACAAATAAGTAACTGTCTTTGATTAGACCATCCTTTAGAAGAAAACAATGAAACTCATGCTTTCCCTTTGCAAGGTTCATGACAGGTAACTTGAGTTTTAATACTGAGGCATTCAGTACTTAAAGACCTAAAATATATGTCATCTAAAGATTCACATAAATGCTTGCATAATATTTTACTAGTCTTCAAAATGGTCCATGTTATTAAGACAGTTTGATATAAAGTAACTTTTACTGAAGTAATCTTTTAATTCACACTGCGGGATTAAATGACAAACTGAACAGTTGCTCTTTCATCTTGAAAGGCTTGTTATGGTGAAACATCCTATGCAGACATTGAAATGCCTAAAGGTCAGCTAAACCAAATCCCAAAGGCATAGGACTAGCCTAAGTAATTCATACTTCAAACGATTTCGAAAATATATCTATTCAGATGTCTGTAGTCTTGTCAGCCATATGTTATGATCTGAAAGAAATCTAGTTAATTACCAGCCAAAGAGATGATGAGACTTCAGTCTGTGGAAGAGGTATGCAACAGCAAATTAAAAAAAAATTACAACACCTCCTCTCCAGTTACTTTTCATTCCACCTAAAAAAATAAAATCCAACCAATGATTATTTTATTCTCAGGGATTATATAAGTAGATCCTCTGTGAAATTAAATTTATCCTTGGGTTTGTTTATTTGAGCTAGAAATTAATGTCATTCTAATCTCTCTCCTTCTGTAGAAAGTCTGGTGAATAAAATTCTGTTTACATTCGTATTTACAAACGTATCTTGAATAAGCTGGAATTGGCTGAATGATGGAAAACCATATTGATGAAGAATGTGATGTTAAACCTCTCCTTTGAAGAAATGAATGTGAAGTCAAGGTCTTACCTTCTACCTTGATATCAGGGAGAAAGGTGTCTTCAATTAGAAATCTCTCAGAGGAAAACAAATGTTAAAAAACACACAAATGAGTGGACAATCCATTGTAAGAAGTCTAAGCTTTGCCATCTCTCTTGTTTCTTATTTCATTTCCAATTACCTGTATTTGGCAAATTTTGCTTCACTACAGAGAGTATTTAGGTGATAGAGGCTTGAGAGATGCTCAAGTGTGTTTTACTCAGTGATAAAGAAATGGAAATGTTTTTTGTGGACTGTTCAATTTTTTTCAATGTTTCTAAGAGTTTAGTTATTATTAGTGAAAAACTTGTTACAAATATGTATGTCTCAAAAGAAACTTTACATTATGAAGCGGTTGCTTGTAGGAGAGTGAAGGAACAACTGACTGGTCGTGAACAACCAGGTGGAAAGCGTGTGTGGGGTGGAGGGCAGGATGCAGGGAGATTTCTGTGTAGGTGGGGTGGTGCATTGCTCCACATCCTGCCTCACGGAACCTCTGGTCCTTTCCCAAAACAGTTGCCAAGCATGTGGAAAAGACTCACTATAGCGCCAGCCAATCTCTCTCTCTTCTCCTAACTTCCTCTTCTTGAAATATCTTGTAAGCCAAACTAAAAGATTTCAGTCAATTCCTTAGTAAGTGCCTTGCTGTGTCTGGACAGCTTAAAGTTGGATGAGTTTAAGTTTGATAAGATAAAGTTTGTGAAGTGCCTTACTTTGTCTGGATGTTGGTTTAAGTTTTTCCAGCTACCTTATTCTATCCTAATGTTCTAAAGTTTACAAGTAAAAGATTGTTATTCAATGTCCCGAGAATTTTGTTCTTTTTCCCATGCACTGATGGTGTAAATTTAATTATATTCCCCTTAAACATGCCAAGTGAGCTGGGGATTAATATTACTGCATTTGGGTTCATGTTTTTTGGGTTTTTTTTAATATAAGACAAAATTACTTTGGGGTAAAACAGGCTAGGTATTTAAAAATTTTCATTGTTATCACACCTCATTTTAAGTGCAATCTGTAGCAGAAATGGAAGCACTAGTTGGTTTGTTTTTTTCTTTACAACATAGAATACTTTGAGAAATAAAACATGAGATATAATAGTCTTTAATTAATCAAGTTTTCAAGAGATAGATTATTGAAGGAATAATTATTTATATCACAATATCAACCAAAGTTGTCCAAAACACAAACAATTTCAAATGTCATAACCAATATTTTATACCTCATGGTCAAATTCCTGTGCAACAAAGATGCAGCAGACATGGAAACTTATGTTTATAAACCTGATCATTCCCCTTTTAAGATGACATGTATCCTTCCAGTCAGCTATTATTCTAGGGGAAGCTGGGGTGGGCAGAAAACTGTGATCCAAAAGCAGAAAGGCCTCAGGTTCTGTACCCTTCCAGTTCATGCATGTCTGCTGTGTGATGTAGCTGAATGTTAAACTATCCTCAGGGATCTCTTAATGCGTTACAAGACGTGAATGACTTTGCTTGCTGTTACTAAACTAAACCTTTTCTGAGAATTATCACTGCTGTGCTTTACCAATTTTTGCTATCTATTCAACACTAACTCATCTTTTCCTTCAGAATATGGAACATCTCTTTTTAATTTTTTTTCTCTTTTTAATGTGGAAAAGAATGTATATGTCATTTCTTTGTAACCACCAGCACCTCCTAAAAGACCATTTCTCTTCAATTATTAATTCATCACTAAGTGGGGGAAGACTATACATAATTTCTCATTGGCATGTCATACATTTGTATAATAATTAAATTTTTATTTATCTATTATTATATTTATATAATAATCACAAGATTCTCACTAAGAATTTTTCATATGAATATTAATTTTTTTCTGTCAATGTATATTATCTTTCCCTGATCAAATACTTTGCACACAATACATGCTGTAGGTTACATGTATGCTGCACTATTTTATGCTAATCATTTCAAGATTAATTTTCTCATCCTTTTTATTAATGTAATACATGTGATGTCCTCTTTCTTGGGGATGATAATAAAAGAATTTCTCTTTTTATTACAGGTGTTCCACTGCAGAATCTGTTGAAGTCCATATTGTTGCATAATTGTATTTACCCATTAGCAGGAAACTCACTTAAGTCTTCTTTGTTTAGTATTTATATTTTGAGTTTTCTCCCCTTTTATGTAAATTAAAAGCATCTGTCTCTTTCTCTTACAGAAGGTTTCATCATTTCTCTTCAGGGAGAGATTTTTGAAAGCACCTTACACAATGTGCACGCCTGCTTGATAACACACAAGAATTCCACTATTGTAGACAGAAGGCTGGAGGTCAGATATGCAATTTCATGTGGTTTCTCTGAGCCAACACTTTGGTTGCTCAGTGGTAGGTTATCAGAAGCCAAATATTGTCCCTGTTGGAATCATTGATAGAACTGAATTGACCTTTTCAATAGGATTAACCTTTCTAATGATCAGATCTGAAAAAAAAACCTAACCCATATATATGTATATGCTTAATTATATATACACAAGCACATTTATATTTATGGGGTGATGCTAACCAGCATCTGTTCTTGATGAACTCCAGAAGGGATAGGAGAGTTGACTCCTATGCAAAGTATGTTAATTCTTGTCTCAGTTTTTACATATTCATTAATTAGACTTTTTTTACAGATATGTTCCCAGATATTTAAAAAAGATATTTTAATTCTTTCACTAGTTTTTTTTAAAAGATATTTTAATTCTTTAACTAGGTTTTTACTTTCAAAATTGCTTTATCATTCTGAATAATCTTTCGGTATTCAGTTACTCTGAATAACTATTCTAATTGTTTTAAGATATTTGAAAAGAAACATGCTGTTTCTCACTAACTCTTTACAACAGACAAGCTGTTACATGGGTTGTAAAGACAATGTCATTTCAGTCTTCCCCATTCTTTCTTTTGGTTATATTTGTGACAAGACTTTGCAGTGCTCTCTGGTGCCTTTTTCAAATATTCCTGTGGACATTTGACCATTCATTTTCTAAAGATTTTTTTTATTTTTTTATTTCAATTTTCTTCTTCCTTACTAACATGATATTCACTTCATGATGTTCAAGGTAAACTAGAAATGCTTGAGCTTCCATGGATTTTAATTTCAACAGTGTTGGACCTGTTTGCCATTATCATTTTACTACCTATATCCCTCTTTCTTTTCTACACAAACAGCCTTGCTGCTGAATTTCTCCCCACATTCCTTTTCTTTCTTTTTCCTGGTTTTTCAGCTCCTTTAAAATCCCCCAGTTCCTTAGGGCAATATCAAAGAAGATTGCGTGTATGCTCAGAGGCCTCCTTCTCCTAACATAAGAGAATCAAAACATAAAGTTACTGACAACATATCAAAGCAATCCTGCAACATGGCCTACTGGGAAAAAGTATCCTCTGGAAGATTATTAAGGATGCTCATGAAAACAAGGAGTGAGGTAACCAGATAAATCCTTTTTTTTCCTCTTGTGAATAAATCTTGTTTCTAACATATCTCATGAGTAGAACAAGCATAAAAGTAAAACATTAACGGAAACAATGTCAAGTTCATTCCAACCTGAGGCAAGCACAACTGGAATCAACTCTTCAAAGAATAAGAAAAAAAAAAAAAGTAGCCTAGAATCAGCTTTGTCTGTAAAGCAGTTTCTTTCTTCACTAAAAAATATACAAAAAGTACATAAATAAATCAAAATCTAAAAATGCCTACTTGCCCCTGTTAATTCCCATTATACAAAATTATGTCAAAGATTCTGAAAATTATTTGATCGTCTATGTATTTTTAGTATGAAAATTATGCTCATTAATCTTCCAGAGATACTAGTAGTAATTGGTGTAGATCTTTATTTTCCTTATGATAGCAAAGCAGTAGCTTTATTACTTTATTGCTTACGTATTGGATAATTTTAGAAACTTTCTTGCTGCTGCAGTTAAAATTAGTGCCATCAAAAAATGGGGAAGGTGTCTTTGTACAATTTATTTTATTGCATACTCAATTTTCTTAGTGAGGATGTTATGAAAAAATAATTAAGGAATGAGAAAAAAAAAACAAAGAAGGAAACGAACTGCTAGAGAAAACAACGCTGAAATTAGAGTTATTTATTGTGTTTTCTGTTTTGATTCAGCAGGTAAAATGTGAGAAATAAACCTTATGAAAATTCCAAGAATACTGATTTTAGGGGGTTTTTTTTAAGTTTCTAGGAAAATTTGAAGAGGGAAACATTAAGTGGTAATTTTTGATTAAACTCCTACACAAAGTTAAGAGGAAAACAGAAAAGCTTTAAGAGTTATTTAACAGTTATGATCTCTTTGATCACCTAATAACAGTCATATTTTCCCTGGTTCAGCACCATTTAACTGGTGGTCTGAGGTAAATTTACTATTTCTGTGTATGTCCTACACATACCATCATTTCTACTGAGCTCATGAACACAAGAATATCAATAATAGTGAAAATGTTATGATCAATAATAATAATAAAAAACCCCAAATAGTAACATAAAGACAAAAATTGAAAAAAATTAACAAAATTAAGAAATGCTAACAGTGGCACAGAAGAAAATTATCTGGTTGAGATCACATGGATAGTAAGATGTAGAGTGACATCATGCTATAGCACTGTTTATTAAAAATTCAGCACTGTCCAACTTGAGAGATTTCAAAGTTAACATAAAACAAACATGAGATGTTTTGACGTATTATAAGCTTTTCCCTAACTATTCCAGCTACTGTTTGTTTTTATTAAAAGTTGAAAATGGTTCTTTAGTTCACAGTGTTACTAGAATTAACACGTAGACAAGGTCAAGAGACAATATCTACAGAGTTTCATTTTAGAAGGGGTAACAAAATAAGATTTGCCCTACTTTTTCCTTATCATTTCAGTGATACACAATGATCTGTGATTACTAGCAGGAAAACATTTATTCTTAAAGGCAGGGGAAGAAATAAATAAATTAATAAATTATGAACTTCTTGATTATGACAGTCTTCTAAACAGTACTTATAACCTCTGAGCTCAGATGTATATGTTAAAAGACAGAATTGAGCTAATCCAAAAAGAATGTTATGTTAAGATACGACTTTCTAAACAAAACCTGTTTTAATTTCATAAAATAAGATTAAAAAAAAAATAAATCCAAATCTCATACTGTACCTGCCTACTGCAGGTTTTTTTCTCACTTCCTATATAGCACCTGATATTAAACGTCTCTAGAAAGATAATATATTAGCTTAAACGGACAAATGCCTGATCAGGTAAAATGATTTAAATACCTAACACTATTTCAACATTTCTGGTTTTGTTCCTTTCTTGGTGGAATCAGTAGTCATTAAAAGATGGTTATTAGGCTTAATTATTCTCCTAAACACAGACTATGTTATTCTTTAATTAACCTCGAAGTATTCCACCACTTCAAATTCAAGTGCAGCCTTGACTCTTATTTGTCATAGTGAGAAAGAAATGACTTTGAGATCTTGGCATTCACAGCAGAAAGGAATCTGCAATCACCTGATCTGATGATAGTTCTTCACAGCTGAGGCTTTTCTACAGCAATATTAGTGATAAGATATGTAGTACAGTACTCATCTTCAGAACTGCTTGCTATTAGTATGACTATATTTATCCTCTGTCCTATGAGTTCTGATTTTAACAGAAAGGTTCTGTCTTCTTGATCAATTTGCCAGTATTTAGTTGCAGAGCTTTTTTTGGTTTTGGTGTTGTTTTTTTACTTTTTTTCCTTTTGAAAATAAATAGCTGAACTTCAAGTTCTGAAACAACTCATTGTTTACAGTGTCCTGTGGTTGCTTAAAGACTGTTTATTTGTTGTGCTGTATTAGGACTTGGTTAAAATAGATTATTCTAAAATATGCAGGCTGCTAATATGCTCATTTCACATTTATTAATTTGATGGTACACTGTACTCAGAGTCACAGCTTTATGTTCTGAAACAGTTTGCTTTCCCCTTCTCCATGTTTTTCCACTTCTTTCCTTCTTTAGGTAAAACAAATTGAAACTTCCTTACAACATAGTAATATTTCTTTTTTGTGTGTTATAAGGGCTAAAAATAATATATTTCATCTGGAAATGTCAGCAAATACTTTGTAGTCATGACAAATAACTGCAAAACATGTTCATGTGAAATGCTATCCTGCCATGAAAATGAGAAGCAGCAGAAAAAGCGCCACAGCCACCTGTCTTGGGATTCCACTATTACTAACAACACTGTTAGCATGATTCTATTAGGTCATCCTTGATATACAACTGACTGGTCTGGAGCCATAGCAAACCTTATGAGATGCAACCTTCAGTGTACTCCAGTAGATTGGAACTCTGAGAGCAATTAGCCTGTGTACTTCTCTTGGGGCCAGGCAGACGCTATGAGTTCTGTCTAAAATAACTTTTTTGGTTAACTTGTAACTTCTGGTCTAACGACTTGGTAGCCTGATACTAGGAGCAGAAAAAGTTGTCCATCTTTGGCTCTAAAGAAGTGGATAAACATGGAGGACTGGAAAGCAAACTATCTAAGAAAATAAAGTTCTGACTGAGTATAGGGTACTGCCAGAGTAATAAACATGCTCTATGAGGGGGAAAAAAATCCCCAAACAGACTGCTATGCATGAAGAGCTACATCTTTACAATACAACATTCTCTGTTGTAAACATGTAAGACCCCAGTTTTCTCCCTACTTTGCATGCGAATGCAATTTAATATTAATAGATAACATTTTCCAAATTGTTTAAATCCATTGGATTTTCCATTAACTTCCTGAGACAGATTTTCAAAACTCTGCTGAGTACTGATACAAGGACTACCTACCAAGATGCTCAGGACTACAGGAACAACCTCTAAGATCATTCAGGCTGTGGAAGTAAAAGGCCAGAGGTCTTCAGATACTAGTGAGGTGTCTGAGCTAGGGAGGAAAATGCTAGAAGGGAATTATATCAGCATATTTCTTTTTCCTCTAGGAAATCTAAGAAATAGTGCATGGAACTCATAAAATCAGTTTGATGCATTAGTTAGTAGCTCTTGGCTAAGGCACTGCATCTCATTTAATACATTCTTGCAATTTTAAATTAACAGTGTATTGTTTTCTCCATAGCTAGCTGAAAAACACCAGCTTAATCTAGCTGATGTCATATGTTAATTGGCTTATTAGGGACAATAGAAGCATCTGTCAAGTACATGAATAAGAAATTCAGTTTTGTGATTATTTGTATTAAAACTAAAGTCAGCTATGCTTTCATGAATCAAACAAATTCAGTTAAATCTGAGAAAATAACAAAACACCTTTCTATAAGTCTGAAGCTAAGAACTTCCTCAATTTTCCTGCATTTCTCAGCAAGTTGAGCAGAACTGCAGCTGGTTACAGGGCCCCTCATTTCTTTTATAAAGGGGAGATCTTTGCCTGACAGGCTCGGCCAGAAATGAACTCATAAGGGACAGGCACAAGTTCCATCACATCATCACTGGGGCCAGACTGTGGCTCTACAGAGGCAAAATGGGGTCCTAGCCCTGAGCAGGGGAGATGCCCCAGCTGATATTCATCAGGGAGAGTGATGGGTGTTGGCCTCAGCACCCTGGAAATTGTGTGAGATAACTCTTCCTTTGGGATGCTAACTTAAGCTTCTGAGTTTCACCTGTGATCTTGGTCTTGTTGCTTTTCCATCTGTTTTAACTAATCTCATCTATATTATTTTGATATGCTGTAAGGCATAGTAAGTACTGCATATAATTGGCATTCCATGTGTTATCAGATATCTCTTCCACATAAATTACACTATTTGCAAAGTATTCTAAAACCAATCTAGCAATTTCTTTTATCTGTTTTGTCCCACAGCTATTAACTCTTTTTCTTCGTTCATAATAAATTTCATTGAGTTTTATAAGGGTTTTATTTTGTCATTTAATGTCACAGGCAGAAGTGCATATGTGTTCATGCTCTTCTCAGTGTTTGTAATGATCCACTGCTAGCATTTAAAGAAAATACTGCCAGGTTGTTACTTTGTTTATTCTTCCTTATACACTGGTATTAAGGCTTTATTGCAACCTGATTATCATCCCTAAGAGATACATAATCTTTAGTTCAGGTCTTCAACACCTAAAGTATTTACTATTGTAATCCTTTGTCAACGAGACATTTATATCAATGTTTGTAAGACTTCAGGCTATGTAGAAATGCTGTTGTTTCAAATTAGACTAGCTCGAGATTAAATCAGAGAAAGATTAAATGTCGATAACATGGGTTTGTCTCTTATCCACAAATACATATCAAGTTTTGTAATAATGTAAAACCTTTTCTGTAAAAGTGTAAAACTCTGTAAGGTCTGCCCTTAAAAAATATAAATGAAAACAAGATGAAGATAAATATATAAATTCAGTTTTCAGTTTCAATAGAGAAATGCATTCAAATATGTGACTAGCCATCATAGCAAAAAAATCTCCAAATATTGTGTTACAGTAACTAGCATTGAAATTGATCATTTGGGGTTTTTTGTTGCTTTGATTTGGTTTGGCTTTGGTTTTGGTGTTTGTTTTTTAGTTTGTTTGGTTTGGGGTTTTTTTTTGCCTAGTGTAATTTTCAATCCTTTTCTTAATTGTATGTCTTAAAGTTTCTTTCATTTTTCTAATTTCATTTTCTAATTGGTAGAGACAGTTTAACTCATGTTCACACAGAAACAACCAGCAAATGGTCAAATATATATTGTGGAATTTCATTTGAAACAGACTTCAAAGAATTAATTAATTTGGTTTTCCATGGTCATGACTGGGGCAAAAACCCAAACATAATAAGTTCGTAACTTTATTAATTTAAAATATAGGGGGGAAAATAGCCAAGAATATTTACATTCTGTGCAGATACGTTGTTCTATTTTACAAAGCAAGTTCATTTTTACGTTCTATGTTCTTGCCCTTGCTTTTTCTCTATATTGTTCATCAGTAGTGCCAGGTTCATTGTAATTACCCTTGATGTGATGGAAAAGGAAATAAGAAATTTTTTAGCAGGATGGTTTCCTCTTAAAAGAAGTATAACAAAGTTATTCCCCAAATTTTCATATGTAGTATTTATCCTCTATTATCCAGACTTCACTGCTACGAAAGTAGTATTACAATGTGTCTTCCACGCATCATCCTTCATCACCTGACAGAACTGCTTTTACAGCACAGGCAGGCATGGCTGAAATATAATTTCCTTTGCAAAAAAACAAGAAGTGGAAAATTGCAAAAAAAAAAAAAGTAGTTTACTGTCTTCATAAGAAGAACATTTTAGACTCAGCAGACTACTTGGAACAGCTGTACCATGTGTCATACGTCCTCCCCTTTCCAAGGCAGTATTTCTCAAATTCTCCAAAAAATTTCACCTTCTTTATGAAAGGCTATAAAAACACTTGAAGAGGAAAAACCTTTCTTTTTTCAGAAGCCTTTCTAATGATGGAAAAGATTTGTCAAGTGAACATGAACAATCAAAAAGGCACAGAGGAAATGAACAAGAGGCATGTACTCACGAAGCTCAGGGAAGAAGTAGGGAGTGACTGACTTTGCAAAGAAAACTGAATTAATCCCAATACAAAAGGGTCTAGAAGAGTGGCCTTTATTTCAGATAACCTGCTGTATAAGAAGTATGGATAAATGGATTGTTTAAATGGCCTTCCCTGAGTTAACCAAAATGTTTGATTGTCTCCCCAAACTATTTATCCAAACAGCAAAATCAAAATCAACTCTGAAAAAAGCAATGGACTTGAGCTGGCTTCAACCCACAGCTTCTTTCCTTGTAACTGGGGATTCTAAGCATGGCAACAGTGAGCATATAGAAACCAGGGAAAAAGGAAACATGAAAGAGGTAGAAGCAGGGCTGAGTAACTTGGGTGAAATATAGACCGTCTGCATACACAAGGAGGGTGTTAGAAATGCCAAAACCACTGTGAAGATGAATCTGGCAAGGAGTGTTAAAGGCAACAAGAGCTTTTGCAAGTAAATCAGTAGCAAAAAGAAGACTAGGAAAAATATGAGCCTGCTGCTGAATGGGCTGAGGGATCTGGTGACAAAGGAAATAGGAAGTGTCAAGTTATCCAATCCCTTCTTTGCCTTGGTCATCACTGATGAAATTCATCTTTGCTGTAGGGAATTCTGAAGCAATGGAAACAACCTCAGTGGAGAAGGATCAGTCTAGGGTACATTTCAACAGACTGGATGTGCACAAGTACAGGAGACTGCTTTTGGTCATACACACATGCCAAGGGAGTTGGCCAATATCATAGGACATGGTCTATAAGGGTACATGGAAAGTGAGCCTGTCTGCTTCACTGAGATTATCCAATCAAGGACCTTTCAATGCAAACGGGACAGATAATAAGTAAAGGGAGAAGCAAAACCACAGAGTTATAGAAAGCTGAACGACAAGGGATAATGTAGACAATGTGATAGGCCAAAAGCCTCCACCCCGTAATTGATGAGCTGTAAAGAAACTGCAGACACAGCTATGGAGAGGACAAAGGTGCCTTTGGAATTGATAAGAATGAAGGAAAGAAAAAAAAGGAACATGAGAATACTTGATGGGGGAAGCTGCAGGCCTGTGAAAAACTTAAGTGAATGTTCAGATGAATGGGACAGGGGGAGAAGCAAAGTGGCGAATAGGTAAATAAGGGTATAAAATATGCCAGTCATGCTGTAGCCAGTCAGTTTGCCTTTTAGCTTTCCACATAATCACTGTGGTCTTTCTTCTCATTAAATCCTTTCTTAGCTATCTGTGTAATCTCACTCTCTACCTGGTGTGTGTGGGGGAGTTTTGGGAGTTTTTCAAGGACTAAAGACTAGCTACTTGGAAGACCAGTGTGAGTGGATGTGGAACACCAACAGAGTCAGACAGGGAACATAGGTGACCCCAGGCACGTGGTGCCAGCAACTGGAACAAGGTGATTCTCAATATCTCTAGTTGCATTAAGGGTATAGAAATCTGGCAGAAGATAAACCCTGTCGCATTCCAGCTAGTCCTAAGAGATCAGAGAGGCTGGCTATGGCTGGGCTTAATTCTGATTATAACAAATTCAGCAATATAAGTCTGGTCAGGTTCAATAGGAACTTCCAACAGGAATAAGCATGATTCACAAATAGTGCAATTTCAACAGAATAGGTATGGCGGCATTCAATACTTACTTGTGTGACTTCAGATTGAATAGTGATGTTGAATAGTGCAATTTGCCAAGCCAATACTATAGGTCTGACTGAGTTCAATAAGAATTTACACATCCAGAGCAATGAATAGCACAATTTATTGAAGCAATAGGGAAGCAGGTTCAGGATTGCCTGTGATAAATGTACTAAATACAGAATGTTAATACACATTGTAACAGAAGATCTGTTAAGAGATTTATTAACACTGTAGGTGCCCCTGGACTGTACTGAGACAGAAAAGTGTACTGGTGTTTGATGGAAGTGTGAGTGGGTATGCGCTTAGTGAGGATAATGAAAACTTGAAGATCTCAATCTGGTGAACAGATAGATTTTCCATGCATAGTCTTTCTATAAGAACAACAGATCTTTGATGAAAAGTGGAGATTATATTTTGTCCTAGTTTCTGAAGCAGATTTTTCTTCCAGTGATCAACGTTGATACAAAGCCTTGAGGGGAAGCCAAATGAGGAGCAGCTGAGGTCATTTGTTCTGTTCAGCCTGGAGAAGACTGAGGACAGATCTCATTGCAGTCTGCAACTTCCTCGTGAGCTCGTGAGGGGAAGAGGAGGGGCAGGCACTGATCTCTGTGTTGCCCAGTGCCAGGACCCAAGGGAATGGCCTGAAGTTGCGTTAGAGTAGATTTAGCTTGGGTATTAGAAAAAGGTTCTTCATCTGGAGGGTGGTTGATCACTGGAATGGGATCCCCAAGGAAGTGGTCACAGCACCAGCCTGACAGGGTTCAAGAAGCATTTGGACAATATTCTCAGGCACATGGTGTGTATCTTGGGGGTGATGCTGTGCAGGTCCAGGAGTTGGACTTGATGATCCATGTGGGTTCCTTCCAACTCAGCATATTCTGTTATTCTGTTATTCTGTGATTCTGTGATCCTGTGATTCTGTGATTTTGATCTTATGTTCTGGTTTCATATAGAATAGAGCTAATTTTCTTCCTATTCGCTGGTACAATGCTGTGTTTTGGATTTAGGGTGAGAATAATGTTGATAACATACTGGTGTTTTCGGTGTTGCTAAACTGTGCTTAATCCTAAGTCAAGGACTTTGCAGTTTCCCATGTCCTGCTACTAAGCAGGTGCAGAAGAAGCTGGAGGGGGAGCATGGACAGGAGAGCTCACTTGAACTGGCCAAAAGTATATTCCACACAGTAGAATGTTGCGCTCAGTATATAAACTGGAGAAGTTGGGCAGGAGTCACTGATCACTGCTTGGAGATAAGCTGGGCAGTGGTCAGCAGGTAGTAAGTAGTTGTGTTATGCATCAGTTGTTTTGCTTTAGTTTTATTCTTTCTCTTTCCTTTTCATTACTATGATTGATATTGGTGGTAATATAATTAGTATTATTATTTTTTGTTTCAATTAATAAACTGTTCTTATACCAGCCCATAAGGTTTACTACTTTTTTTCCTTGATTCCTGACTCAAAGACAAATGACAGTGTGCCCTTGCAGCAGTGACAGTGAATGCTATCCTGAGCTGCATTGAGAAAGGTGTTGCCAGTAGATAAGGGTAGGGGATCTTTATCCTTTATTCATCACGGGTGAGACCACACCTGGAGTCTGTGTCCAGTTCTGGCCTCCTCAGTACAAGAGAGACATGGACATGCCAGAGAGGGTCTAATGAAGGACCACAAAGATGATCAGGGGACTGGAGCTTCTCTCCTACGAGCAAAGGCTGAGACACCTGGAACTCTTCAGCCTCGAGAAGAGAAAGCTCAGGGGGAATATCATCAATGTGTCTAAATACCTGAAGAGAGGGTGCAAAGAAGGAATCAGGCTTTTTTTGGTGGTTTCCAGTGACAGAACCAGAGGCAAGAGTCACAACCTGAAACGCAGAAGGTTCTCTCTGAACCTCAGGAAGCCCTTTTTTTACTTCTGTGGTAACTGAGCATTGGCACAGGTTTCACAGAGAGGCTGTGAAATGTCTCTCCTTGGAGATATTCAAAAGCCATCTGGACATGTTCCTGAACAACTGGATCTAGGTGTCCCTGCTACAGCAGTGTGCTTGTACCAAATGATCTCTAGAGATTCCTTCCAACCTCAACTATTCTGTGGTTCTGTGAGTACAAAATCTTTGGGTTTGATTACATAATAAAACATATATATATCCAAGCCATTACATTTATATACAAATGAACATGTAATTCATTTACAGTATATTTAAATAAAATATAACATAATCTAAAGTCAGAGTTCTTTCTTTGATTCTTTTTATCATCATGTATTGTCAAAGCCAGAAGGAATTTCAATACTTCAGTAATAGCATGTGATGAAGTAACTCACTTTCATGTCAACCTCCAGAAAGGAGGTCTTGTGATACCCAAACATGTTAAAGCAATTTGGGTTTACTTCTGCATAAGTTTGAACACATGAACCACAGTTTTGGAACTGTTCTCAGTTCCACCACCTTCTCAAGTTAACAGCTCTGAACAGAGCAGACTATAGTGGGTTTATGAGGGTGTTCATGCAATCCAAGTCATCTGATATTTAACTTCATAGTATATATATGGGAAAAAAGTTAATGTAAAAAAGCTAACTTCATTTATTCTGTATTAAGTATTTATATCTCAGAATGAGATACTATTGCCTCTTTCACTGAAATGGAAGCTAACCCAAAAGAATACTTTCAAATCCAATATTTTCAAAGGGTAGATAATATATTAACTGCACAAAAGATTTGTTCACTTTTTAAAACATAGTAATTACTTACTCATATGTAGCAAACTGGGTGTGTCTCACCAGAACGAAGGTGCTATTTGTAATTGATGTCCTTTTGCTATACTGATTCCATAACTCTGCATTTATTAAGAGTTTTCATTTTTTTTCTCTTTAAGTTAATAAGTATTTTTTTCAGCTAATCCCAAACTTCTCAATAAATCAGAAGTTCAAAACTGGATTACATGACTGTTGCTTCTGTTGTTTCCATTCTCTCACATTCCATGCTGTAAAAAGATTAGTTATGCATGTTTTTGTTACTCTTAAACTACTTATTCTCACCAGTTTTAACTGTTTTGGAAGGGAGATGTCGGGTTTTTTTCAGTGTAAATGTGATGTTACATTTATGCTGGTATTCTGAATGCTAATGCAAAACTAGAACACTTCTAACCAGGTGTTCATTCTTCAACATAAAAATGAAGAAAAAACAAGAAATTAGGGAAAAAATTCTTAAGCTCAAATATCTTCAGACTTGGTGAGCTGGAGTAGAAGTTGCAAGGAATAACAATAGAATTGAGAAAACATAGGTAAACTGCGTGTTTGAAACCTACCAATATCTCGGAAAGGATTGAATTAGCTCTGAAGTGAAATTCCATTCTGAAAAATCTTGTATACTACTTCATTACAGGTCTGTTTTTTGGACGAAGAAATTGGCTTCCTTCAAGTCTGAATCTGGTCACAGTTTTGGGTATTACTTGCTCCTTCAACCATTCTGTACATTCCATGAGTCAGGCTTGACTGACTCCAGCATTCACAGCCCCACACCACACTGCACACTCAGGCTGTGGACCACTGAGCATCACTGACACACTGCTGTGGCATGCAACAAACAGCTTTGCCATCACACTGTGAAATCTCTACTGTTATAAACTCAGATATGATTCTTAGAGAAATTTAAGCTCTTAGAACTGAAAATCTCTCAGAGAAGACCTACACAGGATGATATTCAGGGTGCACAATCTACTCTGAAAATCTTGGCCTTTTGACCAAGAACAGCTTTGTGATATAGTTTTCCTCAGGAATGTGAATCTAGGCTCTGCTCCTGTCTCTGTAATACATAGTCCTTCTTATGGCCAAGAGACATCCTACTTCTAACCAAGCATGAATCCTTTTTAAGCATGAGATCATTTTCTTCTGAAGCACTTGTCTCTTTCCTGATTTATTCAGTATTCCCACAGCTTTGATTTGTTGCTCATTCCATACTGTGTGTTCTCACAAGTTGTTTCTCAAGGCACCAGTCTGGCTTTAAGGGCTTCCAGAAGATGGTGGTATCCAGTGGATGTAGGCAACTTAAAGTGTAGAATTGCCTCACTTTACACATTGGCAGATTTACTCCTGCACTCCTACCAATGTTCAGCATTATGCAATATTGAAATTTTGACCTTCCAGTGAACATCTGTAGCAAGGCTTGTTGATATTAAATAGTCAGTGCAGAATTACTCATAAGTCGACTTCTTCCCACTTATCTGTGCTTCTAAAAGGCACTTCTATCTTTCAACATTGTTGCTCACTATCAGCCTTCCTTCTTAAAATTTTTTTCCTTTTATTTGTCTCATTCAGTTCTCCTTATGAACAGTAATCATTGTTTTGTCATTATGCATGACTTTATGTTTGTTTCCAGAAACTTAAAATATTTCTCAGAAGATTTGCCTTTTGACTTTATTGCACTTTACACAGGCAAGAGGCCTGCTGAAGACTCAGGTCTGATCAGCGCTGGCATAAATTACAGAATAAAAAAGACAAGGTAACTTTTTGGATTTTCTCTATTTAATGTTGGTAAAAAAAGACCAAAGACTTTCTTCCCCAAAATAACATGATTTTGAGACCTATTCATGAAAATATTTTCTTTCTTTCTTTCTTTTTTTCAGAAATAAATATTTATAAATTACTGTATTATATAAGTGCCTGCAGTCTTATGTGTCAAAACCTATGATTCATTTAATTCTCCATCTAAAGAGAACATAAAGATTTCTGTAAGATTCTGTGAAGTGAATGAATCATTAAGAAAAGAATGTGTCATTTAGCCCATTTTAAAGTTACTGATGTTGTTACACAGAATGTCTTATCTTTAGATCATAATGTCACAACATTTTATAACATTGATTTTAATGGACACTTCAAAATCTTTTTGAAAATTTTTACACTCACAGGCAGCTAAAACCAGACACCTTGACTAGAAGCCTAAAATTATTCTATAATAATATAGTAAATTAGGGGAAAAACCCCAAACAATAAAAACATAGCAAATCAAATTTGCATTCAAAAATTAACTAAAACTCTAAGTCAGTTATCTATTATAGAAAAGCATTTTCAAAAACAAAACTATAAAATTATTTGAATTTCTAAATACAAAACTAAGTTCATCCATATCAAGATTTCCTTTGACTTCCATTGTTCCATCAGAGGTATTCTTCTTTCACTGTTTATATACAGACTGTCTTCAACAGTAGTTTTGTTTGCCACTTGCTGGTTCCCCCTAGAAATAGGTGAATGTATTTTCAGTATAACCAACCTATCCATGAAGACAAACAACATTTTCTCCTGTAAGATTCTGAAGTGCCTCTTCTATATATTTCATATTAGTGACATCTTCTCATATTAACAGAATTATTTTTATTAAACAGAAGTTTCATATTGGCAAAGTAATTGCTGGAAGAAACAAGACAGAAACAAATGTTTGACGCAAAGGAGCAGTTCCCATGCTGTAAATCCAGGTGTTCATCTTGACCTGTTGTAAATTATGTTATAGACGTAAAGCCACTTTCATTTTCTCATTGTACACAAAATTAATCAGAAGAAAAACAAGACCAAGGAAGGAGAGAGAAAGGATTCATAAATCAAGAGATCATTTGATCTGGATGATTATGAGACCAGGACTATTGGTCATAACATAGAGTATGTACTTATCTAGCATTTGAGATATAGCCTTATTAAAATAGCTCTAACTGTTAAGAATTAAAAATAGGCAGTTAATATCTTTGCACAAAAGTCTTTAATTTCAGTGTGGTTTCATCTGAAATGTAGACTTAAAACCTCAAAGAAATAATAATCCCCCAATTAAGATGTTTTTCTATTATGAACAAAATTTACTGCAATATTCCAAATAAAAATTGCGTGAAATGAGTATAGAGAACGACGTTTCTGAAGAACTCACAAAACTACTTAATTTGTTTGTAATGAAAGAAATGCACATTTTCAAAGCAAAATGTATGCATTTGCTTTGTCATCTGAATTGTTTCACCACTATGGATTCACCTATGTTGCATCTTTATCTCCTTATTCATTTACTGGCATTGGCTTTTAATAGTATGTATTTAGAACACTGAGAAGATATACAATGCAAAAATTATAAGCTAAACCCCAGTTATTTAAAAGATATCAAGCCTCTCAAGTTTAAACCACATATGCTAAATGTTGCATCACGAGCACAGAAGGGGAATTCTTCCTCTCATCCTTCCTCTCCTAATTTCATGCTACTTTAGTTATTGCACCGCTTAGATTCATAGAAGATAATAAGAGATGATGTAGTGGGTTGTCCGTGGCTGGATATCAGGCACTCACCCACCTCTCTCTCATTCCCCTCCACAGCTGGACAGGGGAGAGAAAAAAATAACAAATGTTTCATATAGGGGTTGAGATAAGGACCAGGAGAAATGACTCATCAAATACCATCATGGGCAAAACAGGGTCAGCTTAGAGGTATGAAGTGCATTTATTACAAACAAAATAAGAGCAGGATAATGAGCAGTAAAAACAGACATTAAAAGCACCGTTTCCCCCACCCCTTCCTCCTTTTCAGCTCTACTTCCTCTCCCAGCGATGCAGGGAGACAGAGAATAGGGATTATGGTCAGTTCATCATCTGTTGTTCCTGCTGCTGCTCAGGGAGAGGCCTAGTTCCCCTGCTCCAACATGGGATTCCTTGCACAGGAGACAATTCTCTGTGAAGTTCTCCAATGTGAGTCCCTCTCAGAGCAACAGTTTTCTGTGGCCTGCTGCAATGTGAGTCCATTCCAAGGACACCAGTCCACCTCAAACTGCTGCAGTGTGGGTCAGTCTTCCATACAGGGCAATTCTTCAAAGACAGGCTGCTCCACTGCTCCACAAGTCCTACCAGAAAACCTTGAGCTCTCCCCAGGACTGCTGGTCCTTGCCAGGAGCCTGTTCCAGCATGACTCTCCCGCAGGGTCACAGCCTTCTCTAAGGCACACACTTGCTCTGGTGTGCGTTTCCTCCACAGGCTGCAGGGGGATCTCTGTATCCCCATGGACCTCCATGGACTGCAGGGGCACAGCTGCTTCACCACAGGCTGCAGAGGAATCTCAGCTCTGGCACCTGGAGCACCTCCTCCCCCTCCTTCTCCACTGATTTCATGTCTGCAGAGCTGTTCCTCTCATACATTCTTACTGTGCTCTTCTCTGCCCACAATTACATCTGTTCAATAATATTTTTTCTTCTTAAATACATTATCACAGGGGAGTTAACATCATTTTTAGTTGGTCCAGCCTTGGCCAACAGAACATCCATCTTCGAGCCGCCAGGGACTCATTTGCTGGACATGGTGGGAGCTTCTGACCACCCTATAGCCCTGCTGCTACCAAAACCTGGCAAGGCAAACCCAATACAGATGCTAACTTAATCCTAAACTCTCCAGACTTCCTCATATTCATTGAGGAGCTACAGTCAGTTCAGTGAAACACCACACAAAAGAAGGGATGGTAGAATAAATAAATTACGATTCTGCTTGAATTCTCTTTAGTGATTTCTGTCACCAGTGACAATGAAAGACATAAGGAAACTGGTCTCCCCAGTCTATAGCGGTTTTTCACTAGCACACATTCCTTGCTAATATTGAGAAGCAGCTAGTAGAATATTTTCTTCATAAAGGTTGAAGAGAAATAAGATGTGAAACAATGGAACATGAATAAGAGGACATCCTTTTTTAAGGAAAACTGAGATATCCTATAGCAATGTGATTTCCATGAGGTTTCCTTTGTTCCCCTGCTCTGCATGTTATTGGCTGTTTTTGAAACATGCACCCTGCCTTACCCAAAATCTATTGGTGTGTTGCCCCGCCTGTCTTTCCTTCAGACCTCCCAGGATAGGCTCTGAGAGAGCCAATCCCGCCCCCCTCCCTTCCCTTATAAGCTGATGCCGGCAGGAGCCCGGGGTCTCCATCTCTGAGCTGTCAGCCCCTCTGACCTTCCCCTGCATTCCTTCCCCTTTCCTTTCCCTGCACCCCACCTAAGGACCCTAATAAACTTCCCTGGCAGACCCAGAGATGGCGTCCAGTACATTCTTTTGTCTCACCACATTTTCTGCTAGAATTTCTGTGGCTGGAGACTCATGCCACGCTAAGCGCACGCCGGGGGCTGCCCGGCCCGGACTTGGTGGAGATACGGGGGGACCTAGTTTTATGAGGCTGCCGCCTCCTGCTGTCCTCCCACAGAGAGAAACATCAATATCCAAAGTGTTCAATAAGAGCAAGAATTTACAATGGAAAACATTTTCATTTTTGGTGTCATTAAAAACAAATCATAGCATTGTTTTTATTTATCTATTTATTTAATAATCTTTTTAGCATAATTATGCCCAGAAAATAAAGTCTGAATTGTTCTTAATTATAATTGGTTTCAGCAAATTTAATCAGTGGAATATTATCTGATATCTATAATAGCCATGTTCATTCTAATCACATTAGCCTATGTTAGTTGCTTGCTTCCAAAAAACAGGTTAGTGGAATTCATTTTGTTTACATAGTAGGCTACAGATTAAATCCATGCTGATCTATGCGTCTTTTCTTTTTTTTCCAAACTCCTTTATTTTAATTCTCATTATCAATGAAAACACACAGAGCAAACCTTTTTTTTTTATCAAACATAATTAATAAATCAATTATATTTGTTTTATTGCACTAATTACTAGATACTGTGTCCAAAAGTTTAAACCATTATTCTGTCAGAATTTTGTTTTTACATGTCTCCTTTGGACAAAGTATTGAGTTTATATTTGTGCAACATTTAACCAACTAGCATCTCAGTCCCAAGTGAGGCTTGCAAGTGCAAAGGTAGTGTAAACATTTACAGTCATCTTATCTCAGTCAGAAGAACGGAATTTATACACACACATGTCCAAGGAATGTACGCTATCAGAGAAATTGCTTCCTATCTATCAATATTAAAATTTATGCCCTGCTCTTCATCTGTTTATTTACAGAAATTAAAGAGCAGGAGTGTAAGGTAAGCTTTTCTAGTAAGAAACATTTTAAAACTTCTGATTTGGGGTCCATAGAATGTTTATTTTTTATGTTAAGTAGCAGCTTCTATAAGTTAACATTATTGATGTCATCATCATACTGACATAATGAGATTGACTTGTCAATATTCTGCCTTTTATTTAATCTCTCCCAATCCTCACTGTTAATGTTAAAATTGTTTTAACAAATATTTTATATGAATTCTGATAATATTATCACTACAAATATTATTACTAAAAATAAAATTACTAAAAATAGTCTATGACTAGTGATTTTTACTGCATCTGTCCATTTATCATCATGCTGTTACTGTTCTGCTTGTGCTCACTCTCACATTGTGTGAATTATCCTGGGAATTCTACAACATTTTCATATGATTCTGACACTGATTTAGCTATTATTTTAGCTTTAGGAAGCTTTTAAAAAGCATTTACTCATTGTGCTTCTAAAAAGCATGAGATTTACATTTGGATCTATTTTTAATTTCTCTTGGGGTTTGTAGGTGGTGTTTTCAGTCAAAGGCAAAGAATTATCTGACAGTGACTACACCCATATCATACTTCTTCCTCAAGATAAAAAACATCACATGCTTCTATTTGATTTTTAGGCAATTCATAAAAGAAGCTGGTAGGACCCCTTGACAGACTGGCTCTGGACATCACCTTACATTAAAAAATAAAAAGGTGAATTGACAGTCAATGCTTTTCAGTGAACCTAAGAGCCTTTGGGTCATTGCATTTATAGCTGAGTGAAAGTTACACATCGCTTTTTATTCAATTTTTAAAATGTGCCTGCAGGACTGAGAGATTTTTAGGGTCAGTGTGAATGGGAAGAGGAAGACAAGAGCAGCTGTACGAAAAATGTTAGTGTTGAAAGGTGTCCCACAACATCAAGAAGTTCAGTACATAAAAGGGACTTGTCTGCTGAGTTGAAGAAACTTGTAGGAGCTTTGGATTTCTAATAGGGCTTTAGAACCGTATGGCTAAGAGCAGATAACTTTACTACAAACATGAACTTCAAAAGATGTCTTTCAGTACATTAGTGTCAAAAGAAAATCTGAAAAGACCAATTTCAGCCATTTTTGTGCATTAAACAATTTAAAATAATGCAGGATGGTTGTTCATGACACAGCCTGGGTTAGTCTATATAGCTGTAGTTTTCTAAAACAGACTTTATTCCATCACTTCTTCGTATGTTGCATTGGCTGCCCAGTTTGAATTTGTGGCTTCTCGCCTTCGAGTTCAGGCGGCACACCCCGAGGCCACACAGAAAGGGCGAGCCGCCACACCGCGCACCTGCCGGGTGTGCCCTGGTAGAGAAGCTCACTGACCGGTCTGCAGAGTCCCTGGGGGACGGAGGCGAGCAGGAAATGAGGTGGGACAGAAGAATGTATGACACGCAGTCTGCAGGCTTCCAGGGATTTATTTGAGGGTCTTCAGGTGAGGGTCCAAGGACGGCTAGAGGGACGGAGAGATGGGGACGGGCTGAGGGCTGGAAGTCCAGAGGCTGCGAGCCCCGAACAGCCAGTGGCAAAGGGTTATATGGGGAAGGAAAAGGGGAGTGGTTTGGTGCACAGACCAACCAGGACAGTCAGAGGTAAGAGGGACAGGGACACAAATTCATAGTTACATGGTAAGGGACAGTACACAATTCAAATGAACCAATGATACACAACTCAAGAGGGAACAAAGGAGAAGTCTCTAGAAATAATTTCTTCAACCGCAGGGGCTCATGGTTGGTTTCCACAGGTGCCCATGACCTATACAGTCCAGGCTGTCACAGGCCCCTGCAGCTGGTCTCTTGAGCACTAGAACTTGTAGGCATGCACCACAACATGAATTAAATATCATTATAGACTTACAAAAGTCAGGTCAAAAGACTCTTTGTATATGTTAGAAAGTCAACCACTCACAAAAGTTAAATAAACTACAATTACGGTTTTGTTTATAACATTAATTTGGTCCCTCCATGTACATGTGGTCTTTAATTAGATCCTCTCATATGCTTTTTTTAGAATCTGTCAATATAATTTTGTATGAGGAACAGGCCATGCTTACTTCGAATGCAACAACTCTATAATTTCCTTTCTTTTCCCTGATAAACATATGCCTTATTTATGGCACAATATTCAAAGCAGATTCAGAAAACAGGAATAATTCCTACTGGAATTTTTCCATGTCCCCTTTACTATAATATGCAACATTAAATACTAATGAATGCATGGTAATGGCATCCTTGTGAGATAAGTATGCACCATTCTCTCCACGGTACGTGTGAGAAACAAAGGCCCAGAGATATTATCCTCTGTTTCAGAATTTATTTTGAGAGACATGATCTGATTTTTCATGTTTAAAAATCCAGACCATTGAACTGTAATTGAACAGCTTAGAGCAGAGGAAAAAAAAATTACTACACTACCAGCTCTGACTGTGCCTTTTGGCAACAAAGTGCAGATCCAATCCACTGTCTGGAACTAATTTCAAAAGTCCGACTCAGTGAAGTTTTGGGACTGATTGTGATTCCTAAATACAGGTCTTAAGTGCTATTTGAAATGTCTTAGGCTACATGAGGTATCAGCTCATGAGACATCTTCCTGGAAGACTTATGCCTGCCTGAATTGGCATCTGGAATCCAGGTTGGATTTTCAAGTGGATCTCAATGTCATTCATTAGACACTTCTGCATACATAAGGCTGAGCCCCACCCTCACTCATATTTGAGGGAAGCTGCAGAGCTGTTAGTTCATCCTAAAAATGGAAAAATTGAATGGAGTACCTCTTCAGCAGGATACAGATGACTGAAAATGTAAGTGTCCACTGATGAATGAGTGATGATGAGGTTTCCTATTTGGTCTGCACTTGTTCTTTCAGGAGAACACATGTCCCTTTGCATATCCTTTGTCATATCTGTCAGCCACTTGTTAGACTGCCAAATACTCTTCAGATTTTCAAATTGCACAGATATGCGTGTGTAGCAGTGAGGTCAGCTCAGATGACTGAAATAACTGACAAACCCCCCTGGGTCTGAAGAAACCTTCAGGTCAGGGTGACAGAAAATTGTTCCCCCGACATACCTTGGAGCTAGCCTCATGAATATGGGTTAGGAATCAGAAGTATTGGTTCCTGGAGTGCTCCTCCCCTTCATCCCATTTTGAGTTAATAGCCAGAATGTTCCTTTACCTGCAGTGTTATCATTGGCTCTTAAAGTTCTGTATCTGCTCCCCTTGCACCCCTATTCCCCAGTTTCTCTGCCAGTTCTGTATCCCCCTTGCTCCTATTGGTTCTCCTGTGTAAACCCTTCCTATCCTATCCCCTGGAACGGAGACACTCGCTCTCTCTCTGCGCCCTGAATCCAGCTGCTTCCAGCCCCCGCGCTCCTCCCCGATTCCATCTGCCTTCTCCACCCCGCTGATCCTGACAATAAACCCTGGATTCAGAGAACTGAGAGACTGCATATCCTTAATCACCAAGGCTCCTGTTATGCTTCCTTCGGGGAGTTAGTCTGGGCTTGGGTTCCGCGCATCCCGGATCTGCTCTGCCACCCGCACCGTGGGAGTCCCCTGCGGGGACCTCGTTTGGTGAGGTTTTCGGGGTCCTTCCGCTTTCCCAGAGTGAGAAAACCTCATGCATGTATAGATAGATACCTGAGTTGAGTACCCTGGTGAATGATTGAATTCATCTTGAGATAGACAGCTAACATGCCACTGGAATTCATACCTGGAGTGGGTTTTGTCAATATTTAAAGATGGAGGACTTATTTTCTACAATGTGCCTTGAAAGAATCTGCTGTATTGAAGTAGAGGTGGTTTTTGTTTTGGTTTGGTTTTTTCCCCTTTTTTCCCCAGTGAGGGAAATATTTATTTGTTTAGTCTGTATTTCTCTGTCAGTCACACTCCTTCCTGATTGCACCTTCCCATTTCTATTCTATTCTATTCTATACATACACTGGTGCACTCTTTCAGCTTGTCCTTGTGCACGCTCCAATAAAATCTACTTGACACCACACTGTCATACTCTTAGCATATATTTTGACTTATTTGCCCATCTAATTCTTGTTCCACTGAGATGTTTTGTCCTTTTGGTTGAAGCTTTTTGCCTCAAGATAGTCCCTTTTACTCTGTGTCCCTGGTTCATTTTCAGATTCATGTATTTTATTCTCTCTCTTTCTATCTTCTCCTGGACCTTCTTGGAGATGGAGACACACAGTTTGAGTCTTCTGTATTTTCTAACTTCAGCATTGTGTTATCTCTTTTTCCCACTCTGAGAAACTATAGAAAATTTAATGAAATTATAAGAAAGTGGTCAATGCTAAAAGTTGTGATAACCTATCCCATTCTGGGTGATAAAGAACAAAATCAATCATGAATACGGAAGTCCTTTCCTTGCTCTTATTCCTAGACTCATGTAGGCTGGTATTTTCCAAGGACAGACCTTACATGGAGCGTCTCAGGCAGAATGGCTTAAATTTGATAGTTTTAAACATGGAATGTGTTATCCTCAAGTAAAATGTTAATTATTTGATAAATACTGTCAGTTTTCACATATTTCCACATCAGATGCCAGAATCTCCAAGGAAAAGAGAATAATCTGCAGGATGCCTTGACCAATACATTTCAAAATGTTAGCAAAAAATTATCTTAGATAAAAATGGTTTGGTTTTGCTGTTGTTGTGGTTCTGAATAGGCAGTGGCCTAATTACAGGCCTATTTATAAGCAAATTTGCTTGGATAGAATGCTTTGGAGTTGTTCAAAATGTATCCAAGAAGTAAACAACCACCTGAACAATTTAATCTGTCAGGAACTCAACTTTTCATCTTATTGTTTAGTCTTCATCTATCACCATATATCTATGTTCCAGAGTCACTTCTCCATCATATCTGTTATGCTGAAAAGGCATTCTGGCACCCATTCCTAGCTACATTATGGTCAAACAAGGGTAAAAAAAAATGAAAAAGAAAAAAAAAAACTGAATCAAGCTTCCTAAATTTACAGCTTCATTCAGTTGCCAAAACATGGAAATCTATACTACTTGACATGACAAAAAGTTTTGTACATGACAAAAAGTTTTGTACATGACTCCATGGTGCTGGTCCATAAACCAGGGGTCACCCATGGTTGCAGGGGTCACTGCTGGCAAGCACACCACTCCTCTCCACAGGTCTTTCATTCTCTATAATCACTCAAATGTCAATAAATGCCTACATTAGGTAACAGAACTCCAGAAAGTTTTTTCTCCCTATTATGTATGCCTCAAAACGGTGTCAAGGATATGCAAGCATATGAATCCTTGTGAGGGATGTGGATTTTTACTTTTCATTTAGCTTCCACACAATTACTCCTTGAAAGGTGAGGGCAAAGCAGCCCTCTTCTGACCTGTTTTTACAAGTTCCTTGTCATCTCCTGCTGGAAAAGTTAACTTCATGAGGAAATTAAAATCATTATAATCTAGTGAATGGATGCAGGTTATCTCCCTTAACTTGCTATTGAAATTTTAACAAAATATTTCCAGAAGCTAAATTCATCAATATTCAGGTTCAAGATAATATAGAGTCTGCTGACAAAATGTTTTATATAGAAGGTTGTCGCTGTTGAGCTGCTAGCAGAGAAAAGGACCTGAGTTCTCATTGTGACAAGAAAGAGGAAATTTATTATTTTGGTTTCAATATATATAGACTTTTCAGAGGTCGCCCAGATTGGTCAGTCAGAAACCTCCCCCTAGACCTGATTGGCCAGGCCTGAACTGTCCAAATCTCGAGACACTGTTTAAAAAACATCCAAACTTTATCTTTGTTTATAAAACACAGAGGAATGTTCTCATGAGAAAGACCTATGCTAGCCACAGAAGGTTGTTCAAAACGGGAGCACATCATTATAGCTGACAAATAATGTAATAATACATTACTTCAAGGTAAGCTATAAGGATAACAATTAGACACACTGTAAAATTATAAGCATCATCTCTTATTTGCACCTTAGCAGTTCAAATATTCATAAAACTACATGGAGGAATTGGAGAAGGAATGGCTGTTGCTGGAAAGCATACGGAGACATATCATTTTTTATCGAGACACATCAGGTACATATTCTATTGAACAGTTATTGAGTTTATTGTCATGTACTCCACTCCAAACAGATATTATTTAACAGTTAAATGAAACCTTCATATACACATGTTCTTCTACATGCTTATAGTGAGTTAGGTCTTCCATGGTAAATCCCAAATTCGTACTACTGGTGCATATTAGAAATGCTTATTTGATGTAGCAGGCTCTGGGGGGGGCAGCAGGAGCCGGCTCCCCTGTGGAACGGGGTCCCTGGTCTGTGTAACTCCACCGGATTCGGGGAGGGCAGCCCCCGGGGTCCGCTCGGTGTGGCGTGAGTCTTGTAGCCACAGAAATTCAGCAGGAAATATAGTGGGATGAAGGGAACGACCTGGACTCATCTCTGTTCCGCCAGAGAGGTTTATCTGGGGTAAGGGGAGAGGGTTACAGGGGAGGAGAAGGGGAAAGAAAGGCAGGGGAGGTTCAGGAGCTGCCAGCTCAGAGATGAAGACCTCAAGCGGATGCAGACATCAGCTTATAAAGGGAAGGAAGGGGGCGGGATTTTCTCTCCTGGAGCCATTCCTGGGGAGTCTGAAGGGAAGATTGGCAAAGGGTGCACACCAGTGAGTTTTAGGTACAGCAGGATGCATATTTCAAAATGAACCAATAGCATACAGAGCAGGGAAACAAAGGGAAGCCACATGGAGATCTGAAGATCGCATTACTACACTTATTTACACAGCAAATCATTTTCCTTTGTGACTCTTCAGAACCTGAGCCCAGATTTTCAACCATTAAGCTCCTTATTTTTAAATTCTTCTGTTTAGTGTTACATATTTATACTTTTGGCACCTTGCTTAGCTCGCTTTTCTTCTATCAGATTTAGAAGATCTTCAGCCATTAACAAAAGTAAAATTTAAAAATTGTGCTTACTAGAGCATTATTATTATTTGCTTTGTATTAAAAATATTAAAAATATAATAACAATTCATTCTAGTAGATATGTTGCATTGCTTCAGAAACTATGACATAACTATTTTTATATTTGCATTTCAGAAGAGTTACATAAGTTAAAATATCATGTCCAAACACAGAATTATACTACATAATAAGTGTGTGTTGCAGATAGAAGTTTTTGGGTTTTCTACTCATGTTAAAAAGATTTGCAAAACTGAAGTTGAATATTGAAGAGAGCAGGAGATTCAATTGCAAAGATCCTTAAAAGCATTTCCAAGTGAAATTCTGACCTTTTGTCTTGCAGGGGCAATTATTTTACCTTTAGAATTTTCCAGCAGCCTATTTTGAGCAGTTTTTATTTGATTCTTCTCAAAAATTAATGTTTTGTTCCTAAAACATAAAAACTTCATGAGGATGTAAAGAGCTGTATACTTGTTAAGGCTAAAATGTGTATATTTATATTTCTAAAACAGAGTTCTAAGTATTATGTTCAAATAATAGACACAGTATTAATACAAAAATAATGTGTTAAGATGAAAAAATAAATCTAAGTCACAAATAAAATACAATGGATAAAAATATGGAATTTGGATAATATAACAGCAATTATCATGCTCCAAATAAGAAAAATCCACTATCAGACTAATCTTGTTTCCCCATCAGATATAATTTCTAGTATGATTTAACTTGAAGAACATGAGAATATGTTCAGTAATATATGTAGAGAAAATAGTAAAAAAAGAGAGATCCAATGCTGATTCATCAGAAGATGGTGACATTAATTAAAAAGCACAACAGTATACTAACTGTTGACTTGAAAATGCATTGAGTATACATATACATGAGTCAAATTAACAGGAAGCTGGACAAAGCCATGCTCTAAAATTTCCTTTTCTTTGCCTGGTCACTCAAATAAAAATGCAGATAACTTTGTGTCAGGGAGAGGTCACAAGATAATTCTGGTTCTTTTCCCTCTTGTTGCATTTCTCTAACATTCTGTTGTTACCAATAATTCAGACTTCAGAGGAACGATTTTTTCAACACCAATTTCTTTTTGTTTTCTATATTTTTTATCCATTTTTGATCTAGTGGGACTGGTAACTGTAATCTATTCAGAAATAAAAGACACTTTAATGACTCACTGGCCAGGTAAGTTTAGCATTTATAAAATTCCATCAGTTTGAAGTTGAATCCCATGCAGCCTCACTGAGTTGAGCAAAGCCTGGCATGACTAACAGATTAATCTCCAGAGGAAACAGAGATCACTCAGTATCTCTGATCTGCAGCCAAGATCAGGTGTAGGGTAGCATACCTTTCACAAGCTAGGAGGCTTCTTAGCATGCATTGGAACCTGTGTGCCACATGGAGGTGTCAGCAGATTTTGTGGTATGTCAGGATGACAAAACATAGGGATTGAGTTTTCATATTATTAATAATTGCTATGTTATACATTACTTCACTGATTCAGTGGAAGTGAGCAGAGTGCATGAGACTTATAGAAAAGGCACATACATCTAGACGTAATCCATGTACCAAAGTTTTCCAGTGACATTACACCAGGCCTGCTTCACATTATTCATTGTAGTATCAGGTATTCACTAACAGTTTAAGAAAAAAAAGTACAGAAACTTCAATTATTTTTTTATATCAGAGATGAAAACAGGAAAAAAGTGAGCAGAAAATGAGGCAACATGAAAAAAAAAGGATCAAATCTTATCAGTTTAAAATTTCTTTCGCATCATTACTTAACACTTGTTTATACTGGTAACTCATATTATAACCTGAATCCTAGAAGTCAGATTCATACGCAATTACAATTTTTAACTCACATTCTGCTGAAAACACAGGCTGCATATTAATTTCCACAAACACTGTGCTCAGCATTGTAATTTGCAATTTATGGAGATCATAAGACAACATCTTAGCACCGTTTACTATACATTCACTACATATTGAACAAATAATGTATTTGAGAGAATTTTACTCTTCCCTCAAGAATTTTCAGTTTCAGAACTTAGGAACCCTCAGTTCCTAATTTTCCCATTTGGTCTTTCTGACATTCTGCGCTCCCTTAGGGAACAACGCGTTTTGCACCATGGACAGGAGAAGGGAGATGCCACAGATTGGACCCTAATCAGAGAGAGCACAGATCAAAAAAATGTATACAGCTCTGGATACTGCTGTGGCAAACACAGAATGTTAAACACTGGATCATAAGCTTCAATATATTTAAAGATTTTATTTTACATATATGTGTGCATATGTATTTTACCTTCTTCTTCTGGGTAACACTCTAGGTATGTCATGTAAAGTTGGCAGAAAAACTGAACAGGCTTTTTCTACTTCTATTAGATATTGTAGGACTTTAACAAACAGTGGGGCAGCAGAAGGAATCATTCTATACATTGATGGTCAATACTGCGTCCAATCCTCTTCAACACCCTCAATAAAGATCCGGAAAATGGGAAGAGTATACACTCAGCAAAGTTGCTTATGAACAGAAAACTAGAATTGTCTTATACACTAGAAGGTTATGCTGTTATCCAGAGGGACTTTGGATGAGAAGGTAGAGCCTGACTTTTTTCAGTGGTCCCCAATGACAGGAATAAAAGCAATGGGCACAAACAGAAATATAGCTGGTTCCCTCTGAACATAGGAAACACTTTTTCAGTGTGATGTTGACTGAACACCACCACAAGTTGCCCGAAGAAGTTGTGAGTTCTCCTTCCTTGGTGATATTGAAAAGCCATCTAGACATGTTCCTGAACAACCTGAGCTAGGTGTTACAACTTGCGCAAGGGAGTTGAACCAAATGAAAATTGAGATCCCTTCCAAATGCAACTATTCTGTGAAAAGCACAGCTGGGTATTATCTCCCATTTAAACCTCTATTTTTGTCTTTGTTAATCCCAACAACCTGAACTAATTCTCTACATGGCTGATGAACAATCAACCAGAAATGTTATATGATGAACAGCTTCTTGCAGAAATGTTATATTATGAACAGCCTTTTGCAGAAATGTTAGGACTATATTTGAGCTTTTCACTTTTCTAAAATAGGTATTGGAACCAGGATGGAAATTACATGTCTTTATCTGCTTAGGACCAGCTCCATTTATTTATTTTGTTTAACTGTAAATATCTTGAAAAGAAAAACAAAAGGCTTTTTTTTTCCTACACTAGTCCAGTCGTAAAGGTACTTGCATAAGATGTAGTCCTTTCCCGGAAAGACATTTTGCAACAAAAACCCAAACAGGCACATTGCTGTGAGACCACAGGCCGCAGTGAAAAATATCAGCCTCATATTAATGAAATACATTTATGAATGTCAAGTGTTTACAATGGCCACAAGTACCCCTTTGTTTTCAAGTGAGTAGCAAAATCCATTTATTGATCATACTTGGTTGTCTAGAATGTTTACAGAAGAGTGTATTCTTCTTTGAACAGTTACTAATTTATGCAAATGGTGACTCACTTGTGCTTTTAAGGGGCAAGTGTATAATGGTTGAACATTCCTCAAGGGATTACTGGAACTCTGGAGCTTTAAAAAATGTAATCATAAAATCGTAGTATGATTTGGGTTGAAAGGGACCTTAAAGATCACCTGGTTCCAAACCCTCTGCTCTGGACCGGGACACCTGTCACTAGACCAGGTTGCTCAGAGGTCCATCCAGCCTGGCCTTAAACTCTTCCCAGGATGTGGGCATCCACAACTTCTCCGGGTTGCCTGTTCCAGTGCCTCACCACCTTCAGAGTAAAGAATTTTTTTCCCAATGTCTAAACTAAATCTACTCTCTTTTAGTGGAATTAAGCCATTTCCTGTCATTCTGTCAGTACATAGTACTTGTAAATAGTATCTCTCCATGTTTCTTGTAAGCTCCCTTCAGGTACTGAAAGGCTGCAATTTGGCCACTCTTAAGCATTCTTTTTTCCAGGCTGAACAAACCCAATTGTCCTAGCCTTTCCTCTTATGGAAGGTGCTCTAGCCCTCATATGAACTTGTCGGCCCTCCTTTGGACTCACTCCAACAGATCTGTATTATCACCATGATTTTTTGAGGAAAGTTTTATTTGTCATACAAAAGTACCATTCTGAAGATGATAGCTCTATAAAAACTAGGTTTATATTGCACCAGCATGACTTTTGCAGTCACAGCAGCTCTGATCTGGTGAAAAAAATATGGTTTTTTTTCTCAACACTCTCCAGGAATTTCTGAGTGCCAAACCCTGATCACTGCAGACTATTGGATGTCTAATATAGTGAATGCTTCTGAAAATACTTATACCCCATAAATATGTTTTTGAAACCTGTGTGTTTTATAGCAGTGACTTCAGAAAATAATTGCTAGAAACCTGGTTAAATGACTTTAGTATCTACTACATACGCATCTAGGTGGTGTTTCAATTCCTTTAAAATTTTGAAATGTGTGGTTAAATCACCTCATATTCTCCAAATACTAGTGGCAACTAATAATATTGTAGTGTATAAGTGCTACTTATAAGTTCTCTCCTCATAGAAGAAAAAATTTAAAATTTTATTACTTTTTATTGCTCTAATTTCATTTTTATGTTATTCTATTTTTAGACACTTAATTCTGAAGTTAAGAAAGTATTGCCTAATTCAGATGCTAAATGAAAAATATAGTCTTAACCTAAAGTCTGGCAAGTTATTCTCTTTTCCTCATAAATTTCTCTTCTGGCAGTGCTGATGCCTTCCCTTGAACATTAAATTGGGGGGATTATAATTAAAGGCATGTTCAGTGTATATATTTACATTTCCTGGACAAGATAAGCACATATTCAATGTACTTATTTATATTTCTTGAAGAAAAGAAGCATAATTGTTTATGTAACCTTGTAACAAAATCAGAAATTATTGTCTTCAAACTAAACTTGCAGTACATATGTATATACATTTAGTATATCTCAGGAAGTAATTGCTGCTGAAATATTGCAGAAAAAATATAGATGCTTCTGGTGGGGTGACAAAAAGATGCATTCTCAACTTTGCACTAATTAGTTAGTGTACACAGAAGAAAAATAAGTGTTCGCAGACGAAGTGTTGCAGACATGACCTTTTCAAATGGCACAGTGTCCATCAGATTGGGCCACACAATAAAGAGAACAACCTCAAATCCTGTACCCAGTTCTGGGCCCCTGACTACAAGAAGGACATTGGTGTGCTGCAGTGTGTCCAGAGAAGGTCAGGAATGCTGGTGAAGTCACTGGAGCGCAGATCTCATGAGGAGAAGCTGAGGGAGCTGGGGGTGTTTAACCTGGAAAAAAGAGATCTTAAAGAAGATCCTCTCGCTCTCTGTAACAACCTGAAGGGAAGTTGTAGCAAGGTGGGGCCAGTATCTTCTCCCAGGTAACAAGAGTCAAGTTGAGAGAAAATGGCCTCAAGTTGTACCAGGGGAGGTCCAGATTGTATATGAGGAGAAATTGGTTCATAAAAAGGGTTGTCAAGCATTGGCACAGGCTTCCCAGGGAAGTGGTGGAGTCACGATACCTGGAAGAGCTCAAAAAATGTGTGAGTGTGGCACCTGGAGACACGACTCAGTGGTGAACTGAGTGGTGAATGGTGGTGTTGGGTTAATGGTTGGAACTGATGACCTTAGAGGTGTTTTTCAACCTAAACAATTCTATGATTCTAAAGTTACTATAACTTGTTTGGCTCAAAAGAAGTTATGATTTCTTTTGTGTTTTCTGAATGGTGTCCCAAGTACATTACCAGTGTCAAGGCACCATGAAGGCCATTGGCTCCCTGGTGCTGTGGCTTCAGAGGTGTTCAGATCATGCTTTGTTGCAGTGTGCTAGTAGGATTTAGGGTGTGCATATTAACACAAACTGTATATGGTTTATGTTCTAGAAACCTCTCTCTAGCTGAGTGTATTTTTGGCTTCCTGAGTTTGTACCCTCCTCTGCTGTAAACCTATTGGTGTAACCCCTTTTCCCCTCCTTATCTCCTCCCCTCGGGCTTTCCCTGGTTGGCTCTTCGGAGCTAACCACTCCCCTCCTCCCTCTTCTTTTTACCCTCTGCATGGCTTTGTTCTTGGTTCGCATTCTCTGATTTCCTGTCCCTTCACCATCCCCTGCTCTCCGTCCCTCTTCGCCATCCCCAGACCTTCACCTGTGGACCTTAATAAATTCCCTGGAAATCACCGACTGCGATCCTACACTTCTTTCTTTGCCCCGCCTCTACGGCGACACACGTCCCCCCGAGTTCCACCGCCTGCCGCAGTGCCATGTGTGCCCCTGGCATGTCTCGGCCCCGGATGGCCCCCCTCTTTGCGACGTGGGGTGGCCGTCCGTGAAACACGAGGCTGCATTGCCGCAATGCTTAGCCATGTCAGGGAAGGATATCTGCCAAGGTCCATCCCAGGACCCATCAGCCTGGGTCCAGCCCTTGACAGAAGAAGGACAACAGTGAGGCAACAGGGCAGCCCCAGCACTGGGCACTTGGCCCCTCCCAGAGGATGGATCAAAGTGGGGCTGGGATGTCACCTGCTGGATGGCACCCACAGCAGGGCCTGGCAGGGCTGAGGGGACCTGGAGACCAGCCCTGCTGTGGCATGGCTGGGGCAGGGTTGATGCTTCTGGGGGTGACATGGGGTCCTGGGTTTTGGGCAGGGTGGAGGGAGATGCAGGGGCTTGTGTAGGGGCAGCCAGGCCTGGTGGTGCCTCCAGGGCCTTGACACAGAAAATTCTTTGATAAATTCTGATAAGGCTTTCACTTCCTCAAGGAAACACAAGTGACCTTTTGACATTTTTAAAAGCTGGGGCTTTTGAAAAGCAAAGTTTAAGAATATTTGTTTTTCCAAGTTACAAAGGTTAAAATAATAATTTATTCTAACTTCATATCCTGTTATAATAAGATTTTATGTTTCATTAAGAATAGCTTCAATACAAGTATAGTCAGCTTCAATACAAGTATAGTCATCAGTTCTTTTTAAACAGTGTACTTGTCAATTTCAGGTTTTAGGAGAGAGATGGTGTTGTCAGAACACGGAGAAAATTTCCATTGATGACATTCAGTACAGGCTCTGAAACATCTTGATATGCATACAAATTATCTGATATTAAGAGTGACAAATAACATATCTCTTGTTTGTTGTGTTTTCTCTTGTGCCATACATTGTATTTTGCTGGAAGGTGCAACTCAGCCGGAGGGAGAGAGGTCATGTACTTTCTCACTGCTGGCTGTCACGTATTGGATCAATACACAGTCCTTTGGAGCGAGCGGAGCAGCAGTCCTCTCCTGAGGGAAGGAAACAGAATGAGAGGACTCAAAGTCTCCACAAAAATGCATATTCCCAAGAACAGGAAGGAGACACACTATAAAGAGGCAGAGGTGATACATAGAGAGTTTCCAGAGGTCTCCAGTGCAAGGCTTGGAATTATTCATTACTCAGCAAGACACTAAACATTGCTGTACTCAGAGCAAGAGTGAGGTGAAGGGAAAGACTAACCTCTGAGATGAAACAGTGAGCAGTGAGGACTTCGAATACTGTTTTCATTTTGATTTGTTCTGACCAACTTGATCTGAGCTTCTGTTCCACGGGAGTTGTTGCATTGTAGTTTATCCTTCAATAAAATATAATGTCAGCAGTCCAGAGCCATTTCTGTATTTTTAGTATCATCACTTAAAAGAAAAGGTTTTGATATACAGAGCTGAATTTGACAGTCAGGATTCCTGGATATTCAGCTATATATCCCAAAAGGAATGCTATGGAACCTCTTGAAGGTATGATTGAGTCTGTTAAAGATAAATCAATAAGACAATCCTTGGTCCCACTCTCAGAAACCTGAGATTTATTAGTATCTTTCTTGACACAATGAATGCTTTTTATACTTATAAATTAAATCCTGCGTCAGTATTTTTCAGGATATACTATTTAAATAGAAGATAATAGGACTTATGGATGAATCTGCCTGAGGACATTACCAGATTACAAATACTTAAATTTAATATTAAAATTCTAATAGGATTTTCTTTCTTTAAATTAGTTGAAAAGAAAATACAACTGAGAAAGAGAGAGAGAAAGAGAAATAAAGAGAGAGCGATTTAGCAAATGTTATTATGACATGTTATCAAAACAGAATTCCTTACAGGTTCATTTTCTTGAACATATCCTTTTTCAAAATGTATCAGAATTGTTAGGTAATATTCCCCCTTTGCTTCACTATATTCTTGTAAAATATTTCATAACTTTTAAAAGGAAATAATCAGAAGTTGTTTTACTGATTTCCTTTTAGATAATGGGATAATGAAGAGATTACTGGTTGTATAGACCTCTCAGGAACAATGTTAATAAATGTAAAAAAAGGTTAAATATCTGGCAGAACAGGGACTTGCAATTAAATGCTACACATTATGTTTAAAATAACGTTTGTTCTACATCTAATATGAGCCAAGAGACTTACTAAAAATTGCTTTCTAGATTATACTCTATTCCCAAAAAATTAAAATAATAATCTTTCCTTCGAGTGTTGAGAGGAACTGTATTGAAGAGGCAATTTTTTACCATCTTTTTTTGATTTTTTCCTTGTAGTATTAGAGTTTGTAATGACTGGACTGAAGCCCAGATTTTCAAAAGACACCTAGCATACGAAGATTTATCTAAGTATAAATGTGAATAAATTCTAGGGAGATTGGCACCACTTGTTATATCCAACCATCAAGGTAATCATAAATGAAACTTGGACGCAAAATTCTTCATCTGGAAATTCTAAATATATCTATGAAATATTAATGAATGATGGATATAAACTGGTATTTGGTTATTGTTGCATTGCCTTGACTTTGTCTGATACTTCAGTTTCACCAGGCCAAATTGTAAGAATATGGTTCAGGGATTACAGTATGGGCCTTTGGTAGCTTTTGTATTCCTTTAAAGGTGACAGTTCTACCCAGGTTCCCAAAAATATTTGCTCCACACCCTTAGTTTATGAAAGTGACTTTATATCCTTATGTGTGGGGTTTGCATGGCCTGGTTTTTGGTATCAGGGGGTACATGCCTGTACAACTCAGGCACGGCTCCTGTGAGAAGCTGCTAGAAGCTTCCTCAGTGTCCAGCAGAGCCAATCCCTGGTGGCCCTAAAGATGGACATGCCTCTGGCCAAGGCTGGGGCAATTAGAGATGGTGGTAATGACTCTGTAATAACATATCTAGGAAGAAATCAACGCAAAAAGTGGTTGTGCAGTTGTAATTGTAGCTACAGAAGAACAGAGTGAGAACATGTGAGAACAGCTCTGCAGACACCACGGTCAGTGGAGAAGGAGGGGGAGGAGGTGCTCTAGGCACCAGAGCCAAGATTCCTCTGCAGCCCATGGTGCAGACCATGGTGAAGCAGCTGTGCCCCTGCAGCCCATGGAGGTCCATGAGGAAGCAGAGGTCCACCCGCATCAGTGGAGCACCACGCCAGAGCGGGATGCCTGAGAGGGGGCTATGAGCCTGTGGGAGACCGGTGTAGAGAGGGGGCCCTGCACCCAGCCTGGAGCAGCCTGTCCTTGGGGGACTGCACACAACTGAGGAGTGATCCAGGCTGCAGCAGTTTGAGGGGAACTGTTGCCTGTGGGATGGGCACACATGGCAGCAGTTTGCAGAGAGCTGTTTCTCATGAGATGGACTCATGTCAGAGAATTTCATGGAGAACTGTCTCCCATGTGAGGGACCTCATGGTGCAGCAGGGGAATGACTCCTCTCCCTGAGCAGTGGGAGAAGCCACAGGTGATGAGCTCCAGTCTCCTGCTGCTGGGAGAGGAGGTAGAGCTGGGAGAGTGTGGGGAGAAGGTGTTTTTTAAGGGCTTATTTTACTTCTCATTATCCTGCTTTTGTTTTGTTAATAACAAATTCATTTCATATCTCTAAGTTGAGCCTGTTTTGCCCATGACAATATTTGATGAGTGATCTCTCCTGGTCCTTATCTCAGCCCTTTTACTCTGTCCATCTGCAAAGGGGAGAGAGTGAGAGGCTTTAATGGGTGCCTGGCATCTTATCTTTTTTTTTTTTTTTATTAAAACTCATGGGTTGGCTTGAAATATTTGTTCTTAACTGGTTATAAAATTAGCATAAAATGGCCCTAATGTGCTATTCTGTGACTACATTCCTAAATGAAGCATGCTATTAAGTTTCTTTAAATTTTTTTTTTTTTGCATTCTCAACATTCATTAAATAACCTGAATTTTATGAAACAAAACATCATAACTGATGCAACTCTATAGCATGAATTGTGTTCTGGGTTCCAGCATAAAGTAGTACTTTTGCTTTGGTCAACAGATTGTCAGAAGTATGACAGACTTCTGTGGTCCCTGCTGCAGAATCAGAGCCAAAATTCAGTAGAAGTGGGCGATTATTTGATTTTTTGTTTGTTCTTTTTCTTAGAAACTTGTTTAATGCTGAATCACCAGAGAGGGGATTGAGGTTTGTTTTTTTTTTTTTTCCCCTCAAAAGGACTTAGGACCCTTAATTTAATGTCAAATAACTGGATAAGAACAGGTGCTATGAAATTCCACTTACAGAACCTGAGAATCTTCCTGAATGATTTAACACAAGCTTTATATTAAATCCCCTCTCAGTCACTTGTGAGCTCTGCATATCCTGCTCACATCCTTGCAGCCGCAATGACTTGCAGGGCATTCAGCCATATTCTAGCAGACTATTGGTAAGATGCTTTGTTTTGTACTGTTTCCCTCTTTTCTCTCTTCCTCTTTAATCCTTCAGATTCAGACTGAAATAAAAATGTTGCAAATGGAAGCAAGCATTAAGTGAAGAACAGGAGTCTGATGGTCTATAAATTCCTCAAACAGTTAGAATTCAAACTAGATCTTTCACCTTGCCATTGTTAAAAAGATGATTTCTATACACATGTGAAAAAATGTAAATTTTCTATAAAATATCCTGCATGTCTAGGTATGAGATGATACAGATCATTGAACTGCCTTTTTTAATGTGTGAATATTTTCTTCTTAAACAAATAAAAATGAGCTTTTGTGGAACAAAGAAATTTCTTTAAAGCAAAATTAAAATCAAAATATTGTTTCTTTTACTACAGTACTTACTGTAGTAACTATTAGAACAGTTATTACGCTGTTACCACAAATGATATCCAGATATTACATCAGATTAGATCTTTCATCAAATTTTGATGGAACATTCAGAAAATTTGTCATTTCTCCAGAGACATGAATAGGAAAAAGAGCACATGATACTATAAATCTGCTCCTTTCAATATTGAAAATGCCGTGGGAACTTCTTTGTCTTAGGGGCTTCAGTTCAACCATGTGGCTACCTTTGAAGTACAGGAATCATAATATCAAAAGAACAATTAAGAGATACTTGAAAATATACTTGTGTTATGGTCCTTAAAGACCATCTAGACTGAAAGTGCAGATTGAGAAAGTAATTTGTATTCATTATATAGTCAGGAAATGAGAGTACTGCAAGCCTCTTAGTTTGATGATTGGAGAATCAAGCTTTCAGAGCTCTCCCTGCAACATGTTGATGAAGTTTGGATGCAGTGTTAGTGCCTACAGTTGCAGTAAAAATATCAGGGACATAATTCTGGCTTCTGTTCCATTGGAGTAAAAAACCTACTCTAAGTGTTGTCCGTTACTCTGTGAAGCGGTATTTTGGTATACAGTACAAGTAATTTCCCTCAAAATCATTTAGATCCTGAGCTAATGTCTTGATTCCATATCACCAGTAAGGAGACAGTATGACTCTACAACCTTGTAGATGGATCTGCCACTGGGAGATGGAGTTGTAGGCCTTGTTCAAATGAGTGTTTTTATATTCATTGGGGAAACATTGTAATTATGCCAGAAGCAGGAAATTCTTTCTAACCCTTGACCTGAGTTCTTCAACATGAGGTTTCTGAGTTAAGCACATATATGTCTTCCTTTCTCTTTTCTTAAATTGATTCTTCTTCCCCATTCCTCCATCCTGACATTACCCTTCAACTCTTTCCACAGAAGAAAAGCTGTGAAAATAAGATGAGAAAAAATTATATCCTACCGTGATGATGAGCATTTTAATAATTGAGTTACCACATAAAAATCATACCACCTTTATGATGTCATGCAGGTGTTCAGACTTCCTTTGCATCTGAGGGTAAGGCTGGCAAGTTATTAATTGATGATGGGAAGAAGTGCCACAGAGCATCAGTAAAATAGACAGATAAGTTTGATCACATATTCAGCGCCTCTATTAGCCAGCTCTCTACTATACTACTTCTGGCTCATCATGCCATTATCTCGGTTCTCTTACATTAACATCCTGGTTGCATAATTGGAAAACGAACAAGGAAAGACACATAACTTCAAATTTCTTGTTACAAATTTTTGAATGCCCATTATTAGATATATGCAGATATATAGATATAGATATATAGATATAAATTACATAGATATATAGATAGATATAGATATAGATGATGATATAGATCTATAGATATAGATATATAGATATAGATTAGATATAGATATAGACATAGATAGATATAGATATAGAGATAGATATAGATATATACACACAGATAAATATTTATATACAAGGAGAATGCAATTTTCTTATTTGGAGAAATACCTTTAATAGGATATATCACTTGGAAATATATTTTACTATTTGCTTGTTTTCATCTTGCATTCAAATTAAAAATGAGAATATAAATTTCATTCTGTGGACTTTGACATCAAAATCTATGTTTGAGATCCTAATCTGTCTACCTATATAGTTAATAAAGATGTGGTCAATGTACTTGGTGGAGTCAAAGGCATGATTCTTCTTATTCTAAAGTAGATATCTAAACCAACATAAATGAACCATAACCCAAAAGTTCCTTTTTCTTTCTTTTCTTTCTTTTCTATAAAGGAAGTCAGCCTTCTGTGACTCTCATTTGATGACATCTATTTTGTGATAATATAAGGTTGGATTACTGTAATCACATTCACAATATTTGAGTAATAAGCTTACATGAATTTAACCATGCTTCTGATTTTTTCCATTCACTGTTCTGGAGTATTCTTTTCTAATTATTCACTTTATTAGGTAATAGCTGTGGAATGAGATAGGGAGAAGATTAATGTATCAAAAATGAGAGTAACCACAGCTGTAGAAGACAGGGAAATATGTGCAGATTTGTTATATGGCCTACTTAATAATAAACAAATTATTTTCAGATAGCAAAATTGTAGGCCTTAAGAAGGAGATTCTTATTGCTAGAGTTAGAGACACTCCAGAGAAAACAATCCTTTAAAACTGTCAACACAAGGCAAAAAGGGAAAGCACTGCAGGTATATAAACATGCCAGTAGAAACCTTGGAGATTTCTCTCATTTGGGGCTCTGTCTAGTAGAATGAGAGTTCCACATGGTGAACACCCATGCAGCCAATGTGATTCCTCTTCCTTGACTTGCATGAAAGATTCTTCTATTGAAGAAAAAAATCCGGTTAAATCTAGTCATAGAACTTTTATTACTACACATTTCATACTGTAGACTTAATAGAGGTTTGTAAATGAAGCACTGCTTAATTCTCTCTCACTGCTTAACTCTCTCTCTCTCTCTCTCATTGTAGCATTCTTTTAAAGATAAGGGGTAAAAATGTGTTTGAAGAAGAACATAATAGTTCAATTAAATTATTACTTTATCTAAATACTAAAATAATTCTGGGGGTTTTTTTGTTTGGTTTGGTTTGGTTTTTTGTTTGTTTTCTGACATGTATTCTTAGTACTGTAGAAGAGCAATAATTTTTTCTAGGGGGCTGCTATATTTATAACCTGCTATCAGATATCAGGAAATGGCTTCCTCTCATCATGTATTACATCATCATGAATTATTAGTAATTGCTAATAAAATATTGATCTTGTATCTGTAAAATATGTGCTAAGAGACTAGATATAAGTCATCTTAAGAAAATACTAGCACTCTGGCAACTACCTTCATCTACCATATATCAATCAATCACTCTGATTAGCCATGCCAAATGTTCCAAAATACAGAATAAGAGCATGGAAATAGAAATAGCCTGTCTGGTACAACTTTACAGATCAAATGAATTAGAAATAATTCTATTAATGATGACAGCAGCCTTTGGCAGACTGAAAATTAAAAAGAAAAGAAAAAAAGGGGAAAAAGAGGAAAAAACAAAAAAAGGTGTCCTTGAAGTAAAGCTCTGTGCACACTTTGAAGAAGTTTCTCTGTTCAGTTTGGTGAAATGTCCTTTTTGAGTAGCACATAAAATAGCTTTTGATGAGCCACAGAGCTTCCATTTTATTATTATTTTCCATCTTACTTAATTAAGACTTTAGATCAGAAATAGTAATTTTACATTAAAATGCCTACAGCCAAGCTGCCAAAACTTTTGCAATGGTCTTGTAATCACAGTTGCTTAGCCATAATCAACCCATAACTTTAGAAACAAAGAGATCACTTGCTGAATCATAGAGATATTACACAATTTGAATAAAGTTGAGAAAATGTTCTTGAGTTTATGGAATATTAAGTAACTTTTCTAAAGAGTGTTTAGTTTTCCCTAATATTAGAAAATTACTGTTTCCTTTCCTCAGGTTTTACTATTTAACACAATGTATTTTTCTAACTGAATAATACTGTCTTAGTTATAGAGAACTAAAACAGGAAGTCAGGCTAAAAAATATGCAAGCCCTGTGGTGCTTTTATTTTTCAGAGTAATGTATTCCATCTATGTGCAAGATCAAATGAACATAAATTTCCTTCCCAGGCTTAACCAAACAGCTCATCACAATTCTATTTTACCTTTTATAGACAAGCTCAAGAAATTAAAACAAATCTTTATTAAAAATATCAGCTAAATGTTAAAACTACTTTTTTGTTTGTTTTCATTTACCATTCTAAAGTGCTTAACACAGAACTGTGTTACATAATTATGACTGGGCAATTGTCCTTGCCTCTTCCATGAATTAGATAGGCATAACTCTTACAATTCCCTTTTCATGAAATACACTCATGATTATGTCCTTTAAGGGTCTCAGCACACAATGTAGAGTGTGCTTCTGTGTCAATGTGAACCTTCACTCAAGTCAAGTGGAAATTGCTAACATGAGCTTGACACCAACCTTTGTGGTCCTCACTGCTAGGACTCCCCACTATTTTTCCAGAACAGAACCCCACGCTTTTTAACCTGTTCATCTCAAATTTTCTAATAGTAAGGATATAAATCAAGTGATACAAACCCCATAGGAGTGGAAATGGTGGGTTTACTACTCTGTTAGTTTCAACAACTGATTCCACTTTTAAGATAATCCTCTCAGGAAAAAAAAAAATCTGGTTAGCCACAAAGGCTTTGGGTAGCCTGTTGAAATTTTCCAGCATATACAATAAAAAAATTTGTTCAGAAAAATAGCTTGCAATTTGATTGAATGCTTCAAGACTGTACCTAATTATTCTCAAATTTGTGGGGGGAATTTTTTATTCCCAGAAAGGTAAAATGAACCAAGCAGACTTTAAGCAGACTTACAGGGCTATACAAAGTATGCTATACAAAACGAGATGGGAAAAATTTTGACTTCTAAGAAGACATGCAAAAATGAAGCAAAAAAGAGATCATGTGACAGATTTAATAAGGAGAGATCAGAAAATATTAATATAAACTTTGAAGAATGGTCAAAAAGAACATGCAGTTTATATAACATATTGATTGCTCAGGACAAGGGGGAGCAAAACAAAAAATAAATGGACAGCATGAGTTCCAATCGTTTCTATTTAAATATGCTTAGAATTAAAAAATACTTTAAAAAGAACTGACATTGATTTTTATGTGTTTAATGCAATGCAATGTATGTGATGACTAAGGGAAACAAACAGATTAACATCCACACCAGCAGAATCAGTGAAATATAATGGAAGAACATTAAGAGTATGCTTTGGCCCAAACCCTTCCCATCTCTTTTACCTTCAATTTCCTAATATTTTTAGCTGTTTTCTAGATCACAAATTTTCTTTTTGATCTGGGCCAGTAAGCCTCTTACCCAAATAGAAACTAAGTGTATCAGAAATAAGACACATCATTCTCTGAGGTGTTGTTATTCACTCTTACTAAAATAAAATTAGGCTTTCAGGTTGACATGAAGTCTGTTGGAACAATGCTTGTTGTGTGCATTAACAAAGAAAATTATGCTTCCAAAGTCAAAATCAGACTCTGATTTCTTTGAAAATCTGATTTCCAGGAGATAAAAATTATCATAAATTCTCATAGAATGTAAAAATATATAGCAGTAATTCTGAAACTAGGAAACTTAAAATATGAGAATTACATAAGTATGTCAAAAGATAAACATGCCAAATGAATTAAAATAGGCCAAGACTGGCCAGGAACCAAAATGTAGAAAGATTCCTTCTCTTAGGATGGGTCAGGTTGGAAGGGAACACAGTGGGTCATCTGGCCCAACCTCCCTGCTCAAGCAGGGTCATCCTAGAGCACATGGCACAGGATTGTGTCCAGACAGTTCTTGAATATATCCAGTGACTGAAGTTCCATACCCTCTCCAGACAGCTTGTCCTAGTGCACAGTCACTCACACAGTAAAGCTCTTCATCATATTCAGGTGGAACTTCATGTGCATCAGTTTCTACCCATTGCCTCTCATCATATTGCTTGGCACCACTGAGAAGATGCTGTGTCCATCCTCTTGACACCCTCCTTCAGATACTCATGGACATTCATGAGGTCCCTTCTTAGTTGTCTCTTCTTGAGACTGAACAGGCCCAGATCCCTCAGTCTTTCTTTGTAAGAGAGATGCTCCTGTTAATTAATCATCTTTTTTGCCATCTGCTGTACCCATTCCAGGAGCTCCGTGTCTTTCTTGTACTGAGAAGCCATAATTGGCAACAATAGTCCAGATGAGGCCTCACTAGGACTGAATAGAGTGGCAGGATCACCTCCTTCAACCTGCTGGCAATGCAATAACTGTCTGAAACCCTTTCTTTAAAATAGTTAATTTTTTGGTTTTTGTTTCATAACTCCCTATTTTCTATTTAATATCATTTTACATAGTCCTGAAAATGTGTTAATTAGAAGTCTTCTATTTTTTCTACCAACATAGCTTTAAAATAATCAGCATAATTAGTAGATCTGTTCATAGGGGTTATAGAAAGGGCTGACATTATTAAATTTAAATGCAAATATGCACATTCAAGAAATACATAGCCCCTCTACATATAGGAATAAGTCCCATAACATATAAGAATTATTACTAAAATCTACAGCACTTAGACATGTTTCCAAAGCACTTTGTAACCACTGTCACCCTAAAAGAGGAAAAAAAAAGAAATCCACAAAAATATACTAAAAATGGTCTTATTGCGAAAGCTACTGAAGTCACGTGTAATTTCCATCCAGTTTTGGTGGTCATGGTTTTGTTATGTTGTTCCTATTATTAATATTATTTAATTTTCTTTGTAAGTCTTATAATTTATTTTTACTATACGATACAGCAAAGAGCATAAATACAGGTGTATCATGTGATGGTGTGTGGATATTCAGACATTCATTTGATTTTAATGACCTTTGAAAATCATCTGAAGAATGTATACTGATCTTCATGATAATATGTTCGTCTGTATAGTATTGCTAACATTCATATTTCATAAGCACAATTCGTGTTGAGAAGAATGGTGTCTTTATTTACATTTCCAGTCTTCCAGAGAGAACGATTGTGCTTCTGTCAGCCTTTTATGTCAATTTTCTTTGCTGCATATTTTATGAAGGTTTATTTTTTCCAATGGATTTCCTTTCTCTATTTTGAAATTGATTTAGAAAGGTTAAATGCTGCCTGACTCATTGAAAACAGGGCTATGTAGCTAATTCCAAAGTACTCAAATAATTACGAGAATTTCAGATATGTCCAGTATCTGCCTCCAAACATCCCTGAAGTTCCCTGAATACTCAGGAATTAGGCAGTTTAGAAAATGTAAAAAATTAGTGAGAATTTTCAAATATCAAATTCTAAGGATCTTTAATTCCAGAATTAAATCCATGACATCTACATTTACAAAGTCAGTACTACAATAATGTTACTTCATCCATATGTGTCTATTTCAAGTAACCTCTGCTTATCTAGCAGTGTGAAAATATGCCAGTTTACCCACCCTTCAAATAGTAATATACATTGGAAAAACTGGGAGGTGAAAAATAATCCATAGTTAATAACTGTTGCTGTTAGATATCCTAAATATTCATAGAGTCCAGAGAGATAAGTAATTTATTCATGCATTGATCAATCTAAATTTTCATTAACTCATTAATTTTGTGAATCTCTAAATACCATCAAAATGGCATTCATCTTCGTAACAACTTTTCTCAGAGTTTTGCCGTTGTGACAGATGTCTAAACTGTAAAAGGTGGCGAACCTATAGCCTGTGAGGAGTGTTCCTTAGTGCCAGTGTGGGTCCAATGTGATGTTTTCAGGAGCTGGATGCATCATGAAACTGCATTCCATCTGCATCGGGGCAGATGTTCTCCTGGGAACCCACAGAGTGATAGGAAGAGGCATGAGAAGACAAAGATGGGTAAGGCTAGGACAGGGTAAGGCAAAGCAGTGAGGGGAAGGGAAAGAAAGAGAAAGAAGGGAAAGAAAAAGAGAGGTGAAAGTAGGGAAGAAAAAAAAGAATTTAAAAAAGAAAGGGAGAAATTAAGAAAAAGAAAAGGCAAAATTAGAAGGGCAGGAAGAGGGGGGAAAGGAGAAAAATGGTGACAGGAGAAAGGGAAAAAGGGAAAAAGGAAGGAAGAGGGCAAAAAGAAAGCAAAAAAAGAAAAAGAAAAGAAAAAGAAAAAGAAATGAAAAAGAGAAAAAGAAAAAAGAAAAAAGAAAAAAGAAAAAAGAAAAAAGAAAAAAGAAAAAAAAGAAAAAAGAAAAAGGGAAAAAAAAAAAAGAAAAAGGGGAAAAAAGAAAAAGAAAAATAAAAAAAGAAAAAGGAAAAAGAAAAAGAAACAAGAAAAAACAAAAAGAAAAAAAGAAAGAAAACAGAAATAAAAAAGAAAAGAAAAAAACAGAAAAAGGAACAGCTCTGAGATTTCTGTAATGTATCTGGAACATGGCCAAAGCCGTGTAGAGATTGTAGACATAGCTTTAAACAGCTCTATTCTAGTATTTTCTTTTAGCTCTCCTCTCCCAGCAAATCATGACAAGAGAATAAACCTGAATCAACATTTCCAATTGCTTCATTAATGAATAAACAGGTTATGCAATAGAGTACATTAGGATCTAAAGACTCTTGTTTGATTTGACTGTGTCTATGACTTTGAAACACTTCATTTGTCATAACTGTCTCCACTACACTATAAAGCTTGTTTTGCTTTATATTTTTTGGCTAGCATATCTAAAAAAAATAAAATAAAATATGTGGTCTATTAAAAGAGTCATAAGAGTAAATCATTACATTGGCTGCCTTTACCATTCTGATAAGTTGCAACATTATATTTTAGTTTTGTTAAGTACCTCCTTTATTTTTTTTTAAAATAAACTTCTGAGGTCCTAACATTTTCTTTGCAGAATCATCTTTCTTTCACATATTAGTCAATGTACCTATACTTTTACGTCTGAAATACACATAGAGGGAAATAATGACCTACTAAACTAGATGTAAAGTGAAAGCAGTTACTAGCTGATTTTTTATTCAGTTAAACATAAAAACAATCTTTTCGTTTTACTTTCTTAGCCCTTAGCTGAAGAAATTAATTTATACTCTACATATTACTTACTATTAATAATAAATCAAAATTATATTTGTATGAATAAAAATATGCAGATCCTTCTTAATACAATCAAATCAGAAGTGATACCCTAAGAAATATTTCATTATTTATACCAGTTCAATACAGGCATTACTTGTCATTATTCTGGTTTACACAAAATTGCAAATCATGCAAAAACCAGGCGTAAGCATAATGTATAGTAAAATAGACTATCATTTCATGACCGAATATGGTTGCCTGGTATTTTCTCTTACAAGTCCTTTGTAAAATTTATCAGAGATTTTGGGCTATATTTTCACTGTTTTTTGTATGTCGTGTTAAAATAGAAGCAGTTCAGTTACTTCCTATAATATCTTTGTGTTCTTGCTAAAAAAATCTCATAAGCAACTAATAAAAATTTCAAATGACTGATGAATGAATTTGGTACCTTGAAGTAGGGTGATGTGGACATGAAGGTGCCAGTTACCTTTTTTTTTTTTCTCTTAAAGCAATGGGAGTATACGTATATTTAAATTCCAGGTAATTCTCTGAGATCTTTCTATGCTCTCTCTCCTCTCATGTGTTCTGATCAAACTGTGAAAGTACACCCATATTGTAAAAAAGAAAAAAAAAGAAAAAAAGAGCAGGTAATCCAATTCTTTCATTCTGTTTTCATTCATTATTTTTCATGCTCCCTGGCATGATTTTGTTTCACACCAACCAGTGATCACTGTCGTTGTGCCTAGACAGATCTCAAGGGTCAAAGTCATCCAAAACCACTCTCATTGGGGAATGTGGTTGAGTTCACAGTTTAGGTCCAGTTCACCATGCTCAATCTTGGAACTTTAGTTCAATAAATTATATTTTGCAAACCTCCCCGAGGTAATTCCCCAGTCAGCTCAGTCACACTCTTAATATACATCATTTGACGTGTTGTAACAGAGCCTACACAAATTTTCAGCACTTTGATCTGAAAATGGTAAAGGTTGTGAAGGGGTCACTTCCTACCAGTGGGGCTCAGCTGCTGTCCAAGGCCATGTGCTGTCCAGTGTGAAAACACTCAGTGTTTACTCACCCTCAGGTCCAGGCTGCAGTATCTATTATGTCTCTGTAACAGGCATAGGTTGAGCAGCTGTCATGGAGCTCAGCAAATCTTCACTGATGCTTTTTCTCTAGCCAAAAGTCATTTTGATCACATGTTCATCATCTTCTTGCTAGTAAGCAAGCAGCAAAGTGTGGGTGGGAAGGAGAAAAGGACAAGCTCAAATGAGAGGGGCCAAGAAGCAGAGAGATGCTGACTGTGTTAAAATAGGAGTAAAAGGAGCAGAAGGGCAGAAAGAGCAGAACAAAAAAGGGAAGCACAGAGAAAGTCTGCAAGAGCTGCTGTTTGAACAGATAAAAGGTTATGAAATGCTAAATGCACTGAAAATTTGGATGTAGGCATGTCAAGTGGGATCAGCCAGTGCTAACAGACTTTTGAATATTCTGATATTAAGCTCCTTGTATCTCAGATGAGTATAATAGTATTATCCTTCCTCTAAGTGATGTTGTGCAAAATAATGTTTTTCATTGACTCTGGTACCACAGAGATACATATAATACAGAAATGCCCCAAAAGTCAATAATTTTAAATTCAGTGTTCAGTTGAAATTATGTCCTGTACATATGGACAATGCTCTGAATGGTGAAGTTAAAAAAATAATTGGCTGGCTGGCTAGCTATTCTTTGCATAGACGTTGTTCTTTTTCCATTGCCAGAATCTCCTCAGGAAAAAATGAAATGGTTACATAATTACAGTTTGTATCAAATAGCATATGTCAGTCTGCTGAAATTAAAAATGTACAGGAAATTTAATCTGATGGTACTTGGTGTTTGAGTATATTTCTTTATACTGTTGTTAAATCTCTGGGTTTAATACATTGCTCCGATCTACATAAAGAAATGTATTGGTTTTGTTTTATATTTGTACTTTTTACATGTGAGATGTATTTGTCCACCTGAGCAAATGTGGGGGGGGGGGGGAGGCATAACTGACATTAGTTGATCACATTACTATGCAATACCCTTCCCTGCGGAGCAGTGGTCATGAATCTTAGTTCAGAAATCTCTTCTTAGTTCTCTTGATAGGCCAGGTGCTCAGAAACTGCAGACAAAGCATTTCTACTCTCTACAATCTTTAGAAGGGATGCATAGGGCTTATAAAGATCTAAAAAAACCATGTAGACTGCAGATTTTGTAGTGATGCAGAGAAAGAATGACTCTTTTGTAAATGTTATTCAAGAAAGCAAGCTACTTATTTTGGGTTCAGTTCCAGTGATTAAGGTTTGTGCTAAATGGTATCCTTAATCTCAGTGTGCCTATTTACATGGTTAATTCCTTCTCTTTGGTTGTAAAAGTAAAAAATAAGTGGCTCAGTTAAAAAATATGTGTAATAGTATACAGGAATAAAAGGAAATACAAATTCATTTGTAAGCTCATGACAGCAAAGTCTGTACTTTTTATGTTTGCTCAGCAACAAATAAAATAGAGCTACAATCCTTGTTGTGCTCTTGGGAAAAACATCAATATCATTGCTATAAAATTGTTGGCTTTTGATTACATGCTCAGGTTTTGTTGCAGTTCCTGTTCAACTTGTAAGAGTGACCAGAGCTCAATGAGAAAAAAATATTTTTTGATTTGATCAGTTTTTCAGTCACAATCTTTCAAATTCTCTTTACTTCCAATGGGACGATGAATTCCACAGCCTCATAATTATTTTGAGATTTGTGTGTGTGTTGTGAGGTTTACAAGTTTTGCACTGCCTCTATATTTACCATTTAGAAGAATAGTGAGGCACCAGTTAACCATTTATCCCTGGAATTTGTCAAAATAATCTTTACAGAGATGGTGTCTCACGTTGCAGACAGACAACAAGTTATAATAAAAGAAGTTAATTATGGTTTCTCTGTATCCATCATGACATAGCACTGTGTTGAACAGTCAGTGAAAATGATGTGTTAGGGAATTTTCAGCTAGGAAAGCGGGGGAGGGTGCAACAGACTGCTTCTTCATGAAAGAAGTGCTTTGTCCAGCATGCTAAAAATGAGCTACTTGTTGGTGTGCAGAGCTGGAACAAGTCCAGAGTCTTCAGACCTCACATTTTCTTAGCTTTTCTTTGAATCAGACTGATTGGTATTTTTAACTGGTGCGAGCATATTTGATATCCTTGCTTTGAAAAGGGCAATAAGGGAATATTAAGGAAGAAAAGCATTTTGAAACTCATTTACACAGAGCAGGAGGAGTCTCTTCATCTCAGTTGATTAGAGATGCTAAACCAGAATCAACATGTTTTTGCCTGATCTAATGGACTAGTTTTATATCAAAATTACAATTTACAGTTAATACTCATTCATGGTTCCTTATTACAACTTTTTGGGTTTTTTTCTTTTTTTTTTTACTTTCAAATACATACATTTTTTAAACAAGCACTTTCTATTGCACTTGTTTCAATTCTGAGAGGTTTGTGGGTCTTTTTCTCCCCTTTTCTTTGATGTTGAGGGAAAGTTTCAGAAGCACTTTGAGTTCCAATACTTTTTATTATGGTTGTTTTGTTATTATTTTAAATGCACTATTGGAAAAATATTATTCATATTTATTCATGAATGCAGGTGGAGGAGGAACAGATTTTTAATCAAAAAGTGGTGAAGATAAAAAACCCCAACAACTTACTGTTTCAATTTAAAAGTTGAAAATTTTGTGAAAAGTCAAGTTTGGCTTTTGCTCATTAAAGTGTTCTGCTCCTTTACCTACTATGTCCTTTTTTAAAAAAAAAATAATTTCCAATGGAAAAACTAATCATAGATGACTTTTCTTATTGAAAACTTTGTTTTTCACAGAGAAGTACTTTCTTCTTATCATCTTTATGATTATTAGCACATTTTCCAACAGTCCCAACAGTCTCCTTTCGATTTCCAGAAAAATTAATTCAAGGAACTCCAACCATGAATATATATGTTCTTGAAAAATCACCAAGTAGGTATGTGCTTAATGAAAAAGGTATTAGCAATTTTACTTCTGCCCTATTTTTCTAAGTTTCTGTTTAGACCTCAACAAGAAAACAACTAAAAAACCCCAACCAAAACAAAACAACCAACCAAACATAAAAAAGCCACCAAAAAAACCCCAAAAACTGAAACAAGCCCCCAAAAATACCCAAACAAGCAAAAAAAAAACCAAACAAAAAACCCACAACCACTTTGTTCTGAGCTTCAAAAGACAAATGAACAAATGAAGAGTTAACAAAATTCTCTTTTAGACCCTGTAAATTATCTCTGGAAATACATTAAAAAATAAAATACCTGTAAACCCTCCAAAGCTTTCCTTCAATTACTTCAGACACTGGTAATAAACACAGCACATTTGTGGTTATGTTTCTAAGATTTAATGCTGATCTAGTTCCTCTGTCCTTCGAATCAGTGGACGTTTCATGGTTAGATCACTGTATCATTCTCATTGCAATCCCTATGCAACTGAGACCCTTAAATGTGCTTAAATGTGCCTTGAATATTTTTCATTGATTGATTAAACAATCAATTTTATATATCATAAAGTGTAAATGCACATTTTTGGAGTTAAAATTCCTTATCTAGACTGAAGAAATCATAAATTACAATTTTTTTACCTCTCCAGTATTTCTTAAAATATAGATTACCATATCAAAAAAGACAAAATTGTATCTGTAAACTGGTATAAAAATCTCCACCAAATAACTATAATCTTAGGGGCTGAATCATGAACTGAAAAAAGTCTCTTAAATAAAATCTTTCATTTTGAATACTGTTATATTTTGACAGGTACTGTATTGTCTCACACCTAGAAAAAAATTTGCCTAGATGAGTTCAAACACTGAAGCGTGTATAATTTCTTTTATATAAAGTCTAAAATGTATAAAATTTAAAAAAAAAACTTTTATATTTGTCTTTTATGAGAAGGTGTCCTATCTAGCTGGGTATAGCTCAGTCAGATTTTTTTCCCCTTCTTTAGCTTTTTATTCTAAATAATCCAGAAATGTGAAATGAAAAAAAATTGAAGGTGGAATTTGACCAAGACCAGTGTACTGTAACATGAGTAGTGACTAAACCTTCAAAGTTGTTAAATAATTTTTTTCCAAATTATAGAAGCCAGAGTTTTATTCTGTGTTCATTGATGTAACTTCTCTTGATAGCACCAGGAACATAAAAGCTTCAGCAAATTATCTTTGTCTTATCATCTGATGAACAGCCACTATGTGCTACAGATGAAAAATCCATCTTAATCTCCTCTCTTTCTTTTTACCCTAAGAAAAATCTATTGATACAGTCCATTGACATCTAACAAAATATTTTTTAGGTTTTGATCTGTGCAACCTATAACCTGAAAATAATGATTTGGCCCAGGCATTAATTACAAAGTATGTATATCTGCAAAGAATATGGAACAATAGGTATCTACACATAGAAACCATTAAACAATTGTTGGGGTTTTTTACTTAATGTGTGGATCTGTAGCAGACTTGCAAACAGCACTACAAACATGAAGGACATAGCTGGATTTCAGAGCCCTGCTGCTGGGTGTAAGAAACCAAAGAAGAATGAGCTAAACCTACGTATGGAGTTGGCACAATAAAAGACCTACATTTTTACTTTACATAATTGCAAACCAAATTCATTGAGTAACATGACATTTGATAATAATCAGGTTTAAACATTGAGCTACAGGTTACAAGCTCATACACTAACTAAGACCTCATCTAAACTTCACAATAATTGCCTTTACACTGACCTTGGTAAGCAGAGGATAGGTCTATGTGATAGGATGCACTGACTGGGCTTTGGGGTTTTTCTCATGACTGATACAGGATGGAAAATGAAACCATAACAACATGTACTCAGAAAGCCACAATGTGTTGCTTGGTTATTAATATGCACCACAGAATATCAGGTGACTTGCTGGAAAAAAGGTGCTGCCTGTGTGAGGTCTTTTCAAATAAGTATCTTTTGATGACATCTTTTTTTCTGCACTTTGGAAAAAAAAAAAAAGGAACAAAACTAAAACAAGAAAACAAAAACAAAAAACCAAACACATAAAAGTGTGAAGAATAAAATAACAAAAATAACATGTATATGCTAATTTAGAAGAATAATTGCTTTAATAAGATTCTTAATAATTTTCTTTTTTGCTGTTATGTTCTCTTAACTTTTACAAGATCTGTGAGTTCAAGACATCATAATCCAATAAACAATACCAAAAAAAAACCCTGATCTGGAAAACTTTTTATTTAAAAATTAATTGTTTTCAAAAGCAATTTTTGTATAAGTCAGAAGCATGTGTAACTCAACTAATTGCTGAAAACTTACAGGGACCTATGGGATATGTCTTTCTTTGCCTTAAGTTAGCATCAAAATAATTAATTTTTAAGGGAGGGGGTGAAAACACAGATCATCAAACCATCAGAAAGCAAACTATTGAAACATCTATATAATTTTGAATAAATTTGAACTCTGCAGAAGATTGAAATTAAGTGTGCAGTCTCCTTGCTTATGAGTTAATGCTGTTCAGCAAACAGCATCAGAAATCAAATTAAGAAAAATTTAAGAATTAATTTGTCTTATTTTTTTCTCTCAGAAAAAAATATCAGCTGATTAAATGAAACTATAGAGAAAGAAGAAATTATTTTTAGCTTCACTAAAGTTGAATCAGGATCTAATTAGACATTTTAAAGCAAAATTAAAAAAAAAAAAAAAGACAAACAAATAAACATTTATAAGTTGAATTATAAAATTGCCTCTTCCCAGCAGTCTTGCATTGGTCTGTAGCAATGTGGGGTTTTAGGATTCCATGTGCTCTCTTTGTTTCCCTGCTCTGTATGCTATTGGTTCATTTTAAAATATGCACTGTGCTGTACCTGAAAACCTATTGGTGTGTACCCTTTTGCCAATCTTCCCCTCCTTCTCCTGGGATTGGCTCTTAGAGAGCCAGTCCTCACCCCCTTCCTTTCCCCTTAAAAGCCAGCACCTGGGTCTGGGAGAGGTCTCCCCTCTGAGCTGGCAGCTGCTACGCTGTCCCTACCTTTCCTCCCCCCTGTTCCTCCCTTGCAACCCCTCTCTTTGTTACCCCAAATAAACCTACCTGCCAGAACAGAGATGGAGTCCAGGTTCGTTCCTTCGTCTTACTGCGTTTCCTGTTAGAATTTCCATGGTTGAAAGACTCACGCCATGCTGCAGGACCCCGGGGGCCGCCCGCTCCAGATCCGGTGGGATTACACGGACCAGAGACCCGGTCCGGGGGGGCAGCCGGCTCCTGCCGCCCTCTGGGACCCTGTTACATCAGTTGTCACTTTCCAGAGAGAATGGGTGTCTGTAGAAACAGAAGTGCCATCATAATTCTTTTGTGTGTGTGTGTGTGTGTATTTAGCAGAATTTTGGATACCAAAAAGCCTTGTATGTGTTCCCATTGACTGAAGTGGGTTTGAACAGGTATTGTGGTTCACTCCCTGAAGCATCAGATAGCACTGATGGTAACAGTGCTACAGTCTATAGCAGCATAGAGAAAAGGAAGTGGATAAAATCATATCAGGCAGACAGTAGCCTTTCTTTTTGTTCTGTTGTGGCTAATAATTTGAACTCTTTGATGGTATATAGCCAAATCTATCTATTACACTGCAATAGTGATTTTCCATATGCATAAAAAGAACTTAGTACACTTGGTAGTTTATTGTTTAAGGGTTTTTTGAAAAAGGTATGCTTTTCACATAGTGATAAGTGTACTGTCTAAAATGACTAGAGAGTGAAATGGTTCATATTGTTGAATCATTCAGGAGTTTGACACCTATTTAAAACTCTGATAAAGGAGGGAAAGGGATACAAGATGAGCAATTGAAAGGATGACCTAAGATCAGCTGCCCTTTGAAATTTGGCTTTCAGGGTGTAGTCTACTTACTGAATAGTGCTCTCATTGACATGCTTATAAACTTCCATATTTAAAGGTCAGAACTGACAAATGGTGTCTTACTGAGTGTCTTAGCAGCTTAAAAATTAGCCTTTTTATCTTTTTTATCCAGTTAAAACAGACTCTTCACTGCATTCACAATCAAAATACCAGTCATTCCCTTGCCAAATTAGTTTTATTACCGGGATATGTCATACTGACATAATCTGGTCAGAACATCAGATTCAATTTCATCTCTACAGTCTGAACCTTTAAGTAAAGGCATTTAAGTGTTTTTCACATCTGTAACCCAGTGGAATAGAAAAGGCTCAATTTGAGAGGATAAAAAGCAGGAAAAAAACTAATATGAAGAGAAATAATATGTCCTCTTTGAAGGACAATTTAGTCTACTTCTGAATCCTGTTGAAACTTTTCTGCTGTATAGTCATGTAGTTCAGCTTCAGAGTCCTCAAGATTTCTTCTCCCTCAATCATTCTGTTCTATCCCCCTCAGCACTGCAGCTTTTCTCAAAAGAACAGCTCTAACTAAGGAATCAAAATTTAGTGGTCACATTTGCAGAAGTCTCAGTGTGCAGGAGCTCTTTTTGAAAAATTTGGCCATTTCAATTAAGTGCCTAACCAGAAGCTACTGAGTGCTCTTTGGAAAAATGTGTCTCATTGGTTCTAGAAAGCAGTTTCTCTAGCTGGAAGTAGTTATTTTTGAAGGCTGGGTACAATTCATTCTATATTTGCCTGCTTTCTTCTTAGAGGCAGCAGACAAAGCATAATGGCACAGGACTATGCTTAAAAAGCCACTTTCGTGCTGGGAACAAAGGGGTAGAAGACATCAAAATTCTCCAAATTCTGTAAATTGCAATACATACTCATATTTACCAGTTAATTAGACTACTAGGATAATATGTATATAACTTTTTTTTTTTACAGAGAAAAGACTGGGTTTTTGTCAAATACACATGGAAAAATATTTTAAAATATATATCTATTAACACACACACATTTTAAGAAATCTTTTAGGTTAAATAACCAGAAAGTTAAAACATAAATCACTAGGAATTAATTTAGTTTGGCCACAGAATAGAAAACATATAAATTCAGATATCTGTTGCAAAGCTCTAATTACACAGGTCCTACAAATAATCCTGCCTATTCCATATTACTGAAATTCAAAGACAGAACATAATGTTAGGGGGGAAGAAATCACAGTTTACTGAAATATGTACCATATGACGTGTAGGTGTGTCTGTAGAGCTGACTAAGAGTTATAGAATAGAAAAGAAACAATCAATGTAACCTCTTAAAATCAGAGGGGTGGGAATGAAACTCAGCATACTCTGATACTTTTGTAATGAGTAATTTATTGACTTACAGTATTCATTTTTTTTTAGACTTTGCTTTTATTAGAAAAATCTTATATCTTGCTGTGACTTGTGAAATCACAGAGACCACATAGCTGTTTTCTGTGTAATTTTAGATGATTCACAATACTATTTTTAAAGGTAGTTTCCTAATTTATTCTCTGTCAATAAAGAGCTTGAGAAAGGAGAAATTATTGCTTCTCTAAGTAGATATGCTAAGGTATAAAAATGGAAAAATATGCAGGAACTTCACTGTCATAGTACAGATTTGCTCATATATATCACCACTTTTCTGTGCACTAACAACAAACTGAGAGTCAATGAAAATACTCCCCATCTTTGAATTAGATTCTAGAAGAAGAAATTAACTATACTGCACAGAATAAAAAGGAATCTTCCCTGATATAAGAGCCTATGTGAGATCTGATGAACAAAAATTCACATACATACACAATCCTCTGTTTAATTTGTACAACACACTTCCATTTGTCTTAATGAAGTCCAAAGTTCAGACTCAGAAGTAAGAAGGCAATTGCTGTCATTTTACTGCAAGAGGTGAATATTTAGCTTCATGTAATAAGGTACAAGGTCTGCCTCAGGACAAACTACACTTACTGTTCTAATGCTACCATTCTCAGGGCCCGAGGAAAAGAGATCTTTCATTTCTCTTCCATTACATCTGAAGCTTTTGAGTCCAAGAAAAGAGCAGAGGATTTTTGATTTGGAGTTCAGTGTTGGAAATAATTCCAACAGAAGGAATTACTGGCACAGATATTAATTAAATGGCACCAGTCACTTACTGCACTGAGCTTTCCCCGGACGTTTTGTAAGCAGTTGCAAATGCCAGGTAATCTCATTCTCTCCTTTATTTGTGTTTGATCTCTGATACAAATACACTACAGCTACTGTATTTCTCCTTTTTAAAAAACCATCTCAAAAATTCTTAGGATTTTTCTTTTCCATGGCAACAGCCTTGGATTTTGAAAACATAACAATTTTTTTCCTTGCTTTGTGTTAATGCTCCAACATTCCTAATGCTTTCCAGATCCTTTGTTTTCACCCTGCTTTAACAGACATTCCTGTTTGTAACATCCTCTTTATTTTCCCCCAAATTTCCTTCTCTTGAAACAGGAGAATTCTGCTGAAAGTATCTTAAAGTTACTTCTGGTGATCTTAGGAAATAAAATTAAGTCAAATTAAAAAGTACGTAAGTGCAGAGTGCAACTCAAAAATTATGCAGACATCTGGATGCAAGAAAAAATCCAGCTTGAGACAAAAAATGTTTAAGTCTTGCAGTGGAATTCATCCTACCTAATTTTAAATGCCTATACTTTAAATGTCCCTGCTTGCTCAGATGCATACTGTTACTATGGCCTCTCTAATTCCCATGTGGTATAAAATAATACTGAATTGACCTAATTTTCCTGCAGCCTTCCCCTCCCCTGGTAACATCACAGTCAGACTTCCCACTTCCAATACTAAAAATGTATTATAATAACTTTCTCATGGCATCAAGTGAGCCTGTAATTGTGAATTTGTTGATCTTTTGAACAAGTCATTCTCATAAAATAATTATGGACTAATTGTGTTTTAAAAGAAGACAATGAAGGTAATCTAAGCACCCTATACAAAGCAGTGAAGACAAAATATGCATAAAAGGTCAAAAGAAATATTTCCTTTAAGTTGATCTAAATCTCACATTCCAACTTTTTTCCATGTCTTTTAGTATCTTCCTTCAAAGAATATAAATCTCTGTCTGCTTCTTCCCCTTTTCTATTATTTTTTGCTTCACTGATCTACCTGGCATCTTAGTTCATATTTTTCTCTACCTAAGTAAATTATTCTCTGCCTAAGTTTCCTCTTTTTGACTGTTCCATTTATTTTTGCTATTTCTTCAGTCAGAACTGTTTGATATTTCACTATATCAAAACTTCATTACTTTGCATGTTGCAATTCAGGTAACTTAAATAGAATAAATCCACTATTTTCACTTCTGTATGGACTGCTGAACTATATCACTTCATATTATTCTTTGTTCAGAGCAATAATATCCTTGTGGAAAGGTGAGTGGAAAGAACTAAGCATATTATTCTAAATAAGTGTTAAACATAATCAGCCCCCTGACATAGAAGTAATAATTCATTTAATTTGTGTTACATACCTTTGTTTATTCATCCTAAGATCTCTTTTATGTTTTCAGCTGCAGCTATGTACTGACTTAATGCTTTCAATAATTTTTTTCACCATAACTCCTCAGTTTTGGGAGGGGAATTATAAGTTCATGCCTGTTTTATGTAACACATGCAATATGTTTTTATTATTTCTTGTCCGTTGACCTAATTGGTTTGTATTCTGTAGCATGTATTAGTTTTTCAAAAGTCCTGAGTCCTTATTTTTGTTATTTTCCTGTGTCCTGTTCTTCCTGTCATTATATTCATTATTATATACAAACATATGTTTAGTGTAACTCTCTAATATATTACTTTGCACCTTTCAAAATTAGAAAAGCTGTCTAGGTAAATGAGTGAATCTGAAAATTTATTTGTTTGAAAAGAGAAGACTGAAATGCTGAACAAAAACACAATTTCTGACAGAAATAGGGTTTTTTTTAAAATAAATTTAGAAAAAGAAAAGATATAATCTAGACCTTTCTTGGTAAAGGAAATTGTATGTAATTGCTCATTAAAAGTAAATGCACACACATGCATATTTAACATGCATATGCATGCAGTAAAAAAAACCAAATCCCATAACACAAGAAATTAATAATCTTTCTAGGTAGCTAATATGCTTTTATGAAATAATTCACACATTTTTGATCAGAGTATATCTCCTTCTTCCCTTTTATTTTATCATTTCAGTATATATTTGCTGAGGCTCCCATAGATTATTATCTCTGACGGTAGAAGGAAGCAATGAAGAGAGGCAGGGAGGAAGGGAAGAAAAAAAAGTGGTATTTGATTTGACTTCTCAAACACTTGGGAATGATTTTAAGAATCAGAGATTCTGATATTACACAGGCTACTCTATGGTTAGCTATGTGATCCATGACTTTGGTTTTCCAGACTCCCCTTCTCACCTCTGCAAAAGCACCTTCACTAATTTGAAGTAAATAAAATTTTAACCATCTCTGCATGGTCAATCAAATGTTCATTAAGGCCTAGCACACTGTCCAGCTGGATTTTAAAAGTGTCCTATGCTGGGGAATTTAAAAGTGTCCAACGCTGCCCGCTTTCCTGAGGAGATTATTTCAATGGCTTATTGTTCTCATTATGGAAAAATCTTTCTTGTGTCTAATCAGAATCTCCCCAGGAGTAACTTGTGCCCATTACCCCATATCATTTCCATGTGATTCTTTGCAAAAAGGGAGTCTCCATCTTCTTTGTAGCCACACTTTAAAAACTGGAAGATGATAAGGTCTCCCCTAAGCTTTCTTTTCTCAAGGCTGAACAAACCCAGTTCTCTCAGCCTTTCCCATATGGCTGCTTCCCGATCCTTAGATCATCTTTTTGGCCCGTCTCTGGACCCTCTCCAGCCTGTCCACATCTTATTTGCTCAGCAGGGATCAAAACCCAACACCATATTTCCAGGTGTGGCCTGACAAGCACAGAGAGGGAAAAATAAAGAACAATAAATGCTCTTGTTGATGCACCCCAGCATCCTGCTGTCTCCCATTGCCACAGCAGCACATCTCTCATATGGAGCTCGTAGACCTCCAGGATCTCCAGGTCACTCTCTATATAAGTGTTCCACAAACAGGGAGAAGCCAGCCTGAGATACACTCCTGGATTATTATTATTATTATTATACGCTCCTTGTGTCTTCCCAGGCACAAGACCTTTTACTTGTCCTTGTTAAACTTCATAAGGCTCTTGCTGGTTGTCTCTTCCAGGCTGTCCTGATCTTCCTGCAGGATGCCTCTCCCTTCTGAAGTGTCCCCTTGTCCACTCAGCTTGGTATTATCAGCAAATTTCATCAGACTACATTTGATCCCATCATCCAGATCATTTATGAAGATACTAAACAGCATGGGGCTCCATATGGTTCCCTGGGGGACCCCACTTGTGACAGGCTGCCAGTTTGAAAACCAGCTATTCACTGGCACCCTCTGGGTGTAGCCTGTTCACCAGTTCCCCACCCACCACACAGACCACTGTTCTAGATCATAACACAGATGAAGACTGCTCCATAGTTCAGTACAACAAAAAATAGAGATTTAAAAGATGGTAATAAGCATTTTGTGTTAGACCCAGATGACGTCCACCAGGGAGCAAGTCATTAGATCAATCTGTTAAAAGTGCTGAAAGGTGTGGTTGCATATGGAATATATATGGGCAAGTGAGTGGATTGTACAGTATTTTGCAGAGTGACAATACCCTTGTGTTTTGTCACCTGAAGCGTGTTGCTCAGTTTTGTGTGTATTTCACCATAATTTGAAGAAAGAAAATAATTTAGTACTGAAACAGTAGGCTTGTCTCCATGAGCCATGTAAATCTTTCACTTCAGGTTTTTGGTTTTGCTTTTCTTTGTGGAACTATTCCAGCAAGTACCCTTTCATATTAAATTTCTAACCTTCTTCCTACCTTTGCATAGCTGTAAAAACATTTGCCAATTTACTTCCTCTAACAGCCTGCAGCTCTCTAGCACTATCCAGAAATTACCTGATTTCTTTTCAATACACTCAGCTTCTCTCTAAAACAGCTATGCTCTGTCAGCAAAGATATTTTTAGCGTCTTTTCCTTCATCCTCAATATCATTCTCATAAAAGCTTGTCATCCAGTCCCCCTGCTTTTTTTCAGCACTCATTTCCATTAAAATTCTAATCTTTTTTTTTTTTTTTTTAATGAACAGACATTTTTCTATGCTACCTGTTTCCGTCATTCCAGTGATGTCATACACTGTTTAAAAAGTACTGCAAAAATACTCAATATCAGTTTGATAATTTCAGTCTGCTGGCTTATTTTCTATTTGTTTTGCAATAGATTTTTAACCATTTCCTATGTCATCAAACTTTACCTTATATCTCCCTCATCTTTGGTAACAGTAAGCTGTAAAAATAGTACATATGTGTGGAACTTCTATAAAATGTTATTTAACATGAAAGAGTCAAATGAATCAAATACTGTTATTTCAATTAATTTGATCAGTTAAAAAATTAATTTGATCAGGTTACAAAATTTTTTTTCTCAGAGAATGCATGCTAAATATGTTTTGTGAGAGACTGTGAAAAGACACATTTTCTGCACGTGTATAACAAAGGTCCTAGATGAGAGCATAGTCACCCTAATTTGGAAATCACAGATCGTGATATAGTACAGTGACATTTCTTCCCAAGAAAAGAAACCAAAGTTAAATCAGGAAAAGTGTGGGGAAAAAAAAAGTGAAGAAAAGTGGAATACAAGTTTACCATGATGTATTTCCAAAATTGGATATTTTGACAGATTTTGTAGATGTGCATGCAGAGCCACAGCAAAATGCACAGGCCTATATTACCTGATGAACAGATTGGCCATCTGTGTTAGCTTCTGCTGACAAGATTTATGAGAGCAATTTTATATATAATATAAAAGTATTATCTCAAATATTTAAATAACTGTTTTATTTCAAATTACACTCCATAATAAGAGCATAACAGTTGCTAATATATTGCACATTTCATGCTTTTCACAAAGGATAGAGTGTGCTTGTGTGTATAAATATGGATGTGTGATAGAGAAAGGAAGGGAAAAGAGGAAACTTTCATTTTAACTACTGAGAAAAGCCTTTTATTCACTCTTTCTGTGAATACCACACCTTGCATTTATCTAAGCTATCACAATAGACTGCAGTGGCTTGAGGACCTGATTTAAAATGTTAATTGCAAGAGCTTTTTAAATTTGTTGACTTCCTCCCTTCCTTCCTCCAGTACAGCATTTGAGACTTAAGAGTATCACACATAAACAGAAAAGGTTCTGCAACCCCTAGACTTCCATTAAATGACTTTGAGATAAGGATTTCTGCTCAGTGTCCAATATTTCATCTTTTCAGCTGTACAAAGGAAGAAAATGTAAAAATAATCCTACATTTTCTTCAGTACAAAAAATACAGAATTTAATCTATATAGAAACAACCTGCATTAAGTAACCTATTTTAGCTATGTGTATTCAGGACAGCTCTACCAATTTAAGCTCTCTATGGCACAATATCATAGACTATAGTTCATCAAGTGTTTGAAGGGGGCAATTAGTACATGTAATCAGAACCTGTTTTCTAACAATTTGCTAAAAGGTGGTGCATTCCAAGGTTGAATGAGATATCTTTATAAGTATATTTTGAAATGTTATTTTGCCATTACAAGTGAATGTTTAGTCTTTCTTTTATATCATAAAAATCAGGCTTTAAACTGAAAAAGTTCACTTGATATTGGAAAAATGTATTAATATGCTACCTTAGTAAATAACTTCATAATTTCTCTTGTTTCTGTAGAAAAGTACAGTTCTGATTAAGTACCACTGTGTAATAACATGAACTTAGGATGTTTAAAAAGTGGTAAATTACCCACCCTTCTATGTACTCTTATGATTTACTATAAATCAATCCTAAATTTCAGTCAATATTTTCAAATTAACTCTTTTCCATTTAAGCATACCCCAATATATTTTGTCTCATAATCTTGCAAATGAAGTAAACAGCTTTAAATGCTATATGGAATCATCTCCATGAGCCCTAAAGCATTAAATATGATTTTCTTAAGCCTGCTTGTTATATCTGTAAGGCATGGCTAAAAATACTGATTACTCAAGAATGCTCAATTCAGTGTTCCTTTGCATTTCCGCATCCAATATTAGGATGCAGAAGAGTGTGCCTCTATTTTAGGAATTTAATTTTATTAAAATTTGTCCCTTTAGACCTTTCTTGAATGATGGATCTTCTGCAGGGTAGGCACTATGAAAACTATAGCCATAGCTGAATACACTTTAGTAATGTATTTCCCAAGTTCTTTGTGCTAATGTAATGAGCTACATCACAGCTGAAATTCAAAATGTAGAAGCTGCCTTCTTATCAGTGTAAGGCATTTCTGCATAGAAAAAGTAAACCTTTTTGCAGGTAAATAGGGCTTTTGTAAATCAGAGATTGAAATTGTGTTCAACTGTACAGAATTTAGAAGTTAGAAATATATAAGAGCAGTACCTGGGGTGTCTTTGTTGAATTTCAACTATTCAGAATAAACAAGTGCTGTAATGCATTTTTTATGTACTAAGTGTCTACTTGAAGTATTGTTTTGGTCTTTCAATTTCTAACTTAGAGGAACAAACAGGTTCTTTTTCATAAATGCTGTTTATTTTATGTTCTTTAATTTTATATTGTGACATCAAAATCTGAATATAAGAATAAGCTGATTCTAGGAAAGTGGCTGTGGATATTTATCATCTGCTTTCCCATCCTCCTTCTTTTGTAAAGACAAATTAATAAAGCCAAAATGTACCTTTGCAGAATTTGGTTATCTCCTTTATCTTCAGAATAACATCATAATGATCTGAAATGTTAAGGGATACCATCCAAGTACTTACATATCTCAGATTAAACTGATGGCCATGTAGAAAATGCACGCTTATTCTGAGACTACTGTGCTTTTTTGTGATTTCCATGGTCAGGAAAAATGTGGGAGTGTGTCCACTCAGAAACTTGTAAATGGTGCCTTCCTTTTGTATATATTGTAGATAGATGATAACTATCACAAAGATACTCAAGATAAGAAAGTCTTCTACCTGTACAGTCTGCTTAACTACTAAGTTAGTGCTCATCCCAGCAACAGATGAACAGATGAGGGAGTAGCTCAGTTTAATTTGGGGACCAATTAAGAAGTAAAAGGAACTCCAGCAATACGTTAATAATAAAGACAGCAATGTATTAATGACAGTTGAGTAATGTCAGACAACTCTTAAATGCTTATTTGCATCTTAATGGTTAATTAAGGAATGGAAGATTGACAAATGTTGACAGAACTAGAAGTCTGAAATTGCATGGAATTACAATACTTTTTATATATTATTTTTACCTTTATACATCTCATGCAAAACAGGGTACCTGGGGTACTCCATTGTTCTGAAGGTTGCTGTGACATAAGAAATGAATCACAAGTGCTTGAAATTAAAATCTTACGTCCTATATTAGGCATCTAAATATGTGGCCTTAGAAATATTTCAAAACCCTGGAATTCCAACTTAACTCTCATTTCTACATTACCTATTTACAGGACGACTGGGGACCTTTTGTACCACCACATCAGGAGAAATTTATTTCAGGAGGGGCAGGGATCAGCCTTGACTTCAAATAAATAATAACTACATCTAGATCTATTTTGTGTTATTAATGAACTCAGTAGTTTGTTTTCAGGCTGCGTGGAGGAGTTTTTCCCTTGCAGGTGCTGTAAACTTAGCATTTTTTACCTGGCAGGGGAGCAGTTCAAAGATCTGGAGGATGGATAAACATGACTGAAGTGATGAACTGGCAAGGCACAGTGTGTTCAGATATCTGATTTAAGATGCTTTCATTCTAAATTTCTTTTCAGGTTCACAAAGAGTGCACATGTATATCTCATTGTAGCAAAGCCCCTCTTGTGGAATAGGGAATTTAAACTATACTTTGTGAACATAAAATCTTACAATGAATTGTCTCCACGCTAGCCACTCTTGTTTTTTATAACTACTAGTAATCCAAAGACATTTATATTCATATGCTTGACTTTCCTTCTTAGGAAATAAAGATTACTTAGATACAAGTGTGTCACAGTGAGTGAAATTACTGTACCATTCCTGTAGTTTTTTGCATACACACATACACATACAAAAACTTATAAAACACCGAGATATATTATTTTTTTTCTCTAAAAGCAAGTTCCAATGATTTTGGATGTATAGTTGAATGTTCCAGAAAAGAACAGAATTTTTTAACAAAATAATAATTTCATTTATTACCTCTGAGATTTCTGTTAAATATCAAAAGAAACATAAATATTAATAGAGACTTAGATTTTCTTTTCAAAAAGCATAATTCTACTTGTTAAAAAAAAATTAGAAATTTGATATCCTCATGCTTAAATGTGTGGGCCAACCTCACCGTGCTCCATGAACACGTGGAAAAAATGTACACACTTTCCTTGTGAAAGAAGTAAAAATTATGTAACATCTTTCTTACTCTAGGTACATCTCTACAAAAAAATCCATAAAGCTGTAGAATCCCTGATCAGGCACCATAAAGAAAGCACAGCAAAGTAAAACTTTAAATTAACAAGTACTTCATAAAGCTTCTTCCCAACACTTGCTTTGGTTGCTAAAATGAAGTTTTTGAGCCAATGACATAACTAGCATTTATTTCAGAGATGGATCAGGTCCTTAAATTTCAACTTATTAAAATTGATTTGGGTTCCATTTATGTAATTGAGGACAGGAGTTTTGCCAGGAAAATTAAGTTCTTTCAACCATTTGAATAAGGAAGTTTTGTACAGTCATCTATATTTTATTTCCACTGTGGTAGAACTGTCTGAGACTGAACGATTCTTTTCTTCCTCTCTAAATCAATTCCATTATGAATCAGAGCCAAAAGAAAATGTAGTTCCCCAAGTCCTATGTAATTCACATTTATAGGTGCTGAAATATATATCTAAAATCTGAAAGTGGATATTTACATACTTATATTTCAAGTTCTCAAATGCACTAAGTTTTGACTGTCAACATAATAAGAAACAACTCCAGTCTTGACAGCAGTGAGCTGCTCTAAATACAGAATATATGTCTACAGCAACTGGAGTTTATCATGGTAGAGCTGCTCAAATGTTCTGTCTTAGTTAACCATGTGTGTCCTCCATGCAGTTTGAACTTACAGACTGTTCTCGTTTGGCTCACTGTCTTTCCCTGGAGAAGGCAGAAACTGGTTGTTCAGGCAGAAAATGAAGATTCAGGAGCCAAATGCTCTTCAAGCTCTGCCTACCACAGAGCAAATGAGAGATTGTCCAAGCTGATGCTGTTATGATATCCCATGACCACCCATTCTTTGCATTGGTCTTGAGCAGTTTTCATACCCCTGAGACAGACTTAACCAAGAGAAGCAGCAGCCAAGGGCTTGAGACTTGTACAAGGCAGAAATAACAGTGTGATATTTGTGGCTTCTGTTGGGACACCAGGAATCTCAACTCTGGATTTAGTTCAAATGATGCTAATAACGTTGTTGATAAGCCTTGATTAAATTTCAGCACCCTCAACCCATTGATTTCCCAACTCAGACATTACAAATAGACATTTGTTATATAGAGACATATAGAACAATTGAGCCATTGACAATCAAGATAATTAGCACTCAAAATTAGCATAGATCTTGTGGATTTAATCAAAAAGCTTTGGCAATTTTTCGGTATTTTCCCCAATCTTTAAGTCAACCTTCATTGTCCAAAGATGGAAAAGAAAGGAAGGATGGGAGACTGCGGTAAAACCCAAAGCTAAATTTTAATATAACGATCAAAAACCAATAACAGGTAACTCTTTTCTTCTGAATGTAAGTGTTAATTTTTGCAGAGTAGAGTGATTTCAACTTCAGATTTCCTCTGAATCTGGATTAGGTGAATCTCACTCCAGGTAAGAACAGAGTATAAGTAGCTAATTAAAGTTTGATCTGCTCATATCAGAGAGATAAAGTGCTGCTAGATCACTGCATAACAGTGAGAAACATTGGGAAACTAATTCTTCTTGAGATATAATTTTTATGTTGTTATATCAATTAACTGAGGCTTAATCCCTTCCTTCACTATTCCCTCCCTCCCCTCAAAAAATCCTGCCAGATTGTCAAGTGTCCATGACAATTGTTAATTTAAAGCCTGAAAGAATTTGAGGAGTGTAGATCTCTAGCCACTTACTGATACAGTTTGGAAAGTTTGGAATGGTTTTCCACTCAGTGTAAGCGATAATGAAGAGCAGAAGAGAGATGAAAACTCATGACATCCTTCCTCTCCTTATGGTCTCCCTGGGAATCCACTCAGTAAACAAGAAAAGCAAGAAAGTTCTCATATATGACTTAGGAAAGCAAACCTGATTGGAAGCAGCCCAGTAGTTAGCAGGCAAATGTAATGAGAAGAGTCAGTAGAGAATGGAAATAAAAAATACAGAGAAGAAGTGAATAAAATGTAAAAAAAAACTGCAATAGAATATTAGTTCCAGTTTAATCAAGGGATGTACTGTTGTAGTTCATGGACCTCTTCACTCAACAAAGTAAATATGTGTGCTGTTTTGAAGGAAAATAGGGAAGTGACCTTGAAAAATACTGCTGAAAATATGAATATCTACTCGATCCTGCTAACAAAGAAAGGCAAGACAAGGACAGGAAAGAAAAGGAAAAGAAAGGATAAAGTCTGACAACATCATAATGTATGGAAAATCAAAGGAGACTTTTTGGAAAAATAGTACTACTCAGTAAAAGGTTATGTGTTCTTCAGAAGAAAATCAAGACCTTAAAAATTTTTTAAGAAAAACTGAAAATCACTACTGAGGCATCTTTCAAGACTGTTGATGTGTTTATAATGACAGTTTTCTTCAAAAGAAGGATGGAAATGTCTCCCTCAAAAATAACTCAAACCAGCAAGGAATTATGTAAATAACAAGCTATACAGTGCATATGTTTTTAGAGAAAAAAACCCCAAAGTTTATACTTGCTAACGATTGAAATATATTTAATGATATGTGTATCGTTGGTTTAAATGGGAATGTTTGCATGTGGAATAGCTCAAGTGAGCCATGTAAACAAAAATATTTTGAGGACACAAATAATGAAGAAGAATCAAGAGAGGAACATAATTATGTTGAGTTCAAGTATGTTATTAAGTGCAAAATAACGATGATGAAATTGGTTTCTATAAGCACAGACGGAACACCAGCTATGTTTGGATCCAAAGTTTCATGGCTCATCATCATCAACAAGCAGTCAAAGGAAAAGTGATAGACTTTACACATAGCAAAGGAATAGCTGTTAAAATGTTAACTCTGTTCAGGGAAAATGCCTTTATTAATGTACATCATGCAATATGCTATAGACAGTCTTCAAAGACAGAATTTTGCAAAATAAGGTGAACTGTCTTAGTGGAATTAATTTTCTAAGAAGATGTATTGATTTTTTTTTCACCACGTTTTGATAATTCTATGATCAATAAACAAAGTAGTTGGTGAGCCTTTCATGCTTTACTTTGTCTAACTTAAGGTTGACTAAGTTCAGTCCAGAGCTAAAGGAGAAAGAAAAATTTATTACACACATGGCAAGATGAAAGTACTTCCAAGTGCCATGCCATTGAAGATATTCAAAAAGAGATTTAGAGTGTAGTTTAAATAAAGGAAAAAACAAATTCCAGAAAACCTCAATATTCCTCCTAAAAGCTTTTCAGGCAAAAACATGAAAACTAATTTGGAAAAATAAGAAAAATATTGTGAAATATGGATTTCTTGAAGACATGACTGCAAACTCAAAAACTAAATAACTGTATACCTTAAAGAATATTTAGAGTTACTAGTGGAATTTGTATAATCTTGTCCATGACAGTAATGCTCCATGTGCTTGCCTGTAAGAGTGAATTAACTCTTATATCTGGGTGACATTGTGTTAAAAAAGGAAAGTCTTGCAAAGTAAAGCAGTGTCTGCTTGGAAGACTGGAGCAAGAATAATAAAATGTGGGTGTCAGGTGAAAATGCAGACCTTTTTCACCTATTCCAGTCATCTCCTCAGAAGTGCTTACCGTATCATTTGGAAATAAAACTTTTCAATGCATCTGTAGGACAAATCTAAATGACACATGTGAAAAGGTATGCTTCCCCTCATATTTCAACAAAATTTCAACAGCAGCAGCAGAAAACATGGAGTATCAAATATCCCAGTAGTCATTTAGTTGTCACTGTCAATACATTTAAACACTTATCCAACTAATTATCCTGCTGAATATAACTAAAATTTTATAACTAAAATTTTATGTCAGTTGATACACAGGTATTTTTAAAATTATGATGGTTAAACCAGATAATGAGGAGACAAAATAGCTGTTTATGTTCCTAGCTCTACAGCTGCTTTCTGCATTTGGAAAATTTGTTAGCCTTAGTTTTAAAATCTGTGCTTGAAATTAGACATTCTTCACCTACACCTTTCTCTGCAAATCAATGTTTAAATAAATCAGATTGTTTTGGAAATCTCCTCCTTCCTCACTAAGTGAAAATAATTGGGGTTGTAAACCTATGGAAGATGGACCCTTATTTAAATTCTTCTTTTCAAAATATATTTAAAATGCTGGTCTTTATAGCTCTTTATTGCCTCAACATCTGGAACTATCTGTTAATTCATCTATTCAGTCTCACTCCCATAAATTGTGCAAACTTTGGAGGAGGTGGAATCCCAAGAATATTAAGATAAAATGTGCCAATAAATATTTTTTTAACTGAATTCACTACATTTTTTCCAGCCTGTTCCCAAAAGTTCCTTCAGTTTTTCTCAGTAACATAAAATTAAATACAAAGCATCAAAATACTGCTAAAATTGCCCTGAAACTAGATAACCCAGCCAAAGCTTGTACATCTGAATGAATGGCAAAATAATTATTCATAATTAGTGACTCATATTATCATATTACACTGAGCAACAAGCAGAGCAATGACTATTTATTGTAATTATAATTATTAGTTTAAAAACACTATACATGAGCATGGTGCTTTTGCAAAATTGCTAAAGGTAAATTCTGTGACCCAAAAACTAAGTGTCTGGAGGCAAAGGGACCAATGAAAGAGAAAAAAAGAAAAAAAAAAAGGGGGATTGAAGAATAAAAAATTGTAGAAGTAGTGCTAGAAACTTATAATGGATAATGTCTTGATTATGTAATATTATCTTGAATAACTTGATTTAAAATAAATACTTAGCTTGTTTTCTGAGTAGAAATTTGTCTTGCTAGCTAGAAGAAGAAGAAGAAAAATATTAATCTGCCCTGCTTCTTGGAACCAAATGCCTGTTTGTAGCATGATGATCTTGAAATATCCAAATAACCAGCTTAAACAACCTGTGTTTGCAGACATTTCTTCTTTCTATTTAGATTATCGTGTAAGCAGACAGAGACAGTATATATACACAAGCACAGATATGTTTGAGTGCATGTGGTTTTTTGCATGTATACTTTTCATAGTTAAAAGTACTGCATGCACACTTGTGTAGATCAACTTGTTCACAAACACATTCATGTGTATATAAATACCAGCATATATCTATCTGTGTATATAAATACCAGCATATATCTATCTGTGTGTACACATATATCTGTGCACAGAGCTGTGTATGTGTGTGAATGCATGTTTTTGTAACTACAGAATTAAACAGGTTTTTTCCTTCCTGCCCTTGAGTCTTCCTCCTTTCCCCCTCTCCAAGTCAGGTGCAAAATTTTTTGTACACCTGCCAAAGGAGGCACACTGCTTTTTTTCCAGCACAATGATGCAGCAGGTTTTGGACACTAGCGCCGAGGCAGGGTTTATTTTGAAGCTGAACAGCTTTGTCCTTAGTGCAGTATTTTAGTGGCATGACTTATCCAGCAAAGCCGTTCTTGTGAAATCTTGATGATAGAAAAAATATTTGCCTACTTGAGAGATCCTGTTTGGCTACTTTACTCATGTGAAGCTACACTTACTTAGCTTAAGTAGAAGTTTCATTGATTTCCACAGAGTAATCAACATGTTTGCTGAATATGAGCTGTGAACCCGGAAGTCTAGGGGTCAGAGGTAGAATGAAACTGATTACAGTAGCAGCTTACAAGGTATTTGAAGCTGATTTCCTTTCAAAGACTTCTGAATCTGCTTGTTTGAAACATAATTATTGCTATCTTTCAAATTTACAATGGATTTTTCTCTAACTGTCCAAGTATGCTATTTCACTAGCACACTATGCTGGTATGTCCTCTGGTGATGCATACATTGTGCATTGCTTTGCATTAAATAAGCAGTAAATTAACTCAAAATGAAACTCTTCAATCACTCTCTCATTTTTATTGTATAGCTGTGGGCTGAAGTCTTGTTTTTACTATATGTCATGCAGCTGAGATTTGATACTAGACAGTTCGACAGTACTGGGGAAGGTAAGGAAGAAAAGGAGCATTTCTTGGCATAGAGGCTCTGCTGCATTCAACACAATTCTGACTCTCACAGGATATCCCTAGCAACTGCTACAGTCTGCTTCCCAGAAATCAGTGACCTGTGTTAAGTTATTAGCCATTGGACTCAGACAGCTCACTCCTTAAGAGCCTCTCTTTTAAGAAGCCTTTCACCTCCCTGTCATCTGATGCATTACCTGCATCTCATACTGGTTTATTAAAAACTACTCATAACAGATGTTCATCCATATCATGCTTTTCACACATCAGGATCCCAGGATTTAAAAGCTATTCATGTGACTGCTTCATGTGCACACAAAGTTGTCAAATTTTCCAGGACACTGTTTTCTACAGCTTAATATTATTATTATTATATGAAGGTGTGGTGTGTGTGTGCGCATCTGTGAATCTTTCCCAGGCAGCTATGCTCTGAGTGTGTTAATAATGTGGGGTAGCTAATAGCTACCCAGACTGGACAGGAGTTGCTGAGATCCCTCAAAAAAGCCTGAACCTGATGCTTACAGCCTATAACATTTTTGAGATCACTAAAATTTTAGCAAAAGCAACAAATAAATGGGCTGGGACGCCTCAGTCTGTGAAGAGGCTAACAAAGGTGGGGAATTGTCATAATGGTTTTTAGTATGCATAGCATATAAAAGCTGTGAGTGAGCAATTGTTTACAGCTCCTAATATAAGAACTAGCAGGCATCAAATGAAACTAGCAGGTTGCTTATTCAGAAGAAACAGCAGGGAACATCTCTGCAGGCAGTGTAATGTATAGTTCAGTTCTAGAATGTGTTACTTCAAGACATTTGTAAAAAGTTTAAATGGTTCTACAAATTGTTATAAAAGAAATCATGGAAGAAATTTGCTTTGAGAGATTCAAATACAGATACAATCCAATCTGCAAAGCACTCACAGCATATTTGGTGGTAAAATACTATCTGAAATGCAATACTACCTGCTTGTGAGTGTACTTCTGCTCTTTCATGTGCTAACTCTGCTGCAGACATGAAACTTCTGGTGGATCTGACCTGACTGACCTGCTGCTGGATCTGGCAAGGCTGTTCTTACGTTCTGCTCTTTGAATAATTCATTCTGACTCTGCACAGGACTGGTATCAGTAGCCCTCTTCAAAAATGCGTTTTCCCATCAATGGTAGCAATTTACTTTAATATATTGGGCTATTTTTATGCAACTTTCATCAACACCTCCTACACATTTACAAACTCAGGAAAAATTATTTTCATTTTGCTTTGAAATGGTGTGATTATAGCACATAGGTTGTGCAAACATTATTTCTCATTTGCATAATTATTCTATTTTCAATTATAGATTTTAAGCCAAACAAATATCAGGTTTATTCATGTTTGGAGTTCAGTGATCATGAGTCCTTGAATGTTCCTATTGCATACCAATGGCTTCATGCACTTATTGCAGCTATACGTTAATTAAATGAAAAGAAAGAAAAGAGAAAAAATGCCACCTGCATACAAAACCAAAACAATTGAAAAACATAAAACCAGAAGATCCTTCTTTTAAATAGGTATCATAGTAAACACTTAAACCATAACAAAGTGCATTGAGAAATATCAAGTGTATGTTTTGAACCCCATAAAAATAATACATCACATACTTTAGGCCAATACAGTATCACAGATTTTCCCACTTTGAAAGCTAGAGACTATCAATATGACAGCAAAAAGAGAAATCCCTGGCGGAATCCAGGTCTTTGTTTGATAGTAAATATCAGTACTTCTCTTAAAAATGGCAAGTCGTCAAGAAAACTGAATGCTTTTCCTTTTAAACAGAATATCATGTGGCTTAAGCGTGGTCGAAGTCAGAAAAATGGCTACTTAGAGAAAACAATTGTTCAGCTGACATACCTATACGCTTTCAACTTATATCTACCTACTTTGCTGGCAAAACAAGGAAAGCATGACTGTTGTACAAAGCTAAGGCCCTCAAGGGAACATCTGGCTTCATGAAATCTGGTAATAAGTATCCACTAAATTCTGGGATTACCATATGAAACATGATTGATTTTAACTGAATAATGTCTTACTTTACCTTTTCTTGGAATATTGTGGTCTGTATAATTACCTATAATTTGGGCTAAATAAGTAGAAATTCAAGAGTATAGTGCCAGAATTAGATCTGAAAATAGATCTGCTATTAAAAATTGAGTGGCACTGAAACTATTGCAAGAAAACTAATATCCAGTTATATACTGATGTTTTTGTTTTAGGTTTTACCCCATCCTGATCCTTTCCTGATTCTATCTTCTTCCTTTAACTGCCTCACCTAACCCACAACATTTCTCATTTACTGAGGCTGTACTCACACAGACACTTGCATTGTAAGTACATCCATTTGGAGATACATTTTTTCCCTTTTGGATCTTGAGAGAAGGAAACTGCCATGTAAGAATTATCACTTTTAATTAGTGAACTCGCAGATTGGCAGCATGTAGAAAAGCTATGACAGCAGAAGGAAATGGGATGATTTTAGCAGTGATAATCTTTACAGAGCCAAGAAACTTTCACAGCAGTTCATTAGAGGGGAGATCTGTGATTTAGGCAAGACTGAATCAGCATTCATGCTGGCTACATCAGTAGTGCTCAACTCAGAATTAAAAAGACCAGAAGAGAAGGAATGGATCACACATGCTGTTCTGGGAAGGCAGGGTACATTCCTCTGTGCGTACTATTCTGTCCTGGGTTTCCTCTGAGTCCTGTGAATGAATGACATAATAGAGGTGGTTTTACAGTTTACAGTATGAATAATGACATGAGGACTGGTATATTTTTACAGCATGAAATATAGTGTACACATTGCATACCTTGGGCTATACTTTGATTGTGGAAGAATTCAGAGACGTCTGGGAAAGTATCACAAGATTCTGCAAGCTGGGAGCAACCACATTGGCTATTAAGCAGTGATAAACTTGCTTCATTAAATTAAGGTGCCATCAGCAAGAAAAGTAGGAGCGAGCAAGAATTTTACTATTTTACCTTCTATTTCCAAGTAGTCATACCTGTTCCCATGAGCACAGGGTAGTGGGGTGGCCTCTTTTCAGGGTTTTGAATGACGCCTCTTTTGTCCTTCCTGTAGAATCTAGTGCCCGCCAGTTCTTCAGTGTAGACTTCTGATGTTAACCAATTCTTCAACAGTTTTAATTTCTGAGTCATTTTAATGGCTGAACTACATGAAACCTGAGTGATTAAGGTACATTTGCAATCTAGCTTTTTAAAAAAATTTGTTGTTAAAAATGTTCTTGACAAAAATGCACCTGTTCTTTCTGCACTGAAGGTTAATATTAAATATCAAGACAGTGTAATGTTAAAATACCAACATTCCATTACTACTGAAAACATTGACCGAAAATATGCAAAATCTTAAACAATACTTTTATCATGTAAAAAACCTAGAAGGTCTCCATTGCAGGCATCATATCTGGATATAAGTGTATTTAAAGCCAGATACACAAGAAAGTATTTTACCCTCAGTCTTTCCATGGAAAATTTCTACTACATATCAAATCTATTTTAGAATCACAAAATTCAGAGCTTCAAAAGAGCATTGGGTCAAAAAAAATTCAAATATATGTAAATTTTAAGCTACATAACTCTAGTTTTTAACCTTACTATTGTAGGTATTGTAAGAAGACATTGTAAGAACAGAGTTAATGCCACTTCCTACAGCCAAATGGCAAACAGACAGCCTGACACAAGGGGAATTTCTCCTCTCATAACAACCTGTTCAGTCTATTGGAGGGTGAGCTATTTACACAACCTCTAAGACTCTTTTTGACAGTTAGGTTATAAAGGGATAGAAAGTGATTCTCTAGCTTCATGTCTTATAGCACAGTGCTCAACAGTAAAATAAAAGGTGCAAATAAACCCAACCCGTGGAAGTTTTTCAGCTCAGGTACTGTATCAACTTAATGGTGATGTAGAGTTTACGCTTACTAACCAGTTTTATGCAATGTAATTTTTTTGTTTGTTTTTAGTAGAGGCAAAGAAGAATCTTAGCACTAGATCACCAAAGAATTTTTTCTTGTCCTACACAATACATGATCGTTTTTCTACTTCAAAGAAATAATTTTAACTGTCCAAATAGCTTGAAATTGATAATTTCCCATGTAATAAAGTTCATACCTTATAAGTACCTTTAAATTTACTGAGGTGCAGATTCTTACTTAATTTTTGAGCTTTATTCTTAATTATTTTTTGGGAACAATAATGCCAGAATAGAAGATGACAAAATGATTTTAAATTTCTTTACAAGCAAGAATTTGAGAGGTAAGCAGAGATGTTTCAAATTACCTATGTCATTGAAGTTGTAAGCTTGACCTGGGAGTTATAGAAAATTTTGATTTTTTTTTTTTTTCTGAGAAGCTACCACTTAATTTGACTATAGAAGACAGGTGTAGCATTGTTTCTTTTAGGTTTTTTTTTTTCCTCATCACTAAATGGAAGAAAAGTTTTTATCTTTGTTTGTGAGACAACTTGAAAAAAAACCACTCACTTTCTCCACGAGGTCTTTGTTTTTTTTTTAACGTCAATCTTTGAAATCTTACTTTGACTGAACCTTACTGTATATATTTCACATAAAGAATCACATATGGATCTACCATGAGAAGTGGATTCTTCCTTTCTTTTTTTTTCAAATTCCCTTTAATGACATTTATTTCCATCTGTGGTATAATATGTGGAAAAATACTGCTGGGATACATGAGTAAAGAAAACAAAAGCCAGGAACAGCTAAATTAAATACATCTGAGAGATCTAAACTGGGTGAAGCCTTAGATCTTTGACTGAGCTCAAGGTTATACTTGTTCTAAGAAATGTATTTGAGGCTGAAAGGCATCTTGCTGCAGTCTTTGATTCATCTCCTTTGTTCTTACAATTGTGAGTGTGTAAGTTACTTTTGAGCTCTCCACACTGTTACAGTTACCAATATTAAAGCACAGGGATAAAAATATAAATTAGAAGTCCATGGAACTACCATGAAGGCATCTTTCTTCTTCGGTTCAGGTGTCAGTCCTCTATATTTAAGGCATATCTATGCTGTGCACCTTTATGTATGTAGATATTTGAATTAACTTGCTGCTCACAGGGTTATAGTAACATATAGTTATATTTGTGCTATCTGGGGTTCAGCTTAAAGTGGCTTGTGTATGACTACTTTTAATATAATTGAGATATTGAACCCTTTTAAAACATTCTCCCTATGATGCCAGAGATCTGGAAGACACCAAACTGACAAACCATGTTATCAAACTTCTCAATTCAAGTAAAAAAATAAAACTAAATAAAAAAATAAGAACACAACAGTATTTCTCTTAAAGAGAGTTCCTAAAACATATACTTCTTGTCTTGTCCACAAAGAGATAAAAAGCAGGAGTATTCTTACCTTAGCAGTAGTCATACCGATCTTTTTTTTGGAAAAAAAATTATTTAAGGTTTGCAAGAGTGTGATATTGTTCCTTGTAACTTCTCATTTTCCCTATACAATTTAAAATTTATGTTTCACATATTATTATGTATTAGTGGAAGTTATTAAAGCTACATGTCTTGCTTATACTGCCATTAGCTAGGTAACATCCTTGCAAACTGAACCTGCAAGTGTCATGGTTAGACAGACATATCGCAGTAAAATAGTAACTACTTAAGTTATACGTTCCTAAGGCAGACAGAACAAAATCTGTTTTTCTATTCCAAAGCACTAAAATTTACTTCAATAGTCACAAAGTAACTGCTATATTGTGCAGACACGTTTGAACTAGAAACCCAGAAATTTAAAAGGTGTTTTGGAGAGCATTTTCTGGTAGGGTTGACTGACTTGCAGCTTCTGAAAGAAATAAATAGAATGTGCTGCTCTTTTACACATGTAACATATTTTCAAGTTTAAAACTGGGGAGACTAGACTGGTGAATTAACAGGTATCATTAGGACAAAGGTTCACAACTCTGTTTCTCTGGTATTAATATTTTAGTCATTTGTAATGACCACGTGCAAGTCTACACAGTAATGTTTATCTCAAAGGATTTCTTAGAAATGTCTTTTTTTTTGGGGGGGGGGGGGGAGGTTGGTACACACTGAAATAAGCCACCTGCCATGGAATATGGTAAGTAGAACTAAAGAGAGGATATCAGGTTTTAGGAAGAATATATATCGTAAGAGATTTGAGCCAGTTACATTAAGAAATGCAAGACTGAAAATTGCTGTTGTGTGTAATTTGTAGAAAGAAATGTCAAAGTAAAAGCACTAACATGGGCCTCTCACTGTGTCTAGTAATACACTGCTCTGTAAAACAGTTCTTTCTGATACATTTTCCATGAAACTGACGGCTCATACGGGTGCCCTTTGAGCGTGGCATATCATTCATTTCTGATAAAATGCTTACTTGGAAGCAAAGGATTTGCAGAACTCAAAACTACAGGAATTGTTAGAAATTATTTATGTCTGTGTATTTTCTAATTATGAATTGCCTGCCAGAAGCCAATAGCACCTAGAGGATATTTTGATATCAATTCTCATTGTCCACGTAAAGCCATATCAATTTTAACCTACAGTAGCAATATCAAAATCATATAAAACAAATAATTATTTGTGAACACAGTCAAAAAAAGGTATGATCTTTCATCTGAAGGTATGTCACAAGTTTAACAATATATATTAATTTTTTTCTAAATATTCTGAGTCTTAGGGTCTCTCCAGATGTGGAAACTGAGTCAATTTCAAATTTCTGCAATATCAGTCAATTACTAAAAATAGTAAATACAAAATATTTTCACCTCTCATTTAATAGCATAAGTAGAATCTAGGAGTGCTCATTTCTGAAAATATGTGATTTTACTCTCTAACTGTATATTGTCACAGTGAATCATGGCAACTTACACTTTTGATATTGATATTCATATTTCTAAGTCTAAGGACATGTTTTTAATGTTTTAACTCCAGAAATGTGCTGTAACTGGGAATAGATGCCTGTATCCTTGATGCCTAGTTCATATATCCAGCCCATAAACAGTACTGCTTCTCCTAATATTAAAAGCATAAATTCGAGATGTTATATAGAAGACATTTCTGTACGCATTGTAAGTAACTGCTTTTCAGCATTCAATGCTAATAGACACATGGATGTTGTGCAGGAGGTGCAGTCTAAACATTAATAAGTGGAGTGTTCATTATTAGTACGTGCTTCTTCTCTCTTTCATTAAAATATGTAATGTGCTACAAGGACCATCTTTTGTGATGCCAAGGATTTAAACTGAATAATACCATCCAGAATTTTAGCAAAAAGGACTTAAAATTAAAAGTTTAGCTGTGTTCTCACTGGATAACTTTCATCTGTTATTTTTAAAACACCCTGTTGTAAACAAAGTGCATTATGTTGAATTGATCAATCTAAATATTGCTTTCTGCAGTCGCCTCCCAGCAGCACTGGGAGCCTGAGCGCTAATTGTGTGCAAGAGTTGAACCCCGGCCAGTTCTGGTTGCAGCCTCATTAGCATATTCATAAGTCACAGCTTCACGCAGGTGCCAGAAAGAGCAAAATGTTTTGTGACTATTCACTGCTGCAATAGTAGAAATACTGGATTACTCCTAAAAAAAAGCTATTATATGCGATAAAATAAGCTTCTAATACTGCAAAGTAGGTCCAGATACTCTCGAGCAATTGCAAAAATGGAACAAGATCTTTCTTTCCTTTTCTTTTTTCCCATTTTTCCTGTCTTTCCTTCTCTCTCTCCCATCCCCCTTCCCCACCCCTCCCCTTTGCCCTCCAGAGTGGAAAATTCAGATCAGGCAGATTGAAAACAATGTTTCTTGCTTCATCCCCTTTTGAAAACTGGCTCTGGTTTCCTTACTAGAGGCCAAGGAAGATAGTGTGATAATTACTAGATTAGGCATTTACAGACCCTGCTGCATGAGCGATAAGCCAGTATAATGGAACTAAGCTTCTTCTAAATGAATCGGAGCAATCTGGACTCTCACTTATTCAAATAAATTCAAAATAAAAGCACGTTCTCAACATGCTGCTGCCAGTAGTAGCAGCACGATAAAGGGATTGTCTGGATCAGTGTATCTCTTCACTGCAGGTCACTTTTGGCCCTTTCATCAATAAAATTTTGTCATTCTGTAATACAAAGACAACTGATTCAATTAAAAGTATATCTCAAAACCTTAGTAAAGCAAAATATTTAGAGGATTTTCCAATATTGTTAAATCCAGATAATAAGACTCCAGTTTATCACTCAAGCGTATCTAGTAGTGTGCTTTCTCAAATAAAGTTGCATCACTGGTAAGAATAAGAACTTCTTAATTTAGTTAATTGTATCACTGATCTTGCAGAGAACATTTATCATTTATGTGGAGTATATTAGACTAGGATGCCTATTTTGTTTTACCTTAATGGATCCTTTTAAATCATGGAATCACAGAATCATAGAATCATAGAATCTTAAGGGGTTGGAATGTTCCTTAAAGATAATCTAGTCACAACCCACCTTGCCAAGGGCAGGAACACCCTAATTCAACCATTAAGAAACATGCAATAATCATCAGGATTTTGGAATATACTTTGGTTATTATCCTCTCATGGAGGGACAACATTACAATTATTGAATACTCATTTCCTTTCACAATATCCTATATATCCTACTTGTTCATGTTTGAGTTGGATGAATGCTTATGTGAAAGCTATAACAAATTACATGAAAATTATAAGGAAATAAATAAGGTAAATACAAGGTACCTGTATAAGCATCTGCATTTCAATGCTACCCTTACAGTCTTTACTACATCTTGCATAAAGATTGAGATTTTTACTCAGTGTCTGTGAGGAGAATTTGACATTGACTACAGGAGATATTTCCTGGATATTTCTAGTTTTCCAGCTAGAAAAGCCTTTGATGCCTAGGGAGCCATGCTCATTCCCATCACAAAGCTGGAAGTTGCCAGTCGAGTGACAAAACATGTCCCCACTTTAGCCTTGGATTTCTCCTACTGTGTGACAAGGGGGGAGCCCTGAGCATAAGGAGCCCCTGGGAGCTGGCTGTGAGCTGCTGGAACAATTCACCCAGCACAGTCTACTCCTTGGGGAGACTTGGATGTCCTCAGAAAGAAGGGCATCAGAAAGGAGGTTGCAGACTGCATTATAAGCCATTTCTGGTCCTTGGTGTGTGCATCACAGCCCTTTTGCATCAGACTAGCATGCTAGTAGAATTTTGTCCAGAAGGCTCTACCTGCAGGTGAGTTGTAAGACCTTAAATCCCTCAGACTGCTGAAGGAAATATATGGGTTTATTTGGTTTGGTTTTGGTTTTATCTTCCTGAGTTCCTAATTTGAAGCAGTAGGCCACTTTGTTAAATGGAGGGATTGTCTCTATTTTAGAAGATGATGGAGGTCACACCAGACACTGAGTGCTTTTGGACAGGTTTGAGTTGCTCAGTCCTGTCTAGAAGGAAGACAATTTGCAGGGTTATCAAGGCATAAACAGAGGCTGCTGGAGAAAAGACAAGGTCTAAGAAATGGCTATGTACTCCGTTCTTGGGTTATAGCAATGTAAATTCAGGAATTCAATTTCACATTTAGGAGCAGTAGCTGACTTAAGTCGATAGTAGATGAGAGATGTGATTATGCCTGGCTACAGGCAGCTACAGGTTTTACCTGATCTGTGTTTTGACCTTAGGGACCCTGAAGCCAGGTAGGTTCATCAGTGAATCACCTTGCCTGAGCCGTGGCACAGTTCTACAGGAGCCCTCTGAAAAGTAGGAGGTGTTTGGTGCACTGAAAGAGTGTTGCAATAGCGCAGACACACAGCTACTGGAACAAAACTGGAGCACAGAATTATTAAAAGTATGTACAGGGTATGTTTACATTTTCTGATGCCATTTTATATCATGTAAATATATTCATGATCCATTACTGAGCATGGCTACTGGCCCCTACAAAAATCCTATTCATTTGCACTGAGTGAAATGCCAGCGTGCAAGAAGCAGCCAGGCCCTTATGCCTTAGACAGACATGACATCCTAATTCCATCTCTTGGCTGTCCCTCATTTATATTTGTAGAGGCTGAATTTAACATGGAATAAAACATATATATGTGTGTGTGTGTGTGTGTGTGTGTGTGTGTGTGTGTGTGTGTGTGTGTGTCTAATGGAATGCAAGGGTTGTCCTCAGGCCACAAACACTCTTAGAAACATTGAAACTTTGTTCTCAGTTTCAGTTGCACAAACAGATTCAGTGGGTGTTGTTTCAACAAATTGGAACATGATCTTGACTATACTGAGCCTTGAAAAAAAATTATAGCAAGTTTTGCTCTCCAAGGAGAGTGCCCAGTTAAAGTAAAATATCCCCACCATATCCTAGGGAGTACTATGACTCTGGTTGTTCCCTTTATAGCTAATGGAAAGGAACAGGCACCTCTAGAGAGTCATTAATCTCATCATAAGATAGAGCAGATGAATATCCCTGGAGGAGTCTATTTTTCTCCATTAACTATAAAGGGATTCTAAAATGCCTGGCTCAGATTTTAGATGTCTAACTTTCAGATGTTAAATTACAACCAATTAAGTCAATCACATGTTGTCCCCTAGCAGAACATATTCTTTCCCTCCACAACCAGTCAGCTCAGTCAGTACCCACAAAGAAAAGGCTGGAGAGAGAAAAATCAGACCTGAATCTTCCCTGAACTTCCTCACACATTTGCAGTAATTGTCATCCACAGCATGCAAGTGGGGAATAATGCATATTCTCAGAAACTTCTGAGTCCAACTCCTTTTAAGAGTCCATTATTTCCAGTTTTGGGACACCTACTGATACATGAGGAAGGAAAGTGTCAGAAAGGGTATTATCTGTTGCTGCATCTAATGAGTACCATATGGACAGCTTTACACATATAAAAATATTTTGCACCTGTTTTGCACATCATTAAAAACACCAGATACATTTTTCTTTTATATACCAACATCAGTGTTATCAGTAGAAACATATTTCCAGCAGCCAATTATTTGGGTTGCAATGCATTTGTTTTCTACCTGATAGGCACAGGTCTGAAGTCTGTTGCTGTGTCATTTAGAGGAATTCACCATAGTTTTGCTGTTATGTTCATAAAATTTCCATTTATTTTTTTATAATCAAATGCTGTGTGAGCTTTCACGCACTTACATTCTTTAAAGTTAAAAAAAAAAAGAAACAAAAAATCAAAACCCAAACCAATTACTGTGCCAATATAAGCTGTTTCAAATACAAATGTAGCTGTAGAAATATGGTATGGTGACCACATAGATTCTGCTTTTTACTACTCTTTGTATACTATATACAAAGGATTATATATTTATTTTTTCTAGAAAGCTTCACTCTTCATGGCTATGTATTATTTTTCTTAATATCTAGTTTATTATGAAACAAGTTCTGTTTTTTCTTTTTGTGAGGATTACTCTACATAACAACCCAGGGTGCCACAGAGCCTTGCTGAGAGGTCATCTTTGAATCCCAATTTCCACAGAAGCCAGACAGAAAATAACTGAACACAGAAGAGAATGAAGATGCATACTTTCAAGAACAGTATTTTCATTGTAACTACTGAAAATTAAACCACACAAGCACAGGTTTTCTCCTAAAATCTAAAAATTTGAAGATTTTAAACTTCCGAAAATCTCTTTCTCTGTTGCTAAATATAAAACTACTCCCTTTTTTCTCTGTTTTTATTTTGTCTGTAAAGACAAACACAAGTACACAGAGTGTCTGTTTATCCATCTGTATGTTTACCTATGCACATATGTATATATACAGTAGCCTCTGTAGTTCCAAAAATGCAGTTGCAGGTAATGTTTAATGTGAAAATGGGAAGGAAAAAACTCTAATTTGCTCATCTGAATTGGTACAGATTTTTTTGTCACAATTGTATGGTAGGATATAAAAGTCCATTTAGGGCTAGGGAAAGGAAAGAAAATCCAGTTTCTAAAAACCATGAAGAATTACACAATATTGTAACACCTGGCTGCATAAGGTAAGACTGCACCCGAGCAACACTTGCTAACATTACTGTAAGATATGCAGGGAGATACAAAGATCCACAGACCTCAGCAACACTACAGGAATAACAGAACGAACAGCTTCTGAAAAATGTCATCAATGTATTATGTATAAAATAGATCTGTACTACATTTCAGTGTCAGCCATGCATGTCTTTTTGTTCTCTGCTATCCTTACTTAGCATAGGGAAGGAAAGTTAATTTCCATTCATATGGGCTTCTCTAAAAAGCAGAATCTTTTTAAGTCAGCTCCTAGGGAACTTCTGAAAAAATACAAAACTAGATCAGAGAGTCCTTGAGTTTATGAGTAAAAATTTCCTGGGACAATACAATTTGGAAAAACTGCATGTATCTTGGAAAAAATATGGTCAGAAAGTTCTCAGCTCATTTTCATAAATTTTTGGCTGGCAGTCTTCACAATAAATACAGCAGGAGGCATCTGATGGGGAAAGTCATAACATAGCCTCAGCAATTTAGCTGGAAAAGCTTAAGAAAATGTCACTACACTCCTCAGCTGCAATTTACTGTCCTGACAGTTGTGACTCCAAAATAAACTGTGTGACCACTTCCAATCCATTTCAGTGCAGTGTCACACTGTTATTTTAAATCACTGCTGAGTGTAATTTCAGAGTATTAGGTTTTGGTTTATGTATTAGCTGATAAATACTTTATCATGCAGAATAACCTTTGTAACAGGTAGATAGTGATGAATTCCTAAAGTTCTTTGTTGATTTCTTTTCTAATTGAAGTATTACAGTGAATACTTCATCTTATCTGCAGATGTATTCAGCAGATATTTAGTAAGTTCACTCCATAATCAGTAGGAAGAGAAAGGCCCACAATGGATTAAGCATGATTTATACCCATTAAAGTGTTTACCATTTGTGGCTGGTTTACAAAGTAAAAATTTTATACTTCAAAATATTACTGTTATTTTAACTTTATTAATAAACCAATGAAGTGTTTTGTTAAAAACTGTGGAGCTTTGCTTCAGCCATGCACTCTAACTGTTGGTGTAAAGATAAACCATATGATGCTGTAGAACCATAATGTTCTTTGTGCTATGAATTTCTGGTGCTGTAGTAAACTCTCTGGTCTAATTGAATCACCTAATTAGAGCGAGAATGCATAAATGAAAGGGTGAAGTTCTGTTGATGTGAAATAAGTAATGTTAGATACTTGTGAAGTCGTTCTGGTTTTAAAATCTATATGGCTCTCATGATGTCTCTCAATTTTGTACATTGGTAAGACTGAGTAAGCTGAATGATATTGTGTCACATACATTGCTGCTTTTATTATTTTTTCAGATTTATATAATCTGGTGAGTGTAGGTTCATTAAAAATTATGATACTCCTGCATGGAGCTCTGCAGAAGCAGCAGAAGCTGACCTGCAGGGCTCTGTGCCATTTGCGATGAGCATTATATCAAAATTCCTTTGAAATGCTGTCACAGATGCAGGAGACAAAACAGGATGTTATGTAACGTGATTTCTACATCTTGGAGCAGAGAAAATTAGGAAACCTGTCCAAGGTAGGTATTTCTGTGCATGTGTGGGTATTGAGCATGCAGTCTATCTGCCTGATGGTCTAGCTGTACTTTTTCAGAATGGTTTCAACAACTGAGTTAATATTACTATGCAAAATATACACAAAAAACAACAACTTAACAAAACTCTTTAATTTCTCTTAACCACTGACTATATCAAGGTGCTGTGAGCATGTCAAGCAACCATAGGTTGCTGCATTGAAACAAAAGTACTCTGGGGTCACTTTAAACAACTGTGATCCATCATACCTCTACTTCATGAAAAGAATAACTGGGCTGTCGGTACTTTTTGGCCTCAAGAGCTGCCTAACGATCTGTCAACACTTCTGCTAAGTTACCTGCAAAAATGGGGTTTGAGTAGCTCTGTTCTGTTGTGAACAGCACTGGTACACGTACAAGCTGTTTAACTGGCCTTGCTTTTGAAACTGCTGACCTGACACCAGGGAAGGAAAGGGATCAGGCAGGAGATGCACAAGCTGCACAATGAAAAATTTAATAACTTGTAAATGGTGTAAGAAGGAAAGAGGAGTTTGAAAGAGAAGAAACAAGGCAGATAACCCAGCTTCCAGACATTTTGCCTTCCTAAAATTACTCTGTGTACTTCCAGATTGAACAGGAAAAGCATTGACTGTTTTCAGAGTGCTGAGTTTCATCCTAAAATCATAGAAATAAATTTAATATAGAAATATTTCCATGCCACAACAATAAAAGAATCCATAAAACCCTCCTATCATTACTGTTCAAGAAGCATTTAAAGTCCATTAATATTATCATCCCAGAAAATCAGGCCATTTCCTTGAATACCTGAATATGGTTTGATGGTACCTACTCTTAGGCAACCAGGTATTAAAAAATATATTCTTTTTGCTTATGATGAAAAGAAGCATGAAAAAACAGCTGAAAAGCCATAGAGTGAAAAAAAATATTATACAGAGAAACAATTTAAAAAGTTAAAAACATAATTTATAAAAGGAGAAAAATGACTATATCTGTACTAATGTATATGCTATAGATATTTAAATAATATAGCCATCAGACAAACTTCTAAACAAAGACAGAATCATACTCTCTTAATTTTCTATATTGTTATTTTTCACATGGTTTCTCTACATCTAAAAATTAATTTCTCTGTCCTTCTGAATTTTAGAAGTGACAATGCTTTTATATTTGTTTCTCCTTCCCTTAAGAATGAAATGCAATTTACATTTAGTGGCAACTTACATGTGACACTTTATGATCCAAGAAAAGTTTATTGTAAAGTATGGTATAAGTGGTTACATTAAGGAATGGAATGTAACAGTACAAAAATGCTAGAATATATATACTGTAAGTTCTACTTTATTTTTTTTAAGTTTCAAAAATAACTTGAAAAATTTTCTAAGCATCTAATAATTACTGTGCAGGTGATGGTGTTTCTTCCTTTGCTTTGTTTTTTGTTTTCCTGACAATTATCACAAAGAATATTTATTTGTACTCTGATTTATCCATATTTATTCATGGGCTAAATTTTTCAAAAAAATGCATAGTTGTATATGGCAAATATTTTAGTATATGTATGTGAGTGAAATTCAAATTAATAAATAAAGAACTTGCCTAGGAAACTTACCACAATATAAATGAAAAAATAAAATCTTTTCAACAAAATAATTCAGTCATTAGTAAGCACTATAAAATTAAAGTATGTAATATTAGTAATCATGTATAAATAATGAACAACTTTAAAATTCACAGTTATATGGTGGAAAATACACATGGATTTAACATCACTTTGGTGAGACCAGAATAAATTTCAGATAAAATACACAGAAAACAGACAAAAAGCATACTTTTCATGTGCCCAAGTGATTCAAAAGGTAATTTATTGACCAACAATATTAATTACTCTGAGCATCTACGTCTGTAGTAGGTAGTATACTTTACACATACAAAATACATTTGCAGTCTTTCTAGTCACTATTTTGTTCTCTGATATTATAATATTCTATCTCTACCATTTAAGGATCTCATTTATTTTTCATTGAAGTTATGGGAGTCTTCAGACTGAGGGCATTGTATACTCTAACAGTTCAATACTTATGTAAAGACAGGTTTGATTTGTGATTCAGTTAAGTTCTGTGCATAACATACATATAATCTGTACATATGTATAGAAGACCTGATAGTACACCTACTGTAAACATTGGAAAGACTGCTATTAATGTCAATGGCTTTTGAGCTAGCAATTTAAGTATATTTAAAACACATACTGAATTCAGATGTTCCAAATTCGGATACTCCTTATACCCGAAAAGTTCTTTGCATACACCCCCATGCACTGTATAGTGGCACCACCTCATATTACACTTTTGCCTCTATTACACACCTGCAATAAATTTGATGCATGGTCTTGAGAAGATTGACGGTGAAACTTAGCATTTGTTACTTTGTCAATAGAGAGAGGTACACTCCTCATTGTCAACAGCAAAAGCCCACTCTCATGCATCTAGCACGTCAGACTAACTACGCAGAATAAATTATGAGAATGCAACTTGTCAGAAAAGATCAGAAAATATTTCTACCTGAAGTCTCAAAAATGTGTTTTCCCCTACTTTTATGGTGTCACCTAATGTATTGAAGAGAAGATATTTTACACAGCAAAGTCAGATGAAGAAAAGAAATTGAGTTCAGCTATTAATCCTTTTTTTTAATTTTGGAAGTGCTTGGTGGGACTCTAAGCACGCTTAAAAATGGTGCAAAAAATCTTTAGTTTCCTTACATTAAAAAAAATATTAAACAAAACTATGACAAATGTCTTTGAAAAATCAGTGTTCATGATGTCAATACTTAAGGTGTTTCTTAATGACACTTCCACACATCCTTCCATGATTTTAATGACATTTATTTATGTACTGTGTTGGTGTCTTGGGAAAAAAGAAAAAAAAAAAAAGAAAAAAAAAGAAGAAGAAAAAAATCATTTGACAACATTAAGGAACCTGAGAAATTAGGTAGAAAACATTATTTAAGAATATGGTCTTCCTCTAGAAAAAGGGCATCAGACAATCTCTATCATCAGATAGAAATTTGTTCTGCAGTCGTTTGAAGCTGGCAAAGGTGCTCTCCAGCCCTGGCTCTGCAGTAGGTTGACCAGTGTAACAGGTGGAGCTATTGCAGTGGAAGTCAATTAAAAGTAAAGTAATTTCTGCAGTGGTAAATTGCAATGAGATGACTTGGACACATGCTTCTTTTGTCTTACTACAGAATCAAGTTCTTTTGAGATTTGTTAAGATCTGCTCTCTTCCAAGTTTAAATACAAGACTTATGGTTCTGCAGAGAATCAGAAAGACATATGTCCTCAGCAGACCACTTTGTTCTCCTCAAAATCATAACAATATGAGAGCCTCGGGCATTTTATGGCTTCTCTCCACTCTTTGTTCTTATTTTAACTGCAAAAATAAGAGCATGCATGTACATCTATATAAATATGTCTCACTGAGCTTATGATGTACTTACAATATATTTTAACACTGCTGCTAATCTATTTGTGCTGAACACATAAAAACTGGTGTTTTTTTTCTTTTTTAACAAACATAATGCATGTATTTTTAGATAAATCCTACTTTTTTTTCCTTTGTCTCCCCAGCTGTGAATTTTCATCACATAGTCCCAAAATCTTTGGTGTGACTGGGATTAGGGACATATTTTGTTTCCTATGAATAATGCAGTCACCCAAAATCAAGTATTTAAAATGTCTTCATAAGGTATTACACTTTTCGTATATATTCACTTTTATTTTCAGCATCAAATATGTTATACATCATCATTAGATATGCTATTTTTGGTGGATAATTCCCTATCTCCAATAATAACCAAAATATATAGTTTTTGCCTTCTTCAATTATAACCCAAATTAAGATACTTTTGTATTACACATTGACTCATTTTCTATTAGGAAGAAGAGATTCTAGACAAGGACATTCAATGGAGGATCCCCCACTTTTCTGCAAGCAACTGAAAACCTATGGATGTCTACCCTCATGTCAAGAATCCAGATGAAGAAGAATATAAAAAAGCTTTTCCCTTAAATATCTTGAGTTAGGTCTCTCAGGATGGGATTCATCTTTCAAATTACATGAATTTAGGTGCTATTATGTAGAGGACTACAGATTGAATAGGTAGCTAATATTCCCCAGTCAACACATATCTAAATATGCAACAGCCACCCACCAGCAGGCATCCCACAGCACTTGAAGTTCTCTGGCATGCTGGAGGCACCTGCAGAGCTGACTGACAGGTTGCCAGACCTAAGTGGGAGTCCAGTAGACTATCACAGGGTGTTTCAGACCTACCTAGGTGTGGGCTACTGAATGCCTCTGTCTCTTAATCAAGAAAGAGAGGCTGTTCTTTGCCATATCATGGAGGCAGTCATGCTTTGACTAGAACATGTTTTTCCTTTCTCTTGGCCAAACATTTATGCAATACAGAACAAAATATGTCTGGTTTTATACTGCTAAGATGATTAGGGCTAGAAACTTAAACAAACTTGTGGGAGATAAGATGAAAGAAATAATAAGGAAAAAGCTAAGAGAATACAAGGAACAGAGAATGATAAAGGTGAAATTAGAAAAGAAGTGAAACTGTAGGTGAGACACATAATTACTTAAAATTAACTGGTCAACATTTTCACTGAAGAGAATTATTTTTGTGTAGATTCCCAACTAAAGAGAATAAATTACTGGTCACTTATTTACATATCTGATATATCAAGGTTTTTAAAAACCCTTCCATTCTCAACCCTGTATAGTTATTAATTTTATAATCACTTTCCTTAAAATTTGACTTTTCTGAGGAACACTGGAGTTGTTCATTAGAAGGTATTATTTCATCTTATTTTTTCCTATTTTATCATAACTTCACAGTTTAACTTGCATCTACTAAAAAAAATAAGTTGGGCTAGTCTATCATCTCCATTACATTAGTAAAAATCAATACACTAAGACGCAGTGAAAACCTATACAAATTTAGAGAGAGACCAAAGAGAAGCAGAGAAGTTACAAAAAATTAAATACTATACAAATAAAACATATTTTATTTGGAAAACTGTGATTTTCCTCCTCACTGAACTTATCTTGCCTTTTACTGCATATATATTTCTCCACCTGAGTAAATTGAATACCCCAGGTTTGCAGAAAAAAAAACCATTAAATTTCACATCCCTTTACTTCTAAATGTCACATATGACCATCTCTCATGCTGAATCAAAGTTAAGCTATTTTTCTATTTTAGAAATTAGGTTTATGGATAATTGTTATAAGTACCTTAAAAGTTGGAAATAGCAGAGCACTATCACTGTCCTGGAAAATGCATCAGCTTCTAAAAGCTAGAAGTTTCATTTTGAAGGTATATCTAAAATATGGATTAAAAAATTTATGGGAGAATATGAAAGCAAGTCCTGGCAAAAAAAATCAACTAAGTATAGCAAGGACTCATCAAATCATAAAATCACTCTGAAAGTGAGTATGGTACAGGTAAAAAGGGAAAGTGATGTTTTCCAATAGAGGAAAACATTATTTTTAATAGGAAAAAAATCCTTAGTTAATCTATTTCTGTTTTTGAAACTTCATATAATGCTACATAGAAAAAAATTTACAAGCTCCAGCTGGCTGGAGAAACATTGTGTTATCAGCAGGTACCAATACCTATTCAAAATATTTCAAGTTTCTCCTGTGAACAAAGTGAGATAATTACATTTACCAATGGTATAGGCCATAGAAAAAATGGTGGTATCTGAAAAGATTTTAACCTACAGATGACACATTTACTGCAAGTATGTAAACTCTTCACATCAACTGTGTCAAATTAAATCTATTCATGCTGAAGTAGGAAATAGTAGTAGCGTAGTATTACAAAAAGTTTTAGTTTAGGCAAAAAAATATATTTCAGTCCTTGAAAAATGTTTCTTATATTCTTCTTGTGTAGGAATAAAATAGTATGTGAATCATTAGTTAAGTATCATCCCAGCAGGCAAAGTCTTTAACTAAAGATACAATTTTGTTCAATTACTTACTAAAGAATTCAAATGTAGATATAAACAAAAATATTTAAAAAAATAATTTAATGTGCCATGTTTTTCAGCTAGAAAGAGATTTAATTACTATAGAAACATGTTTGCATTGCTTTCCCTAGCAACTGACATGTTTGTAGAAATACCATCCATACTCATCTGTAAGGTTTCCAAGCTTTGCCATGGAACCTTTGAAAGAAGTACATCTATTAGTTGGCAAAGACAGTGTCTGCTCATTTCCACTCATGGTCACAAACACAGATACCTATTTACTTTTATTAAAAAAATAATTAATTCAACCTATTGGCTTATATTATTATCTGGTTAACTTCAATTCAGCTGACTACCTGTTAAAAATGTAGTGTTTCAACACATATGAATATAAGAAACCCATTAAAAAATAAGCCATATAAATAATAAATATTAGCCCAATACATGCTTTTATTCATCTTACTAAGTTTTCAGTTTCATGGTTAGCAGAGACATGAAAAAAAGTGCCAGAAGGACAGGACTACTTTTGACCTACTTTTCAACTTAGTTAGTCATTAAAATACCAGGAAAACACACTTGCTTTTCTTGACAGACTTTTCTGCCTAACAAAAAATGATTGCCTCTATCAGTCTAGAGTTCATGGCTGTGGGTTGCTTCTTATTTCCTCAGTTGTAAAGGCACTCAAATAAAGCACTTGCCTTTAAAATAAGCCCTCACAGATATAAGTTTTTAGTTGTACTGAGGGACTAAAAGCCGTGTTCTGCCTGCATGACATTTATTGCAAGATCAAAGTACTAACTTGTAGATAAGTGCAGGAGAATGCACATGAGCATGCTGAGTCCCTGTGCTAAAAACTCCTGAAATGCTTTTCCTCTGAGAATGTGAAGCATATTTTATTTTTTATTAAGATAATAAAAAGGATTAGTCACATTACAGATTAATTGCCAGCGCAATTTATAATCCGTATTATAAAATGAAGCTCTTCGGTTAGCTGAATTCAGAAATTCATCTTAAAATGTAATCTTCCCTTATGTTTGCAGGTCTGTAAAATAAAAATTAATGCTTTTCTGTGTTAAAAATTTTGCTTAGCAATGAGACATATGCCATGGTTTAGCCTGGAGAAAAGATTTCTGGGACATACATTTTGAATTAAAATGAAAAATCTGGCTGTCTATTTAAGGCAATAAAACTATCATTATTTTGGGGATACTTTGAAAAGCACATTAAATGTTAAATATCTATATTGATGAACTTATCCAACCTCTAGCATTATCATGTTTTCAAATTTTTTTGAAGTATTTTACTGTTTCACTTATGCAAACTATGATATAAAAGAAATGTGTACAATAAAGATCAAAACCTTATATACTCTATTTGCTTTAACTTCTTCTTTCATTTGTTCAACACTAGACTGGGACCTTGGCAGAACTGATTGAAATACCTCCAAGTATCAACGTGAATATTGTTTTGATATACCATAATTCCATCCCTTTACTGTCCAAGAACTTCCAAAATCTCTGTCAAGAACTGACATTGCATGTTAGAGTAAACCAGCCCATTGCATTGAGTAATGTCCAGTGAAGAGCAATAAAGGCATAGGCTAGCCCTCTGCTCCTAGTGGTGTCCAAAAGGAAATGATAGGTAGATAGACATACACACACCATTTCTGTAAACTCTCAGTCTTCTGAAATAATTTTGCCACATGTTGTAGAAGATTTACTCCACTAAATTGATGGTGAATTGATAAGAACCATTCTCTTCCATCTGTATGAATTCCTCCTGGTTCTTCCAAAACTCTATTTCCTTCCTTTCTTTCTCAGACTCAAACATATAATCAAGAAAGGATTCACAAAATGAAATGCAATGCTTCTTTGCAAAAGCTACACATTGTATTTTAATGAAATGTTTTAAATTTTATTTTCCTTATGATATAAAAATATACTAATTTTCTGTATAAGCACTTAGCTGTGTTGTCTTCTGATGTCTGATTTTTGTGATTTAATAAGGCATGTTAAAACGACCATGCTTACATAATATTTTTACTTTTCAATATTTTTATTTCTAGTATTTTATAACCACTCATTTATTATTAACAATTAATTAATAAACTAATTAATATTCAAATATTAAGTCCTGGGTAGGGATCTTAGAGCATAGGGTCATAGAATGGAATGTTTTGTGTTGAAAGGGAGCTTTAAAGATTACTATTTTAACTGCCTTGCCATGATCAGGGATGTCTTTCATGATGTTTGCATAAGCTTATTCTTCAAGGTTTCTGTGGATAGCATCCCATCCTTCAAGCACATGAACTGCACCACTCAGCTTCATGTAATCTGCAAATTTGTTGAAGGTGCATTCAATCCCTTTGTCCATGTTATTGTTGAAGACAACAAATTGTATTGGTCCAGTATGAACCTGCATGGTTTCCACTTGGACATTGAGCCATTGACTGTAACTCTTTGGACATGGCCATTCAGCCAATTCCTCATCCATCTAACAGTCCATCTGCCAAGCCCACACCTCTGCATTTAGTGACAAGGATGTTATGGAGGATTGTACCAAAGGCTTTACAGAAGTCCAGTCCGAATGGGAACAGTAGCACTTTCCTTGACCTCTGATGCAGTCATTCCATCATAGAGGAATGGTCCTCCATAAGAGGTTGGTCAAGCACAATTTTCCTTTCTCTAATCATCTCCTTGTCTTCCATGTGTTTCAACAGCTTCCAGGAGGTTGTGCTTCATGATTTTAGCAGGCACAGAAATGAGATCAACTGATCAGTAGTAATCAGGGTCCATTTTTGTACGGTTTTTAAAAAATGTACATTTTGCTGATTTTAAAATAATTTTTTAAATGTAAATGTACATACTAAAAAGTATTTTAAAAATGTACATTTTGCTGATTAAAAATGCTCATTTATGCTGATTTTTCCATTAATGTAAAATATCATAGATAGGCATAAGTCAATTCTACTATTAGCGAGTCTCACACTCCTTGATTTGAATGCCAGTTTACAGAACAATGCATCAAAGTAAAATCAGATTACCATATTTTATATGTGAGTGGGTGTGTGGTACACTAAAGGCATGTCAAACAACATTCTTATGTAAAGATCAGTAGGAAGAAAGTGATTATGGAAGAAGTTAAATACTGCTGCAAGTGTCCGGCAATTTAAAAAGTATTAATTTAAAATTTTTTAAACTTGAATGCAATGCCATTTATTTACTTTTCTCCATTCTATTACCAACCTTACTATTGCTTTTGAACTGAAACTCAGTATTTGAGGTTATTTTCTATGTAATAGATGCGCAGAAGTGAGATTGCTTTTGAGTTAGCCTTGCCTATGCATATGGTCTGAAAATTCAGACTCAGTTCAAACTTTGAGTACAAAATACAGATTCCCATTTTGTAAGGCAACTCTTGGGTTTTTCACTAATGCTTTATTATTATCCCAATGCCTGTTGAACTAACAAGGCAAACGTCTTCCTCCATATTTTTGAAAACTCATCTATGTACTGAAATTGATTTTTCACGCGACTATTTCAAAGTACTGGAAAACTGGTAAAAATGTAATATTCAATTTAGAAAGCTGCACCAGAATCTACCCAGTTGTTTACAAATAGCTTGTTACACAAATTATATGATAGAACTAAAGCTTGAAACTTTACTTTGACAGATATGGAGAAATAAGAGAAAAATTAATGAACCAAAAGTGTTCTACCATTCTTTAGGGCAATTTAATGAAAATTTTAATAACACACTGAATCTGATGAGAAAGATAGTGCGATGATGAACATATTTTTCATGTACAATATCTGGTTTGAAGTATTATATTAACATGAACAATAATTAAAACTTGCTTAAAGAACTATGTTTATATGCATAATTTACAAGGAATCAGAGTCAATTAGGAATAAAAATTTGAGCTGTTTTTGTTTGCCACACACAGACTGCCTAATGGAGTGAAAAATCCAGCATGAAATTTCTCATTCAGCTTCACCCTTTTCAGATTTTTCTTCAAATGAAAATTCCATTTCAATGCAGACTTTTAGGGGGGTTGATTTTCTTTTCCAAATTATTATCTATAAATTATGTATAGTGCTTATGTTGTACAGCCTTGTTCATGATGAAACAACACTGATGTTATTTAAAACAGTCACTAGTGTTTCTAAAGCTAAGTAACTTAAGCCAATTCATTCTCATTTTAACTCTGCTTCTTGCAATCTTTTAAATCTGACAGAAGGTAACAGGGCATATAGTTAATTACTATAAATCCAAATGTTTTTCTAGTGACTTTGACTTAAAAATATATTTTATAATTTGTTTCTTAATTATGCAAGAGATCTTTTTTATTAGTTTTGAGTGCTCTTAACAATTTGTCTCAAAGTCTGCTGAGATCTCTACTAATCCTCCTCATAACTTCAATATTAGTTTCAGAAGGAATTTTTGAACTTTTCTTCACCATGGACTTTTGGGTAATAGTATGTAATTTTGTGCAATAAATACTAGAATGGTGCAATAAATACTAGAAGGGTGTAATAAAGGAAGAAAAGAATACTTTCATTATCAGCAATCAGCATGATTTCTTTGGAATTAACATGACATTTTTGCATATGTAAGCTCTTCCTGGGGCAGGGAACTACTTCCTGTAGTAGTTTTAATTTAGTTTTAATTTGTGCTTTTAATATCTCTGAGATATTCAGAGCTAAACTTCTATATTCTTCCCCCTTCCTGCTCCACCTCCTTCTCCCAAAGAGGAATCCAGAACAAGGATGTCTGTGCTCAATAAGGACATTCTTCTTGGAGTCAGACTTCTTGAAGTGAGGGAAGATCCCCTGGGGGGTCTGAGAACTCAGATGTATTATGAGGCTGGTATTTTCTAGAATTCCATGCTGCTGGGACGAGGGGTGAGAGGGAGATGTCAGACACCTGAATCCTTGCCTCTCCATTCAGGTAGGTCAATGATGCTATGCTATTTTACAGCCAAGGAATAGATGGTCCCAGCGAAAGACTCAAAGTGTGGAATTAATTTGAGGAAATGCAGCTGTTTATGGTTGCAGTCATATATTTAGACTAGGTGCCCTAGATTCCTGTTAGAGTGAATGGAAAGAAATAAAACTTTTAAAACATGTTTTATCTCTTTCTAAATATGGATAAGGCTTATTTAGAGATTCAGACTTCTAAACATAGGTGTCCAAATGTGAACTAAGGATCTAAGTTCCACATACAGTCAATGACAATATTGGTGAAAGCATAAACAGCTGGTTTGAGATGTCTTAGGATATCTCAGACAACCAGGAGGCTCATGGAGTTCACAGGACTATCAGGACTATGTAAAAGGACTATAAGCTTCTCAAGTGGCAGCTAGAGGCCGTGTTGGATGCCCCAATGTAATACCCCAGGAAACCCAAAATGCTACATTTAGAAGTTGTGTTCTATGTTAAGTGTCTGTTGAAACTGATCTGAGACACTTTCTGTTCTCTGCTCTCAATTCTCTATTCTCTATATTGGCTGTTCCTTTGATGACTGTAATAAGAGTTTAGACATAACAGTTTCCACCCATATAACAAGATTTAGTTAACTAAATTTGGTGTCTATGTCTACAGTTGAACTGTTCTTGGCATCCCAAAGTGTCACATGAACCTAAAGAGTTGCCATTTCTCCCCACTGACTGCACAGAAAGGCAAAGGTGACTTGCTCTGCAGGAGAACTCTATGCTGCAGGTGTGAGAATTTCAGCACAATGAATACACTGAAACTCTTCTTCACAACTGAATGAAGAAAAAATAGGCATATCTATTAATCTGATTAATATAATCTGTGCTTTCAGAAAGTTAGATCTTTTGTTGGAACGCATGCATCATAGTGAGGGAAGGGAGGAAAAAAAACCATTAGTATCTGGTTTCTTGGCCTCTGCCCTAGTACTGTCAATTTGGCTTGTCAATTAGTGTCAATTGTGGTTATATTGATCTGTGTGCTTTATGGAATCTAACTAGAACTAGACTCATTCTACAAACTCAGATACTACAGCAAAGTCCATGGCTTCTAACTTTCAGTCAGAACTGAATTAAATATTAAGGCTGCTTTTCTAAGAAGGAAAGTTATTGGCTTTAGTTATTTTCATTTTTCTCCTTCATTTACTGGTTTTTTTGTGGGACTGACTTTAGTAAAATTAAAAAAAAATACATGTTTATTGGGGTCAATATTACATAAATTGTTCTTTTATTTCATAATTATTATACCATGTTATATTGAAAGTAAATTGGCTGATAATCTTTGGTTTATTCTGACCTGTTTCTGTGATACTAAATTGAGGATGTCCTCATGAAGCCAATAGAGAAAAACTCTTGGGAAGCAGGGAAAAAAGAAAAAAAAACCCAAACCAAAAAGATCCTCATTTATATTGTTGCCATTTTTGTTATTAGGATATCATCCTACTTTTTGATTTGAACTAAAGCAAGATTAAATATTTTTATAGTGTAAAAAATTAAAAGCAAATATATGTCTGTGTATGTCCTATTATTGCAGCCAACACTACTAAAAATAATCAATTGTGTGTATTGTCTGTGATATTTTGGTTTTCTTTTAATAAAATGTGATTTGACAGTGGAAAAAATTTTTGAAGGATACTCTTTGGCTGCCTTCTTTTATATGTGTCTTCTTATTTTTAATTGAAAGTTCCATCCTGAGGACGTTATTCACAAGTGTGAGATTCATCACACTTATCTCTAACAATATAAAAGTCAAACAGCTTAGCTGTGATTTAGCTCACCCAACCTTAGAAGCTGCAGTCCAGTTACAGACTGAGATGTGTAAATTCATGTGCTCACAATACAGCTGTTAGGTTTCAGCTAGGGAACACTTAAGAGGCTTTAACATAATCGTCTGTAACACTTAAGGTATGCTAAAGTATCTTGCCTGAATTCCAGCTGCCAGTTCAGAACAGAAAATGTATTAAACCTGGACAGATATTTCAGGTATCCCAGGATGCCTTAAATTCCATCTAAGCATGAACATCTCGAATGATATTGAAACCCTTTTTAAAACCCAGTCCCAAACACCTGCCTTGAGTTCAAAGAGAACAAAATTATATGCGAATGTCATTGGTCATAACTACAGCAATTTAACGTAAGGCTGACAGGCTATTCTAGTAGTGTTAACATATGTAAATATACTATGTACATGTGGGGAAAAAAAGAAAAAGAAAGAAAGAAAAGAAATCTTAATTTATTTAATTAAATAAAAATTCTCATTGTTATATTCTAGTCTGCTTGTCCAATGTCAGTAAGAGTGAAAGACAGACATCAAAGGTGGTTCTAGAAATCCAGCAGGATTGAAGAACTGCATTATTAAACTGAAGAAAGCAGAGAGAGAAACAATAATACAAACAACAACAAAACCCACAATTTCTAAACCCATGTATGACTCTCTGGGCCAAATGCTGAGACCACAGGAGATATGCTGTGGATATTTACACTTCTAAATGAGCACGAAACAGAATTAAATCATAGGCTCAACCTCCAAGTACAAATTAGCTCATGTTCACATTGCCAAGGTCTTGTACCTTCTGTAGCAAGTATGTCTTGGACAGCACTAGTTGAGAGCTATGGAAAAGAGCTAAGTTATGATAGAACAGTTATTCAGTAGGAATTCTCCATTACAGATTATCTATTATGGATTATAGCTCTAGTGTTTGAGTTCACTCACATTCTGGTTTTGTTAGTTTAGCAGAATAAAGGATCCTGTTCCAGTCAAAGAGTTATGGGACACTCAGTCAAATGCAAAAGGATCTGTGTCACACAATTATGTTTTCTAAGTTTTCTTCTTTTTCCACTCTTGTTTGAAAATTTGGTCCTGCATTGATTCCTCATAAATCTAGACAGAAGAGGAATGTACCATTAGCTTTTTTTCTTTTTACAAGGATATTTTTTCCTATTTTAATGAACCCTGACATTTGGAAAAAGAGTATTCTTCACTGAAAATTGCAGAAACTTAGAGTGAATGTGATTTTGTCTAAAAAATTATATGTTCTAACGAAACATTTATTTTGATAATTTCTATTTACTTTCTGTATCATGCTAGATGTGATTACGATTCCATTAATACTAGTACAATCAACCTTTCTTATAGCAATTATCTTAAATTTAGCATTCTTTACTAAATGTCTTTACCCTAAGTTTTTTGCTTCATTGTGAGAAATTTATTGTTTTCACAAAACCATCTACAGAATTAAGATCCATGTATATCAACTGTATTACATTATCTGACCAGTACTCTGCTAACAGTGTAACACTTCTAACCAGAACTGATCCTTTAAAATACTCAACCTATTTCAAAACCTCATTAATAAATCTTTTTCTTCACTTTTGTTCCATTCCTAATTCATCCATGTGACATAATGGACATGCTCAGGTATAGTAAAAATGCCAATAAGAATCCTTGAACTTATTATTCAAATTGGAACTTATGAATACTATGATTTTGTTCAAAGGAAAAATGGGCTTAATTTAATATACATGTCTGCAGCTGAGCTAATAAGTTTGGGCAGACAGCAATTTATGGATCTGTAATAAGAACCACTTCCTTCTCAGCTTAATTTCAGTATTGCCTTATTGCCAAATAAATGGTCTAATCATTATTCTAAATATACATTCTCATTTATTTATTTACTTGCAGAGAAGTATTGTCTTCTACTAAAATTTTAGCTGGTTAAGATTATCTTTCATTTATAGCAGAATAGTCATAGAAAGACCTTTCAAAAATGTAAGTGCTGCTTTTTCCCACGGGTGCCCTTAGCCAATGTCAGTAACATCTTTCACTCTGTTGCTCAGACCAGCAGTTCTTCTTTTCTGAATAATTGCAGCAAATCTGCAGGGGCTAACACTGTATTTAGTGCATTCCTTTTGTTTGTTCTTACACTGTCATGTTTTGTTTCTGCATCATGTTCTTACATTAAAAAATATGTATATGTAAATTAGAGCACAAAAAAGACAAATTTTAAAAAATAATCCAAAAAGGCAGAGAGAAGGAAAAAAAAAAAAAAGCCCAAAAAAATGAACAACAAAAAAAACCAAGACAGAAAACCCTTAAATGTAAAAAGTATCTTCATTATTTTTACTGCTATTAATATTATTCTCTGCCACGTATAATGTCATAGGGATGAACACAATTTCTGGTAGGGATCTAAGGTTATTACGACAGTGAAAATGCACCCCAAAATTTGGAAAATTCTTTTTATTTTGGTGGTTTGGAGGAATCCATTGACCTAGCTTTCTGAAAAATTCTTCCAAGAAAGGATAATTATTTCATACACACACTTTTTTTTCAACTACCATGATCTTCACCACCCTGTTTGTTAGTATTTCCTTAACAAGCTAACTGAAACAGAAACAATTCCACAACAAAGACACCTTAAAAAATAACCTTTATAAAAAAACTCCTTTTGAACCATTTGTTTCCCAAGGTGCAACAGTGGGAAAAAAATCCCATACTGTTTTAGTACTTCTATTTTCCCCATTTGTGCCCCAGCTAAATTCTGGCACTTCTGTCTAGAAGTTCATATTGTTTGAAAAGTGCCCAATACACAATACTGCCAACTTTGTTGTGCCATATTTATCCTGGGCAATTGAGTAGTAGTCTCTAGAGTTTAGCTACATATTCTACATCCTGCACTTAAATCTTTCCTGCCATCTGTCTTCCCTTAAAGATCTCTCATGTGAATAAGTTGTTACTCTGTGTCCATAATTAAATTATATTTTTCCCTTTTCAAACCTCCTGTGACAAACCACTTAACAGTTTTGCACTTTCTTTTCATAAACCATTCTTTCTTTTTTCTAAAACACTTTCCACTGCATTTTCTCATCCATGTGTAGCATTTATCAATCATTGTGATGAGCTTAATGACTTCAGTAATGACTACAACCCTGGAGTATTATGTTCCTCATTTATATTTCAAGCTTGACCCAAGAACCTGTTATTTATTATTATGGTATCAACCATAACTGTCAGGATTTTTTTTTGTTGTTGTTACATTTTTGTTTCCTGAGCTCTATATTACTTTATGGAGTTACTATTAGAGTTATTATGTACTATAGCAATTTCTAAAGACATTGGCTAAAATAGGAGTCCCATCCAAAAGCACCATTAGGATACAATACCAAAGTCAAAAAGCTAGCAATTTGAAAAGACAAAAATATAATCCAAATCAGAAAAACAGATGGAGAGAGTGTGTGGTATATATGTGACACTATCGATAACCTCTAAAAATTAACTGTCATCCTTTAAAAATTATCATGCCTCAGCAAACCATCTCTGATATCATTTATTTAATGTGGTTTCAAGGGTTTGGTTTGATTCTCAAATGCATTTACTTATCTGCAGTGAAGGTAACATAACTGAGCTACATTTAGGATTCAATTCCTCTGCCTGTTCATAGACATGCAGTGTCATTTGTGGTGTCCTAAAGCACATTGCCTGGACCCCAGCTGGTCATATGTCCTACAAGCCTTGAGTCTTTTCTGTCAGCACCACGCAGACAGGTCAGACACCAAGATATTTCAAATTACTTATGTGAACCAAGTGAACTAACCCACCAGGCTCTCAGGGTAGATCAAGAATTCAATTCAGTTGTTCCCACATGGGTGTCTACTCCTATTTCAAATGCCCTAATGAATCCTAGAGACCAGGTGCAACTCCAGAAATATTCAAATGTGCCCTAGATCTCATTTAGTACCTATCAGTCTCATGCACACACCTCAGATACTGCAGGACACCTCTTAGCACACTACTGACTGCTAGGGCAGCTCATCGAAGCCCATCAAACTAGGTGAGAAAGAGTCCACCTAATTCCAGGTTAGATAGTAATCCAGAATATGTGTCCTATTCCCTAATTTTTTCCACCAAACAGTACTGATTCTTAATTTCTATATAGATGTTCTACATTATATCGGCCCATCTTCACTATTTGAATTCTCACTTACAGTAAAAAGAACCATTATCTTCACATTCTTTTGTTTTCCTCAAGTCACATTTTAGTGTGCCCTGTTTGCTAGAATTTCCACTTGCAAGAGATGTAGTTGGTTCAGGAATGAAATAAAGTAACACAAAACAAACATGACAACCCATGGTTATACATGCTTTGAGTCCAAAGTTTGAGGGGTCTGTATGAATGGTCAGGACATCACCAAAAGTCATTAATAGATAAGAGTATTTGTTCCAGTGGCTTAGCTGGAAACTAGCTGAGGGGAATCCATCTGACTACTTAATGGAAAAGGAGAAAGATTGAGGAATTCTGATGGTACCAATGTTTCTATGGAGCCAGCACTTTCTGCCAAGAGCACTTTTTGCCACTCGTACCAGTAAAATAATGATAGTTTAAACAGTCCTTCACCTAGAGTAACTCAGTTTGCTCTACAATGGGCTTTTTCTGTCCATTCTTTCCTATGCATTTTCGATTGTAACCTTCAAGTGTATGATGCAAGAGACTACTATTTCCTTCCAGGGGACTTTCTGCTGACTTTTTTCCTCTCTCACATGACTGAAGAATACATACAAGAAGTACACACAGAAATTGATTCAGAAACTTTAGCTAGTAAATGGAACCATTCAGCATGACAATATGTCCATTGACCTGGCAATTAAACTTGGAGAAGTAATACTGATGGATCTTGTTTGTATTTCTTAACCCCAAAAAGATAAAATTATAAAGGTTTCTGAAACTCACAGATATTATGTTAAATATCATCTTCTGCTACAAATCAACCCATTAAGGTATCATTGCTAAACATAGTTATAATTAATGTAGTGTAACATAATACAATTTTGCAACATTTTTTAGTCCACATTTTTTCCAGTGCTAATATTCCTCTGGGAAAAACTGAGCACAATAAAATAACTCTTGTGATTTTGATTGGTCATGTCCATACTTCTAATATAGTTTAAACAGATTATTCATTTTAAAGAGATTACACAAGTATCTGCATGTTGTTAAGACAACCATAGCTTACCAACACAACCTATTAATTCTTCACCCTGTGACTTGTTCCCAAATACCAAAAAAGGCATTTGTGCAGCAGTCAAATACTCAGAAGTCCCGCCCAGTGCCTGCAAATTTCTGTTCCATAAATCACAAAAAAGTCCCACAAATTTGAACTGCACAAACACATTGAATAATATTCAGCCATAGAAATTGTCCTACTTCACGTATATGTCTATGGGAACTTTACTAAATACAGAAGAATCTACCTAATGATATCCTTTAACATCTGAGAGTGCCCGTTTCTTATTATATGTGAATAGAAATGTAGCCAAAACCTCTCTGACTGATTCAAAGAGTACGAACAATTACAGAGTAATTGTTTTATAGAATGAAACAACTGCCATGCAGATTCAAACTCCAAATATGAGAAAAAAACAAGGCTGTTAAAAATTTGCATATATTTTGTGTAGATTTTCTATTTTCCAAGACAGCCTCCAGATCAGCCTTATCTTGGAGAAGGTTACAAAGCAAAGAAAAAGTAATTTAAAAGTCTTTCATTTAATTTCAAACAAATTCCTGCTCTTTTTTGCAACTTAACAAGCCACTGACAAAACACAAATGGAAAGAGGTTGTCACTTTACTAAGAGCTACTTGTCTTTGAGAAACTTTCATATTTGTGAGACCTACAAATCTCTTCATGGATAATGGAAGGTAGAAATTATTCTGGTGGGAAGGAGGAGCAGTTTTCAGCCTCTTGCTGCCCTGTTTTTCACACTAATGAGTTTTGCCACCACCTTAAAAAAAGTGTGAAATGTTCACCTTGTGTAGTTCATGGCTTTTCTACCTGAATAAAGACTAGTACACAAAGCCTTTTCTTCTACATTAGATAACATCTGCCCCCACCCTTGCTAAAAAACCCCAAAATTAAACAAAAAAAATTAAGAGAAGAAACTCCAACCCAATGCAGAAAATACACCCCCTCAAAGATTACATCACTTAGTTTGCAAGCAGATCTGAAACTGTATTTTCGATGCAGCTGCATTGAAGTTATCAAATAACCTGACACAGCCAATACATTCAGTAAAGTAATATAATAATGCATTTCTGTGCAGTCCCAGCAACACACTTTTGCTCAAAATGATACACATCAGCTATGGATATGAATTTAAAATTTTATCAGGTTGCTTCTAGAGTTCCATCCAGTGTTCTGCAATGGCCTGCAGGAGCCTACCATGTATAAAGGCATAGATTTCTATGGCAACAGTTTAAATTCTAGGCTATTCTTAGTTGAAGTATTTGCAGACAAAAAAAAAAACAAACCACAAACAACTTTTTTTTCAACTAACTAAATAATATATCTGTTGCATTTTTGCCTTTCCTGAAATAACAGAAATGTCTTTGCTGTAATGATTAAGCAATAAGTAACCTGATGTGATATATACTGTGCCTGAAGATACGAGATTCTTAAGTTAGCAGGAAAAAAATGCACATTTTGACACAACATAGATATGTTCTAGGCTTACAATGTTGGAAATATTATCATGACAGTCTTTATCAGCAAATAAAACATCTTTTTTTCTTGTTATTTTCGTTAATGCAGTACAACTGAACATATTTAATATATTTGCACTTCACTCATCTTCAAAACACGCTCAATAATTCCTTTTCTTTCTCTTATGTTTCTTTTTTGTTGAGTGTTTTGTTTTGATAAGAATAATCATGGAAGTGCTAAATATGTAAATAAGATAAGCATTGTAATTCACGGCCTGGTAATTATTACATCATCTCAAAGAGTTGAGTGATCTATGTGTCTTAAGGACAAGGATCTGCAAGATGGAAGAAAGAATCCTGGGAATGTTAAGTTCAGAAAATTACATAGAAAGTTTCATTTTGTTATTTCCCCACAACCTAGAAACAAGGTGCTAAATACATGTCTTCAACATTTCAATTGAATTGATGTTTCTATTTAGGTATGCCAATGAACTAGCAATTTTAGGAAGGTAAGTGAGCAAATTTGCAGCTTTATGCTATTTTTCAATGATTATAAATAAAAATTACATATTTAGCATTATATTCTCTGAAATGCATGCATGTCTGATCTCAGTCAGTGATTTGACATATACAATTTACGACGTCTTTTATCTTAACTTCCATTACAGTGCTTCTAACATTATCATTCTTTTTAGCATGGAATGTATTCCTAATTTTCTCAGTTACTTAATTTTGTCACTACAATATTATGATGAAGGCAGCTAGACTTAGGTAGCCATCTAAGGGTGCACTGGCTTATACTTAAAGAGGTTATTTTTGGCTATTTCTAAGCTAAATTTGATGGCCTCCTAAATACAGAAATACTGGCTCACATGTAAGTGCATTTGCTTTTTCTTCTCAAACTGCACAGCAGTAGATTGCACAATGGCAAACTAGTGCCTCTACTGCCATCATTTTGTTTTACACAGTGTCCTGGCAGAACAATCCATCTAACAAAGCAGCAAGGTGGAATAAAGATGGGACCTTGAAATATGAATGGTTTGTATAGTTAAGCAGGCCATTTTCAGAGCTGCACAACCAAACTTCAAGGTATTTTCTAGGAGACTGCAGGTTTTTCCTCAGTGACAAAGGGTTCTGGAGGAATGCTGTATTCCCCGAGTTTAATGCTTCATGAATACCTGTGATCAGGCTTCTCCCTCATTTTCAAGAGCAAACCTATTGCAATGTGTATGTATGTCTGTTTTCTCCTCACAGATCCCAAAGGTGGGCATTTCCTATAAAGCAAACCAAATCAGTATTTGAAGTTTACCAAGTCCCTTACGGTGTTTTACTCTTTAAAAGGATTCTCTGCCTGGAGAAAGCCAGGAGCAACGTGACTGAAATTCTCCATATCTCCACTGGGACTTGAGCTGTGAGTTACAAGTGATTTGCAGAGACTTTCCCCTTCACAGGTTTGACTGAGTTTAGGGGCACTTTCCCGTACAGGAACGGGATCAAACGCGAGCTGCCTAAAGTCCAACTGCAGCACTGCGCCGTGGTTTTTTCAGCTTTTCATATCAAAGGGTGGAGGTACCCAGTGCAGGAACGGGAAAATCCTTTCGCTAATTCGCTTTCCCACTGGCGGCAGCTGCTGGAGCCCTGCCGCCCGCAGCTGCCCCACCGGGCAAACTACTCCCAGGCGGGAATGTTGGCCGCGGAAATTCGGCTCCAGCTTAATGAGACCAAGCTGGGCAGAGGCACTTAAAGCAAATTCCCACTAACATCCCTAATATATCTGCAGTGTGTGCAGCAGAGGCGGTGACAGCAGAGGCAGCAGGGAGAGATTCACAGTACTAATAAAGGGATTCACTGCCTCGTATTAAGGAAAAAAAAAAAAAAAAAAAAAAAAAAAAAAAAGGCGAAGGAAGGGAGAGGGGAGGAGGAGGAGGCAGGCAGGAAACTTCTGTGTGTTATTTACATTGGGAAAGGGGGGAAGGAAGGGTGTTTGTGTGCCTCTGCCTGTGAATGAATGAGAAAGAGGAAGGGAGGGAAAGAAAAGGAGGGAGGCAGGGACGGTAGAGAGAGAGAGAGAAACACAGAGCACTGAAAGGATGCTCTGTCCCCTAAACCCAAGTAACCCGTTTGCAAGAATTGGATGCTGGAAAAATGGTAAGGACCCGGAGTTGAAAACATTTTCACTTTAATACTGAAAAAATATGCCATTATAAAATCCTCGAATAGAATTAGTAAGTTTCACTTGCTTCCTCAGTTCTGTTTTCCTCAAGTTATAGTAAGATTTACAACAGCACAGAATTTTCTACCATTAAACTTTGCAGCCTAAGCGCTAGAGTGACATTAATTGGTCATGCTTAACTGCCTTGGATTTTTTTTTTTTATCTTTACACTGTTACCATAATAGAAATCAAGGGTACTAATTTTTACATTCAGATGGAAAGGCAATACTGAGTAAGTATATTGAAAAAGAAGAGAAAGAAAACAAAACCAAAGCCTACCCTCCCCCCAAATAAGAAACACAACCCACTATCAACAAAGCAAATCTCTCCCAGCAAAATAATTCCCACCTAAAAATAAAATTTTAAAAAAATCCAATGAGAATATTCATGCAACTATGTCTTAAATAAAATCTTTACAATTTTTTCCACGGTAAAAGTACGATCTCTACTGCCTATTGATCACACAAAAAAACTGGCGAAATGGCACTTTTTATTATTATACTGTATTTCTTATATAGAAGGTTTGATACGAAGGGACTTATCAGGTAAGAGGGATGATGGTGTGAACTAGACGCTGCTTCCAGTCGGGGGCTGGAGCGTCCCTGGGGTGCGTTGTATCCATGCGAGCCATGCAGCACTTTTTTTTTTTTTTTCTGTCCATTTGTCTATTTGTTTCGGAGTCGGAGTCATTTATTCACATTACATTCATGCCTTCGTGCAACTTTCCACTCCTGCTTTGCCGTCAGGAGGAGGCCAACACCAGTCCTCTGCCCCCCGTCTTTTTCCCGGCCCCTCGGAAAGGGATCGGTCCACAAGGGAAGAGGGAAAAAAAGCAAATCAAACCCCAACACAATAGAACAAAAGCCCAACAAAACCAGGAGCCGTGTTTCGCCCTGCCGGAGCCGAAGGAAGCGGTTCCTCGCCTGTCTGTCGCTGCCCCGGCCGCGCACGGGCGGGGGTGCGCGCCCCGCGCCGGGCTGCGCGGCGCTGCAGGGATGCTCCCCGGCGCCGGGCTCCCCCGCCGACCACTGGGCCTCGACGCTTGCTATGGGGGTCGTGAGGAAGGGCGTGCGTGTGTCTGTGTGTTTCGTTTCTCACAAAAGGTAGCAGCGGAGGTGCAGAGCTGTCCCCGGCCGGAGCGTGAAGGGCCGGTCCCGGGTGGCGGCTGCCCCCGCCCCGCCCGCCGCCTCAGTCCGACAGGGAGTGGGAGCCGCAGTCGTACACCCTGTGGGCCCCGTCGGCGCTGTAGGGCCCGTTGTGCCAGTAGGACGAGTCGCAGACGGTCTGCAAGGAGTTGATTTCGGATGCAGAGGAGTTGGCGTCCCTCCTCTTGGATCGCTTTCTGTTCCTCAGGATGAAAACCAGCATGCCAACCACCGTGAAGGCAGAGGTCACAAAAACCAGCAGGAGCCCTGGCACTAGCACCGAAATAGAGACCCGGCTGGTCTCCAAGTAGGAGTTGGAGTGAGTACCTGTCTCTGTCAACCCGGTGCTGTTTTTGTTAGTGGAAGTTAATGTGGGTGAGATTTTTAACTGAGGGCAAATCACATCATTGGAGAGAGACTCGAAATCCTCCTTGAAGAAATCTTCAGGGGACTCACACCTCAGGTCGCTCATAATCACCTTGGGGCGCAGCATCTCCGCCCACTGTTTGAAAGGCACGATAGGGCAAGTACAGTCCCATGGGTTGCCGTGCAGGTCGATCTGGGTGATGGAGGTGAGCTGGTCCAGCACCCCCGCCACTGGGAGGTACATGAAATAATTGTTGTGTATGCTCAGCTTGGAAAGCGAGACCCCGGCGAACACATCTACTGGGAGAGACCTCAGCAGGTTGTTGTTGAGGATGAGGACTCTGAGTTTGGGCATCGCATTGAAGGTGCCAGGCATGATCATCTGGATCCCATTAAACTCCACGTTCAGATACTCCAGGTTTTGCAGGCCAGCGAATTTCTCCCGGGACAGGGTGTCTAAGTAGTTGCTATCCATGTAGAGCCATCGGAGATCAAAGAGGTTCTTGAAAGTGTTGTTCTCAACAGTGGCAATGTTGTTGTTGCCCAGATCGAGTAAATTAAGTTTTCGGTAATCCAGAAAGTGGGATTTCCTGATGGTGTGTATTTTGTTGTCTCTCAGAAACAGCTCCTGCACATTGGATGGCTTGGGCTTCAAATCCACCAAGCTGCTCACATTCCTATCATTGCAATTAACTTTTAAACCCGAGCCAGGGATTTGATCACAGCTGCAGATGTGCGGGCAGGAAAAGGTAGCTGGTAGCTTGCTCTTCGCACTCACTGTCGACACGGCAGCAGTGGGCTTGGTCTTGATTTGCCAGTTGACGGGAATCTTTGTACCTCCGTTTGGAGCAGATCCTGGCGTGGCAGGGTCTTCTTTGCCATGTATTTTAAAGGGGGTTGGAATGGGACCAGGATCGCAGGTTTCTTCTTCGGCAGGGGGAGCAGCTAGGCTGGAATCTACTCTGTTCTTTTTACACAGCTCCTGCTCTGTGGTCTCATTTAAATCTTTGCCCTGCAACCTAGTGGGAGCTTCACAAATCACTCTGCCGATCAAAGCGTTTTTAGGTATGTTTTCCAGCCATTCTTTCAACGACAGCAGATCGCAAGTGCAGTCCCAGGGGTTATCCTCTAGCAGGATTTCAGCAATACCTGGGATCTGCTCCAGGACCTCCTCGTAAGGCAAGGTTTTAAGACGGTTTCCCCGGAGGTCGAGGTGGGTGATCGGCACATACTGAAACACGTTGGGGGGCAAAGTGCTGATGAGATTGTCATTTAAAATCAGCACCTCTAGCTTGTTTAAGTCCCTAAATGCTCCCGGGTCAATATCCCGCAATAGATTAAAATCTGCCTGGAGGTATTCCAGATCGTCCAGCCCCAGGAAAGTCTGCTTCCTGAACGATTTGATCTTGTTGTTGTTTATGTGCAAGCGTTTCACCAGCTGCAGCCCAAGGAAAGCCCCAGGAACAATCTCATGCAAACCGTTGTTTTCCATGTGCAAACTGACCGCATTGTAAAAGTTAGCAAACTCATTAGGGAAAAGTCGAGTCAGGGAATTGCCATGCAGGAATAAATGGTAAAACTGGGAAGTTGGGGCGGTGAAATGTTGCAGGCTGGTAAATCCCTTTTTCTCACAGTCTACGTGCAAATCCCCTTCTATCTCGTTGCAGGCACAGATCTTCTCTTTGCAAACGTCCCCTGTAACGTTTCCAGCAGCAAAACAAAGAGACGTCTCCAGCAACAGAATCCAAAGCAGCATTTTTAAACCGAGCAATTCATTCCCGATCTCATCACAAAGTAACAGCAACCATCCTCCTCACACGGAAAGCAATTCCAGTTCATTCAATACATTAAATGTCCGAACCACCAGCAAAGGGGGAGGAAAAAAATGTGTGGGGGGGAGCAGGGAGGGTCGGCGGAGGGGGGGGGATGCTTTCTTTTCTCCTCTCTCCCCCCCCACGCACAACTGCAACAGCCCAGATTCCAGTCAGTAATTATATCCACAAACTATCCAGGCACGTACTGCAAGGCAGGCGGAAAAAAAAAAAGAAAAAAAAAAAGTAGAAGGAAAAAATCCCCCTCCTCGCTCGCCCTCCCTGACGCCTGCCGGGCAGCTAAGTGGAGGTCTGCCGGCCGGGCTGGCTCACCGGCACGGTGCTGCTGGCCCCCGGCTGCCGCTGCATGTTAGGGAGGCGCGGGCGGGAGCGCGGTGCTGGCCGCGGAGGCTGCGCGGTGCGCGGCTCTGCGCGGACTGACCTTGCCGCGCGGCCGCGGAGCCGCGCTCCTCGCCCGCCGCCCGCCGGGCGCTGTCCAGCGCCGCGGTGCTGAAAGCGCCCGCCCCAGCCTAGGCGCTGCCCGCCGAGCCGCCGGCGCCGCGCCGCGCCTGCCCCCGCTGCTGCGGTGCGCGGCTGCCCATGCCCGCCGGCGGCCGGAGCCTGCCGCGTGGCCGGGGCCGGGGCCGCCCGCCGCCCGCCCGCCCGTCCGCCCGCGCCGCGCCTCGCCTCGCCCTGCCGGCCGCGCTGCCTCCCCTCCTCGCTCCCTCGCTCGCTCGCTCTTCTTTCCTTTTTCTTCCTCTGCTGTCGAGCCGCACGCTCGCACACACTCACATGCACGCAGAGGGAGAGTTGCTAAGAGGCTCTGCTCGTTTCAACCTGGTGCACACTGAAAGATCTGACACCCTCTGCTGAGCTGCAGTGGCAAAAATCCATCTGCTGAGGGAATGCTGGAGAAGAAAAAAAATCAATCCACGTACAGGGCAAGCGTTAAAAACGTTGGCATTAAAAGCTGTCGATCTATTTAGATGCGTTCTCCTAAATGGACTATTTAATTTATTTCTTTTATTTTAAGATGGAAAGTTTAGCATTCCCCTCCTCCCGAGCGGTTCCTTATTGCCCCCATTCACGCACACTCACACCTGCACAAGGAGGAGAGGAAGGTGCGTTTGCCTTATTGTATTTCCCAATGGCTTCAACAGAATTAGTGTCAGGGTGTCAAGCGAATAGCAATTTGAGGTAATTATTCTGCACGCCATTTTTATCGTTGCTTTAAATGCGTTCCTTCCTCCTCTGCAGTCTAGGGTGTTTCATGGTGGATTTTGTCTCTTGCTGGTGTTCTCTATGCAATGTCGAACTGTGGATTAATGCACTCTGTATTTTTCATAATTTAGATGATCACAGAGAAGAGGGTACGTAGGGGGGAGGGGATTGCTGCACTGTTAGCAGTTCACGCTACCTGTTCCCACGGAGTATAGTGTCTCCCTTAAGGAGGGGAGGGGAGGGTAAGAAACTGACAGTTATTCTTATCTCTGTATAAAAATCTGGAGATGCGTGTATGTCCACGCATAGATATTTCTCTAGGGATGCTCCTTATATACTCTCCGTGGAAATAAAAACGCCTGCTTCCCTCGACCTCCTCCTTCTCCCCCCTCCCTCCCCCCCCGCTGCCCTTTTCCAGCTCCCACCCTTCTGACAAAAGAGACTACACAGCGGAAAAATCGGTGCCTGGCCTTAAAGACAGGAGCCAAGCATACAAAAGTTTCTGCATCATTTGGACGTGTTTCAGATGCCTACGAGTGAAGAACCAGTTGCACCTCTGGCGGTGCAAGTGGAAACCCGCGTTTCCCCTGCCCTTTGAAACCACTCTGAGGAGGAGGAGGAGGAGAAGGAGGAGGAGGAGGAGGAATAGGAGGAGGAAGAAGAGGAGGAGGAGGTGGGGGAGAAGGAGGGGAGGTGGAGGAGGGGGAGGAGGCGCGAAGGAGGGAGAGACAGCCCAGCCTCCTAGTGCCTCCTGCAGCCCGGGGCTGTGCCTTTCGCGTCCGGCGCCGCTGGTGAACTTTGCGGCATACTGGTAGGGGGGGATGTAGCCGCGGGAGTGGGCTGGAGGAGGGTTATTTATAGTAAAATTCAGAGAGCCATATGGAGCCTGCACCCCCTGGTCCCGGCGGCATGTTAATTTGGTCAAAGCTTCTCCCTGGCTACCGCTTGCAAATAAATTAGACATCCTGCCGATGATGATCTTATCAAATTAATGTAATTAGACCACAGACAAGTTACAACAGTTACCATGGCCATTTCAAGTCCCCAGGACGAATATTTGGTCTTTTGGTTTGTTCTGGTGAGCAGGGACTAGGGAGGGAGGGGGAAACTGGGTAGGAAATGGGACAGGAGTAAGAAACAAAACCGACAGAGAGAGAGAAATCCTGGCCCTGAAAAAGCTTATCCAATAAATTACAAATGGGCTAGAAGAGATAAAATGCCATTGAGACAGAAAGCACCACAAGAAATATATCAGTGGTTTCATTAGGGAAAGAAAAACAGGGAAGGAAACTTGGTGCCACATTGGGGCACATTAATTCATTTCCCCTGATGGTTTCTTTGACTTTGTCTCTCAGAGATATCAGGTTGGAAGGGTGGGGGGTGCAAGGAAACCTTCTGTGGGTCAAAAACTGCAGCCTCAAAGTGCAAGGGGAACTGGAGGCAAGGAAGCCCCAGGACACTGCACAGAGGGAGGCAGGGCAGTCAGAGGAAGGGACAAGGGTCAGGGTGGGGTCAAGGACACAGTTACTGGGTGTCAACAGCAGTGACAAGATCACTGTGAATAAAGTCTTTGCAGAGAAAAGACTAAAAATCAGGAGCCTGGTGAAGACTCCCTGGGATGTGGGGCAGGAGGACTTGTTCTCCTCCTGCCTTAGAATACTTTCCAAGCATCCTTACCTCGGTGCTATTAAAATTGCTCAGGCACTGTAAAAACAATCAAAATGCAACCAGAGAACCTGAACATTAACAAGATATTAAACAAATAAGTATGGATTGAATAAGTGGAAGGAGACAATGACCTATTGTCAAAGCATGAAGGACAAATTGCCTGCTTCTTACAAAGGATCTGCTGAGAGGTGGGAACAGGTGGAAGCTGTCTGGGGATCTGGAATTTCAAAATGGTAAAAAACCAAAAAAGTAAAAAATATGCCAGAAGAAGTAAGAGTGTTTATGGATGCTATGTAACTTCTAAGGGAGTATTTATTTACAGAAGCCATTGTATTTTCATCTGTATACTTTGGAGATTGATGTCTTATATTTACAATATATGTACTGAGAGAGCATCTGCCATGCAAAAGTTAACATCAGAGAGGAAGAAAAGAGGCACCATCCATTTTAGATTTGGTATCTGAAGTTTTTTATTCTATGAGTCAAGCTACACAGAAAGGTCCAGAAAATTTAACTATCATTACTCAGTGCCATAATCCTAAATGTATAAGTTTTTTTCTTCTTATTGAGTTAAATTTGGAAACATGTATCTTAGGATAAGAGGTCTGCCTCTAAGAGTTTTAAGGAAATGCCTACTCCAGGATCAGGTTGATTGGGAGTTGGAATGTTTTACTCTGTTACTTAGAGAGTGTGGTAAAGTGAGAGATCACACAACACTGAAGTGCCAATTAATTTGGGTCTTTAAATTTCAGCATATGCGTCCCAGTTTACACTCCAGACACAGGGTGAATAAACAAAACTCACATAATCCCCTCTAAATTATCCAGAAGATCAGATAGGGGAAAGAGCACACAAGTGTATTGTCCTTGACTTACCTGTTATCCTTTACCTTGTATTTGTGTCTGCAAATTCTAGGAGCCGAAAACAATGAGCTTCCTACTTATCCTTTCCTATGGATGTAGAGTCCATATTTAACCACATACAACCTAAATGAAGCCATTTTGAATAGAAATGGTTTTACGCATAATATGGAAAATTACTTGAACTTGGAAAAGGTAGTGGGATACATCTTCATTTTCCCAATTAGTAATCCCCCATCTCCCTGTTGCTATGGCTATGTAAGTAACACTGGGTAAGGGTATATTTGTGCTACATTGGAACACGTTAAAAAGCTAGTTGCTTCATCTAACATTGTAGAACTTGCAGAGCAGAACTCAGACCATCTGCAAGGGTTCTAGAGAAGAAAGCAATTATTACTGTAGATATCTTGATTTTGATGTTTGTGCTATGTACTGTAAAATTGGCTTCATTATTTTTATGAAGCTATAAAGACATCCTACACTGTAGACATGATGTTGTGTATGGATACATACACACACATTCATACATACATAGGCTTATAAATATCTGTGTATGTGCACTGCAAATAATGATAGACCAGCAAATAAAAGAGTTATGGGATCGTAATTTAATTTGAAATTATGGCTTTGTTCAGGCTTTGACTATAAAATTTGACTCAGACTGGTAGTTAATATAGATGCCTCCATATGTTAAGGCAACTCCTGCAGAAACTATGCTTCTCTGTGTATACAATGACTATAAACCAGTTCAGATAAACAAATTCTAACTAAGGGTAGAAGAGTTTAGGCTAATATTAAGATTTCCTCACAGAATTTTCCATCTCAATATATTTCACAGGCCAGTTTTCACATAGTTACTGGATTTCTATATAAACTGCAATTAGATCTAACAAGGTTTCCAAAACTAGATAATTTTCTTCTTTATTTTTCATTTTGCTAAGGGTAATGGCATGTGAGCTTGTTCCAAGTCTCCCTACGATATGTTCACCAGACGGAGCTTTGCAAAATGATGCAGTGGCGGATGATGATGACTAAAAAAAAAAGAAAGAAAAGAAAGTTAGAGAAGTGGTTTGCCTACTTCTATCTAGTGAGTAGGAGACTGGCTCATGATGAGAAAATAAAAAATTCTCTATCTTTTGCAGTGTAAGAGCCAGCCCACATGTTCTTCTTTCTTGGCTCATACCCTCAACCACCGGGCTACCAACCCTCTTGCTGCAGCTGTTCTACTTTACAAGAAAAATAATTTTGAGATCCCTTGAACCATAGGCAGGCGGCAGGGGAGCATGAGTTGCAGCACTCACCAGGATGTGCACAGCCTTGGGAGGACTTGCTTGCATTGTGTTTTCATGTGAGACTGAGCTTGACCTGACTGGCTCCACATGTCAGAGGTTTAGACAATGGAGTGGGTACCAAAAGCCATTGACATTCTTCTCCAGTATACATTTTCATCAGACCTTGAGGTAATTTTGCGTTGGAAACATTGGCCAAATATGTCACAGGGTTAATTCTAAGAGGTTCAAAATATTAGGTGTCAGAAAAGGGAATAAGACTCAGAAAGATGGACAGATTTTGCATCCATCTTGTGTGTAGTGTGCCATAAAACCCATGTAGTCATTTCACTTTGAAATCCTGATGATGCGGAAGCAAGAGGACTATTAAGTGAGTAGGCCAGGCCAAGGTCCTGACCAGAATTTCTTATTTAAACTATATGTATTGATCTGAGTTTCTGACCCAGTTTCTACTATGATTGCTTGCATTAAAATCACTAAAGTGCCTGAGCAGTCCTCAGGACAGGACCATGCCTCATAGCTATTGTACTCAGTGGTGAGAGTATCCAGAATAGATATTTGGTAAAGGAGTGAATACAGACAGGCATTTATGTTTTATCTTTCTTTCCCTGTTCCTTTCTTTTTTTTTTTCTTTTTTTCTTTTTCTCTTTATTTTCCTGCAGCCTATAGTCTTCTGGAGTGGTCTTTTGTTCAAATGTATGGGTTTCTATAGGGAAAGAACTAATCTCCTTCCAACTTAGTAGAGAATTGACCCTGTGTCTTCACTGGGAAAGTATATTCTGCCCACTGTGCTGTTGGTTAGAAGGAGAGAGATAGGGAGCTGAGCTGAGTCACCCACCTCCTTTTATTTCTCTCATCTCAAAACTCACTCACACATACACACATACACACAGACTCACTCACAGTCACTTTAAAAGTTTGACACAACAGAAGTGGGTTGTCTGTTTTCAGTGGAGAATTCCAAGCTGAGGAGCCCAGATGGAGAGAGATGGTTTTGCTGCAGCCCTGACCCCAGAGCATGAACTGAGATTTCACTGCAGCATTTTACTTGATATGTCCTCCCAGCTGCATCTTCCATGCTCTCAGTCCTGACATGAAGGTTTAGTCTCTGCCTTTCCCAGAGCAATACATGAGATGGTTGGTTGCCTGACCTGGGGACCAGGATTTCACTCAGGTTTCAGTTTCCTAAGTTTGGCATTGCAGCATTCAGCACTGCAGCACTGAGGTACACAGAATTGTATTTTTCCTTTGTGATAAAAGACATAAATTTAGGCTGGAGAAAGCATAACAATGAAATTAACCGGAGCTGTGAGAAATATTTGTTCTTATAGTCAGCTATAACAAGAAATGTACTAGTATAACATTGCTGCCTTTAATAAGGAATGATAACATTTGCACCATAGTCTAACCTCAGCAAATTTTTTTTAAGATTCCAACACTATCATTTTAAGTACCTTGTTACAACAATTCTCAACATCCTGTAAGACATGACTCCCATGTAGTGTGATCAATACACAATATAGTACTGCACTTTTGCTAATGTGACCTTTTTGTAGTTTTGATTGCTTGCTTATTTCATTCTTTCCCTAAGCAGGTCCCATGTCTGACTGAACACAAGCAAAAGGTTGAAACAGCTGGTCACTCTGCAGCATATTCAGATGACTGTAGTAATTTAGTAACACTCATTCATAAAATGTAAAGTTAGTTAAAAATTACTTGCATAGTTTTATAAAAACTTTAATGATGAGACATGAGACCAAAATCCGTGTCGTTTAGAAATACACAAGGCATTAAAAAGTATCTTTCTGAAAAAAAAAAAAAAACCTGCAGGAAAAAAAGCATCCAAACTTTCAATCTATTGCTTACACAAGTAATCCCACTGAATCACATCAGCTTGAATAATAGATCTATAATGGGTTTTCAATAATTAATTATTTCCATATCCATTTTCATAGCACAGTCTCAGAGCAACATAAGGATCATATAAATGGACAAAAGTAGATAAGAGTTTATGTTTCTGCTCTCTCTAACTAGAATTTATTTCCATTGTTTAATAATAAAGAGGGAAATGCTTCTCAGAATGCAGAACTGAGGCAAAGACCTGCCTCCACCAATAGTTTGCTGACACGACTCCGGGCAACTCATTTCTCTTTCCCATGACTGAATTTCCTTGTTTGAGGAAGTGGAAGGTATTATAATGCCCAAAGGTGCTTCAAAATCTGTGATGAACAAACATGGTGACTGAAGTAATTATCATCATTGCTCACGGGTACAATGCAAAAAGTGAAATCTTATGTAACAGTAATACATACTTCTTTCTGTTTTTGCCTACCCATCTCAGAGGCTTTTACAGCAGAATACAATATAATTTTATTTGCTCAACAGATTGGAAAACAGAAGCACTGACCTTGGGAAGGTCACATGTCAAGCCGTTGATAGCACTAGAGATAGACCAAGTCTCAGAAGGCTCAGCCCTGACTTCCACCCCAGTATTTCAGAGATGCAATACTACTGATTTAGAGAAAAAAATCTGTTCAAGAACCAAAACTAAACTAAACAAAACTAAACAAAAGGCTTCCTGCCTCCTTCTCCTCTCAGACTTGATTTTATGCATCAAGGGTTTCATATGCCAGTCATTTTCTTTCTGGAGGCCTAATGTAGTTATGTGGTGTGACAGTAATACCAAGCTTTGGTTTTCTTATTAGTTCACACCTTAATTCCTTGTAATGGAATTATTTTACTTGGGAAACAGAATGTTTTCAGTCCTCAGACTTTTCCTGACTTAAAACTTCAGACTTCAGACTTCAAAAACAGGGATTTCAGAGCCAAATGCTAATGCATGGGAAACACAAACTCCCTCTCATCTAAAAAACATCTTGGAAAAAAATTAGAAACCATGTTTAATCAGAGAACTCTGAAGAAGTGGTTTTGTTTTCAGGAAGTTCATTAGTTCATTTATTCTGTTATAAAACAAAAAAAAAAAAAACAAAACAAAAAAAAAAGCAAGCAACCAGGTAAAGATGCAAAGCAAATTAATACTTTTCAATGTGGTTAAAAACAGAAACCTGAAACAAAACATTTGAGTTGATTAAAATATGAGAAGTTTTCTTTGGTGGGGTCTTATTTGTTTTTTTTTTTTAATCTGCTGTGTTTTTCCAATATAAAAAAGCGTGTTTTGAAATAGAAAATCAGAAATCAGATTTTTTTTTTTTTTTATATTTCATGGCCTTCCTTAGTCATATTTTGTTAAAATTATTTGTCCTTTCCTTTGATTAATTTGAATTGGAATTTTCTGATAGAAAGTTTCTGAAAACTTTTCTGAAACTATCTATTAAGTCAGCATGCAGAGGTGTCTACATATTAAAAGAAGAATTGCTGTGCATCAGCATACTAGAAAAAGACTGAGTAGATGAAACAGTATTAACAATAGAATAATACTGTCTTCCTATTTATGCAATACCTAGAAACCATACCCTGGGACCAATCCCACATGGCATTTCAGTTTTAATTAAATAACGTTTTAGAGACATAAGGGAGAAGAGGCTGGTGACCCGATTAATCATTGTACTGCTCGATTTTACATCACAGCATCCCAAATGATTTCAAATGCATTGCTCTGATGTAAAGATAGAGTATTGCAGTGGTGTCTTGGGATGTAGTTGGTTATTTTTTTTTCTCCATGGGCAAAGCTGATCTGAGATATCCCTTACTGCCTTCACTAACCTCCAGACACTAATTTTAACTTCTTGGGTCTTTTTATTTAACCATGATCATTTCTATTGATTCAGTTCATATTGCAGTCCACAAACAGTTCTGTCCCTCCTGAGTTAATGAGAGGATCAAATCAGCATTGCTGCTGAGGTGGCCAAGGAATGATCCATATACCTAAAGGGGATGAATACATAATGAGGTCCAGGATTTAGCCCCCAGAAAAGCCTAGCTTGGATGGATCTGGACTTTAATATCTTTAAGCTATTGTGTAAAATACACGGAATCTAAAATGTAATTTTACATGAGACCCTTGCAACTGAGTGTATGAGTGTGTCTATGGATATTAATGTACATACATACTGGGGATTTACATGTGATGGTGATTGGGAGTATATAAAACAGAAATGAGGCAAATATCAAAGTGGTCTTTTACTAGACTGGCTTTCATTAACAACGCACACTTTCCAATGTAAAGTTCTCATACATTTTTAGCTATAATTACTGTATATTCAAACAGTTCCTAATAACTGTCTCCTACATTAGGTGTATATTCAATACCACAGAGCTGATGCCATGTGGTCAGAACGGATGGCCTCACTCAAGGTTTGAGATCAGTTTCGAGACCTCTTTGAAGGGATGAGATGGGGCCAAAGTCAAGAGTCATTCATCTTTCTTTTTTTTCATGTGTCCATGGTACTTTTTTGATCCCAGCAACCTCCCCAAAAGAAAGAATTAATTCAATCTGTTCCCAGTACAGATTATTTTATTTCCAGGAGCAGAACTTGTTCATTTTCTCAGGCGTGTTTCCTGCCTGTAATACAACTACTGTTCATATTCTGCAGTTTATGAGTTATATATGACTTTTGTTGTACTTTGTTTGTGCAGTTACATCACAGAAGTCTTTTTTTGTCTCTTGCACTTCCAGATTACATTTAAATGTAGAGTTTATGTACCTGTGCCCAAGTGCTCAGACTTTGTTGCTGTTAAGCCATTGGTGACATCACAAAATGTAATAACTCACAAATAGTTATGGTTATGTTTAGATACCCGGCAAACAAATACCAAATATGTTCTCTTCAATCTTTTTCAACTTTATGGGTGCAATAGACTACTGCTTGATCAGCAAGACTTTTATTTAAGCAACATAAATACTCACTCCATAAGCTACAATGATACTTAAAATTCTTAAATTTGTCTTAACTTCTGCAGAAATTACTTTAAAATAGCTTACTTCAGGTTTGTTTGCAATACTAGCAGTAAGAATTGGGCCGCTGTTTATTAAGGGGGCTTGTACTCTCTACCTTGAATGGAAGTTCTTTGTGAACTTAGACAGACAAGGGTTTGTCTGGCATGTTCTCAGTTGGAAAGGCTAGGGAAAATCAGGATAATTCACCACATGATTCAAATAATGCTCAATTTTACTGTTTTACCTTCATTCAAATGAATATTTATTTAATTCTAGAGTTTCAGTTTTTATAACTGGGGGAAAAAAAAGAGATAAGCTGTAGACTGTGTATTATATGGTCCTGTAGGATGCATGTGAGCTGCGATTCATGTGCTTGGCTCTCAAACAGGTAATTTTTTTGGTGTACAGGGTGCAGCATTTGCACTGCAGAACCACATCTGTGAGCCTTGGTCAAATCAGCAGGCACCATAAACCTGCTCTGCTGCACACGTGGGCAGTTCATGCCACCAGACATCTGAGGAACCTTTACAAAGGTATATTAATTCCAAGCAAAATTAAGTGGCCTAAACCTTCTGCGAAGGCAGCACAGACATCCCACAATCCAAACATAGCCCTCCAACCATAGAATCACTGCAATTTTTTACTTTTATAGCATCTGGCTGTGAGTAGCATCACTAAAATATAGTAGCACTGCCCTTTCTATGGATGTGGAACAGCATGACAAAGGACATCAGGGCCACAATTGGGAAATACCTGTAGGAGGTCACATGGGGTTGGTGCTGAAAGACCCAGTTCACTTCTCCCTGACACTCTTCTTCATTTTCCTTCCCCATGACACTCATCATGAAAGTTCAAGTTATTGAGGACTGACTCAATAACTTGTGTACTTTCATTCTAACCATGGAAGGTCAACTAAAGGTAAAGCAAAACCAAAACAAAGTGAAAAAGAGAAGAGATGAAAATATAAGGCTTTTTGTCTGAGGACTCAGAGTAACAGCTCCTTCTTTTGGTGGATTTCTGAAAACCTAAAGAGATTAAAGGGTAGAGAAACATTTCTCTCAGAAATTGGTTTATATCTTTTTAGGTCACTGCCAGTATATTAAAAAAAAAAAAATTGAAGTTTGGATTAAACCTTTTTTTTTTTTTTCCTTAATTACTGTAGTTTCTACCTCCATTTTTCAGAAGGAAAGTGAGGAGAGATTGCAAAATATCTTTGGTTTAGTTACCTATTAAAACAATTTAAATAAAATATTTCTCTGTTTTTAAACTTAGCTTTTAAAAGTGAAGCTGAACTAAATATATGATGGAACACTTCAGTAGCCTGGTGATAGCTTTAGCTTGTAACACTCAGTCTGAGGTACCCACCTAGGCATCTTTACAGTCAGTGGGGAGAAATTAACCATTCAGGTTGTACTAAAATATGTTCAAAAGAAGTAGAATAAATTTTGTTGGGAAAGCATTATTTGTGACACTTTATTTCAGAGGTCTTTAACTGTTTACATCAGTTTACACCAAAACTAGCTACCTTTCAAATGACTATATCTAGTGGCTAATGTCATTCAAGAGATTAACTGACATCAAGAGAATATTTAAAAAAATAGTATTTTATTGAAAAAATATAGACACACTTTAATTTTTTAAAAAAGTCTGTTTCTTTTCAGTCATTTTTGAACACAGAGAACGTTGAAGTATTTTTGCTTATTTTTGTACTTCAAGAATGGTTGAACAGAAAATTATCGTTTAGGTGTAGTAAGTTATTCAATAAAAAAATAGGAAATTATATTTTGAAGTAGAATAAACAGAAGTCATTATGCTGTATATTCAAAATTTCCTTTGAAAGGATAAATATACAAAGGAATGTTACATTGTTATTTCTTACCTTTCAGTATTGCAGAGGGCTGTTCACTTATTTTCTCTTTTACAGCTCTACCAACATATCAGAGAGAAATGAAGGGTGAAACGAAAGAGTGCTATGCTGATGACTGTCATAAAAGTTGGATTTTATTGAGTATGTTATGTGTATCAGTAGCTTTATTGTTCTGAATCTTGACTCATTAAAATTATGCTTGGGAAGCAATTTGTCTAATTATTACAAAACTCATTGAATTTATGATTTTCTGTAAATCTTTATTTTCTTCCATGCACTATTTATTACAAACATTTAAAGTATTATCTATTTTATAAGTCAGCATAATCTTGTTGACATCAAAGAGATCAATATTTTCTAAGATCTCAATCTTATGACAAACTACTATTTAAATTCAGGCACGCTTTAGAGTCAAGGATATTTAAAAGAGTAATGATTTAAAAAAAAAAAAGAAATTACATCTTAATGACATTGCTGTTGCTAGGAGATTCCAGCTACTGTTTATGAGATGGATATGTCCTTTTTCTTAATTAAAAAATGATTAATAAATAGATAAAGCACTAAAATGCCAACCTTTTAGCAAATTTTTGTGGAAACATCCAATTTGTAATCTGCTTAAGCAGCAGCAGCAGCAACGAAAAATCACACAAAGGACAGGGAACAAAAAATAGGCCAATCTTTCAACTGTTTCTTTAAGCTGTCAAGCTACACCTCCCCGTGCTGCAAAAAAACCACCTTAATTAATATTGGCCACTGTGAGGAAAAGGATATACAGTTTGATGGACAATTTATCCAATATAGTACAATGTTTTTTATGCTCTCTCTGTCCAGTCTGCATGTAACACAAAACTATAATTTAGCTATTACCACCTAGCTCAGTAGATATAATGGGATTTTGTTATGGCTTAGAAGCTCTCAAGGTTTTACAAGGAAACTAAAAGGCAAAACATTGCTTAGGAAGACCTCCTGGACAAGTTTCAAATTTTTCTTCAGCAGACCAGAAATTCTTTACTTTTTTTTTATAGTGTACTTTTATTTTCCACATATCCAGTACAACTTATTGATAAAAAATAATAGACTAACAGTTTCAGTTTGATAATAGTGTAAAAGCCCTGAAAATTAGGATATATTACAAAACCATGTTAGATCATAGAATCACAGAAAGGTTTGGGTTGGAAGGGACCTTAAAGATCACCTGCTTCCAACACCCCTGCAATGGACAGGGACATGTTTTATTTGACTGGGTTACTTGAGGGTCTCATTCAACCTGGCCTTGAACACTTCCAGACATCCACAGCTTCTCTGGGCAACCTGTTTCAATGCTTTACCACCCCATCAGTAAAGAATTTCTTACTAATACCTAATCTAAATCTACCCTACTTCAGCTGAAAGTCATTACCCCTTGTAATATCCTATCATGACGTGTCCTTCTAAAAGGTCCATCTCCAAATTTCTTGTCAGCCCTCTCTATGTACTGAAAGGCCACAATAAGGTCACCCTAGAGCCTTCTCTTGTCCAGATTGAATAACCCAATTTTTTTAACAATCTTCTCATAAGAGAGGGATTTTTTCTTATGTTGGGGACCCCAGAGCTGGATGCAGCACTGCAGCTGGGGTCTCACCAGAGCAGAGCAGAGGGGCAGAATTCCCTCCCTGGCCCTGCTGGCCATGCTACTTTGCATGGAGCCCAGGACATGTTTGGCTGTCTGGGCAGTGAGTGCAAATTGATGTTTCGTGTCTGGCCTCTCATTCACACCCCCAAGTCCTTCTCAGCATGGCTGCTCTCCATCTGTTCATCCCCAGCCTGTGTTGATACCAGGGATTGCCCCCAACCCAGGTGCAGCACCTAGCACTTGGTCTTAATAAGCCTCATGAATTCCCAGGGACCCACTAGCCAAGCTCAGCCACATCACCATAGCTATAGTTACCTCCAACACTAATGTGAATTTTCAAGACAACAGACCACTAAAATGAAAATTTTTTATTGTCATGTGCCCTTATTCCAAGATTTGACACTTGCATATGTTAGAATGAAACAAAAGAACAAAGGTACAATCTTACCTGGAAGTCAGAGACTTGAAAAAGAGCTAAGAATTTATATAATTTACTCATACGTGCTCGCAGGCCTAGTCATTAAATCAGGAGAAAATATGTGACGTTTATTTCACTGACATTTAAAAGTAATTTTGATCTTTGCATGTAGTTCAGGGCAATAATACTTATTTGCAGAGCACTTAAGTAGACTTTGGAACTCTCTGAACAAGCTCTCTTGAAACAAAACCAGCATAGATATGCTACTGGTAAAAGTCTAAACCTGGTAATTTTATCTATCTATTGAGTACCTATAAACATTTGCAACCACAGATTTTATATTCCAAATATCTTTTACAAATGTAGGTTCTGTAAGCAGTAAAAACAACCCCCAAACAACATTGTTGTTTCTTGCAACTGTTTCCAAGTCTTTAAACATCCTTGTTTGGATTTTTAGTGTTTGTTTCTGGGTTTGGTCTGAGGTTTTCTTTTGGGTTGAGTGGAGTTGGTTTTGTAGCATGATTAATATGAAAGCTAATCCCAAAAGACATAAAGTATTCAAATTCCCAGAGAATTCTTGGGAAAACAGAGATGTTCAGTAGTTTGCAATGCCAATACAGAGCTATATGAAGTTTTGGGGGTTTTGACCTTTTTTCCTTAGAATTTTTGAACACTGTGAAGAAAGACCTGCAGGACATTTTTAGCTTGGTGATGCCATCTTCAGTTCAGGCAGGAGTTTGAAAATTAAAGCCAGAATAATTGCTAAAGCAGCACTTTTCTGACAGAAATGCACAATAGGGTTTGACCTCTATGCATTTGTTTTGTAAATTGCTACTTTTATTTGCCTATTGAAATTTTGTTACTGTATGTAAGAACCTGCTGTTGGCCTACACTGTTTTCCCTTTTTGTTTCAGATGTTAAGATAATTATATCACTTAGACATGTACTTTCTCCTAAGATCCAAAGATAAACAAGTTGAATCCAAGATGTAAAATACTGCAAAATCTTCACTTTCTTCTTAAGCATTTGTCATAAATGATTGCTGAAACAATGTTGATAGTATAAAAAAATGAACCAAAAATGAATATTAAAAATAAACTAAAAATCAAATCACAGAGGACAGATTTTGACTGTGTGGGAGCTTTGTTTTTCACTTTTCCTCTTCCTGTGACCTTCTGTCTGTTAAGGAGAGAAAGTGAGTAGGTGTGTGAAAGCTAGAGAAAGCCAGGGAGGAGAGATGATAGAGGAGGAAGGAGGAAAGAAGGGAAGGAGGGAAGGAAAACCAAAACAACAGCAATATAAAAAATAATTTGCTTTGGGACAGTAATATTAGATTTCAAATACATGAAACATTGTGTTGCTCACCCATATGTAAAGAAACTGAGATATAGCTTAGGCAGCAGAGTCTTTAGATCAAGAATAAGATTGACTAGAGGGATAATACTTGAAAGAATTAGATGCTACTTTTTTTTTTTTTTCAGATATAAATCCACTGTATTCACTGTCTTGGACAAGTTATGTAATTCTTTTTTAAAGACTAAAATGTGTAAAAGGAAAGTATTTTCAAATGACTTCTTAGTAACAATATTGCCTGGGAATAATACAGATGTAAGTAGCAACAAAACATACTTGCTAGCAGGATAAGAATCTTGTTAATCTGCATAGAAGAAAGTCTGTATTCCTCTCAGTTTGATAACAGATGTGATGTAACTTTGATGTCTCTGGTTAAAATAAGTATGCAAATAATAAAGCTAAACAACATTATCCCATCAGATGTAATCAAAATAATTTGGCAGTTATCAATAAACAAGTTAATTATGGTTTATCACTTGCAAGAAACAAGCAGAATAACACATTTCAATAGTATCAAGACAGAAATTAAAATTACTTGAAGTTTTGTTTAACATTTTGCAGCCCAGTGACATCTTGTAGACTTGATCCTTACTCAGAGGACAATTTTGGTGCCAGAAGATCCCACTCCCTTTAATGGCAGTGAATGTCCCAGGACAGAGTAAGAGGCACAAACTGGCCCAGATCAGGAAAACAGCAAATTGCTTTAAGACTCAGGGGATGGATGTGGCTTGATAGTCATGACCTAACCCAAAGACCTTAAAAAGAGAAATTCACTGAGCTAGAACAGAAAAGTGGAAGAATGTATTCAGCCTGAAAGCACCAGTGTTAAAACAAAGATTTGTACCAGCAGACTGGTTTAATAAGATTCTGTTTAGAAAGTGACCTTGCTTTAAGCTGTAGTGAAAGTCACCCTAAGAAATCAGAGGTGCTTTGGCATCTTTTATGCACACTGTCGAAGAAGAAGGCAGTTGTAGTTTTGAGCTCTGAAAGATTAAATGTTCCATTGCAAAATTATTAACCAAATTTGCTACACCAAGTAAAGATGTGCTCTAAAAATATTTAACAGCCACTAAAGTGGAACAATCGGGGAAAAAACCAAACCAAAACAACAAAAACAACAAAAAGACATTTATCCAGGTAGGCTGTTTTTTTCCAAGAGGGTTGAATTTTCTTTTTTTCTGGTCGTTTAATTCTGTAGTCTGCATTATTTCCAGTACAATATTCTCTTTGTCCTGTTGGATTTATGACACAGATAAAGGTGGATTAGTGAATGAAGGAAGGATCTTGGCACAGCAGAACAAAAGAAACTCTTATTTGAGGAACAAAGAAACCAAACATATTTGTTAGTAGGCCACACAGCAACTCACCAGATTGTCTTTTGTATGTGCATATATATAGCTAAATACACCTATGTATACATTTGTATTTATCTATGGATTTATATATACGTGTGTATATATATTGTATGTATTCAAGCATCTGATGTATGCAAATTCACAATAACGAAAAATGTGATACAAATATGAGCAGGTTTATAAAATACAAAAGCATAAATAATAGCCTCTCAACTCTACCTTAGATTAAACCCTAATTGTCCAAAATAATGTATTTTCAATAGGGAGATCTTGTCGCTGTTGAGCGGCTAGCTGAGGACTGACCCAAGTTCTCAGACAAGGAAAGAGAGGAGAAAAGGAACTTTATTGTTTTGAATTCCATATATATAGAGTCTACAGAGGTGCCCCAGATTGGTCAGCCCGAGACCTCCCCCTAGGCCCAATTGGCCAAGCCTGAACTGACTCAATCTGGAGAAGTTGTTTGCAAAACATCCAAACTTTATCTTGTTTATGAAATATAGCAAAATGTTCCCACGGGAAGAACCTGTGCTAGCCACAGCATCTATCAACTCTATCACCATCAAATTTTAGCGAAGGCAGATCTCTATTGCTTTGCTAGAAGTAAATTTATGGGGTTACCTCCTGGCACAGGAGTAGGGACTTAGGGCTATCTCACTTTCTTATCTGACAGTTTGATTCACTAGCAAAGTATAGAAGACTGTGCAGACCAAATGCATGACTCTCTAAGAGCTGAACCAATCCAAAGCAGACGATTTTCAATGATTCCTTAACTGTCATTACTCTTACTACTGTGAAGTCCCACAAACAGCATCAACATTTAAACTGTGCTAATGAACAGAGATAGGAAGTATGGTGGTCATGCTCTAACTTCATGGCAACCCATACTCACTGGATGTTCACATGCTGGATGTTTTAGGTCTTCATCTACAAAATACCCTCTGTTTTGTATGAGGTACCTCAAGTTAAATAGCACATCTCTGTCACCAAGTCACACCAAACCCAGAACCAGCCAGGGCTGGTTCAGGTTAATGACAATACTTCTGCAGTTAAATCAGTTCATATGTAGACCCTCATATTCCTACACTCCCTGCCTCTAGGGTGTAAAAGAACCTACATAGAGGAAAGGATTTATTTTCCTTCAGATCCTATTATTTCCAGCAAAACCCCCACCAGATTCCTTCTGTGTGTGCTTCTGAGTCATGGGAAGGGGGAATACCCCTATTTGTCTCTGTGTTGTGTTAGCATTCAAGTGCTATCTCTGTGTCTTGTTAACATTCCAGTGCAAATAAAGCTATCTCAAGTCAATGGACTTGATTCAACAATGGAGTGCTCTGGTTTTAGGTGACTCCAAGGAATGTAGCTGAATTGATTTCAGTGTACTGCAGTGGTTAGCCAAGATCAATATTGGTAACAGTAGTAGTAAGAAGCCAATATCCACACAATATTACCTTCACTAGCTGGGGCTGAACATGGATTGGTCTGCTCCCAGCTTCTACCAACTAACTGCGCAGAGAATATTGATTTTATTTGCAGGACTCTGGTAAATGTTGCTCAGTTAAATTGTATAATTAAAAAGTTTATCAGCTGATCTTTATCTGAAATATTGAACAATAATCCATCATATTGTAGGAATTATCACATTACTGTAACTGAGGGTAATGTTATGCTTTTCAATTTGCAGAATAACCAGAGTTTATTTTCTTTTTAATTTCATATTTCCTGAAAATTAAATGTAATTTTCAATTTTTTTAATTAACTGTCCACTCCACATAATAGTATTTTTGTGAAATAATTGAGAAAAAATAACCTTCTGAAAGGTCCTATCCTTCCAATATAGTAAGGATTTGCCAAAATGTCTTACTGAAAAAATTAAAATATAGTAGGACAGCTGATGAAAATTTAGGCCTAATACAGGGACACAGATACTCATAATTCTTGCCTTTTATTGCCACCTTCTCTAATTGCCACTGTGGATTTTTAGTGCATTTGTTTTGGGTTCTTTCCCCTTCTATTTCCTGGATTGTAGGAATTTTGATTGCTTTTGCTAAACTGCTTCTTTCAGTTCCTCCTGGGCTACCAATTAGTACGACAGTACTACAGGAGGAATTTTTCAGCAGTAATCCAAAACACTTTAAAAAAGGAAACATGCTACATAAAACGCTGCTTCTAATTAAAAAGGGGAAAAAAAAGAGTCAAAGGTGTCAAGAAAAGCTTTTTACTACTAGGAAATAATTATAAATATAATTTCTTACGTATTGTGGAAGAACCAAAGCATTGTCACTTGGCTTTAGGTATCACACTCATGAATTGCCCTGATTGCAGGAATTGGAGGAGCTGCAGAGGTACAGCAAAACAAGATCTTATTGCCACTGTTCCTCCTGATCTGAAAACTTACCTGTCAGAAAATGAGCTGTGGAACTGCAGCTACATCAATGCTTGACTCTCCAAAGTACACAGGACCTCCGTGTCACTTCAGCAGCTGTTCAGATTTGCTGTGTGATCTCATTCTCCTCAATTTAACATGAATCAAAGGCATTCTGTACCTGGCAGAATTTTCTTCCTTGTTTTTTTCACTGATGAGGGAGGTAAGATGTTATAACAAGAAAGAGAGAAAAGGAATAGTGAAAGCATTAATGTTAAAAGATAAGGCAGTGAAGATCTCTGATGCAGATATTAGCCATTTGCAGTAGTTTTATTATTTTTGCTTATTGAGTACTTAGGGTTTACACTCACCAGAGAGCAGCAGTGATAGAAGTGTGATATCACTGCTTCCAGAAGTCCCCTGGAAATAGTTTGCCAGAGCCAGAAACTCAGTGTCTCATGACAAGTTCCACTTGGGAAATAAAATTCCTGAGAGTTTTCAATTAGAAAACATCAATTTAACAACAAATAATTAATTATGTTGATCCATGCAGTATTTAATTTCGAGGAAATAAAAAGGTGTTCAAGAATCAGACTCCTAAACCTTAAAATCCTAGTGTGAGATTTCTCAACGAAAAGTTTAAATTTTCATCCCAAAATTATTTTGCTTTGAATTGCATATAGAAACACACACAAGAATTAAACTACTATAAAAGATTACAAATACAGAAAAGCACTCTGTTTTCTTTGGGAAAAGAAATATTCAAAATTTTTGCTTTTTAACCTGAATAGAAGTTATTTAAATAAATATATACTTTGGTTTCATGGGGTAGGTAGGAGTTTTGGCTATTGATCTGGTTCAATTCCGTTGCTGGTTTAGTGAATAACCCATTTTCTCTTGCTGTTCAGCATCATCCACCAGTGTGACAAAGCTGCTCTGCTCTCCTATTAAAGTTTTTGCAAACCTTTTCATGCTAGTTGTTCTTTCTCAGGGCTGAGTAGTGACTTATTTCTCAGGCAGTCCTTGAGTTCAGTGAGCCCCATATTTTCTCAGGCATTTGAAACACATCCTGAACTTCCAGCTTCAGATAAGCTTTGCTGCACTTCCTGTGCACAATGCCATATAATACACCTGTACTTACTACAGTGCCTTTGAAAGGATTAAAGACCCTAAATAGCCCAGTGTAGCCATTATATTTTAACCCTTCTGCTGATTAAACGCGCCTGAGTCAGGACCCAAAAAATAGACATGTGTCAGTATGCTGTCCTACAGGATATCTGAGGAACATATAGACCACTTTCTAGAAGCCTTTGTTCAGCAGCAGCAATAAAAAAATGGTCCTGAACAGAAGATTCACATGGATGGCAGTTCAGGCCCTAAAGGCACACCATGTATACACAAAATCATTGGGATTTTTCCATTAATGACAGGCATAGTCTGTCTGAAGTCTTTGCCTGTGGATAGCTTTCCACTATGTCAAAGATTAGAGAGTTTTCAAGATTCTCTGGAAGCCCCCAAAAACACATCGGTATCCTTAGGAGACCCAAAATAACAGAGGGATTGATCCTCGTTTTCAGCATGGGAAAAAACCCCCGACATCCAGAAGGCAGCCACAGATAGAGGCACGTGGGAATGTAGAAATGAGAATTTCCTGAAATTCTACACCAAGCATACCCTAGCCAGCTCACAAAAAAAGGCTTTATATTAAAAAGTTTTGGATCGTAACCTTCTTGTACTCTCTTCTTACAGGTTAGTGATTGATCTTTGCTTAGAAAGAAAACTGTGTGATGTCAGAGCTATGGAAGCATACCTGTATTTATGAAAGAAAAATGTAGGCATATTTTTTCCTAATTGTGTCTGTTATGACTCTCTGACAAGTTTTCTAACATTAATAGCTTTCTTTACAAGTGCATCCCCTATAATACGCATTGTATCGTAAGACTGAAAAAAAGACACTGTTGTTCCATGCTGTCACTTCAGTACAACCTTTTGTAAATTACTGGCTTTAATTACAACAGTTGGGATTGTAGGGTTTAAAATTATTTTTGTTTTGACTTTTGTTTTCTTCTTCCTCATGTAGTCTGTAAAGAGTTTAACACATTTTTGACTCCTGTGAAATACTAGCTAACTGGAACTAGTTCCAGTAGTTCCTAATATAGGAACTGGTTCTTGCCATGTGTGGGGAGGTAAGCCTTTTGTAGTATTTATCCAGAACCAAATATACAACTACACATTTTCCATTTCGTTCCTGACCTGCTGAACCAGAGATTAAGGACTCAGAACACCTAAAGTGTATCATATTTCCCTCACTGGCTATAGTAAGATGGGAGAAACGGAGTAAATAACAGACAAGGCCCTACGTTGCTAGGTAACATAACATCTATGCATATGTCTGTTTCCTGTAGGAATAAGATCTAGCACTCTTCTCCCTCATCACTCTGTGAAAATATTCACCCAGAATAATATTCAGTCCAGAATAATTTGGACTCTTTGTATGCGATTTTCAGACCAGATATTTGTATTGTTAAATCCAAAGGTAATCCAAGACAGTTCTCAATTCAAAGTGTTTACTTACATTTTCTTCTGTATATTTTTTACATGCTAGTGTGTGGATACATTTGCTTTATCTTATATGCATAGCAATACATAGTTGTACAGTAAAATAAATTTTTAAAATTTAATAAAATACAAGGAGCTGATTATGCACAAATTTACATTTGAAGTTAAAACCCTTATCTTTCAGTGCAAATGATAGCCAAAAGATCTGTAAAACACCACTCATCAATGCAAATATAGGAAGGTTGGGAGAGAGATAAACATTTCTTCTTATTAGCAAGGTACTGAAGTGTAAAGTATGCAATTTGGACAAAATTAAGCTGGGTATTTTTTATTAAAAAGTAGAGTGAGAAGGTAGGCCAAAAAAAAGCAGAGATTAATCATCTGAGTTGAAGGAATATTTACTTCCTCAAGGATGCTAATGAAAACCTAAATATAGATATCATAATACCTGGTGACTGTGAAGTAAAGAAATGTGCAAATTATTTTAATAAAACGACTTAAATATCTAGAGTACCCATATGTTTCAATTTTCCTGGGACATCTATTCTGTCAAGTAGATCTCAAGAAGAGCATGTGCCATTGTCATTAGCAAGGTTAGTTACCATCACAGGCCACAGAACAGTAATTGCTATGCTCTGGTTTTTAGCTCCAGTTCTCTCCAGCTGAGCATGCTCAATTTAATCTTGTCAAGAGGGACACAGGGAGAAAGTCGAATCCCAGCATGAATTGTAGGGTTAGGACTTCTGACATCTATCACTGTACATATCATCCACAAATCCCAGCCTGAGGCAGTTCCACAAGTCTTGAAAAAAAGGTTTGCATTCTGGAAGAAGTAATAGGATAGCTCTGCATGTAGATCTCATGGCTGTAAATATATTTCTTGCTTCTATTGGTAAAGATGAATGTATCAACATGATCCCAGCTTGGCCTGCCTTGAGTCCCTTCAGAATGATTAATGAAAGGAAGGAAGGAAGGAAGGAAGGAAGGAAGGAAGGAAGGAAGGAAGGAAGGAAGGAAGGAATTTTGTTTGTTTTCAGTATTTTAGAGGCCTTTTTATGGCTTTTTATAATTTTCAATCCCTCCTTTAGTTTGGATAGAAGTAATCAAATTCCTTTTTCCCTCACGTTCCAAAACGACAAATTTTACTTTCTTCTTTTCATTCAGTCTTCCTCAAATCCACAAAGCTAACTTGAAGTCTTGACCGCTTACTGCAATAGGGGAAAAAAAGCAAAGAAAGGACTGGGAGGTGAAATGAGATTTATTATTTCTCCCAAATAGAAACTCTGGCTTCATTAGCAGAATTTATCTTTCTATTTCTCTTTTTCCTTCTTTGTTTCCTCACACTATTCTCTTTGGTCTGAAGACTACAGCTGCAAAAAATCAAAAAGCAAATAAGGCCTCTACAACTAAGTTTCTGTCCTCTCTTAAAACACCTTGATCCCTTTAATTCCCTCACCTCTCTGAAACCCTTCACTGAAGAACACAGAGCAGCACCACGTCAAAAAATCCTCTGCTAGGTCTTTGTCTTCTTTTCCACAGAGAAGTTCTAACACACAGGCTATCTTGAACTCCATCTCTCCATTTGCTCTCTGTTTTATGAGAGAGCAAGTACAACCATCAGCACCAATAGTCTGAACAGAAGGATGAATGATACTCTTTGACAGAACTCTACTCTTATGTGGGGATTATATGACTGTACTCATGAAATCTCTTAATTTGTTGTTGTTATTGTTCATTTGTATTTTAAAATATGTAATTTCTTTTAATATTAAAAGTTACTTAGATTTAATAAGTTCTCTCTCTTTTTCCCCTGAAAGCCCCACAGCCAGAAATTTCAGGTAAATGATTGCATGATTAGGAAACTAGAAAAAATACAATTTTTTCTTTTTAATATGATGCCAAGCAGCTAGTCTGCACGATTTTACCTGCCACTTATTTTGAAAGACAGCAGATTGGCCCATATGAGTCAAAACTTGATCTTGTTTATACCAGGTGACTTATTCACTTATATAGGTATAATATTAATATCTTAATTCTTCAAATAATATGAATATACTTTTTTTAAGAAGTATGTTGTGTAGTTCTTAAAAAATAACTTTGAAAAAATGCAAAGTGTATTGAGATTTACACCTTTACACCTGTATATCTTTAAGAAATGTATTTCAGTTATTCCTCTTCATCCTTACAAACAATAACCTCAAGAGTGCTATATAATAATAATTTTTGTAATTCTAGATAAACAACAGCAACAAAATTAAAAAGAGGTAAAAGAAGTAACCTTGGAATAGATATTCAAGTAATCCTCTACACAGTGACATTTTAAGAACTGAATAACCATGTATTATTTTAAATTGTTGACTGTTTTGTATTTGTGAAACCAAAGCTTACATTTTTTCTTTTTTTAAACTTTTAAAAATCTGAACTGGTTTCTTTTCCTCCTAAACAGAACACACATCCTAAAAAGTCAAAACATTTACATCACACAAAGATACAGACAGATTTGAAACATAAAGTGCAAGTCATACTCTAAGTTAGTTTGAAGCTGAATGTTTTAAATAATTCAAAATATACAACTAAAAAATCGGTTTAACAATATTTTTTTAAAACATAAAGTGCAATTCATATTCTAGGTTAGTTTGAGGCTGGAGGTTGGAAATAATTCCAAATATAAGCCCAACAGATATGTTTAACAATAATTGCATCCCATATTTTCTCTGAAAATATTCCTTGCTTATTGCTCAGCATGAAACATAACATTATTTTTCCTTTTAAGAAAAGCAGATCATGTAAGCCATTTTTTTTTTCATCATATGTATCACAGTTTTTGAGAGAAATCAGGCAAAAAGGAAGCCAAATTTAGTGCATATGAGCAATATGAATAGACATTTACAAAGTCTGGGTATATAGTTCCCTTTTTTTCCCATTTCAAGTGTAAAAAACCAGACAACTATTCATTTAAGTTTACATAATACTAAATATTTGTCAACTGGGAGAGAAGTTCCATTTTGGATAGTTGTTTCTACCCAAACGAAAAAGTTATGGTTTGAGGTTTAGAAGAATCACTAAAAAGGAGAGAAGATGAGTAAATTTCTCCTTATGTATTTGCTTATTTATTTACTTATTTAGGTCTTGAGATTTACTTTCAGTACACTTCCTAATTTTATCTTTTCCAGGAAATCAGAGTTATTTTGCAAAGAATTACTTTAACAGCTATTCTAAATAAAGAAATTATAGTGTGGTTTTGTAGGAGATAAGGAAAAATAGATAATATATTTTTTAATAGTATATATCAAGACATAAGAAGGAAATCAAGTTACTTCCAAATCTTCCGCTGTCCTTTGAGATAATACTGAATCTGTTTTCATCTGCATACACATTATGATTTGGGATGTAAGTTTAAAGAAAAAAAATATAATAAGTTTTATCATTAATATTAGACAAACACAAACAGTGATTAAAAAAAATATGGAAAAATGCATCTTCCTAGCTTATATTGCTAAATCAAAAGGCATACATTTCTCACATTTGCAGTTTCAGAATTAGTTTGCATAGAAAAGTAACTGGCTTATTAAGAGCATGTATGTTGAATGTTTTGCTGCCCTCACCAGGACACCATATAATTTTGCATTTTATTTGGTAAATTTCTAATTAAATGGACTGATGGTCATATTCCCTTCAATAAATCAGCAGTAATGAAGCAGTGATTAATGCCACATGATATATGTACAAATGCTATCAGCTCAAATTGTTTTAAAATAAATTAGGAGAAGTCCAGTTCAAAGACCTACAAAAATTATGGAGTAAAAGTGTACTTCCTGAGTGAGGCAGATAATCTAAAATCTATTCATGGAGAATCAGAAAAAAAAGTGATCATTCATTAATTAACTATAACAATAAATATACTAGCAAGATTTCTTTGTGCAGATACTTTTTTTTTCAGAAGAAATAGGATTCAAAGCTCTATTATATCCACAATTTATATCTCTGATCTTTCTATAAACAGAAGAGAAAAACATCAGCTTGTAAGCAAAAAAATTGTTCAGGTGGTGGCAGAAGCATGTCTCTAATCAAAGGAGAAGAAAAAGTACATTATCATTAAGACAGTATACTAGAAAAGGTATAACTGCAGTTACTATAACATTTTCTGGGGCAATTATTTTTGTAGAATTGGTACATGCAATACTCCTTATGGTTTATTTTTACCTGTGGCCTTTTCTTCAAGTTCACATCTTTTACAAGTCAGTTCACATCTTTTTCCCAATTCAGTGATTGGGAACCCATTGCTTCTATTTTAAGAGGACTAGTGAATCTGTTTAGTGTTCCTTGGTCACTGAATTACCTCATGTTTAACATGGTAGACAATGTATTACTAAGGCAATAAGAAATTATTATTAGTAACAGACTTATTTAAAAAGAAACCAGTAAAATAGAGTTTTTCTATAAATATCTTCTGTAATTTATAAAGGTTTAAAGGCAATCATCTTAAAAAGTCACTGTTTTAGGAATAATTTCCTTAACCTCATTTGGAAACAGAAAAGAGATAAAAGCAAATAAATTTCTCTAGGCAGATCATGGTCATTAATGGATAACATGAAGTTCAACAGTGAATGGTAAACATTCTCTCTCCTTGCTCTTTTTTTTTATTTCAACTGAAATAAAATGCTTGGATGAGAATTGACATTTTATCTAACAAATTCTTTTGTCTGAGAAACAGGGAAAAAGCCTTCAAGGTGCACCAGGGTTCTTATTTGCCCCATGATAAGCACAACCTAAAATAAATATCCTAATATCAGGTGGATCAGCCTCCAAAACTTTTCATCATATTTAGTCCCTATGGTATTACTAAAGCTAGAAGAAATAGACTTCATAACAATTTTGCTGTAACCACATAGCATGGGAAATTAAGGAAAAAAAAGTGAAGATGAAATCCATAGATATCTCTGAACTGCTAATTAATTAAAGATGCATTTATTAACCAAATCTATTTTGAAGATGTTTCTAGAGCTGAAATCTTCACTTTGGTATTGCTCTTTCCTGGCTTTAAACTACACTTATATTCCACCACCTAAGAAATCTATTTCAAATCTACAGAAACAAAAGCGGTCAATTTCTTCAAAAGTGCTGCAAAGAGCACTTTTTCTGATGTTTAGAAAGTCTGTCTTGTTCTGATGTTTAGAAAGTCACAAGGTTTATATACAGTAACTTTGAGCATGCTGCCTGATCGGAATAAGAGCAGTAAAAGTTATCACATGAGCTCTAAACCAGCACAAATCGTTCCTTTACTTTCATCTTTCTAGCAAGTGTAGAGGGGAATCTAGAAGAAAGAGGAACAGACAACGTGTGAAGAACACTGCTTAATCCCTGAAAGGAGAGGTTAGGAGTCTTCTTTTTTTTTTTCTTCTACCATTTTAATTTGTGTTAGGACTCGGCCAAAAAATGTGAGGGATGATTTGTGGTTTTCCTTTTCTCTCTCCTCTCTCTCCTCATCTGTCTTTTGCTCTTTGTGGGGAATGGCAACAAATACTTATTAGTCCTTTCTCGAGGCTGAGCAGTGGTTTCCACAGTCTGACATGGAAAAAAATACTAGAATAACCAGAATTGCTTTTTTTTCCCTTTTTTCACCCTTCCTGCCTTGAGGTTTAGCTTGTCAGCAATGCTGCAATAACAGAGAACTCTCATTACAGCATGGGTACTTATGGATACCTGCTTGTTACAACTGACCTGGACTTTTCTCACATTGATCATGTAGACATGAAAAAACCATGTTTTATTCTTTTTAGTTACAGTTGACAAACATCATTGGAATGTTCCTTATGGTACATTAATAAACTATTGTGCTCTCATGATCCTGTGAAGCAACATAGTGCAGGAATTCTGAGCATGTAACAACACAACAAATGCATTTAACTGTAAGAGTAAAAGATAAATACACATCCCAGGAAAATTTCCCCCTATAGAATTGTCAAAGCATTATGTAGGAGTGACAATCTGGTCATTTTGTCATAGTGTATCTTTGTCTTTTGCCTTAGTACTTAAAAAAAATTAAAAAACATTTAATGAGGCAAAGCTGACCATAATTTGTTACCTGAGCTTAAAAAACATCTTGAAAAAAAAAGTCTTGAACATTAAGAAGTTATATTAACTGTATTATACAGCTAAGTGATAGAACATCTGGAAATTCCACCAGCAATCCAAAGCCAAGTTAATGCTTCAGAATGGGATCTGTTTCTTATCCATTGTTTAGAAAGAGACAATTAATACTTAGGTATCAAAATATACCTATACTTCTAGCAGTTATATATCTTGTCACCGAAGTTGAAACTGGAGTCAGAAGGAAGATATCCACATGTTTTGTAATGTATACAGAGTTACTCAGAGCAGTGCCATTCAGGAGATTTTAAACAGTGTAATATTGTGGGTGTTTTAATTGAGAGAAATATTGTAAATATTCTAGGACACTTAGGGAAAAGATGTAGAAGCATTCACTAAGAAAGAATCTTGTAATTATTCCACTTTTATTTATTTATTAATTTATTCATTTGAATATATGGATGGGATCTTTTAGGAGGGAATAGAAAAAAGGCCTTTATGGATCAATCTTAGGACACTGAAGCCAGCAGTTGGTGACCCAGTGGTGTGTTCCACATGCTGCAGAAAACAATATAAACCAGCATGCATCTGTCTCATTGAAAAGTTCACAGGCCTACAGTGAGCAGGTATTATATATTGCACAATGCCAAATGTGAATTCTTTTCACTACTCCCAGAATGGTTTGGATATTCTATTGTGAAATGGAGATTGGTTGAAAAACATGAAAGCTTCTTTGACAGAGTGAAATGAATGCCAGGACTCACACTTCCAGACTACTGAAACCTGTTCAAATGTCTGTTTTCTGCTCATCCCAAGGACTATACCTGGAAGCTAGGAAAATGAAAATCTATGGCACATGAATATGGGGTTTTCAGACTGCAGTTTTGGATATAAAACCTTTATGCTTCTGAAACCTGTGTTCTTGTTTAAGATATTTATTGTGAATTGATTTAAGTTTTGTATTTTCTTTTTTTCTTCCTTCTTTTTAATAATAAAGTACTGCCTCCAAACCAAATATTGCCAAACAATTCAACATTTTATTAGTTTTATAGGAAACTGTTTCTGTTTTCTCTGAAGGTAAATTATGGTTTGGGGGTGAATATGAGAATAAAAGACAGAAAGAGGATAATTAGGTAAAATTATAGAAAATATAATAGAAGACAATATAATACAATGGAATAAAATATAAAAGAAAGATTTTCTTGTGTAAGAACCTGACAAATGATCAGAGGAACATCATGTCTTCTCATAAGTGTGTTTCCAGCCCCCTAGATATCAGGATGGTCCTGATGATCATCCCTCTGGAGCACAGCAGACATATCCCTGTTATCTGCTGCTAATCTTATTTGTCTGAACAAGCATTCAGATTTAGTTGTCTCATAGTGGGCCATTTCATACACCCTCCTTCTGAATGAGGCTGGCAGTTTGGACACAATCTCTACGGAGGCCATTAGGAAATGGGAAAAAGGAAGTGCTGCAAGAATTTGTCAGACATGGGCTACATTTGGCACTGGTCAAATCACACAAGGCATACATCACCAAAGGTATCACACACTACAAAATGCGTTCTTGAGATCTTTAGCTATTTTCAGACATCTTTAGGTCTCACTTAACGTTAAGGCAATTCTTTGCCAAGACTACTTTTTATTACTTTACATCCTATGGGAAATTAAACAAGAATGATACTATACCAAAGCCTAGATGGCAATGGGAGGTGCATGTATAGAAGGTGCATATGGTGAATTCAGGCCCTAGTTCCAAATTGTGACAGAGACAAAAGGGATTAGATTTCATTCTGTATCCCTAGAAATGGAAAGAGAAACTGAAATTTTGATAAAGAATTGGATTATTTGATTTAGCTGATTATGGATGATACGAATGATATTTTAAAATAGCGCTACATGGACCTTTAAGAACTTATGAAGTACAAAAATGGAGTCTGTAAGAGACAAGTAAGAAAACAATCAATTAATCCAACTGCCAGTTGGTTTAACTTTTTATAGGTCCAGTCAAAATTCTGCTAGGATCTGTGGGCTGAAGGAGGTTGAAGGCCACTGTTACAGAGGAACATTGGTTGCTAGAATTGTTAATATCAGTTAAGAGAAATGAACAGAAAAGCATAGGAAGAAAATAAATATTTTTAATCAATATGGAAATTATAAAAGCCTTTTAGAATCAAACACAATTACCATCAATTAAGATTCTGTATTATACCTTTTGTATGATAGAAAACTAAGCACCATTTTTTGACTTTCTATACACCTGAAGTGATGATCCTGCGTTTACCTCAAAATGACCAGCAGTTATTAACATCTTAATCAAGCAGCATAATCCAAGGCTAACAGACATTCACATTTTACAGTTCATTTATTCCTTTAAAACTTCTTAACGTTGTAAAGTGCATCTTGAAAACTAACATTGAATCTTTTTCACTGTAGTCAATGAAGTCCATTAAATTGAAATCATAAAAACCTGCACTTAAAGTATTGAAATCACACATATTATTGGTACATACTTTTTTCCATCAGCAGGAAAGCTCAGTCCTTCAGAAGCAAGACATCAGTGAATTTTACCAAGTGCTTTAGCAAAACAAAGACAATCAGATTGAGAAATCTATGAATTTGTACTCTAATTCTCGATGCTTCCTGGAATTTTTTTATTTTAATGAGGTAAAAAAACAGCATAGAAAGCAATTAATGGAAGTTAACCTATAACAAGAGAATATTAAGTTAACAAATAATGACAGTATCTTTAGTGCTGGCCCAAAATGTCAATTCTCATCAAAGCTCCCCCCAAATGGAAGTCTGTAGTAATAGGTTCTCTAGCAGCTTCTTCGAAAGATCACTAAAGATAATTTTTCCAATCCGTTTGAGAACTGAGGTTCTCTTATTGACTACACTCTACTGGTAGGTTTCTACTGCCTTTTAAATTAAGGCTTTACTGAGCCACATGTAAGGAAATTTACTCTGACTCAGAATGCATAGGAGGATGTATTCTCAGTAGTTCTGCCAGCCAAAGCTGTGAGAGCATCCCAGAAGGAAAAATATAACCACTTTGGTAGCAGTTGATGTTCATATTGAGGATTTAAAATATTCTCTGTAAAACAGAAGAAAAATGCACAGCCAATGAATGATCAAAAACTAAAATAGAAATATACCCCACACATTGAACAAAAATATGAAATATACATTTAAGCTACATTCTGAAATCACCAGAGATCCTGGAGCAGTAGTGACAAACACTGACACCGAGCTGTACCATTTAGCACACAATTAATTCTGCAGTAAGATTTCTCAGAAATGGCTCCATGATGTCAGACAGCAGAATGCCATACATTGGTATACCAGAGAAAGAGACATTTACAAATCTTCAGGTAGGCAGAGTGTCATTTAAATAAATAAAAAACCCTATAATTATTTCTTCAGTTAGTAGATAGTAATCCTGTGAATTCCTTGCACAGAATTCCTTGTGGATGCAACAAATTATGTACACTCAAAAAGACCATGTTGGACCAAAAAAAAACCCCAACACTGTGGGAGACAAAATGTGAAAAACAAGATCCAGCTCAGGAAATTCTCTTAAGTGAAAATGAGAGGATAAATGGAAGAATATGAGGGGGAACAACACCTCTGCTTTTGTTGTTCTTCCTTTTCCTTAAGCATCTATCTATATCTCCTGTTTTGTGACCCTTGGTTTGATTCTCTGCCAAGTTCTTACAGCTTGTGTGGAAATCTAAACAAGTAATAGCAGAAAATCAAACACAGCCCTCTCAAAAAGCTGCAACTTACAAATATTACACCTATAACCTCCTCTAAAGGAGTTCCCTTCGTCATTTTTCAAATATATCTGCTAATTTAATAAGCATAAGAATCCACAGATTCTTACATGAAGTAAATTGTAGACAATAATACCTTTGCTGCACCAGACTGTCACAAAGCAACAGAATATCTTTTTAGACTTAATATGTTGAGATTTATTTTCAAAATGGAAACACAGCTTTTACAGAACAAGATGACAATGTATTCATTCTATTGTTGCATATGTCTCTCATTCTGAAGTAATTTCTCATTTGCTTTGTGCACTAAAAGCATGTTCTTCTCTTCGTGCTGACTGTGTAACATTTACCAATGTGAGTAGCTATCAAAAATGAAAGTAATTATAAAAGTACTACTTATGAAAATCTGTTCTGTCATGGAAGAGAGGAGATGACAGAGGTAAAAAAAGAGAAAAAAAAAATCTCTGCAGCTTTGATGTAGTTAGCATTGATACACCAGGTTTAAGAAGAATTCCAGAATTTCAGAAATAAACTGAAGATCAACACAGGGAAAAGATATTTCAACTTTTAGTATTTTGCTGTAAATGGCATTTCACTACTAACTGTGTTTTTCAAAACAATCTCTTTCATCACTTTACCAGTATAGAAAAGGAGTTAGGTTTTTTGCATTTTAACATGGAAAAGAAGCAAAACATTTAGTTAAATATCTTGCAGAATTTGTGTCTGTAGGTTCAGTTTCAAACCCAGCTGATTTTTTCAAGCTGCAGTTTAATCTGTGTAAGCATCTGTGACATAGAAAGAGGTCTGAACTGTGTATTTAATGGACATATTACAAATATAAACAACCTCCTACCAACAAACAATGACTTTGACAAAAATGATGATGCTAGAAACTGATTATCTATAAAGGTTGGGATGAGAAGCAAATAGACTACCTAGGGCAAGGCAATCTCTACTGAAAATCTGGACTCTCCAGAAAATGCCACAGTGACTTTGAAGCAATCTTGTGTATTGATTTGTTGTGCAAAAATTAATGCTAAAAGCCCTACAGGTGATTGTTTAAGCCAAAAGAAACTTAAACAAATTTAAAAAGTTAATGGAGTATATTTTGTTCTTAACTTTGGAAGAAATAATTGTGGAGTGATTAAAGCTAGACATGGCTCCATTATGTCTAGATTCCTATGAAAAAAAAGTTCAGCAGGTATCATGGTCTGCATTTTAATACCTTACGTCTTTAAAGTACTCCTTGTGATGCCATCACATTAATTAGAAGTTACATATATTGCTACAACTTTTATTGATACATTTTTGCAGGGAAATTTTAATAAAGCCACTGGAAGGAGACGGCATGGAGGTCAGTCTTGTAGAATCCCAGAAGATAAGAGGCCGATAGCTGAATGGCTGTGCAGCCAACCAAGGATCATTGGCAACAACAATTCTGTGAGAAAGGATAAGTTGTGGCTGGAGAAGGGGGCTATGTGGAGGTAAAAGTGGCATTTTTCCTGGACAAATATCCTTGTTCTTGTTTCTGGAAATAAGCACAACACAGTACAGTGCAAGTGCAGAAATGAGGCTGAGAAGTAGGCATGGACTGTGGGAGGGGATAGAGATCACTAAAGACCTCCGAAGCCAACCAATTTCCAGACAGGTTTGTAAGAATAGACAGCACATAATAACTAATTTGCACAGAAAGTGAGAAACCTATTTGCAGGGTGGGGAAAACCTAGGTATGAATTCCTTCCTTCCTTCCTTCCTTCCTTCCTTCCTTCCTTCCTTCCTTCCTTCCTTCCTTCCTTCCTTCTCTTTTTTTACATGTGCTTTTCATTTTACTCCTTAATCCAAAACCCACTGCCAGGTGCTTACTCACAGCTGGGTGCTTATACAGCAGGTCAGGGACTAACTCAGAGGACTTAGCCTATTTATAGTGACTGTAGGGGGAACCTAGAGGACTGCTCTTAACAGCTTAGCAGAGTAGTTATGCAGAAATCAAGAAGAGCTGTTAACATCACAAAGGTCTCTGGTGAAACCAATAGATGTGCTGAGTCTCAGCTGCGGCCAGAACCTGAGCGTAGAACGGTATAGCATGAGGCACACATGAAGTGAATTAGACATTGTTAGTATGGCCAGAATGTATTTCAAAAGTGAAAATACATACTTACAGATAGATACATAAATACACATAAACACACACCACAGGCTGGTGGAATAAGGATTTGTGTTTCATTCCTACTTCAGTATCACTGGCCTGGTCCTGATGAGTTAATGTTTGTTGTCAATATGTCTTACGAGGAGAAATAAATAGCAAGCCAATGCACGGTGAGGAAGCAGTCTGTGACTTCAAAGTAAAAGAGGTCAGTCAATACATTTTACCAAGGTCTTTGTGTTATTTTCAAAGAATGTAATAGTTGTTTAGGATGTTTTGATCAATAAGTTTGACACACTGAGCATTTCAAACCATATCAATGGTCTACAAGTCTCCAATAGGATCTCTGTTCTTTTTCTTTTACATAAGCCCCTTTTGTCCCCACTGAATGTCACAAAGGATTTCAGTATTTCTATAGTGATGGCTATCTTGCTTTCACAAAATTCTTTGAGAATTACATATTCAGCAGTATACTTGTTTTCTGCACAAGTCCATGAGAGATATCATTTATTAGATTTATATTACCCATGGGTGGGATTAGTACTTTTCTCAAACATGGGTACTAAGGGGTTGAATGTAGCAGGAAAAGAAAGGGAGGAAAAAAGTGTAAGAATAATCCCTTATGGAAATTTAAGATACAGTGTGTTATGACCCTGCCCTATATACGAGGGTAACTCAGGTTCTTGCTTAAAGATCCCTTGGGGCGGATTAGAATGAAACAGACTCGGAATGATCAGCATTTGCAAATATAGAAGCAGCTGTGTAAGTGAGCCAGTTGTGAAAGACAGGACATCGCCTCACAAAAAGAACTATCCCGCCTCTGCAGGGTCTGCATCTTATCGGCCTTCTTCCTCATCTGGCTCAAATCCCAGCTCGTAGCCTCCGGTGCTGGGTACTCACCCCCTCTGTCTTATGCAGATCAGGGGTTTCATCACCACACACATAACACTCTCCTCCTCCCCTTTGGCTGGGCGGTGGGTGGCACAAACCTGACCTCAGCAAAGCATCCTGCTGCTTTTGCAAATGGCCAATTGCCAGAGTCAGTAACCATTAACATTTCAATCTCTCACACAGTGCTACCTTTTTAATCTTTTTTTTTGTTCCATACATATTTTTTCCATTTTTCTGCAAACATAAAGGAATGTATACTAATAGAATTTTAAGATATGCACGTATTTTAAATTCTTTCTTCCCGTATTTTTTTAACTATAAAATATTTCTGCTTATCCACACAACATTATCAGGCTATTTTGAGAGGTTATCCATGTATATGAGTGTATATACATGCACACATACATGTACATGGTACATATACATTTATAGCTTAAAAAAATTACATACTATTTCAGTACCATTTCAGGTATCCTACATTATCTAGAATTACCCGCTTCAAGGACTATGATTTCCTCTTAAAACTTGTGTCAGCAAGGTGTCACACAAGGCAAACGATACCTTTCATATCCTAGAACATCTAAAAGGATACTAAATTCTTACGGGTGATTTCTTCCCTTAATGTTTCTTGAGCACAATGGGACCTCAAGCAAATATTTAAAATAAAGTTATTGTAGACACAGGAAGTTATGGTCAGCTGAGTTCCACCAGATGCCTAATCATAGATATCTGATGTCACTTAATATGGTCAAAATTGTTCCTTCTTTTTCTAGTTTTCATTTCAGAAGGGGATGAATCTCCTTTGGGTCCAGTGTCATATCTACCAATCCTAAACAGGTAAATTGGAAATTCAATAATATCTCAAGCATTTTAGGATGGGGGTATTTTTAAAATTGAATTATCATCCCTAAAGTCTTTATTCATTTGGTAAAGATTGTATCAATCAAAAAGGAAAGGGATGTGATATACAGATACCCATTATTTTTCCAAAGTGTACTTGTTTCTTCTATGTTTTTAAAATTCTGTGAACCTCCAAGCAATAGAATAGCCATGTTTAAAAAAGAAATTTCCATCTCCTGGGAATGAGTTTTTTAATTTATCATAGATAGACTGAAATGAGATGTGTTCTGAGGGTGCCTATTTTTATTGACTATAGAGAGAGCTTAAGATAACTCACTCAGGCTTAAATAGGTATTTCTATACTTCTTAATTTATGACAGACTAGATTTTTTCTTTGCTTACTTTTCTCTTTTCCCAAAGAAAAATTGCACTGTATGGATGTAGAATTATCAAGGCTACCTAGGCTCTCTTCACTGGTGATTTGAAGCTATCAGCTCCAAATGAGTAAAAGATATTGAGGTATGGTTTAGATAATCTAGAACTTGCAAGATTTCGTTCTCATATTATTTCTGCAGAGAAAAATCAGGTTAACTAAAATGTATAAAAAATGAAAACAATGGGATTTTAAGGAATATACCAAGATTAGATTACCTTTCAATTGTTTCTTCAGTCACTCAAATCTTCACAATATTGAAACATCAGGCTTGCTTATGAGGCAACACTACAGAATTTTCTTTTTTCTTATTTTATGGTCAGTCCTACGCTGGTTTTTATTAATAAAGTGGAAAGTACTTACCTATTCTAGCCAGTAATTAGTAAAACTACAGAGGTAATTAAGACTTTAATTGTTTTTCTTCATTGATAACTAGAGTGGTAATATGTTCTTCTCTTTTCCTTGCCGGATAAGTCAGAAATATTGTTGCAGTAATAATAAAAACCAGAAATGCTGCTGCAGGCAGAAGTAACTATTGCTACAAAAGCTTCCTTTAAAATTAACTAAAATTAAATTTAGAAAAAGACATATGTTTGTCCATGTGTAAAGAAAATAAGTTAAATTTGGAGAAAATTTAGAAGAATTTATGTAAATCAAGTACCTACAGTAGGACATGAGGAAATTAAAAATCAAAAAAGTCTAGAAAGCGGGCAATGACAGACGTAAAAAAAGAATCATAAGAGATAATTTCTTAGAGTTTTGCAAATACATATATATATATACGTGCACACATGTATGTAATAACTGCTTTTAACTATAAGCATAAACCCCAAAATATTTATATTTCCCCTTGTCCCACCTCTATTTACATGTAAATTTGGGGGTTTTTTTAAACAAAAAAGAAAAATTAACTATGTTGTGTAATCTAATGTAAACAGCCTAAAAGTTAAGGTCATGCAATTCCACAGCAGATCAGTTTATATTTTCTGCACCTATCTGCCTAATTTGTCTGTGAATAGTGACAAACATCATAATAAGTTTAAAACAGTGTCAAGACTGTAAGGAAAGAAATATTTTCTTTTTGGCCAAAAGTAATTATAAACTATGTTAACTGCTGAAATGAAAGCTGCCTGCTATTTCATGCATGTAAATCTGAAATTAAACAGTCCTTTAGAATTACCAGTGTAAACAAAATATCTATTTAATGCATAAACAACATATTTGCATTTTGTAATAAAATTGCAAGCTCTTTGTTCTAGAATAATGCCAAAGCAAAAAATTTTTTGTTGTTGAGACTCCATTTTGCTTAAATGAGAAAATGACATACTAGATTCTTTCTCTTTCTTAGTTCTCCCTTTCAATGACCAGCAACAATAATTTGGAAACAAAGAGATACAGATTTGATCAGGGACTTGATTGTTGTTGATGAATACAGTAAATAGTTGGGAGACAATGTAAAATAAGGACATGACTGATGCAGTAAAAAATAGACAAGACTCCACAGATACAGATAAATCAGTCAGAAAAATAACAACTAAACAAACAGAAGCCAGTTAAACCTGAATTCTTTCCTAAGACAGATTTTTAGATAAAGTCAATGAGACATTAGTAATACTGAAATTTAGAAGCCAAAACGATGAACAAGAAAAATCTGAGCACAGGCAGATAGTTACTGAGCACTCTGCAAACCACAGATTTAAAGACTGGAGGTTTATGTCCTATATCTCTCACCAAGCCTGAGGTTATGAGCAAGCAGCTGCTTAAGTTATATCTCTCCCATATTACTCTGTTTTATTTAAGCTGGAAATACATTCATGTATCTTGAATAACTGAAGTTATATAGGACTTTCTTATCAATATTAGCTTATCAGAAATTTTGTTTTAAGGTTTGAGATTAGTTATCTTATTCTTTGGCTCAAGCTTTGGAATGTACAAGTTAGATATTGTACAAGTAGATATTGTACAAGTTAGATATAAACAAAACCCCAAACCACCAAAACAAAACAAACAATGTCAGTTAATTTTAGACAGCTAAAAAAGAGAAGTCGTTTGTACAGAGACAGATTTCTCTGAGTTATTTTGGATAATGATTTTAGGATGGAATTATTTATTTGGAAATCCTGACTTTTTATTTTGCTTAAAAGGATAACTAGCTTTGGCTTAATATTAAAGTACATGAGTTGCATGACACCTTGTAAGCTGAATGCACCTGGGTTCCCCTGATAGTCCATTAAGATAGACTAATCCAAAGCATAAGCCAAACAGTCTGTGTGTTAAATGAAGCACTGCCTAGAGCTAGCTGAAAGAAATGTTCAATATTGATGAGTGTCCTTTAGTAGGCACTGAACTGAATGCGTGCATTTATCAAAGGTATCCAGTACTGGTGTCCATCAGTTATATAACAGAAATCTGCTAGGGTTCTGTGCCCAGAAACGTGAAACCTCAGTTCTGTTTTTTTCCAAAACCCGGAGAAAATTCAACCTCCCTAAAGTCCAGGAAAGATCTTAACCGTTAGGCTATAAAGCATTCTGGAAAAAGTTGTTACCATTTCCTCCACATGAAACTGGATCATTATACAGTCAAGAATGTGGAAATCACATCAAATTCATAGATTGCAACACTGAAGAACAACTAGATGATTTGTTTGGGAGCAAAGAGCTGTAGGGTCAAAACAACATTTCACCATTTATTTTGAATTAGTCAATCCCTATGTAAATAAACAGAAAAAGGGAGAATTAGGGTGCTACTTTTCATTGTTCTGCCTGACTAGAATGTTTTACAGAATAGATTATAGAGGTTTTTTAAGGGTGTAGGCCAAATAAACGGCCATGGAAAAGGTAACAAGGGTTTGGAAGAGAATATAAACAGTCTTACATAACAAGTGCTGCATGAATCACAAAGTGAGTCATAACACTGGATAGTGAACATTAAGAACAAGTTTATGTTTTTCATGTCTGTATTCTTAAGAATATTCTGTGGTGCTTCTGCTTTCATTCATTTTTTCCTGCACACTTTAATTAGGATAATTATCCAGCATAGGAAATTACTCTCTTTCATATATATAAAAACTGGTAGAAACCAAATAATATAAATGTAGATTTTTCTTTCTCAAAGCAATATTTGCTTTTTGGGATATGTTATTTCATCTAGCGCAAAATTCTTTAGCAGTATCATTCATACAGTGGAGAAATAAATGGCTTTTGTTAAATCTTCAGAGATATTATCTGTTTTTTTCAGCTCTTTGGTTACATCTTAAATGTGGATCATGCATGCTCCATTACAGTCCTGGTCCCTGATCCTCTGGATGGGGAGAGCTTTTAATGCACATCACTGATCCCACCTGCTAGTACATTTTTTGTCCCTTCTACCTAAATCTGGGGAGGTTTTCAGAAGATGCACCCTTGGGTCTCACACTACAAGGAAATCAGGGTGCCTCAAACCTCAAGAGCTGAAAACCCATACCAGATCCCTCACTTTAATGCCTATGACTCACTTGTTTTTTCTTCTTCTCCATTAAACCATTATGGGGGAAATGGCTTGGCATTGAGGATCCAGAATATGTTGTGGAATACCTCCTTCACTGTGGAAATATATCCATGGCAATAACCATTATGGAGAAGATATTTCTTTCCTTACCATTTTTTTTTCCTCTTTCCTGCAGCAATTTGTGAGTTTTCGCAAACAAAAAAAGGAAATCTCTTGAGATTATGGAAAAAAATATTGATATCCTGACCATTCTTATTTCATTTTTTTTTTCTTTCTGGGGTTCACAAGAGAGGGGTGTGCAGGAAGAATATATAGTTATTTAGAATGGATTTTGGGGAGTGAAAGAAATCATACATAGTAACTGTCCATATTCCAGTAGGCAGATATAATACATGGCTGGTAAAAGTGAAAATATTTTAGCAGTCTCAAGAGAGTTTCCAGAAATTATATTTCACCTTGCTAGTGCTTGAATAGAAGCAGGAAAAGACATTTCATTTCCTCCCCCTTTATCATAGAGTAATTTATGATGCTCTGCAGCTTGTTGTGTTTTGTCACTTTTACTCTACAGTCTTATTTTCTTAATTTCTTTTCTTTTTTTGCCTTTCTATCTAGGAGTATTTCTGACATACATCACTGTCACAGGTTGCATGAGGATTAACCCTACTGACCTTAATTAGCTTCTCTATTTTATATTTTATTGAAAAAAGAATCCGAAGTGGGAAAATGTTCAAATTGTTAAATATTACTTTGTTTCTGATTGAAGGCTTGATTTGCTTTCCTATTTCTTTCCTTATTTAAAAAAAACCCTGCTACTGATGAGTATTCTAAGCATCAATACATTTTCTTAAAAAAATATTTTGTTAGCGAGAATTGGAATGTCAATTCATGGGAATAACATTTTTTCCATTGGTTTTCAACAGAAACAGAATATCTATCTTTTGGAATAGCTGGACAGGAATATGAACTAGTGTTGTGTGAAGTGCTAAGGAACAGCAAACATAAAAAGGAAATTGACAGTCAGTGGAAATGGCAAAAAAACCATAATATAAATATAGGAGTGATGCTCTAAGATTTTTGTAATCTGCTGAAATTCTACAGCTCTATCTACATTACTCCAATTTCTTGCTCTTCATACACATTTTGCCTGAAAATTGGAATTCGAAGTGCCTCTGCAGTTCTTTTTTTCCACCTGTCACAAAAAGGAAATGGGACCTGAATGAGATGTATTCTTTGGTCAAACAGATACAGACAAATATACCAGACAATTGGGGTTTGTGTCTGAAGATATCCCAGCAGGCTAGCACATCAGACAGACTCATTAAACCTGCCCCATGAGTTTCAGAATGGATATTTGAGCACAAGTCTAGAAAATTGTGATATTCAAAATTCTAAAGAAATGGATGGATGGATGGATGGATGGATGGATGGATGGATGGATGGATGGATGGCTGGCGGGGGGGGGGATAGATGATAGATAGATAGACAGATAGATAGATAGATAGATAGATTTAACAGAGCAAGATAAGGCCCAGGCTGTGCATATCATATATGCACAAAAGAGAAAATCCAACAGAATATAGTACAAAATAAAGAAAATATGGAAATGTGAATCCAGTGATATAAGAACTCAGCTGCAGCCACAAATGTAAAATTGTCAGATAACCCACAAGATGTGGTGTAGCACTCTGACTTAACATAAGTAAGTCAATTGAGTCAGAAAATAAAACCAATGAGATAAAACCAAGATTGCTACAGCACTTCTACATTATTATATTATGTTCTTCTTTATTACCTTATTATTATTATTGTATTTGTTTAATTTTGTACTGGTTTTACCTTGTCCTAGGTAAAAAATAATTAAGGTAAATTTAAATTAAATCCTCTGTATAATTCCAGTTACCTTACAGACATTATTGGATTGCTCAGAGAAGTATGTATTTCTTTAAGATGATTACACAAACTGACCTTAATGAATTTACACTACAATGATAAAAAAGCAAATGGTAAGAGTATAATCACTAGCAAAAACTGTGGATATTTGTTTAAAGCATAAGCTGGGAAAACAAAGAAGCAATGAATTCCTAAATTCTTACATAGATTAATATAATAGGATTTGGAGCCATATAGCTGTGCTCTCTATACCAATGAATCTACATATACCTATTTCTGTTATAAACCATCATGAGCTTCACAGTTTTGTAAGAGTATTCAGTAAACAAAATCTAAGTGTTCATCGAACACAATGGATTATATTGTTGCTCTGAAAAAATGAACTTTTTGAAAAGTATAGAGATTATTTTTGCCACTAAAATATTTAATCTTTATAAAAACTATTTCCATAGCAGAAAGAAGATCAAAATCAAGGTCTATTTCCTTCACTTATATTTATAATATAGAGGGAGAGAAGAACTAGAGGAAACTACTTCCTTCCCTTAGCAGATTTCATGATTAAAAATACTTACTTGGCCTTGCAAGGCAAATTGGCTTCTATCTTACAAGTCAAAGCTGTCTTTTAGCTCAGATGTAATGCTTTAAAAAATGGTACAGGATTCATCTGTGGTTTTGATTTGCTCTCTTCTAAAAAAAATCTGTTGTCACTTCAATTTAGAATGTTGCCTTGCAATTTTATCACAAAATATTCACACAAAGCAGTCCTGTGTGTCAGTTAATTTATGCATACAGATGCTAGTGCATGCACACACACACAAACACACACTGAGGCACATACTTTATACACTTCATTACATCTAAAAGATAGGAGTGAGAATTAATTTTGGCAATTATTTATTGCAAAGTGTAGGCTCAGACTTGTCACGTAGGAAATTTTTCATGTCTTCTTCAGTAGTGGACAAAGCAATAATTTTCTATTCAACACTCAGCAATCAACAGATTAGGGGAAGATTACAGATAATGTTGTGAAAGGTGATTTTTAATCTTGTGTTTTGAAGCTGAACTAATTTTACCGAAACTTCCAATTACGAGAAAAGCATAGCACAGATTTAATGAGTTCAATGTGTGAATGCATTGGGGATGCATTTAGTGTACTATAACTTCTAAAGCAATTAGAATTGCTTTGGTAACTCTGTAGCAGAGTAGTAACTCTAAAACCCTTTTGATGTATTATATGTCCTGCAGAACTGACTTGTATCTCTCCAGAATTTTTTTACTTACAGCATATCCTTTATTTCAGGCTCAGTGTTCTGGAAGTTGTACAGCATTTACATGAATGACATGTACACACATTTTTCATGGAGGTTAACAGACAAAAACATCACAGCTTCATGTATGCATTCATGTGACTCAGGTGCAATCACCCATAAGCATTTCCCACCTTGTGGTTTGTGATTCTTTCTGCCCTTCTTTTCACCTCTTATGGAATTAGATTCCATTTTAATCAGTTCATCTTTCATACACTAGAAGTTCACTTCCTTTAATTATTATCATGGCAACACAACCACTTTTTTTTTTTTTCTTCTTTTCATCAGGAATTGGTCTCTATTACATTATAATTTTTCTCTGCCTAAATCCACCTCCTTTACTAGAGTACACTGAACCAATTTAACATCCTTCCTGCGGAACAGATTTAATACCAAGAAAAAAATATCTCCAGTGCTGGAAGCCCAAATTTAAGATTTAGACATAAAAATCCTACAGCTGGGCACCTCCCTCCCCCACTAAATTGATAAAGCTGCATTTAAACCTCAGAAACTGTGTACACGACAGATTGTTGCTATGGTAGTAATGCTGTTCTTTCTCATCAAACCTTTCCCTTGTGTGCCAGGTTGCACTTTGTTTGCAGTTACTTCTATTTCTTTGTCAGTTCTTGGCATTATGTCACAGTAAAAAAGAATTTTAATCAAGATTACCCACTGAATGAAATAGGGATGTATGTGCACTATATTGTAACTTCTATTAGCAATTCTATTGACAATGAAAATTTCTGCCTCTTTGCTCCTTTTACATCAAGGCATTTCTCACTTCTCTCATTGTACTTTTCCCCAGAGGACCCAAATTTTTTTTTTCCAGTTTGCAAATCAATCCCAAACTGGCAACACTGTGAAACCACAAAGCATGTCACAAATACAGATGAGGAGAACTATTGCAGAACGGTGTAATCATGTCACAGACATCACCTTCCCATCCCTTTTTCTTTTTCTTCTATCATTTGAGTAGCAGAAGCCTCTTCCTTAAGTGACACCCACATACTGTTTAAGTGTTTTTAAATGCAGGTATACTGCTTAGGTGTCTACCCTCACTGGGTGTGTCTAGATAGATACAAATCTTCGTGATGGGTAATCACACAGGTGCAATAGACCACAAATGCCTTGCACAGGTGTGTGCCCTTGAGGCACAAGATAGAATTACAGTCCATCCATAGCAGAACATGAGTCTTCCTTTTCTAAGGGTTGATCACCATGAGCTTTAGTGATCAAAGTCAAGGAATCCAAGAGAAGTAAATTATAGTGGGTTTTTTTGGATAATCAGCATGGCATAAAATTAGCATTCACATTACATAATAACTCCTTCTAAATTACTCTGCAGAGTATCTTAAAGATCCATTCCCTTTCATACAATAAATAGGTAACTAGTAAACAATATTTTTTAAAATAGATCCTTTATAGAAATATAATGACATTTTTGATAGGCTGACTAGCAAAAGTGTCTCTCAGGCTCTGTGTACATAACCACCTGCAGGTCTTTTTCAGACTGGGTAGTCATAAGCCATCATCTGAAAAGCCTGACACTATCAAGTGTGTATGAGTGTCTCTTCAAGTATGTTATGTATCCTTATGTTGTCAAAGCTTCACGGAGCATCATGGTGATGTTCTCAGCTAACTGAAAATCTCAAAATCAGAACATTTTGCTGGAATTTTTGATTCTGAATTTCTTTTTTTTATTTGCTGATGCTTCTGGATTTGTGGTGAACGGCTTTTTAAATTGTTTTTACCCAGACTTCCAAATTTCATCAAGAATTGAATCCATCTTTCCTTTCCTTTCCTTTCCTTTCCTTTCCTTTCCTTTCCTTTCCTTTCCTTTCCTTTCCTTTCCTTTCCTTTCCTTTCCTTTCCTTTCCTTTCCTTTCCTTTCCTTTCCTTTCCTTTCCTTTCCTTTCCTTTCCTTTCCTTTCCCTTTCCTTTCCTTTCCTTTCCTTTCCTTTCCTTTCCTTCCTTTCCTTTCCTTTCCTTTCCTTTCCTTTCCTTTCCTTTCCTTTCCTTTCCTTCCCTTCCCTTCCCTTCCCTTCCCTTCCCTTCCCTTCCCTTCCCTTCCCTTCCCTTCCCTTCCCTTCCCTTCCCTTCCCTTCCCTTCCCTTCCCTTCCCTTCCCTTCCCTTCCCTTCCCTTCCCTCCCTCCCTTTCCCTTCCTTCCCTTCCCTTTCCCTTCCCTTCCCTTCCCTTCCCTTCCTTCCCTTCCCTTCCCTTCCTTCCCTTCCTTCCCTTCCCTTCCTTCCTTCCCTTCCCTTCCCTTCCCTTCCCTTCCCTTCCTTCCCTTCCCTTCCCTTCCTTCCCTTCCCTTCCCTTCCCTTCCCTTCCCTTCCCTTCCCTTCCCTTCCCTTCCCTTCCCTTCCCTTCCCTTCCCTTCCCTTCCCTTCCCTTCCTTTTTTCTTTCCTTTCTTTCTTTCTTTCCTTTCTTTCAGATTTGATGTTTTCTTCATGTTCAGTAACCATCAGAGCCAAGCAAATTTGAAAAGAATAAAGGAAATCAGACGATAGTCTGCTTCTTTCATCCTCAGGATTTAGGCCCAGATCCAACCACCTGGGAATACTAATTTATTTTTTTTTCCTGTTAATGCAAAGATTAATACCAGTTAATAAATTATTAACTTAATTAAATCATTGGCTGCCTACAGGTCTGGATATACTGCACTATGTAATTTGTGCACCGCATGCCTTCAATCTCTTCTCAAAAGTTATTTTAGGAAACCCATCCCCCTACATAGCTGACAAAAATTTTATACTACTGAAATGGCTTAAAAATTAAAACATTTACTTATGTTTTTACCTAGATTAGTAGGCTTTTTGCAGTAATTTTGGTTTTCTATAGCTTTCATGTGACCTCCCAACTTTTTTAACTGAAGGCATTTGCTGTAACTGTCCCGCAAGCAAAGAAAATGACCAACCAAGACTCATTACCACAGCGGAGCACAATAATTCTTCCCATTTTTCCAGATACAAAATATAGAATATATAGAAAAATCTCCTTCATTCATAAATAATACTTTTGGTTTGTTTCCATTCATTTTTCATACAAGTGCATTAATTTTATTTAAAGACGTTTCATAAGATAGCTGTCTTCTGCTTCAGACTTAGGACAAGGAAATACCAAAATTTCTTTCAGTTCATCCTTCTATAACAATGGTAGCACATCTTTTAATGAATTAATTATTACCCTAAAGACACTTAAAATGGGTACCACTTATACAGTTCTATCTTCTTTACACAGTCTTCTTGTGTGCCTGAGTTATACTATATTATTCAGATGACAGAAAAGGAACTTTTTGCCATTTCTGCTTTCTGAATTATTGCTTTTGTACATGACCACTTTAAACATTTTAGAATGGTTGTCCTCTTGGGTGTATTCTAACTTTTTTTTTTTTTCATGGAAAATGCAGGATTTTTTGTACCTCTGTTGTTTCTATGAAGTCATCAGTGTAACCAAGACAGCATATTAAATTATCAATTTATAGTTCAATGAGTATCATCAATTATAAAACCAAGTTTACATTTGAACAGACAGTGAAGAGTCATCATGTTAAAAATAACATTACTTTCAGTTTGTGCTATTTTAGTGAAAGCACTACATTGTCTCCTAGAAACAAAGCTGAAAACACTGGAATATCTTGCAACATTTTGTTGATTTCAATAACAATATACATTTGCAAAAACAATAACTTCCTTGTGATTTTTTTTTTTTTGCTTTCTGCTCCCTAGAAATTTGAAACAAACTTTTAAAAGGATCATTCCTCAAGTGTTTTTTGGTTTTTTTTCTTGACATTTTTATTTCTATTCAAGGTAATTTTTTGAAAATGCTGACTGCTTCAACATTGTGACAGAATGCATACACATTTACAGAGCCTTTTTTATTCCTCTGGTCAATGACTCTTTCTTATAGTTCATCTGCATGGATCATAAGAAGTGTTATTAAAGACTTCTACTGATTTTGATCAGGCATTTAAATATATTAAAAATAAAATAACTCCTTTGGATTATTTTTTTCTCACTCATTTTTGTATAAGAATTACCAGCTTCCCCCTGTTGAAGTAAATACTAAAGTACCTTCTGAATTTCTGAAGCACTTTGTCTATACAGAATATAACTTAATATGATGGGTTGATTGAGACACATTTCATGTTGCAATTCAAAATGTACTCGCTTCCCACATAATTCTGCACACTCTTCCCATTGTAAATACTAGATTTCATTATATCCTTAGTATATTTTAGGATGAGGCTCACAGTCTTCACTCTTTTATGGGTGTGCTATAGAGCTTCATAATAGTTCTTTCATTTTTTGTAGTTCATGAACCATTTCCTCTTGTTCAAGTAATAGATTAAGATACTGCAAATTTCAGAAACAAAAAAAAAAGGGGAACTTTAAGAGAGGACTCCAAGGTTCCCCTACTTTAATCTTTTACTGTATAGACTGAGTACCACATATCCATTTCTCTATCAAACTTCCATCTCTATCAAACTTCCATCTCTAACAGCAGTTTTCAAGGTTTCTTTTTGCTTAGATATGTACCACTGTCACCGAACAGAAACTATTTTGTACCTGAAGCATCAAATTTACATCACATGTATGGACAAAGTAAAACATACTTTGAGGCCCATGTTTGCCTTCAAATTAAGCAGTAGCAGCCCCATCTCCTGATTCTTTTGTGAATTAGGTTAGGATATAGTGGATCCCTTTCTCATGACAACTTTTATTCTTGTATTATAGAAAGACTAAAGAATACATTCTTTATGAACATAATTTGGACTATAACCAAGTCAATTCTTAGTCTGGGCAAATTACACAGACTGAATTACATCTGCCTTTCAATAGACAATGTGTTTCCAAATCCTATAGCAAGCATTCTTATCAATATTTTCCATTATACATTCTTTAAACAGCCTCTTGGTCAGTGGTCTGTTGACTTTGGTTTTGTTTGTTTGGGAGCTTTTTGCTTGGTTTTGTTTTTGTTTTTATACTTTCAGAATATTTAGTATTCATCCAGTTAAATATAAATATAAAACAGTTTTAATCAGGATGACTGTAATTTTTTTTGCCACATAATAAATTTATGATTTTCATAAGTCTAGTGTATGTGAATTATTAATGTCTTTCTTATTCCCTCTTACCTGGGATCTCTACCAACATTACTACTTCACTTCCTCTGAACATGTATTAAGACATTTATGATTATTGACCTTACTTCTGCTGCCCACAGAATCTTTTCCACAATGATATTTTTTGCTACCCTTATTAATAATTTAAGTTACACCTACTGAAAAAATATTGAATTATGAAATCACAGAAAAAAACCCATTTGAAGGGGTCTTCTGAAAGTAGTTCTGTCTTTGAACCTCCTGCTCAAAACCCAGGTAACCTTAAGATTAGATCAGATTACTCAAAGTCTTATCTAGCTGTACATTGGACACCTCTGAAGATGAAAATTCTACAGTACCTCTAGATAAACCCTTCAAGTGCTTAACCATTCTTATTGTGGTTTTGTTTTTTTTTTTTGCTTTGTTGCCCTAACCCTTTTATTTTATCAGAATTTCCCTTTGTACACCTTGTGGTTTCTGTCCCTCATTCTTTCACTGTGCACCCTCAAAAGGAGTCCAACACTCTTTTCTGTACCCTCTGAGCAGTACAAGACTACATTAAAATCACCCTTTAATTATCTCTTCCTCAAGATGATCAGCCACCCTTCATGTCATGTGCTCTTTAGAGGCTCTTCACTGCTCTCTCCAATTTGTCGTTATCTTTGAGGCTTTGAATGTGACACAAAACAAAAATGCATTTTCTTCTGCTTTGTTTGGTTTTGTATTTTTGTTTGCAGTTTAGATTCAGTTTACACATTTAATTCATCTTTACTTAAAAACATCTTTGCATTTTTCTCAGTCTTTCTTGTCACCACTTTTACAGAATAGCACTGTTCTAAACATGCAAGCTTGATCAGTCATATCATAGAATCATGGTTTGTTGAGGAAAAAGACTTTAAAGATCAGCCCTAGTCCAGCCCTCTCTGCCTTGGGCAGGGACACCTTCTACCAGACCAGGTTGCTCAAAGCCCCATCCAACCTGACAGGGAGCAACTCCAGTGTTGGGGCATCCACAGCTTCTCTGGGCAATCTGTTTCACTGTCTCACCACACTCTTTCAGTAAAACATTTCTTCCGCGTAACCAATGAGAATCTAATTTCTTTCAGTTTAAATTCCCTTGTCTTGTAACTGTTGACCTTGGTAAAAAAATATTTCTCAGATTTTCTTAATAAACTCTCTTCCAGTATTGTAAGACCACAGTGAAGTGTCCCTGGACACTTCTCCAGGCTAAAAAATACAACTCTCTCAGCCTTTCTTCCTAGGATAGCTGCTCCAGCCCCCTGATAATATTCATGGCCCTCCTCTCAACCTGCTCGAACAGGCCCATATATTTTTTGTACTGGGGGCCCTGAACTGGATAAGGTTCTTAGGCTGGAGTCTCCTCAGGCTGGAGAAGAGGAGGAGAATAATCTCTCCTCAAATTGCTGGCCACATTTCTGATGCAGCCCTGGATAGGATTTCCAGTGCTTCTGGGAATGGAAGGATGTTGTGCAACAGTTATTATTTGGAAAAAAAAAACCCCAACAAAAAACCGGGGAGGGGGTGGCTAGTAAATAATTTATATTTATTAAAGAAATTTTTAATGACAGATCTTCATTCCAGATTAAGTATGATAGGCTGACTCAATGGTTTAAAGCAAAAACTGTTTGGGGAAAAAAAAGGGAATTAAGCCCAATCAAAAAAACCACTGTGGATTCAAATCTGGAAACTCTTTTCTGGTTCTTCAAATTCTACTTTCCTAGATTCTAAGCTTTAACAACAAGGTCTCCCAAACCAGGAATTATGGCAATATGTGAAAGAGAAGTTTGAGGTTTTACAATCTTTTAGTTGGAAACTGTTTGGCATTTTGGTTTTTCTTGTAGTTTAACTGAAACTTGGTCTAATTCCTCAGCAGGAGATATCAGGTAACAGATAAGCAGCAGAACCATCACAGTCTTTCCAATTTCTTCTCTGACAACTGCATTTCAGAAGGCAAATAGCAAGCACATTTAATTCTTGAAAGAACTCTTCTAGCCACTTATTTTTTTAATGGGGATCTGGATGTAGTTGTACTGCTGCCTTACCTGAAATAGTCTGTGAGCAGTAACTGGGAAAGTCTCTGACTGCTCTCTCTTGGCTTCTATCTCTGCAGTTATCTCTGAACAGTTTTGCTTGTACTTATATCTCAGCCCCCTCTATGACCTCAGGAGATAAAGTAATATTCTAAGAGGTATAAAGAAAACAGTGGCTTTTAACATCTCTGTATGAGTCCTCATGCAATGTTTTTATTTTTTCTTCATCCTCATTGATCCTTCTACCCTTCCTGCTTCCAGACAGAAGCCACCACTAACACAAGTCTTTCTTCTCAGGTGTTATGGCCCCCTTACTGGCTCTAACCTCCTTCAAGGGTGCATTTCTCATCCTCTCACCTGATCAACTCCTGGCTGCCTCTGGGGGCCCTGTGGGAGTGGTGAGATTTTCTCACCAGCCCCGTGAAACAAAGAGTTATTTTTCCCCCCACCCCAGAGTCTCTCAGGATACTGTCCCTGAGTAAGCAGCAGGTCCATCTGGGTGACGTGGGGGCTGGGGAAACCAGCTGCAGCCATCTCCAGCCAGCTCCAACTGGCCAAGACTGCCCCAGCCACCCAAGAGAGGCTTGTTCTGCCCCTGATGGAGCAGTTCTGCTGCTAGGGATTACCAGGGACAGGGGACAGCATATCTGTTTTCATGCAATATGCTTCAAGGTAGAAGAACACTTTAATGCCATAGTGTCTTAGGAGCTACACACAGGATGAACTGCTGAAGCCTGGATCAGCTCAAGGACTTGTCAGTTTAAGATTTTTAAGCACCTCTAGCAGAAAGACAGTGATGTTGTTATTTCAGAGAGCATTACACGTGGCATGTTGTAATCCCACTTGAGACTTGCCAAAAGTTTATCACTTTTTCTGTTAATAAATTTCAGGTATAATATCTTCCTTGTGCAAAGTGTCTAGGCATGGTACTGAGTGCACAAGAGTGGGTTATACTCCTATATTAAAGTGCACTATTTATTTCAGGATGTGAAACAGAGCAAGAGCTTACAGCTTGCTTTCTGCTTAATTTTGTGGAGCAAAAGAAAGAAAGCATTTGGAACCTCAAGGAGGGCAATGGTTTTTTTTTTAAATACTGATCCTGAGTTTCCCAAGATGGGGGAAATGCATAAATAAGAAGTTTCTTTCCAAATTATGGACTTATTTTCCTTCAGTTTTGCCTTTAAGAAATCATAAGCCTTTAAGGTTATATGCTGTAACACAATTTTCAGTAAAAAACCCCTGCAATTGAAGCAAATTACATCATTAGTCTACATTCATCAGCATAATATTTGACAATGAAATAATTACTTTTATGTGGAGGTTCTAAGTAATGTTATTGACTTAATTATGTCAAAACATCCTTGTGAGTAGTATTTTAGAAAACAAAGTAAATCAGTTGTACAAAAAGCCATGTTTTAATGACATCAGAAAATGAGCTTTGAATGTAACATCTGAGGCTTCAGAAGCTGCAATTTGTATTAACAGTAATAGCTCTAGTACAGGTAGAAAGGCACCAACAGAACATTAAATATTCAAAAGTGTTGCTACATTTTTGAGAGAAAAGAAGATTTTGCTCTAGTGGTTGTTACATGCTTTGTTTCTGGATCTTAAACCATTCAATGTACTTGCATATTTGCCTTTTATTTTTGTTTCATTATATTTTCTTTGTATGCAAAAAGAAATATTTCAAAATAAACATTCTACAGCTGAATTCTTAGCAATTATAGAGCATATACATTTTCATCGTTATGTACTCCATTAAAGTTAAATGTGAAGATGTTTTAATTTAAGTAAAAAGTAATCAAAGTATTTTTGATCATTTGGTTATTTTTTATTTCCAAGGATCTTTTTGGACACTTTTACTCAAGGAAGATAGTAGACTAAGTGGAACCCCTCTGTAGCTCGTATCCAGAACCTGAAAACTTTCTCTTGACAAGACCTTTTTAGTGCTTACAGTGATATATGGAGAACACTCTTAAAACACAACTGCAGATAAAGGTAAGGAGGGCAGAATATTACTGACATGGTATTGCTAGCAATCTACTAAAGAAATATGCTGAAAGGAAATTAGAATAAGGTGGGTGGTTCAGTTTGTTCCTCATCTTGAAAAACAAAAATCTCAAATAAAATAGCCACACTAGTTAGTTTTGGAGAAAAAAGGACCTCACTGGAAGTCCTACAGGCTTTCTACTGAAACTAAATTGCTGTACAGCAAAATCCAGAGACAAAAGAAATAGGTAAAAGGCATGATCTAGTAGTTATGTTATTCCACTTCAGTGGGAGAGGAATACTTTGACTTCTCCAGCAGATTTCCTAGGGTTATTTTTTGTGGATTTTTTCATTTTTAATTTTTATTTTAATGCAGTTATTGCTTCATGCAAAATCCATTAATATTCTGAACAATGTGGTAGTAGTATCTGAAACAGTTTTTGTTGCTTGTTATAACACAGTGATTCTAGTGCCTACAAGCTCAAGAATCCTCCCAAGGCATAAAAGCTGTGTAGGTTAATATCCTGCTGTTTTCATACTGAAACTGAATATCTCAGTGAAATAGAGAACAGAATTTTTGCGTAATTTTTTTTTTTTTAGTTTTTTTTAGGATTTATAGTTCACCTACTGCTGGAGCAACTATGCAGTTATTGACCAAATTAAAATCCAGGATGCTCCCACCAGTTGGTGATACAGAGGAACTGATATTGATGTATCGAGGAATTTTAGCAACAAAATTTTCTTTTTTTCTTTTAAATAAAAAGATAAAAATGAAACAAAAAAAAAGGCAAAAGAGAATATCTTTCCTCTTTCCCTGCTGTCAAGTACTTCAATATTTAAATCAGCTGACAGGAAAATTAGTTTAAAAGATGAAACTGCATGTAGGTAAATTATGTGTGTACAGTCATAATTTACCAGAATTTTATTAGAATTAGTTTTATATTATGAGAAATATGATATGTTATGAGAAATGGAATGTTACCTAAATGTTCTGCAATTGGTCTAGAAATTCAATATTGATTTAGCTACTAAAAAGTAGTTGAAATCTGTTACAATGTGCACCATATTGTATGAAGGTCAGGACAGTAATTATTAATGAATATGTATGTAAAAAGACCTCAGCTCTATGGTTCATTAAAAAAACCCCAAAAAAACCCACCTAGATCAACCAACCAACCAACCAAAACTTCCAAAACCCACAAACACCAAGCAAACAAACAGAAACCCAGCAAACCAAAAGGTGGTCAGGAATCACTGTTTCTTCTTCATAAAATCTTACTAAAAGATCAGGATTTCAAAAGAATGAAAAAGAAAAAAAGACCTTTAGATTTACAAGGAGACATCTAATAGACAACTGCGAAGCACTACTTGAATTAACCATATGGTGCATATTTGGAGTAGGAGGGTCTCTAGAAAAATCACTGCTATTCATTGTTTTTGTCAAAAGGTTTGACAAGTACAGGAGAAATGTTAGAGGCTTTTGAAGTAGGATCTTAAGATGGAAAAATCAAAATTTGCTCTCAAGTGAATCTTTTCCTCTGAACAAAACCATTGGGTCTACATGGCAAAGTTTTAGTAGCAGGTGCTGCAAAGGTGGCCTATGTGTGGAGATATGGTGGGCTTCCCTGTGTCAGCAATACCGAGTTCCAGCTGGCTCTGCAATGGACCCACTGCAGAAACCTGGGGGCACCTCTGTGTCAACATGTTTAAGAAAGGACAAGAAATGCTGGATGGGCAGAAAAGAAAGGAAGAGGGAACACCAAGGGAACAAGGTAAGGCAGAGGAAGAGGAGATTAGAGAGGAGGATGAGGAAGGCAGGACCCAGGCTGGAGTAGTTGGATATTTCCTGAGGGAACTGTATTCTGTGGGAGAACACACTCCAGAGCAGATTTCTTTTTCCCCAGGAAGGACTGACTACAACCCATGGCAAAGCACACACCAGGGCAAAGAAAACTGTGAGAAGGAGGGAGTGGCAAAGAGGAGACACCAACACCTATTTCTCCCTAAACCCTACCCTGCTGGAGGGAGTCTGGAGTGAATGAGTGAAATTAAGTTTGGGAGAGTGGGAAAGAAATGTCGTGTTTTAATACTTGTCTTGCTCTCTCCCTATCCAAATCTATTTTAAATGACAATAAAATAAATAAATAAATTTCCCCCAGTATTTGATAAACAATCTTCAGTCTTTATTTTGGCTCAGAAGATTTTTAGTCCTATTTTCTGTCCCAGTCTCCCTAAAGGAGGAAGTGAATGAGTGGCTGGGTTGGTGTTTGGCTGTTTGCCAAGGGTAACCCACCAAAACAATAAAAATACTCTGCTGAAATAATCTTACAAGACAGGCTTAAACTTCTGCAGAATCAGTCACCACTGAGATAATCACTGTTTAACCAAAAGGTGGAAGTATTTGTCTCAGAATTACTAAGAATAATACAATGTTTTACATTTTCCCTTATGATGACTCTGATATATAACCCAAGTTCTGGAAACAGCAGAATTGAAAATACTTGCAGTGAATTATCATCAGCGACTGGCTTATTTCCAAAGAATGCATTACCACTGAAGTGATTTACCAATGTCTTTCACGACAAATTACAACTACCTATCATTCACTTTAGCATTTGAAGCTGAAGATAGTCATCACTACCTCCTTCATCTAGGTACAAACACTCACAAACACATGTGGCTGTAGCCTCCTTCTCTTGTTGCTTGACTGTATTGTTTATTTTTGTTCAGTGACATACAAGATATCTGCACACGGGTTAAAAATGTAATAAATAATTAGGGTTCTGTCACACAGTTTTGGGTACCTCAGAGTCTAGAATGATAATCGTATTTGCATAAGCATTTGAATTTATCACCGGTATTTCTCTTAGTTTAGAGAAGGAGAGTGTAAATTCCCCTGTCTTATATTACAGGGTTTTCAGAAGTGAGATTGAACTTCACCAGTTAGACGGATTTTGAATTCCACACTGCCACCACAACAAACACTCCCCACTACTCACTAAATGCAAGAAAGGAGAGCTAGTGCTTAGAAGGTGTATTCTTTCAGGTGAAGCCACAAAAAAACTGTGTTGAAGACTCTATCTCTACCTCACATAAAACTGTCCTTGTATTTCCAATAAAACTCCAAAGAGACACATGCAAGAGACTGAGAATTTCTCAGGACGTTAAGTATTTTAAATCTCTGTATCTGGAGATGAGGAGCACAATGGTAAGCCAATTCCCACTTCAGGTTTGCTGTTCAAGACCTGTTATTCCTCTGCTTGGCTAAATCCTTAGGTTTCACTCTGCTATAGAGAGGACCGGGAGTGGTGATTTACTGTGAATTCACTTTTCAAAATTGTTTCACAGAATAAAGACAAAATGTGCAGTATTTAAAATTTTGTAACTGTGAGAATGACTTTAATTCACACTCTACGCACACCAAAAGGAACAGTTTGAATTGTCAGTGGGTAAATATTGACTTTTATTACCATTATATTAATGACTTCAGTTAATGTGAAAGCAGTTAGAAACATTTTATACATATCAATTCTCCATTTCTATAGTGTAAAAACAGATTAAATTGGCTAAATTCTATGTTGTTTCTTGAATAAAAAAGCTATCAAACTGGACCAAAAGGAAAATTATACACTTAACTGCTTATGAATAAATCACAATTTGGGATGAAATTTGAAAGTGTCTGACATATTAGCCTATAGAATTTGAAAAAGCTACAGAGGCTGCAAACACTGCTATTCATTAAGTCCTGTGGGTGAGTTCACATATTCACATATCCAGGGTTACTGTTTTCAATCCTGATAATTCACACTGGGTATTCTCAGCGGAAAATTTTTAAGAAGTTAAATACCACCATAAACACCACCATCAAGACCACCATAAGTAGTTAAATAATAGGATACTGCTAAAAAATAACTTAGAATTAAATATTTATCTGGAAATGTTAAAGCATTTACACATCTGTCACAGTGTTTTAAAAAAAGTAAAATAGTCTGGTTTGAAGCTTTAAATAGTGTCAGCTATATTCAAGAACAACTCTGTGAGAGGAGTAATGAGAAAAAGGCATCTGAGGATAACAAAGAACTGTATTTGAAGCTAAAACTGTCAAGTCTAAGTGCTTATATATTCATATTTAGACATCAGATATGAAGAACCACATCTTTATACTGTTCATCAACCAGAAGCTTCCATGCAGATAATGAAAAGAAAAGGCCACACTTTCAGAATTTATCATACAAAGCAAATCTTCTTGAGATCTCATAGGAATTTTTAATGTAGAGACAGTTGATTTTCTTTCTTTTAAAGTAGGTGCTTGTCTATTTTGCCTTTTACTAAACACTACTGAGTTGAGAAAATGAGGTAGACATACCCTTGTATATTATGATGATTTAGGAGATATGTCTCATCTTTGTGTGTCCAGAGAATTTCCTGAATCAATGGCATACAAAGCCCTGCTTTCTCTCTGGCACAAGGGATAAGCAGCCCAGCCCAGACTCGGTAAGTGAGGTAAGGAAAGCAATCTAGTGTGTCAATGAAGCATCATGCATGATGTTGGGATGGGCAATTGCATGTTATGAGTCCCTATCAGCTCCTCTCTGCCTCTCCCTCTTCCTCACAATTTTCTCCTGCCCCAGCATGGGTTCTTCCACAGACTGAAGCCCACCGTAGACCCATCAGGAACTGTCTGTCCCTGCCACTGGGCAGCTCCATCCAACCTCTTCTTACAAAGGCCACCCCTGCAGCATCCCTGCTACCAAAACTTTGTCATATACACCAAATATAGTGACAAAGAGTGGGGAAAACCCATCTCAATACCTGGATAAGAACCACTTATGTTCTTTCTGATTTTTTTTTTTTTAACAGAAATTCAAAGTGTCATTCTCATTCTGATATCAGAAAGAACAGTTTTCAACAAGTTTCATAAAGAACACATATATGCACAAACGTGTGTTGTCCAAACAGTCCTAATTTGTCCAAAGATAGACTAGGTCCTTTCTGGCAATGTAACAGCTTACATGAAGAGAAAGACAAAACATCTTATTGCCTTCAAGAAAGCATTTTTCACTTATTCTGCATCTGTTCCAGAGGTCTACACTCTATGAATTTCATCCTCTGGATGGGAAAGGAAAAATAAGCACATATAAATGATCGTACATCTGACTTTTTTACCTGTCAATCTTAGAATGTCATCAAAGACTTTACAATGGAAATACACATCTCACTCCTCTCTCTGCAAAAGATATATGACTTGTTCACATTTAAATATCTAACCTTGATGCCTAAAGGAAGACAGATTCTGTGTTTTGTTCTACAGATAAACTCTACAAGTAACAAAACAAAACAACTCAGTTTTTATGGAGTGTTATCATAAAGAAGGTTTTAGTTATCCAAAAGCATCCACTTGTGCTTTTGCCAGTCTCTCCATTACTGTGAAGAGATATACGAAAGTCATATAATACTTAGGGACAGAATAGACTTCAGCTGGTAAAGAAGTCACAAGACACACAAAAAAAGAGACCTATCTTAATCCAGTGATGGTTTTAGTCCCTAGAGGAGAGCTTCACTGAAAATGTATTTGTAATAATTTTCTCTTTTCGTGACAAAACCAGATACTTGGTAACCCATAAATACATCTAAATACATCAAAGGACGAGAAAGACATTTTCCTACTGAGCTGAGGTTTTACACTGTGACTCCAACAAGGAGTTTCATGGAAGAATGAGATAAAAGAATTTGCTTTTCTTCACAGTGTCTAGCTATTTCAGCATGTAAGTTCTATAATTAAATCAATGAAGGGGATAAGGTAAGAAAGTGAGGTTAAATGTAGAAGAATACTAATGTAACTCTTTTCTACATTATGAGGAACTTGCTTTACTTGAATGAAAAAACTACTTTATACATGAAAATAAAATACCTCTGTTGTGGGAATTTTGAGCTGTTTATATAAAGAACACCAAGCTGAGTGATGCAGCTGATGCACTTGATGGAGGGAATGCCTTCCAGAGGGACTTTGACAAGCTTGAGGATTGGGTCCAGGTGAACCTCATGAAGTTAAAAAGGCCATATGCAAAGTCTTGCACCTGGATCAGGGAAACTCTCAGTATAATGAGGATGAATATTTTGAGAACAGCCGTGTGGGTATGGACTTGATGATACCAATAGTTGAAAAAATGGATAGAAGCCAGTAATGTACATTCGCAGCCCAGGGAGTCAATCTTATCCAGGTCTGCATCAACACAAAGGTGGGCAGCAGATTGAGGAGGGTTATTCTTCCCCTCTACTCTGTTCTCGTGAGACCTCCACGTGGAGTGCTGTGTCCAGCTCTGGAACACTGAGTATAAGGAAGACATGAACATGTTAGAGCACATCCAGAGGACAGCAATGGAATTCATCTGAGGGATAGAACACCTCTGCTATGAAGACAGGCTGAGAGAGTTGGGGTTGTTCATCTTGTAAAACAGAAGACTCAGGGAAGACCTTTAAATTCTTAAACTGGTCTTATAAGATGGAGAGGAACTTTTTACCAGGGTCTGTAGTGACAGAACAAGGGGTAATGGATTTAAATTGAAAGAGGATAGATTTAGATTGGATATGAAGAAGAATTTTTTTTTGTTACAAGCTTGGTGAGACACCAGAACAGGTTGCCCAAAGAAGCTGTGGGCGTCCAATTCTTGCAAGTGTTCAAGGTCAGCCTGAAAAGGGTTTTGAGCACCCTAATCTAGTGGAAGGTGTCCCTGCCCATGTAATGTGGTTTGGATTGGATGGTCCTTAAAGATCTATTCTGAATCAAATCATACTATGATTGTAGAATTGTAACTTTTTCCCTAATCTAATCCTTTGCTACCAAGGATAAGTCTTTCTTGCTCCAGACTTTTCTCTCTGATTTCCAGGGCCTGGGATTCCTGAAAAGAAAAAAAGAATAATAACTTGGAATAAAGATGATACAAGAGATTTTAAGACAAAAGTAACATCAAAAAAGGAAGAAAAGACAGAGGAAGGACAGCAATAAATGAAACTAAATGTACTAAAAGAAAAAGAAGGAGGTAAGATGAATTTCAGTTATTTTGCTAGTCAAATGCCCTGACAAAATGTGTTTCAAATCTGTTTTGCAATCTTTAAAAGATATATTGTTTTATTTTTCTGTAAGATTTTCTTTCCCTTCTCCACAGCCACCTACTTGTATGTGATGATTTTCTGGGCTGAAAAACATTCCAGGTTCTATTTAAACAGATTTGACAATTGAGTTTGTACAGATCAAGTGTGTATTTATCTAATACTACAAGGAATAACTTCACATTTTTGAAAAGTAAGAATCACAGAACCACAGAATCATTTAGATTGAAAAAGACCTCTGAGATCGAGTTCAGCCCTTGACTGAACACCACCTTGTCAACTAAACCACAGCGCTAAAAGTCACATCTAGTCTTTTTCCAAACTCTTCCAGGGATAGTGACTCCACCAGCTTCCAGGGCAGTCCATTCCCATGTTTAACAATCCCTTCCATGAAGGAATCCCTCCCGATGTCTAATCTGGATCTCCCCTGGCACAGCTCATCACTATGTCTTCTTGTCCTGTCGCTGGTTGCTGGGCAGGAGACCGATCCCCTCCTTGCTAAAACCTCCTTCCAGGAGAGAGGTTACCCCTGAACCTCCTCTTCTCCAGGCTAAACAACCCCAGCTGCCTCCGCTGCTCTTCATAAGACTTGTGCTCTAGAGCCTTCACCAGCCTTTTTGCCCATCTCTGGACAAATGACTTATTACAGGTTTCTTTGGCACCTAGATCGCCAAGACCAGTGCTGTTCTACTGTGGAAGCTGCATATAATTTGCTGTTATGAGATAATATTTAAATGCACAATAGGGGTGCACTTCAGAATGTGAAAAAATATTAGGAAATGGATAAAGATTGGTTAATTCAAACCTCATTTGCAAGACTTGAGCCAAACATTTACCTTAGAACTCTAGCTGACACAGTTTAAGCTGTAGGTATCAATATCTGAAGTATATACTACATTTAGAAATCTTTAGAGAACCCACAGAGTTTGAACAAATTTTTTATTGAAAGCCGAGCAAAAAGACTGCAGCAAGCTGAAAAAAAAGAAAAATGAAGAGCGTTAAAAGATACACTTTCTTTGTCTTGAGTGACTACAACTATAACAGAATAAAGATGTTGACCTTTGCCTTGCATTTCCCACATCTATTCTTGAGTTTGATTAAAGCATGAAAACAGAACATTGCAGATTAATAATACAAGGTTGGTTTAGTTTTATTTCAGTTTAATAACTATAAACAAATAGACATGAATATATAATAAGTACATATATATATTTAACTAAGAAAGGAAAGGAAAATGAAAAGAAGAGAAAGAAAAATATAGTTGAAGGTAAAAATAGCGGGGGGGGGAAAGTAGTCTAAGAGTTTAATCCCCTGTTCTCTTTCACTTCCTTTTGTATAATGAGGAGGTGAACCATTAGGCAGTATCAGGCGTATAAGAACATCTGCTGACCATTCTCACATGTTAGGTTCTTTCACTTCTCTGGCACTGGTCTCCCAGTTCTGTACTCACCCAGATCTGAACCCAAACACTTTAGCAGAAGGCAGAAGAAAATGACAGCCATGCATAAAAATTTAAGAAATGTGTGTTCTAGAGGATCAACTTAATTTGTTTGAGTTTTCAAGGTTAATAATGCCTTTTCTTCCCATGAAGGCATTGTACTCCATACACCTGAGGTAATTCTGATTTTAATAGCATGGAATGAAGACACTGAACAGTTATGAAGAGACAAGTAAATCAGTAACTTTCAGTGACCTTGTTTTTCAATGCTTGTATGCATTTCAGCTGAGGAAAAAGCAATAATTTCCCTATTGTGCCTGAAAAGGGAACATGCTGTGTAGTTTTTCAAGAAGCAAGTGAATAATACTTAATATGAAAGCGGTCAAATGCTGGAAGAGGTTGCCCAGAGAAATTGTGGGATTTTTATATGTGGAAATACTCAAAATCTTACTGCATACAGCTCTAAGCAATCTGCTTTAACTGCTCTGCACAGATGGAACTAAATGACCTCTGGAGATTACATCTGAACTTCATGATTCCGCAATTCTGTGAACCTGTAACATTCCCTTATGACAGGATAAAGATGACCTAAAGTTATCCAAGCATTCCCTGGATAGTTCTGGTGTTAGATCTTGCTGTATTATACATCTTCAAAACTTACAGCTCAGTCCTAATTTTGGCCCATTTTAATGTTTGTCGCTTTTTTGTTGGCTGTTGTTGTTGTTATTGTTGCTCTGTTTTGTTTTGTTATTGTCATGACAAAGATTCTGATTCTGAGGTATATGACAAGCTACTGAAAAATGAAGGTATATTGCCTAAAACATATGTTTTGAAAGACATACCCTTGTAGAAAGAGTTCAGCTTTTAAAATTAGGACACCTGAACCATTAATAACCCAGAAACGTCTGGGGGTTTGATGATTATAAATTTTTCTTAGCATCATGTAAAACATGTGGCTTGTCTTGATTTGAACTGATTGTTTTTCATTGTCAGATCACACAGATAGGAGGTGCAGTCTTCTGTAATAATTATGCCACTTTGAAATATTACCACTTCTTCTGAAATCCACAATATTTTATCCTTAAAACCATCACAGATAACTAGGATGAAATTCTACACAGAATAATATAATTCAAATTATTGTATCCCCCAGATTTGGGTGGCATGATGCCTATAAACTTAACTTTCATGAAAAAAAATCAGCTATAACTGTCAGGTTTTTTTACAAACCAAGGTAATTGCAATTTCTCTCCTTGCAGAAAGGTTTGAGAAGTGATTCTCAAAGGCAGTAAGGGCAGCTGAATGCCTTCTTTCCTGGAAATGTTAATGGGAAATAGGCCATGAAGTGGTACAAGTACAGACTGGATAAACAGCAAAAAGTATTAAAATATATGACACTTGTCATACTTTGTAAACTACTATCTTCAGAGTATAAAAACTAAATGTGCATGCAATGTGGATTTAAAAATATGAATTAAAAAATAAAGCATTTATTTAACAGTAAAAAAGCTGTTTTTCTACATTTATGTTTGAATTCTACTGAGCTTCAGGTGTTGGGTCCAGCTCAGTAGTAACTGTATTTATCTGACTATACTCAAATGTCTTTATATATCTATACCTAAGAGTCTTTACGTGAGCCAGGTGTCTAAGTCTAGACTATAGTCAATGGAAATCTGATCAGGACAGTCAGTGATGACTAGAGAACAGTTCAGCTCATCTCCAGTTGCATACCAGGGGTTTGATTCTGTTGCCCACACATAAGAAGCTAATACTGTTTGAGATGCTGCAGAATATTCTGCTCCCCAGCAGCCAGCACATGTCTTCTGTAACTCTCGTGTGATCTCATTCATTCCACTTTGAAGGTCTCAGAGACCTAACCTGTGTCAGATGAACCTGGTTTAATACAGTTTTCTGCAGTTAGGCTTTTGTATCAAGTACTTCAGTTTATCATATTAGGTCTGTTTTTACAGCAAGCTGACATGTAGCAAGATTTGAAGATATTGATGTATGTAAATATATAACAATTTGGGACTGTGATTATGATCTCTCTAGAGACATAAGAGAAGGGAGTCTTTTGTTTTATAAAATCCTACTGTTGTTCTAAAATATTTTTAAAACCTGGAAGCTTTTTGAATTAATTTTTTGTTTTAAAAAACTACTTCATAGTTTTTCATACATTTAACTTTTTTTTTTTAATATAATTGCACTTTCCTAGAAATCACATGAAATTACATCAGAATCACATGAATCACATCAGAAAGCACGTAATGTTTTCAAAAATTATTTTGGGCAGTCCATTATAACACCTAGTATACAGTACTCTTACTTCTGATGGGGAAGGTACTTGTCATTGTGGGATTAAAAGAATTACTATCTTCTTTTGGTATGGATTTGTACAGACTTTAGGAATTGAAGCATAAATATAATGCCTTGTTTATAATTTTATTTTTAAACTTTGCCTAACTATCTAGGAAAAAGTAGTAATCGACTAATTTTGAGCAGATCTAAATAATTTGTATCTATAGCTTTCTACCTAGCAGCGCAAGTCAGGAAAAACCCTGGAAACAATTCAAACAATTGTGCTATCTGCCAAGATTGTGAAGCTAAGGAGAAGATGGTGGAGTGTTATCTTTACACACACTGGTCTACTAGGACTTCAGCATTGTGATGGTTTGACCCTGGCTGGACACCACGTGTCCACCGAAGTCACTCTTTCACTCTCCTCCTCTAACACAGAGGGGGATGTGGAGTGGAATAGCCTCTGCATTTACCAAAAGTGTCTCTATGGCTGAGAGATCAGTTTGGCCAGTACAGCTTGGTACTGTACAAGCAGACCTTTCTCTCACCCGTGCTGGTGGAAGGCACACAAACACACACACTTACCCAGGGAGCTTTGGATATCTCACGCGTTTTACCGGAGACAAAGAATCCAGAGGGCTCAGTCGCTTGGAGTTCCGAAGAAGCTTTTACTCCCAAAGGTGTCCAGCAGCAAAAGAGGACGAATGACCCAGAGTGACCATTGATATAGAGATACAAGGCCAATAGTCTGAGGGAACAGGGGCAGGGAGAAGGCAGGGTATACAATGACCAGTGGGGAGAAGGAAGGGGCAGAGCGAGGGATCAGGTTAAGGCCAACCAGAATAGGGGGTTTACATAGCCTAGGGAGGGACCATTCAACACTCAGGGGGGAATATCAAACCTCGGAGCTTTCTCACCACCGTGTCTCTGCTGCCCTGGGACCCCTCGGCTCCCCGGCAGCCCCCAAGGTAGTCTCATCTACCACAACACTCCTCAACTGGCAGGGACAAGGAACTGTAATGAAAACCTAATGGGTCAAGATAAAGGCAGAGAGTGATCACTCACCAGTTAACATCATGGGCAAAACTGACTCAGCTTGGGGAAATTAGACTAATTTATTACCGATAAAATCAGAGTAGGATAATAAGAAATAAACCCCGAACTTTAAAACACCTTCTCCCCGCCTGTCCTTTCTTCCCAGTCTCCACTTTTATGCTGAATTCTCTACCTCCGCCCCCACAGCATTGCAAGGATAGGGAATGGGGGTTGCATTGAGAGTTCTTTCTCAAGCACATGTGCATCAATGCTCACTGCGTCACTCTGCTCCTTTGTGGGTGTTCAGAGAACAGAATGGAATTGGAGGAGTTCTTGGAGTATATGAAGCTTATGCCTTTACCTCATTTGAAGCCTGTATTGAGCTACTGCTGGTTTGGTTAAGGAGTTGAGTGCATCCATCACAGACACCAAAGACATCTGAGACATCACACTATATTGGCAGATATGTCAAGGATGTTGCCAAAATGAAACAAGATGCCTGTGTTAATGCATCTGAATCACATTTTTTGAGATGCCTCTCTTACACAAGCAGCATTTATATTTTACTAAGGCCTCTATTTTATTGCTTGTAAATATTCAGATTTTATTTTTGCCATCTATGTTTTCACTAGCTTCTGTTCATGTCAGAACAATAGCTGCACTAAAAAAGCACCCAGAATAATCCCAAGGTGTAGTAATGCAATATTCAGATCTCCATGTGCTCCCTTTGTTTCCCCACTCGGTGTACCATTGGTTCATTTTAAAATATGCTCTGCTGTACCTCAAAACCTATTGGTGTGTAACCCTCCTGCCAATCTTCCCTTTGTCCTCCTGGGACTGGCTCAGAGAGAGCCAGCCCCTGCCCCCTCTCCTTCCCTTTAAAAGGCAGAGCCTGGATCAGCTCGACGTCTTCCATCTCCGAGCTGCTAGCATCTGCTACCTGCCCTGTCTCCCTTCCCCCTCCTCCTTCCCTGCAACCCTTTTCCCCGTTGCCCCAAATAAACCTCTCTAGCAGAACAGAGATGGAGTCCAGTTCTTTTCTTAGCCTCACTATATTCCTGCTTGAACTGACGTGGTTTGAAGACTCACGCCATGCCGCAGAACCTCGGGGGCTGCCCGCCCCAGATCCGGTGGGATTTACAAGAACCAGGGACCCCGGTCCGGGGGGGAGCCGGCCTGTGCAGCCCTCCCGGACTGTGATACATCACCAAGGACCTCTAGAACTAAGCCTTCAATAGCAATGATATAAGCTGAAAGAGCAGAAAAAAGAGGCAATATGATTTTTTTATGAATCCTGAAGAGTTGTCACAGAAAACAGATAGCTAAGGACTAGTAGCAGATTATATGTATTAAGGAAAAAGTCAGATTCTGGACATGGATATATTCTCCCTAAAATCTAACAGTCTATCACAATGCACGTTTTTCAACCAGAATTTTCTCAAGTGTTTTTACATTATATTTGGTTATCATCAGCTGTGAGTATAGAGGGTTTTTGTTGTTATTTGTTCTTCTTTGCCAAAATATGTCCCTGGAATTATCTTACCATAACTTTCCTAATATTACCAACACTTTATTTTCACACTGCCATAGATTAGATAACTTTTATTATCTTCTTAGCATACTCCTTACTTCTGTCTCTGATAAATCTTCTTTTTTCCAGGTCCAGTCACTTCTCCTAAACAGCCCTAGTCTGTCTCCCTTCAGCTTTCTTGTATTAAGCTACAATTTTCTCTAGGTAATCTGAGAGACTCTGCTAGTGACAGCTATCTTTCCTTACTCAAGCCTGTTATAGTTTATGGGTGGGATTCATCTTCTCCAATGAAGATAGCTGAGAATTAGATTAATTCTTTCAGCTACAGATTAATGTGCAAAGTCATGCTGACCTAGAGGAAAACTGAAGATCTCTTCTTAAAGACTGCCTAAAAAAGAGAGTTCTCTCCACCCTGTAGAAATAGTAGAACCTGTTATTCCCAGGCCTTCGGCTGACTCCATAGCAAATCACTTTGTTGATTTTATTCAGATTCGTATTTTCAGCTGTTTGACCAGCTATTTAAATCATGAAGACCTATATTCAGTGTATGTATTTCAGATCTATTTATGTCTTTCAATACATGTGACCTCTTAATTGTTCATACAATACATATATATAGAAATTGCTTCTTTTATTGCAGGAATCCCAGTCACTATTCCTTAAAAAAATATGATGATCTATTTAAAGTAATCTTTTTTTTCCTAATGTTTCGGGTTTTTTCCTATTACACATTATAAAAGCTAGGCTTCCATACATTGCATAGAATTACTAGGTATTCTTCAGTTTTGAGCAAAAAATATTCATTGTATCCATTTGTTCCTCTACTGATATTATCCTTTATCTTACATAGTCTGTAACCTTTGCTGAATTTAGAGTAGCAACCTTATCCCTTTTTTGCCTTTGTGTCACCAGACTAACCAAGCCTAGTGCTTCCAATCTCTTCTCATATAATAGACTTCCAATTTTCTGCATTATCACAGAAGCTCTCTCCATCTGTCAGTTTGAATTCATCTCCTTTCAATATGAATGACTGAATGACCAGAGCACATATTTCAGAGACTATCTCACCAGAATTTTGTATAATGGAACTAATATTGTCCTAACTCAGCTGACAAATCCTAAGACACCATTTGCATTTTTCACAGCTGTGGCATATCAGTACCTCATAGGACTGAATATGACACAGCTCCTTCAATAAGCCTGAATTTCTGCCCTCAGGTTTTGTCAGTGATTTTTCTTACTAGTTTCCAGTTACAAACCACAAAATTTTGTACTATCAAATATTGTATTATTGTGTTATCTCTTTGGTACCATGATTCACCCGATTTTTCTCCTGTGAGTATGAACAGACAATTTTTAAAAAATCAGATTAAAGTTGTGAAGATACCAGTCTGTCAGCTAGAACTGATTCATCAGTTACTCACCAGTTAGTGAAATGTACACATCTGTACAAGTAACTTTCTGCAACACAAAGAAGAATATCTTAGCCAAAATTGGCATCAAAAGTCAAAGAACTTGTTTTATAGAACAGAAGAGTAAACACTGTTAGAAAAAGTTGTTTCCTGCTTTGTTTGTATTTTCTTCAATGACTCTGTTGTGAGTACTTTTACTTATTTAAGCAGTGCATATGTGGAATGAATCTTCATAATCTCCAGGATTCACAGTGATTTTTGCCTTTTCAGCATTGGTAAAATTCCTTGAGATAATCCTGATTCATATGTAAAACCAATACTTTCACTTAAGAGTATTATTCACCAAACCCTTAAGAAACATTATTATTATTTCATTTGTCTTTCATCACATGTTTAATATCAATAATTTCTGTTGTGTTCTCCCTTTTAATTAGAACCTTGCTAATTTTGTAGCTCTAGTAATTTTTATCTTTTCTCATCTGACGTGTAGTTTTCCACATGGTGCCATATCAAGCGCTTTGGTGAAGTTGAGGGAGATGCATGCTTTGCATTTCATCCCTCTGACAGATTCAAGCACATACACCTTATGAGAAATGTGTGTGATAAACATACAAATATACATATAGAAATATATATGTCATTAAGTGATCAGAAACCCCTTTCATTTTCTTTGAAACGCTTTTCATATTTTTCAATTTTCCTTGTATTCCAATTTGTCCTAGGCCTTATATACTAGGATGATCAGATCCATATGCCTGCAGTAGTACGGATACTTTTTTCTTTAGTATAAATAATACATTAAGTATTTATCACTCCCATAGCAGAAACTAATAGTCTTTTTTGATTTGAATTAGGATGCCTTATAATTACCCCTCTGAAAATTATCTAAATACATAAATGTTCCCCTTACATTTCTTTCCCCAAACAACCTTTTTTAGAAGCTTTGCTGTTAAGAAAATAATGTTGATTTGCATTAATTAGGTAGTTATCCCTTAACTGATTTCAAATAGATCCCAAACTTTACTAATTTTTCCAGGCTGGCTCTAGACAGACATCAAAAAGCAGCTAAAGTATTAACATTTCCAAGTAATTTTGGGTGCTCAGAAAAAGTAAACAATCATTACAGCTTCCAATTTCACGAATAGCTCTGAGTAAAGGACAATATAGAGGTTTCGCAGAAGAGGCATATTCTGTACATAACAGATACTTCTTTCTCCAGGTTTAAAATGCCTGAAAGCTGCCCTATAACTTTTCATTGAGTTATTGCGTATAAAGTTCCAAGATACATTAAAGACACATTAAAACAAAGATGTATAAAAAATCTCTGTATTGTCTTGAAGTCTAGAAAGATTTTCATGTTTTGAGACTATTCTTTCAAAGGGTATTGTGGTAACTTTTTCATAGTCCTTTATTAGGACAAGACAGCTGAATTGCTTTAAATTAAGCAGCTGTTGAACAGAAAAAATAAAATATTTTTATAAAATTTCTCTTTCTTCTAAGACTGGGATTAGAAGAGACATTTTGGAAAGTGTTGACAAGCTTTGAGTGAAGGGACATTGCTGGTTCTGGAAGAAGTAGCTCTACAGGTAAAGGTTGAAAGATTTTTATGAGATCTAAGAGAGATTCTCAGACTAATATTAATGAATAGATAAAAGCTGTGCATCCAGCAGGTCAGGCTCTTTCTGTTGGGTGAAATATTTGTGCCTCAGTTTATTTTTGTGTCTGTTCAAAGCACACATCATTTACCCAAACTCACGTGCATGCAGTGACCACATCACCAGTCTCTGAAGGTAAGATGAATTAACTGTAGTCATTGCATGGAGTGTGACAGTGTGCTTCACTCCCCCTGCCCCTTGCTTAAACCATAATCACTAGCGGGGTTTTGACAGCCACATCCAGCTTGCTCTGGACTTTGGGAGAGGGATGGCAACATGGCTCTCGAGGGCTGTCTAGAACAGTGACTCAGATGTCTTGGTAGTACACAAATAAGTCAATCATATTACTTTGCAAATAGTCGCCTGCCCAGGGCCTGCTGAGCTCTCCTGCATAGCAGTGGGCTTCACACTAGGACCTCACTTTGAGTAGGGATGCCTCTCAAGTTTACTCCTAGAGGCTGAGAATTTCCTTGATACAACAGATCCTTGGTAAGTGATTAATAGTGTGCTAAAATTTGAAATCTTAGCTAAGTGATACATAGGATTCATTGTGCATATCAAATCCTTTAGACATAAACTGTTGACCAAGTCTGGGACTAAGTATGGATCCAGCTGCACCCAGACTCCTCTCTGAGAAGGAAAGGTTGGGCTCTCTCTGAACCTTCTGTCTCAACAGAAGGTTTTCCCTGACATCTTTATCTGACCCTGTCCTCTATACAGTAAATGACCAATGTACCTTGCCATCCAATCTTGCTAGACCACCATTGCATTCATGATTGAATTTTCTTAATTAACTCACTACTTTATTAAAGTATATTGTTGCTTCTCTCTTACTAGTGAAGCATATCACTCCATTTTCAACAGTTATCAGGACCTTTATAAGTAAGCTTTTCTATACAATTATAAGTGTTAAAATCACATCAGATTTCTTAATATTTTGCACTTAACACTTTTAACTTATTCATTGACAGCAGTGAACTGTGCTATAAGATCCTCAGACTGTTAAAGGAATGTTTAATCTGAAAAGACTGATGCTTGCAACACAGAATATGCTAAGACTAAATACAGCATGCTAGAGCAATAGCCTATTAAGAATTGCAGAGTCTGGGAAGATTGCATTTGCAAAGAAAACTGTGCCTCACCACTTTGAATATTTATGGCAATCATTCATAAAGCCATGTGCATATTAAATTTGACTGTTGCTTGAAAAATTTCAAAGATGTGTTAGTTTCAATTACAATGAACTCGGCACCAGTGATAGTCTAAAAGGATTTTCTAAATATAATTTTATAAGAAATCAATCAAACAAAAAAAAAGTATTTTCTACTAGTTTGTTTATTTTGCTGTATCACATAGCATACAGTGAACATCCAGAATAATAACATAACTTGAGGTGCAATGCCAGAATATTTTACATTGTGGCAAGTTATGTAAAACTTGTTACATACACTGATTATAGGAAAATCGTACCAAATTTAGATAGGTTCAGTTAATGCATAAGAGAATCCTTTGTGCTTTTTTTGCCAGCATGTGTACAAAGAGGTGAAAGTTTCTTATAAATAAACTCAATCTTTTCTCTATGACTAAAATTTTAATTATAGAAAGGTTTTTACAAATATATCTCTATATTATGTCTTTTTTTACAGTAATTTCTTCAGGTGGATTTTATTCTCTCGGTTACTTTACAGTGAAATTATTGTAGTGCAAAGACATGATATTAGAAGAGGGATGATATACAATGACAATAAAATTTAGAAAATAAATCTGCCTATGTTAATCCTTTAGCAATATTGTGAGTAGTAACACTTAAATTGCATTTCTGATGCTTTTGAGTAACCATAAATTCTTACATAAATCATATAACTTATGAAAATTTTGAAATACATGGAAATATGACTGCATTTACACACAGAGGCCAATACAGCTGTTATCTGTGTCCATGAATTATAGGCACTTCATTCTGAAAAACAGGCACTTAAGATATTCCCTTAAGAAACAATTTAAATGGCATCCTATTCCAATCAGTCTGGAAATTGCTTTCTAGCTTTTTATGATATAAAAAAAATGCAGATTTGTTCATTTTTCACTTCTTGATAAGTCATTGGAAAACTCCTTTGTCTCTAGACCTACACCTTACCATCTGTTATTTTATTTTACATAAAAACCATCATGTTAAGGTAATTAAATAATTTTGTTTTCTATAAGCATGTTTAAAGGCTTTCTGTTCTGTCTTAAATGACAGAAGACAGCTCTGCAAGAATAAAAACAGGAAAAAATATCTCAAAGGAATCATTTGTTCTCAAAGGAGCTATGTTCTATTTGTTTCAGTAGTATTTCAGCCTCTATGTACCACTGATCTTATAAACTTTATGGTCTCCACTATTCATATCTTGGTTCTTCTGACATTAAGGCACATTCTACTGAGTCAACAGTGTGACCTGGCCACCAGAAGGGTCAGAAGTGTCCTGGGGTGCATCATGCACTAGCTGGTCAAGGGAGGTGATTTTCCTGATCCACTCTGTGCTGGTGTAGCCTCACCTCAAGTATTTGTGTGCAGTGTTAGGCACCACAATACAAGAAAGATATACAACTATTAGAGAGTGTCTAAAGGAGGGCCACAAAGATGGTGAAGGTCTTAGATTGGAAGCTGTATGAGGAACGTCTTAGGTCATTTGGTCTGTTCAGCCTGGAGAAGAGGGGAGACCTCATCATTATCTACAGTTTCTGCATGAGGGGAAGGTACTGATCTCTCCTCTCTTATGACCAGTGACAGGATCCTAGGTAATGGCATGAAGCTGTGGCAGAGGAGGTTTAGTCTTGATTTTAGGAAAATCAGAGGGTAGCTGGGCACTGGAATAGGCTCTCCAGGGAAGTGGTCATGGCACCAAGTCTAACACAGTTAAAGAAATATTTGCACTATCCTGTCAGGCTCATGGTGTGATTCTTGGGGCTGTCCTGTTGTCCTGGTTCTGGCCAGGACAGGGTTAATTTTTGCAGTAGCTGGGAGCTGGCATGGCTAGGACATGGGGGTTATTCTGTACCACCTCACCTCATTGCCAGAGGCGAGCAGAAGGGAGTCCCTTCCATCCTTTTGGGTTGAGTAAATGTGGCAGAGGGAAGCCTGATTGCAAGAAATCCCATGTGAATCTCGTATACTTTATTATTTATATTGCTGCTGTTACTGTTCATTTTCTTATCTCATTGCTGTTTTCAGTAAATTGTTATTTTTTTAACTTGTGATCTTGCTTTTTGTGCCCCCAGTTCTCCCTAAGGGGAGGGGGAGTGAGGGCAAGTGAGTGGCACATGGGTTTCAGTAGGAAAACTAAATTAGGGAATACCATTTCTAAACCATGATACTTCTGCAGGGCCAGAATTTGGCTTTGATGATCCTTGTGGACACTTTTCCAAGTCAGGATACTCTATTTTTTCATTGTCTTTTGAGTTATCCACTCTGATGACATGGAAACATTGAAGAAAGCTTAGGAAGAGTAACATGGAGCTCTAACAGGAAATCGCTGAAAAATGTGGGAATAAGAAAGACAAGACCAAGACATGGATAAGTCACAATGAATTTTCCCCAGTGCCATAATTGAAGCTTACCTGTCTCAATATCTTGATAACAATCTGACCTGAATTGTTGGAAGGGATTAATCTGGAGAACCAGATACTTTAGCATTAAGCTATAGTAGTGTAGGAACTATGACAGATGGAACCATCCTCTGATAGTTAATGCTAAGATATGTATATATATAAAGACTCAGAAGGCATGTACCCTATCATGAACACTTTGGAAATATGCTTTCACTCACTCACAAATTTAAAAATGTACAACTGCAAGATAGCCAGGAATGAAGAAAAATTCAAATTGAAGGTCAGTCATGTCAACTGTATTAGTGCTTTAGAATGGTTCTAACTATTCTTTTAGACTACATCAGAGTATGAATACAGCAAAATAGTTATCATTTCTGTCTGAATTATTGAGTATGTTTGCTGAATGTGACTTCAGCATTTCAAAGAGCTTCAACATTGTATTTTCAGCTGTCTGTACTGTTCCATGGTTTAAACCATGAAAGTAAGAAAAAAAAGGAAGTTTTGCACAGTTACATAATTTGTGAAGATTCTATTTTAAATTAACTGTATGACTTGTTACATTTGGAAATATCCAGAAAAATATAATTCACATTTAATATGTTAATGTTCAAACTCTAAAGGGGATGCATTATCTTTTTTACAAGTAACATGGTCAAAATTTGGTTAGATTTTGATAAAGTAATAGTCGTAGTATTACTTCCATAATATGGAACCAACCACATATATGTTCTGCTTCTCTAAGCCCACAATGCTTGAAAACCTGACAAGATCAGAAATGAGTGGGACACAGCAACTTCCAAAAAAAGGAAACCATTATATCTAAATTTAGTAAATACTCCAGAATATGAATAATCAAATCATTTAAGACCAAAAATTTATATTTAACCTTTTTTCATGTCTGTTCTTTCAAATACATAAAATCTAAGCTTCCATGACTAGCCATTTATCTCATTGTTTTGACTTTCTGTCCACTGAAATCTTTGCTCCATCTACTTAGAATTGTTACCATGTAGACAACACAGCAAGCCAGTTGACAGGTAGTTAATTGTTCAGGTGTAAGTGAGCTTTTACACAAATCCTTCGTGAATTCTTTTTTTAATTGAATGAAAATCCAATTAAACCAGAACCAACTAAACGAAACCAAAGAGCTTTTAACGGCAAAAATGCATTAGAATAGTGTAATCAATTTTCTTAACTTTATGGTAGAACAAAATCATGCTTAAAGAAGGCCAAATTTTTCATACTTTAAAAAAAAATCTCTCATAGATTTATACTGAACATATTAACTGTGGACTATATGAACTATTCTTTTTATCCAAGATACTGGGGTTTCAAAATACTCTGAAAGGATACAATAAAAGAGAAATTGTATAGATTTTGTTGAAATTTGTGATATGTTTAAATATCAAGTATGCTTCCCAGATGATGTCAACAATGTCACTTCCTTCTGAAATCAGAATACTTTCATTCAAACCAGGCACAGCTGCATACTCCTGCCCAATCGAAAATAGACTCTGCAAGACTTTATTCCCTAATATTACTTTTAATTCTTACCCTCCCCCTGCTTTTCTATAGTGTTCATTTTTTTTTGTAGCAAAGCCCTGCACTCTTTAATTGTTTTTGCCATCAGTCAGGAAGGTGAATCCTGTGAGAATTTGTCTCTTTCAGTCTTGTAAAATTTCCCAAAATGACAAGAAAACAAAACAAACATAAAACATAAGCCAATAGTGCAGCTATTCTTCAAAGGTGTTTTGTTTGGTTTTGACAACTGCACCCTCAGAAACAAGCCTGACAACTATCTGGAATACACACTTGCAATCTGATTCACTTTTTCTCTGGAGATCAGAACAATCAAGTTTGTTTGAATAGTTTTTGTTCCCCCACACCTGAATGCCTATGAACACAGGGACCACTAGAAGGTCACTGTACAAGCCCTGGGCTTTACATGAATCACCAGAGAAATTTGACCTTACCAGAAAACGAAGAAAAACTAAAAAAGTATGTCCACACTGAAATATTACTTCAGATAGTTGGCCGAGCTATCTGAGAACAAGTGCTGTCAGAAGGGTGGATCACACACAGAATCAACCAGCTTGGAAAAGACCTTTGAGATCACCAAGTCCAACCTATAGTTTAGCACACTGCCATGTAGGTATTGTTTTATCGTCTTGGACCTTTTCAACACTTTGTAGCTTACTCTGGTGACCTTCACCTCATCCTGTGACAGTAACTCTGAGCCATCCAGGTTTGCAATCTTTTTCCCTCCATACCTTTCACCAATGTATCAGAAACTGTAGGAGTCAATTTTTAAATTTTTAATTCTCTTCTTTTTTGGGTAAGCAAAACTGCTTGGGCCTGCATGAGCTTTTAATCAGGCTTCTAAGAATTTTATTTTGGAGCTAAACAGTATTTCTTACATATCTTGGTTTTATAAATCCAAATAAACTGACATAAGAAAAGACCAACCAATGATGTAAAGTGACCACTTCTGTTATTTTAAACTACTTCACATTAGTTCCTATTCTCCGGTTTGTTTATGTACCTCTGATGGTCTACACTTTCTAACAGCTTAATTTAAATGCTTGTTCAGGAGAAAATCTATAGATTTTTAGGTTAGAAACTGAAAACACACTCAGGACTGTTTACTGATTCCTGGACTCTACATACGTATATTGACACAAGACCAAACACGCAACCTAGCCCAAGGACAGTGTAGTCATCTCTGCTGTGCATAACAAGGAATAGCAGACTACACCCGTTTCACCCATTTCTGACTTGCAAAGGACTGTCTAGTTCTCTGTGGATGACAGATCTTCCTGTGTTAGTATCTTTTCTTCCCAGGTGGATATTCTGGCGTGTAGCTAAAGGAAACCCCATGCAGGAAGGCAGTGGAAGAGCTGGAAGACAAGATTCACATGTGACTGGTTCCTATATCAAATTAGAAACATTATTTGATATACAGCAATATATTTTGATGTGCAGAAACTGATCAGAAAAAGAAAAAATAAATTGGTTTCCTAGCTCAATACCAGGTCTATACTCACAAGGTCAGCCAATTAAAAGACTTCTTGACTGTGAAAATATGGGATAGGGATCTCACAACAGAAATAATTTGCAAAACATATTTATGTCAGCTAACACCTCTAAGTAGTGTGTGACTTCAAATATTCTTGGTAGGTTATGTGTATGTGTGTGTGTGTGTGTGTGTGTCTCTCCCTCTACAGTACAGCTCTGCAAAGCAGGAAGATAGCTGCTAACTAAGTGTAAACTAACAAGGCTCTTCAAGTTGTATGGGTTTCAACCTGAGCATGTCAGTGCAGGACGGTGCTTATTCCTCAGCAATGGGCTGCAGGAATAAAGAGGAAACTGTGAGACTATAGTATGGGGAGCGACATCTGCTGAGTGGGTGGAACTGTCGTATGGCATTGAAGCAACCATCCTGGAAATGGCAAGAAGAAATGTTCATATGCAGCAAAAAAAAAGTTCAGATCATTGTTTTAGTGTTTCCCTTGCTGTCTCTCACACCTGCAATTAAAACTATGTGGATTTAAGCTGAATATACCTTTCAGTCTTGACGAAGTATTTATATACGTGGACACTATATTGAAAATTATGATAAAAGAACAAAAGAAAAATTATGTGAAGAAATGAAATAACCTTAGTAAGGGAATATTATTTTATGTTTGCTTAGGAAACAGAGTTCTTTGCACCTGGTTGGATGCCAGGTCCCTACCAAAGCTGCACTGTCACTCCCTCTCCTCAGAGGTGTAGCAATGTGGTTTTTCAGATTTCCACGGGGTTTTCCTTTGTTCCTCTGCTCTGTATGTTATTGGCTGTTTTTGAAATATGCACCCTGCCTTATCAGCAATCTATTGGTATATTCCCCTGCCTGTCTTCCCTTCAGACCTCCCAGGATTAGCTCTGAGAGAGCCAATCACCCCCCCTTCCCTTCCCTTATAAGCTGATGCCAGCATGAGCCAGACGTCACCATCTTCGAGCCTGCCAGCCCCTACTCCCTTCCCCTGCTTTCCTCCCCCTCGTCACTTCCCTGCAACCCTCCCCCGAAGACCCTAATAAACCTCCCTGGCGGACCGGAGATGGTGTCCAGTACATTTCTTTGCCTCACCTCACATTTCCTGTAGAATTTCTGTGGCTGGAGTCTCATGCCACGCTGAGCACGCCCGGGACCTCCCAGCTGGACTCCGGTGGAGGTACGCGCCACGGCAGACCTCATCTTGTGAGGTTTCCGGGTCCTGCTGCTTCCTTGGAGAGGGAAACCTCACAGAGGGACAAGGGAGAAAAAAATATAAGGACAGGTTTCTGGGTCAAGATGAAGAGAGGGAGAGATCACTGGACTACCCCTTAATAGAGATAAGATAAAGTGACTCCACGAAAAGAACACATTCACAGAGGGATCACACTTAGCACCTTCGGGGTGGAAACCAGAGCCCCAGGGCTATCAGCTGCCTGGGAGCACACACCCTGACACCAAAGGGTGCGGGGAGAGGAGTTTGGAGTGTGTGGTGAGAAAGCCTCTGGTCAGAGGCAGTGAAAACCCAGAGGAGCCCAGCTGTAGGGACCCCTTCACCCCGGGAAAAGTTTATCTACACAAAGGACAGCTGAGGGGGTGTCATGGCCCACTGAAGACCCCCACAAAAGGGGTCCCCAGACCCTGTACCAGAGATGATGCAACAAATCCACAGGGTTGCAAGGGACAGTGTCAAACTTTCCTCCCCAAGGGAGACATGAGGCCATTCCCACCTGCTCAAACATATATCAATCCTCTGGATTCTATACTCCTCAGTGTGGTGGCAGGGACCTTCATCATCCAGAAGATCAGATGGAGGAAAACAATGAGATGTCATTGGGACCCCAGGAAGGGTGGCATGTTTCTATCTAACCCCTGTCATCCTGTCTCTGTACCTCCCACCCCTTTTTCCCTTCCTTCCTTCCTTCCTTCCTTCCTTCCTTCCTTCCTTCCTTCCTTCCTTCCTTCCTTCCTTCCTTCCTTCCTTCCTTCCTTCCTTCCTTCCTTCCTTCCTCTTTTTTATTGTTAAATAAAATATATTTTTGGGCACCACCATCTAACCTCGTTTGGTTTTAATCATATTTTTGGGTCTATTTTGAATCTCTTGGGGTTTGATCTGTTTTATTCACAGAGGCTTAGCTTTCTTTGCTCTTCTGTATTTAAACCAGATTGTAACACTTAGTAGCATCTAACAGATATGAAACATTTTGCATAATGATTTTGGAAAAGTATCCTGTTGCATACATCGATTATTAAACTAATTTAAAGGTATCAATGGAAATGTCTAAAGCACAGACTGAGAAATACTGCCATCTTTTTGTGTCAACAATAAGTACTTATTAGTACTTAAATGACATGGACACCCTAACAATTGTGACAGAACTTTAAATCAAGAACCTAGGCTTATAGCAGATACTTAGTATGGTGTCTCTGTTAGATATTAAATGTAGCTCCTCATTTGACTTCAGGCTGATCTGTGATTGCACAAAGCTGAAAACACAGTGTGAACCTTCTCTCCTCTCTTTCAAATCCTGACCAAACTCTTTTTTTGTAGTATCTGCTCCTGTACTTCTGCAAGGTGTCAAATTACCATTCTCATCCAAGTAAAGGCAAATGTTGCAAAAAATGGTGTTAGCTTTCATATGGATAAAATAAATCATAAAAGTCATTTGTGTCCACATGGAAATAGACAGAGGTGAGTGGGTGGTAGACAGGATTGGTCTCAGTAGGAAGCAGTGGGCCTAAATGTTTGAGCCAGTTATTGATGGAGTATTACTAAGTAGGAAATGGAAATAATTTCACCACACTGCTAAAGAGCTAGGTTATAAAAGGCAGAAGGAAGAGGCGCTGAGGATGTACTGTTCCTCTAGTTCTCTCTTTTTCAAATAAATTAGTCTAAAATATCACTCATTTAACAGGTGAATAAATCCAATTATTGAAGGGAAAAAAGAAGAACAACTTTGTTGACTTTTCAGGTACTCCTAAATACATATTTAAAAAGAAAAAAAGGTCAATTTTTTAATGTGGATGTTCAAAGTTATAACTTACTTTTAAAAATCTTATCTAAATGCTGTAAATTCATCTTTTGCATATTGTGTGAGCCTCTGAGGAAGGGGGATTTTTCTTAAGAAAAACAAAAAGGCAAATCAACCTAAATGGTTGGGATGAAAATAATTTCTACTAAAAATAAATTTGTGTGTGTGTGTATTTACCTGTATCTTGATGTGTGCACCCAATAGACATATATTTGTATGCACCATCATTTTCTGTATAACATCTGTCTTGTGTTGTTATTCCCAGTTTTTTGGCAAAGTCATGGTCTTGAATAAGATGGATAAAGATTCTCTGTGAAGTATTTAAAATGGATACAACTTTGAAAATCAGTTGTAAATAGATGTCTGTGTGTTCTGTTTCAAAGAAAGCATAGGGAAAATACAAAATGTGCTTGACATTATAGTACATATAATTAGGAAGGTATATTTTAAAACAGGAAAAATTTGTAATTAAAAATTTTGAAATTAAAAGTACCAATAAATATCAGTCCATGTACTAGTTGATCTACAATGGAACAAGATCTTGGTAAACCCTGGAAGAGGTAAGGACGATGCTTTAAGAGGCTTCTGTGATTTATAATTTTTGGTAGAAGTGGTTTTAGTAATGAAAGAAAGCAACTTCAGTTAATTGATTTGTTCTTTCTCTCATTTCCTTTTTCAGACTAAAACCTATGTTGTATTACATCTTGATGAGAGAGCAAAAGCATTGTCTGAAGAATGACTAAATAAGGGCCGATTCTATTCAAAGCTGTCTTGCATCTCCTTGGATAGAAGTCTGAAAAGTTCTCCTTGCACCTATATGGCCATTCTGATGATGTAAAGTATTTGCCAAAGCATGCAAGTGACTGATTAAGTACTTGTTTAAGTCCCAGTTGTTTCAATTACTAAATGAAAGGAAACTAAATTACTAAAAAAATATTTCTGCACAATAAAAGCTCATTACTCATACGGCTGCAATATAAATCACAGGAATAGTCTGCTACTCCTTCCCAGAAAGGATGGAACAGAGCCAGTCTGTCCAACTTAAGTACTTAAACTTAGTTTCACAGATGTGTCTCTGGAGGACTCAAAAACAACCACATTAATTAATTTTTATATGAAGAAAACAGCACTTGAATTAAAAAAAAAAAAAACAAAACACAACAAAAAGAAAAAAATCCATCTGAAGTTTAAGCACAAGTTAATTGTCTAGTTAATTTGATCCATATTTTAACATTTCTTATGTGGCATATTGATATTGAATTTCTGAATAAAGCTATCTCGTTTATGCTGTAAAAACAATATTGTATTTGGAATTAAAACAAAACAAACAACATCCCCACACCCACAGAATTTACTCCAGAGTTATTTGATTAATAATATAGGGAATTTTGTATTTTTAATTAACTATGCTTGAAATGTCTATAATTTTATTTGAAATCTCCAGTGTTATTTGAAGAGGTTCAGTCACTGAAAATCAGGCCAGTTACTCAGTGAATGGGATTTACCACGGGTTCAACAGCCTACAGGTATGTCCAGGCTAGTGCTGTGTATTGTGCAGAAATGTCTCAGCTAGTTACGGAGGAGCTTGCTATGAAATCGGAAATGTATCAGCTCTGGGCTAAATACGGCCCTGCTGACCTGACTATACTGTTTATATGCCGTGAATTAGTATCCTTAAATAGTTCTGTGGTAACTCATGCAAACCTACCAACTAATTCAAGCTCCTAAGATATCTGTAGTCAGTGCTCCATTTTGTGGTACAAAAACATACAAAAATCAAGCATCTGTAAAACCAGGCTTTATAAAAACTTCTGCTCTAAATGGTTTAAATTTTTCTACAGATTTAATTGAATATATTTATTGTTAGATGTCCTCATTGTCCACATCACTGCAGAGGTGAAAAACAGGGACAGAACTTTATATCCTTGATTGGTTTTGGACTAAACACAAAATTAATAGAGTTTAATAGAGATTAATAAAATAGTATGCAGGGCCTTATTTACAGCCCCTGGGAAGAGCTAGCCACTTCCATGAAATTCCATACACTGTACTGCAATTCTAGTGTCAATATATAGAACAACTAAACCATATAAATACCAATGTAAACATGATGTCAATCCACAAATGGGTGTTCAAGTATTAACAAGACAATTAAGACTGAGCTGTGAGATAATAAAAATTCTTTTTTTCCACGGAAATGATATAACTATAAGTAGTCTGTATATTGTCCTACTTTCTAAAGATGTTACTAAGTTTTAAATTCATAATTTTCAACTCAAGGTACTATATATTTGTCTGTAAAAATGCATTTCTTCTACCAAAAAGGAGGTTCTGTACAAGAAGATGATAGTTCTTGATGCAACTGTAAGTAGAAACAACTCACTTGCAAACTATTTCTTAGTTATGAAACATAGTGAACAATTGATCCCCTGGAAAAATCTCAAAGGATCATGTTTTAATTGTAAATAAATAATTGAGATTTTTTCAATTGAGATTTTTTTTCATAAATAGAATATGGCCATATTTTTAAATAATATATTAATGTATTCATTCAATAATACAGTAGTTTAACACTGTTAGAATTTTTCACTATTTCTGGGTTGAGTTTGTTGGAGTTTTTTTCAGTTCTATTTCTTTGGAATTTTTTCCACTTCATTCTGGTGTTCCACTTCATTCTGACATTTAAACTGTCAGGGATAAACTTCATCTTAGTTTATTCTGGATGAATTTCGTGTATTTGGAGTAAAACAGAAAATAAAATCTGGTTCATAAAATTATTTCTCTGAATCAAGAAATTGATGACCCTGACTATTGAGCAACACCATGAACAAGAGAGCCATCACACTCAAGCTGAGTGTCACAGAGCATAGTTGAAATTTTTACTAGTACTTTGTTCAAACAAGCATAGATATGAGTTTCCATTTTGTGTTTTCTTTCTTAGAGTGTGGGTTAAAAATTTCCAGAGCAAGCTGTTTCAAAACAGATGATTAGAAACAAAGAGTAATTGAGGTTTCTGCACACAAAGAATTTGCTTACAAACACATTTTTTCCCATTAATGTTTCTTAACGGCATGCTAGCTAATAATTACTCTACATATAGCTCAGTTCTGAAGAAATTCCTGAATTGTTCATTTTCTTTTCTCAGTTATAACTAGCTTACTGTATCTAGGATAAGTGCTACCTTTTTCAAACAGCACAATAGCTGTCTAATAGCTGAAGAGCAAGACATCAAGTCCTGGGCCTCTAGTATTTAGGTTATCTGAATAACTAATGGAGGCAGACATAAATCCAAAATGCAGTCTCCCCCTAAGCAAAATAGGGCTTTAATGGAAAAAGCACAATTTCAAATTTTCTAATCTTTGTATTTTCTGAATGAAAGTGGTTTCCTAGATGTCTAGCTTTACTTTCCATTGTCAGTTTAAGAAAAATAAACTCATTCTCTGGAAATTCTTATCAGTCTTTGACTAGAAGGAATCTAATGTTTTATTTATGTGAAATAAGTCTCTACATAATTCAAGTAGCTGCTCATTTAAGATTTTGTTTTAGGCACTACTGGTTGCTGGGTTTAGGACTCTGATGTTCTTTGATGTTTATTTTCTCTTCATCGGCCTTGACTTAAAATGTAAGTGAAAATTCTATCAATAATAATGAATTTGGTGGAGTTTTTTTGAGCTGGGGATTTGGGGTTTTGTTTGCTTGTTTTAGTTTAGGTGTAAAAACTAGATGGAAAAACTGCTTACAGGCTTACTTAGGAGATCCTGGAGGGACATGGCTCAGTGTTTCTGCATAAAAAGCTCTTAACCTCACGAGAAGTGAAGAACTATCAAGAATTCTACATACTGGAACAGTATTCCTAGAATTCAAGTCAGTATAAAATAAATATCTGTTAACCTAAAATATTTTCGTTTATTGTATATACTGATCTTTACAGTACACTAATATATTGGATATGCTAACAATCAGTCTGTCAATATTTGACTTACTATGCTTACTAGACTTGCTAGACTAAACCTATTACATTGTTGCCTAGACTTGCCTGATTAGATCAGTGTTAGAACAACAACAAAAACCGTCTTTACTCTTTATTTAAAGACTTCCAGATGAAGCTGCATATCACATAGAGACACACTCATTAAACAGGTTATCAAGAGCCTTGCAAGAGCAGGCACATGACTTGACCTAGAGCTTTTTTTTTTGTCTGCATTTTGTTTCTGGCGATAAATTATCTGTGAATAAAAGGAAATATTTGCTTTCTTAAAATTCTTTTATGCTTGGTGAACACCTTCTGTGCCATAACCATACAGACTCTGGTAATGTAGACCCAGTCACGGATAGCCCTGCTCTAAGTGTATAATACATTCTGCAGACCTCCTAGAGACAGAATGGAAGTGCTTCTCCTGTGACATCATGACTGTGTCAGTACAGAAGTCAACACTGGCATTGCTTAGAAGCATGCAGATTTCATAGTAGTTTAATATTAGTTTCAGTCTACAATTAAAAAACAGTTAACTGAGAACTAAAACTCTAAGCTAAGTATCTAAAGTTGCACAATTGTCAATAGAGATTAGGAGCTTGGCTCACCAAACATGGATTTCAAAGGTTTTCTGGTACATGAGAAATATACATAAGTTTAGAAGTTCTGATGAAGATGCATAGTAAATCTATATCCTCTCTGAGAAAAATCTGGAAGTCAAGATGGGTGGCACTGTTATATTAAATGTTTCCTGATGTCTGTGTTAAGGCTACTTACTGTGTTTCACCTTTAGAAGTTTCATTGACTGCATTCTTTAGATCACTCTTAAAAATAGTAAAGAAAGAAAGCTTAATCATCTAGACTTCATGTAGTCACCTAATATCCAATATTTTCTCTTCAATCAAATCTCACTCCCACAACTTAATTCAGTTGCCTGAATACAAAGAGGTAGAACTATGTGAGATGTCTCCAGGAGATTTCTCAGCCCAGGGCAGGTAAGGCAAGAGACACTTTAAAATGGACACAGTTTGGCAGAGATCTCTGTATTTCTTTGCAAGGACTCTAGTGGAAGGTCAGTTCTAATCATAACGTATATAAGCCTACATAACACGAGCACCTGATATGGCTTTAATTCACAGTAAGTGCCCCAGAGGCCAAGAACCAAGCTGATTCTTTGAGACATTGTATCTGCACTGGCTGTGGAATTGATGATAGCCTCCTCTGTGTCTGTTTGACCCAGAGGGCTGGTTTTTACTGTCTTTAAACTTCTTTTAGCATACCACTGCCTCTTCTCTTCATTAATCAGAAAGAAAGCCTAAAGTGACTTGGTCTGACTAGTCATCTGCACTATAAATATCTGCATCTAGTCAAGTTTTTTCATCCTTCAATTCCCTTTATAGTATAAATTATCTTCAACAAATTGTTTGTTTCTACCTAAAATAGATACCTTATATAGGTCACATGAATCTTTTTGTCTTGGTTAATGACAAAGTGTATCCAAACAAATAGCTCAATCATAATTATTTGTACAACATGAAATTCTAAAGCTGGTTGAGATGAAAACTCTCATTGTTCTGATATTTAATATAATAAATATGTCATATTATAAGAAATGTTTAAAGTTTAAAAGTTTGAGTTTACAATTTTGATAACACTGTACAGACAGATTTCTATGATGAAGAAAGTTATATAAAAGGAAAGAAGCTGAAGATTCTGAAAAACAAGGACTGTTTGATCTACTCAGTAAAATTTAAAAAATGAAAGGTTTTTCCAATGTGTTTCAAAGTCTCTTTTCAAACAGGGATTACTAAATGCTTAAGAGTGGTGAAATAATCATTCATAAGTTTCCTCTCACTGCCAATGATGACATTAAAAGTCCTATTCACAAAATCAAATCTCTGTGAAACCTACAGTTTGCAACATAGTTTAAATGGTTTACCTAAAGATTACACATTTACAGGGGAAGATTTGTGAATGCATTTATATGTAAATGCAATAAGACAAGGAAGCAGAATTATTTATAACCATTTTTTTAAAATTTTACACAAAGTAATGCTCCTGAATCAATTTAAAAACTTATTTTTAATAGTCTTGTCTTTCTAACAATTAGTAAATCCAAGGAGATATGCATTTTGTTGTCTAGATTCAAATTATGTTTAAAAATGTAAATAAATCTAGGTACCAGCATGTGAATAATATGAATTGTCAGCTCTGTAGACATCAGTGCCAGTTTATACTAATTAATTTTTTTAAAAATATATTTTGAGGCAAAAGTACATATTACATACATTTCATTTCATTAACAAAAGTATTTAAAGGAAGAATTTATATTAGGTTAGTTGGTGGATGAAGACGAAACTGCAGAAAAGTGGAGGATGGGGTGCAGGGCTGAAACATCTAGGGAGAACATGGTAGGAGAGGCTCTGACACTTCCCAGAAGCAATTGCCACAGCTGTAACCATCTCAAATGACAGTACATGAATGCATGTGACCTGGGAAATATGATGGGAGTTCCGTATGGAATTGGCAAGCAAAAGTCAAGTGGGAAGATGGTGCTGTATGCAAAGGAGCAGCACAAACCCACAGAGTTTTGCTCTTACATGGATGATGTTTGTTTGAGAATTTATGGACCAGGATCTTAGGGGAGGCCAGCAAGGAAAGCAGGCTTCTCATACTTCCTGCCACTGAGTAGGCTGGGGCTGCACGAGAAGTTATGAGGGAACACAGCCAGGACAGATGAAGACAACTGACCAGAAGGCTATTCTGTACCATATGGCATGATGCTCAGCAATACATACTGGGGGAAGAAAGGGGGTGACATTAGCTGTGATGGTGTTTGTTTCCCAAGTAACACACATGTGATAGAGTCCTGCTTTCCTGGAGATGGTTGAACACCTGCTTGCCCATGGGAAGCTGTGAATTAATTCCTTATTTTGCTTTACCTATTGAACTGTCTCTATCTTGACTATGGGCTTTCGCATTTTTATCCTTTTAATTCTTTCCCCCATCCTGCTGTAGGGGAAAGAATAAACAGCTGTGTGGGGCTTAGCTGCCTACTAGGGCTAATCTTCAGCAGCTGACAACATTGTGGAGCTGCCCTCAAAATGGAAAAATGGAAATATCACATCTGTTTTCCATAAAAAAAGGAAGAAAGATCTGGGAAATGAAATTATAATCAGCTTTACCTCATTACCCTGGAAGATTTTTAAGCAAATCCTGCTGTAAGTCATTTACACCTACATGAAGAAGGAGATTGGGAACAGGCAGCATGTATTTACCAAAGCTTCTTTAGCAGCCTGATGGTCTGCACTGGTGAGATGTCTGGCTGTGTGGGTGGGGGGAGAGCCATGTATGTAAATTGCTTTGATTTTAGCAATATTCTCACAGCCAGCCATAATATATTTGCAGCCAAATCTCCTGAAGTTTGACAAAATTTGCAAAGTTATGTCCTTGGAATGGAATAATCCCATACTACCGCACTGTCGAAACATTGCCAAATGGCTAGAGAGCAGGTTTCCAGGTCTGCATATCCCTGTGGGAAGAAGTTAACCATAAAACAGCAGAGTAATCCCCACAAAGAAGGCCAAGGATATACTGTGCTGCATTAACAAGCATATAGGCAGCTGGTCAAAAATGCTACTGCTCCTTTCTGCTTGGCATTGTGTGTGAAATTGCATCTGAAGTACCATGACCAGGTTTGGACTTCCTTTTGCAAGGAATAAGCTGAGAAACTGCAACAAGTTTGTCTCTAAGATGATCTGGGGACAGGAGCACAATGTATGAGAAGCAGTTTTGCTGAGATCTTCTTGGAGGTTAACAGTGAAAGCTCAAGAGGAAATGCACACACCAGTGATGAGTGGTGTTTAGGGGTTAGTATTGGGACCAGGCACTGTCTAACATCTTTGTTGGCAACATGGAGTGGGACTGAGTGCACCAACACAAAGTTTGCAGACAAGATGTCTGTCTGCATCTTGTTGAGATGCTGTGTGGTGCAGCTGACACAATGGAGGTAAGGGATACCACTTAGAGGGACCTTGACAGGCCTGGGAGTGGGCCTGTGCAAATGAAGATCATTTTATGAAGTTCAACAAGGCCAAGTGCGAGGCTCTGCACCTGGAACAGGGTAATCCCAAGCACAAATGCTTGCTGGATGGAGAATGGATTGAGAGTAGCTCTAAGGAGAAGATCTTGGGAATATTAGGGGCTGTGAAGCTTGGCGTAAGTCAGTAATGCATGCTTTAGCCCCAAAAGGCAATTGTATACTGGGCTGCTCCAAAAGAAATGTCATCAGCAGGTCAAAGGAGGTGATTCTGTCCCTCTAATCCACTCAGGTGAGAGCCCACCTGGAGCACTGCATCCAGCTCTGGGGCCCCAGTATACGAAAGATGGAGACCTGCTGGACCAAGTCCAGAGAAGGACCACAAAAATGATCAGATGTCTGGAGCATCTCTCCTATGAAAGTAGCCTGAGAGAGTTGAGATTGTGCAGTCTGGAGAAGACTTTGTGAAGACCTTATAGCAGCCTTCCAAAACCTTAAGGGAGCTGCAAGAAAGAGAGGGACTTTTTACCAGAGAGTATAGTGATAGGACAAGGTGGAATGGCTTTAAATTGGGAGAGAGTAGGTTTAGATTAGACAGTAGGAATAGATTCATTACTGTGAAGGTGGTGAGACACTGGAACAGGTTGCCCAACAAAGCTGTGGATGCCTTATTCCTGGAAGTATTCAAAGACAGATTGGATGGGGCTTTGAGAAACAAGGTCTAAAGGGTGGCACCCCTCCTCATGGCATGAGGTTTACAACTAGATGATCTTTAAGGTCCCTTCCAACTGAAACCATTCTATTATTTCTATTTATTTCTATTTTTAATATAATATGATTATATCTATCATTCAATTAATTAAGTGAACATACATGTGTGTGCTAGTATATTGCAGGTATCTCTAAAACAATAAAATCATGTTACATTTTAAAACTATTTGAAGTGACATCAAGATCACATAAGGAGACAATAAGGAGCAAAAGCAATATATTGATACACATTAACTGGACAAGGCTTCAACAGTTTGACTAAGGTTGTCGGGCCAGAAGTAGTTTTTGTGCTCCTTAAACTTATATTAAGAAAACAGAGCAATGGACCAGATTTGATAACCAGTGTAATAATGGTTTATTATAAGACAGAAAGGTTTTGCAGAAATAGGAACCTTAAGACTGAATGCAATTGTAATAATACTATTGTGGTTTTAAGACTAAATGAGAGACAGGAGGAAGCTTTTAAACATACAGTCTTCTGAATGATTAATTCTTTTTTTCTCATTAATTTTTAAAATGAAGAAATGGTAAAAAGTATTTTTTCTTATGTCCTAAAGGTTTGTTAATTAATATTGGACAGTTGCATCTATTATCAATGCTTTGGGAAAACCTAAGCAAATATGGCTTACAGTAATAGCTAACAACATGAAAAATACTAATGGCAGAAATTTATTGTCAATAAAATTCAGAAATAATAAATGATTGCATGTGGTGTATAATTTAATTTTTTCATAATATTTCATAAGAATGTTACAATCATAACTTTAATCTTTAAATAACATTGGCATTCCCTCAAGATCCCAAACTTCTTCTATCTTTTATAGGCAGAAAATCGTAATTAAAAAAAAATGCTATCTTGTTCATCATAGCTGCTGTTTATATGTCACTTAAAAAGAAAGATTAATGAGCCAATGTGCTTTTATCCAAGAAGTGTAATTAGTCTGCTTCACTGAAATGAATAATTAAGAGGGACATTTTAAAAGAAAACAATATGTTAAAGGCTAATTAAAGTTTTGGAACTTATATGACAAGCCATGTTTTATGTGTTACTGTAAGACATTTAAAGAGTCAGGGTCACAGTTTTTGGAAGGTTTTGTTCTTTGCAATTGACACAATCTAAAGTGCTCTTTTTTAAGGCAGTATTTCTTACCAGAGTTTTAAATGCCCTGTGTTTCTAAGTTAAAATGCAAATTCATTTCTATTTGGTTTTAGCACTTTTATGCCACATTTTTCAATTATAAGATAATTTGTTCTGACCTATAGAAATCTGGATCCAAATTGTACTTTAAACAAGTATGAATGGGAAAACTTAACATGCAAATACCATTTGCATTGGCAATTATGTAAATCTTTTTTATACTGCAGTGTCCGTGGATAAAAAAATTAAAACTATTTATTCAGATGCACTTTTTTCAGATCTATTTGGCACAATTTTTATAATTTATAAATGAATGCAGTTGTACACAAATTATGTGCAAACATTAGCTTTCTTCTTCTGTTTCCTTTGCACAAAACAAGTAGAACCATTTCTTCATCTATTTATTAGAGAAATACCGTAATATTTAGTTCTTGAAAATTTTAACTTCATGAACTGTGGGAATATATCAATATTTACATAATTGCAGGAGGGTTAGCAGTGTCTTAGAAAGAACATCTGACAGTGGAATATGTGAACTGTAGGCCTTGCTCTGTTGGCAAGTGCAAGTTAACACTGGTACATAATACGACAGTGATAACTATTGAAAAAGAACTTTGATTTAGAGACACCTATTTTTGTCTACTGTCTATAAAATGTAGTTGACTTAGATTAATTGCCTAATTTTTAGGTGACTAAATGTAGTTGAGATGAACCCTGTCTTTGTGTAAATGATGCATAATTTTAGTGAAAATTAAAAATATGAACTGCTAATATTGAAGAATGAGGGTTGCTATATCCTGAGGTGCATCAAGCACAGTGGAACCTACACTGGTCTGACGGACAGGAAGTGATTGTCCCACTATACTCAACACTGGTTAAGCTCTGTGTGCAGTTTTGAGCTCCACAATTTAAGAAGGGTATTAAATGACTTGATTGTGTTCAAAGGAGGGCAGCAAACGTGGTGAGGGGACTAGAGGGGATGATGTATGAGGAGTGGCTGAGGATGCTGTGTTTGGTCAACTTTGAGGAGACTGACAGGAAACCTTGCTGTCTGCAACTTCTTCATAAGGAGGAGTGGAGATGGAAGTTCTGATCTTCACTTTCTGGTGTCCAGGAGAGGAAACAAAGTAATGTCTTAGAGCTATGTCAGTAAAAGTTCAGATTGGATATTCAGAAAAAAATTCTTCACTGATATGGTACTCAAGCCCTGGAAAAAGCTCCTCAAGGAGCCAGTCATGACTGCAGGATTCTGATGTTCAAGAAACATTTGAAGACTCTTAGATATGGTTTAACACTTAGGTTGCCCTGTGTGGAGTCAGAAGTTGACTCAATGATCTTTGAGGGTCCCTGCCAATTCAGGATATTCTATGATTCAATGAAATATGTGCCATGTGTAGATAGAAAGCATTAATATTTCATAACAGGAACCTATTATTCTATGCAATATTATGCTATGAAATTGTCAAATTATGCAAGAATAGAAGAAAACATTTTGCCTTTCTAGAACAAAAAACTTCATATTTGTTGATAATTAAAAGAACCTTCTTTTATGGGAAATGATCTGAGAAATAGTTATTTGATTTGGAACAAGAACAAATTTTGAAATACCAGTTTTCAGCTAAATAAAAAGTAACATCTTGCACAGCTCCAGTGATAGCTGTGTGTGAAATAAAGGCTAAGTGTAGACATTTAAAAATGTGATTTTTGGCAGTAGAGCAAATAGCATTTGAAACTATTCCAGTCTTTAAAGGCTTTTTCATGATTACTGGCTACTAGAACATTTCAGATATTTCAGAATTCAGTTACTTACATAAACTGAGTATTTAAAGATAATTCTTTATAGCCATTCAAACAATCACTGAAGTAAATATAGAGGATATATCCAATTAATGTACACAAGGGGAAGGTTGATCTTGCTTTATTATTGAAAAAAGATTATCCATGAGAAAGACAGGAACAAGTGAAGGAAACACTGGTGTGAGACAACTGAACTATTCTGAGGATATTCTGAATTCTCAATTCGTCAGCTTTAGAAGCTGACAGCTTTCACAGCTGTGGGAGGTAAAGGTGAAGTAGAACCATATTTGCCTCCCAGATGAGATCTGTGCATTTTAGGCCTTATGGAGACAGAGTGAATTCTTCTAAGAGGCTGACACACAAAAGCTCAACGGTGCTACCATGGTGAAAGTGTTTTGTACTGATTGAAAAACTAAACCATGCTGAAATTCCTATGAGACCAGATGTTTTATTTCAAGGTGGAGTAATTAATGGAAGAAGAAAATCTCAAAACTGTGCTGCGAGAAACTAAAAAATATCCACTGGTATGTTTCATCAACCTCCAGTAAAACTTAAAATTAAAAAAACCCAAACCAAAACAAATCAGAAAAAAACCCCTGTGATGATGTCATAGTAGATGCTGGTGTCAACTTTCATTTAAATCATTTAATGCACAGATATAATTTAATTAGTGTCTTGGACTGTTCTCTTCTTACACCTTGTTCATTAAACAGAGCTTTGCTTTCATATTTTCATTTCTCCTTCATATTATTATGCAAGTGTAAAGTTATGCAAATAAATTATTTGGTAAAATAAATCAGATTTATTGTCATGTCCTTCAGACCCTTTCTCATGGGTACAGAGTGCTGTCTCTTGCAGTGTGACTGTGCTGTCATTTCACTCCATAGCAAGCTGGAGCAGAGAGCTCTATCATTCTAGAGAACTAGTTAGTAAAGGCTAGGACTCCCCCAGGAAGTTTAACTTTTGCTTCTCTTCCGAAATACATTATATTAAAATAATAGCTTTCGAAAAGGACAGGTAAAATTTTACCCTCTGCTTTGCAAGGTGACATAAAGTTTCTGAAAAGAATTCCCAAACAACTTCTCTAGCCCCTCTGCTAGTGTTATTTGACCTTTCTGGCCAAAATCCCTTTTCAAATGGTTTCACCAGGTTTTTCATTATACAGAGGCAGCTTCCAGAGCTGCCCAAGTTCCTCATCCTTTAACCAGTCTTGCATCCTAAAGGCATGGCAGCCCAGTAATGTGTTTAGAAATGAAAATTTGTTTTTCAGCATGGGCAACAAATCAAGCCTAGACTGCATTTTGTCGTATTTATAATGTGTGTGTTGAAATTGAGGTCTCATTTGCAATTCACAGTTAAGGCTACCCTGAGTCTTTTACATTATTTAGAAGGCTTGGTTGCAAAAAATAAAATGGGGCAATAATACTTTATGCTTCTTTTTTTTTTTCTTTTGGTGCTTCCCTTGTCCCTTTTGTCAGTTTGTTTTTCTTGGGTTTATTTTAGTGTGCTTTATTCTTCTATTTTCTACTGAGCAATCTATGAAAGAGCCACTGAAACCTTAACAAAATGCTTAAATTCTGTGTCAGAGGATAAAATGATCCACAAATATTACCAAGAAACGAACAGTTAAAAATGCATATGTTATTCATAGGAACATTTTAAAACTTGGGAGCCTCTCTGATCTTAAAAAGAGCGATATGCCTGAAAAAAAAAATTAATTCACTTAATTCACTTAAAATTAAGTCAGTACAAGAACTTAAGAACCTGATCATTGAAAGCATGATCAACATGCCAACATGTGGGTTGTTACAAAAGCGAAAATCATGAATTACAATTCTCTTTAACTGAAAACTGCTAAAAGTAGAGAATTAAAACTCACTTGATGTAAACGGAATTTTTATTTTTCAGAGGACAGTTTTGAAAACTGAGCTCTATCTATAGCAATAATAGAATGTAATGTGATCAAAATCAAGACAAAACAAGTTTATAAAAAAAGGAGAGGAAAAATTTGTGATTAAGGCACTAATCCAAGAAATATTTTTATACTGATATAATTTATTGTTAAAGAAATGTTATTTCTTCTAATTTCAGTTAATTTTAAAATGTTGATCATACAGTATCTCATTAGAAGTTAAAAATCTCCATGAATTTATATATTTCAGAATATTTCTAAATATCACCATAATGTTCTGTTGGGTACTAAATGATGGGCCTTTTTCATCCAAAAGAAAAACTGAAATAAAGGATAGATAACAGACTGAGCTAAAGGAAGAAAAAAGCTCACCACTTTGATATACTCTTCCCATCTAATCTAAGACACTTACGTAGAATTTTCTAAAAAAATTAATGTGTGTAGAAATTTATATATTACATCTCTGAATGTTTTTCTTCATCTTTTTGTGCCTCAAATTCCCACTGGTAAATTGTGAAAATCCCTTTAATTTTTCCTCACTTGTTCCTTTTCTGTAATAAGGGAAGTCCTGAACATCACCTCCTTAAAATACAAATGGTATAAATACTTCAGTGACTTAGAAGAGAATTGTTGGATTCATTATTGAAAAAATTAACAATAACAACAGAATATGCATGCATCTATGTAAAGAAATATTTAAGTGAAATGAAAAACAAGCACAGTATAGATAAGTCAAAATCAGAGTTAGATTCTTTACAATATAGACACGTGAGTGTATGAGTGCCGAGCAACAATGTCTAATGCATATTACCAGATGAAGCTTGGTCATAATTCAGTTTAACAGCAAGGTAGAACCACTGATTTTTTTCATCTCTGCTTCTTCCCTTACGTTCCCACATGCATGCAAATCGTGTATAAGATCCTAAAAAATAGCTGAATTTTCTTCCTGTCATTTCTGTTGCTACCAGATTTTTCCGGTGAAGACTGTCTAAAATTCTAACTCTAGTCATTCTGAGTTTTTGATTTCTTTTTCCACATAACTTGTATTGGTCCTCATTTGAGCATTTTTCATTAATTAACTTGCCCAAATTTGATAGAGTTCTTTCTTGGTCCTTAATTTGAGTTTCATTAATTCTTTCATTTCCTATGCCCTTTCTTTCCTTACACAGTTAGTTAGTACTGTCCTGCCCTTTTAACAGTTTCTTTTCAAGACAGTTCTGCACAAATTCTCCTTGTCTTTGTCACAATGAGTGTCATTGCTCGTGCAATAGACCATCGCTTCATTCAGAACAGGGCATTTGATCTGAACAAAAAGCCCAAGGGTAAAAGTAAGTTTGGATAGTAGTATGTATATGAATTGCCAACCCTAACACATTCAGAATCATTTAAAAGATGGCTGCACTTTGTTAGAAAGTTCATATTCCTTGGCATGCTCTCCTGTACCATTTGCTGCCTTAGCAGTATCTTGGCTCAGAGCTTTTCACATTACCTGCTGATGCTGCAGGCCCTTTTTACTCAGAAAAGTGGTCTGACCTTTTTAGTAAACGTCAGATATGAGGAATTGTGACCATCCCTGAACAAAAATTAAGTTATTTTTGAGATATGTTAGAAATATTAATTAGATAAAGGCATCCCCATGTTATAATTTTTTTTTTTTTTAATGGCACTTATAACCAAAAAGATACCAGAGTTTATCTTAATTTTGAATCCATTCAAATTAAAGAAATTCAAAACACAGAGTTTATTTTACTACAAAACCTACAATGACATGGCTGGCACGCTAAGCTATCACTGCACCTTTGGGTCAAAATTAGGTGCCTTTGAGTTCACTACAGCCTCTTCAACCCTTTTAAAAATCCAACAGCTTCAGGACAGATTCAAGTAAGTTTGCCAGGCTCTAAACTTTCTATCAAAGCACATCTGGCTTGGTTGGTAAAATAAACTGTTGATTGCACAGTATTTGAAGTACTTGGCTTGCAGTACCTCCCCAGACTTTAAATATCAGTCTGCCTGGAACACTACTGAGATGATCTCAACTACAGCCTTTTCCCTGAGCAATATGCTTCTTTCTCAGCAATATGTTTCTAATTTATCCTTGCCACATTCAAAGTAATTGCTACACTGCTTGATGCAAATTTGCCTCAGCTCCTCCCTTCCAGTTCTGAAGTCATCACTATCACTCATCTCAGTTTTCCACTTTGAAGAGCATTTCAGTTTGTTTATCAGCTGCTTTTGCTCTCTCTTATTACAATTTAATGGAGACATGCTTCACCAATCGTCTTCACTCATAATTTTTCTTAAAACAGACAGCTTCACTTTGAGAAAAAAAGACTTTAAAGAACAATTTTAGTCTCCTGAGATAACGCAGATATCTTATCCACTCTTCCACAGTTTCAATGCCTCATCCCGCCTGCAGGAACAGAGAGCTGGAAGCTGTGGCTGCTATGAATGTCCCAGCTCTACCAGATTCACATTGTTTCTTACCCATCTGGAAAGAAAAGCAAAAATTATCTGCCTACACTACAACTCATTCTAAGGATCTGCTCAATGATTTTGCAAACAAGTAACTGCTGAGGAAGAAAGACCACAAGGTATATAAGCATATTTTTTCATGATAAGTTCTAAAAATGTGAGTTATTTTCACTACAGTAAAAGTTAAGGGAACAGTGGAATCAAAGGTTTAATAAAAAAGAAATAATACTCTGGATAAATTCAAGTGGAGCTATCAATGTTAATAGATTAAGAAGTTCTTGTTTGTGACACAAGTTAAGGAAACTCATAACTGAAGCTAGAATTTTAATTTAAAACACATAATTTTATCTGGCTTGGGAATAAAGTTATTGAACAGTAAGTCTAAGGTATCTTGTCTTGCAAAAAACAGAAGCTGAATGGAATAACAGGGGACAGTGCATTACCTCCTACTATCTAAACTGAGTACAGCAAATTTGGTGAACCTGGCATTTGTACTATATTCTGAAGAAGATGGTGCTCCAGCCTAGACCAGCATCACAGCTTGTAGCTGGATTCACAACTGAGCACTAGATGAAGCAGCAATAGACAGAGACAGTGCGCATAAAATACAGGGCAATATTCACTCCTCACATTTTGTAAACATCAAAAATTTACTGAAATAAAATAAAAAAATAAGCCTAGATTTCAGCCACTGAGATTTCAGTGACAGTAGGAGGCTACTATCTAAGGGTACTAGATAGTACCCTCTTTTGTGCTATCCTGCTCTTTAGATTTGTCTGGAAAGATTCAAGGTGAATTAATAAAAGTCTTATATCTAAAAGTTAACATAGGTCCCTTTCAGGTTTTAATCATTTCAGATTATCATTACATAAAATAGACTAACAGTATAGCACCCTGAAAGCCTGAAATTTTGCTTCAGTCTAAAATTCTTTGAGATAATACACACATCTTGCAGCTGCTAGCACTTGAAAAATGTTTTTTACTTACTTCCTCTCTTTTTTCTGCTTTTAATAACAAGCTAGAGACAGACCAATTTCTACACAATATATAACTCAGAACACATTGTGATTTTCAATGAGTTTTTTCCTAAGAATATATTTTCCATCCTGATTGGAATATATAATGCACAATTTATTCATCAGTGAAATTTCTTACAAAACTGATTTTTTTTTGCTGTTTAAGTAACTTTACAAGCAGCAAAACTTCATCTTTTCTTCTTCAAAACTAGGGCACAAACCATTACCCTCTAATGGCTTGTAGTATGAAATATTGTATCACAAAGCAGTCAATAATGAGGGAAAGAATATCTGTTTTCTTGCAATTAGCATTTTGGTATTTTTAGGTTATAACCTAAAAAAAAAAAGTATTATATTATCCATCTTCTAAGAAATACACGCCAATAAAATTAAGGATCTTAGTCTTATATTAAATTACACTTTTCATGCTTGTTTGAAGTATTCATTACAAGTATGTGGATCCACTGGTACTGACCTTAAATTTACCAATTTTTTTCACTAAAGCCCATATCATTCAATGTTAAGTATCATTGCCAAGAAGTGGAATTGATTGTTGGGTTTTTTTTTTGTTATTGTTATTGTGATTATTTAATAGTAGTTACATGCAAACAAAAATTTATAGTTTTGTAAAATCCTGTGTCCCCAAAAGTGTTTTCTGGGCACATAATTTTAACTTATTTCGTAAAATTTACAAGTATATTAGCTGCACATACCTAAAACTCATATAAGAGAAATAAATAGCAATTATCTGAAATCTACTACTGTCAAATGCATAAAATCTGCTATGGTGAATGTGACTTCCAAGTTATCTTTTAAGTTAAACAAAAGTCTTGTAATATCTTAGAGTATGAATTTCTAGGTAGATCTGTGAGAGGGAATGTGAATCAAGATTTTCAGGTCTTATTTCCAACAGTGCAAGGATCCTAAAGCTTTGAAGTTCCCTAGGTCTCAGGCAGCTCTGTGATGCATTCTATTTCATTATACACACACACACACATACATATACATATCCACATATATACATATACACACTCACACATATTTAAACTTTTAAGTAGCCATAACAATAACTTGTAATGGTGTGGGCACTTTTATTCTAAATGCTCTGCTGTGCATTCATACAGGGCTACCAAATAAATTCAGATTTTTAGCACAGACATTTTAGTATTTTACCTCATGTTGCCAAACTAACAGAAAAGTAATCATGACTGATGATGAATGAACAACTGAGATATTCAGTCATATTAGGATTCAAGGTTATGATTAAGATAGCCTTCCTTAAAGCATGGAATATAATTTAAAGGAATTCTCTGACACAATCAGAATGTTGTATTTAGAGGTTGTTTTGAAGGAAGGAATTAAGGATTACATTTTAATACAACATTATAGTACCGTGAAAAAAAAGTCAGCAGAGTGAGACTGATCTCTGTAGAACAACAATCTTATTGTCATTGCTGCTATTTTTAGAATTTTGCTTTTTGGGATACTTAAGTGTTCTTTTGGCTTTTTCCTTCTGTATGGGGTTGGAACATAGAAAATGTAAAATTTCTTACAGAACTGGAATCCTTATTCAACTGTCATGTGTTCACTATATACTTAAAAATTCTTAAAAATTTATTTCAGAGAACACTGTGTTAATTTCTTAAAACTTGTATCCTGCCAAGTTTTTCTGAACAATCTGTGACAAGCTGAATCACTGTATAATAGAATAATTTAGACTGGAAGCAGCTCCTGTAGGTCATCTGGTCCAATCTCATGCTCAAAGCATGCTGGCTTAAGTTAGAGTGGGTTTTTCAGTCTTCTCTTGATGTTTTTGACCATCTTCAGGGTGGAAATTGCACATATTCTTCCTGAGTAACCGTCCCAAATGTTTCTACCGTCCTTTAACTGAGATGGTCTCTGTAACCCTAAATGCATTTTCTTCAAGCACCTTCTGAACTTTTTCTCATACACAGTTCTTTTGCATTCAGAAATATCTCTCAAGAAAAGGTCTCATGGTTCTTGTTAATGCACCATTTTGTTACTCTCTTTCTTAAGCAGTAGCATCTGAGGCACAATTAATAATTCTGAGACCTTTATTAATTTTACTGAATACAAGCACCTAATGTTTTCATATGCCAGAAGTGATCTGCCATATTTCATTACTATTTCTTTACTTGAATTGTCACACAGAAAAATCACTAATTTTCAAGAGCAGGAAGAAGTGTATACATAAACAAGAGTTTGGTCTTTGAACTCTTGAAGATAAAACCAACAATAAGAAAACACAGTAATTCTTATTCTATGTTATGCGTCCATCTCTAATGGACAGTAGCACAAAATAAAGGATGGAAAAAGACCCCAGCTATTTACCTCTCCCACTGCTTGAAACTCAGGGTGGCAATAGATTTTTAAAGTGAAATAAGGAACACTTAGTACTAGGCTAGCAATTTTAGTAGCAATTGCAGATAATCATTTCTGCTTCCAGCAATAGCGCAGCTAGACATGAACAACCAGATAGGAATATGTGAATAACTGAATTTTGATTGATGAGTTGACTGGAAAATTATTGACCTTGAACTGATTTTATTTCCTCAAATTCTTCTTTCCAGAATGAACCCCCCACAGATTTCATTTGTTTGATGTGAAACATTCTCCTTCCCACAAAATAAAACAGTAACTTTGGAAGACTGAGAAAGAAGATTATGCTAATGCATAAAATAATGTATATTATGGAGGAATATGTTTCATGTCTCCTTAAATCAAAACATCCAAAAATTGGCTCCTGTTTTACGCTCACCAGGCTATTTGTCAGAACCAAATATATATATATATAAGTTCATTAAAATGAAGATGCACATCTAAAAATTAGCCAGCATAAGAAAGTTCCACATATCTCCTATGCCTGATGGAATGAAAGAACTGTTACTTTGACTTGGTTATATTTTTAAATTTCATGCCATGTATGACAGGGAGAGGCTTCCAGACAACAAAATTCCCTAATAGGCTTCAAGACTAGAAAATAATTTGTCTTTTCTAAGCGCTTTTATGTTTACTGACTTCATTTATATGACTAATATTCTGCTATGATATTTAGGCAGGAAAACTTTGTTTTCTTTTGTTTTTCTTGCCCCGAGTGAAGCAATTTAGTATGTCACTGGAGAAGAGTAGGAACTATGCCCTGAAAATGAGGACATTGTAAATGAAAGAACAGTTCATAATATTTCTACAAAATGTCAAAATGTACACAATTCAATGACTGCTACCTGAGTTATACCATGACACTCACCTAAAAGAATTAATTCATAAAAATGAATCTGTTGCAAAAGGCATATAGACAAAGTCATCAAAACGTCCAAAGATGAAAAATCCGTTACACAGACTAAACTAGTAACACTTAAAAAAAAAAAAGAATATTCAGAATCTGTTGATTATTTACTTTTTGAGAAGTTCCTTTAAGACAACTCAAGCCAAGCATGCAAGGAATTACTGATTTCTAAAAGTATTGACCAGAATTTTTCTGTGTCTTTATGTGAAATGTTAAACCTAAGTAGTGGTGTACAACTGCACACTTTAGCCTACAATATCTTAGAGACTGCACTTCATGTTTCAAATGAGGCAAGATGCATTATTTTATTTTTCTTTCCTCTGAAAATTGCGTCTAATGCTAAAAAAATCCCCAACCAAACACAACGAAAAATCACAGCAAAACCCAACCCATCACATATGCTTCACAGGGCCTTTCTGCAAAACAAATTTGTTTTCTGATGACGCTTTTGCTGTGATGATTTTACAGTAGTTACCATAACAGATTTCCTGATCTGAACAAAACTCTTTTATTCATCCTAAATCTGCTCTCCCTCCCACCCAGCTGAATGATGCAGAATTGTCACTTACAGCCATGAGAAACAGAAGAGCAAGCAGAATGTTGTATGATTTGTTGATTCTAGCTTCTGCTGTCTTCTTGCAGCTGCTATGGTCTGAAGCGTTAGATGCTTGCTTGAGCCGGATTTCAGATTACTATTTATTTGCTTGTAATTTAACAACAAAAAAAGTTTTTAAAAAAATGTTTATCAATGATGTATGCTTTTAGGGGTGAATGCACTAGAATAATTAACCAAAAAAAAAGACAGTTTCAAGAATTAGAGATAAGAATCACAGACAAGTATTGTTTCAATATATGCTATAAAATATTAACCAGGATATTATAACTCTACATTGACTAGGCAAAACAGAAATTAATTAAAGATGATCAGCTCTTTCTTGCTATCAGACTAGTAAGCAATTTAAGGAAGGTCTAAAGCATTACTTGAGAAGGAAAAACTATTTTTTCAGAAATTTTCTGTATTCACTCTATTATTCTTCAGTTAGGAACAGCTGCCTATTTAGCATCATTAAAGGAAGAGAAGAATTAAATCATTGGGAGCTTTTGGTATGTTTCATCTACCAAGATTTTTGCGTCTATGTGGAATTACTGAGGCAGTTTCTGCTTCAGTTGTTGGTACATAACATTATGACAATAGGCTTGGAAGTTTAAACTCTACAAATAAAGACTAATCAGTAAGTTCTGTTAGTTTTTTCTTAAAATCTAGACATAATAAAAAAACAATGATTGCATTCTACCTTTCCTCATATTGTAACTCCTAACATTACAGGACTTGACTAATTGTGATCCTGCACTGCTATTTTATGTCACCAGTTAAGAAATCTAAGATATGAAATATGAAATATTGTGGCACCATTTGTCAAGAGTGCCTCTGTTGTATCTCTGCTGTCTTCAAAGCTTTGCAAAAACACCAGGGTTTAGATGGAGTGTGATCTTGAAAGATTTAACGCATGGCTGCACACTACAGGCAGGCAGAAGGTATACTCCAACTCTTTGAATTACGTAAATAGGATCAGGTCTCTTAGGACATCCCTCTTTTTATTGACTACTGGCACCACACACATGAAATAGTGAAACAGAAAAGAAGCTTTGTTTGGTGTGGCATCCATCTCACATAAATTTTGATACCAGCAGTTATCCTGGATTTGGTTGTGATAGAGTCAGTGTTTTTTAATAGTAGCTAGCAAGGGTTGTTTTGATTTTCTGGGGAAAACTTGTTGATAATACAGAGATATTTTTGTTATAGCTGAGCAGTGCTTACCCAGAGTCAAGGGGTTTTCTGCTTGCTACCCCACCACAAGAGAGTGTAGGCTGGGTGTACAAAAGAAATTGGAAAGGGACATAGTCAGGGCAGCTGACCCCAGCTGACCAAATGGGTCTCCTGTACCATATGGTGCCATGTCCAGATAAAGCTGGGGAAAGGAGAAAGCAAGGAAGTACATTTGAATTGATGGCATTTGTCTTCTCAAGTACCCATTACATGTGATGGAACCATGCTTTCCTAGAGATGGCTGAATACCTGCCTGCCTGTGGGTAGCTGTGAATAAATTCCTGGTTTTGCTTTGCTTGAGCATGCAACTTTTGCTTTACCTATTGAACTGCCTTTATTTCAACCCAAGAATTTTCTCACTTTTATCCTTATCTTTCTCTTCCTCATCCCACCGGAGTGAGAGTGAGCAAGAAGATGTGTGGGGATGAGTTGCTGGTTGGGGCTAAACCACGGCAGCAGTGTAGATGTCTGAAATTACCATGGATGCTATTCTCCAGAGAAACGGGTATTTCTAGTGAACAATTCCTCTGACCTAATTTAGACTGTTACAGTATCATGAGTAAAATTTTTCCTCAATTTTTTTTACTTCATTGATTATAAAGTGATGCCAGAAATACTAGCTTGTATATAAACTGCATAATAAACATCTAGAGGAGCAGTAAATGAATCCCACCAAATTATGAATTTAAGAAATGAAAATTGCACCTGAAGCATATCCAAATAATCATTCCACTTAAAATTTCACTTCCAGAAACTGCTGTCTTGGCTCTACGTGATTACCCTGAGTGGTATTGCCAGTCTTAGATTTGGAGGCTTGAGGTTCAAAGCAGCTTATTAAGCTCTGAATGACCTCCACCTCTTTCTACTCCACCACCCACTCTTTATTAGAAGAAAAAAAAAAACAAAAAAAAGAAAATAAGAGAAACAAAAATAAATTACTTCTCTTTGGTGTGAATTTTTTGTATATTTTTGTACATTTATCATTTCCGCTGGGAAACACAAGAGATTTCCTTATCCACCTAAATTGTCAGCAAGGAAGGTATCTACATTGTATAATTCAATGACTATTTTTTTCCTGCAATCATTTTGCCTTAATTTTCACTTACTCATCTGACTAACCCCTAGTCTAATCAGGACTGTTTTTTCCCTGTTAAAAATTCCCTATGAGTCTAAAGAAAGTTTATATTGCCACCTGTAAATATACAGAATTTATAACCTGTATAGTAATTTGGCTCTAAAAATCACTGCTTCTTCAATTACAAAAAGAAGGTTTATCCCTCATGTTCCTATGACCATCTGACATTCAGGTCACAAATCCTATGCCCTTCTCAAAGAGCAGGAGCCTAGTCTAATACACCCCACATCATCTATAGGAAACGGATTCTAGGTTATTTATAATATCTGTAATACTGTGAAACATGTAAGCCTTCTGATAATAAGTATGCTTGTGGGAAGTGCTTTGTCCTTGTAGCATCCTTGTGCAGTGGAATGTATGCAGCATATCAGAGTTTCACATGACTTGGTGCGAGTTTCAGCACTGAGCACTGGCACAGATTGTTCAGAGAGGTTGAGAAGTTTCCATCCTCAGAGATTTTCAAAAGCTGTCTCAATGTAATCTGAGGCCACTGGCTCTAGGTGGCCTTGCCTGAGCAGGGGATTTGGACAAGATGAACTGCAAAGGTTTTTTCCAACCTCAAGTATTCAGTACTTTTGTGATGTTTCTTTTTTTCTTCATTTAGCCTATATGAGAAAAAAACATGAAACTTTTATGTAATCAGGCTTTGTTGATTCATACAGAACTTAATTTTTACCAGGCACAGATCACGGGAAGCTGAATGCTCAAGGGATGGAGAAGCAGAGTGAAAAACTGAAACCAAAGTTGAAAAGACTTATCTAGAAGCTAAAAATTGAGAGAGGAAGGACACAAACAGAAGAAGCAATTATTACTTACTGCACACATTTACTTTATTCATCATAGCTTTAGGATTGTCATGGAGTTATTAGCAATTATGTTACAAAGACACATCGCTCAAGGTTCGTGAATAGCTATAATATAATCCAAAGTACCAAATAACTAATCAGGACACAGCTTTTAAGTGTCAATCATGTACTAAAGTGGATTACTGTGGCACAATTATGAGTCATTAATTTTGAATTTAAAGATGTAGATGTGAATAGTTTAATAGGGTTTGTGCATACCTCCTTCTGCTGTGGAAGATAAAACCAAAAAAAAAAGATAGGGGAAAAGTTGAAAATTGAATTTCTACTTTATTTTGAATAAAATGTTCTTCTTTCTCATTCTTCTTTTGTGCCTTTTTGTTCCATCCTCATATGAATCTGTATGTTCAGTGAGAGATAAGAAACTCCAGCAGCTCACAGAATGCTTGCATATTGTGTAAATGAGTTCTTTTTTACTAGCTCAGGACTCTGACTTCTTTCTTTCTTTCCAATCTGTGAACTTTATTGTCCTCCCAAAGAAGGGATTTTTTTGTGATCAATTATTACTTTTATTTTTATTTTCTGTTTAAAAAAACCCCAAAAGCAGTACTTCTTTCAAAAAGTTAATTTAATGTTTAAAAAATCCATAAAGTGTACCAGAAAGGTTAGCATTGTTCTTTATTGATAAAAGATATGTCGGTGATTTGCCTTTCACTCCTTTTGTCTGTCCTTGTGGTCCTCCTAAATGCTGATGAGTCTCTGTTCAGTCCTTCATCTTCTTGAAAAAGAAACCCGAAAGGACTATTTTTCTATTCATATCAACACAGTTCACTAGCAGCTGTTTTGAAACTATCCTTGATACTGTCAAATATCTCAGAAGAGGAGCTGTCTGTAGAGGCTAGTGTTCTCCCAAGCACTGGGAGAAAGTATAACCAAAACCTGAAGACTTTCCTTGTCAGGATAGGAAAGCCAAAACATGAGAGAATGGCAGCTTTTTCTGATACAGTTATGACGTAAACCGAACAACAAAGTGTTTATATCTTTCCCTATTCCTTATGCAACTGTTTTTAGACATATTACCATTTTGGAGCTTATCAACAAAGGCCTCAGTCTGCCTTTTAGTTTTATCCTAATCTGGTGTGACTAGCCTGTGATTTCAGGTAGCTGGATGACTCCAAGACATTTTTTATCCAGAATATTTAACCATTCTGTCAGACAGTGGAGCTGTGGGAAACTTAGCAATTGTCCTAACTCTCCCAGCAGACTCACAGCTCTATCCAAAATGTGACTGTCTTGCTGTTGGTCCACACAAGCCAGAAAGTGAACTAGCACTCCAAGTGTTTGAGACGCTGAGCTGTCTGCCACAGATTTGAAGGCTGTTCCTCATGCTGTTCAGATACATGAGGGCTGCAGGGTGACAGGGAGTCTATTACATTTTATAAGGGTTGTATTATAGTGTATTTTTTTAGACAGTGTATTTGTTGATGATGGCCTGTGTTGCTTACTGGATCATTCATTAAACTCTAAATAGCCATTCCAGAATGACTATTCAGAGGGGATCTGATACTAAATCTAAATAAATCAATTAAAAGCAGGCAACTGCTGGCTGGAATTGCCATAAAAATGGAATTGAAGAAAGGTAACATCAATAGGCTATGAGAAGACATGTCTAGATTCTGAATTTTAGAGGCAGATATAGAGAGAGCATCTCTCAAGGACAGACAAGGTCAAATATTGAAACTGTTCTAAGACTGGCATGTAGCACAAAGTAATTTGATATTACTTATTCAATAACGTATAGGCTCCTTAGGATATTCTTAACACAAATTACTCAACATCCTCCTATTTTTCTCATTCTTGCACTTCATTACCATTGAGAAATGGCTATCTTAATTAATCTAATGTGAATATAACCCTGGCAACACCACTTTAAATTAAAAATACAGTAAAATATTCACAAACAGTTGATTTAGCTGACAGAGGCTGTCCATGACTTCTGTGGATAAACTATGTTTTTATATCTCAAACAGAGAGACTCATTTGAAATAGATAGTCTGGAGAAAACATCTTTATCCTTGTGAATGAATTGACCCAGAGATGTAATGGCAGATTTTTTTATAGTCAGAGCTTCATTCAGAGAAGGTTTAGTTTTGGTTTCTTTTTTTTTTCTTTTAATATAAGTAATAGTTGAGCTTATTTTTTAAAAAAGCATATATATATATTAATTTATTTTCCATTTACTGCTGTTTCGGATGTAGGCATTTGAGCTATTTTACAAAAAATATATAATTCTGTTCTTTGTACTAAACTACAAAAACTGCAGTGATATTCTTTATAACATGAAATTATGTCTTTCCTGGTAAAACAGTATGGTTTTGCATATTAGGTGTTTATTCTGGTATGCAAAAACTGAATGAAGAATTTATTTGTGACTTTTAGTAAACAATTTCCTAATCTCATCAATTCTGTACAAGCAAGACAATATTGATTCATTTTGCATGATAATGTTCAGCTTAGAAAGATTTTTGAATGACTATCCAACATGTTTAAATGAAAATTAATTTATTGGCAAACTGCTGATAATGAGAGGGGAAAAAAGAAAGTTAATGAAGACAACAGATCAAGTTCTGAGTTGTAAATTGTTGTAAATTATTTTTATTTCATAATCATATGAAATTGATAGATAAATGAATATTTAAACACATGAGAGGGAAAAATGGGTAACCAGTGATCCAAAGATTAATACCTCAGGAGTCTTTGCATATTGTGACACTGCCAGTCATAGAGCTTGAAAACATGTGCTCTTGCTTGGCTTTTTTCTCCTTGGTTATGTACAAGAATGACCACAGCTACTGCCCTAATGGGAGAGTTAAATAACAGGAGAGGGAATGGAATGGATGTTATCTGCTTTTTTAAACTAGCGCATTATGACAATCCTGATAAAAGAAATAGCATGCAAAAGCAGTAACTTTTGCTGTAAGTTGTGACATGTGCTAATTTTAAGACAGCTATGCAGTTACAAGGCACAGGGTGATAAGAGAATTAGGAAAACAATGATGCTGGTATGTGAGATCAAATACTTTTCAACATCACCAGCGTGTCAAAATTCTATTGTTGTCTGAACATTTATGCAAACAGAATTTGAAAATAGAATAATATTGCCTTGGAAACCAACCAATACAGGCAAAATTGAAACAGAAATCAAAAAAACACTTTTACCAAAGCAGAAACCATCAGGGCTTGTTGTCTGAACAATACTTCAGCATCTCTTTTTATTTCAAATTATTGTTGAGCAGAAAAATTGAGTTGTAAAGAGCATGAACATTGGCTGCAAAACACTTTCTGAATTTCACAGTTAGAAATGCAACAGGTTAAGAATAGCAAACTGGTTTGTTTGACTCTGGCTATAGGGGCCTTGGTGTATGGCACATTATTCACTGGTGCCTTATATGGTACAGCATCCAGTACTACAGGTACATTAAAAATGAAATTAAAGTTCTCAGCAGAAAAATTCACGTTTAACATGGGAAATAGAAACCAATGGATACACCAGTGATTAAAAAGTCAGCTGAACCAGCTACCTTCAAATTAAGATCATTTGAAGGATACACATTTTTGATAGTTAAAATTACAGCCAAAACTTTGTAGAAATGGTCAGGTAGTAAAAAAGTACATATAATTTCATACGTATCAAAGTGTAAACAGAACAGAGGTACCTTAGACCAGAATGAAACGCGAAATTTTGTACCGTGTTTCCTGACACCCCAAGGTTGTATCTTGGGAAATAAACTGCATGCCTTGTATCCACACGTCACTGAAGTGGGAGGTACTAAAGACTACTTACATGAACTGGTGTAAAGAAATTTAACAGAGGTTAACACACCTACAAAACTATTGTCTTTTGTCATGGTAGCAGATCTGTAGAAAATAGATTTCAGTCATCCAGCAAATGTTACATGAAAAACATCTCTATTGCTTACTTTGCAAAAGAAATAAGGATTTTTTTCCATTGTTACTACATTTTATTTGACTTAAAGAATTACCTTGTTGCTTTGAACAATATGAATGTATTTAATGCATAGTAATGTCTTTCTGTTTAGAAAAGTGATGCATTAAATGAAATTCATTAAATCAAATTGTGAATTTCTTCTGTCTTGGACAATTCATTCATAGGCAATGAGAAGATGTCACTAATGTCTGAAAACAGGTTCTTATAGGGCCTGTCTCTATTGACTTTTTTTAAAGAAGATAAATCAAAAGTCGGTATGATCTGTATTTTGGATTAGGAAGTGTGGCCTTCTGAAATAGCCCATATAAATTAATAGTAATCTGATTTCTTTAGTTATATTTCTTGAACTGGTTCTTAGAAGAGAAACCTTGAAATCTGAGCATGAGCAAAATTTAATTTTTTTTCCTTTACTGATGGATTCATACATTTTCTGCCCTTGTTTATATTTGAGGTTCAAGGGTATTTTTGAAAATCCTTTTCCTATTATTTGCTTGAAAAAACACCTCTTTATTCTGCACAAGCAGAATACTTGTGCTCTGCCTTCAATATTTAATAGGGAACACAAGAGTAGATCCTTGTTTTCTAATATATATTATCTGATTGCTAGACATGTTGCTCTTTTCCTTGGTGAAACTTTTAAGAAGTTTTTGTTTGTTTATTTGCAGTGCTCTCTTTAAGTGGTTCCAAATCACATATTTTATGAAAACACACATGAGCTTCGCTAGGAAGGAGTGTGTTAGCCAAAACTCATTTTTATTTTGGTAATATATATTTGTTGTTTCAGATGAAAGTGTTTAAACTTATTTTTGTAGATATCTACTTCCTCTGAAAACTTTCTGCTGCTTGGTTGGACACTGACTAGTAAGCAAGTGCTCTATTTAGGACTTTATTTGCATATTTTAATTACATACATAATAATACATAAATAGTTTTGTGGAAGAGATAGGTCTCTAACATCTAGTGGTTTTAGAAGTAAACAAATTGTCTGTTCCTTTTACCAGTGCAATTAACCCCTTCATTAAATGTTGTGCATTACAATTAATTTTTTTTTTCTGAAAATGTCACTATGCTATTGGGAAATTAGTTTAAGGGCAGCAACTTGGAAAATTGGGACATTGGAGTCTGGAGTATGGCAACATAATTAATGAATTATAAGGGAGGAGATTTAATAAGATGGCAGCAAAACAGATCAACTTCTAATGACACTGGACTGTAAGATTAAAGTATTTGTTAAAAAAAATGGATGAGAGCTGGTGTAGTGAATGGATAGCTAGATAATGTAAGCAGGCCAATGAATGCAGGTGATGGTTGCTGCTTTTTTTGGGTTTTTTTCAATTGTTCACAGTGAAAATTCCAAAGTCAAGTGAGTGATTACAGCAATCAAAAGCAAAGATAAGACAAAGTGGTCTGAATAACATAATTTAGATATAAAAAAAGAATTTCTAATCTGGAATGAGTTTGAAAATAATTGAGGGAGTGTGTATACATAGAATATCTTGATTACTAATTCTAACAATCTAAATTTAAAATATTTAGCAGTTCAGTCTAATTCAACTAAAGAAAGAGGCCAGTCTTTCTCTGGAACAAAAAAAAATCTCCTAAAAACAACATTATATTGCTGTTTGCATGGATTCCTTCAGTGTGCCAATTGATACTATTCGGGTATATTAGTAAACAGTTTATAAGGCTTTCATACAACATGTTTATGCATGAAGAGCTCACACAGGTAATGAGATTTATTTCACCTTATTTTAAATATCTTAAAATTAGCTATCTCTGCTATTCATCTAAATTTCCTCCACAGCCATTAAAGAGAGAATCATCTCCAGAGATATATTTATAATGGTTCTAATAGATACCTATTTAAAAATGAATTATTCACTCTCTGGATATCTCACTCCATCTTTTTTTTCCACTGATTACGTGGAAAGTGTAAGTATCTGACTAAGACTACATGCCCAACTTGTAAATGAGTTAAGTAAGAAGAAATGGATGTCATTCACAGTCACTTGTCCTACTGTGAGATTAATTTCTCCGAGAATCATTCCAATTTGCATTATACTACTCAAGCTTTTATTGTTATGTTGAGAGACTGTTTTGAAAATTCTGTGTGGAAACTTTATTTCTTTGTTATTTTTACCATGAAAATTTTTTTAAAGGTTTTTTAATTAGATATTGTTACTAAAAGGGAAATGTTTTGACCTTTGAATACTCTACATTCTAAATGTAAAACCAGCCAAAATGATACAGATCGAGCAGAAGAAGCAAAGAAACATGTCTGTCAGTTAGAGGAAAGAGTTTTCCTTTATAATAAACTCTTGAGGCCCTTGAGTTCAGACATAATGGTAAATACTTGTGACTAGTATACAGTGTGCGTGTGTGTGTGTGTGTGTGTGTGTGTGAATTAATAGCACAAATAACAACATTGCTTTAAATCTCACAAATAGACCCAAACTCACATGAATACCAGTATACAATCCTCCTCCTACTCCTCACTTTATAGTTTTCACTCAAAATTACAGTAACAAAATGAACACCTTAGATTTCAGAAGTACATATTTCAACTCCTAGGAGAGTTTTTGCTCAGGGAGCTGTTTGGACTCTGTCTGGGAGTCTGTCTTGGTGGGCAAAGGTCCTGACAAATTTTCAGAGACAGCCTGCTCAAAGCTGTCCATCTTAACTTGGGGGGGAGGGGAGAGGGGAGGAAGGAACAAAAAGTAAAGAAAAAAGGAGCAGGCCTAAAAAAAGAAATAAACCAGTGTTCTCGTTGAGCAGATAACACTCAAAGAGCTCCGGTATAAAAGATGTGATAGATGGGAAAGTGGGCACATGCCTAAATAGGAATACAATATGTATTATTTGAGCTTGCAGAGATGAAGTTAGGGAAGGCAAAAGTTCAGCTGGAGCTCAAACTAGAAAAAGAAACTTTTATGGATTGGTTAGTACTGAGTGGAAGCACAAGGAAGACACAGACTGCTGCCGAATGGAGCTGGCAACTTAGAAATGACACAGAAAAGGAGTACTCAGTCATGTTTTCACCTCAGTCTTTAAGGGTGGTGTCAGTTCTCAAGTCTCTATTCCAAGATTAAATGGAAAAGCAAATGGTGAGTCACAGACAGCAAGTGAGGATTGAGCTAGGGACCATCTGTAGCAATTGTACAGGAAGAGGTTTTTGGGACCTGATGGGATGAATCTGAAGACATCAGAAGATACTAGTGCAAACTTCCTCTGTCATTTTTAGGAGGTCATGGAGACTGAAGAAGATCAAAGATAAAAAATAGTCAAATATGTCCATCAACAAGAGCAATGAAAACAAAACCAAAAACAAACAAACAAAACAAACAAAAAAACTGGGAAAAAATACTGACCAGGTAGCTGTTCCTGGGAAAATAATAGAATTAATCCATGTAGCAAATTTGTCCACACAAATGAAAGACAAGAAGAAGATTAGGAAGGATCAACACAGGTTTACAAAGAATAAATTGTGCAGAGCCAGTCTTACTGCCATCTGTGATTAAATGGATTCCTCAGTTAATGGAGGAGAACAGTGGATATCCACATACCTTGCCATCTGCAGGATGTCAGACATGATCTCTCACATACCTGTTAAAGCTGATTAGATGTAGCCTGGACAAATCAGTCTGAAGATGGGTGGAAAATTGTCTCAAGTGCTGAACTTAAAAGGTCTTCAATATCTCAGAGTCAAACTGTCAGCTGGTCATGAATGGGGTTCCTCAAGGTCTTTAAAAACAACCTGGGTGATGACATTGGCTACACTATCACCAACTTTGCAAGTGACACCACATTGGGAGAGAAGATAGATAACACTGGATGGAAGAGGTAAAATGCAGAGCCTTCCTCAGTCAAGAAAATCAGGCCAAAAGGAAATGCAAAAGATTTAGCAAAGTAAAATGTCAAATCCTTCATCAGGGATAGAATAATTCAGTCAATAGGACCCACTGGGGGTGAACTGGCTGGGGAACAGCTCTGATAGAAAGGATTTGGGGCTACTGATGGACAGTGAGCTGAATAGGAGTTGTGCCTTGGTTGCAATGACAAACCATTTCAGTGATCACACCAGCAACTGCATCAGGAGGGATGTGATTGTTTCATTCCACACAGCACTTGTCAGGCCACTTGTAAGGAATGTTGTGCCCCGTGTGGTACCCATAAGTAAAATACAGATGGGATAGAGAGGGATCAGAGGAGGAGCCACAGGAGGGTTTGAGCACTGGAGAATTTGATGTATGAAGAAAAATTAAAGGAACTGGGAAGGAAGAACTGACGGAAGAAAAGGTTCAGGAAGGATCTAATCACAGTTTTCCATCAGCTGAATGGTAGTTATAGATGAGATGGAGGTATTTTTTCGAAAGCCTGCAAAGTGAACAGACAAGAGATAATAGGTATGAGTAAACTCAGAAATTCCATTTAGATGCAAGGGAAAAAAAGAAATCTTGAGGACAGTTAAACATCAGACAGAGTGCTCAGACCTTTTCCTTGCTGGAAACACTGAAGACAGTTTGACAAAGCCATGGTTAACCTTGACTAAGGCCCTCCTTTCTGTGAGGGTATTCAGAGGTCATTTCCAGTCTTGACTCTCATATCATTCTATGATTACACCTTTCATGCCACCCCAAAATGTATTTGGTTCATGGAGGTCCATCAGTCAAATCAATCTGAATTTATTAGAGAAATAAATTTGAGGTAGACTAGTTTAACTACATCAAACTCCTCCATGGGTACTCTCATTTACCATTTAAAGTGTCTTAAGTTGATTTGCTGTAATTCAATTTCCTTACAGTCAATTGAAATACTAGTATTTTTCCAAAATGTAAGCATGCTCCATTTTTAAACTTTTATATTTAAATTTCAAATATGTGCTCAGAATGTCGGTAAATCACATTTGAATAAATAAACACATGTTCAGAAAATTGCAGCTCTCTCTAGTCAGAACATTAAGATACCTCTAATACTCACAATCTCTATCATCAGTGGATAATAAAGGGTTATATCTGTATTGTACCAGTCTGGTCAGTTGATGAAAAATATCAATTGGTACATCCTCACTCAGACAGTTATGCTCTACTAGTACAGATGCCAGGTTATTTGACTAACAGCCCATCTGCAACAGACACATTATGATTTGGAAATACTGGTGTATTTGGAATCACACAGACATTAATCATTATAGGAAAATGCACTTTGCCACCTGAATGCTGAATTCCACTGAATAGTACCATAAGGTTAAAAGTGTCTGACATCACCCGTTAATCATGTCTCAGTCTGTTTAAATGCAGACACAGCATGGTTATTCATATGACTTGCTTCTTTATCAGAAGAAACATGGGCATTTAAGAAGGAGTTCTGGGAATGCAGCTTGAATGCTGATTTTCATGGATAGGTAACCATAAGGAGGGGAGCAGCGGACAACCCATAAGTCTGTCTTCTCTGCAGTAATTTTTAATCTCATAGAAATATCATGCAGTGGCCCACTTAATCTGCACAGCAGAATACTAGTCCTGCAGGGGTAAAAACTATATAGTGTCAGCTTCTTTCGTCTTAATTGGTCTCATTTTTTCTGCCTGGAAATGAGCACTTGAAACCGTATAGTGACCTCTTGAACTGATCTGCAGGCCTATATGGAATATGCACCTCACTGTACTTTACATGATATGACAAAATGACCCTGCAATGAAATGCAAAGCACTTTGTGTCAATGCCATCAAGAAAAAAAATTACTAGGGTAGCGGTATCAGGTTTTTCCCCATTTAATTCAATTTTTTGGAATTTTCAACAATTTTGTTTTGGATTGCAATCCCTCTTTAAAGAATGTTTGCACCCTGAAGTAAGGGTTTACTTTCAAAATAGGGTAATAATGATGCATAAATTGCCTGCTTTGAAGCTTTGTTAAAAACCCTTTGAAGCTTGGGGCTAATCTGGATATAGGCACTACAGAGACAGGCAGAGTTGATTGGATGAAATAACAAAAAAAAAAGCTTTCAAGTTCTTCTGCTCATTTCTATGCACCAGTGCACCTAATTCACATTTCTTAAGCAGTCTGTAACCTATGTCAGTCTCCAAGAACAATGATGCTTCTGTAAGAGCTGATTCAGCAGAATGAGAACTAGCAAGAACAGCCCTGCAATATTTAAAAGTCATGAATACAAAAAGCAAAGGAGAAATTGAACTAAACTCCCTGTTGCGAACTGCTCAAGTTCAGAAATACTTTTGTTTTGTGTATGCTGTTAACAATGAGTTGTATGTAAATGGTATCAAATTTAAAACATTATAAATATTAAGAATACCTCCAGCACTACATTTTTATGCACAGCTGCTGTAAGAATTCACCTTAAAAGAAAATATAATCTCAATCTCTAAGAGTACATTCTAATGAAAGAACAAGGTTACTCCATATTATTCTTTAAATGAAATTGATTTCTACTTTATATTGTGAAAGGCTGGTGAAGTGACCTCATTTACACTAGAGACTTTTCATTAATGGATCTTCCTTTTAATAGATCCAGAGTTCCTTTTGATTAGATCATTGGCTCATTTAGCACAACACATTTTTTGCACCTGGGGCTTGTGTTTCTAATGTTGCAGCTGCTAGAAGGCTCTTCTTAGAGGGCAATCCCATAAAATAGGTATTCTATGGAAAAATTTTTTGATACAATGTATTATATATAATTATTATTTCTGTGGTGCATAAAGACCTAACCCTGAAACAGAGCTCTATTCTGCTGTGAACTGTGAAGAACTGTGGAAAAAAACCAAAAACAAGAAAAGAAATTAGGGCCAGGGAGGTTAAATGTGCAGCAGGTAGCAAAAGTGACAATACTGAGATATTAAATGTACAACTGGAGTGCCCTGGTTTATGCTCAAGTGTCTTTATTTGGCCTCATCACTTCCCTGCAGCTATCAATAGATGCCTGGCAGAAAAATATAAAATTCACGTGATAGTTAATTATGCACTACCATACCCACATGGGAGCATTCTCTTTGCCTTCACAAAACTAGTAGGATGCCTGTGTCCTAAGCATGAGATTGTCTTTCGCACTTTTCTTCCACCAAATATATCTTCTAACATTCTTGTAAGTATAATATATTCAAAAGGAAAACAATAAGAATAGACAGATTCTTTAAAATCCTCTTAATACATTAGCAATGCAGACAGAACTGTCAGCAAAACCATGTTACAGTGATTGTAACATGATTCGTATGACCATTTGTGCTACATACAACTACTGCAAGCTCGTCATAATTTTCCTTTATAGTGGGGACAAAAAAATCAATCCTCATTAGAATACGGCTGATCTCATTCTAAAGTATCTCCCACAGGTTAGATGAACCAAAACTAAAAAGTTGTTCTGTTCTGGTTTTTTCCCCCTATTGATTACAAAGGATATTTAAGGTAACAAGCTCAGACACTGCCATTTTCCCTGCAGGCACCTTAGTTTTGGTGAGATGAATTTTGCTTTGGAAGTCTGTTCAGAGATTCACAGGGAGTAGAATAAGTAATTATGGAAAATTAAACATTATTAAGTTTCTGCTATATGACTTTTGGAACTTTGTTTCATTCTAATTACTGAACAATAATTTCTAAAATAATTAAGCCAAACATACTTTTGTATGTGTGTTTTTCTCTCCTTTCCATATTACCTGTATTCACGTATCCAGATATTTTGTTTTAGCAATGGTACTCCCAAGTTTAGTCCTCCCACTGAGAGTCTCCAAACCATGAATTTTTTCAGTGTTCCTCAACTTTATTCTCACCCTCCTCCTTGCTGCAGGAGGGAAAGGATAATTGGAGGCACAAAAGGCAAAGATCACAGGTTGAAATAAGAACTGTTTACTGGAAACAGAGGGTACAAGAGATAAATGATTCACACAGGAGAGCTCCTGACAATAGACAATACATGACTGCTCTCTCTCTTTCCTCCGTGCTTACTGCACAAGAAGGAACCCCTTCACTGCAGTGGAGACTCCCTTCTCAGCCCCTGAAATGACCTGAGGTGGTACAGGATAACCTCTGTTATTTTAGCCATGTCCCCCTCCTGCCTACTGCAGAAATTAACCCTGTCCTGGCCAGAACCAGGACACTACATTAATTTACCAAGTTTATTTTAACAAGTGTTTTATCCAGCCCTTACTTTAGCAGTCTTACTGTCATTGTCTTCATGTAAACTTCATGTAATGCATATTTATAAATACTATATTAAAAAAGTTAAAATCGGGAAAAGAAAACACTATGAAAAATAACTGATTATACTTTGGCATTAAGTAATTTTATGCCCAAATTTTATTATTTTGTGTTTTAGGAAGAGAGAGTGTCATACTAAAAGCAATGTTGTAAGGACAATGCCTATATTCATAAGATACGGAGACCTGAATCACTCATCTTCAAGCTATCTCAAGTTAGCTCACAAAAATGTACTGATAGCTCTTGCAGGTAACATTGGCTATATTTAAATTCCCAGACAGTTTGGAAGAAATCTGTGTATTATAAGAAATAGGAGAAGAATGTACCTGTAAGTTCATTGAGTGTACCTCCAGTCATGCACTGCAGTTAAATTCACAGACTGGTGCTTTCTTACAGATATGTCCTTCATTATTCCTCTCCCAGGGAAGATGGGATTGTCAGGGAAAACGTACAGCCATGAAACTGTAGGATACAATGAGGGGACACCTTCCTCATGATCTTGTGGAGACCTGCGATGTCCCCACCTGCTGAGTGCTACAGCTTCTCTCCTGTTGTGCAAATGCAGTCACCATAAAATACGGGTCAACAGGCCAATGAGCTGTGTCTAACATGAAAAGGAAAGAAAGCAGGGAAATAGGAGCTCTTTGAGGAGAGACAATTGCTGATGCCTCTTTACTTCTATTGTAAACCCACTGTGTGTGGGTGTTTTCCCGGAGAAATTATCTGTTTCTTCAGCTGCAAAATGCTTTCACTCAGACTTTGTGCTTCAGACTCAGAGCCCTGTTTGGCCAAAAGGAGAGAACAAATCTCAGTTCTTACCATTATCTTAGTCTGCTAGACTAAATTCTGAAACACATCTTGAAAGAGCAAACCACCAACAATAAACAGGGAAAGAAGATATTTTTATTCATTGCATACCTGTACTGTGCAACAAGAACACTGTGAGCATTCCTATGACATTGAGTCATTGCTTTATAGATTGCTAAATAGCAAAGTTAAAGTTGTATAGACTTTTGGCATATGTTAGGAGTGCAAATACAGTATGTTACCTAAAACTAATTCTGATCAGTTCACAATATAAAGAAATTTGAAAAGATGTTTCAGGATTTATATTCAGCATACTCAATGTAATTCTTACCCTTTTTATCCTTTGATTAACTTTTCTTAGCTTTAATACAGAAATTTCAATAGCTGGGGTGCATCAGGCACAGCATCACCAGCTGGTCAAGGGAGGTGATTATACTGCTCTGCTCTGCACTGGAGAGGCCTCACTTCGAGTCCTGGGGGCAGTTTTGGGCACTGCAATATAAGAAAGATATAAAGCTGTTAAAGGGTATCTAAAAGTGAAGTATGGTGAAGGGTCTGGAGGGGAAGCTGTATGAGGAGTGGCCAAGGTCACTTGGTCTGTTCAGCCTGGAGGAGACTGAGGGGAGACATTGCAGTCTGCAACTTTCTCATGAAGGGAAGGCGCAGACACCCATCTCTTCTCTCTGGTGACCAGTGACATTGGATATTCTTCACCCAGAAGGAGGTTGGGTGCTGGAACAGGCTTTGCAGGAAAATCTTCACAGCACCAAGGCTGCCAGAGTTCAAGAAGTGTTTGGACAATGATCTCATGAATGTAGTGTGGTTCTTGGGGCATCCTATTCAGGGTCAGGAGTTGGACTTTGCTGATCCTTTTGAATCCGTTCCTACTCAGGATATTCTATGATTCTATGAACATGGGAACTTGCTGTAAGTGAATCTTGACTCATTTTTCGTGCTTAGTTACTCCAAATTTGTATCAGTTTATGTAATTATTTTTATGAATGTGATGCCTTGATGGGCTTACCTAAAACAGAGGCTAGACAAAGTTTAGAGAATAAAAAGTAGTTAAATTTACTGAAGAGCCTTCAAGGTGCATTTAGGGCGGACAAAGCCCACCCATGGGGCTACACCCAAAATGGACAGTGGGTCACAACTTTTTCATATTTTATAAGTTCTGTCCATTTGCATATCAAGGCCTAATCCTTCAATAACAGCTCCAGGTAATGATGTCAATTACTCCGAGTTTGCTCCCCCCAGTTCACCGTTGTTTACATATCTTGGTGCCTGAGACAGTAAGGTGCCCTTGAGTTTCAAGCTTAGAGGGGAATTGTCTTGTCTAAAAATGCTGAGAACAGGAGCTTAGCACCCTATTTGGAGTCCAGAGTAATACACTAGAGAATCACAGGATTACAGATACACGAAAGATATAGAAGATAAAATCCTAAGGCATCAAATATATAAATTGATTGAATTCATTTTTTTTTTTTATGCTCTAGGATATCAAGATGGAACTGGTGGATACACTGTTGGACTTTAAAGACACCTCATACCTCTGGAGCAGGCAGGTAGCCACTGAATGTCATCTCTTGTCCAAATTGAGCTATATGCCACAGACTACTAAATAGCTCCTGAGTATCCATTATAGAGACATTTTTACCAGAACAAGTTGAGCTAGGCTGTTTTTATAGCAAATGGAGAAAAATATATTTTCTTTTCAGAATATGACTAGAGTATTTCAGATATATACTTTAAGATTAAATTAGACTTCTGTCTAGAGGCCCTATAAAGAGAGATCTAGACAATTAAGGCAGATGGAATGATCTACATTTAGTTATACATGTTTTCAAACTTCTTTCAGTGTCCATACATAATATGTTTAAGGTGTCTGATATCAAGATCTCTGAGCTAGGGCTGACCAAAACAGCTCATTAAGACATTAAACATTAAATGCTTCTGCCTCTTAGTTTAATGAGCTCTGGATATTTTTTGCTTTTTAGAACAGAAACAGTTGTTGTGATCAAAGAGTAAATATTTTTATGTAGGGCAGGTGTAGTGTTTGATCCAGTGCATCAGGTTAGGTTTCCAAGCTGGACGTTTTGCATGATTGATATTTTCTATCAGCTGGGTTATACATTCCATTTTTCATTAACGTGACTGTGTAGGGATTTCATTTTTAGATGTTCAACTTTCTACCAGTGGGTTGGGAATTTAGACATCTGAGTCCCATAATCTAGTATTTAATAGTTACACTAACAACCAAAACTACATATCATGTACATATTGTATATATAAGTAACAGAGTGTTTAATCCATTTTTGGAATTATGCATTTCTTACTACTTCCATGTAGTAACAGTTAGTTTTTGAATGTGATATTTTGGGAAGGAGGAAGTCTGATAATTTTTAGACTCATAGAATAAAGATAAACTTCTTTACGTTAGTGATTTACACAGTATGAGTTTTATATGCATGGAAATAAAAGATGCCTTTCTCTTCATCTGATTGTATATATTCCATTGGCCAAATCAAACATTTTTCCTTAGAAACATCTTTCATTTAGCATCCATTTTATGTCTGTAAGAGGAGGGCTATTGTATTTATTTCACTCCTGGATTTATTTTTGTCTTTTGTCTCTTTAGGGTAACAAATAATAACATTTGTATATGAGATCAGCTTCATGAATTGTGCAGGAGTTGCAAATTGTTTTTCAATTAATATAATTTATGAGTTTTTCTAGGTTTGGGGACTTAAATTATTAAGCTTTTAGGGATAATTGCTGCTTTCTGTGCTTTTGGGCTGCCAAATGCAATTGAACCTTGATCTTGATCAAAGTTTAAAGGCAATGTTTAACACAGATGAAAATCATTACGCTGGTGTGTGTACCGATCAGCATTCACTTGCTAGGAAAAGTTCCCCTTTTTAAGCCTGACTTTATCACAAATTGGATGAACACCAGTCATTTTAAACTAGATGCTTATTGATTCAAGCATTAATAGTTGCTTGCATTTGGATTTGCTGAGGATGACTTTATAGTCTTCGTTCAGTGAGGACATAAAGTTAAATATATATATGCAACCTTAATTGCTCCAAAGCCTAGAAATATTGTGGACTTAAATGTTGTGGACTATTAAAGAGACTTAAAATAAAAGTGAAGATAGCATAATCCCGCAAAAGCCAAATTCCTTTGCAAAACTGGTCACTGTAGAAATCAGGAATGTACATATCAAAACAACTTTTGAGGATGTAATGTCTCAATAAGCAGAACAAAGGAGAACATGTTCTTTGTGAAATGAGGACTTTTTCATGGCTTCTCAGCGGGGGAAAATGATATGTGAACCTGTATCTGCATTTTTCTACAAAATCTACATATTTGTAATTTCTCTAAGAGAAGGTTAATACTGAGGCAGAAAGCTTTACAGATTAATGGGTACAGAGAAGCTTATGCAGATCAAATAGGTGTGTAGATTATCACTCAGCAATGGACATTTAAATGAGTTATCAAATTGAAGTACTAAGTGACATGACTGGTAGCAGTTAAACTACAAAATATCTATAGCACCATCCTGAATTAGTTACTAATGCTCAGGGTTAAAAAAAAAAAAAGAACACTTTTAAGTCTTTTAGGATTGATACCTATATTTATTGAAAATATGTCAAAACAATATTGACAATTCTTAGGAAAAAAAATTGAAAGCAAACCAGAAAATATCATAATATGCATTTACCAATGAGTATGGACCCATATCTTGAGTATGGCACACATTTATTATATTGTAATTTTAAATTCAATACAAAGAAAAGATATAAAGAAGTGGAAAAAGTTCATTTCCTTGTAAGATGGTGAAGAAAATTCTTGTAGAAAATAAAGGAATTAAATCAGAGGAAACAGTTTAGAAAGTATTTTTGCTGCATTTGTTTTTCACCAAAATTTTTGGGGGTTTCATGAGTCTTGCTCTTTTCTCAAGTAATGTCATATTGCTCCAGAAGCATAGGAGGGTATAGAATTTTTAAAAAATCACTTATTAGCCAAGGTGCTGCCCATGTAATTCATTGTGATAAGAACTGGGCTACTCAAAGAACATATTACACAGATAAGGTGTCAATCCAAAAAGATACTTGAACCCTTAAAAGAAAAAAGTCATGTCACATTAAACACATCAGGTTCTTGCTCTTTTAAAACAAAGGCAATGTTTTCCAAGTCACTGAACTGTTGCATTTTGGCTTCCCCTTAAATTCAACTCAGTTGAGACATATATGGTTTCTGTTACTTAAAAAAAACCCCTCCCATTTTGTGGGAAAAAAAGAAAAAAAAAAAAAGAAAAAAAAAGAGTAAATGGCATTTTATATTTTAGTCTTCTGTTTCCTAGTGTGCAGAATGGATTTTAGAAAGAGTGGGAGGAGAAATCACTGGCCTGGAATATATATTACATGTACAACATAAGAAATGAAGCTGCCAGCAGTGGAATAATAGTGGCAACATTCAGATTTTGAAATGCCAGACCATGCTTGCCTCGGGTAGATAGATGTGGAGGACAAATACATTTTATTCTAAAAAAAGTACTATGACGAAGCATGGCAATCTAGCAATTTGAAGAAGTGATTTTATTTTTTATTTTTTTTTAATACTTAACCAGGACTGTTTAATTGGTGAGACCTGAGCACAGGCATTTTTTAGTCATTGATTCTCTTCATTTTGTTCTGGTTTCTTTAGATCAAAAGTTAAAAAAAAACCCAAAAACAAATCCTGGTTGAGCAGCATTCCTCAATTTTTCTGGAACTGGATGTTCTTATAGGACACTAATGAGCTTGTTACCTGTCCAACCAACTATATTTTTGATCTCCATTTCACCCATCAGACTCCACAAACTATCAATAGCACAGTATCCAGAATCAAAAAATCAATTAATGCTTTAAAACAGCTGTTAGGAAAAAAATATTAACTCTAAGGGAGGTAATGACGTCATTCACAGCAATGAAGCTGTGGAAAGACAGCTTGCACTATTTATTTCCCCAAGAGCTGGTGAGTGTAAAAGGGGAAGGTTGTCTCACCATTTGTGTATCCTGATTTTTTGCCTTTCATTATACAATGAAAATCATGGCAGTGAAAATCCAATCTTCTTACTAACTGTACTACAAATCAGGCTGTCATGAAAACAATGAGGGAGGAAAACCCAACAACTCACAAACAGAAAAAAACTGTTATCTAAAACAAACAATGAAACAATCCCCCCATATTATTTTCAATTGTTTTAACTGTTCTATGTTAAAATATCTATCTGGTAGCTATAAATCTCTTTAGTAAGTGATTTTTAAATTTTTAAAAAATTTAAAGCAATAGGGATTTTCAGGAAACAAGGAACATAATTCATGCTTTGCTTCTGGCATTAAAAGTCTCCTCAATTTATTCATTCTAAGACTTAAAAAATCTCCTTTCTATAAAACACTACTCATAAAATAAAGTGACTTTTGTGTGTTGGTGAATGCTCATTTTCAAGCTGGGCTTCTGTAGATGATCATACATGCTGTAACTCAAATCTTCAAAATCACTGTGATGATAGTGTCAGCTTTAAAGGGAAATCAAATGTTTTCTCTGTTAAGGTAGGAGAAATTTTAGCTGGACAGGGTTGTTTCTTTTTTTCCTGGTTTGGAGAAATTAAAAAATCTGAGATGAATATGAAAATGGTATTGCTGACTTAATCCAGAACAACTAGTCCATTTTCTTGCAGTCACAAGATCTTGGAGTCACAGTTGCTTTCCAGGCTGGGAAAGATTTCCCTCTAGGGTCTTTTGGAGGGTATTGCTGCACAAATAGTCAATGGGAAAAACAGAAGGAATAGTTGGAAACTAAGACTGTATTTTGGAAATTCAACCTGTCAATAACTTAAATACCTACTCCTGTCCAAGATCTTTATCTAGTTCCTCATTCATAGTCTGTCCTTTAATAGATCAGGGACTACTTCGACATCAACATTGTTCAAAATGGTATCTTGCCCAAAGAAGAAAATTACTAAGTAAAAATATCACTTTATTGAGTCTACTTTGCATTTTTTAAAACTAATATATACTTATGGAAATTACTTACTAAATTTAATACTTCCATAAATGAATTTTAAAACAGGAACTCTACAAGAACATTCCTGAGAAAATAAATTCATTAGAATGTGTTAAAAATTGCTATCAATTATAGAAAATCATGTCTGTAATTAAAAAAAAAAATTACTAGCATTTTCAATAGAAACACCAAATTTTTGTAACCATGAAAACATAGTACACATATATAAGCATAAAGTTATAACACTGATAAAACTCAACTGTTTTGTTTTGTAGGTTTCTTTATTTATTTTTAGCTTCTGAGTGTATATCATTACTGCAGAAGTCAATCAGAATAACAGCACCTTTTTCCCCCCATAAGGCTGTTTTTATGCATACTTGAGCTTCATTCATAAAAGAAACATTGCTTTGTTTTGCTTTTTCTTAGGCTTATTCATAATTCAGAGGTAAATTTTAGGACAAAAAATCTCCAAGAAGGACTGTATGAACCACTCTGAACCTTGGATTCCAGAAGAGCAGAAGCCACAGCTAGAGTCTATGGTTCAAGCTTAAGTACACCTTATTATACTTGGAGAACAACAGAAGAAGAATTTTAGCACTTTTTTAAATCTCTTTGGACTATAACAAAGAATCTGGGGAGAAAAGAAAGGGAGGGGAGGCAAGTTTATATTTTGAAACCTGACGTTATTTCCCAGATAGAAGTTTTTCTTGAAGATATAAAAGAGGGATAAAAGAATTGTTAATATTGCTTTTGATCTGAACCTTCATAGCCAAACTTGAACTAGCTTCTTTATTAAAAGGTATTCAAGAAATTTCTGTGCTTACCTACTAAAATTGAATAATTTGTTATAGAATTACACAATGGTTGTACAGAGTTATTTCATGTAAAAGGCAGTCACAAATCAACTGAGTAGAGTCACTGATGGTTTTGTCAGTGAATCATTCTCAGCCATTCCAAGGTGGTGATCTAGTTGAAGATGAAAGCAAGAGTATAGTGTGAATCAGTTATTTTTTCATATGTTTCAGAAACTGGTAAAGACCAGTTGAATGAGAAGAATAAAATGCAATGAAAATTTAAAGGTTTAGGTTTTGTTCGTTTGATATTGTATTAGCTATCTAAGTTTTTTTGAAACCAAATTAACTTTCCTGATCTATTGCTGTTGTGTTTCTGATGCAAGAGCTGAGAAATTCTGTTCTAGAAATAAATTTTTCAGTACTAGTTTAGGGCTCTCCCTTCTGACTCTGCAGACAGTAGGAAACGTGTCCATGAGAAACAAGAGGGTACATTTCTGTGCTACAAAAAACTTCAAAGTTAATTTCAATAAAATAATGTCGCCAGACATGGCAGAGCACTACATAATATTTATGAAAACTGTATTAGATATAAAAGACAGAAAAAAAGTAAAAAAGGGAGATGAAGATATGAGCTATAAAATTTGTAGATAGCAGTTTCCCCTGATCTGAATGTTTGTTTTATTCTGGTGAAAAGAACCAAACTGAGGCATCCGTCTTTACACACACATGCAGAGGCAAAGCATCAAATCCTTTTCAGAGAGGAATTTCATTAAAAGCATTGAGGTAAATGACCTTAAAAAGCAAAAAGTCAAACCCCCACATTGTAGAGTCTAACAGTTCCTGCATTAAATAGAATTTCCCACAGGAAATGCATTACTTCTGTCATTTACCTTTTCCCACTATCTATTGTCTGATTTCAGGTAAAAGTTTTAGTCATTAAAGTATTGAATGGTTTCCTGCATTTGTTTAGACAACTAGCATAGCATTGATCTAGGTTTACCTTTCTGAGTAGTGGTTTTGCTTCACTCCTTGACAGTTCTATCTGAATAATTGTTGGATTGATGAATAAGGGTTTTCTGAGTTTGTTTGATTTTGTTTTAGTGTTTCTGTTCTCCTGCCACATGCTGCTTTTTTATCACAGCAATTAAATGATCTACGACACTTCAGCTAATGGCTCAGTAGGTAAATGAAGGGTAGCCTTTACACAGCCCAGTCTTTTTGAAGCATAATGAGCTCTGGAATTTGGTTTGATTAAAGTCTGATTGTTTTCAGACCGTGAAGTAAAGCTAAAACTTAAAATAAAAAAAATCTAGCATATCTGAAAATCTGTCAGTATTTCCCATGTAAATTGATCTAATAAAATCTATTTTTTTCCACATTTCGTATTCCAAGTATCACTGTATCTAAATATGAATGATAGCATTCTATTTTGATTTGGTATGGAATTACTGCAGTGTCATGGAGGATACACTATGGAGCTGAGTGGCTGATTAATTACAGCTCAGAGAGTTTGATTTTGTATGGAATTTCTGTGGTATAATGTGCACAGATATCTTTTAATACACTTGCATGATTATAACATAAACACTCTCATGGCTATACAAGATCCTTGATCACATTTCAGTCCTGCTTACAATAGAAACACCTCATCAAATGTGATAGTTACCATAATCTAAGTTCAGACCCTCACTTGGCAGCTTATCTTTCCGTTAGAGTTGATGAAGAAAGACAGGATGTTCCAACAGATGCTACTGAACAGATAATATAGGACATTTGCTCTGAATGAGTATAAGATAAGGATCTCAGGCTGCTAAGCTTGTGAAAGTTTGTAGCTTTTTATAAAGGATCTCTAAAATCCTTAAGAGAAAGTGTCACCCTGAATGTTGACATCATGTCTAGTTCAGATGTGATTTTTTGATGGAACCTGCAAGTAGTACTGCAACACCAGTAGAGATGTTGTCAGTAGAGATATGAGCCTTAAACCCTCTGAAAAGCTGCTCTTCACTTTCAAACATCAACCTTTAAAGCAGATTTAAAATTTGCAGATAGTATAAAGTATAGTCTAAAGAATGTAGATAGTATAAAGAATGATAAAACACCATTTTTTCTACACATCTTTAAAACCTTGGTTTTAGAGTGTTGTTTCTACTTGGTAATATTCTCTTTATCTACATTCATTTATTCAGTATTTCAATTACATAGAACTCAGGGTTGATTGTATCTTCAGATCTCCAGTTATGACTTGGATCAACTGCCTACTGTAATTTAATTGTGTTTTCAGCAAATTAGTTTCATCTGCAAATCAAAACATTTTCATCAGCTGTGCTTTTGTAGACACGTTGGAGTACTTGCAGAAAATCTGAATGTTCTTTGCTGCTAATAAGAAGGGACATTCAAGTTGTTTATTTATAGACTTTACGAGTCGACAGTGTTGTGAACATTTTAGTGTGTGCAAAAAACTGGTTTGGTTCTTATGATACAGAATTTAAGCAGCCTCATCAACTGCAACTTGCATCAAACAATTTTAAAATGTATAAATACTGAGGTTAGAAGAGATGAGAATGAGCAGAAATCTGAGAAAAATACTGTCTCCTAGAATAACATACATCATCCAGAGTCAGCTTATGCTTAGAAACTCCAAAAAATGCAACTGGAGTCTTGCTGAATGCATTCTGTCATAATACAGGAAATTTTAAAAAAAAACCAAACAAAAATTAAATATAATATAACCAAAGTACAGGGAAAAAAATTAAAAATAGACCCATTGTAACAAGAAAAAATGAGTGGAACAAATTAAGAGAACAAATAAAAGATTTCTACGGGAGCACAGCATGACAGATTGCCAGTAGGATGGTGAAAAGATAATGCAGTGGATAGTCTTGAAAAGTGATGTCAAACTAGAGATACAATGGCAATACAGAAAAATGGCTACTGGAAAGATGAATAGACTCCCTTTAACCACGACTACAACGTGAACTGCAAAAGAGAGAATTGGAAGATGTACTGCATCAACCCAGCAGTGAAACCACTGCAGTTTCCCCTTTGCTCTTTCAGATATGAAAAGATAATGACATTATGCACCTTTGAAAAGGAAGGTTTAGAGCAGGTCTACACTCTGTGGTCATGGTATTCATTATATATTAACTGCCATTACATGGACTCTAAAACTTCCATTTCTCTCTCCTGTACAGCTGAGCTCCTCCAGCTCTCAGAACACGTTTGTTTCATTCTCTCCACTTGCTCTGCTTTTCTTTCCAAGTGAACTGTGTGCAAAAGGGAAAAGTAATGGAGTGCTAATATTTGGAAGCAAAATATAAAGTGCAGTGTAGTGGATGTAAAAAAAAGATCTTTGACAAGATAGAAAGAATGACATTGTTATAAATTGCATCTAATTTTTAGAAACATGAGTAAACAGAGCCTTGGGCTTGATCTACAGAATGAACTGGAATAATTCCTATTGACTTAATTCAGCAGGACTGTAGGAACTTTATTACATAATACAGAGATACTTTCCCATCTTCAGACCCAAACTCCTATTGAAGCATGACAAAAGCTTGTAGGGAAATGTTAGAAGTAGTTGTAGGTGACCCTGAAAATATACATATTTGCTACTAAATTTCCAAGATTCAGATTTCTTATTGAAATCGTCTCCAGGAAAAAAATAAATTCCTTTATAAATTTTAGACTTACCTATAATTCTAAAAGATGTCTGCTAATTGTCTGTTCAATGGACTGCCTCTGTCCACTCTGTAACAATAGATGTGGTTTTTTTAAATATCTGTAAGACTTATATTTAAAAAGAAATATTTTTAGTCAAGGACCTAATTGTCCTGAATATTCATGAGGATCAAGATGCAGTCAGGATTGTTTAAATATAATAAATAATAATATACCTAATTATATTGTCAAAAAATCTTGATCTCATTGCTTGTGGAGAAGGACATGTCCTTCAGAAAGAGGTACTTGAACTTCACCATAGCAGAAATGAAATGACAGAAGAGTCATAGAAGAAAAACAATCATCTCTAGAGAAGCAAACTCTAAATTGGTGTAGCTATGACAGTTTGTACCAGGCAAGAATTAAAATGACAGCCTCAAGGCACCTACTCCATTCCTGAAAATAAAAATTATTTAGAAGAAATGCATTAAAAATTTTGACAATGCCACACCTGATCTCTTGAGACCGGGGAGGGGCTCTAGAAAGGATAACCAGCGGACAAGATGCAGTCATGTTCTTATCAGTTTACATCAGTTTCTATCTTATTTCTAGGACAAATTACAGCCTGCAGCTGATGTTCACAGGGCTCCTAACTAGCTTCTTTAATTGGTTGCTTTATATGGAGTCAGATAATATTGTTAAGCAACAGAATGTTATAATGAACTGAGGACTGCACTTGGAAAATAAGCTATGCTATTTTTTTCAAGCTGGTGAAACACAGATTGCTTTCAGTTATTTTTCTTGGCAGGCCTATTGTTTCTGCCCATAGCCTGTCAAACTAGCACAGTGCCCAGATGGTTATTAGGCTCTAGGGCACCTGTATAACTCACATCAGACCTTAACAGAAAAGTAGTAATATTTATATATTTACATTTCAGATCCCACTCCATTCAAAGCAAAACACAGCTGTTATATTTTCACCCTGGACATTACCCTGTGATATCCTATTCAGACAATCTCTCCACTCGTTGCCAATTTGCAGTAATGTTCCTGCATTTCTCTTCTTTCTAGCCTTATGTAAAGCCCATCTGAATTAACACAACTCCTGTAGCCCAAACAAGAAAGCAGCACACCAGGGGATGGTTCTGTATTGTATAACTTAATAGCATAATAATTTTTAAGGTATTTTTTACATCAGTCAGACTTACTGATGAGGTGCTATTTCTCTTATCTTCAAACCTGCTTTCTGCCTCTCTTCCCGTTTGCCATGTGCGTCATCTGCACCATCTGGGGTGACCTTTCTACAATGATTGAGAGTACAGCACTAAAATGTCTGCATTCCCTGATTTAAAATTTTCAGTGTTACATTCCTTACCAGAGCTGTTAAAAGTTTTTCTTTTAATCATTTTGTGAATGGTAGATACTTAACTTATCAGCATGATTTGATAAGCCTAGTGTATACATAGGGAAAATGTAAATATTTTGGATTTTAATGGATATAAACTTACAAATAACAGTTTTTTAATAACACCTCATTTAGAGAATGACTTTTTGGTAAGTTAACACACTGTTGATTGTGAAAGTGTCCCTAGAATGCTGTCATCTATCCTTATCCTTAATTAGTCATGATAGAATCTATATTTAACTTTAACAATATTTTTTATTAGCCTAAAATTTATTATATTCACTGACATAATAATAGTCACACGATTTAAAGACATAATAATATGCCCAAGTATTTAGACAAATAACTAGGAATGCTTTGGGGCGGGGGGGGAGGTTGTTTCAAGAGTATAAAGAAAACCTCTAGCGCAAGGAAATGTTTTATGCTATTATGTAAAATGTGTGGCATTCTCTAGAAACATTCTGAAAGGTGGGCACATAATGTGACATACAAAATGGACAAACCCTGAAAATGTAGAGCAACAATGCATGGAAATAATTAGTTAATGAGAGCTAAATTGTATTTAATTACACCACTTCTCAGTATTCAATTAATTTTTTTTAATAGAAAACATAACAAAAATATATTACTCTTAGGACTTTTTGTTAACTGCCTTTTATTACTCTGATAAATGATGTTATTTGTTGAGATTAGATCAGTCTGCTTGGGAATATTTTGTGGTAAAGTAGAAAATCCAGAAACTGGATGGAGGATCTATATCTATAACCATATTTCTTTAAATACATTAGAATATGTGTATTTATCACTTCTTGTCCATATCTGTTCAATCAAATAGACTTGAAACTTGAATGATTCTGAGAACTGTACTGCACGTTTATCTGCCAATTCCTATTTAATAAACAAAGTTCCTGAGGCAGTTTTACGTAGGACTTTTTTAAATCACTTTGCTAGGATGACAGTAAATTTTCTAGTCAGTATTTCAGATATACTTTTTTTCCTTCTATTCAAATGTCCCAATACCACAAAAGATAAAAATGAAAGCAATAGAAATTAATCCAGAAAGTACAGAATTAAAATAGAATTAAAGACAAGTTTTAGGTTATCGAGCATAAATCTCTTTTATTTGGACTAGGCTTGTCATAGCTGTGGAGCACAATGATTCACAGCATAACACTGATTTTCCATGGACTCCATGGAGATCTTTTCAAGACTTTCCCTGCTGTCTGACTGCTTCTCATCATTAATGAATGACAATGTAGAAGAAAATAGAAGATGCATTTGTAACTTTAGAGCAAACCTTGAACTCCTCTATTGTAGGAGTCTGTGATAGAACACCTCTCCTGTGAGGAAGGGCTGAGAGAATTGGGATTGTCCTGGAAAAGAGATGGCTTAGTGGTGACCTAATTGTGGCCTTCCAGTACCTGAAGGGAGCCTGCAAGAAAGATGGAGTGATACAATTTACAAAGACGTGTAGTGATAGGATGGGGGCAATACCTTCAAACTGAGAGTAGGTTTAGATTAGATATTAGGAATAAATTCTTTACTGTGAGGGTGATGAGGTACTGGAACAGGCTGCCAAGAGAAGTTGTGAGTGCCTCATCCTTGGAAGTGCTCATGGCTAGGCTGGATGGAACTCTGAGCAATGTGGTTTATTGGAATGTATCCCTCTTCATGGCTGGGGGATTGGAACTAGAAGATCTTTAAGACCCCCTTCAACCCTAACAGATCTATGATTCTAAATAAATCAGAATTATAAAATTGGATGAAATTCTAATCTTTAGAGAATGGTTGCTACCCTCCCCCACATGCATGTAATCCAGAGGTGCAAAAATCATTAGTGTGGCAGGCTCAAGACGTGACACCAGGTTGAGAAGATAAATTTCATCCAGAAGTATATTTAGCACCAGATAGATTACAATATTTAAAAATATTAACCACTGTAATATAATTTCCAGGCATTATTTTATTATCTAAAGTCAAAATTTTATTATCTAAAAATAAAATTTTTAACAACAGAAACTTTGCAAGATGGATTTGCCTTACAAGAAAGTGATTTGTTTTCACTTTAAAGAAGAAAAATTATTCCTGGAAAGATTGTGTGCATAAAATAACACAGTTAAAATCATTATTATATATACACATATTTTAGAATGTGTATATATAAGTACATATACTTATATATATTTAAAGTTTAAGTTATCTTACTGAAATCACTCCAAACTTTATTATCAACTTTGTTTCAATTGTAGCTTCACAGGATATGACAGCTTGCATACTTTTTGTTTCCTTGATACTTAACTGCTATTAAGATTCAAAAGTTATCTGGATTTTTTTCTTTCTCTTGAATTGATGAAATTGCTCAACAAGAAATACTTTAGAAACTTCTCAGCTGCCTCTTAACACAGAAATTCTGGAAAGAGACTTTTTCTTTCATAAATAGAAAGAAATTCTAATTTTATTAAATGGATATAGGTGGGAAAAATAGACCAGCTGGCAACACAAAAGTTCGTCTCCAGATCTGAAACAGAAGCAGCAATTCAAATTGATTACAGATTAGAAGTGTTTCAAGTTTAAATTATACTGTAAATTCAACCATTTAAACAAAAAGTGCATTAGATTTAGAACAAAAATAACATTAGCAAAGAGAGTACTGTTAAGTTATTAATTATTCTTGGGGCTTGTGGCCCAATTAGAAAGTGGAATAGCAAGATATTAGAAGGAAAAGCAAGTGAAAGGGAATACAGCAACACTTGTATTGGTGGTACAGCTCCACTTGAAATTCTTTGATCGTAACACTGCTGTTGGGGACCAATCCCTTTAGTTTTCCCTGGCTGTTTGTTCTTGCTCTTCCAAAGCATCTTCCACTATTCCAGCAGAAGTTGTTTAGGCAGGCACACACTGGACTAGATCAGGAAAATATTTGTTTTGGACAGTTTTTTTTGTTGTTGTTGTTGTTGGATGTTTGTTTTGCTATTTTCCATTTGGCTGGTTCAGTTCCCCAATCCAGTTCAGGTGTGGGCAGAGAAACAGATTGGCCAACTGATGTGGGGGCAATATCTCACAGTCAGATAAGAGGAACAAAGGCAACACTAAGACTAAACCCAATGGTAGAAAAATTACCTGGAGACCCCAACCTAGCAAAGATATTATTTCTTAATAACACATGACAATTTTCCCCACAATGTACCTCCTTTCATTTAGAGTGTAGTTGCAGCTTTCTGCCTGGTTTTTCATCTCTACTAGAGATGAGTATTTTATTTCAGTAGAAATAACATAATTTAATACAAATTATGAGTTATGGATGAGTATGTGGGTAAATAGAGAGGTCTGCTTGTCCTCTGCCAAGGAGAAAATGTTTTAGAAGCTGATGAATTTTGCAGGTTTTTAGTTTTGTCTCCAGTCGTACAGAGAGAAAACCTTTTATCCAAAGAAGAAAACTTTTGTTTCCCTTCTGTAGAGCATTGTTGTACAGAACTTCTGTACAGTAAATTTTTTCAGTCATTTAAGTGGCAGAAAACTGCAATATTTTTAAATTAAGAGGCAATAATCTATTTATGGTAGTAAAAGATGCCTTTTGACAAAGCAAGATCCTAAAGGGTCTTTACTCAGCAGTATAATTGAAATACAACTACTGTATTATTTAAAGACTTACAATGTTTCTTAGAGTCCTACGTCTTAAAACATATTGTGTTCCTCTGACAGTACAATAAAACCTATTATTCTCTAGTCTTTTAAACCCAGAAAAGGCCTTGAAATTGCATGCAATTATGTACCATGAACTTTTAAACCATTTAGTTAACTAGTTAATGCGACTCACTACATCATTGAGAATACATCTTCAGGGGAAATTTTTATTAGTTTTGGACTAAGGACTGTCATAAACCTGATTTTTTCTCCTTTGCTAGAATATGACAAAACAACTCTGGCATCTAAAATTGTTTTTCTTGCACTTAGAGCACTATAAGTAAAATAACATAAATCACAGAAAACAAATTCTATTTAATTTAAGTGACTAAAATCCTACAGCAATCCACTGCAATAGAGAAAGTCTCCAAATACAGAACTAATAAAGAAGACAAGATAGGACAGGTAGTGTTTATGCTCACATATCATTCTTCAGCTTCTAATAAAGAAGATCCTGACAAAGTGAATACAGTATAAAAGAAACTCTTTTTTCCTGGCTTCTTTGTTCTCTGTTTTTGGCTTTCTCTCATAGCTCTTTTTTCCACCTAAGACATAGCCAAGCAAATTCAATTCCATAAAGAATGAGATGATGGACCCTGAAGCAAGGTCTGCTAATATTATGGCACACAGAAGAAAAGAGACATAATTCTAGACTAAATGTAGGTATGCTATTTTTCTCATAAAAGATATTTTTACATTGAAATTATTTGACTGTTACTAATTAAAATAGTAGTCTTCATCAGAATGTTCTGCTGCTGGGTGAAGTTTCTTCTTTTCACTTCTTTCAGTTCTTGGAGTTCAAAACTGTAGAATGTCAGCTTTTCATGTTGTGAAGCTAGAAGCCTCTTTTGTTCTTCTAAAACACCTCAGAAAAATGCATGTATGTGTCACTGTCCCAGTGCCACTATGAGCCCAGAGCAAGGGGAAGGATCACAGGTCATCAGGAGAGCACCTGAAGAGCAGCACAAATCTTGGTCAGAAAATCAGCTTCATGGAGGGCCCAAATTAAATGTGTCCATACCTACATGCACAGCATGGGAGTAAATAAAAGAAGTTGGAGACACGCACATGCCTGCAAGGCTATGATCTTATTGGCATCACGGAAACATGGTAGGATGGCTGCTATGACTGCAGTGTTGGAATGGAAGAATAGAGGCTCTTGAAGAAGGAGAGGCAGGGAAGACAAGGGCCAATGCCAATGACCAGATAGAGTGCATGGAGATTTGTCTGTGGATAGATGAGGAGCCAACCAAGGGTTTTTGGGTCAGGATAAAAGGGAAGGCAGGGTCAAGTGAATTTATAGTGGGGGTCTGCTCTCAGCTTCATGACCAGGATGACACAGTGAATGAGGCACTCTCTAGCCAGAGAGGAATAGCCTGAGGTTCACCAGTCCTTGTCTTGGTGGAGGACTTCAACCACCCTAATACCTGTTGGAGTGATCCAATAGACTAAGTTTTGTGTATGCTCAATTTTCGCACATGTGGAATTCTTAATCTTCCAGATGTAGACAAGAAGATAGTGAACAAAAACAAAGCTGGTTACTTGGAAGTGTCCTTTATACATGAAAGTTACGATGATAAAATTTTATTTAAACTAATTTCAGAATTGTTCTCCTGTGATTCAAGTGATGACCATTTGAAACATAATTCTATTTAAAATTAAAATATTGATTGTATTCTATTATATCAGTGTCAGTCAATTATTCCTTCACATTACCTCAAGATTAATGCATAACATAATTTATTCTTAAGGTCTGAATAATTAAAGAGGACCAGAAATTGAGTAGTAGTATTCATTTTGTAACAGGAAAGCTATGTTGCAATTATTGATCATGGGCAATGCAATTGATTCCATATGAAACAGATGTTTTATATATGGAAATAAACCAATTTAATCAATTTGCAAGTCATTCAGATAATGATTCTTCTCAACATGATGTGACTTATTAAAGGCCTGAACCAGAATTTGTTGAAGTCAGAGGAATAAATATAGCTGGTATAAGAAAGACCTTTGTTTTTATCCCAAAGATAAAGAAAAGGTATCTCTTCTGATACCATAGCGAATAGTTGTAGTACCTGCAGTGCTTTCATTGATTTAGTTAATTTCTTTCTAGAAGACAGTGATTACTGTGGCCAATCTCATAATATTAAACCTCAAAATATTTTAAGCTTGTTTTGCTTGTTAGTTTTAATGTCTCTTCTCCTTGTCACAGCTGCTGCATTTGTATGCTTTCAGAGATAATTTTTAGGTTACAGTGTTGCTACTTTAAAGAGAAGTATTGTAGTTTCTGGCTGCATCCACAAGAAAAAGAGATTTTCCTTTGTGTGTGTGTGTCTCTATGTTTGGGTTTTTGTTATCACAGTTAATTTGAATTAGGCTTGAGGTTTTGTTTCTCTTAAGATTTTGGATGTCACACATCACCACAAGAAATTCTGGAAATAATGCTCAGAAAAATATTTCTAATGTCATCTGTCTCAGAAGCCAATGCAGTATTTTATTAGTGTTTCTGAGTGGCAATTTAATCATTAAAAAAACCAAAACAACCTAACAAACAAACAAACAAACAAACAAAAAAAAACAACCCCCCCCCCTTGAATAATGAATGCATGAATACTTTGTTAAAAAAATAGAAATTTTAAGGAAAAATATTGTTCAAACCAGACAGAGGAAGGGAACCCTTAGATTTTATAACAAATCAGAGATACCTTTGTGCCTGCTGCTCTTGATTTAAAATTGTTTATGTTCATGGCAAACAGAACTTTACTAGGATACTTCAGTGTTCTCCAGAATGTTACTCACATTGTGGAAGTCATATAGAATTTATCTTACCTAAACTTTAGTCACTGAGAGGTAGGGATATAATCTATGCCATTTGTCTAAGTTACCTTGTACTTAATGGAAAAGATAGGCATGATTTGTTCTTTCAAGGCAACTCATTCCATCTGAAATATGTGGGATGCATTTTCATCTCCAAGAGGCTTTTTATTTCAATCAAATATAATAGGTATATAAACACACTGTGTGGGTAGAATGAATGCCATTTACTTTAAGCCTCAAAAATATCCCAGATTATTTTTCCAGTCCCAAGTTAGTACATTTGTATCCCAACTGGCTTTAAGTGAGCTGTTTTCTAATCACTTCTCAGTCTTTTTTCCTTTGTTCTTTTTGCCAGGTCTTTTTGAGCGTTTGGTTGCTTTGGCCACGCAGTGACTGGTAAATATAAAAAAGTCTTTACTGTCAGAGTTGTTGCCAGTGTGGAAATAACTTGTTGGGATCACTGCCAGCTGACTTTTGTTGCTCTCAGAGTGGATTATTTTCAAAAGATAGTATTTCCTTGGAGACAAAAAACAACAAAAAAGAAGTAATTGGGATATTTGATCAATTGTCTTTTCATATTCAGGTGAACCAAGCAGGCTAAAGACAAAGTCGCATCTTAAATGACTTAAAAATTGCTCTCTTTTTTCTGCTTTTTAAAAAATTTTTTTAATTTTTATTTTTTGGGGTTTTTTTTTTAAGGCTATGGAGGATTTTAATCTTAAAGCCTATTTTCTAAACCTGCATTTCTATTTGATTAGAAGTGAAATGGTTTGACTGTGACTGACATTCGGAGAAATGGTGAATTATCAGTTAAAAAAAATAGGTATTTGAAATGTATAAAAGGACAGGAAATCACTACAAGAGACTTGAGAGACAGAAGTTGCACTCGAGCAGAAACTATACACATGACACCTGAGAACACTGCTAGACCAAGAGGGAAAGCAGGAAACAGAATGCTTACTGCCAAGGCAAATTTCACAGAACTGTAGAATGCTCTGGTTTAGAAGTGACCTTATCTGGCTGCATCCTCCCCCCTCCCTCCAGCACACCAGTTTGCTCCTATGCAGACAGGCTGAGAGAGTTGGGGCTGTTCGGCCTGGAGAAGAGAGGTCTCCAGGGAGACCTTTTAATACCTTCCAGTCTGTAACGAGTGCCTAAAGCAGAGCTGGAGAACGACTTTTCCCAAGGACATGTAGCGACAGGACAAGGGGTAATGGCTTTAAACTGACAGAGGGTAGGTTTAGATCAGATATTAGAAAGAAATTCTTTACTGTGAGGGTGATGAGTTACATGTCAGAACAGGCTGCCCAGGGAAGTTGTGGGTGCCCCATTCCTGAAGTATGCAAGGCCAGGATGGACAGGGAAAAAGAAATTGCTATAAAGTGATATTCAAGAAAAACTTTTTTTTTTCTCTCATGAGGAAGAAATGGTAATCTTATGAGGTACAGTAGAAGTCTGATGATACAGTATTGGCCTGCAGCACTCAAAACATGCAGAGGAATAAATAAATAATAATGACAAATTGAAACTAAAAATAAAGTAATATAATAAAAAAACCCCAAAAACTATATTCAGAATAAGGAAAAATGGGATGAACATTATGATAACAAAGTAAGACAAAAAAATGGTAGGTGCATGTGGGATAATTTAAAATACCTGAGATTATTTATGTGATGGACAAGTAAGGGTGCCATGCTGGAGATTTGTACTTTTTAAGACAGAATCATTGGCTGAAACAAAATCAGAGAATGCAATGCAAGAAAGTTATAGTAGTAATCTAATAGGAATTTCAGAATGTGAAGCAGTGAGTAAAGGTGTTAACATTCAAAAAGCATGATAGCCATCTTACAACCTGATAGAAGACAGCCATACATTACTGATGAATGCAAGTATGCATTTCTGGATGTTTTGGAGGCTTTGTATCTGTCCCCATGAATCAATGGTTCATTTGCTACCACAAATGAAGTTTCTTTTTCAATCTGCATGTTGGTCTTGTCCATGTACTTGAATGTTCTGAATGATTACTGTAATCTGCTGTAAAACCTGAATGGCAATAGAATGCAGATATCTCTTTTACAATTATTTATGAAGTGAAATAGGCAGTTTCATCATCAGTTCCAGTCCTCCCAAATTCGTAATTACAAATATCTTAACTGTAGACCCAGATTTTCATTCGTTCTTCAAAAACCTCAGATGCTACTGAAAGAGGGGAACAGGTTTTGGGAGGAGGGATTGCCATATGGAAAGCAAGTACAAGAAAAGAGCAAACATAGAATAAAACATATGGAAAAATGTCTGTATGGAATAAATCAAGTTAGTCTTATGGAAGTTATCTTTGGCCTATTCTGACTTTTATTTATGTCTCTGACTAGCAACTGCCTGCATCTTATCTTTTACCAATGCTGAGGAAAGAAAAAAAACAGAATAAAAATGAAATTACAGGAAAATAAACAAAATGTGCCTGAATGGAGAAATTTCAATTTCTTTGTGAGATAACCTTCAGATAGGACAGCAGAAGAACTCTGGTTTAGGGTATGAATACGCTGCCCTTTACAAGGAATTAACTTCTGGAGAACTCCTTAAAATGAATTACATGTTACAGAATATCTTTTCTGACAGTAGCAAGCTAATTTTGAGTTATATCTTATTGTTTCAAATACAAATAAGGAAAAGACAAGGACAACATTTCATAAAATGGGTGCTAGATTGTATGATCTGAAGATTTTTTTAAATAAAATTTTAACATCAGCTTTCCCAACCATGACTTTTTGCTAAAATAAAGAGAAAACCACATAGTTTTTTGAAAATGTTTTCAATGCAGCACCTTGTATATCTATTAGTTTATAAAATTATGTAACTGAACATATAAACCAACCTAGCATACTTTCTCGTAAGAATTTTATAAGTAAACAATATATTATATTTTAGATAGTGTGGGGTCTGAATAATTTGGAAGATTATATAGCTATTCCTACTTGCTGTTGAGATGATATTATTTAATGCTACTGCACTAAACAAAGTAAATGTAAGAAAAATAAGCACCATTTATAGAACTGAAATTTTATGGCAAACATAATTTTATGTGTCAATATGAACATGAAAAATTATTGCATTTTCTTCTCTTTTTATTTTATTTTCAGATAAGGAATAGAAGAAAAATGTACCGTTAATTACTAAGCTGTGTTTCAAACATGTTTTCTGTGTGTGGATGAACACAGGAAGTTTCAAAATGTACCAGGAAGGACTGCATGTCTATCAAGAGAAGTGTGTTAAAAATCACATCTAATTGCAGGTGTCTAAATATAATTCCATTGCACAAGTATATGTTTAAGCTTGTATAATAGAGCAAGTATGTCTGTGTTCAGATGAGCTGATGAGTGCTGAGCATGGGTGATGCAACAGAGAATGCTGTTCACCTCATTCTAAGGTAAAAATTTATGTGTGTTTTTTTATCAAACATGGTTTTACAGCTTCATTTGAGATATCCAGAATATCTGCCAAGCTTCCACATTCATTCCAGAAATGAACAAGACTACCGCTTGGATCACTGTCGTATTTGCCAGCCTTCTGGGGATTTCTTGGATATCTTAAGGCATGTCAGACTGCACTAGATATCTATGTCTAGCAAATTCAGTCAGGTATCTAGTTGGATGCTGTCATATGCATGTAGAAATTTCCATTTAAATGCCTTAATATATGAGCTCATTTCCATCCCAATAGACCTGGGATGACATTATTAACTTGAAAATAGGTTGTAATAGGTTGAAATAGGTTCTTGGAATAGAAATAGAATTGGCTGGTTGCAGACCAAAATCTGGCTCTGCCACGCTGGAAAGAAATTTTCTAATCCTTACATTATTTCAGGATGGCAAGAGCTGAGAAATTTCCTGCTAGCCAAATGTAGAATGCACTTTCCCCGATGATTTTCTGACTGTAGAGTTCCAGCATAACCACGATAACATTGCAGTTACTACTGTAATGGCAATCTGTAGCACCTCTTTGCCTCAGGATGAACATGCAAGTTGTTGAAATACTAAGGCTGACAATCTTCTGCCTTAGTCACATTACATTATAAACAGAACTCAGCTACAAATGTAAAGAAAACAAGTAGTTAAACCTACAGATATGAGCTTTTCAAGTAGGTATCTTTTTCTAAGAAATATTTGCAGAAATGTGGGTTGAAAATAACTTAGCCCAAGAGGAATACCAGAAATGTAAGTTAGCTTGCAGAGCAGTGCAGTAGGTACATATTTAAGTGTCAGTATTGTAGGCATTATTATGTACACCAAGACACCCAGGGTGAGTAAAGTCACCTTTTAGATCTGGAGGTGAAGGAGAGCAGGGCACACAAGAAGTATTTAAGACTGGATTATAGCAAATGTAATAACTGTTGGTCTTCTTTGTAAGGGCATAATCCACAATAATGGATTAGAGAAGTCTTCTAAATGAATAAGGAAGCTAAAAAATAGGAAAAATTTAACTAAATGAGGCACACATCTACAATCCTGACTGTCATGAAGGCTCTGATAACCCAATGCAACCTCAACAAGGCATCTTTGATCTTTGAGTGGTTAGGTATCTCCAGGCTTCCTACTTTTATGTGACTAAGTTGTATCTATAGCAACAGATGACTAGCCTTAGCTGTTATTTCAAGAGAGGCAGCAGAAAATCTTCCTTCTCCTGACTGTATTCTTTAGGATGATAGGTTGATGGTAAAATATTATAATTCCCACCCCCCACACACATCCCTTTGGTTTGGAAATAATCCTGATTTCACATTATTTCTAAGTTCTTTTAAGTACTTCTAAGTAAAGATACCTCTGTGTGTGTTTTCAAATAAGCTTAACAATGTCAAAGGTAATCTCAGCACTGGTTTGATTTGCACGTTCTGAAAATACCTGCAGATAGAGACCCCTTGGTGAATAATTATGTACAGTAACAATTATCTTACATAATTTTAGATTTCACCCACCTAGACAACTGTGTATATAATAAACTTCATATACTTTCTAAGATATAAAATTTTAAGGGAGAAAGTAGACCTCTCTTGGGTACATTTAATCTGATTTAATTAAAAGAATCTATTTTTTAATTAGCTAAATCATTTCCAGAAACATTATTTTGGGGTTTTTTTTTAATAGAATGTCGAAAAACCCGATGAATCAATTCAGTGTTTAAAAAAAAAAAAAGCATCCTTTGTCACTGAGGATGACTGAGGACACTGGAACAGGCTGACCTCTTGGACATAATACCTCTCAATTCAGTTTTGTACAGAGAGTTATCTGAGCTGTTTGGGACAGCCCAGGACATAAGTTACACACCTCCCAGTTATGACTTGTGGTAGCTCTGGCTTCCTGGAGGGAAGGATAAAAGCCAAGCTACATAGGCGAAAAAAGCCCCAATCTCAAGTAGCACCACATAAAGGCAGCAGCAGCTTTCTGATGATGACAGGTCACACAAAGATCTCTTCCTATGTGTGCCCAGTCTGCTCCTACAATTTGAACACCAAATGTCCCCTAATAAGAGAGTAATGCTTACATGTTTTATAGCATGTGCAATGGTCTTATGTGAAAAAAATGGTGTTTTCTCTACTGAACATTGCCTAAATTTTAAAACAAATACTAGGACTTTTCTGTTAATTAGGTATCTAAATTCTGCTTAAAAATCTCTTTCATAACTCAACTGAATTTAATTTATTTAATATTTATCCAAATGTGGAAATATGAAATTCTTATCAGTTTTTCTGGTGGAAGGAAATTATTATACAATAGGGCAGATTTTATTGTTGAATATCAAAAGCATGCAATAGCAAATACTAAAGCAAATACTATAGCAAATACTAAAGTTATATTTCATATTATGTAGGTTGAATTCTGACAGACTGGGTTGAATAGTTCTTTTATTGGTATGGGTGATGTTACACGGTCTGGGAGGGCTGCACAGGCCGGCTTCCCCCCGGTCCAGGGTCCCTGGTTCTTGTAAATCCCACCGGATCTGGGGCGCCCCGGCCCCCGAGGTTCCACGGCATGGCGTCAGTCTCCAAACCACATCAATTCAGCAGGAATATAGTGAGACTAAGGAAAGAACTGGACTCCATCTCTGTTCTGGCAGGGAGGTTTATTTGGGATATGGGGAAAAGGGGGTTGCAGGGGAGGAAAAGGGGGGAGGAAGAGCAGGGACAGGATAAGGGCTGCCAGCTCAGAGAGAAGACCTCGAGCTGATCCAGACATCGACTTATAAAGGGAAAGGAAGGGGAGGGACTGTCTCCCCCAGAGCCAGTCCTGGGGAGTCTGAAGGGAAGACAGGCATAGAGAACTCACCAATAGATTTCGGGTACAGCAGAATGCATATTTCAAAATGAACCAATGGTACACCGAGCGGGGAAACAAAGAGAGTACATGGAATCCTAAAACCCCACATTGCTACATATGGGCATATGCACTTGACAAAAACTATATAGGGAGTTGGCAAGCTAAGAAATAACATCTGTTTATTTTTCTGTGAGACACTTCAGGAATTTCTTTAGAGACAAATATATATATGTAGCTTATAAAAGGACCATCTCCATTACACACTGACATGCATACCTAAACTTATTACCATAACAAAACATGGGGTATCAGTCCTATAAATCATATATTCATCCCCTCAACCTTATTGTTACTCTGAACTTATGGTATGCTAGTTTATGGATTTGCAAGACTGAAAGACACCACTGTGATAATCTACTTCAATAGGACTTTGAAATTGATCATGGCAATTTAACAAATTTGTTCCCATTTAACTGGATTCGTCTATTTGTTAACAATTTCCCAGGGAAAATGAAAGCCAAGGAAGCACAATCAGAAACATAATATAAAGGTTTATCACAATAATTTTGCCTAGTACATTGTTTGACTGGAATTGATGCCATGGTTAAGAATACCGAGCATGATGTGCAGTGTCTCTTAGACTCCAAGAGTTTTGCCTAAAGTTATGTTCCCAGGAACTCTTGTGTGACATATTCAATGCAGAGAAAGTTGGGTAACTTTAAAGAGGTCCAAAGGTTATCCTGTCTATTTTATCTGAATACCTAAACTTAGCTAATCAGAAGCCCTCTATGAAGGCTTTCAGTAACCTTGCTTTTGTTCCATTAAGTAGTTACAGAATATGAATACTTGGGGGCTTATTAATAAAGTATCTGCAATTTTTGGGCAAGCCAAGTTCATAACCTATCTCACTGGGAGAAACTTTATCTTAGCTTTCTTTCTTATTGTCTCTCTTTCATCATCAATTACATGTTTAAGGCCTCTGTCATATCTTTCAGTTTAGCCCAATTTTAGTTTCATAGTGGCGTGAATTCCCTGAGGCTATCATCTTAAATTCTTGTTTTTAAGTGTTTAATCTCATGGTTTACCTCTTGTATGGTTGATATTGGACTTGATGATATAGGTCACTGATTTGCAATTAATTACACATCATTAATAAATCCATAAACTGTTTTGATCTTTAATAAAGAGCTTGAGTTGAAGAGTTTTTACCTGCAACTATACCAGTATTAATTTACCAAGTATTATGCAGGTAAAAAACTGACTGTGCTTCTCAGTCTACAATCTAGCACAGAACCAGCATACACAAGTATTTCTAAGGCAAATGAAGCTACCTTAGACTGTTCTTCTACCTAGGAACACTTAGCATGTTTACTGCTCAGTTTTTCTGTTACAGGTATCCAGACTATTCATTTCACCTGAAGACAGTAATACCTGAGCTAGGTCTGTGTCAACTCTTTTTTAATCATATGTTTTCAGGCTGTGAGAAAGCAACAGTTCATTGCAAAGTAAATTATCCCAAGGAGTCCCTCTCTACATTTCTACATACACATGCGCAAAATAAAACTTAATTTTTCTGTCTCTTCCCTGAATTAAGATATCAAAAGCTTCTCTTGAGTCATGGTAGAGCTTTTCTGAGATGCTTTTGCACCTGAATATTATTTACTGTATTGGTTATGTCAATAATGTCAATATGAAATCTGAAATACCCATTGCAGTTTCCAAGTAGTTTACGTTGTGATATCTTCTGTGAGTGACTAGGATTTCTGATAGTTTGATTATATCTAGAATACTTATATAAACACATTGAAAATTTTCCCAAATAGAATTTTCATTTTTATTTATTTTCTTTTAAGATAGATACCATTGAAATGTCACTGATTCTCTAAGATGTAACAAATGGGATTCATGAGATTGAGAAATGACTCCCACAAAATTTCATACTAACACAGGCTCCACAGTTTTGTTTTGACTTTTAACTTGGTTTGTTATTATTCAGCCTATTTTCTTTTTGTGAAACTTGTTCTGGGAAATACTGATGTCATTGCAGCCAGAACTCAAAGTCTCCCATGGCTCCAGACATTAAGAGCTTGAATTCAGACCCCTAAGTGAATTGGATTGGTTTTCGAAGAGCTTAAACATACTCTTTCCATAACACAAAACAGAAACTGTAGATCCTCAACAATGCTTTTTAGAAGCAAATTTATTTATACATTTGTTATATCAGTTTTTATTTCCTACTGTTCAGCTCTGTCCTAATTCATCATAGTACTATTTCTTTCAGTTTCCTTTGTAGCAAAGAAAATTAGAAACAGTTCATGTTCACGTTATATTGTCATATCTTGATGTGTTCTCTTTGTTTTCTGTTAAGGTACATCGAGTAGCTGTTGGGTTTGGGACAGCTAGATGTATAGAATTCAAATTATGGCAAGACACCAGAAACATAACGCTAGGAGGTTTTTTTTGTTCCAAATTTTGGCATTCAGTTATTCTGTACATTTGGAATATATCAGAGAATAGCTAAAAATTCCCTGGGGAATCTGAAGAATGATTTCCTAGCCAGCCTTGAAGATACTCCATTTGATATGCAGAAAGAGCCTTAATGACTGTGCAAGAAAAGACTGGTTTATTTCTCCAATTGAAACCTGCTTTAATGCCAGAAAGGAAGACTTTGTTAAAGCATCAAAAGTACAAATAAAATAAGATGTGTCTTCTGCCAATACTTTCTACAGTAGCAGCAGAGGAATGGACAGAAAATAGTCGAAAAATAAAGTCAAGAATAGCTGATAACAACAATTTAAACAGTGTTTTAATTGACTTTGGTAGTCAGTTTCCTTATTAGTGAAGCAAGTTAATTATTTTATCAAACTCGTACTTCAAAGGAGGTGATGCTGCAGAATGCTTTGTATGATCTCATAATTATGAATTCTTTACTGCACCTCTATTAAGCTCTACATTGATTTATACATGAGGGCAAGCAGCTTCTTGAGGTTGATCTATCAAATCTGACAATATATTAAAATTAACAGACATGTCACAACCACCCTCACGTCTCCCCTCAAAGCAAACAACTGCCAAAAAAACAAGCCTCAAAAACCAGATTGAAAGCTGTGACTCAGGTTAGGTGTAGGAATTTCTTTCATTCTTTATGATACTCTGTTACTTGTTACGTCTACAGGTTGTATAGCTTCTACAGCAAACACAAATTTAATTGTGTAAAAGGACCATCTGTTGAGGTTACTGTGTTTACTAGCTCCTAGTCATCAATTTTTGATGGAGGCAGCAGAAAAACATTCGGTCTTTTTGGACATATGTTTCCATCTTCTAGACACTAACTTTCAAGTCATAATGGGTTTGCTCCCTTTTTCCTTTTCTAAATGTTTTAATGGAAAGGTTTTGTCTCTATTTTGCTGCTACTAACCTGTGTCACTCAGATGGCATATTGTAATCTGATGTGGCCGGCCATTATTTCATAGATGATGTGAAGTTGCATAAACAACATTTTCAGCAACTCCTGTGGCAGACATAAGCACAAACCTTGAGACAAGGGCAATCTCCACCTTCATTTTATGACCAAAGGGCCACCAAATAACATAACCTGTAGATACATCGACATCAGCCAGCTACCACTCTGAAGTTATACCCAAATTCACAACCTGCTTGAAACAGAAAAATTCATATCAACTGCTATTTCTCTTCTCCCACTTCTGTTTCTTTATCACCTGATTCTCATTCCACTCCAGCAATTGCTACTTCCAAGCATGCTTAGGACACTACAATTTTATTTCTTTAATCAGTATTTATGTTTTCAAAAATAACAAAGAGAAAAGCTACAGGCTTTTCAGGCTTTATTTTTTTCAGTCAAAAAAATAGAGAGCACATGCCCAGTGAGGAGTGGTCGTACCTTGGAGGCAGGTACCTTTGGGGTGGAGGCATGCCTTAATATTAAAATTAGGTTATAGTGAACAAAGTTCATCTGAAGAGAATCATTGTGCCACAGTTACTGTCTCAGCAGCAGGACATCTTCTCCCCTGTCTGCCTGACAGGTGCTATGCGGTCTATCAAAGTACCACCGAGTTCTCCTCCCTGAAAGGATTTCAGCAAAGCCCAGCCAAGGTGTCTCAACTCCGCTCCAAATTCTGTTCCATCCCCCTTAGCAGGAGCTATGGTTGCAGATTTTAGGTGTGGGGAACACTGTGGTATAAGTTTCCAGCATACCAGCCACATTCCATCTAGAGAGCAGCAGCTGTATTTTACCTTATAATTTCTGTATTGTTATAACCTCTGTTAGAATGTGAAAATAACTTTTCAGTTTCCTCTAATTTTGCCCCCAGCCATCTTTACATGCACATTGTTGTGACACTTCTTGTGATTTATACTGTTGAACTCAATCATCTCTCATTCCCAAACTGCTCTTCATTCCACAAAACCATTGAGTGATTTTGTGAAGTGTAATTGAGCTAGTTATAAGTCTGTTGCTGCTGATACCTTCTCTGCTAAGTTTTGTGAACAGATTAATGACAGATAGTCTTTTTTTCTTATTATTTTTTATTTCTGTGTGATATGGCCTTTTTTATATAATCCTGCAGACAGATGAGTTACTATGCTTTTATTATTTATGTGACCGTTTTGAAAGCTGTGTGATACCACAGGTTGACCATGAGAAGCATCATTATCATCTATAGAAAAAGTAAATAAAAGTATACCTAGTAAAAAAGAAATTATTGTGAAAGTTACTGTTGGAAATAATAACCCACTTAACTAACAATTTTTATAATACATAAGAGACCAGTGGTGAGAAACATTTTTGGAAAGGTTCTTATCATTGTGTTTGATTACTTTGCAAAGGTGTTCTACAAGTTTTTGTCCAAAAAGAATACATATTCAGGAAATGGTTGAGAATGTTGTTAGGAAGAGATATTTTACTGTAAATATGACAATGAGATACTGAATATTAAGTATGATATAAATTATTTGCAAAGTTTTGTCAAGAAAGTCAAATTAGAGTGAATAAAATTAATGTAATTTGCACTAAATCACAAAATTCCTGGATTTCTATAATGCAGGTATTCTAAATCTATAATACAGAAAAGCCACTGCTAAACATGCTGGAGCAAAAGGCAAGTTCATATAGTGCATGGTTTTCTGACGGTTTGCTATTAGTTTGATTTTTACTTCTTCACCAAAAAGGAACTGAAGCCACTAAAGAAATATCCGCTTCTAAAAACTGACAATTATATATAATCTGTTTATGTATATATAAATATATATAATAGAGAGCACTGGACATGTGTTCTCTATTTTTTTGACTGTGTCTTTAAAAGTGAAGTGAGAGGATTTTACACCAATCTGTTACAAAGGTATGCATGACTTAAGTCACTCAAACTTCACCAAAACATAAAGAAACAATATAAAAGTAAGTCAGGAATGGAGGAAAAGCTAGGGAAGACTCCATCAGAACTGCTGGGATGGGCTGAACCTGTCTTCTCCCCATAGGGATGCTTACTGGGTAAGAACTGTACTCTGTGCATGCTGAGCACTTCTGTTGGGGATCAGAATCTGTCTGTATATTGCTTTGAATGTGTGTTTGCAGTCAGATACTATCATTAGCAATTCTCAAACCCTAACCTATTACAATTTTATATTAATAAAGAGTGTTATTCCATAAGCTCTCTGTGTGAGTCCTTCCAGGGCCCTGGCAGTTACTGGCAGTGAGTAATATACTAAAATACAGTGGAAGATGTACTGAGGGGTCATAAAGTGGGAAAATCTGCTGATGGGTCTCCCTTATTCGTTTGTCATATTTCCCTAAATCAGTTGAACTGCCCTCCAATCCAGCAGGACTGTTCAGTGAAGGTCCCCCTAAACGGATGCTGACAGATTGTTATGCACAAGGGTCTTGACTTTCCTAGGGTGCTGACAGAAAAGTTAAATACTAACAGTTGAGTAAACATCCCCACACTAAGGGTCAAGTAAATATCCTGTTTTCACATGACAAATATGAATGCAACCCATCATTAATTTGGTTTTATTTTTATTTTAATGACCTCAAAATATGAGAACAATTTTAAAGCTCACATAAGGGCAAAGAGATTTCACTAAGTGAATGAGGTGAATGGGTTTGACTAATTCACTTTTTTTTTTTTTTGTTCACTGTAAACACTATGTGTCTCCCGCCATACTGCATGAAATTATTAGAACTGCAGGAAAAAAAAATAATCATGACATGAGAATTTAATGGACATGAGAAATGACAGCATAAGGAGCTATGACATTGCACAGGTGGCTAAGGGAGAAGAAATGAGAAACAGCCAAACATCACAGGCAGCAGAAGGAAACACTGGGATGGTTGGAAGAGCAGAGTTCTGTAAGGTCAGCATTGCCTTGATAATTCCATTGTCTCAGGGAGACTGAAAGCCTCAGGCAAAGTTTACTAAAGAAGTCTTGCTGCTGTGTTTGAGGGTCAGGAAGGACTCCTTTGCATATTTAAACTCTTTCACTGAAAGGGGTTAAAGTACAGGTAAATCTCACCTGATTTTGGCAACAGTTTAAATTTAAGGAATTACATTCGCCCACAAGTTCTAATGATGGCAAATCAGATGTATTTATTAAAGTGAATTATTTATTAAACAGACAGAAATCTTAATCAAAATTGGTCATTACACAGCATAAAATTAAAAGAACTACAAGTAGATAGCAAAGTAGTAGCAAAGAAATAGTCTTAATTGGGAGTCAAATATAACTTACCGCCAAAACGACGATAATGTGCACAGATTCCTTCACTTAACCTCTAGTAATCAGGAAGTAATCAGGAAATAAGCATCCCTGTTCACAGGAGAAACTCCACACATTTCCAGGAAAAGGTGTAGAAAATTTCCACTTTTTGAAAGTTTGCTGTGGCTTTTATAGTTGTGAAGTGAATGAGTGTTAGTCAGAAATCCAACTTGTCTTTCCAGATCTCACTTTAATAGTAAGATGGTTATTGGAAGTTGGGAGATGCCAGGCCAATGTTAACCCCATGGTGCCAAAATAACTCATGTCAAGACTGTTTGCCATTTTTGAGTTATCATCTGACTGGTCAACATGCAACAGATAAGCTCTCGTAGGGGATAAGATGCCCTGCTACATCCATCTCTGACAACATAAGTTCCACAGAGGATCCAGGCTGTGGTATCAGAACTATCAAGTCTGGCTGCAAATGCAGCAGAATTGAGACCAATAGGGAAAACGTAATTAAGGACAGATTGTTTATTTTGATAAGACTTGAAAGGAGAATGGGACATTCAATGGGAACAAATAGAATGGTTAAGAAAAAAAACAGAGGATGAGATTTGCAAGGTGGGTGACTGGGACTTTTTGCAACACCCTGCTGGGCAGTCCTGTGCTTGATCACTGCAAACTGCAGTCTAAATATATGATAAAGTAAATCTCTTATTCTTAGCATACTCCAGATGTTAAACCTGCTTTCAGGAGCAAAAGAGGGATTCATGGGGTGATTTTTGTGACTACAAGTGGATACTTACACGCTGGATCCAATCATTGAATCAGTTACTGGTATCATGACGCTAATTCTATTTAGTAGAAAGCATCAGCACCTACTAGCCACTTTCTAATGGAATTTACCTATTGAAGTGTTAGGGGGAAAAATACCATAAACTTTGCTTGTTATTTGGTATACTTTCAATTTGCAGCTTCCTGAATTATTTAGAACTATTCAGCATATTACAAGGTAAATTTTACCCTTTCAAAAATTACAACAGAGAACGAAAGGTCAAATTTTCCTGGTGGGGTCTGGTGCTTTTGAAACTGGTGAATGCTGTTATTTTTGTGCAATGTTAAGCTGTACAATACAAAATCATCAGGGTTAAATAGTTTTGTATGGCAATACTAATCATCACTATTTCAGTAAAGCAAAAAGTATATGGTGCTTATTTGCAGAGTAGTTGGAAATTAAAGAAAGCTAGAAATATTTTATGCATTTTTCCTATGCTATAAATGAACAGCCATGGCAGAGACACTGACAAAGTGCATTATTTCTTTCTTGGCTTTTTTTTTAGAGGAATTTGGTGAAGGTTTTATTTAAATCCTCAGCATAATTCCACAACTAATATTAAAAAATTATCCAGTATTCATTGGTTCATCATGATTCACTAGTCCTTATATGCCATGGTGATTTCAAGTGGGCAGTAAATTATATTTACCATTTTAAAAGATTAAAACGTCTACCCCACTGCCTCTCAGAATCCACCAATTCATTTTGACAAATCAGTTTTAGTCTGTTATGCATTAAGCCAGTAGCAAGGCCAAGCATCTAACCTGAGATCTCAAGTCAATAAGATAATTTTACAGCAATGTTTTCAAACACCATATTGATAACTGACGTGAAATCTTTATTCACATTTATACACTCAAAACATTAGAATTACTTAATAGAAATAAAGAAAAAAATAAAATCACAAGCTGAAGCACTCAGGTACTTTGTGTGTCTGCTTTGATATTCTACGTTTTGGATAAAAGATGTTACAAAAGAACTATCATTTTCTCAAAGATTCATAGTTTTCTCTTCATCTTGCCTCCACTAGAAAGTCAGACTAACTGTTTCCTGCATGGTAGATCATCTTTTAGGACTGTCATGCATTTGCTCATTAGACACAAATAACCATAGACTGTAGAAAGCTTAAATCTGCAGGAGCAATGATATGACAGTTTTAATATTGCTTCTCATATTTTTCAGGTTTACCATGACATGTGTTTCTAACTTTCTTGCTAAGTCCTCAAGGATACTTGCAGTGGCAAAAAACTTAAATCGGAAGAAGCTCTCTTAAGATTTATGTGTCAGCAACTTCCAGTAATAGCATCTTTCCAATTATTTCCCACAATGCTTAACCATGAGAATCAAAATCTATTTTAGCATATGTGACCAGGAGTGAATGTATGAAATTAAAAAACAAACAAAACCAAAACTAGTTCCTATATATATTTAAAACTTCAGTGTTAGGTGTGTGATAAAAAGAAAGAGAGGGTAGAGAGAAAAAAGCCATACAATACTGGTGAGTGCGTTCGCATATGAAGACAACCTAACCACCAGCATAGTCATCACAATAATTACAAGGGCTTTTGGTATCTTGCTGGTGGTGACAAAAATATAGTTGTGAAATATTGTGATATTATACTCCATTAAGCCTCAAAATCAGAAAAGGACTGCACAAAAAAAATCACCAAAAACGAAAACAAAAAAACAACCAACCTACCAAACAAACAAAACCAACCAACGAAAAAAACCCCAAAAATAAAAAAACCAAAAAACAACAAGAAAAAACAACCAACCAAAAACCCCCCCCAAAAAACACCAAGCCCCCCACCAAAACAAAACCAAAACCAAAACAACAAAAAATAAAAATAAAACCCCCCAAACAACAAACCAAACCAAACAAACAAACAAAAAAACCAAGCTAAAAACACACATACACAAAGAAAAACCCCAAACAAACAAACAAAAAAGAAAAAAACAAACTAAAAACCTAAACATGTTAACTTGCCTGTTTGGAAGACGATGGTATCCATCAGCGTTTTAAAGTAAGTTATCATAGCAGCTTCTGAAGTATTTTATACTTGACATGATGGAAGGGTAGGGACTGACAAAATGACAGAGATGCAGGACAGTGATATTTTGATATTTATAAAACTTCAGTTGTGCTTACCACAAACCTTAAATGCTAGTGTGAACTCTGGATTTCACTCAAAGTTTACTCAATTTTCAGACTGTATAAAAATTCAGCCACATGTTACTATACCCATTCAAACAATATCCTGAAATCCTAGAAGTAGCCACCAGAAATACAGCTTCCTGGAGTAACCCAGCTGACCTGCTTGATCCAGTATAACCTAAGTAAATCTTATCCTTCTCCTAGAGTTTTTAATTTCTGATTCATTCTCAGAAAGAGTTCCCCCCCACGCTTTTCCTTCAACACTGCTCCACGCTGCTCCTTCAACTCACCCACCACAGAAGCAGAACAAAAGCCACAGATTCCACACACACAAAGCCTTATTTCACACTTAATTCTATGTGCCAAATGCTTTCATGGAATCTCTGATGCTGAAATTGAGAAAATCAAACAGTAAATAAAGAGGAATTTCAAACAATTTCAGCTAGGAGACCTCACCCTCTGCCAACCAAATCCTGATTCAGAGGTGATGTACACAGTAATCTCAAAAGACAAGCCTGTGAACTGAGTTAGAGATCTATTTTTTACTAAAAATTGCAGACTCAATAGAGATACCAGTTTAACAGCACACTTATTGCGCCCAGCCGTCATCCTACTCTTCACTAAACCAAAAGTAATAATTAACTGCCTTTCTTTTTCCTGTAAGAGCTGGGGATCTCACCCACATCTCCCTCAGCTCCACCAGTGCTAGCTGCCTTTTCTTCAATTTGTCCAAATGATTACATAATGAAGTTAAACCCAGAGCAATTGCTCTTACCCCGTATTTAGCTTGAAGGCTGCTGTTTCTATTTTAAACCTGATGATGGGCTTGTATGCCCAAAAGCTTGTCATCATTTTAACCAGCTATACTTAGTCTAAAATAATCCCCAAACCTCCCAACCATTAGTTGTCTCTAAAAATCCTTCCTCATAAGCTAATAGGAAATATTAGTTCTATTTTAGAATTAACCATTAGTTAAAAAACAATACAAGTCATCAAAATGAATAACTAAGCCCTGTTGCGGTTTTGTTGGATGTTATAGCAGTCCTTACCCATGAGCGTCTCTGCCCAGTCCGGTTCAGCACCTCAGTGCACCAAACCCTCTGTCCCAGGGCTGGACACTGCGCTCTCACCAGCCAGGGAGCCATAAGGCTAGCTCTGGCTTTGTCTGCTCTTCACAACTGGCGATGGTAAAGGAAGCAAGGAGGGTCTACGCAGAGTGTCCATGGAAGATGTTTATTCGCATGGCTGCACCAGAGGCCAAAGACCTCCCAGAGGCAGAGATGCCTCGTGCGCCAAGACCTCACGTGCACGGATACATGTGCACACACATCACTGGTGCACAGACACATGTGGTGCATAGACAACAACATGGCAGAGGGTCAGGAGTTTTCTGTAGAGACAGAGGGGCGGGGACAACACATTGGCCCAGTGATCTCTGGGCACAGGGGCAGTACATGGGCAGAGTTAGGGTACAGGAACAAATAGGGAAAACTCGAGGGAGTGGCCAGGGCCAGGGGCAGGGAAGGCAGCACAATAGGTGAAAGGTAACCATATAAGGGAGAAAAAGGGATGGGAAGATACAATTTTTACCACAACAAAGCCCATCTATTGTTTTTTGTGTTTAAATATACACCAGTAACACCAAATGCATAAAAAACTGGACAAAAAATCCCCAAACCAAACAAACCAAAACACAAATTTCTATCTAAGAATCCTCTGTATCTCTAGAATAAGGTTAGGGACACTGATGAGATTTCAGTCCATTGTCACAGCTGAGACTTAGCTCTGGTTTTGCTTTCACAAGTTCGGACTTCATCCTGGCAACTTAAAATTGCCTGTGTTCTTAATAGAGAAGTGCCTCTAGAGAGTATGAGTTCAAGGTTAGATCCACAAATTAACAATGTAAAATGTGCATAGCCCACAGGAAACAAAAATGTATTTTATTATTTCATTGCCTAATACAGTAGTAAGTACTATCATTATATATATGATTTGTCATGATAACTATGACAAATATAGAATAGGACCGAACAAGAGACAAGTATGATATTCTGTGTGTGCTTATGCATGCTTAATAGCTATGCAAACTTAAGAATATTTACTATGTATCACTTTTAAAATCAAAAATATGCAATAATTCTCTGCAATTTATAAAGTAACAGCAAGCATCAGCGAATATTTGGAAAGAAATACCGAAATGTGGGATCCTGAAAATTAACTGAGTGGGCAAATAAATTAATATTTACAAAGGAAGGCTGTAATTATTCTCTGTTACAATTGGGAATTACTTTGAAATTAAACCTAAACCAGAAACTTAAAATTTGTCTGTCAGAATGTTGGCATAAACTCAGTTACTTAAATGGCAAACGTATTGCCATTTGCAATGCCCCAAGGACTTCCAGAGTACACATAGAGTGATATTGTGGGGATGTATTTCTTTTACTGTGTTAACTAGAAGAAAATGGCATAGTCAGTGGTTTGTGTGGTTTTAATTCTTATTCATATCAGTTCAAAACTGCAGCAGTCCTTCTATCGCCAAACCTGGACTTTGTTAGAACAGAATCATGCCAATTGATAGTATGCAAAATAACACCAGATGAAACAGCCATGAGTCCAACATTTTCTCTGTCTAAAGAGAGCTGAGAACAGGTTTCATGAAAATATCTCTTTTTAGGGAACAATTTGCAATGATTACAAACACAAGCACTTTTCCAAGATCAAGGACCATCCTGATGTGAAGTTCACTACTATAGCATTAGTAGTCTTCGGGGACATATTTATTCAGCAGAAAGCAGGTTAGGATTTGGTTTGTATGATCTCTAGTTGATATTAAAAATGATATAGAGATATACTGTTCTAGAAATAACACTTAAATCAATTTTACCTTTAGGGAAATGGTTCCATAAGAGCTTCTTGTACTATTTTTGGAGAAATTTTGTATCAAAGGAGCTAATCTTATTTTTTATATTTATTGGTCTGCAAGTCACCAATGAGTGTTATGTTAAAAAAAAAATACAAAAAAAAACCAAAACAAAAAAAAAACCCCACAACAGCAGCAACAAAAGACACAACAAAAACAACAGCAACAACAAAAAACACACTTGGAAACAGCTTGCTTAATATATATTGTATATTTATGTATGTACACATACTTTTATAGATAATATTGTCCATAATATAATAAGGTTAATATCTAAAAAAAGAAAAGATAAATTAAAAAATGCATTCCTATTTTAATATGTAGCTAGCAGGGGGTAGCACAGTTTAATTCATGGTGTTAGTAGAATTTAGCCATGCATGTAAAGGAGAAAATTCTAATTAAATATACATTTATGTACATTAATCTTAGGTTTTTTGTGCTGACTTGAGCAGCCCTGTGAGGAACATCTGCTTTTTTTATAAGGTTCTTATTCAAATTGTTTCTTACCAGTGAACAGAAAACTCACAATATTAGAGAACAACCCTCCAAATAAGGTCAGAAAGAAGCTATTTCATACATGCTTAAAGTATGTAGCATGGATACATGCTTTAAGGATGTAGCAAAACCTGCAGACAAAAATAGTTATACCTGATAAATGATGAGATTAGGATTAAATTGAAACACACAGTTTATTCTGGCTGCATATCCATTCTTACCTAAAACATATCAAAAGAATAAATTTGGAATTCTGCATTGAAGCCACACAATACCTCCTACAAGACATGTGGCAACTTTTCTTGGCAAATGAAGAACTGAACAAATTATGGACTCAATTGTAATTCAGCACTATTATACATAGTCAATGTATGTGTCACCCAGACCCACACAGAGACATACTCCAATGTAAGTACTATTTTAGGGGAGGGAATAGCCATAAGTGGTGTTTAAATTAGAAAGTAAAAGGCAGAACCATAGAATCACGAATAATTTTGTTTGGAAGTGGCATCTCAAGGTCATAGATTCTAATGCCCTCTTTAGATCTGGATTAGTAAGGGTAAGGCCTTCATGGTCTCATTCAGCTTGGAGATTTGAATATCTCTAATCAGGTAATTTCCACAGCTTTTCGGGGCAGATTGTAGACTCGATCGCTCACATGACAAAAATAATATTTTCTTACATGTGGTCAGATTTATAAGTGTTTCAGCTTGTGTCCTATCACTAAAACTTTGAAGGGAGTCATTTGTTTTCTTTCCATCTTCATATTATGTAGCTGTAGACAGAAATAAGATGTCCCATCACCTTTCTCTTCCCCAGCCTGCCCATCTTAGCACCCCTTTATATGGCCCCTTACCATGTAGGTGGTCTCTGCTGGACTCACTTCAGTGTACCTGCGCACAGAGCGGGGGCCGTCCAGGGCCAAGACATGCCAGGGGTGCATGTGGCAGGGCACTGCAGCAGGCAGTGGTGCTGCAGGGGACGCGAGTCGTCGTGGAGGCGTGGCGAACAAAGAAGTGCTGGATCGCAGTCTGTGGTTCCAAGGGAGTTTATTAGGGTCCACAGGCACAGGGCAAAGGGAAATGAAGAGCGAAGGGGAGCAAGGGATGGGGAAGGGGCAAGGAACCAGAGACTGTGAACGCAGAACAAAGGGATGCAGAGGATTAAAAGGAGAGGGAAGAGGGGAGTGGTTAGCTCCGAAGAGCCAACCAGGGAAAGTCAGAGGGGAGGAGATAAGGAGGGGAAAAGGGGTTACAACCAGTAGGTTTACAGCAGAGGAGGGTACACACTCAGGAAACCAATAATACAGTGAGCTAGGGAGAGATTTTTAGAACATAAACCATATATAGAATGGGGGTGGGGGAGAGCGCAGGACCAATGATATGCATACCCTAAATCCTGCTAGCACACTGCAACAAATCCCCGTTTTGTTTTTTACAAAAGAGAAACAGAGAAATCCCAGTTGCTCCCAATATGATCCCAGTTGCTCCCCATGTGTGCAGTTTCCTCCCATCATGGGCCCAGTAGCTCCCAGTTACCCTCAGTCAGGTTCCATTCACACCCACTGTCCCAAAATCACCCCCAAAATCTACCCCAAAATCTCCAGGATGATCCCAGTAGGACCACAGTCCCTCCCAAAATGGTTTCAGTAGCTCCCAGTATCAACCCAGTCACTGCCAGAATGCCATTTGCTCCCAGAGTGATCCCAGTTGCACCCAGTCACCCTCAATATGGTTACAGCCACCCCAATTATGACCCCAGTCATACAAGATTACAAAGGCAACACAATAGAATTAAACTTAATAAGCTTTAAACAACAATATGTTCCACAAACAGAACAAACCCAGGCGTCAGTCTAGTTAACAAAATTTTCCCAGCTGGACCTATTGGTTTTACCCTAAGGGTCATACAACGATTAGGGGAAGTTCTAAAACAAAGAGGGAAGAATCGTCTGAGTTCTTCTGAGCTGGTAGAAATTTCTCCTGGCTGATAGTGGGTTTCTTCGCATTGTGTTGACTCTGCAGCAGGTTGGTAGAGACAGGCAGAGACTCCTTTTGTTGACATACTGAGATTGGAGTCGACTTCTGCAGAAGTTCTGCTGGAGTGGGGGTGACTGCTGCTCCTGCTGCTGATTGGGATGTAAACTGATAACTGAGTCCCTGGAAAGAATTTCTCTGCCTGTGGAGATATTACTCAGAACACAATTATTGTTTTTAGGCAGCTGGCATTGTCCGATGGTATGCATTGGTTTGCCCGCAATTAATAGAAACACTTCCATTCACCCCTCACCCCTCCTGCCAGGCGGTGGGGCCGGGCCAGCCACGCCGTGCAGGGAGCTACCCTGGTCCTGCTGCAATGGGGGGCCCGCCTGACCACACCATGCTGGAGCGGCGAACACTCCCTCCCCCTCCCCCTCCCTCGGAACAGTGCTTCCGGGTCTGATGTAGCATGGGAACTTAAGGGCAGGATTTTCGCACACTTCTCCACCCCCTGACGTAAAGGGGATGGAGCGCAATGACGTGCAAGGAGGAGGGCGGAGTCTACACAAGGTGGGAAGAGGCAGAGGATCCTGGGAAGAAGAAGCCACCCCATTGGGCTCGGACCCACCATTTTGAGGACAACCCCCCAATGTTATAGGGCTATTTAGAGAGAGAGGGGATAGGAAAGAAGGGTGAGGGATGAGGACTTAGGGTAGGGGCCAGAGTAAGGTGATCAGTCTCACTCTGGCAAGGGGAAGGAGAAGCTAGTGAAGCGCCTGGGAGACAGTAGCAGTCCAGTGTCTCAAGGACGGGATGCAGCTTGCTGGCTACCCCTATCAGGGTTAGAGGGAGAAGGAAAGTGGGAAGAAGGGGAGTTATTAACGAGGGTGAACCAAACATACTGGGGAAGAACTGAGGAAAAAGGATTGGGAACTAGGGAGTACACTTCTTTTTGAGGATCGGGCAGATGGGACTTTCTGCTACCCACCCTGCTATATCCTCAAAATCCCGCACTTGCCTAACTGTAAAAGGCTGAATTTAGAAAAGAATGGGCGGGATACAGAGCCCTACTTACTGCCACCCCCTGCAACCCACACACTCACTAACACTCACACCCCCTCCGTTGCGGAGCGCACACAACACTCACCAGCACACACACTTGCTAACACAAACGCCACAGCGGAGTCCCAGGGTCGGAAAGAACCCTGCTCAGCAGTGCAGGCACTACTCTCTCACCGCCAGGGTCTCACATCACCTATGCTTACCTCTGGCAGAGTCTTGCGGGCCAACAACTAGTCTCCGCCTTCGCGGTCCCTGCAGCTATTTTGTCACCGTTTCTTCCCCAGCAAAAGAATATAGCTTCAGCAAGCCCTCTACACAGCTCTCAGAGTCGTCTTCCAAGGACGCACCTGTGTCCCCAGGAGATCCACACATGCACACAGGACATGCGCCACACAGCAGAGATGGTATAGGACAACGTGGGCTTCTTCAGCACCCCGGTTGGCGCGGCGCGCAGCGGGGCAGCAGCAGAGGATGGCGACGCTGCTGTAGACCGTGTGGCGTCCCTCGCTAAGATGGCAGCAGTGCAGCTTCTTGCTGGGTGTCGCGGGCAGGCGGCGATGACGCATGCGGCGTGGGCAGTGGCAGAAGATGGCGGCGGTGGCAGTGAACCGCTTGGAGTGGGCAGAAGTACCCTGCAGATGCAGCTCCTCGCTGGGCGGTGCAGGCCTCTTTGGCATCGCAATCGGCACGGCATGGGCAGTGACAGGCGGCTCGTCTGCTAAGATGGCGGCAGTGTGGCTGGCTGCAAGCTGCTGCTTCTGTGGCAGCGATGGCACTTCGCTGCACTGGGTCCGGTGTGCTTTGGCAGATGTTACTCCTTCCTGGGTTTTCGGCACCATTTGCGGCTTCGCAGCCTCGTGTTTCACGGGTGGCCACCCCACGCCGCACAGAGTGGAGCTGTCCGGGGCCAGGACATGCAGGGGGCACACATGGCACTGCAGCAGGCAGTGGCGCTGCGGAGGACACGAGTCAACATGGAGGCGCAGCGAAGAAAGAGGTATAGGATCACAGTCTTTGGTTCCTTGCCCCTTCCTCACCCCTTGCTCTCCATCCCTCTTCCTCTCCCTTCGCCCTGTGCCTGTGGACCCTAATAAACTCCCTTGGTACCACAGAGGCTGCGATGACGCATGTGTACCCATGTCTTTTTTGTAGTAGGAAACCCAGCACTGAATGTTGTACTCCAGTGGTGGACAGCGATGAAGAATCATTTTCCTTGACCCTCTGGCTATACACTGGCTAATACATCCCAGGATGCTGCTAACCTCTGTTGCTAGGACACATTGTGAGCAGCAAGAGCTGGTAGTCAGAAGACTGGAAAAGCCTTAGCAATCTGACATCATCACCCAGCTTCTGAGCATTTATCATGCAGCAAAACTCTTAGGACATTAAGTTGGGCTGGTAAAAGGTTGGACCCATCCCTGAAGGACATAGTCTCCAGTCACTATTGTTTGCCACCATATTCCTTGCAGACACTTTTCAATCTCAGCAGACACAGGTATTTCCATTCTGAGTGCTCTTCCTTCTCACCTGTTGCTAAGATAATACATAGTTTCTGAAACTGCAAATATGCAGGTGGAGAATGAGTCTTCCTGCTACTGCCAGCAGGCACATGTCTCCCGCTTTCCTTGTCATTGTCCCTGATGCTTCCTGTAGTATGGGCTGTACCTGCAGTTTATTCCTTGCAGCTTGGGACTCAGGCTTTTGTCTCTGCAGGGTCTCTGCACAAACACTGTTGATTTATGTGTGTTGTGATTTAACTCTTGTATTCACTAAGTCCCACACAGTCACTTTGTCACTCCCCCAACAAGAGACTAGGAAAGTAATAGGAAAGGCAAAGCAAGATAAACACATGGGTTTGTGAGACAAAGACAATTCAAAAGGTAAAGCAAAGGGTGTGTGCTCAAGAATAGCAGAATAAGCCATTCATTCACTACTTATGGTGGACAGGCAGGTGTTCTGCCATTTCCAGGAGAGCAGGGCTCCCTTACATATGATGGCTGTTTAGGAAGACAAGTGGTATAACCTGGAATTTCCCCTCCTTCCCCCAGATTTACATGCTGAGCAGGACCCCATATGGTATTATTGGAAAATATGCCAGTTTAAATTTTTTAAAATGTAACTTTAGTCAGGGGTTTTGTTTGCCTTTGCCCTAGGAAAAGGAATTTTAAGTTTCTTTCCAGAACATTGTTCCACCAGGTGAGCTCTGATTAACTCAACATCTCAACAGACTGGGAGTAATACAAAACATTGGTCATTGTTGATTGACCATCAACAGCCATTAACAGCCATTCATGGAAAATCAGGTCCAAGCCTCACCCCTGGCATGGTCACAGGCACCTGGTTTGGGAAAAGATAGATAAGAAGGAAGACCTAATTAGCATCCGAGGCAAAGAAATCCAAATCCAATAGGAAACCAGATACTAAGAACCACACAACTTGGGACCAATGAACGCTAAGCCAATACAGTTCTATGAGTTTTGACTGTATAAAGTATCTGAGAATTCTAGTAAAAGTTATGTGTCATTGAATGATTGTCTCTGCACACCCGGGCTATGTGTGGATGAAATTATTTCTGTTGCACATCCTGGCCAGAACACCATCCTGGCCAGAAATAAAGTAATGCCTTGACTCTCTAACACTAAAATGTTGCTGTAGGGTTTCTGTTTTTCCTGCAGTTTCAGTGATAGTATTGATTTAGGGTAAAATAGAAATTATAAATGTAAAATAACTAGAAGCTGGATAATAGTAATAATAATATTTTTTGAACTGATTTAGAGAGCCAGAGATTGGATAATGATTTATTAAGATATGCCTGCTGCAATCCACTTATTATTCACTTAATGAATTTGTGCCTACCCGGTATTGGGGAGGATGGAGAGAAGAGAGACAAATAATTGAGAGAAACCACCAAGTGTAACCGAGCATCCCGCCCTTGGACTCCAGAACTGGTACAAGTTGGTTCTCAGGCTTGGACTCGGACCAAGAACCAAGGGAGCATGCGCTAGGGAACAGGGTGAACAGTTCATCGTGAGGAATACTCCATCATCAATCATTTGGGACCCCTGCCCACAATTAATCTGGAGACACTGCGCTTACGCGGGCATATTTAAATGAACTTTGAACTCATTATAATACGAAGTGGAGATAGGTATTGAATATGTATAGGGGCTTTGTCTAACTTTATGCATATGTAATCTGTAACCTAATATAAACCTAGTGAAGTGCTGCTGAGGGTGTGCATGCTTTTGGAGGGGCTACCCCCCGTGCACCCCAGCTGGAATAAACACATACCTACTTCATAACGTTCTGAGTTGTGGAGTCATTCCGTGCTTCAGTATGGAACACCCCTCTGATCAGTTTGGGTCATCTGTCTCCCCTCCCAGCTTCTTCAGCAGTGCACCCCCAGCCTCCTCACTGGTTGGGTGACATGGGAAGCAGAAAAGGTTGTGACTGTGAAACCACTGCTTAGCAATAGCTAAAACACTGCTGCGTTATCAGTATGCTATCATGTCACAAATCCAAAATATAGTTCTGTACTAGCTACTATGAAGAAAATTAACTCAATCCCAAACAAAAAAAAAGCAGTACAATGTGATTCTATGAGTCTGACATCACCTGTTCCCCCTTTACTGATGCTGCAAGGAAGAAGAACTAATGAAAGTATTATCTGTTGGATGTGAAACTGTTGATGTTGTTGTTATTCCTGCAATAAAACGGGAGGATAAAGAAGACAGTGCATATTCTAGAAATCTAAGCATTCATGTCCCTATAGCAAATGGAGGTTAAGTTAACTCTTAGAAAAATTGATGGGAGACCATTTAAGGCATTACAAAGGCAGCAGAAATGGCAGACAGTCAAGAATGGTCTAGCTGGCCGTAAATTGGAAGAATACTAATCCCAGAGGGAACAAAAAGAGGAGACACAAAAATCTTAAGTGTGAAGAGCTCTCCCTATATCAATAAGATAAAGAGCTCCTCTAATGAATACAACTGGCAAGGGAAGTATTTAGCAATATATAGTACCACTTAAGACATATTAAGCACTTGAATTTCCTTATGACTATTCCTTTGAGATAATTTGAAGGACAAATTGTCTCTTGTGGCAGGGTAAGAAGAATGTTTTCACATTGTGTTTTCTTTCTGAATGTGGCAGAAATACAGAAACTTTCCTGTGCATGTGATTTATCAATTTTAGGAGGAAAAAAGTTTACAGCTTGCAAAACCCATCTGTCTTTGGAGGACGGATTAGTACAGAAGGACACTGAAGTATGCAGCAGGGCCAAATTTCACATTAGTGAGGGAACACAAACAGAATCTGGTGGGTCCATTATGTATCTACAGTCATATAATGCATTGTAGTCCTGTATCTGCAGATCTTGCAGTTCCACAATGGTTAACTTCAGTTTTAACAATATCATTACAGAAATTGGTAATTTGGGTGTTTCCAAACACCTTCTAACCTGAAACCAAGCTATTAACATATGGTATGGCTCACTGTCACTGAAATACTTCAAAAGCCATCCTTTCTTTCTGCTGTGTATAAGTACAGGTAAAACTCCTACAGTGAGTAAGGCCGAATAGGGCAAGAGGGCGTTCTCTCACCACAGTTTGCACAAACTTTCTGGATTTTAGGTCAGGATCACCACTTCTACTTCATTGTTACCACACTGCCTCACTCCAACCCCCAATAAAGAGTGATGAGTATATTGCAAGCTATGAACTCAAGAAAAGGGAGTCTGCTTTGTATCAGAATAGGCAGTTTTGTTATCAGTGCATTCTTATGCATATGCATCAGTGCAAATTTAAAAAAAAAATACCCCTCTCTAAAACCTAGGGCAGAGAGTGCCATGGGTTGTCAAGAAAGCTATAGTGGCCTTTAGACAGTATGCAGTCGTATTTAAAGGGAGAGTTCATCAACTCTAATATAATCATGTTTTTTGGGTATATTTCAAACCTGTCTGGGTTTGATCCACTTTATTCGCAGAGACTTAGTTTCCTCTATTCTTCTGTGTTTAAACCAGATCATAACACTTTGTTACTCTCCATTCAAAACACCTAGATAAATGTTTGCCAACAAATTTAACTCACAACAGGTTTTTAAGAGACAAAGTTCACTCTGTAATGTCTGAGTATAGATGTGTAGAAATACAGGGTTCTGGGGTTATGACATTGGAAAGACATGAATAACCATAGATAACCACTGCTAATAGATGATATGTAACTCATGCAAATAAAATTGTCAGATAAAATATTGTTTTTGTTTTGTTTTCCTTTGCTTTATTTTTATTTAGTGGTGATTTTTTAAAATAAATTTATTATTTATCATATTGTTTATTGATATGGTCAATTTTAATCGCCATCAAGAATGCTGTCAAAGGGCTTGTACAACAAGGTATTTTGGGGACACTGAACATACAGAGCTAATTACAGGGGATATATTGTTGCTCCCTTCCTATGTTAGCATAATAAGCTACTGCACAACCGTAATTTTGGGTTTCATTAATTCATTAGTTCTGAAATTTTTTTTATTTATAATCTTAATTAAGAAGTAAATATTCTTTTTTTTCCCCTTGTTATGTCTTTAATATTTTTCCAGGCATAACATTTGTGCTCAGGGTCTGGAAAGAGTCAATGTTATTGTTAAACTTGCAAGTGTGATCCTTTCTCAAAGGTGGAAGCTTCTGCTATTTTTTTGTCCAAAGTGGCCTTGGACCTCTTGCCGTGTTCACATTCTGTGTCTATCACTAGACACCCACACAAAATACTTTTTATTCTTGATTGTAGAGAGTACCAACAATACTGAGAAGGTGATCCAATCACAGAATACTGCCAAAATGAAATTTGTCTGCCAGTCAAGAATGCATTTAAAAAGAAATATGACTGCAAATCCCCAAAACATTTTTTTAAAAAGTTATCACAAATTAAAATCTCTCCAGTAGACAGAAAAGTGGGACCACTTGGCAATAAGCCAGAAATAATTTTTGTTTTGCATTTAAGCTTTTTTGGATGAGTGCCAGCAAACCAAATCCAGCATCTGTTTCTGCAGCTGCTGCACAGGGAAACAATAATTCCTCAGGCTAAAAGTTGCACAACAACAAATATCAAAGTAACTCAATTGATGAGTAATCAGTAAGGGACAGGAAAATTCTTAGTTCTCAACCTTATGATCTGTGAATTTAAATATAGGTAGTGAAATTAAAAAGATTTGATTTAAAGTAAATCTCAATATTGATAGAATCTAATTTTGCATTCTCAAAGAATATTTTCCTACTTTAATTCAGAAAGTAATTTCCTACTTTAATTGCACATATACAGATGTATATGTGCAAAGTACTTAGCACATGAGTAGAAAAGTTATGCTTCACAAATCATTCCATCTTCCTTGTAAATCATTCCACCTCCCATAGAATGCCTTTTAATGTTAGTCTTAACACAGAGCTCAGTACCCTAGAAATCAGAGCTCTGCCTGCAAGATGCTTTGATCTTCTCTATTGGTTTGATAAAGGTGGTAAGATGTTTTCTGTAAACTGATTCAAAAAAACCTTTAGCTAATCATACTGTAGAGAAGATCAGTGTGAAGTATGGAGTGTGACAAGATCCGTATTGTATAGATAGGACAAGTTAGTGATAAATGACGTAATAAGGAACTAGTAACTCCTGCATCTCTGTTAGTAAAATTCTCCTTCCTTCCTTGTTACACTCAAAATCTTGCTGAGAGTAAAAAGCAACTCTTTTGCTAAGAGTAAAAGCCTTCTATATGGAAACAGTAGTTTTTTATTAGTCTAATTAAGGCCTTAGGGTTTAATCAAAAGGAGTTATTATTATCATAATTACACTGGGGCTAACACATTCAGTAATATAATGCAAATACATACATATTATATCCACTTTTCCTCTAATGTTATGTTTACACTTCCTTTGAGTCCTAAGGTCTACAGCTTTGGTCTTCAAGAAAAATAGGGCCAGGGAGTAATGACAAGTCACCAGAATCCAGAGGTTTTTACTCAGAAAAATATGATTTTGAAGGTGGAAATTTATTCCTCTTAGGTCTTGGGTCCCCTTTTTAAATTATTAATTTTTTAATACATATATGTTTATGCATGAGATAGTTACATGAAGAGAAAGAGCTCCATAACACCTTTAGGAAAACTGAAGCTTCTAGAATAAAAATCAAGTGGGTCATATTGTGTGAGCTATATATGGGGTCTCTTCTCAATGCACTCTACAGTTATTCTCATTTTCATGTAATCCATGTGTCCTTTCACATTTTAGAGTTTTGCTGGCACGTCCTATTCTGTGCATCATTTTGTAGTCACACCTTATTTTCTGTTTATATTTTGATGGCTTTCAAAGCTGCCTTATAAATATTTCAAACCTTTTCAGATCTGTTTAATTTTAAAAGTAGTCATTACAACTTTTAGAACCCTTTTATCCAGTTTCCTGCAGCACTTTTGCAAGTTTGGCATCACTATTGCTGCCAGTGAGTAAGACACAAATGGGAAGTAAACACACTTCAGCACCATCTTGGCTTGGGGATGGAATGTTGCCAACCTCCTGTTCTTGCCTTTAGTTCACTGAACAGTAACCCAGCTGCAATCCGTGATTGAGAAACAAATTTTTCACCTTCATTTATTCAATGCTGGTATAAACAGGGTACACAGATACTGTCTTCAGACTAAGCCGGTATAAATTGATACACCAACTTCACCAGATGAAGAAATTGAAGTCTATTATTTCCCCCATACTTGACAGAATAAGGATTGTACTGTTGTAGAATAATTTTGCATCTTAGCCATCACAAAAATACTTTGATGATGAAAGTCTTTCCTCTTTCTACATTTCTAAATGTATATGAGCAGTTGGTTCATTTTCACAGGAGAACTGAGAAGGAAACAAAATCATCAAACTGAAAATGCTACTGCCTCAAGGGCAAGCAGCTGAGATCATGTGTTTTGTTTGACATGAAGAAGGAAAGGCTGAGGGATGACTTCATGATAGACAGAAACTTCCTCAAAGTGGACAGCGGCGAGGGAGGTTCCCATATTTTCTCTCTGATAGGACAAGAGAAAATGTAATGAAGTTGCATCAGAGGAAGTTCAGACCGGACACTAGGTAAAATTTCTTCACCCAGCGGGTGGTCAGTCACTGGAACATCTGTCCAGGGAAGTGGTCAGGGAGTTTAAGGAGCATTTAGACTTTCTTAGCCATGTGGTTTAGTTTTAGGTAGTCCTGAGAGAAGTAGGGACATGGACTTGATGTTTCTTATGAATCCCTTCTGATGAGATATTCTTTTATTCTCTTTCCCCAAAGGGGGAAAAATTATCATGGAGAAGAGCTGTAATATTATGAGTTGTCTAGCAACTGGGGTACAAAACATTTATTTTTGAATTTTGTAATTTTTTCCACTGACAGCTGTGTTGGGTCAGATCTGTTGAAAAGTTAAAAAAAAAAATCTTTTTGCAGAACAATGATATAGGAATTTGTTTTCTTCTTCTTTTTTTTTTTTTGTTTTTTTTTTTTGTTTTTTTTTTTTGTTTCTCCAGACCGCTTTTTCTCAGATTCCTTCCTTCCCAATATTCTGCAAATAATCTGTAGATTATGGAGCCTTAGGGCAAGTCTGACATATAAAACTAAGGTTTGAATTTAGAACTTTAAGTTTACAGCCTCGTATATTAAGAGGACTCTCTATCAAAAAGCCATCCTTCTAAAAAATCAGTTGAAACTGTTCTTTTTTCAGATGCATATAAGTTCAAATTTCAGCAATTCAGCTTCAGTTAACAACTCCTCAAAGAACTAAAATTAATTCCACCATAAGGATTTTTAACTGCTGACACCCTAAAATTTCAACATTGTTCCACCTTTTTCATCCAGAAACACACTTTATTGATTGTGTAGCTACTGAATAAATTGGAGTATTATTTTTCTCTGTGAAGGTACATGTCATGGATATCACATTTCTTGTAGCATTTTCAAAGAAACACTAAATTTGAAATGTGAAACTGATTGTAAAAACTGACTTCACTGCTTAAAAAAAAAAAATCAAATATTTTATTATTTAATTTGTCTCACATTTTATCTGTTCCAAACATTATCATTTTTAAAATAACTATTAAGATAGAGAATATGCTTTCTTAAAATCTTTAAAAAATCACAATATTTTCTATATTAAAAGGTTTTGATATTCTTTTTTCTTATGCAGGTAGTGTTCTTACACACACATGATTGGGAAACATCTCCTTGGCAGTTCCAGGAAAATGACAATATTCTAGAAAGAAGATAATTAACAGGTAATTTCTTAATGAAATTATTCTTCTTCTACATAAGAATTAGTCATAGAAATGAAATTAGTTTTAAGATTATAGCTTATCAGGATAAATATCTATATTTTGTATTTCTTATTTCCTGGAATTTAAAGCAATGAGCTAGTCAGTTTGACATTAATAAGAATGAGGTTGCAATTATTGCTTTTATAGGAATTTTATTAATTTAAATAAAAGAGACAGATTTAAATAAAAATAAAAAATTCTAATGGAATGTAGCCTAGTTCACACTTTCTTCTTATAAGTCTTAATAAATTAATTATTGATTAAAAAAACTAAGTATTGTCAAAGGTATTTTCAAATATTGGATAAAAGATTTAATCCAGGCATTAAAAATGAAAAGAAAATGACATTTTCACATCATCAACTTATCTGGATAAATAAGATAATATTGGGTTTTGCCTACTATACTATAAAACCAGCATTCTTCAGATTGGTTGTAGGCACAAAGAGCAGATGTTTGATTTAAAACAAGGATGTAATGCCATGCCATAGCAAAAGCAGGGTGGCTTAAGAAAATGACAGCACTAACGTTCTGCTACCTTACGCTAATGAGAGTTGGCAACATAACAGTGTATGTCATTATAAGCTGTCATCATGAAAAATTATAAGAGACACCAACTTGCCAGAGCTGTTACATTTACTGAGGCTCTTATATTTAAGTTGTTCTTCTGCTTGCAGAAGGGAAGGGGGAAAAAAGAGACAAGTCAGAATAGTCTTCCTTCTTAAAAGGAAGATATTTTTCCTATAATTTTTCTGCTTTCTATACATTAACTCATTGCACAGCTTATACAATAAAAAAGCCATTAGATTTTCTGGCATAAAATGTACAAGATGATCACACAAGTTCTCATGTGAGAAAAAATTTTATTTAAAAAAATGCAAAATTTATTAGACTTTGTGGTATCCTCAACAGTGTACTAGGGAACATTTTTCACAAATGTACAAGTTAGGTCTAATTTTGTTAATTGTAGAACTGGAAGAAAACCAAAAATACCAAAACCATATCCATCTGAGCTAATTAATCCTGTTTCAAAAGGCTCCTCAGACAAAGCTATTTTCTCTGTCATGGCATTATGCTGTCTGAACACACTTGCTCACTTGGTGATTACATTGATATTTCTAGAACAGGATTACAAAATTATCCCTATTCTAAGGTATTCAGAAGTAACAGAGAGAAATTCAGGATAAGAATGAAGAAATCATTTTACTTCCAACTGACCACTGTCCCTCAGGGGTGTGTACTGGGACTGCTACGTGTCTTGGTTTGAAAGACAGGTGTCTGCCAAGAGAGGTTGAACCCTCCCCCCAGGACAGAGAATGTGATTTCCTTTCCTCCCTCCCTCCGAATTATTCAATTTTGTAAATCAAGGGCTTTCAGGCAAAGGTATGGGAAAAAAGGAATATCAGTTCTTTACTAGTATCTATAAACAAGCAATAACAATAATAGCAACCACAACTAGAACTAGAAAACCAATAGCAGATGGCTTGTGAGCTGCTGAGCCTTTGCCCGTGTGGTGTAATCACAGTTGCAAGCAGCAGGGGCGCTGTTGAGCTCCCGGTCGGGCAGGGCAGGTGCGATGACTCCCCCGGCGGCGGGGGGGGGGGCTGTTGGGCTCCCGGCCGGGCAGGGCAGGTGCGATGACTCCCGAGCGGCTGCAGGTGGCGCTGTGGCGCAGGGTCAGGTCAGCGTCTAGCAGCTGTAATGGCGGGCAGGCTGAGGAGGATGCAGCGAAAAGCAGCTCGGAGCAGCGAGGAAGCAGGGCGGCAGGGGCGGGCGCTGGCTCTCTCTCTTCTCGGAGAGCTAGCGAGGATTTTCTGCAGTCACAGCAGACGCCGCGGTCTTGTGCAGCAGAGGGCAGGGGCAGGCAGCAGGGGCCGCGGGACTCTCCCGGCAGCGGCTGCGAGGAAACGCAGCCCGGGGGAAAACATGCCCTTCCCCGTGGGGAGAAAAGGTTGAATCCAAGCTCACCCAGTCAGGAGAAGGGAAAACAGGGCACAGTTGGATTCCCTCTGGTCCCAGCCGAAAAGCAAAGAGCAGCCTCTCCTCTCAGCGTCCGAACCACGAGAGCGAGAGAGCCGTTCCAAGGGCCGGGTGTTCCCTTACCCTGCCTCGCCCAAGCCCACCTTTTGTCTTTTGATTGCTCTAAACATCTATTTGTTGCTTAGTAACAGGAATGGGAAGAAATTCTCAACCCCCGACACTACTGTTCAATTTAATATTTTATTAATGACATGGGCAGCGGGGCTGAGTGCACCCTCAGCAAGTTTGCAGATGCCACCAAGCTGAGTGGGGCATTTCATGCATTTGAAGGAAGAGATGTTATATAGAGGGAGGTTGAAAAGCTTGAGGAGTGGGCCCAGATGAACTTCATGGGGTTCAGGGAGGTCAAGTGCAAGGCCCTCCACCCAGGTCAGGCCAATACTCAGTATCATACGGGATAAATGGATTGATAGCAGCCCTGAAGAAAGGATTTGGGGGTACTGCTGGGTGAAAAATTTGACTTCAGCTGTCAGCGTGCACTCACAGACCAGAAAACTGACTGTATCCTGGGCTGTAGGAAAAGAAAACAGGACTAGGATGTTGAGAGAGATGGACCTATTGGAGCAGGCCTGGAGGAAGGACAAAAAAGTGATCAGAAGGCTGGAACATACCTGATAGTAAAAACAGACTGAGAGAGCTGAGGCTGCTCAGCGTGGAAAAGGCTCCAGGGAGATCTGATTGTGGGTTTTCAATACTGAAAGGGGGTTTACAAGAATGACAGAGAAAGACTTTTCAATAGGGCCTGTAGTGAAAGGACAAAGGCGAACAGTTTTAAAATGAAACAGATTCAGGTTATATATAAAGAAAAGAATCTTTGACATGAGGCTGGTGAAACCCTGGAACAGGCTTCCCAGAGAAGCTGTGGAAAGTGGAAGTCTTCAGGGCCAGATTGGATGGAGCCCTGAGCAACCTGGTCAGGGAAGGTGTCCCTGCCCATGGCAGGGGTACTCAGACTAGGTGTTTTTAAAGTCCCTCCCAGCTCAAACCACTCTATGATTATAGGATCCATATTTATTTCTTGTGTTTTAACTGTTGCACTGAAGGACACAGAAAAGGAGAGTGACTCCATGCTGGGATTTGTGCCATTAAGTCTTTTTATAGTGTCTATGTCTGTAACACATGTCAGAAGGAAAAGGAGTCTGAGGTCTTAATACTGTAGTAATCTCAGTGTCAAAACAGTTTTTAAGGTGTACTTCCTCTGATGGAAAAATGAAGCTTGCTTACTTATCACTATAAGAAAAAAAACACACCAAAAATTTTAAAAAATGAGACAGCGCTGGACAAATGAAGGTAATTTCTTTCTGATTTTAAAAAAGTATACTAGGTGAAACATATTTGTAAGTAATGCTAATCCAGGGATTAGTGCAGTTTATGAGCACCTGTGCCTCAGTGACTGACATTTCAAAGGACATCTTTTTCAAGCTTATTAAGAAAGGAAAAACAATAACCAATTTACTATGACACATGTAACACAATCCTTACATATGTCTGCAGAAAATAGCTACCAGAAGTGTTAAAAAAAGCCCGAAAACCCAAAAACAGTCTGAAAATTGAAATAAACTTAAATTATGACAAGAAATAATGTGATGTGAAGGACTTACCTGTCAAATAATATTCAGTGTACTGCTACTTACACAACCACATATCCCTTTTTATTTTATATGGCAACAATTAAAGGCTCCAAAATCCATCAAAATAGTATATCTAATTGACCACTTCTTAACTTTATTAATCACGGCCCCATGAAGCTGAGCATTTGCAACATATTATTAGAAAAGGACAATATAAATCAATCATTTTCATCCCTGGCTGATTTATGGGTCACCCATGTGACAAAGTCCACACATAATTTTAATCTTAACAAAACAAAGAAATTTAAAACTGTGGTTAGTTCTATTAACACCCTTAAATTGATGCCAAACAGTTTCTGTGACTTTTGTCAAAAATTAAAGTGGGATTAATTTTGCCTAACTTTAAGTAGCCTCAGCATAGATATGTCCATGTCTGAGACAGACATCAAGCATTTTTGAGAGAAGAAAAATAAGAGATTTATTTGAGCTCTTGTAAACTTTAGTTAGAAATAACTTGTTCTCTGCAATTTGACTGTTTCATTCTTTTAAGGAGAGTGAAGGCACCTAGCTCTTATGGAGAATGAATAAAGAAAACACTTGAAGCAGAAATGTGTTTCTTAAATTGGTCTTCACTACTGGAGGGACCATTAAATTATTTGCTTAACACAGAAGATAAAAAGGAAGATATGTCTGATGCTCTAAACCTTTGTAAGTTTGCTTACTATTACAGACCATAGTCCCACAAACCCTGAACATCTTGCACAGCTGTGTGCAAAAATGTTGATAAAACAAAGTCATTCCAACAAACACATAAAATCCAGAAATTTTACATTATTTAACTCCACTAAAATGCCAGTGAAAAAACATGAAAATCACTGTCTTTCTGTAAAAAAATTATAATGTGTCATTAAATTAAGCTATTATAGTAAGGATTTGGAGAAAACCAGCAGTATTTCTCTGTTATAAGCTTCTTAATAAATATGCATAATGGAGTGAAAGGCAGAAAAAGTATGTTTTATTTTATGTAGGTTACTCTGAAAATTAATTATATAATATGCCTATTTATTGATTCATTTTTATAATGCTTAATTATCTGAGTGAAAAAATTGTGTGTGTGTATGTGTATTTGTATATGTATATATATGAAGTGTATTTAAATTACATGGATAAATGAATGTCTTGTCTGTAAGCACTGGAATATCTGTGCTGACAGTCTTCAATTCATAAAATTCATGTTTAATTGAAGTAGAGCATTCAATTCCAGTGGAATAATAGAAACAAAAGCATGGCTTTCAAACTTAGCTGAACAAACTGTTTAATACTTGAACCAGTATGTATGAGAGGAAGCGGGTTTGTTTAAGAATATAGAGACTTTGTAGGTTTACATATTGAGGTATGAAGAAGAGATAAAAATAGGAGCAAAGTTAGAGATGTACTCTTATTAAAATAACTTTTTTGTCTGAGCAAATGAAACAAAAAGTCATTGTGAAAGTTAGATTAGTCCTAATGTATCATATACAGGTCATTGGGGGGTTCATTTTCTTTCTTTTTTTTTTTTTTGCCTTTCTCCACTTGATTGTCCCTTTTACTTCTGTCTCAACAGGAAAATATATCACTCAATCATGCTAACAGGATCAGCAAGACGAGTTTTCTCCAGTGAAATAAAAATGAAACATCTGGGCTCCAAACAACACTTGATTTAGCTGTCTGAAGACACCAAGCACTTTTGAGACTTCAGCAAGACTCACAAACATATCAAGAAGACAGGACAGATGGAAAGAAGTAACAGTTACAGGCACTGCTCCTCTGCCAGTGTCCTATAGACTGAACAAAACATATTTTGGCCTTCTGTAGCCTGAGGCATGAGACAAAACTTATCTCTCTGTGACAGAAGACAATTTCAGAAAAAGCAGAGCTCAGATAACCAAAGAGGATTATTGGACACATTTGACTAAAAAGGGAAAAGAATCAACATAGCTGACCTCTGAGAATAAGTAGTGTAGTTCTCAAATAAAAACAAGATACTGTGCAAAATGTTAAATTACTTGACTGCAGCAAAAAGATCCCCTTTGCTCTGCCTTCTGGACTTGGAAGAGCTGAGCTCCTCATGATTCCTGACCTACTGCATTATCAGAGCTCATGAACTTAAACAACCATCAGTCTGGAACACACAAAATGAGAGCCGGAAGAAAGTTAACTGGAAGCCTCTGGAGTTTCAAAACTCTCATCAGAATGTGCAACAGCACTTAGTAGGGTAAGACTTCTTCGGTTCCTGCGAATTTTTGGTTAACGCTGGCATCTGAAAGTTTGAGGGCCTTTGATTAGACACTCATTTCCCCATGTTACATATTATAAATGTTTCTATCAGCACTCTTTTTTGTTTTGTTTTGTTTTTTGTTTGTTTGGGTTTTTTTGCTTTTTAGTTTTTTTGGGTTTTTTTTGGTTGGGTTATTTTCCTATAGCAATTAGTAATAGTGATAATTTGCTTTCCTAGACCATTAGATAAAATATTTCCAGTTACCTGATGTTTTTCTAGTCTTTGTATTAGAGGCAAAACAGCTTCCTTGGTCATGAGCTCAGCTTTAATTTTTTTTTATTTTGCATTTTGGTATATATTTTAAATATAGTTTATATAGGCCTATAGTTGGACTAAACTCAAGCAATATATTTTACTTATTTTGTCTCCATCATTTACTGTTTTTATTTCAATGCTATTGCTAAAAATTGTGAGAAAGACCAGTTTGTGCACCTGTGTACAATGGTAGAAAAAATTAATTAAACAAGATTCCTAATTTTACTCAGAATAATAAACCATTTATCTTCTGATGCAATTATCATTATTACCATGGGAATTTCTGTAGAACTTCCTCCTTTTTCATAGTTTTTACTTCCTTTTTTATTGTTCATGCCCTATTTCTAGACTGAAAATAGGTTGCTGTCTTATGTGGTGCTATGTGTCAAAAATACTGTACTTACACTAGCAGATAAACCTGGTCAGAGAGCATTTGACAGCCCTTCAGATCAGTAAGATGGTGTGGCTCATGTCTGAACAGCTACATTGCATGGCAGCTTGTAAGCTGTCAACCACAAAAAAAAAAAAAGTGTGGGGCACTGCTGGTTTGCCATGGACCATAATGGTACCAGAGTCCATGCTAATAATTTGGTAAAATAAACAGCCATTTGCCAGTGCTTAGACTGTGATCTGGTCTTTTTAGTTCACAGATGCAACTGAAATGTACCACCATACATGCTGTTCTGTGAACCTGGTGTGTCTTGCTCTCTTAATATTTTTGGTTCAATAAAGCCGTAGAATGGCTAATGCACATGTTCAGGGTATTCAAACCAACCCTCAGCCACAAAGATTTTCTCAAGGGCTAGTTTTCTACCTGGCTATTAATTATCCCAAATTTATTTAAGAACATTTCAATTTTCACTTTTTTTCCCCCTTAAGCCTTAAGAATTTATAATTTATTATTTTTCGTTACTTAGATTTAAATCCTCTCTTTTTTTTCATGCCTTGTGTATTATGGATTTATAGTTCAACTCTTCCGTCAGAATTAGCAGAGCTATCAAAACATGAACTTGTTTTCCAGTAAATGGATGCTTGTCAGAAATTAAGTTACATTCCAGATGTCTTCCTTCCTACTGGCACCCAGTCCTTACTTAGAGGAGTGCTTTTCCATATATTTCACATTATGCTTGGTTTATATAAAAGGTTGAAATTTGTTGAGTTGATGAACTTCTCCCTTGAAATCCTTGAGTCTCACATTTATATATTGAAGGTTTTGGTTTCTTGTCTGCTTTGTGGTATTTTTTTGGTTGGTTGGTTGGTTGGTGTGTTTTTTCTTAATTCTATCTTTTCATGTTCATTTTAGCTCTGGTACTTGATTTTGTTCATTGTAAGACTTCTGAAAGCTGCCAGATCTGACTTCATTCAGTGTCTGAGATACAGCTAGTAACAAGGACTAGTACAAAGAGTTCAAATAAGATCTGAAGGTGGAAGAAGGTTTAAAACACCTGTGGGAACACACTTGAAGGCAATGTGAAAGAAAGCAATACTATTTTCTACATAAAAATGTAAAGAGAAGGAAATTGAGAGAGAATTAAAAAACCCTATGGTGTACAACATAGTTGCTGGCTCAAGATGAAGACATTTGTGCAAAACAAGAACGAGAGACAGTGTGCCTCAAAGATTAATATTATGATGAAATTTGCTGAAAGAAAAGGTTTCATTCCTATGGTATTTTTCTCTGAAGAGTGGAGGAGGAAGAGGAATGAGATAAATATCTGTTGTCAGGATTTTGTGCTTGTTTGTTTCTTAGTTTTCCCAGACAATAATACATCTGCTATTGTCCATGTAGAGAAACCTCAGATATTGGACTGGTTGATACCACCTACATGCAGATGGCATTCCTGATTCTTTCATATATGTTGTGGTATAACATTATATCTCGTATACACTTTTCGCAGCTTTAACTGTCCATTAGCTCAGCTTAATAGGATTTTTCATTAGCCTACTATAAATAGCTATAAATAGCTTATTTATGAAACAGCGACCACATTGTCAAAGGAACTTTAATTCTGGGCCAAAACACAATCACTGAGCTCTTGTCTTCCCACCATATGTGAACATGTTTCAAGCTTAGGTAAGCAAAATTTTTATTTATTTTTTTGTTGTAGCTATGCCTCCATTTATTGCTGGTTTATTTGTTTTCTTAAGGTAGAAGTTTTGTGTCTTTTGGCCATAGTGAAACACTTTGTTCCATTGGGAAGAGATTGTCCTCTAGAGACTTGCACTCACTTTTAGCCTGCAGAGCTATGAGATACTGGACTGTAAAGCTGTGACATTTTTATGAACAGAAATACTATTTTAGGTCCTTTAAAGACATTTCTGTGCCTCCCTCTGGGCACTATACAGTCAAAGTGCGATTCAAAAATAGATCCAATTAAATTTTTAAAGACCGAAACATTTGCAATTCCTTTGCTTATGCTGAGAAAACACTGTCAGGCTGTAAATACATGTGGGAAATGGGCAACTCAGCTGAACCAAAATATAAAGAGAAATAAAACAAATAATTAAAAAAAAAAGGAGTTGCTCTAAAATCTGTCCTGAATGTCAGGGTAAATATAGTCTTTAATTTATATTAGAGGAAACATATATAAACATTTTCTTCTTCCTTTCAATGCAAGTCAAAGCCTCCCCCCTAATCTGTTTTCCAAGCAAAAAACAAAAATCCATTTGAGAAAAGAACCAAAAAGATACCTTAAAGGAGGCTATTCTTTAAATACCATGGTGTTGGGGTGACCCTGACTGGACAACAGGTGCCAACAAAAGTCACTCTATCACTCCCCTCTTCATCTGGACAGTGGAAAGGAGATACTGAAAGGCTTGTGGGTCAAGATGGAACAGGAAAAGATCACTCACCCGTTCTGTCACAGATAAAACAGTTTCAATTTAGGGAAATTGGTTTGATTGATCACCAACTAAAATCAGAGTAGATAATGAGAATATAAAAATTAAATCTTAGCTACTCCTCCTTTCTGCCTGAGCTTAACTTCAGTCTCAATTTTCTCAAACTCGTCCCCTGCCCAGTAGTGAAGGAGGATGGGAAATGGGGGTTTTAATCAGTTTGTCCATTGCATATTTCTTCTTCTTCCTCCTCAGGGGGAGCACTCATCACATTCTTTCTCTGCTCTAGTGTGGGTCCCTACCACGATGGCCAGTCCTCCAAAAACTTCTCCACTGTGAATCCTTCCCATGGGCTGCAGTTCTTCATGAACTTCTCCAGAGTGGATCCTTTTCTAATTCTTCCATTGAACTCAGTATTTCCCCCTACTGTTTGGTTTAAATTTGAATAATGTAGCTATGACATATTTAACTCTATGTTAAGCATTGCACAAGATAATTAGGTTATATGCATCAATAATGTAAGATTTGAAACACACAGTCCTCTCCTCTCCTCTCCTCTCCTCTCCTCTCCTCTCCTCTCCTCTCCTCTCCTCTCCTCTCCTCTCCTCTCCTCTCCTCTCCTCTCCTCTCCTCTCCTCTCCTCTCCTCTCCTCTCTCCTCTCCTCTCCTCTCCTCTCCTCTCCTCTCCTCTCCTCTCCTCTCCTCTCCTCTCCTCTCCTCTCCTCTCCTCTCCTCTCCTCTCCTCTCCTCTCCTCTCCTCTCCTCTCCTCTCCTCTCCTCTCCTCTCCTCTCCTCTCCTCTCCTCTCCTCTCCTCTCCTCTCCTCTCCTCTCCTCTCCTCTCCTCTCCTCTCCTCTCCTCTCCTCTCCTCTCCTCTCCTCTCCTCTCCTCTCCTCTCCTCTCCTCTCCTCTCCTCTCCTCTCCTCTCCTCTCCTCTCCTCTCCTCTCCTCTCCAACAGTAGTCTGAACCAAAAGAACAAACAAAAAAAGAATGAAGAAAATTCTTTTGATTATTATATGTTACAGAATGCACTGGATGAAAAACAATCTTTTTTTTTTTTAATGTATCTCTTAGTGCTTCTAACAGCTATTCAACAACAGATACACATATAAAATACACATATAAAAACCCCATTACAATGCATTGTGTTTCCAGTAATTGCTCTGTGTTATTATTCTCATACAGTCCATAAAAGGCTTATTTTGCAATGCTGTTTGTCTCAGAGGAAAGGGAGGTAAAAGCAATCAATTAAAGAGACTTTAAATTCTTAGCAACTCTTACAAGCTAAACTAGTAAGTTACCATATCTATTTTTTAGATGCATAAAATCTAAACTTGAATTTCTTTCATTTCATGCAGGTTTATGTTATTTCCTGCTTGGATTTAAAACCCATTGAAATCAATGGGAAACTTCATAAGGTTTGGCTCGGGTCCTCTATATGAACACTATAGAAATTAGATTTTATGATGTTTGCACAGAAGCTAATAAAAATAAGTTTTGAATTTATTTTCCAAAATTATCTACAAACCCATCATCTGATCCATGAGAAATCAATGGTTAAATCAGCAGACAGCAATCTTATTATCTGCTTTTGAGCCCAGACCACATCTGCCTATACAGTGAGCCAGATGTGGCTTGTGCAAATAAATGTAGTTCAAATGAATTCAGAGTATCTAAGTCAATTTTACAAGCTGAGAATCTGGCTCAATAACATGCACTAGAGTTGAAGTGCAAGAGGGTCTATACACATATTCACTTAAAATAATTTTTTTTCTGCCTGAGCTGTTCTTACCCTAAATAATAGATGTAAACTCATATTTAGTGATTTTGTTTATTGGTAAAGAAGCTGTCTTTTACAATAAACATAATTTTGAAAAGTGCATTGGGCTTGGTAATTCGCTTACCTATCTGATGAATTAGCTGACTGATACCTGACAGCAATAGGAACTGCTGTGTCTCAATTGATACGTTCTTTCCACACTCATTTCAGGCCCTTGAAGCTGGAAGCACTCTCAAATGCTTCTAATGTTAACAGCTGTTCATATTTTCTTTTCTCTCATCCTAAAGGCCATAACACACTCAGAAGGGCTGTGAGTTCACTGGTATTGGTACTCACTCCCCAGGAAAATTGTACATCTTGTGCTGACCTCCATCAGAGTCACTCTGTTCTTAAGCTTCTTCCCTTATGAGATAAGAATTGGTCTTGCAAGTACCAGCAAGATGCACTGTCATGTGACATGCCTTTTTGACGTTTCCCTCCTCAGGCAGTCTTTTTTTTTTCAGTCTCTCACTTTAATTCAAGGTGTCTATTGAAGAGCCAGAAGGGCTTGTTGACACTTCTGTTTACACCTTTCTCTATTTTTGGAACTTACCCATGTTATGTGATTTTAAAATGCATATTTAAACTAGTCTGCATCAAAGATTGTAATATGTTCAGAAGGTGGTAAAACTTCAGAGAAATGGTTCTGCTTTCTTTGAATTACTTGCAGACACATTGTCATCTCTACTTTCACTCCTTAGCACTCACTGATACAAAACTGTCTTACAGTCAATGTGTAAGAGAGTTGTGCAGAAAGCGAGTGTGCACAGCGCACAGTAAGAACTCAGATGCTCCTTGAGAACTTATTCTGAGCAACATGTAGAGTCTACATAAGGAGTGATTGGACATTTACACAAAAGGTCCAAGGGAAAATTTTACACAAAGAAAGCACATTCAGCTACTGTACGGCAATCTGTACTCAGCCATTGTAGCTTCTCTGCTGCAGTGGCAGAAATGTTTATTGCTCAGGTACAATTAGTAGGCTGATGTTTAAAGATTTCTCTCTCTGGAGAGAGATATCACTGCTCTTCAAGAGAAGCTGTCTCTGTACAGACAGATGAGGTAGGGCACCTTTCACATGTGGCTTTTCCCATTGCACACTTACATTTTTTAATAACATAATTTTTTTTCTGAAAAAGGTAACCTAAAGTCTATGACTTTTCCTTGTCCATAAGCATTTAAACATCTTCAATATTACTTATATTGTGAGTTGGTTTTTGCCTGTATACAGACCCAGATTTATTTCCAATGGCACTATTTTGTGCAGTACATATTGTTATGTATCATTTCCTAAGGTCATAAATTTCACCATTTTCCCCATCGAGACCAAACCAGAATCTTGCTGAATGTGTACATACTGGGAAAAAGTCTTGTTCTTTCATTCAGGACTCTCCAGGAGAAAAAAATTTGAAACAATTCCATGAATAAAAAAGGCAAGCATTAATTAACATTGTGATCTGAAAATACATGAAATAGGTTTTTTTCCTGCACAAGGAAAGCCCAAATCCTTGGAATTAAAACCAGTCAAGAAGTACTAGTGATTCTAACACCTTTAAAGTATTCAATGCTGTTACACACACAAGCTGGTCCTAAAGCTTTTGATGTCTTTTGTTCATTGGTATTTAAACTTTATGAGAAGAGCAATTGTTCTGTGGCTTTCTCATAAACTGTCCTAAAATTGATTACTTGGATTTTATACAGTATTATTTGAACTTCATGATAGATCATTGAAATTTCTGCTTTATAATATAAACCAAGTAATGAACAGCAAACAGCTTATGGAAAATGAAAATGTGAAACTAGAACAAGTTAGTAAGTTAAATATTTAGAATTTTAAAGCATCTGATTATCATCTGAATATTCATGACTGCTCTGCTCCAGCAAATACTTATTTGCATGCATATTAATAGATATAATTACTTTTATTATTTGGTAGGCTTAACTTTTATGGTAGGTTACAATGTCTTTCTTTTCTCCTATATCATCTGATCTCACAGTTTTTTAGTTACACATACACTACCTTTTATAGTCACACATAAACTTCTTTGTATCGATATTTCTCTTCTGTCATATTTCCTTTCTAAATTTCCTTTGCTTTAGGAGATGCTTTTTTTCTCTTCTTCTCTGCAGTCTTAAACATGCAGAGGTGTTCCTTTCAATTTTTTGCTTTCCAGGGATTGAGATTTTCAATTTCTTTGTTCCTGGTAAATATAGAAGGAAACTGCTTTTGGCCCATCCAGCAATTTTCTCTTCAGCAAGATGACTGTTTAGCTGTTGGCCTTCATTTCTTTGTTTTATGAGTGTCATTTCTTCTGAAACAAAGAGCTGTTGGTTAAAGAAAGAAGAAATATTGGGTAATATCAACCAGTGAAACCTTTCAAATACATGAACACATATATATCACATGTTCATTTGAACAACTGATGGCAAAAAGATTAATCAGCTTCATCCCCACAGGAGGCCAAGACATGAACTTTTAGCTAATAGCTTCTAAACAGGACAAGAAAGTTCTTCCTGTAGCAAAAATAATGAATGTTGTAAACTTCAGGAAAGGGCAAAACTGTGACTTTCTAAAAAGAGGGCACAAAAAAAAACCTGGCAAAGAAATCTGACAAACAACAAAGTACAAAAAACTCCAAATCAATACATCCAGGCCCCTTTATGACTAACAACATCCAAATAAAATGTACAGGATTGTTTGTTCCTGTGTTTATTTAGTATTTTGGTTCACAAGAAGACAAAAGTGAACTTTTCTATTTTTCCTTCTTTTTGTGAAGACCCATCTTATTTTGCAACAATAGGAAAAGAAAAGGCTTCCTAATGGCAAATCAACTGGCCAGTTATTTCAGAATTCCCTATCTGCTCCAAAATGACATAAAGAAAGACTAAAATGCAAGCTGTAATATAATGGACTCTTGCTATCAACAACATAGGACTGTTGAAGGATTGCTGAAACAGGATCAGTCTCATTTCGTGATCTGATAATTTATGAGTAAAGAAGTACTATCTCTAACTTCTCTGGAAAAAAAGTAACTTTTGTTTTGTGATTTTTTTTTTTTTTTTTAGGTGCTGAGCACTTGCTGTCCACTGTGTTCTACAACATTTATTTGAAAAAGTGGTGCTGGGATAACAACTCTGAAGTGGTAATCCCAAGGTAGGGATGCAAGAGCAAGGTTGCAGTATTTCTCCTTGGAGCGTGTGTATGTGGCAGGAGTAGATTTCACTAGAAAGGACTGGTGTGCTTGCTTTCATTTCCTTTTCAGTTATATCTGGGCAGCAAGTTAGGTGGGAGGATATAACTTTATTCAGATACAAAGTTTACTTTATGAACCAGAATCAGATCCAGGAAATAAAGGGGAAGAAAATTCTGAGTCGCCTGACAAAATGGAGGAGATCTGAAGGAAAATCTCAGCAGTAAAGTTTATTATCAATCTTGAGGGGTCTTCCTAGCACTGTGAGTTAGTTAATGAGAAAAAGACAAAAGCCTCTAGCAATGATGTTGGAGTATTCTTTACATACATTGATGAGGAACTCAGTTTCTCACTCTCTGAAGTATTTCACTGTTAATTGTCATTTGGAGAATCCAGCATAGTGTCACACGAAATGAGAGAACCACCTTGCAGACCACCAAAGTACTGGTAATCTGAGGGAAGCACAGAATTGCAGCAACATGAACATAAATATAGGATCAAAGTTATGATGTCTCTTTCCACATTTGGATATCAATATGGTACGTGTGATTACAGCTTCCATTAGGCATGCTGACCTAGCCAAATGAAGAAGACAAAATTTAGGACATGCAATTTTACATCATTTCTTTTCCTCTGTCATCTTGTGTCACCCAATTCAAGGAGAAAGCTCAATTTTACACAGCATGATCTTTGATGACACTGCAATTTAAAAAAAACTAGGCCTCAACACATAAGGGATGCATCAATAATGTTTATAACAACAATCCAGTCTTAAAATTCAATTGTTGTTTCATTGGCTTAATATTCTAAAGTAATTGGTAACATCCTACATTCTCCTGGATTAGTGTCTTGGTCTCAGAGTTTCAGGTCAGTCATAAATTTTTGTGAAGAAAAACCCAAACCTAAAACAAACAAACAAACAAACAAACAATAACCACAACAAATAGCTCCGGAGAAGAAGGAAGGGAAAAAATATATTAAAAAAAACCCCAAAAAACAAACCCACACATGCATCATGGAGGCATATCTTTGTACGAAGAGACATTCTAATAATTTTAAATGTTACTCTGTTATCCCAAGAGCAAGATTAATTTAAAAGAGCTGTCAAGAGGGTTTTTCAAGGGATTCTGGCAGGAATTCATAAGAGGGTGACAAAAGTGATGAGGAGCTAAAAAATGATTTTGCATTTAGTTCTTCTGTCTCAGAGGAATAGTCAGACTCACACAGAATGAACAATATGCTGATTAACATAAGAAATAGCTCCTTTATCAAGACCATTCATTTTTGAATAAGTGCTAGGAACCACCTCTTGCCTTAGAAGGCAAACCAGTGTCCTCTTTTCTAAACCTAGGATACTTATGCTCAATGGTGAAAGGATTGTTTCAGGATATCTCAACTGCAAAGGGCTTTTTAAGCCACAATGTTTTGAATACACTTATACATAGATGAAGTGATTACTGAAGAAGTTATTATTCCCTTCCTGCCCTCTGTCCTACCTCTTTCCTAAACGAAGTACAAACCCTGCAGTTAAGCTCACAGAGGTCACTGAAGGAACTCTAAGAGGATTTTATCACAGCACTATAAGCTGCTGCTGGTTTCACTTTTCCCAGGCATAGAAGCCGCCATAGGGGAAAAGTCTTTTTCACCCCATTCAGTTTATTATTATAAATAGCTGTCAAAAAAATGCTCCTGGCCTTCTTCTCAAGGGTGAACAACACCACACATTTTTAAATAATATTAATTTGGTTTAATATTTTAATTTCTATGACTGAAATCTAGTTTAAAGTCTTTTTTTGATCTTCTAGTAAAAAGTTTCTCTCCTCCATCCTCTTCTAGACACAAAACTCTCACTTCTATCCTTTTATTATTGTCTAGTCTTCCAAGTAGAATGAGTGTCTTCAAATATTCAAGAAAACAGTCCACAAATATTTGTCACTTCCTGATGAAAGTATTGCTCTGTAGGACACAATACATCCAGACTACTACCCTTTGATTTATCTGATTTAACCAAAGTGATTTGAACCAAGTAGGTATCTAAGCCCCACAGGAACAATAGTTCATGCCAATCTTCAGGGACGGGAGAGAGAATTCATTGGGTAAAAGTGAGAAAACTTGTAGGTTGAGGTAAAGGCAGTTCAATAGGTAAAGGAAAAAGCGTGCACACAAGCAAAGCAAAACAAAAGATTTATTCACCACTTCCCATGGGCAAGCAGGTGTACAGCCAGCCCCAGGAAAGCAAGGCTCCATCACGAGTAACAATTACCTGGGAAGACAGGCACCATCACTCTTCTTCCACCTTCTTCCTTGAGCTTTTATCACTGAACACAATGTCATATGGTAGGGGCTATCCCTTTGGTCAGTTGAACAATTCTGGCCTCATCTCCATAGCCTTAAGTTTGTGTGGATTCAAGAGATTTACAATAATCTGAATTAATCATTCACACCACATTAGCTTAATCTGAAATAATACTCCATTCACATTGCAGGTTGTCTTAGGATGAAATTGATCTAAACTAAACTAAAAAGATAGTGGAGTTAAAACAAATCATTGGAGCTTTATTTCAAATTGAAACAGAGAGAAAGTCTCCTTCAAAAGAATATACATCAAATCTTTTCCAGATGGGATGAATCATCTTCTGGAGGTGTTTGTTTTCTCTTGACTATCAAGGAGTCTTCCTAGTCTAAATTTTACCTGTCCAGGTAACATTCAAAAAATTCCTTGCTTTTCTCAGCTACTACATCTCTCTGATATTTTACAAAGATTAATCACTGCTGTCTTCTTCTAACAACTTTTCAATTTCATTCTTCTTCCCACTTGCTCTGTAAAACTGTGGAAATAGTATTTAATAATTTAAATACAATCTGTTAGGTACACAAAAAGATAAAAGGACTGGCTGTAAAGTAACAATGTTTGCTGTCTTAACTTTTGAATAGTTAGTATAACAACATTTTTGTGTTTTCCTTTTTGTTTTTTTTTTCTTTCTCTTCCTTTAAATTCTAGTGAGAATGGCTTTATCACAATGACACTATATAAATAGGTTTGGGGGGTGTTTGCTCTAGTGTTAATTTTACTATCTGTATAGATAAGTATTTAGAAGGCTGCAATATAGTAGACATTACAGCAACAATTAAAACCTTTCCTGATCATCTGCTACTTATAATTCACATACAAATGTTCTAGAACTAATTGGCATAATTTAAGTATTTTTTACGTTGAATTGTCTGTAGTGGCGCAGTCAATCCCTATAAAAAACCTTCTTAATTTTAAGTAAAAAAAGCAAACAAGTCTTTCTTTTTAAAATAAAACAGTTACAGAGATAATAGAAATTGTGAGGGTTGAACACTTGAACTTTGCCTTTGCTCTATTAGCAGAAGAGTGTTGTATTAAAGAACAAAACTTTTCAATCCATCACGATTGACTCAAAGGACAAATATAATTCTAACAAAAAGACCTATTAACACAGAAATAATAGCAACAAGAATTTGTACTTAAAATGGAAATAATTTAGTCTTCTTCACAAAAATAGAAAAAATGGTATAGAACAAAAAGCATACAAAAAAATAGTTCAATTTAGAGTTAAAAGAGATTAAAAAAAAAAAAAAAACCCACCTTGTATAATTTTGTTCACAAACAATTAATTCACAGCAGGGCAATTACAAAGAAGGGCTACCTGATTCACCTGGGGAAGGTCAACTCATGTAAGAGTGGTCTAGGGCAGCTTAACTTATGTACTTTCCATATCAGGATGTAAAATCAGGAAATGAGACAATATTTTTCATCAGAAGGACAAGCATCTGTAGGAACATACTCAGCCTGAAAATTAGTATGAGTCTTCCCAAATAGATGTGTGAGTTTCTGGAGCAGCTAATTACTTACTGTCTCCTTATGCCAGATGTATAAGTGTTATCTCTATCTTCCAGAACAGTCTCTCTCTTTTATTTTAAACAATTTTGGGGTAAAACAGAAATAGCCAGTGAAGAAGGGACCTAAACCCACAATTCCTTCTCTGGGTCCTTTGTGAAACAGCCCTGTAAAACTTCCTCCATAGCCCTGAAATGCCTCCAAAATTGCACCTTTTACAGTGAATTGCTACATAACCACAAAAATTATTCATCAAGAATTTCTATTCAGATTACTTTGGACCTGATGTTTGGGATCCCATCTAGAGAGGTAGAAAGGAAGGTTTGAGCCCAGTAAATTCAATGTTCATCAGACCTGTACCTCGTGAGAACAATGAACCATTAAGCCCTATTTATATCCACTGTATGTAGTCTGGGACAACTACTGTTAATATGTCAGAGGACTTGAACAGAAGGATCTCTCTTAAAGAGTCTGTCATCTTCAGCACACATCTTCTAATCTGATTTCCAAATGACATCCTGAAGAAGCAGTGGAATTAATCACAACTAATTTTAGCTATTTTAGATCAGACAGTTATTGTAAGACAATTGCCTGCAAAATAGCTGCAAGTTAAAAAATAGAAAAACAAATAAATAAGCTTCAATGATCAATTCCAGGGAGCAGCAAACACCAACCCTTCACCTCATGGCTGATGTCTACCTGGCCATCAAAGAACCTTAACTTATCAGTATGATTTCCATATTAGTGCTTAGCCCTAGGAACCTTGCTGCCTTTTGAGTATCAGATAATTATCATGTGGTACTTGCATTATTTTTTATCATTTTGTACTTGAGTTATGTATCCCATGCTTGCATAGTAATTGCACACAGCAAAAGATACCAAAACAAAGTGACTCAGTGTGGAATGACTACATGCAAAAATCCAGCTCCAGAGAGTGGTTGCCCCATGTCTTAGGAGTGCCTAGATTGTTTTCTGGAAGTAACTATTTCCCTTTCAGGACTTTAGATGGAGTCACCAACATGTCTTGGTGCTAAAATCAGATGAAATTAATTCTCATTCTATCTTCTAGAGGCCCATTCACTACAAGTGTGAGCTAGAAGCTGAATGGTGATCTTTTTTAAATCTGTTGAGCCTGAGTGATGAAGGGACAACTCTGACCCTCTCAGCAATTCTCAGGTTAAAAAGTGATCAAACTCCACAAAAAAGTATTTAGATTTTATATTTCTTGAATTTATGTAGTATCCAAAAACCCCCAAACAAACAAGCAAACAAAATCCCCTAAATTAGTTTGATTCCCAAGATACAGTCCAAAGACAGAAGTCTTAATTTAATTGTCCGTACAGAGGCATTTATCGCCATTTTGGATGACCCAAGAGATCAAAAGCAATCAAGCACAGCTTATAAATTTGGTGCACATGATGGCCTTTTGCTCCTACAAAGAAGCAGCTGGAAGCTAGTTTGAACTCTGCAGGATGTCTCAAGCAGAACTTTGTGCAGATGTGTAGGACATGTCACACAAAAAATCTTGTTACAGGTAAGAAAAAACAGTCGAGAAGGTAAGAAAACAATTTATTCTTATTGTAATGAAAATCTTTGCATTTTAGTTAAAGAAGTATTATTTGAATATATTTGAAATCAAAATGAAAAAAAACAGGACAATAAAAGAAGATAAAGTATACTATTGTACAAAGCATATCAATAATAATAATAATTCAGTTAAAAATGCTACTCAGACATTTCCTAGTTACCATTTATTTTCTTTTGATGTTATACTCACCCTTATGGTAGGTCCCGTACCTTTTCTGGGTTCCAAGAGTGTACAGTCCTGATCATCACCCCACAGGAAGAGGGAAATTCCAGCAAGTCATAAGTGTCTTTTACAGGAAGAAGTGAGAGGTGTATGACAAACTTTCTGCTTCCCCCTCTAGGATTCAATTTGGACCATTTGTCCAACACACTTTTACACCTTGATATTTCTTTGCTGGTCTGCATCTTCATGTTGCATCCAAATTTAGTATACCAGATGGATTTTACATATGTCAAATGCTTGTTATTCGTTTATCTTGTTATCCCTGTAACTGTTCTTGTCCAACTCCTATTTCTTTCACTGATGATTGGTGAGTTATTCATAGCGTTGCAATCACCAATAACAAGCTGTGCTTTCCATTTCACCATCCCATGCATATTATGATCTCTGTCAAGGCCCTTGTTATTATGCCAGGTGTTTACTTTTCTGTGCTACATCAATATATGTTGAAGTCATAAATATTCTCTTTTACACAGAATAACTGCTTTCTACCACTGTCTCTACAAAAATTACATTTCTAACAAGTTAATTATGAAGACCTACTTTTGAGAAAAAAAAAGTTATTTCAGCTCTATCAGACTACAGACAGTTGAGAAAAGCTCAGGCAAAACCTGATAAACTTTAGGTCTGAGGCCTCTCAAACTTAATACTAAGCTTGCGGCTGGCAATTAAGTAATGGCAATGTTAGATTTACTGGGTTGCCATGGACCTCTCTCCACGGAATATTTCTTTCACTTTTTTGCACCAGCTTTTCATTTATCGTAGTACTGGTTTTGGCATTTCAATACACTGAAGGAGTCTTCAAAACATGCAAAAACCTACTCAAGCAAGTGCAAGTCAAGAAGCAATAATATACACCCAAATTAAAGGGAAACTGTACTTCATTGTACAGAGGTTGAATGTCAGTAAATTGCTATGGAATTGCCTAAACTCTGAAGTGTTATACCATACCTGAGATAAAAATCCTTTTATAAAGGCCTTCCACATAAAATTTGTATGGTATTTTTCTTCCAAATATGATACAGAAACAATGTAAGTGATAGACAGGAACTTTTGCTCTTATGTTACATAAACTTGCTTGAAAGTCCCTATACTTCCTAAAATCCAAATCAGAACAAACAAACCAACCAACCAACCAAATGAAGTAAACAAAATTAAGAGGACGTTCTTATTGCTAATGTCAAAAGAGATCTATAATTTTCTTTGTATACTTCTACAGAAATCTGCATTGTAAAGTTCATACTTCATCCTGCATCTAAAGTAAAAAAACTAAAATAAAGTAAAAATATCAAAAGCCAGTAAGCCAATCTGAAATGGAATGAACAATGTCCTCCCTCAAAAGGCATGGTAAAAAAGGCTTTAGAGAAGCCTATGTGAGTGAATTAGCATTTCAAAAGTTTTAAATCAATAGTGTCAGTTCATTCATATAGAGTTTTGGTGCCCTTAACTTTGGACAGCAGCATTTGATTTACATCCAAAATTTTGCTAAAATCCCCCGAATGGCCTGTAATACAAAGGGGGTTTGACATATACACTGCAAATTACACTGTATGTGCAGTAACAAATATGGTGTTACAAAATTCTGATAAAAGAGAAGTCTGTAAATAATTCCTTGTCAGTGAGACTGCTAAGAGGAACTCATCAGGAATCCAATATTTCACGAGCAAGCTATGATTGTGTTTTCTTTACTGGGTAAACAATGAAGGTAGTGAAATAATAACAGGCAATGCAAAAGAGGATGTAATATAGCAGCTATTTCAGAAGACATTTCAGACAGATATGTGCTGTTATATTTTGAAACTTCTGAATAAATTAGAGAGATCTATTAAGATGATATGGAGAAAAAAAAACCCCTAAGATATGACATAAGAATAAAATCATGTCTATACCAATTAGAAGACAGGGGTAAAGAAATGTTTGCCTTATGCAAAAGAGCCTTGTTGAAGATATTGTCTTAAATCTGAAGAGAGATTTGCTTTCTCAGACCAGCACCCTACTTTTGAATCAGAGACTATTTTTATGAGGACATTAGTATCATCATATAAATATATATCTTTCACAGAATAACAGAATCAACTAGGTTAGAAAAGACCTTTGAGATCACTGAGTCCAGCCTATGACCGAACACCAGTATGTCAACTAGACCATGGCACAGAGTGCCACATCCAGTCTTTTCTTAAATACCCTCAGGGATGATGACTCCATCACCTCCCTGGTGATCCAATCATCCCAATGTCCAATCATCCCTTCTGTGAAGAACTTGTGACAGTATCTCTTCATTATCCCCCAGAGACAGGACCAGAGGCAATAGACACTAACAGAAGCACAAAAGGTTCTGTCTGAACATCAGAAAACCCTTTTTTGCTGTGAAGGTGACTGAGTCCTCACACAGGTTGCCCAGAGTGTTTGTGAAGTCTCCCTCCTTGGAGATATTAAAAATCCACCTTGAGATCATCCTGGGAAGGCTTCTCTGAATGACTGCTTGAGCAGGGGGAATGGAGGAGATGACATTCAGTTGTCCCTTCCAACCTCAACCATTCTTGTCATTCTGTGATCTTCTGGTTCCGAAGAAATTTCAGTGAAGCATCAGTAATTTCTACATTGTCATCGGCAGTAGAAAATAGTCATGACCCCAGAAATATTTGTGTTATTAAAAATGGGGGAAAAAAAGGTGGAGAGAAAACATAGATTCTATCTACAAATAGAGTTGCAGAATTAGCATCAGAGAAGAAAGAAGATCAATGTAAGCAAACTGATACTGCTGGCATGAGACTGGGAAGGTGCATAATGCCAAGAATAAATTTGCATTCCAAAGTGGAGGTAGATTCCAAGCAAAATTGTTGAGTTGTAGTAACCAAAAATAGGTGATAGTACAGTTTGCTGGAAGAGCAGGGAAATTGTCTCAAGCTGCTTTTAAAGTGAAGCTCACACATTTAAGAAAATGTGAGACTGACAGTCTCTGCTAATGACTGAGACTTGGTTGGACTCACTGAGAATATCTTCACTATTAAATAAAGGCCAGTGGAAAAGTGAGTTCACAAGCTGCAGTGATTTTGATTATGCACCACACTTGAAAATTTCTACTGCAATAATTTGATTTTAAGGTTACACAAGGAAAACAGGATGATTCATAAGACTATTTCATGCCAAGATACTCTGGCCAGAGATAATGTTTTATAAAAATAGCACAGGATTCAAAGGTCCGAGTAATTACTGAGAATTTACAGATATCCTTTCCTAGTGTCTTGTGAATAAGAAACTGGAGGATTTTAAACTGTCTCTTGGCTTAAAAAACTAAGGAGATAGGGTAATGTTCTATTGGGTATGCATGGCAAGGCTTTGTTAGCAGGGAGAAAGGAGGGGTGGCTCCTCTCAGAAACTTCCAGAGGCTGCCCCTGTGTCCAAGAGAGCCAATGCCAGCTGGCTCCAAGGAAGACCCATCACTGGCCAAGGTAAAGCCCATCAATGACAGCAGCAGCACCTCCAGGATAGCAGAAATAAGGGGGAAAGTTGGTGCAGAACAGCAACTGCAGCTGTGACAGAGGAGTGAGAATATGTGAGAGAAGCAGCACTGCAGACACCAAAGTCAGTAGAGAAGGAGGACCGGGTGGTGTTCCAGGCACAGGAGCAGAGATTTCCCACCAGCCCATGGTGCAGACCATGGTGAAGCAGCTGTGCCCTGGCAGCCCATGGAGGTCCATGGTGGAGCAGAGATCTGACTGCAGCTTTCCTTACGGTCCATCCACAGGTCTTTCACAAGCTGCAGGATCCCATAATGGATCAGCCTCCTGACAGGACTTGTGGTCCTGTGGAAAGAGATGAGACCACATGGAGTCAGGTTTGCTAGTAGGACTTGTGACCCCATGGAGGACAGCTAGAGCAGTTAATGAAGAACGGTAGCTTGTGGGAAGGATTCACATTGGATGAAATAGTGGAGGACTCTCTCCTGGGGGGAGGGATCACCCTCCCCTCCACTGGAGCAGGGGAAGAGTGTGAGGAGTCCTCCTCCTGAGGAGGAAAGAGCATCAGAGACAATGTGTGATGAACTGACCACAGTGTCCATTCCCCATCCCTCTGTGTTGCTGATGGGCAGGAGGTAAAGAATTGGAAAGCAAAATTAAGCCCAAGAAGAAGGGAGGGGGAGAGAGGGAAGGTGCTTTAAGATCTGGATCTATTTCTCCTTAGCCCATTCTCATTTCCCCAAGCTGCAATCTGTTTTGCCTGTGTCAGTAATTGGTGAGCAATTTCTCTCTGTCCTTATCTTAACACATGAACCTTTGATTATATTTTCTCTCCTCTGTGGGGAGTGATAGAGCAGCTTTTGTGGGCACCTGGAATCCAGCCAAGGTCAACTCATCACAGAACTGAAAGCAGAAGTTGCAACATCCTACACATACTGAGATCTTTTCTGAAAACAAAAATGTATTAAATCTTCAATATAATACAAGCTGAGGTAATTATCTTATCAAATAAATGTGTTTGCTAAGGCTTAACTATTATCACTCTTAGATTGGTATAAACCTCATAACAATTTAAAGCTGACCATGCTACCATGTCTTTCATCCCTCCAGATTGCTTAGCAGTACAGGATTATAAGAGCAGGGATAATTAAAAGTCCAATTAGGATTAATTAGGCTTCAGCTTCTTATCAGTACTTATATATTTCTACCATAATTCTGGATACCATTAAAATACCTATAGCCAGAATTAGCAGAATAAGATTAAAAAAAAAAAAAAAAAAACAAACCAAAACCAAAACAAATAAAAAAAATCACAAACACAGATCAACCCCCCAAAGCCCTGATTGTGTTGGACAAGAAACATTTGCACAGAATAATATCATCAGGGTGTTGAAGAAGAGGAAAACACTTCAGTGGGATGCCAGAAAGCTTAGGTTCCTACGTTAAGATCTTAGCAGATATGCAAGATTATCCAATTTAAATATCTGAGATCAGATATTCCTGTGATTCTGAAAAATTTACAGCTGTTAATGTGTGACACTGAGCTCCATGGAAGACTCAGGTGTTCACTGTGAAATATCTCAGGCATAAAATTTTATCTTTTCATTCATGCTCGTAAGTTAACGTACTGACAGGCAGAAGACTGCACTACCTCTATATGGACTAAATAGAGTCTGTGTCCATAAATTGGACATTCATCCACCAACAAGCTCAGTGATTTCAACCTACTGGTCATAACCTGTGCATGAATAACCATTTCAGTTGGTCACATCATGAAGTGATAATAGCAACTTTAAAAAAAAAAAGACTGGAGAGTGCTTCTTGCTTTTATGCAAATTTTTTTGAGTATTACAGTTGCACAGCTTCTAAGCAACATAAATGTAGTTACCCACTTCAGTTATAGAATATTTTCTATGAATAGTTAAACATGATACAGAGATGAAGCACTTCACAAATACACCCGAAAATATTTCAGTTTTCAAAAAAGAATGAAAGTTGAATTAGGTGATAATAAAGATGTGAAGAACACAGATGAGAATAATCTTAAAGTCCATTATTTAATATACTTTTCTAGAAAAGAAAGTCTAAAAACTGTTTAAACATGTAGCATGGATTATTTGTTAGTCAAGACCGACAACAAGACATCCATCAATGTAAGATTCCTAAGTTCAGTAAAGGAAGAGGATTTAGGATATACCAAAAACACCAATTCATACTGTTTCCCCAATATATAATTGGAATCAGCTTCCCAGTCAGCATGCTAGATATTTGGAATACTAACTTAGTGAAATGTTCAATATTCTTAAAAGCAATGTAAGAGACAACACATGGTGTTAGGTATCTAAAAATAAATTTCAGCACCTAATAGCATTGTTCATCCTTATTTTACTGGTTCAGCTTAGGTGAATCTTGAAGCACACCTTTTTGTATTGTAGTCACAGAAGTGATGGGCTACAACTGTCTGAAAAAACCTTTATATGCATTTGAAAATGGACACATGGAACTGCAAGCTGTCACTCAAGCTTACATGTCTGTCAGAATATATACCAATATTGGCAACTATCCCTTAATTTTCTGGAAAAAAAGTAAGAGGTCTTTTTCTTTTTTTTCTTTTTCTTTTTCTTTTTCTTTTTCTTTTTCTTTTTCTTTTTCTTTTTCTTTTTCTTTTTCTTTTTCTTTTTCTTTTTCTTTTCTTCTTTTTCTTCTTTTCTTTTTCTTTTTCTTTCTTTTTTCTTTTTCTTTTTCTTTTCTTTTTTTCTTTTTCTTTTTCTTTTTCTTTTTCTTTCTTTTTCTTTTTCTTTTTCTTTTTCTTTTTTCTTTTTCTTTTTCTTTTTCTTTTTCTTTTTCTTTTTCTCTTTTCTTTTTCTTTTTTTTTTTCTTTTTCTTTTTATTTTTATTTTTCTTTTATTTTTATTTTTTTCTTTTTCTTTTTCTTTTTCTTTTTCTTTTTCTTTTTCTTTTTCTTTTTCTTTTTTTTCTTTTTCTTTTTCTTTTTCTTTTCTTTTTTCTTTTTCTTTTTTCTTTTTCTTTTTTTTTTCTTTTTCTTTTCTTTTCTTTTTCTTTTTCTTTTTCTTTTTCTTTTTCTTTTTTTCTTTTCTTTTCTTTTTCTTCTTCTTTCAGAAAGGAAACAAATAGGAACTTCAGAATGTCACCTGTTTTTAATCTGGAATAGATTTAAATATTGAAATATAAAATTTGTAAAGCATTACTCACTGTCTAAATGTGAAATATGTTGTATATTTAGTCTTCCTCTAATCTAATGGCAAAGAATATCATGGTAGGCAGGTACCAATATCTTTATGACAACAGTCTACACAAAATGATCTAATGTATCCTTCTGACTGCACACTGTAGATGCTGCATAGCAGGTGGTCATGCAGATCAGCTCAAACTCTTTCAGCTCCCTGCTTTCCCACAGTATATAATGGAGCGAACAAAATAAATGGTGTGAAACTACTAGTAGCTATGATTGTGCACCATGCTTTCCCATTTTCACGCACATAAAATCTGTAGATATTAATTTTTTGGTTTGGCATATACTCTGAAAACAGCTGCTGAAACACAGTTTGCCATACAGAAGAGTGTGAGATTGCAGTTTATTGAGGTTTGGATATTATTATGCTTGAGCAGTCCTTCGAACAATGGTAAGCTTTGCACGGTTAAGCAGAAAAGTGTTATCATTTGTTCATCAGAGGATACTTTGAATAGATACTTTGCATAACCTTTTGGTATTGTGCTAAAAAGATTCCTGGAAATAATGGAACTCCAGACTCACTATAATCAGGCATAGGTATCTGAATGATGTTTTTCAAATTAACTCATTTGGTTAGTAAATTAACTTCCAAATTAATTAATTCAGTTATATCTGAAAATTAGAATCAAGTAAGTCATGTCAACATTTATCTCTTTAAGGTGAAGTTGGCTATCAGCTTAAGCTAATGGCACAGGTTTCCTCTAGGTTCAGTAATAAGAAATTTCTAACTAAAAAAGAAAAAAATCCTGTAAGATAGGTCACTTTTTTGATTATATTTATATATACAATATAGGTGTGTGTGTATAAATATACACAATATAAGTATACTACATATATATATATATATATATATGAATACAAATTAACCTTTACCTAAAAACTGTTAAAGGGTACCAAAAGTAGAAATTTGTGTATTCAACTTGCCACCGCATAAGACATATTACACTTCAATTGGTAGGTATACTAGACTTGAATCGGTGTGATTATTCTGACAGAAAAAGTAGCAAAAATGACTAAAATATCCTGATTGATTGAGTATTCTGTCAGATCTGGTCAGTGTAGAGATATTTCTGGTTTATATCCTGTTTTGTGCTAGATTTCCAATAAGAAATAATGTATGAGGTTAAAGCATTTAATGTGCTTTATAAATAGGAACACATTAAATATTAATATGCATTTTAGTATAGGTTGCTTGTAGTACATATTAAATTATATTATTAATTTATACAGGTTAATATTATAAGAGTGTGTTGGGAATAGATATAAGTTCAACAAGAGAACATAATGAATGCTGGTTTAAGACTATGGTTTCAGGCAGACTGCTCACTTATAGAACAGCAGAAGTAGGGTTCATTTTACTTCAGATGTCTAAAGCTCCTCTGAAATTCTGGTGAGCGAAGGAAATAATGCAATAATCTTCTCATCCTTTCAGTAGCTGTCTAATGTCAACATCTAAATATGGTGAGGTGAATCCCACCACAAAACCTATGGGAATTGAGTAAACTTACAAGGATCTTATTTAACTCTATTTAATATTATTTATACTGCTGAATGGAATCACATTTTGAAATAGACCTCAATAAATTAACTTTTTAGAAGTAAACTTTCATCTTTTGAGGGAGAGAAATACTTCTATATGTTACATGTTATAAAAGAGGGGTGTAACGACAAATAGCTAAAAATAATTTTGTAGTAAGGCATTGAGTAGCAAACAATTTTCTGCAGCAAAAATGTGTGTGTGAAGAATGTCTTTATCCTTGGTTATTTCTGTGGGATCAATCTTAACTAACTTTAGTCATCTGAACAATGTAACTCAGAATTTATTTTTTGAGTGACAGAAACATTTTAAAGGTAATTCATTAGCTATATATCTAATTTTTGTATGGAAAAAGCAGTGAATTGGTTTCCACTTAGGATTCTGGAATTCTCTTAACCAAATAAGGAAAATCTGGTTGTGGTGGCATTTATTTATTTTTTAAAGCATTTAGAAATCAAGAATGGAATTCCACATAATATATAATCTGTGATGAAACCATTGTTGATTTAATTCATTATTTTAGAATCTTCTAAAGATTCTAAAATGAATTAATTTTCTTGTGGACAAAAAAATAAGTATAGGTATAAATTTGAGCATATATTCTCCTTAACACTTTTTTCTATTCTCCAGAATATGTAAGGTGCAAATCCTTGTATAATAAATCTATTAAATAGCTGCTTTTTTACCAGAATTGGATGCCAAATTTTGGCATAAAGACTTGTTTGTTTGATTGGAGGGTAGGGAGTTGATTTCTGGCTGTTGGTTTGCTTTGCTTTGTTTTTTTCTCAAGCTTCTCATGAATATATATTCCAGAATTCAGATCTCTGACTAATATATTTTTGGATGGAAAGGTCTGCTGGAGCAGACACTTAAGACATGCAGATGGAAGACTACATTGAGTTGTTTACAGAAGGTCTCACCCACTTCATAATCAGATGGTTTGTAGCAGATGCTCACTGTAACCTCCTCCTCCTTTTTGGCCTCTTCTCTGATCCTTTCCCATACATGTGAGCTCTTCCTTTGCATAGAACACAATCCTCCCACCTTGCTTCCTCTTCCTAGTTTTCCTAAAGGGCCCGTGAGCTTTCAGGAAAACCATTCCACTGCATCCCTGCGGTCCTCTGTGATGAGTCCATAACTGTGCAACTATTCATAGGTTTTCAATTTCTTCTCTTTGTTTCTCACGTTGACACAACTCATATGGGCTTCTAGCCATACCACCTTTTTCAAAGAGATGTTGAGATTTCCCCCTGTAGTTCTGTCCCTGGTGTGCTTCCAGGAATCCACCCCCCCACCCCCTGCCTCACTTACCTGAAAACATTGATCTCCAGTGCCTGAAGATCCTGGTTTAAATAACTCCTCACAAAGTTAGCAAGCCTGTTGGTAAAGATACACTACACCACTCTCCTTGGCAGTGTCTCCTCAAAGAGGTATGCACAGTCACAGAATTCTGCAAAAGGACACCTGCTGTACAGCTGGGGTAAGTTTGTAAATGCATCTCTCTCCAGATTTGGCCTCTCCCCTTGACTGACAGTACCAAGAACAGCAGCTCCATCCTCATCCCCTTTACTACAGATTAGAGACCCATATTGTGAGTATTCTTTTAAGGTCTTGCCTGGCAGTGTCATCAGAATCTCTGCAGATGAGCAGCAAGGGCGCTGCAGTGAAATTTTGACTTTTGCCTCTGTAGAATCTCCACAAACGTCCCATTGATTTAACCTTCATCTGTGCACTATTTCTGTGCACTATTCCTACCACATTATCCAGCTCCATCAGCTGGCCTTTGTCTCAACCAGAGTGCTCCTCCTGAAGGGGAGGTAGTCAACACCCCAAATCCTGCTGGCTTCTGGAATACAAGGCAGTACCTGCAGTCTGTGACTGGACATCTGCAGCTATCTGTAACATGTCTTTTGATAAAGGAAATGAGGAACAAATGTTTTCAAGACTAAAACATTCAGGCAATGTCAAGGTCTGAAGATCCTGTTCAGGATGCTGCTGTCATTGAAGTAAAAATTAAAAACAAAAACAAAAAAAACCAAAACAAAACACACCAAACCAAACCAAACAAACAAAAAAAAAAAACAAAACCCACCAACAAAAACACAAAAACAAAAACCAAAAAAACAAAAAAACCCCCACCAAACTATATTAAGTGAAAATTCTCACTGAATTTAATGGAAGAAGATCAAATCCTTTGCAGACTCCTAGAACTGCATATTTAGGGTTCTGAAAGAGCTTGGGCTTAGGAGCAGTCATTCTGTAATTTTTTTCCTTTTCAGGCAAAATGCTCCTGTTATGTGCTTTTGAAACAAGCACAATCATCACTTCACTAGCATCCATGGCAGTGAAAAGCTGCTTGGCAAAAAAAAAAAAAAAAAAAGTGAAAGCATTTGCTTTTTATAAGTCCAGTATACCTTCTTAGAGCCAGGGACTTGAAACACAAAATCATTGGATCATATGATAATTCAGGTTAGAAGGAACTTTAGGAGGTTCTAGTCTGACCTCCTTCTCAGAGTTGTAATGGTGAAGTCAAGCCAAGTTGCTCAGAATGTGCCCATTTGGGGCTTGAAACATCTCCAGTATGGAGATGACAAAGGCTCTTTGGGCAACAGGTTCCACTGACTTTTTGCCCACATGCAGTCCTTTACATGCAGTCCTGGTCTCTCTTGTTTTTATTGATGTTCCTTGTCTCTCATCCTCCCATAGTTCAACTCTCTTAAGGGGCTGACTCTGTCCCTTTTATGACCTCCTCACAGGTACTACTGGCTGTTGTTGGGTCCCCCTTCTGCCTTGGGCTAAACAGGCCCAGTTCCTCCACTATTTCACATGACAGCACATCTAAAGTTTCCATTGATTTCTGTATCACAAATCAATTTGCCTTGTTAGTGGAGATCCAGCTGTGTGTCACTCTTGCTGCCCCACCCAGCATCTGAATCAAAAAGTTATGTCAGAAACTGTCCAGAGATCTTGGCAGTTTGCATTTCCCTACATTTTCCTTTCCTGTATCTGGCAGGCAGATAAATCTCCCGCATGAATGAATAATGAAATACAGATGTTCCCTCAAGTTTTAGAGAGATTTCATCCACTCTCTTGCTATGGGGGTTTGAGGTTGAGGGGATGCCAGGTGCCCACCAAAGCCACTCTATGACTCCCATCTTCAACTGATCAGGGCAGAAAAAATATAATTAAAAGCTCATGGGTATCCTTATCTTCCTGAGATAAGGACAGGGAGACATCACTCACCAGTTACTATCACAGGCAAAACAGATTCAGGGGGAGGAAATTAGTTGAATTTGTTACCAATCAAAACCAGTAGGATACTGAGAAAAAAGTTCTTAATACCACCTTCTCCCTACTCCTCCCTTCTTTCCAGGTTTAAATTTATTCCTGATTCTCTATGTCCTCCTCCCCTCAATGGGTAGGGAGACGGGGAATAAAGGCTATGCTCAGCCAATCACATGTTGCTTCTGTTGTTGCTTCCCTCTCAGAGGGAGGAGTCCTTTCCCTGCTTCAGTGTGGAGTCCCTCTCATGGGAGACAGTCCTCCATTAACTTCTCCAGCATGAGTCCTTCCTCGGGCTGTAGTTCTTGATGAAATGCTCCAACATGGGTCCCTTTCCAAGTCCCTCAGAAAAAGGCTACTCCAGTGGGGGTCCTCATGGAATCACAAATCTTTCCATCAAACCTACTCCAGAGTGGGGTCCTTTCTCCACAGTTACGCAGGTCCTGCCAGGAGTCTGCTCCAGTGCAGGCTCCTGATAGGATCACAGCTGCCTCTCAGGCACCCACCTCCTTTGGCATGGGGTCCTCCACAAGCTGCAGGTGGATCTCTGCTCCAATATGGACCTCCAGAGGCTGCAGGGCACTGTGATTCACCATGGTCCTCATCACAGGCTGCAGGGGAATCTCAGCTCCAGCACCTGGAGCACCTCCTTCCCCTCCTTCACTGACCTTGGCAGTGCTATTTCTCTCCCATATTCTCATTCCTCTCTTCTCTGGCTGCAAGTACTTCTGCACCATAACATTTTTTTTCCTTCCTTGTTAAATATGTTACCACTGAGTTGTTACTACCATCACTGTTTGACTCGGCACTTGCCAGAGGTGGATCCATCCTGCAGCCACCTGGCATTGGCTCTGTCGGATATGGGGTAAGCTTTAGCACCTTTTCACAGCAGCCACTCCTATAGACCACACCACAACCAAAACATTGCCACACCATCCTGATACAAATCCTCAGGTTTGTATTTATGCATTCTGGGGAGTGGAAAAAAGGGAGAAAAAAAAAAAAAAATGAAAGGAGGCGGAGTGAATTAAGTAGGAAGTTTCACTGAGAATAGAATAAAAATATGGAATAGAAATATTTTCCTGATACTTGTATTTCATGTGAAATGTAGGAGGCCCAATCTATCTAGCTCTGAGTACAACAGCATACAGTATGATTACAAGAGTGCAGCACATGACAAGTTCTGTATTACATGCTTGTGGATTTCCCTGGATTTTCTAACTTTTCCGTTTTTCTACAGCATGAACTTTTGTCACAGGCTTAAGATTTGTTGCAGATTATTAGGTCTTCATAGCAGTGATCAGCTGCCTTTGCTTCCTGGAGTTCTTCACCGACTGTGCGCAAGATCCCTTGCACCACAGAAAATAGACCTACATCCAAAATCCCTTTTTGTGAAAGATTGATTGGCTTTCAGCTGCATTAGTGAGCATGGCAAATAGGTGGTGATAATCTGAAGAGTCTGACATATTTTGGAAATGTCGTTAAACATGAGTGTCACAGTAGTATGTTGTCACTGCAAGGCCTGTACCAATAAAAGATGAACTACAATACAGCACTTTTTCCTCAATGCATGCAATTAAGTTAATATAGAAGAAGCAGAAATAGTAAAAATATTTTTAAATTACACTGTCAACAATTGGTTTCAAAATTTTACAGTACTTTAGTGATAAAAATATAAAATATTTCAAATAAATATAGACGTAATTATACTTTGATTATCGATGATGTTATACATGTTTAGACTAGGCAGGTGACATTTTAGTCAGTTCAAAACTTCCTGAGATCTAACCTTTCCTGTGTTTCAAATTCTGTTTATGCCATCCTTTTAAGTTCTGCAGTTAAGTAGTCATTGCCAGAAGCCATGCTTTTCTAAGGCAGCACTTTTGAGAATGATTTTATAAAAGCAAGAAGATCAGCATTTTCAGCTAAAAAAAGATATTGCCAGAATTACTGTATACTGAAGGCATCACTTACAGAAATAGTGGGACAATATGTGCCTGGATAGCCTAAGGTTAATTAATATCTTTGTATGAATCAGAGTTTAGTAGGCAACAAAATTCCTTTTACCCCCTCTAAAAAAAATTAGTTGACTTAAAAGCAACATACAAAACCATATATATTGAAACCTGTACTTGTCAAATTAACTATCTAAATTACTCTAAGGGAAAAGTTCATACGTCCTTTCTAGTCAGATATTTTCATGGGTTTCTTACTTGATTTTATTTGTATACAAGATTATTATGATGATTGCAAAAGTAAACTTTTCTTCTTTATGCTTAAAATATTTTCAGAGTTGCAAATTTTCATATATTTATATGCTTTTGTGCATGTATCTTGGACTTGCAGATAGGTATATAACTCTGATATTAATTAGGGAACTGAGAGAAAGGCTGCAAACAAATGACAAATCATGTGTGCACACAGTGTTTGGGGTGTGTCCTGACTATGGATTTCGCAAAAAACCAGCTCTGCTATATACAAAATAGAGCTGGAAGGGAATGGAGAATCATAGTATATGGCTTTGCTCGGTCTCGGGTCTGGGCAGCACGCCTCGAAGCCACAAAGAAAAGGCGGGCTGCCATGCTGCACGCACGCCAGGAGTGCCCTGGCAGCGAAGCTCACTGGCCGGTCTGCGGAGTCCCCGGGGGACGGAGGCAGGCAGGAACTGAGGTGAGATGAAAGAATGTATGGCACGCAGTTTGCAGACTTCCAGGGATTTTATTTAGGGTCTTCGAGTGAGGGTCCAGGGACGGCAAAGGGGGACAGAGAGACGGGGACGGACGAAGGGCTGGAAGTCTGGAGGCTGCGAGCCCCGAACAGACTGGTGGAGGGGATTATAAGGGAAGGGAGAAGGGGAGGGGTTAGCTCCAGAGAGCCAACCCAGGAAGGTCGAGGGAAGAGGGAAAGGGGTACAAACCAATAACTTTGCGATGGGGGAGGGTACAAAATTTAAAAGAACCAATCATGTACAGTACTAAGGAGAACAAAGGAGGAACTTCTAAAACATAATCCATCTAGGGAAGGGGGTGGGGCAGAGGGCAGAACTAATGATCTTCAGGTCCGGTGCATGCCTAATTTCCCCAGCTGCAGGGGCTCATGGTTGGTTTTCACAGGTCTCCATGACCTAAACACCTCAGGCTGTCACAGCCCCCTGCGGCTGGTCTCTCAATCACTAAAACTTGCAGGCACGCACTGCTACAATAGTACAGGTTTCGAATACCTATTCCACAAAGATACTGGTGCTTCTTGGCTACTGGAAATAAAAGTTGCCACCTATCACTGCAGGGAAACAAACATGAGGTAGAGCAAGAACCAAAAAGTAATGGAAGAGTGATATTAAATATGGACAGAGACATTAATTACAGGGAACCATATTTGTTTGAATATGATGGCAAAGAAATTGCTTCTTGCATAATGAGACTGTTAACTTCAAGCCTTTCCCATGGTTCATGCTAAAGAATACTCGACAACAGAAGAAAAATATGCCGTGGAAAGAGACTAGGGAAGTTGAGGGGAAAATGGTTTTAAATGCAACCTGTCTTTGAAGCACTTAACTTTGAACTGATCTCTCTGGACCCATTTTTCTCATTAGGCAGGAGTAAGATGGCTAAAAGCAGCACTCATTAAAGAAGCATGAGATTCCCCAGGGCTATTGAATCAAGCTTGAAGTAAAAAAACGTCTTAATCATCTCTTTTTAATCCCTGTGTTTCACTCTGTCTTCTTCGCTTGCTCTCCTTTCACCCATCACAGCTACATAATTACCAGGTGAAAATTTTCTAAACCCTGGATTCAAAACCTAACATGCTGTATTTTTTAAGCAGTAGAAAACACACATTTTTTTAATCCTGTTTGATAATTTAAGTGAAAGGATGGTGGAAACACAAAAAAGGTATTTGTTATGTATTAAGATGTCAGATCTGCTTCATGCTGTTTATGTCTATACTGCAAAGTAAAGGATGTGACCTCCCCTTCCCTATATGCTCAAATGTGTCCTGACTTCACCTTGGGAAAAGGTCTGGGTTCCTACCCATGGTCCTCCAAAAAGAATAAACCTGTTGGCTGGATAGGAAGGGATCAGAATAGTAGCTTTAGCTACCCTTTTTTGATACTTCAGATGGGGGCACATCAATGTGGGATTCACAGAGTGCAACCAAACAGCAATTAGGACGTGGAAAAGTTTCACACATTCTTAAAGAAGAGGAGAAAGTTGTGTGAAAAAGCACACTCCTGGAAAAAGCTGGCAGCCCATAGCTTGGACAGGTACCTTCCTCACTGGGTTAAGAACTGGCTGGATGGCCAGCACCAGAGAGTGGTGCTGAATGGTGCCCCATCCAGTTGACAGCCAGTGGGGTTCCTCAAGGCTCAGTGCTGGGGCTGGTTCTGTTTAATATCTTTATTGATGATCTGGGTGAGGAGATTGTGTGCACCCTCAGTAAGTTCACAGACAACACTAAGTTGGGTGGAAGTGTTGATCTCCTGGAGAATAGGAAGGCTCTGCAGAGGAGCATCAGTGGGCCAAAGCCCATCAATGCATCATCAATGGGCCAAAGACCATCAATGAATCATCAATGGGCCAAAGCCCATCAATGCATTTTGGCTGCATCAATGGGCCATAGCCAGTGGTATGAGGTTCAATTCACCAAGTATCAGGTCCTGCCTTTCGGTCACAAAAATCCCAGGCAAAATTACAGGGCTGGGGAAGAGTGGCTGGAAAGAAGCCCAGTGGAAATGAGCCAGGGGATGGTGGTTGACAGTAGCTGAACATGATCCAGCATGTGTCCAGGTAGCCAAGAAGGCCAGTGGCATCCTGCCCTGTATCAGCAATAGTTTGGCCAGCAGGACCAGGGCAGTCATTGTTGTCCTTTGATCAGTTTTGGGCCACTCACTACAAGGAAAGCATTGAGATTAGGGACTGAGTCCAAAGATGAGAAACAGAGCTGCTAAAGAGTCTTGAGCATGACTCAGGAGTAGCTGAAGCAAACAAGTTTGCTGAGTCTGGAGAAAAGTGGGCTCAAGTGAGACCTTATCTCTCTCTACAGCTCCCGAAAGGAGGTTGTAGGGAGGTGGGGATTGACCTCTTCTCTCAGGCAGCCAGCAAAAGGACAAGAGGGCATAGCCGCAATCTGCATCAGGGGAGGTTCCAGCTGGACATCAAGAAGAACTTTTTGACTGAAAGCATGGCTAAGCATTGGAATGGGCTGCCCAGGGAGATGCTGGAGTCACCATTCCTGGAAGTGTTTAAGAAATGACGGAACATGGCACTTTTTGCTATGGTTTAGTTGATAAGGTGGTGTTCTGTCAAAAGTTGGACTTGATTATTTGGAGGTCTTTTCCAACCTTAATGATTCTATGATTCTACCCCTGCTTAAGACAGCTGGTGCATTAAAAGACTCCCTTTCCACTGTTTCACAGTTAGAAGAAAAAAGGGGAGATAAGCTTTAGTTGGTTTGTCTATCTCCTCTCCCTCTTCTGCATATTCAGTTCTCTCCAATTCCTTCATTGTGCTAGCTAGCATGACTTTACAAGGATAAAGCAAGCACAGATAAAGCAAGCAACAAAATACTGTGTGATATCATCACAGCAAATATTGGTTACTGTTTCCCTAGAGATGGGAACCAAGTTCCAAATGAATTTATCTAAATTTAGTTTCTTGCATATGTGGTGGATGTCTGAAGTTCCACAACTGTCAATAGATATAATCCCTGACTAAGACCTCATCCACTTGCCCGAATGTAGGCATCTAGTGTCATTTTAGAGTCTGTGGGATATTATCCCCGCCTCCGGATCTGTGAATGACACAGATCTCCTACAAATTATATATCATTTTCTCTCATCTTGGACAGATATATTAGGTGATTGAGGGCATCTCAGGATTGTTTGGCTTCATGAAAGTAAATCCATCTCTGGATTTTTACTGATTAAATACACATTTATGTTGAGGAATACATTCAGTGCTGGTATATTTATCTCAGGATGCAGCTGCAGTTTGAGCTGCAGGTTGAGTTCTGGCTGTTGGAGCCCCAGGCACAAGGTTGTGAACTGCTGACCTTTTGTGCAACCAAGGGCACAGGGACCTGTGGCCCAGCCAGCTGACAGGGCACTCAGAGAAACAGCAGGAACCAATGACCCCACTATCACTGAGACTGAGGGTATGAAAGCCCAGGGTATCCTTTGTTTGCGATGCCTCCTTCTCAGAGGAACCAGCTCAAGCTGATTTTTGTTATTTAGTTGTTGCAAGACAACCATTTTAAAGTTCGAGACATCTGTAAGATCTCATGCAGTTGTGTGACTGTGGGGTGTGTAACTCTGAAGGGGCCTTGGTCCCAGCTCAGGTGGTGCAAGTATCGTCAGAGTGGCTCCTGGATGGTCAGATAGAAAAGTTTCCTTAACATAAAATTTTTCCAAAAATCTAAACATGAGACTTGGAGTGTAAGACTTGAATCCTACCTCAGAAGGTAGTTAATGCAGGATTTAGATTTTTAAATATATTTGTCATGTGTTGCTTGAAACATCTCAGGCTGAGATAGCCATGTGAGCCTGCAGTTACAACACAGGGCTGTCATAAATCCAGACAGTTTTTGTTATTAGTAGCTAGTGGAGGAAAGACCTGCAGCATGTAAAATGGCTTTAGATAGCTCAGCACGGACAACTGAGTCCTGCTAATTATTACTTATGTGTCACCTCAAAGTTTTTAGTCTGTTCTACTTGTGGCCAGGGGGAAGATCCAGCCTGTAGGCAACCTTCTTAATTTCTTTGTTCAAAAAGTGAAGACTCATTCTTTACTTAAAGGGATGTGTATAATTTCATTCACTTGACAGATGGTTGCTTTTGATTGAATCTCAAAACCAAAAAGTTATGTTTTACATTTTAAAAAATAAGGGGTTTTACCTTATTTGTTTATTTATTTAAGTCAATAAATAAATAGAAGAAGAAGAAATAAAACTTCTGTGTGCGTCTACACTGCCAAAGAGGGACAATGAGTAAGCTTTGATCTTTTAAACTGGAACATCCTTAGCTGCGAACTCATTTCTTGGCTCTTAGGACAAATTCAGGTATTTCATTCCAAGACAGTACAAAGCCTAGTTCCAAGGCAAGTTAATTCCAAGGAATACTACCAGAAAACAATGAGCCTAAGACTGCATCAGGCATAGTTTCAAGAACCCTACAATCTGTCAGTATTACACATTTCTGCTTGTGTTTTTCACTTCTTTAAACTGAATTACTTCATTACTGATAAAATGCAAAAGATAAATTCAAAGTTTATTTCTACATACTAATTGTATATGGTCAATGTTAGTGTATGCAAAGAAATAAGTTTTCAAATGTGTCTTTTTTTTATATCATATGACATCCTCAGTATCATAAATTCCACATGTTGAATAAGGCCCAGTATTTTCAGTCTGCCGACAGATAAAGGATAATGATCCAAGTGTCTGTCTTTAAGATTTTTTTTTTCTTTGTTGGTCTCAGATCCATACATGGATCATGAGTATGATAATGACATAAGGTGACATATCAAGTAATTTTGTACATGGTTTTCAAATAGGTGTAATCAATTTTTTTTTTTCTGAATTAACATAGACAGCAGTGGCTGCCATTTGTCTTATTCATGGGAGAACAGTCAGATGGACACTATGTAAATAGATCACATACTAAAGAAATTCTACAGTGCTTCTAGAAGTTTTGCAACTAGAAATAAATGGGAAAAATAGAAAAGAAAGTGAGATGGCTGCATTAAGAGAATATCTACTTTAGTACATTATTTGACTAACAGCAGATATGGTTTTTACTTCATGGTTCATCTACTGTATTGCTTGAGCACATCCGTGTAAGGTCTTACTACAGAAATTATCTTCTTCACTTGGGAGAGCAATGAAACAGGTACAATTATTTTTATTTCTCTTAATTATTGCTTATGTTTTAAACATAAACATCTGTGTGTGTCAGGGTTTAATAAATCCATGCGAGACAGGTACGACATAAACACCAATGTGATGCAGAAAGTCGTCCCAATTTATTCTTCAGCAGTGCTTCTTTTAAAGCTTTTTACCTTCTGTACACGTGACACGGAACTTCTACATATGGTCTGTACATGCGCCATGCAATTACACAATTGGTTACAAGTGATAAACAAAAGCTAAGCATGCACTATATGATTGGTATATGCAGATTACTAATATGGGCAATATTTCCAGTATTCCTTGGCCAGCAAGGAATTCCCAACCTTGGGCAATATTTCCAATATTCTTTGGCCAGCAAGGAATTCCCTACTTTGGGCAATATTTCCAGTATTCTTTGGCCAGCAAACAACCTTCTACTTTTGGGCAAGGTATCTGGCTTTCTCTGGCCAGCTGCTTGTTTTCAGAATACTTCTTATCTATCTTCAAAGACTTTCATAGGTCTGTTATGACAGACCAGCTGTTAAGAGACTAGACCCTGACATGTGTGTTAATTTACTACCACAGAACTAGAAATAGTAATACTTGCTCAACTGATTATTAGGGAGAATCAATTGAAATGTAATTGGAATATTGAAAGGATATAAAAAAGTTTGTAGTCAAACAATATAAATTTCAGCACTATAGAACCAGTTGTCCTGGTTAGTCCCAGATAGCAACTAAGTACCATGCAGCCTCTTGCTCACCCCCACCTCCCAGGTGGGATGGGGAAGAGAAATTTGAGACAGGTGAAACCCGTGGGTTGAGATCAGAAGAATTTAATAATTGAAATAAAGTAAAACAATAATAATAATAACAACAACAAAAACAATCATAGTCATGAAAAGGAAAAAAAAGAGAGAGAGAGGAATAAAACCCAAGAACAGCAAGTGATGCACAATAGAGTTGCTCAACTCATGCTGACTAATGCCCAGCCCACCCCTGAGCAGTGATCGGCTGCTCTCGGCCAGCTCCCCTAGTCTTTATGCTGAGCATAATCGTCTGTGACATGGAATACAATATTCCTTTGGCCAGTTCGAGTCAGGTGTCCTGGCTGTGTTCACTTTCGGCTTCTGACAGAGCATGGGAAAAAGGAAAGTGCTTCACTTAGAAGTAAACACTATTCAGCAACAACTCAAACATCAGTGTGTTATCGACATTATTCTCATACTAAATCCAAACCAAAGCACTGTACCAGCTACTAGAAAGAAAATTAACTCTATCCTAGTTAAAACCAGGACACTGCTTTAACAAAAAATACTATCTGTGAATTTGGGACAAATCACTTTCTCTAAGATGAAAGGAAAGTGAGAATTAAGACTTTATCCAGCTAATTACCCCAAAGGTCTGTAGCATAAAAAATAATTAGAGAAGTTATGCTTTCACTACAGTGTTATACCACTGTCTGGATCCCTCTTTCTCTCTTTTTTTCCAACTGCCACAAAAATAAAGGACATTCAGTCACATAGCCATCACTTTGATCAAAGGAAACTCAAGATACTTGTTGGCTATCAGACATTGTTCTTGTATAGTAAGTCATTCTTTTGTAAATTTAGGTAAGTAATTTTTAGTGATAATGACAATTATGCCTAAATTATAATGACATCGTTTCAATTCCTGAATATTTAAATCATATTTAAAATACCAGAATTATATTTTGCTTTTGGGAAACAAGTTTTCTCTAAACCTTGCACTATTGTTTTTATCTTGTGAAGGTGTTGGCAGATAGAAGCTGATTTCTCAGGAAACCATGTTGAATGACTAAACTTGAGAAAAAGCTTCATAAACACTGCACAATGAATTATTATCTCTCTATCACAAGAGATATTTAATAAAATATCTATGCATGATTTGTAAGACATTTGCAAGAAAATGTCCTACTAAAATATCATGAAAACTGAGCTATCTCAATTTATTAAAATACATAGAAATTAATATGTGCATGGCTATTTGTGGTGCAAAAGTGCAAGGTTTTTTTGACTGTAAAAAACTTAAATTGTAGAAACCATGTGAAGTCTGAGTTTCTAGTAAAAATTAAATCCAGTTTTGAAGACTGAGTAGCATATGTAGTGATTAAAAATAATATAACTATATATGTAAATATATTAAAAGTGCTAGCAAATGTAATTTTGTGATAAATATGACGGCATGAGAAAAGCATATTGAAAGAAAAGTAAGTTATTTTAAAAGAAGTGTTTCCTTTTTAAAAGCTTCTTGAAAAAATGTTATTCCTAATTTTCAGATGAAAATTCCTTATTCTTAAAAAAACTCTCCTTAAGGAAGTGCAACTCTATGCTGTAATGTATATTTAGAACTACTGGGGTTTTTTTTATAAGTTTGTTTACCTTAACTCCACATGTTACTTTAAACCTCAGAATAAATCCTCATTTAAATATTAAGCAAATGTTAAAGACATCAAGAAATGGATAGAGTGCGAGGAGCTGTCTCTGAAGAACAGCAATGAGCAGTTTGAAAGATTCTGAGTGAGAACCAGAGGTAGAGGCAACAAAGGGAACCTTGTGGTTGGTGTCTACTACAGACTACCCAGTCAAGGGGAACTGACTGAAAAAGCCTTCTTGCTCCAGCCACAGTGCAAGTGACCTAATTAGTGACATCAAGACTGCAGGCAGCCTGAGCTGGTGATGGTCATGCAGTGGTGGAGTTTGCAGTCCTGGGGATTATGGATCAGGCATAGACTAAAGTCAGGACCCTGAATAATAGGAAAAAATTGCAGCTGTTCAAGGAGTTAGTCAATAGGATCCCCTGCGAAACTGTCCTCAAAGACAAGGGAGCAGAACAGAGCTGGCAGATCTTTAAGGATAATTTTCATACAGCAGAAGAAGCCTCAGTTCTCATGTGTAAGAAATTTTGAAAGGAAGGCAATAGTCTGGTATGGCTGAGCCAGAACCTTCTTGTCAAAGTAACAGGCAAGAAGCAAATGCACAGGCAGTGGAAGCAGGGACAGGTGTCGTGGGAAGAGTATAGGGATTCTCTCTGGTTGTGTGAGGATGAGGTTAGGAAGGCCAAGGAGCAACTGAAGTTGAATTTACCAAGAGACACAAAGAATAACAGGAAGAGCTTCTATAGGAATGTCAGCCGGAAAAGAAAGGTCAAGGAAACTCTCCTCAGTGAGTAATACTGGCAAACTGATACAAAGACACAAGGAGAATGCTGAGGTATTCATGAACATTTTCTTGCCTCACTTCACACACTGCTTGAGCAAGTGGACTCTAAGAGAGGGACTGGGGGAGCTAAGTCCCTCCCACTGTAAGGAAAGATCGAGTTTGTGACGACCTGGTGAACCTAAACATGCATAAGTCTATGGGACCCAATGGAAGGCATCCCAGAGTTCTGAGGCGTGTGTAATTGCCAAGCCAACTCTCCATGATATTTCAAGTCATGGCAGTTAGATGAAGTCCCCACTGACTGGAGAAAGAGAAATATTGCACCCAATTTAAAAAAGGTTGAAAGGAAGACTCTGGGAATGACTGACGTGTGAGCCTCACTTCTGTGTCTGGAAAGAATATGGAGCATATTCTTGTAGCAGATAAGATAACGTGTAGTAGTGTATCAGTGGCTCTGCACTCTGCCCCCCTCTCTCCCTATGTGGCTTGCGTTCCAGAAGTTTCTCCTTTGTCCTCCTTAGCTCTGTATGTTATTGCCTCTTTTGAATTTGTACCCTCCCCTGTCACAAGTCTATTGGTGTGTACCCCTCTCCTTCTTCCCTCTGGCCCTCCTGGGTTGGCTCTCCGGAGCTATCTCCTCCCCTTTTCCCTTCCCTTATAATCCCCTGCAAGCCTGTGTTCGGGGTCGCAGTCTGTGGGCTTTCAGCCCCTCTGCCTGTCCCCAGTTTCCCATCCCCTTTTGCCGTCCCTGGACCCTCACCCGAAGATCCTAATAAATTTCCTGGAAGACCACAAACTGCATCCGTACATTTCTTTGTCCTAACTCGTTTCCCACTGAGCTTCTGTCCCCTGAGCTCCACACTGCTCCTGCGTGTTCCCCGGCTCTGGTGCAGCCCGGCGCGCGTCACGGCGCAGCCAACTGCCTTTCTGTGTGGCATTGGGGCTTTTGGCTGCTTTTCGGGGACGCAATGCCACAATAACATGGTGGGCAGGGAACTGATTTGAGACAGCTAGCACAGCTTCACCAAAGACAAGTCCTGCCTGACCAACCCCATGGCCTTCTGTGTTGGCCTGACTACATCAGTGGACAAGGGGAGTGTAATGGATGTCACATCCAGACAGAAGTGCTCAATGGCTCACTGTCCACAAGGACATCAGCAACAAGTGCTGTTCCTCAGAGGTCCATATGGGGATGAGTACTCCTAAATATCTTCATCAAGGATAAAGACAGTGGGATTGAGTGAATGCTTAGCAAGTTTGCAGACACCACCAAGCTGACTGGTGTGGTTGTCACATCTGAGGGGCACTATGCCATCAAGAGAGGCCTGGACAAGCTCAAGAAGTGGACTCACGTGAACCTCCGTAGATGAACAAGATGACTTTAAAGTCTCTTCCAACACAAACTATTCCATGATTCTATGAAAGAGGATGAAGCCAGGCTCTTTTCTTTGCCATAAGAAGAATCAATGAGCACAAACACAGGAAGTTCCCTTTGAACACCAGGAAATAGTTTTTTACTGAAAAAGAAGACTCAGCCCTGCCACATGTTGTCCAGAGAGGTTGTAGAATCTCCCTTCTTGGAGACCGTCTGAAGTTGTCTGTACATGAATCTGGGCAGTCTTCTTGAGCAGGGTGGCAGGGGCAGATAATCTCCACAGTTCCCTTCCAACCTCAACCATAATATGATGCAGTGATTGTCACTGCTTAAGGAAATTGCTGAAGTTCATCAACGTTTGGACCCAGAACAAAAAACAGAATATCTGAATGAAAATTAAATATGTATTTTCCTATTCTTTCAAGTCTAATTAAAAAAAAATCTCGAAACAACAAAACCAAAAACCCAAAATCCACATAATTACATGGAAAAAAACCAAAACCCAGAGTATTGTGCACTTGGCTTACTGCCTACTTTACACTTATATGTAGGTAATTTTTAGTTGTCTAGGGTAAAATAAAATATTTGTTTCTTAACAAAGTCAACATGAAATCAATAGAGAACTGTGGCTAGCACAGGTTCTTCCCATGGGAACATTTTGCTATATTTCATAAACAAGATAAAGTTTGGATGTTTGGCAAACAGTTTCTCCGGATTGAGTGAGTTCGGGCTTGGCCAATTGGGCCCAGGGGGAGGTCTCGGGCTGACCAATCTGGGGCACTTCTGTAGACTCTATATATATGGAATTCAAAACAATAAAGTTCCTTTTCTCCTCTCTTCGCTTATCTAAAAACTTGGGTCAGTCCTCAGCTAGCCGCTCAACAGCGACAGAGAACAGTAGAACTCCAGTTCAGTGAAGCTTGATATTTATGTAGAGATGTAAGCACCTAAAAAGGGAAATTAAACATACTCATTTTGGGCACTGCCTCTCCACTGATCATGTAATAGGCCACTAGTATTAAAAGCTAAGCACTTCTAGAATGTTAGATCCTGTTTATCTTTAGAAATTATCTGAAGATTATTGCTCAATAGAGAAAAGTTTAATCTTTTCTTAAAAGAAAAAATTAAAAGCAGCTCTTATGTTCCCACTTCTGAAATAATATTACACTCCATTTATTAAAAATGCCTCTGCCTGAATTAATGTGAAAATGAGACCGTATACTAAGTCAATAGTACAGATTTTATTAAACTGTAAATGTAGGGGTTGGGGCAGGGAGAGAGAGAGATGGGGAGAGAGAGAGAGAGACTGTAGTCACCACCATATGGTAACCACAATTTTTCTTCTGGTCTTCTCAGTGGTGTGAGTCCCCAGAGTGTTTTTCTGGAGGATACACTTCTGTACAGTCCAAGTCCCAGCTATCCAGAGGCATACATGCTTCTTCCCACAACTTGGGATGGCATGTGTGTAAGCAGTTGCTTACTTGCCCACAGTTTGCCATGGTGGGAATTTTTGTCTGAATAGGTTATCCAGATCTGCTTCATCAGGCCTGGCATCTTCCTATGTTGCATCTGTGCTTTTCCCACAGTCTGCACAGTGGACTCTTGTCTGGTGTTCTAATTCCAAACCTTTCACCTCAGCGTAGGCCTGAAATTAGCACCTTCCTTTTTGCCATCTGTGCCTGTCTTAAATTAGCTTATTTTGAGGGAACTTCCACCTTTGTCAGTGTTTGAGACAATTTATTGTGCTCTTTAAGTCCTGACAATGGCATCTACTGGAAAGGAACTTAGAAGAAGTCCAGATACGGTCCTTACCATAAAATTTTGCAGCAGCCTTGTATGAAAAATAGAATAAAATTAAACAAAACAAATTGCATGAATGAGCTTCTTATATCTCATCCCAGATGTCACTGTTTCTCACTTGACTGCTCAAACTGAGCGAATCAGACTCTGCCTTTTCTTCTTTCTGCTTCTTGCACTCCTGGCTGGCCACAGCAGAGCCTCAGGAGGAGGGATACAGGGATTTTGAAATGCTTCTTAGCTGTGGGGACACCAGTCCTCAAGGGATACAGGGTAGGAACAGTGTGCACCTGTTGCAGTCTGTACTCCTTGCTTGGGTCAGTAGGGAGGCTGGGCTTGCTGTTAGTATGGGTGCATGCAGCAGTGCGGTACCCAAAGGCAGCTCTCCCCTGCTGCGGGGGGGAGGGCTGCCCCAGAGCCGGAACACGCAGGATGGTTTCTTCTTGGCCACGAGCGGTGGGACTGGTCAGACTGGATCTATGAGGAAGCGTCGCAGGTCTAGAAAAGTAGCTGTTCATTCCAGGCTTCAGGTGGTTTATTGGGATAATAAAGGATGGCACTGGGGAGTGGGGGAGGGGAAGGGGAGAGTCGGGGGAGGATAGTTGCTCCATGAAGCCCAGAATCAAAGAGACTGGGTTCCGGGTCCTGCTGGGCTTTTATCCGTGGGGTTAGGAGGCGGTCCTGGCTCACATCAGCCAGTCCGGAAGGGTCAAGGGGGAGGGATCATGGGAAGGACACACGTTGCAACAGGTGCAGTGTGCACTTGGAGCAAGAAAAAGTATAATGTGGACAGATTTTAGAGAATATTTAAAGTTTTAATGGGAATGCACTAAACTATAGTAAAGACAAAAGCTAGGCCTGGATGCTTGGCTGCAGTGAGTGTCTTCCTTTTTTATCTGCATGTCTTATGGCCTAGTCAAGAGAGCACTTTTCCAAAATGTGGGACATGACAGTTTTATTCTCTTTAGGCTGAGAGTTTTATTTCCTGAAATTTTACACCAGAAGCCAAGTCTTTAATAATAAAACTTAAATTCATAAGGAAAATATCATTCTGTTAACCCTATGCTGACTTGCCTGGGCAGACATTTGTGAGTTTGTGCAAACACTGGCAAAAGTTAAATAGTTAAAATAATTATTTATTTAGTTAAATAAATAATTAAAAAAAATACTGAGAATTAAGCAATGGATGAATTCCTACACAGTCATTAAACCAATATTGGAAATTAACATCACTTGATCTGATTTTACATATCTTCAAAATAGACCTATTTCTAAGCTAATAATGCTCAGACATCCTTATAGCCAGGAAGGCCATACAGAAATTTTAGAAATCTTGCGGTTTAACCATCTTGAAGTAATCTCTTGCATTATAATTAATTCATCCTTCCATATTTAACAGCTACATCTTCTCTGCTGATTAAGGCTCAGATGTAAGTGGATCTTGATTCATTGCAACTCCATTATTAGAATAATTTTTACCAGTTAAGTCTGTTTGACTAGTAAAGATATTAGAGGCACAAGCTTTCTGAAACAGAAGACTTAGGCAATTGTGGTGAATCTTGAAAAAAACTGGTCAGTCAGAATCCGTAACTAAGAAAAGGGTATCCAAGTTTACTGAGTAAGGTACAAGTAACAAAGAGAGAATGTTAGGATTCTAACAAAATTCTGCAGAAAACTGAAGGAAACTGAAGTGTGTGGGATGTGGTTTTTTATTTTGACAATGTCTATGTCTCACTTTTGAACTGTCAACAACTAGTGCAATCTTGCCACAGTAATTCTTTTGGAAATGTCTACAGCATGTGCTTTATATAATATGATTCTGTGAGGGACTAAGTTATACTAAGCAGAATAGTACAAGTAGTTAAGCTGGGTGCATGACATCTTTGGCTGACCTAACTTGGATGAAAGCACATCAGCCATGAACAAGAATTGAACTAAATGCTGTAGAAAGATAATCAAAGAAGTGAAACCAGTTAGGTTAGAATCCTAACATGTACAATTTGAACACTAGGTTGTTTTGTTTTGGGTTTTTTCCCCTGTAGAACTTAAGGACGATACCTCTTGAAACATCCATTATCTATCTCTTTGTAATGATATATCCACTCCTTGTCAGAGAGTGTGACTGAAAAGTGTAAGAGACAGCATGGCTTATAGATTGAGTGATTTCAGACATTTAAAAAAATATAATATCTTAATATGTAAAAATGATTCCCTAGCAGGACCATCCTGTGTTGGAGAAGTTAAAAAAGAACAAATTTTGCCATACCCACAAATAAAATAGCTATATGTTGAAGCTATACAGGCTCAGCTATGCTAGTTATTGTCTATTTAGAGCTAGAGTAAGACTGTTCCTTATGCACTCAATGGATTCCATCTCCTGAGATGCTCAGTGATCTAAAAGTAAAGCCATATAAAGGACAGTTGATATGCTTAAACACCATATGTGCTTAAGGCACCTTGACATATTGGACCCTATAAATGTAATGCATGGCTGCTCTGTATGTTTATGTTGAAAGGAAATGAAGTCTTGCTGCTGAACATAATTCCAGCTCAGAGGGATAACCAGAATTTGAATCAAACCTATAAAAAATAGTCATTCCTTTCAAAGACTAGCACAACAGATCCTGATTAAAAGACCTCTAGGATTATTTTATTTTTCTGTCAAGTTTATACACATATGTTCAGACTATACACCTACACCATACACACTGATGTTAGCACTTATTCAGAAAACAATGGAATTAAGGGAAGCTTTTTTTCCTCATTATCCTGAATCTGTTTAACTACTGTGGATTTTATCATAGAGCAAGCTAAGGTGAAGTATTTTTATGTAGTTGTGATCTTGTGTGTGTGTTTCCCTGCAAAGTGGAATCTAAAATACTTTCTCTCAGTGAGACTGTTACTGACATTTTCCTTCTCTCTGCATTCTTATTTTCACAAAATATACAAAGAGTTAATTTCTTTTAGATTTTTTACCTTTCATTCAAATTCCATAAATAGCAGACTTAATTCAGAAGATATAAGAGAGAAATACCTAAAAATCCATGTGATAAGAAGCATTTGAAGTGAAACATTCACACAACTAATTAATGGCCTCCACACATTCTAGTATTTACATCTATCATCATTATTGCTCCTTGGGTTTGATCCCACAAAATTCACATGCAGAGCAACGTGTGTATTAACAAGTGTAATTTAAAGCCCTGCAAGCACACAGGAATTTATATTAATGAGAACCCTGCTGGAAGTCACTGCTGAGAGCCTTAGAAAAGGTAAGGCTTCTAAGAGGAAGCAGAACACAAACATCCTATTAGCATGAGAAAGCTTTCTTTTTTTCTTTCTTTTTCTTTTTTGTCCCCTGTGTGTGTGTGTTAGTCTTTGCACTCCCATTTATACCTACAGCTATTGCTACCCATGTCATTACCTAAAGGAGTTGTGTAGATTCCCCCATAGCACACATTAAACCTGTACCTGATGACTGATAATAAAAGATATGATTCTCCATTCCTTTTAAGCTCCTGTCTTATTAGACAAAGGGGCAACCCTTTGTATACTTATGCACCACAAATCAATACCAACTAAAGCAATTATCAAACACTACTCCTCCACCCCCCAGTTAAGATAACCCTCACATTCACAGCCAATATCCAGCCAGGTCTACTGTGAAATTTCTTCTGTCCTTCAATTTTCTTAACTATTTTATTTTAAAAGTCCAAATTAAAAAGAAACAGATATAGTAAAGATCATGATAAGCCTTAGTGGTTGATCTGTTTTCAAAAAAAGAAAACCAAAACAAACCAGCAAAACTACACACAAATAGAACCCCCACTGAGAATAACCAAAGATCAAAATATAAAATGAAAAATAAACCCCCCAACAAACTCTTTCCTTAGAAACAAGACTAACAGCAAGCAGGTATAGTAGAGCAGGCAATATGTACGACTGGCTAATCATGTGGTGGCTTGTGTATTTTATCAATAAATGGATTTTGCATGAGGCTTTTCTTACATTTGGGAAACTGTAGGAGAATTTCTATTCCTCAGAATGCCCAGCTACTAAATGAAATTCTCTATTCCCAAACCTAAAGTTTGTTGAGACGAAATTGAATTGAAAAAAAATCAGTAATTTAAAGAATAAAGAGAAACCCAGAAAAGAATGGCTGCTGTTACTGCATAACCAACAAAATCAGCTTCTGAACTTTGTTAGATGCATATTTTTAAGAAGCATAAACATGATAAAGAATGAAAATGCTCTCACAATTATTTTAAGAACCCTTTGTTTTAAGATTGCAAGGAGTGTTTTAACAACAATCTGTTTTACATTGTATCAGAATTTATGTTTAACGACATGCTCATATATTCCTTCGGTTACAATGAACCTAGAATTTCTGAAGAATTAATTACTTGATCTTTTTCAATTTTCTCCCTTAAATGAGATATTTATGCATTTAACTTCTGTCTGGATCATCATGTACAGTCGTTAGTTCAGGGTTTGTTGGGTTTTTTTTTAAATATAATTATTATTAGATATGTTATTAATTAATACCCTCACTTAAAAAAAAAAGTCATGGTTGTTCATGTACAGCTTGGGTATAAGATCTTAATGCATTCTCAATATGTATAAAATTTGAGGTATATGTTATTTCAAAAAAAAGATTAATATCTTCTTTAGAAAACAGGGACATTGATAATGCATCTATATTTCAAGAAGGATTTACATTTTGAATTCTTTTAATCCCCAATCACTTGCAAATTCTCATAACACTTATCTTGTCCTCAAAGGAAAGACCAAGATATGTCTCTAGGTACTAAGATGTCTAATTTAAGCCATTGTCCTATTCCGAACAGACAGTTCATGTAGCAAAATAGCCACCTCAGGATAGGAGCTAACATATTCAGAATGGCTGAATCTTTCCCTGAAAGAACCTAACCTCCTCCATGGAAAACTTAGATGAAGTATCTGTTAGTAAAGTGCCTTAAGTTAGGTAAGATGTATCTAGTACTAGGGCTCATGGAAGAAGGTCAAACAATAGATCATTTTTATAACCTTTGTAGAGATTCTGGTTAAAATTATGATATGAATTTTGTGATCAAATGTGAGAAAAAATTAATTAAAACCAGGACCATTTATGTCATTGGAAAGATTTAGACATGTCTCAAGTACAGTCTTTGAAAAACTGCAAATATTTGTGAATGTTGTTTTGCATGTGTGGAAGACAGACGAATGTAAATTTTCAATTTGCAGATTTTCAGGGATAGCAGCTCTCTGAGTCTGAGGTGCTGGGAGCTTTGGGGTCGGGATCAGACACAGCGAGGTGAACAGGGTCAGACACAGCCCTGGGATATACATGGAGGGCCACAGGGACAGGGTTGTGCAGTCCAAGAGGTCAGCCCACTTATGGGGTCTGGCTCAACAGGGCCAGGCAAGGCATGGCTGCACTGCAGCTCAGGCAGGGCCAGGGAGAGCCTCAACTGAAGGCAGAGTTCAAGGGCTGGGGATGGAGCCCAGCTGTGACCATCCTGCAGCTCTGCCTGGGAGTCTCTTTCCACCACCACTGGCTGGATGGGGTCCATCCTGGCTGTACAGTTCTACCTTGTTCTTGAGCCCCAAGACCCAAATTTCTGGAGAAGGCTGGGATTAAATGCTCTCAAAAGGCTTCCATTGACAACTGTTGCAGATATAACCATCTGTGCAGCTCTGTCTTATTTGGCATTAGTTACTTTCTTGTTCATATGGTCTCCTTGACCAATAACTTCATTTTGAAAAGAACTGGCCTCAAAGACTCAGACTTCTTCAAAGCAAGAGAAATTACCATTTTCATGATTTTCACATCATAAAGCACCACAGGATGCTCAGAAGAGTCTGATTCAGTACTTCTTAGTAACACTGAATAAGTCTGAAATTAAGTGTAACTATATGAAGGCATTAACCATAAAATGGTTCACTGTCCATCATACATTATAAGGAACATCCTGATACTCTTCAGCTTATGCAAATTACTTCAAAAATGACAAATGAAGTTTCTGTATTTGGCTGTAAATGTTAATGAAGTGAAAAAAACATATATTTATTGAAGCTTATTCCACATTTCAAATTTAATCTAAGTGAAATCTTCCATTGTCCCCTTATTGACTGTCAAAATTTTAAAAGTAGTTGTTTGGTGACTTACATGATTTATGCTTGTCAATGTCTGTACTTGGAATTTTAGAGGCACCATAAATAGTTCTTTCTCATGTACTCAGCTTCCAGGGTAAAAAATACTCAAAGATTAAATAACTGCAATTTAATTCATTTAAAATCATGCATATTTTCTGTGGTTATAGTTCACTGATATTTCTGAAGTGATATTCAACATGAACAGAAAAACTCTCAGGACAAATATAACATAGTATTGTAGCATTCTGCCTTCTGCAGCTCCTGTTCATTTAATAATGAAATTACTTAGAAGTTTAGTTTTTTCTCTTTTCTTTTTCTTTACCTAAATAATAACAACACAGGGATAATGCAACAGTTCTCTAAGCAGTTCTGAGGAAATTATCTCATATTGATGAAAAGAGAAAGAATCCCAACTGCGATTTCTATAAATGCTATAATTGATTAACATCTACTTAGCACAGTTGAGTTTACTGAATCATAGGAGCTCTTTCAAAAAATTGTGTATTGATCTAAGTTAGTGTTGTCATAGTTTAACCTCACAGGCAGGTAAACAACACACAGCCATTCACTCACTCCCTTACAGAAGGATGGGGAAAAGATTTATAAGGGTAAAAGTGCAAAATTGTGGGTTGAGAAAGAGATGGTTTAATAGAGAAAGACGAAGTTGCACGTACCAGCAAAGCAAAAGGAGGAATTAATTCACTACTGCTGTCAGCAGGCAGGTGTGCAGTTATCTCCAGGAAAGCAGGGTTTCATCATCTCTATCAGCTGCCTGGGAAGATAAAGGCCATAACTGCTAATGTTAACCCCTTCCTCCTTTTTCTTCCAGCTTTTATTGGTGAGTAAAATGTCACATGTGTGGAATATCCCTTTGGTCAGTGGGGGTCAGCAATCCCAGTTCTGTCGCCTGCCTGAGTTCTTATGCAGCTTAATCCTACTTGCAGGTGAGATGGCATGAGAAGCAGAAAAGGCCTTGAAGCTGTGTAAGTACTGCTTAGCAGCAGCTAAAATATCAGGGTATGATCAACACTGTTTTCAGAACAAATCCAAAACATAGTCTTGTATAAGCTACTGCAAAGAAAACTAACTCTATCCCAGTCAAAATCAGGACAGCCATTTACAATACTTATATATGTTGGTTGGTGTTAATAGATTAATCTCATTTTGTGTCTTGCCATCCTGTTTCCACTGGCAGGGAAAGAGTGAATACTTCTCAGATACAAACAGAAATGTATTTATTAAATGCCACAATCATTCAAAGACAAACAGATGGCTGCTATTCAAACAGGGAAAGGCAGTGATTATACACATCTGTACAATACCAATAAACTCTAATATATCCGGAAGCAATTAACTGCTTTTTTTAGAATAAAGCAGAGAGTTACTCAGAACAGCTTTCATTTCATTATTTGGTCAATTTTACATAGGAGTTGTAACCATGCATAAACGGTTTTCATAATAGTGAACACAGGAGGCTTCGATGATTGCTTACTGTGAGTTGAAAAATGCTCACATGGAAGAATATTATAATTTCTTTCTGTCATAATCCCCCCATGAGTCAAGATCCCTCTGTACAATTATTGCCCAGTTCTCTTTTAGCCCTTCGCTGGACTGACATACCAAAAATGTTAGCCCCAAATCACATGTTGTATGTCAAGATGGAAATCTACTTAGAAGATGAAAACTGAAAGCTCTTGCCTCAAGACTTATGCTCTCTTGTGAGTTCTGATGTACTGGCATCTATATCTGCTACTGAACTTGAGTTTCACAGTTCATAGTACTGAAACAAAAGTCCAGCCATCTGGACAGCTCTGTAAATGGGTTATATTACCCTACTACATTCCTGTGCAGCTTTTCCAATCAGCCTTTAAACAACTAAATCCTCTCTCTAGAATTAATATTCATAGGCAATGGATTGTCAGTGTAAATTATTATATTTTGCCTAGCTAACCTCATTTGTGTTAACAACCAACTGAGTTTTAGTACCCAATCCAGCAATATGTTAACAATTCCCAGATTTTGACTTATATCCAAAAAGCACCTCAAAACAGTGGACTCCAGCTGCCCACTGTCTTAAACACTTGTTTTTTCTCTTGGCTCAGTTTTGGAACATCCAAGTTGTTATGTCCAGACAAAATTTGATTTAGACAGGACTAGCTTTAGTAATACAGATGTAAGGTAGTCTGTCTTAACTGGCCTTAATGCTTGAAGCAGGTTATTTGTTCATTCTTTATCTTCTTTTTTTCATTAGTGATACAGACATGGAAATCGAGGTCAACAGAGAATATCACCTTATTCAATTTGATTTCATGAATGTTTCATGCAGCTATTTGGTACTATGCACAATTATATTGGGTATTGTTAGTTGTACTTGTATAGACAGAGCAGCTTTTTTTGCCTGGGCAAAGCTTTGGTTTAGAAGCCACAATCTGTGTTAGCATAGACCTCTAAAATCATGCTGATTATGAGGAATTTCCTTGTTCTCTAAAGCAGTGACAAAGATTCAAGAGCAGATGTGATTTTCATCCCATTACATATAAGTCAAACCAAAGCAGTGTGTGTGTCTGTGTGTAATCTTTCAGGGGTAGCAAAAATTCCTGATTCTTTAGTAAGTCAGTTATATTTTTCTGTTCTAAATCAGAAACTAATCCAAATTATTTGGGTTTTTTTTCTGAACTATTAATATAACAGATATTTTCTTAATTTTTTTCTTTGCTAATTTTTAATAATTCTATAAACTTTGAATCACTACTGAATTTTCTAAGCAAATATTTTCCAAAATGAAATGAGGCATAACTATGCCCAGCAAATAATTTCTCAGAGACTCCATGAGAGCAGGACATCTTCTCATTATAACAAGGTTAGTGGGTACTTGCCAGCAAGCTCATTTTTGTCTCATCTAACACACATATTTTGAATTCCACCTAATTTACATTTTTAGTGTTATATACTTGTGAATCCTCTGATCCATAAATAACCAGCTATCTTGTCTTCACTGTTGCTTCCATCAACCAGATGTAATCCTATAGAAAATAAAATTATAAACAGCAAAATATCCTAAAGAATTTAATCTTTAATAGTAATATAAAGACACATGAGTAAATTAGCATTCTTCATTTTTCTACAGCAGAAGTGTTCATATGTCCGAATTAAGGATTCTAGTATTGTATTACTTAACTGAACTATGACCAATTATGTTAATATATAGAGAAAAAATATTTTGTAATGCAAAAACAAGTAAAGAGGGAACATCTCATAGACCAAATATATTCATGCAGACATATCAGTTCCAAATGCATTATTTTTCTACAGGATATAAGTGGGAGATGGAAAGGGAAAACTGAAAATTAAATTTTAAGTCTTTATTGAGTTCTATAAGAAAGACACTTTTTAAAATCTGAAAACCAAGGCAACCAACCAACCAGCAACAAAAAAACCACACAACACCTCCACAAACAAACAAACAAAACAAAAACAAAACAAAAAAAATCCCAACCAAACAAAAACAAAACAAAAACCAACCAACGAAACAAACAAATCAAAAAGAACCAAACCTTTAATTCCACATGTTGCAAGTAAGAAAGAATATACTGCAACAGGAATTCCTGAAAGGATTAGTATATAGAGAGAAATTGAAGCTTCAGGGGTAAAACCAGAGGACCTTACAAGACAAGGAATTTGGTCTTGACATACAGTATTAAAAAAAAGGAAGAAAAGAATTGCTGGCAACATATACATAACATTTTATACATGGTAAAAATGCAGAGAGAGTAAGATGTTAAAAAAGGTGTCAGAGTCCCTTCAAGAAAGTGTATACAGGATGGACAGAGAAAGAAATTCCTTCAACATTACGCATGCTGTGCCTGATCAGTGAAATTGCTTCTCTGTAGCAAATTCTCCTTCACTTCCAGCAGAGAAAACTCTGCCTTTTGATTTGCCCCTTAGCATTTTGCAGAATGTATGTAAATATTTACCCACATAACTCATACTATCAAGATTGCGGGCACATATAGAGATGCCTGGGGCACAAACAAGCTTTCCAGAGGTGTCAAATGTAATCCATGTAATACTGCAATCAATTCTGAAGCAATATTAATTTACTGGAAGCCAATTTTTCAGCAGTAAGAAGCTCACAATTACTTTGAATAAGAAATATGTAGGGACACATCAACTTTCCCACACTCAATACCTTTCTGTTTCCTTATTGTAGTATTATTTCAATAAAGATACAATATGGGGGACAATATGAAATGGGAACACAATAAAGAGCTTTGGTGGGAATCTATTAGATTTTCAACTAAAAATACATTAAGAACCATTTGCATGCTTGAGAAAATTGGAAATTCAGTCAGTATCTATTTATCAGGATATCTGTTCTGTTTTTCAAGGAAGATGTGAACTCTTAATGCCCTTTATAGAAATTCTCTCAGGACTCACATAAGAAATAAACCTGGAAAAGGTGTTACTTAAATGAGTTACATAGAATTTAATTTTTAGTTCATTCCCTAGTTCTTACCTGTACACTTTTCCAAGTGGATTTTTCCAAGATAACAATATTCAGCAATAACAATTTCCAGGATAATGAAACTAAGACTAAACTCTGTGAGTATAAACTGATGGACTGCCTTGGGGATAGGCACAGGCTCCTGGCACATTTTTATTTAGTGTTACAGATACTGTCTAGAGAACTTCTTATTTTCCACAGCAACTAAATGAATATGTACATCTGCATGGTTATGAACCTGCTTGTGTTTATAGACTGTTGAGAGGAATACATTCCCTTCAGATCCCGTGTACTCTGAGATTCAACGCAAAAATAATGATGTAGCTTCACTAAGTACTTGACATTAACCTACATGATATAAACTATCAACATCAGTAATATTCTGGCATATTTCAAATTGCAATCATAGTTGAGGGGAACTTATGCACAGTTTTATAGATGTTTATGCCTTGCATACCAGTCTTACAAGTTATAGCTACTGAACAGGGGATAGAGCCCATAGTTTATGGGTTTCCTGTGAGGTTGGAAAATACAACAAATAAAGACTCATATTTTAGTATTAACTGAACAAGGTCTTACTTTTATGTCTGCCTGACAAATCAAAAATAATTCAAGTAACTCAATGTCTAGGGGAATAAAGTGATAAAGTGGGTTTATTTCTGGCCATCTGAAAAACATGCAATCCTAATAACCATACCAGCTAATGTTACCACAACACATTAAGTGATAGCTAGGTCAGAAAATCATTGTCTTGGCTGGAGTTCAAACAAAAGTAGGAATGTTCTGGGGTCAGTGAGGTTGCAGACTCAAGCTTTCTTGAGCCCAGGAAAATGTTGCCTTTCTGTTAGAATTCTCAGTAGTTCAGTCCAAACTTATTTTCCACTCTAATTTAGTTATACCTAACTGTAACTAGTTTAATCCCTTCTTATTGACTTTAGATACTGTAGGTAGGTTTCATTTAAACAGGTACTGTACATTCAGCTATTTTCCAAAAGTAAATTTACAAAAAGTGAAGAAAAAAAATTGAAAACATAACTGAAAAGAAAATAAATCCTTTTGCCTACTTTCTCCTTCCCCAACATTTTCATGTGTACATGAAGCCATTTTCCCTAGCACTGGTTATGAGTTTGAACTTTCCAGTTTTGGGCATCTCAAAAATTAACTGTCCACTTTTTGGCACCCTAGACTCATATCTGACTGGAAATCTGGTAGAGTTTCCTTCAACATTTCTTCAGCCTGGAGCCCCAGTTTTCAAAGGAAAATGGTACCAGAAATTCAAAATTTAAGATACTGATAATAAGAAAAGAACCCGAACACATTGTCTTTGAAAAAAAACCCAACTCCTTGCATAAACATTTCTGGAAGACGTTTTTTACAATGTAAAGAATTACATTACAAAAGATATTGGTGAAAATAAAAAGAACAAGTCTCATATTTTGTTACTTCCTAATGAAACTCGTTCTTGTTTATAGTGGAAAATATGCAGCTTGTAGTGACAGCGCCACTAGTTTATTTTCCCTTTTTTTCCCCCTCTCTATTTGTTAATGTTTCTTCTGCATTTGCTGTAAACCTAAATGATTTGGTTTATATTGCAATGTCATTCAGATTCTCCTAGATGAGCATCCCATCACTGATGGTAATTGATGTTGGCTTCCATGGAAATGCTAATTTGGTAGCAGTCAGTGTCAATCCGTCCTCATCAGTTATATTCACAGGAAATACGTGGTGGTCATTGTGAAGACTCTAACAAGTAATCAAAGCTACTGAAAAAAGGGTAAACTCTTAAAATACAATTATTCATGTAGGTTTCTGGTCTTTTTTTCCCTGTCATGCTCATTTAAGCATTATAAATTGGAGTAAAGTGTAGCAAAATATCCTAAATTCAGTATAACATTTCCTTGTCTCTCATGTGCAAAAAGCAAGAAAACATCTACTTTTGAATTTTAAGAAATCCAGTGTTTAAAATACAGTCTTCCACAGTGGGATTTTGTAGTGAAATAACTAATATAAAAAAAATTCTCTCTTTCTAACATTGGCATTACTAGTACTACAAGCATTCTAAGTATCTGTACCTGTAGGATTTCTCTAGAAGAAAAAAAGTCTTTTTAAAGACAGTAAATGATGACATATTGGAATGATGGAAAAGCCACAAAAATATGCATGGATCCACCAAGCAATATTTCTGTGGTTTTATTCACTCCAAATTGGACTAACTGGAGTTACTACTTTTTTTATAGAACAGTGCTAGCCATCATAAAGAATATATGTTTTCACCAAGAAAATGTAGTTCTTCATAATTATGCATGGCCTTCCAATGAAGTGCTGAATTTTAGAGTGCCTACTCATTTTTGAGTGCTTACTAGCTTCCTCAATCACCTGAGGTAAGTTAAGATGAAAATATGAAATATTATCATTTACAGTGAAACTTATTTCCATCATACTGACCATGTAAACCATTTAAATTACATTTTAATTTCATAGAGAGTTCCCAGTAGAGCAAAAGAGGTCTTGGGGCTTGTGTGAATGCTTTTCACAATTTTCCTCACAAATGTCAACCAAATATCCTTGCACAATTATTTAAAGACTAATTTTAAAGCCTGTTTTACTTCAGTTGGAGGTAGTTCCTACAATGGACAAATTCCATAGCCATTATTGAACTTTATCTTGGTTTGTTGAGACTAGGGAAGAGAAAGCAAAGGGGGATTTAATTGCTGTCTTCAGCTACCTGACATGTGATTATAAGAAAAGAGTCCAAGTCTTCTCAGAGGAGTATATCAAAACTCAGGCTGTGCAATCTTCACCCTTGGAGTTATTCCTACTTTGGGTGAATGAAGATTGATCTTACTTTGTTGGTCCTGACTCGAACAGTAGATTGGACTGAATTATTTCTCCCTTCAATACTAAGATACTAACTTTAAATACATATTTAGAGAAATCGAAAAAATTCTATATAAGGATATTGAATGAGTAATTTTTAAAGATTGTTTGGGTTTTGGTGTTGGTTTGGGAATTTGGGGGTGAGAGGGTGTGTTTTGTTTTTTTCCTTTTTACTTTTAAAATGAAAATTTTGGCTGAGGTTCAGCAGAATTTTCATTTCAGATGTGAATACATCCAAAATAAGAAGACAGAAGAAGACATTGAGACTGTGTATATGCTGGTAAACAAAAGGGAGGGAGAGGCAGAGACGAGGAGAAGACTGTCTTGCTGGTGTGTTTTTTGTTTTGTTTCCTCTTTGCTATCTATAAATAATGAATTTCAGACTCCATTTTACAAGATGGAAGGAGAGAGAGATGTGGATATATGGGGTGATTAAGGGTGTAAGAATCCACCTTGTCTGGTTGAAGTACTGTGAATTCTGTTGAAGGAGTATGTAAGATACAAGCAGTTGAAACTGGTGCAGTTTTGGACATTTTACTGTTTGGAAGCAGTCTGTAGAGTGACCAATCCCCACAATGGCTCCTACATCCCAGTTTAGACAAACCTATTTGTGTTTGTCCAAAACAGAGAAAGGGAACATAATAATACTAAACCAGCTGTAGTATGAGGATCATTGCTGTTTTCCATGTCAGAATAGATGTGCCACAAATCTTTGAGCTCCAGTTTGCAAAGTCCAGAGGTTGGGTGAAAACAAAAATGAGAGATTGGTAAATTTACATTTATTTGGATAGCATTTTGTGTTAATGGTCTTTAAGCACTCAAACATGATTAGTTGGACAAGAAAAGGGAGTTTTATTTATACAGCAATGCAGAGTCATCTGTTTAGCTATTTGTGGATGATTATGTTCATAGAAAGTTCTTCCCTAGCTACATACTTCAGTGGCATCTAAGTATCACTGGAGAACATCAGTGATATACAAAGAAAATTTTCAGATTATTTATTCATCATTGATTGCTTTTTTGTTATTGAAAGCTTGTTACTTCTTCTTGGATATCACCAAAAAGATTTTTCTTTCTAGACAGTAAGACAGTATACTTAGGGTCTTCATCAAATTAAAAAATATAGCATTCTTTTTGCAGTTGAGTCTAATGGAAGAGTAACTAGAGAAAACACTCTGGAGTACAAGTAAATTTAGCAGGAATGAAAGAATGCTGATTAAACAGTGCTTGCACAATGATTATATGTTTATATTATTTATAAAATAAATAAAAATAATCTCTGCAAAGATGAATTATGGTTAAAAGCACACAGTTAATTTACATTAAAGAATGATAATATCTAGGTCTTAATTCTGATTTAATCAGGTTTTAGAGAGGTTATTATGATATCTTTAACATCTAAGAAAATACCATAGTGACCTCTAAACTTCATATGGGATTTTAATTTCCACCTCCATATCTTATATATTTCATGATACCTCTTGAAATTGTCCAGAGGAAGACAACCTGCTCAAGAATTTCCTATATTTATCTTGAAGGGCCTTTACAAAATAGTACGGGGTGAATATTTTTTTCTTGTTTCTTTTTTTCTTTCTTTTTTCTCTTTCTTTTTCAGCTCAGCATCAGATTCACCTACATCAACTTTAACTTCACCTAAATTCTCTTGCTGAAAACAAAAGTCGTATGTAAGACTTCTTGTGCTAAAGATTGATCCTTGCTATAAATCATTCAAGGGCAGCAAAACTTAACCCATGCCCGGCAATAAAATCACAGTAATGGGGAGGTTATGAGAAGTCAATCTGTCACCTCTTTGCAGGTTAGAAAAACCCTATATTTACTTCATTCATTCATTCCATTATACCTACCTGTCAGGTGCTAGTGGTTTCTATACATAAGGCAGGCCTTAGGACATTCTCTTTGTTCCATCATTTAGTTCACTTCTGGAAGAGGAGTAGCCATACAACTATTTAAACCATATTCTTATATATAAAGGTATTTACCAAAACCAGAGAAGTGTCCACAAACTCAATGACTACCAAATTTAGAGAGAAAGCTGCGGTCCAGACCAATATCTTGCTAAATTAAATAAGATTATTGCTTTCACATCTTCAAACTATGACAAATCTGGTTTGTATTCTGCATTTTCCATCTTCATTTATCCACAAGGGCTTACTGTACTTAAGAGTAATGAAAATCACACCATATAGCTAAATTAATCAAAGCCCTTGGTACAGAAAAGTTATGACTATGACCTAGCAATTTGTTAGTTTTGAAAGGAATTTATTTTATGAGTTAGCAACAACATCACCAAGAATAGGTCTATGAGATCCTTCTTTGTTTTCATCACTATATAGCTTGATAAAATCAGGACTGGGTCTCTGTCAAAGTCCAGACACTGTGTTTTAGAAGTTAGAAGGAGCATAATAACCACATTTGAGATTAAACTAGTATGTTCCTTTTTGAAAATTCAGTAGAATTAAAATGAAAAATCATTAATAAAAGTCTCCTGACTTTTATTAAGGAGTGACATCCTAAAAGGCAGCATATCCATGAGGCAGAGACATGGAAAGGACAAAAATAATCACAGATGATTTAAAACATGATGATTTAAAAAACTCTTCAAAATGTTTAAAAGTGCACCTTTATATATTACCCACATTAGCATATATGAAAAAAAAAGAGTACATCTTAGATGATATAGCAATACATGTCAGTAATTTTCATAAGTGTCAGTGTGTGGGGATGTGGGTGTATGTGTGTACATGTGGAGGTGTGCAGTTTAACACATATACTATTCAGAATTTGTCCTAGAGTCAACTCTTGCTCAAAATGATATTACCATTTTATGTTACCCTTTTGCTATTTATTTCCCACATTTAACAGAGCCCTCTGGAGAAGAAGAGTTCAAAATTATTACTTTTTTGTACATTGTTTGGCAGTTCTGCTACCTCTATGATTGCCATCTGGCATATTTGCTGTCAGGGTATTTCACAGGCTACAACAGCTGTTTGTGGAAATGGATGGCATGAGAGTGTTCTTAGGTGGCATTAGTGAAAGGGGAAGATGGGACAAAGATGATTACTATAGACAATACAGGATGACTATATCCATCATAGGAATTAATTTACTTAACTATTCTGATAATTTGATGTTCAGTTTTAGGCCATACAAGTCTAATTATTGAGTTGTGCACAAAAGACAATGTTGTGAGGAGGAACAAGGAACTGTCCTTTGTGTGTAAGAGGAGTATAATTGAAAACTGACAGTACATAATATAAATCACTTGGAAAGACTGTGTTTGCAGAACGGCATCCTGTCAAAGGTCAAGGATATTGTGGAATGGGATTTTTGTCACCTTTTCGGTGCAGAATGCATGGAATATACATATAATTCTATATGTATCATGTGTACATTGCTGTATGAGATCAGTGACTATATAGCTTGGTTCACTCCATTGACCCATCCAACACAGGGTATGATAAGCCAGGCACATAAAATGTGTCCCAGACCATGTAATATATGATGTGTATTTGCAATGCTGGCAACTTCTAATGGGTAAAAAAACCCCAAGAAACCAAAAAGACAAGATAGCAATTTTCGAGTGATGAAAGCCATATCAGTTAAATCAAGTAATTATTGTTAATTCAGATTTTATTTTTATAGAAAAACAAAAGAAAGACAATGAATAAAGAAATGCTATTGTGGAAAGCACTAATAATAAGCAATTAAAGCTGTTCCATACATACTTTTTAGTAAATTCCCCTTCCATTGCTGTTATGCTCCCCTCCGTGTTTCCCCTCTGAGGCTAAGATTGAGTGTTTTGGTTTTGGGAAGAACCACACCCAGCTGCCAGTATTGCCAGTTCTCAACCAGAAGGGGGATTTTAATGACAGGGTTTCTTTTCCAGGAGTAATGTGATATTGATGATTACCTCTTCCTTGCTGAAGAGTTCACCTGGTGATATTTTTATGTTTTCTAACATGCTTTTAAAAATAGATACAAAAATTAAGTTTGTGTTATTTTCCATAAGGTTTCAAGTGCATGTTAGCACTGAGGGTATCAGAAAGCTTTATGGTCATCTTCAGATATATGTACAGGGACATGTAACAGCCTTATATGAGATTAAAGGTGCAGCTGACATCTCCATAGGTCTGAATGAAGCTGGCATCACAGTATCACATTGTTACAGGCTGTTCATACAGCTGTTCAGACATATTTTACCATGTCACCAGCTTCCATTTCATCTATTGCCAAACACAATTTTGTACCTTGAGTACCTAGATATAAATCAGGTTGAATGTAAGGAATTTCCTAGTAGATTATTTGAAACTTTCTATTTGATGCATACACAGGATGTTTCAAATAAATACATCAGTCACATAATCTTTCTGTTTTGAACAACAGATGAATGAAGGAAAGAAGAAGGAAGGTCTTACCTAAATTCAAGATAATATAGATGCAATATAATATAATCAAAAGCTGTATATTTATCAAAATTCAAAGCAGGAGTTTCCGAGGGGTCTTCTTCGTTAGTTTTCTAATACAAAATTATTTAGCTTTTATATATTAACACTTGTATTATTTATTGAAATTCAAATGTTTACAATTCTTAAAATTAGAAAAGTATTTTGGTTTACAATATTTATATTCATTTATGCCTGCTGTACCTGCATATTCTCCTGTGGGAAAAAAAGTGTGCAGTTTATAACCTTAAACTCAGAATCATCCATTTGGTGTTGGAATTTAATATCAACAGAACCAGCACTTGGATATTGTATCTGTATTTTGGTGGATAGACATCTCAGTGAACCATTACCAAGCTACGTGTCTAGTCCCTCTGATTCAGTTTCAGAATAAAATCTATAATGAAAAGCATTAACATGCTGTATCTTATCAATGAATCAAGAAATTTTCTCATCAGATTTGTTAGGTAAGTCAGTCATGCTAAAATTTTTCTGCTCATATCCAAGATATAGAACTTTGAAAAAGATCACTTTTGACTTGAAAAATACTTAGTGCTACAATTTTTAGATGGAACAACTCTAGCAGTAGTCAGGATCCCCTCTGTTTCCTCAGTTAAAACATAAAAGAGCAAAAACAGTGATGCCCTGGATGAATAGATAATATAGACACTTCAAGATTCAAAACTGTATCTGACACACAATGTCTATCAAACTCTTTAACTAGGTATTTTTCTATTTCATTATGATATTGTATGCTAGCTCAGTGGGAATGAAACAAAACTATTACGATGTTTTATTATATCTGAATTACTTTCTTGTCTAAAAAACTTAATTTCAAGCTTTTTATTTTTATTATTTATTTCAATACTATAGGCAGATGTATAAAAAAAAATCTGCATTTTAACTCCGTATTTCTACTGTGTTTGTTAAGTGATCATTCATTTAAGTTCTGATAGCATGGCATAGACCATGAACATCTTTCATCCCACTGAAGTATTTAATCACACGACTATTACACTTTTAAAGGAGTCAGCAGATAGACTTCAAATCTGCCTGTCTCAAACATGAAATGTCAACTTGATTAGTTATGAAAGTAGGAATGAGTGTACAGATTTAACAGCAGTGAACACTTAGAGTTTAAAATGACTCAGTCACACATCTGTACTGTCAAGATAGCTATCCTAAACTTAGATCTCTAATTAGAATATTTATACATTCTGTTGCTCTTGGTTGCAAAAGATTCTTTCTGGTATAAGCCTAATATAAAAATATCATATATAGTCCCTGTTTTTCCACATAGAAATTCTGGATAGGTACTTTCTTAGTTTATGACTCAAAATGCACTAGAAAACTTATGTAGATAAACGGCTGACAGCTATTGGATAGCACATTATTTTCTGATTTTATTTTCCAGGATGAATGACAACTCTCTGAGATGTTTATTAATAAGAAAACTAGAATTTTGTCTGCCAGCATCTGCATTAAAAATTTAAAAGTACTCAACTGAAGTATTTATAGGACTTGTGGACAAACTGAGACCCAGCATATTAACATATACATAACTTAAAAGATGTTTCTCTCTGGAATAACAAGTTCTCTCCTCTATCAATACAAGCACATTGACATGGATGAGGACAGAGTGCTCGTAACCATGATCATAGAACAGGAACCCAGCACTTGTTCTTGTTAAACTTCATATTTTTCATGATTGCCCAGCCCTCTCATTTGTCAAGGTCTCTCTGCAGGGCCTCCCTGCCTTCAAAGGAGTCTACAGCTCCTCCCAATTTAGTGTCATCAGTAAGCTTAATTAGTGTGCCTTCAAGTACTGCATCCAACTCATTTATGAAAATATTGAAGAGAACTAGCACTAAAATGGAGCCCTACAGGACCCTGGTAGTGACTGGTCACCAGCCTGATGTAACTCAATTGAACTGTAGTCCTTTGTGCCTGACCTGTGAGCCAGTTGCTCACCCAACACATGGTGTGTTTATTCAGCTGTGTCTGGACTTTTTGTCCAGAAGAACGGCTGTGAGATACAGTATCAAAAGTTTTACTGAAATCAAAAGCAAATTAGATCAAGTGGCTCTGCTTGGTCAGCTAAGTGAGTAAACTTGTCATAAAGGAAATTAAGCTTTTCAAGCAGGACTTTCCCCTCAATATATCCCCTCAATGTAATCTCAATGTATTTGTGAGTGCTTGCAAAACCAATTACCCACTGAGAGGATCAATTACAGCTAGAGCAGAGATGATGCCTTCAGTTTCAAAAGAAATAGGTCAGAGGTGAGGTCTACAGGGGTAGAAATGTGATGAAGACATACAGTAAGTCATTTAACTCTTCCTGTATGCATAGATCTATCTAATGGGGTCATCAGCAGGAACTGTGATCCTAGCTAATTCTTCTGGTAGTTCTAACATAGGGAGGGGTTTTTTTGGTTTTTTTTTTTTTTATCCTTTTGGCTCTGCAGCTGCTTCTGGAATGAAGTAAATACTTGTAGTGTGCCATAATGTTACAGAAGGAACCAGCAACAAAGAGCTGTTCAGTCATCAGGGCATTAATGTTATCTAATTAATTGCTCAGGAGAAAAGACAGAACCTCTGAAATGAGGTCTTTCCATCTGAAACTCTACATATTAATTTTGCTTCTTCATGAGAATTCTTCCTCATAGTCCTGCAAGGCATCCTTCAAATACAGTACACAGAAGAAGTACAGCGACGCAGATTCAATGCTGTCAAGAACCTGAAACAACACCTGAATATCACAATAGTACTGTAAGGCTTCAATTGATTTCCTATCTACCTTTCCCCACTGCTTAGCCCTCCTCTGATTCTTGTGGTTTAACCCAGAAGGCAGCTAAACACACAGCTGCTTCCTCACTCCCCACTCACAATGGAATGGGGGAAAGAATCAGGGAAAAATCCCCTAAAATTCATGGCTTGACGTAAAGACAGTTTAGTAAGACAGAAAAAGTTGGGAAAATAATAACAAAACCAGCAACAATACCAACATTAACACCAACAACAGCAGCAACAATAGCAATAATAGAATTTGACTATACAGAACAAGTGATGCACATTGCATCAGCTCATCACCCAGTGACCAAAGCCCAGCCAGCTTTCTCCATAGTCGTTGTACTGAGCATGATGCCACATGGTATGGAATATCCCTTTGGCCAGTTTGGGTCAGCTGTCCTGGCTGTGCCTCCTCCCAACCTCTTGTGCCTCCCAGACTCCTTACTGGTAGGACACTATGAGAAGCTGAAGAGCCCTTGACCACTGCTCAGCAACAACTATAATATCAGTGTGTTAGCAACATTTTCATCCTAAATCCAATACACAGCACCGTACCAGCTACTAGTAAGAAAACTAACTCTATCTCAGATGAAATCAGGACAGTGATACATCCCCATCCAGTTACTTGCTTCAATGACAGAATTTGGCTGTAGGTGAGGAATTGAACCTTAAGAGAAGAAAGGTTAATAATAACATTAAGTAGACCATTTTCTTAGAAGAAAAAAAGTCTAAAAAATAACCAAAAAGAAACATTCATGCCAATAGACTTAGCAATATAACAACAATTTTAGAAAAAAAATATGCTAAAATAAAATGAAATCAGAATAGTTTCAATAACTGGTTTCTTAAGAGTGTTTTAGCAAGAGGCTACAGGCATTATTTCACCTGAAAGATCTCTGAAATAAAAATAATTAAATAGAAACCAATAAAACCAAACCAAAATAACATGCCTCACCCCCAGCAGCAAGCACCCAAGGAAACAGAATGCTAAGGAATCACCACAGGTTTTTTGGTAAATGTTTAAATGGAATGGATAATCTTGATATGGAATTGAATAAAAGCCAATAAGGCTAAAACCAGATGAATATCTGGACAACAAGAAGCTTTAAATAAAAACACCTAGAAATCAAAGACATTATAGTTTTAGTTATTTTGCTTGTTTTAATGGTAAGCACTGATTTATGAATTTCAGAAAAATACTATAAAGAATATACCAGTATTTCAATAAACAGAATAAAACACAGCATACTAATATTGGCCCAGTATGAATTTTCTTCCCGAATTTTCTGATTAGTTCTATTTAGTTCACAACTTCAGGATGGTAGAGCTGAGACAGAAAGATAAATTATAGGTACCTACTATGGTTTCCAAATCTAGGTATCAGATCAGGATCCCAGAGGTTGCAGATTGCTGATCTAAATTAAAACTAAACAATCTTCTTAATGTTGCTCTGCTCATGCAACTGAAGTGGTCAAGCTAGTATTTGAAAATATGGGGGTTTAAAATAATTTTTCTTCTATATTTCATTCCACTATCTCTGAGGTTTAAGAGTATTTGGAAAGAAATGCAAGAATGATGGTATCTGTGTGCCAGTTTAGGATTTTGCACAGGGCATCGTCTCTACTGGCTGTTTACAGTGCTAATCTGTACAAAGCAACCACAGCAGATCTGAAGACCTGACTCTGGGCAAACAAAATCCTTTACTCCCCTGGCTATTGAGGAAGCAACATTGGAAATCAAGATATACATCTAAATGTCTGTGTATGTGTTAAGGCTACACATTTTTTTCTGCTCAAAGTAAGATATTATTTTCCTAGGAGAATTAGATAACATACTTTAAATTTTGAGTACAAAGTAAGCAGATAAAAATTTCTTAGGTTAAAATTAACCTACTCCAAGTGCTATATAAACAAAAGCATTTTACTAGCTAAATCTCTCACTTAAGATTATACCTATATTTCTCTTTCTAAGAGTCTAAATTCCACATAAGACATCAGTCTAATGACATGATTAATTTTTCTGATTTGAAATGTCTCATAGTTAGGTCCCTAAACCCAAGTTATTCATCCATGCTTTTATTTATGGCCAAAATAAGCACCTATAGGAATGAGTCATCTGTTCAAATTTTAGGTCAGTTTTAGGTGGTTATAATTGCCTTCTGGAGGTGCCTGTCTATCTTTCCCAATTAGAGTCCATTTATCTTAGATGGCTGTCTCTGACAGTAGTCTGTTATAGAACTAGGCCTAAAAAAGTCCTGTCAGATTCTAGCAATTACTAGAAACTGGTGTTTTCCTGGCAATTAGTAGAGACTGCTGTTTTCAACAGACCTTTGCTTCCTTCATTTGTAAAAATTGCAAATCTTTTAAGTGAATAAAACTGTGACTTATTTTTTTCTTACATAGCAGTTATATCTTCAAAACATACATCCATATTTTAGAATTATAAAATCTTTTGAGTTCTATAGATTCCTCAGTTTTCACTGTACTAATGTGAGAGAGGACAAGTTATTTTTAACCTGTCATTTAATTGGAAAACCGCTATTTGCTCATGTGTTTTTTCTGAAGATAAATCCTATTATGAAAGAAATTATTCTGTAAAAATAAGTTACAGTGTAACAGTGAGTTTTGCAATGTATTGAAAGGCTGTAGTTCACAATTTTAGCATTTTCTATTCAGTGTGGGAAACCACCAATCAAAGGATGTGACTGCAACCTGGTTGCTTATTGCTACATTTCAGCAGTGCATGACTTCAGATATACACTTATGTAGATTTATTTCAGTTATCCTTAGTACCTACAGAAATCTCTCCACAGCAGCAGAGTTTCAGTATAGGCTACTTTTATTCCTACTTAGAATCATGGTTTGGGTTGGAAGGGACCTTAAAGATCACTAATTCTGACCTCTCTGCCATGGGCAGGGACATATTCCATCAGACCAGACAGCTTGAAGTTCCATCCAACCTCACCCTGAACACTGCCATGACATATTGGAAGCTTCTCTGAGAATTTTCCAGGGAGTAAAATCCCTTTTTTGGCCTTTTATTCTTCTCTTTGCTTCAAACCCCACACTGCAGCAGCCCTCTACAAGGGCCCTGTCAGCAAAGCCTGCGCCCTACTCTTACATTGCACCCTGCCTGTACCTCTCCCTACTGCCCTGGCCTCACAGATCATCCATGTAATGGATGTTTCTTTACCTTGAAATAGTTTTATTGCACTGAGATTGCTGCACCTTAAGACTTTCTTAAGAACCAGGTCTTGGTGCTACATTCCTCCTTTTGTGCTGGAGGAGGCTGAGAGATAGGACAGGCAAATCATCACTTTTGTCTCAAATTTATCCTATTTCTTCTGCCTCTCACCTTTCTTCATTAGTGAGAAGCTTCATGAAATGAATTCTGAAAATATTATTTTTAAAGGTGTCCTGATCATTTACACTTACCAAACTGTAGTCAAACAATTAATGAATAGATTAAAATCCTGTATTTCCTGTGCAAAGCTCCATTCATTTTACTACAGGCACTTTCAGGACAAAGCTTCAGTTTTTCATGCTCATCCATGCTCATCCATGCCAACACACAGGAGGATGCATTCACACCTGCCTGCCTCCAGACCCTGCTGCCCATGGCTGCCACAGGCTCTCATGTTCCAGCCATGCTCCTAGGGTTCTCTGCTTGTTCAGAGCTGGGACTGATGGCACGGAGCAGGAGAAAGCTATGCCAGAGAGATATGACTGAGAGACTTTGCAAGCACCAGGTGAGGATGGGCAGGAAGCCAAAATATGGTTGGGCTCATGTGAGTCATGTTGCTGTGCAGTGACACTGAGTGTCCCTTGATCTTCCTGATGGAATTGAACTGTCACCACAGAGAAGCTGGGGGGAAAAAAACCAACAAACAAAAGAAGATGGATGAGCCAGTCAGAGTTACAGCCTGGCCTCCAGGAAGAATGTGGGCTGAATTTATACCACTCCTTCCACATCCACAGCTCCTCCTGGATATCTTACTCCTGCTTTTATTGCTCTGGAGGAAAAGAAATGTTCTGAAAGAAAAAGCTGCTGAGAGTTCACTCCTGACCCCACAAGGGGTTAAATGGTCAAGATTTCCAGAAACTGGAGCAGCAGGTATTTGTCATTGGTGTGGGCTGAGAGCTGTGTTCTGCCCTTCCCCTGGTGCACACTGCTGCTGATGGACAGCTGTGCCTCAGCACACTCCAAGCTAGTCTGGATTTGTGTCCGCAAGGAAGCTTTGTCATCTACCATGCAGACCAAAGCATGCTCCAGAAGCACTCAAGCACCTCCCTGTTGTTGCCCTGCCTGAGCACATGGACAGGGTAGTGGTTTTCCTGGGCAGAGATAGCCTAACCAGTGCCACTGTGTTTTCTGGAGCCACCCTTCCACCCCAGCACCTACCTGTGCTGCTGCCATCTCTGCTCATGAAGCATCCTCAGGATTTTCTTGAGCCAGGACCATAACTGGACTGTTCATGTGAGGCCATTCCCCAGGGAGGTCACAGCCTGTGAATGCTGAGTACCCAGGAGAACAACCGGCAATATTTTCTCCCCAACTGGGCTGTCAGTGGCAGCAGTACTGCATGGGTTCTGAGATTATGGGGAAGAGTTCTGATTTATTGAGTTCATTAGCTACTGAAAAACAAACTTTGATTACTGTGTTTTATTATTCTACTCCCTTGTTTCAAACTACTATATGAATTAACTTCAGAAAATGCAATGCACATTTCTCCGACGTATGTACAAAAAAAATATTTCTTTTTTTACACTGTTGCTTTTTTCAAGATGACTACAGAAAGAACACAGACAAACCTGGTCAAAATGAAAAACAACATAAGAATAGAAAACAGTAATAAAAGAAAATAAGGAGTTTAAATTGTTTGCATTCCAGTCTTACCCTGAAGCAAATTACACTTTCGCTCATGGAATTTTCTGCCTCTAAGCAAGTGCAGCAATTGGTATTGTTATAGCAATTAAAGCACAGATCTACTCACACAACAAATGGATTTTAGATTAGAATTCTGTATTCAAAAGCACATAGCTGTGTAGTTTAGAGACAAATTGTAATGAATATTCTACTTTTGTCTAAAAGGAAGTCCTATTTTTCATATCACAGTACAAAAAATAATTCTCCAATCAAGATGATTCATAAAGTGAAGCATCCAGAAAAGATACACCTCCTCGCCTTCAAAATTAGGCAGCCAAAAAAAACCAAACCAGAAAACGTATCCATGAACTCTGCACATATTGATTTTTCTTTGTATTTCCATTCTGATTATTCGGTAGATTCTAACCACCCTTTAAATTTGGAATTTGCACTAAATAAACACTTACCACTAAAATTAAATTGTTCCTGTAGATATGAAGCACTAGGAAAAGTAGGAGCTACTTAAAGTAATTCATACCAAAATAGCAATTGAGCCTGCTTTTTACATTCCGTGATTCCACTTCACAAAAGAAGACTATTATCTGAGAACATGGGTAGACTGTTGATAAATGCATCTTTTCTACATTAAGATTGAGAAAGTTTTAGTAATAATTAAGAGTATTTGAAAGGTAGATCCTAGAAACACTCCTAAAATCAAAGCTCTATTGTGCCTGCCACAGTACTATTATATGGAACAAAATGGAACACTGAAGCCGGACACAGCAAGTACTTCAAGTCCCTTGTAAAGAACCTGTTTTTCTAGCAATTACATCTGAAGTGTAGGTGATAACACAGAAGTATTTCTGCTGAGTTCTCTTTGGAAGAGAATGCTTTAGCTAACCCTCACTTGTAAAAGTAATGTTTGCTCGTTTAACATACAAATACAATATCCTAGCTAATTTTTATAAATGGGGTTTCAATACAATCAATATTAAAGTTGCATTTTTTTTAGATTTACCTGTTTAATATATTATTAAAGTTTATGAAATAATAATTTTGAAGTAAAATGCACTCTACTAAAACAATTATTATGCAGAAAAGGAAGTATTTTTGTTGAGTTGCCAAATACTTGTCTTTAAGTTGCCTCTGGATTATCTTCAGCAACAATAAGAGCTTATCAACATTCTGCAGTTTTGGTCCTTTTATTATTTTTACACTGAAGTTAAAAGAAAAATGGCTTAAGGCATAGCATGACATATAGACTTCCAAAATAAAGCAAGAATGGTGATGGTGTATAGCTTACTAAGCATACTCTGTTTAACAAAAACAAAAGGAAAAAAATAAAGGAAAAAGGAATCGGCATGACAATTTTACTTACTTTTTTTTTTCCTAGAGGGTATCATGTGTGTTTTCTATTGAGATCATTGTAAAATTTGGAATTAATACATGACATTTCCAATAGTATAAGACATATTTCTGAATGTGGTGAAGACACTATAATATTGATGTATAAAAATCGTTTAAACTGAGATAACCTGTATCTAAAATTAAAGGATTGAAGTGCAAGATGCTGTACTACATGCATATTTTACCTCTACAGGACATGTATCTGCTGATGGGGCTGTTCCTGATAGTTTTATTTGGTTGCTTATTTTTATGACTCAGTGTAAATACAAATGATATTTCCAATGTGATTTGGGCTAACAAGAGAGCAGCATTCTGGAACTCTCAGGCATGTAAACACAGCAGAACAATTCAAGTATGATGCACCACTAACTAAGCATGAAAAAGCCCATTCTGATACAGATTTAACAAATATTTTTCTCTCATGCCCTTTGGAAAGTAACCTTTTGGAGAAAGTTATTTAATATTCTGAAAATCCAGACTTTGGTGCCTCTTCTAGATTTATATGACCTGTCTTCCTGCTTCCATCACCATTATTACCTTAGTGCTAAGCAAAATACCTTATTTTAAAATGCATAAAAATAACCACATTTTGTTGAAGTCCATGTTACAGTAGCTAGTACTTCAGACTTTATTCTAACAATGAGGTTCTGTTTGCACACAGTTATATATGAGTTCCTAAACCATTGCACATGGCTTCTCTTATTAGAAAGTTTTCAATAAATTAATGATTATAATTTAATTAAGTCTGTTTTCCATAGTGGGTTGTTTTTTTTTTTCTTCTTCTTTTGTTATTTGGAAAGCAAATATTCAGACCTGTTAAAAATTAAAGGGAAGGAAGAGGAAGGGGAAGGGGGAGAAGGTCAGGAAGGGAGAAGTTAAAGTAGAGGGAGAAGAAAATTGGAAGGGGGAAGGCAACAGGATTGGGTGGGGGGTGGATCAAGGGAGGGAAGGAAAACAAAAGAAAAAAGCCAAAAGAAAGAAAAAAAAAGAAGTAAACTAATAAGAAATTTGAGCTTAGATGATGGATAAATTGAGTAAGAAGCTGTGAGATATTTTTCCAGGAAAGTAAGATGCTCAATGGGATAAGTGGAGTTCTTCAATCAGTAACAATGCCAGCTGCACTACTAAATATTCACTTAGAACAGACATTCTGAAGTGGGCAAGTCAGTTTGGAATGCTAAACAATCCTACAGCTGCTTTCTGCCTTTCTTTTGCATTAAAAATTATACTTCTCTGAGAAAAAATTTATATTTCATATGGTGGTGTTTTTCTATCATGAATGAAGCCATTTTTACTTTCTATGGCAAGGTAAAGGGCTAAAAGTCTTTCAGTACATTCCCTTGCTTTACTAGGAGAATCAGTTATGACTGGAAAGTATTGCACTGCAGGCATTTTTTGTCAGATGCTGAGAGTTTAATTTTTATTTATATGATGCATTACTTTTCTGCCTCTTCAAACACTTCACCTGACACCTAACACCAGCTCCAAGAGATATTTATCAAGTTGTCAACTGGTAGAAAGAAGAGACTGGTCTTTATTATCCTTGTCCTCTCGGTTGCTCAGACCTCCTGTAAAGCCCATGCAATATCTTCCACTCTTGTGAAGATTTTTGAAGGCTTGGCTATTACTAGACACTTGGATATATTTCTGTTAACTGTGAATTGCTTACTGGTGTTTAGAAAATAATTTGTGACCTGGAAATCCAAATAATATGATCAGTGACTCTGGTGTCACTTACAAACCACCTAGGGACCTGATTCAGTAATCTAAACAAAGTTTCTGAGCTCATCTGAGATTCCCTAAAACTCACTTTCCATGAAAACACAGATCTCCTACAGAAATTGTATCTAATATGTCAGCCCCATGCAAGTATTCTGCAAAGACAGTGTGTTTCATAACAGTGGGCATGTTGCTTTGATGGGAATAACTACAAAAATATATTTTTATCAGTAGGTCCTCTTTGTGTAAAATAGACATTCTTCCAATAAATTATATTAATGAAAAGTAAGGTATACATCCTAAAATGTGCATGCCTATCTAGAAATACATGCAGAAAGATATTAATGCATATAGGGTTACAGGGCTTGTAGAAGAGATTCTTTCATTTGGGTAATACTGCAAAAATAAAGACCCTGTGTGTTTTTATGGAAAATCAAGTGCTGATGCCAGTAAGCCCCAGAAGTGTGATTTTTCTAGCAGTTGCAGAAATAAAAGCATAGCTGTTTGCAACTTGTAAATGTGGGATGTGCTTCAGTAAAATAAAATAAATGGATGGAAGTACAAAACCTTGTTTTTTAAGAAGGAGCAGTCATGAATGTGTATACAATATATTGGAACTGAAATCTGTTAATTCCATTTCTGGTTTTTTTCAGCAATAATAATTAGAAAATATCACTGCTGCTATTCAGTTTTAGAATGCTCTGGTTTTGAGTATCTCACACATGCAGAAAGAAGCCTAGGGGCACTTCACTCAAAGAGTGCCATCTAAATTCAAGGAGATGTCAGCATCAGGTTAGCATCTCATAACCTGGTGCACAAATTGAAGTGTGCTGCTGTCCTTGTCTCGCTACCCCAGCTCCAGACCATCCCCATGGCAGAACCAATATGGGATCTAAGGACTAGAGATTTTTGTTCTCTTTCTCTCTTTTCTGCCTTTATTTTTCTCCCACCTTGCTTTGCCTGGGCAAGGCGTGGCTATCATATTCCACTCGGCACTCCATGCTGAAGTTTGTAGCAGGAGCAGGGAGATTATTGAAGTGTGCTGTAAAAATAAGGGCTTGTTACTCACCATGTTTGAGAGGTGCATTGCAAAATTTAAGAACTGGTTAGTCACATCTAAGTAGTGGGCTCATTGCTGAAGTTCAGGTGACTACACAATAACAGCAGAAGTGTTCCCTGACATGTGTCTGGCATCCTTATTAAGTTCGACAAGAGTTTCTAACATCACTCCTCCTACTGATGGGTTGTGACTGTGTTGCACATCACAACAGTACTTTTGATTGCAGTTCAAGTTATACAGATTTGATAAACGCTTATCTTTTCAGGAGAAATGTCTAACGTATTGTCACTGATGATGACAATGCTGGTATTCCTCATTTTTAAAATATATAACTATTTCTGGAATACAGTTGTATTCTTAAAAGCACTAAGTACTCCCCCTTGGTGCATACAGTAATCTTAACATGCTTTTGGTCCTTGGAATTCCTCTGGGGTAGATTTTACCTGTGGGAGAAACCCTACTTTCAGAGTTGCCATAAGTTGTTTTCCTTGTATTTTGATTGTTGCTTTAATAAGTGTAAAAAAGAAAAACAATAATAAAACTGTATTTTGACAGATGTGTCAGAGAAAAGATCTCTTCAATGGTGCACCTTCAGAGCTGAGATATTGTCAAGATGATAGAAGAAAGCAAACAGCACCACAGGCTGCACTGTACCTGCTTTTTAGCTGAGCAGAAACTGCAGCATATGGCATTTTTTTGAGTCAAGTACTTTTGAATGGACTTGAGACAATTACAATGAATAGTCATACAAATAAGTAGAGAGTTTCAGGCACATACATTGCCAGAAATTACGTATTGCTTTATATTTGCTGCATCATTTCTACAAGCATGGATGCTAGAAATGCAGTACGTGAAAATGGTCATGGGAATTGCTGTATGCCTTTGGATAGGAGGTTATCACTAGGCAAACAGTGTGTATGTAGCACGGGTCAGATCTTCTGTAGAGATCAGAGGGAGAAATTTGCTTGCATTTTCTTCTCCTAAAACCTTTTGCCTTTGTGTATTTAAGAGGAAAAGAACATGTATTAAGCCATATACATTTTATTAGTTTTGGAACGCTGCTGTGCTTCAGCCATTGCTACTAGAAAAGGGATACTTGTGCACAAACAGGTAATGAAAACCACTAGAAGTTATTTTGTGAAGCAAAACACGTGAAAATGGTGATCAAGCTTCCTGACACAGGTATTCTGGCATTTTTGTTTCTTTGGGCCAGCTGTAGTGCAGTTCTCAGAACTGCGTCATTTGATGCATTCTGAAAAGGCAAACATGATGTCCCAAATTCCGGATCCAAGAAACACACCATGTAGATGGAGCTACGAATGACAGTGTAAAGGGCTCTGCTATGAACCTTGACCTTCCTTCTCGTGTCATGTGGACCAGGAGGAGTTGATTGCCCACAGCAGGTGCAGACTTGAAGTTCTGCTCATGGCTCTGGGGGTGCATCTTTCCCCCTCCCCCACACTACACCCTGGAACCCCACAGTGCACCCCCACACTGTGACACAGAGTATTATTGCTCCCCTCTGCCATGGGCCTGGCAGTTCCTCTTGGAGCAACACACATACCTATCCTACAAGTCTTGCTATCCTTGCTTTTGGTGTAATTCAAAGAACAAATCCCATTCTAGCAGTGAGTACTTTTCCCCACAACTTTTGTGGCCCCTGGTTGAGACATATACATTATATAACCCTGTAAAAGCAAAGAAAAATGAGGAAATGCTGCAGACCAGTAAATCTGCTAGGAGAGAATCACAAGCCTTTTTTATCCTGTGGCAATGCAAAGAAGACCAGGGCTCTGAAAACACAAGGCAGATGAGTTTGCCACGCTCCTGGTGGATCCATCTAGTTTGATATCTTTGGCACTTAGTGGCGTTATGCTGTAGCCTGCACATCCCACTGTGTTAACAAGATAGAAAGCTGTTGGTGATTCTTTCTGTTCCTTATTAGGGCAATAAAGGTGTCAGCTGATGTGTGCTGTGGTTGAATGACCATCTGTTCAGGCACAAACAAGTCACTTGAACACTGGAATAAACATCAAGAAGCTTCTCTGTGTTATAGCTTCTGCAGTAAACCTTGCCTCACAAAATGCAGTCACCATGTCAGACATTTCAAGATAGCAGCTGGCAACAGCTTCAGATATCCTGAATTTACCTGCATAGAATCACATCCTGAAGCAATTGCGTGTTTTGTAAGAGAAACACTGCTGATTTCGCTGGACAAACTCCTTCACAGATGGCACATATTTAGCTACATTTATGCAGTTGATTGGCCCAGGATAGATTTTGTGTCAGCACTCTTGCTCCCTTAGGGTATTTTTTTATTTTAGTGTTTTTATTTTTTCTGGATAGCTCTTGGAAACTGGTGTTACTTGCTCTTGGACCAAGAGCTTGGAGAACTGACTAGACTCCATGGTGTTCCACGAACACTGGAAAATGTAAAAGGCTGCAAAGAATTGCTCTGGGTTACTATGACAGTATTTTTTATAAATTTGAAACAAACAGAAGGCAGATTTCCTGATTTTACAAAACTCTGTGGGTTCAAATTTTGTTGGCTTTTTACAAATGTATGTAAAATAATTGTCGCCAATTTTAAAAAATGTATTTAGATAGAAGATTATGAATTACATTTAATTCTGTTCTTTTATATAATGTGAATTACATTCCACAGAAGAAAATAAATTCAGATTGAGCAATCAAAATGTTCCATTTCAAAAGGGAACACACTGACATTGAAATGCTCCACTTAAAGAAATTATCAAAATAGTCATTTATCCTAAGACACATTTGGCACAAGTCATTGTTTTCAAAGCCCTTTGTAATCTTCCTAGACTTTCATTTTAGTCACAGACAACTTATTTTAAATGTATCTTTAATATGAGTATGCTGGACACAGAGTTTGTCCACCTAGATAAAGATTTTCTGTTTTCCTAGACTATGTTTTGTCTCAGTACCTTTTTCTTGCCTGACAGGGACAAACCTCTGCATTTAATCTAGATTCAGATGGAGTATTTATTATTCATGACAGTATAGCATTGCTGGGATTCATGATAGGGCAGAATTATGGTTTGACTGTCCATATTCCCACATGATCCTCTCTCCCTGCCTCCTAAGCTCATTAGTAACTCTGAAACTTGTGGGCCTGAACCTGCAAGTGAAGACTATTTTCAGGAGACACAACAGGATAACTATCTTGAGTAATCAGTACCTTCAATGATAACTGTATAAGTCTTTTCCAAGTATACATGTTTAGAACATGTTAATTCTTAGTTTCCTGTTAAAGTATCCTTTTTTCTGGTGGCAGGCAGGTGCAGAGAGGGCAGGAAAGGAGTAGAAAATACTAATTTTTCCTTTTTAAAGGGAAGTATCCTGTAAAAGAAATTATGATATATTAATAAAGATTTAAAATTATTGCTGTAAAGACAGGAATTTAATCATACTCTTTCTAGAAATTAATTGCTGTTACACTTTGTTACATTTGGTTTCTATAGTTTTCCTTTCTTCTTTCCCATCTGAATAGAGTGCCATATTCTAAATAATTACAAGACATGTTTTGATGCCTAGAACTTGTTCCCTCTGTATCATTCCTTTCCTTTCCAAGTCCCTGTTCCAGCTTAACCATCTTTGCACCTCACACTATAACTTCATGAATGCAGTCCTCACAAATTCCTCTAGTTCCTAAGGCTGCTGTATCTTGAAAGTCAGAAGGAAGCTGCAGCTTGAAGCAGCCTCAGTGGCAACAGAGGGCTCTTTTAGCTACAAGCACTACAATCTCCGGTTTCACTTTGTGTTGGCACTGCTTCCTTTGTCTCCCTCAACAACTCCCTTTTTTCCTTTCACCAAGACTTCTCACAGCTTTTCTTTTAATAACGTGGTGTTAATGGCAATCTGTAGATGCCAGAAGTGCAGGGCAAGAGAGAGAAAATGCCATGGTAAGTCTGAGGTATTTTCACAGAAACAGAGATAGCAAGTATACTTTTATCCATGATGTATTTTTATGAAAATTCTGGCTTAGATATCCCTCTCTTTTCTTTGCTATTTCTCTTGCCTTATGCACATTATTTCGAGGTGCTAGAGTACTAAGTACTGAGACATCTGTCTTCACAGGTAAAAATTGAAATACAGCTGCTCCCTGCCTCCCTTTTACATCTGAAATGGTATGCAGAGAAAGAAAGTTACATCATGAAATTACATCAGTTGCATTTTGTCCTGCTTTATTTTCCCCTCTCCTATCAAAAGCCTAGAGACTGGGGGTGCATTAAACACATCACCAGCCAGGAAAAGGACACGATTGTCCAACTTTGCTCTGCGCTGGTGCAACTTCAATTTGAATATTGTGTGCAGTTTGAGGCACCACAATATAAGAAAGACATTAAGCTGTTAGAGAGCATCCAAAGGAGGACCATAGGGAAGGGTCTGGAGGGGAAGACTTATAAGGAGTGGCTGAGGTGACTTGGTTTGTTCAGCCTGGAGGAGACTGAGGAGAGACCTCACCACAGTCTACAACTTCCTCGTGAGGGCAAGTGAAACAAATCTCTTCTCGCTGGTGACAAGTGACAGTACTAGAAAATGGCATAAAGCTGAATCAGAAAGGTTTAGGCTGGATATCAGGAACAGGTTTTTTGCCCAGAAGGTGGTTAAGCACTGGAACAGACTCCCTAGGGAAGTGGCCACATTACCAGCCTGACAGAGTTCAAGAAGTGTTTGGACAACACTCTCAGGCACGTGCTGTGAATCTTGGGGTGTCCTGCACAGCGCCAGGAGTTAGAATATGCTGACTTGGAAGACACCCATCTGGATGATCAAGTCCTTGATTCTATGACTTCTGTTCAGAAGATATAAGCATCAGGGACTAGGAAAATGTGAATTCTGACCTTAATTCTAAAAGTAAAGTTTTAATGATGAAAGATATATCATTTTTTTTAATTCAGTTTGCTCATGTTTTACAACAAATAACTTTTTTTCAAATATTAGCTGCATTTGTGACTCCTTCTTTCCTATCTTTTCCCTCCTATGTTCTCTGCAATTGTATTTGTCTGCCTCAGCGGTAATAAGTATATAAAAGAAGCAAGGATGGCAATACAAGATGAGAACTCTCAGGTTCATAGCTGGAAACAAAGATAGTAAATTTCATTTTTGATGGTGATGAAACACATGTTGTCAGAGAACCTTCATTCTCAAATAATATTTCTAGTGCCAATGCACACTGAAGCAGAATAGCTAGCCACATTAGATACAATACAGTGTAAAACACCATAGACCGACAAAATTCTGAGTAGTAGCAGTCCATGATGAGATGACTCCAAGCCTTTCTAAAGAGTACAGGAGCTTCTGTTAAGTTAATGGCTGTTCTAATCTTGCAGTGACAGAAAAACGAGTCAAATTCTTACCTTTGTAAATCTGTAGCACCTTACCGATATGGTTGTAGCATTCCACTTTGCTGCAGTGCTTGTTCACTCTGAGATGTGATGAGTCCATTGAAACTTAAGTCAATCAGGGAGTAAGACAAGGTGAAGTATCTTTTTTGAGTTTTGGTTATTCACTTGTTTTTTGGGGTTTTTCTGCATCTGTTTCAAGACTACCATGTTCTTTTAGAGATGGAGCCTTACCCCAACTGTTGAACAAAAAGCAAAGGACAACATTACCCACTGCAACAAAATCACAGACTACTATGAAGAATTTACAATGAAGTGCAATATTGCACTGCAGATAACATAAATTATAGGTGCTGCTAATTCTGTGTGACATTCACTCAGTGCTGTGATAAATAGCAAAAAACTCTACATCTGCCAGAACTGGTGTGCTCTCAAACACTTAAGTTCTATTTCATATCCAGTTCCAAGTGTTTCAAATTAGTGTAGTGGATTTATCGTCTGGACACCAGGTATCCACCAAAGCCACTCTATCCCTTTGCAACTGAACGGGGAGAGAAAATGTAATAAAGACTTCATGGGTTGAGTTAAGATCCATGAGAGATCACTCACCAAATACTATCACAGGGAAAACAGGCTTGAATTTGGAATAATAACAATTAATTACTAAGAAAATCAGAGCAGAATAATAACAAATAAAAGAAATCTTTAAAACACCTTCCCCCCACCCCTCTCTCCTTCCCAAGCTCTACTTCCTCCCCTCTAGAAGCACAGGAAGATGGGAAATGGGGGCTGTGGTTAGTTCACCACACGTTCCTGCTGCTGCCCAGGGAGAAGAGTCCTTCTCCTGCTCCAGTGTGGGGTCCCTCCCAGCAGAGACAGTCCTCCATTGACTCCTTTAGCATAAGCCAATCCCATGGGCAACAGTTCTTCACAAACTTCTTCAGTGTCTGGCACTCTTCCAGGGATGCAGTCCTTCGAGGACAGGCTGCTCCAGCATGGGTCCCCCACATGGCCACAAGCCCTACCAGGAAACCTGCTGTGGTGTGGGCTTCTCTCTCCACAGGTCTGCAGGTCTCTGCCAGGAACCTTCTCCAGCACAGGCCTCCCACAGGTTCACAGCCCTATCTCAGGCTCCCACCTACTCTGGCATGGGCTACTCCAGTGGCTGCAGGTGGATTTGTGCATCCCCATGAACTTTCATGGCCTGCAGGGGCACATTTGCTTCATTATGTTCTCCTTTGGCACATGGAACACCTCCTCTCCCTCCTTCTCCAATGATCTTGGAGTCTGCAGGGCTGTTCCTCTCACATATTCTCACTCTTCTCTTCTCTGGACACAACTGCAACTGCACAATAACTTTTTGTTTCTTTTTAAATACATTACAGAAGCGCTACCATCATTTGTGATTGGCACAGCCTTGGCCAGCAGTGGGTCCATTCTGGAGCCTTCTGGCACTGACTCTGCCAGACACAGAGGAAACTTCTGTTAGCTTCTCACAGAAGCCACCCTGTAGTTCCCCCAGTACCAAAACCTGGCCATGCAAAGCCAATATATTCAGTTATGGCATTCAAAATTTGAGCTGCATAAAATGTATGACATGAGGCTAACATACCTAGTCCTTCAACAGAGCTGCTACAACAGAACTTTAAACTGACCATTCAGGTATTGTTTCTGCACAATAATTATGACCTAGGGATTATTTTTCTGGGAAAAATGGCTCCTATGGCTCTCCTGAGCTGAATGTTTTGGGCTTGCTGTAAGTCTCTACCATGGCTTTGAACTCAAACTCCACCATGGACTCCATCAATTGCATCCTCTACCCCACAGTTACAGTTTCCTTAGTTGCATCCTGAACTCCTTTCTCTCACTGACATATCACTGTTAAAAATAGGTATCACAGTTTATATTTGTTTCTAATTCCTTCACATAATTTTTACTCTTACCATATAATAGTTGTATAGTCTACTTCTTTAAAAAAAATGCTCGAATATATTATTGTAAGATATATTTATTCTTGTTACTTTTTCTGTAGAAAGCTGAAAACATTTTTGTTAATCCTCACCCATCTACTAAAGTTAGAATAATATACTTGCTAACATGTTAAAATAAGTGTGAAAAGTAGATTGAGTCTACTCATGCAGTTTGGCCTTTCTGTTGGTCATGAACCATTGGTATGATTAAGGCAGGTGCATATGAGTAGTGAGTCAGAGAAATCCAAAGATTTCCATGTAGTCTTTTATGAACTGATTTAAAGGTGAAGGTGAAGATCTGATTCAGCACATGAAATCACAAAATGTGAGGTATATTTCTCACGTATTCTTACACCTTTACTCTTCTTTGCAATGTGTGCTGTCAGTATTTTCATATGCACAGTCATCCTTTGTCTAATGATGGCCCATCCAAGTTTACATCTATATATATATAAAACCACCTATGGGGTAAAGTAATTAAGACAGAATTAGCATGATTTTATTTTAGATGGTGAAAAATAAGAACAAAACAAAAACCAAATTCCCTTCACCTCCTTCTTCCCAGTATCATCTTCACTCCTGACTCATCTACCTCCTCCCTCTTTCCTAAGCAGTGTAGGGGGACTGGGAAAGGGGGTTACGATCAGTTCATCACACTTTTTTTGCTGCTTCTTCCTCTTCACACCCTTTCCCTCCTCCAGCATGGCATCCCACCCATGGGAGACAGTTCTCCACAAACTTTGCCCACGTAAGTCTTTCCCACAGGATGCAGTTCCTCATGAACTGCTCCAGCATGTGTACTTTCCATGGGTAGAGTCCTTCAGGAAGTGATAGTTCCAGTGTGAGTCACCAGTGGGTTCCCAGCTCTTGTATGAAAACTTGCTCTGGTGTGGGATTTCCATGGGATCACCGTGTCCTCTGGGCACAAACACTTGCTCCAGTGTGTGATCCTCCATGGGTTGCAGGTGGATCTCTGCTCCACCATGGGCCTCAGTGGAATATCCGCTCTGGCTCCTGTAGCATCTCTTCCCCATACTTCTTCCCTGACCTTGGTGTTGGCAGAACCATTTCTCTCAAATTTTATTACTTCTCTCTCTTGGTTTTTACCCTTTGTAAATATATTATCACAGAGGCAATACCAACACTTTTGATGGGCTCATCCTTTGCTGGCAGTAGGGCTATCTTGGAGCCAGATGGAACTTACTCTGACATGGGAGCAACTTCTGGTGTCTTTTCACAAAAGCCACTCTTGTAGCCTCTGCACTACCAAAAACCTTGCCATGGAAATTATATATATTTAGCAAAAATAGTTTCCTCCACCTATGTCAAAATAGCATCTTAACACCAATAAAGTGGGACTAGTTACACATATTTCACCCCTTGCCTCTTCATCATAATCACACATAAGTAAAGAAAATCTCCACAACTATTCTGCTTTCTGGCAATGGTTGATCCATACTGTGCCTGTTACCTCTCCCAATTACTGTCCTTCTCTCAAATTTTCAAGCACCCCACCTCAGTCACCAAAAAGGACTGTGGTGAGCTGATCTTGGATGGCCACCAGGTGTCCACAAACTAACTTCTGACTCCCCTCCTCTAAAGGGGAGAAAGAAAACCTTGTGTATCAAAATAGTGTCAGTTTAAGGAAGAAAAGCATAGCAAAGGAAAATAACAGCAACAACAAAAGTATTTTCAACTTGCCAACAGCAATTGATCTACTGCGAGTCACATCTTGGGAAGTAGGGTCTCAGGATGTTCAGCAGTTGCTTCTGAATATGAACACCTTAATTACAAATACCACCCTCCTCCTCCTTTCACTTAGCTGTTGTTGCTGAACACAACATCATATGATATCGAATAAGCTTTGGGTCAGTTTGGGTCAGCAATCCTGGCCATATCTCCATCCAAGCTCTTACACACCAGGCTCTACTGGCCTTTGGAGCAGGGCTGAGGAGTGACAGGAGAACAGCCTTGATGCTGTATGAGCACTGCTCAGGAATAACCAAAACAGACGTGTGATATCAACACCATTCTGGCTACAAAGCACAGCACTGTAAGCACTGCTGTGGGGAAAGTTAATTCCATCCCAGTCCTACTCTATATGCCAGCATTCAAGTTACAGCCAAGAGAAACTTTTATTTAAACACTAGTAAAATCTTCCTATTCAGACAAGACATTCTTCTGAAAAGGAGTTGAAGTTGGGCTTAAAGAAGATAAGAAAATTAGCTGTGCACTTGCTATTGTGGCATTTGACAAGGAGAGTAGAATCCCCTGTATTTCTAGGAATTCTTATATATTATGTTGTATGAAATATTGAACAAAATACACATAAAATATAACACAAAGCAACCAGTTCTTTGTCCTTGTGCCAAGAATGGCTGTAAGGCCCCAAAACCTTGCTTGACAAGCCTCTTAAAAAGGCCTATGGTTTTTTATGTACTCTGAGTTAGATACACCGGAGAAATACTGACAAGATATTCCCAAGAGGTCAGAACAACAAAAAAACTTTACTGGCAACTTCACAAAATCAGAGAACCTTGGCAAAAGTTTAGAGAAGCATTCAATCAACATAAAGCATTTCACAAAGCATTAATTTGGCCCATTTAACTTAGCAAACTTCAAACCTGTCTCATTTTATGTTAGTCAAAACACCGAGAAGAGGGAATGAGAAGAAGAAAGAGAGAAAATATACAGAAAAGAACAAGTATAGCTACCGGTCCTGGTTCCAGCAGTGTTCTACCAACAGAAAGTCCAAGAGGGGATGGGGTCAAGATATGTACTCCCTTCATGCTTTGGCTTAAGTACCCTTTGGCTTTCCTGGTTCCTTCTCCCAGGTGAGACTTCTGCTCATTCAGCCACTCAGGAGCTGGGATAGGAGCTTCAGGAGCAGCAGGTGTGGAGCATTGTCTCTGGTGTGCCAGGGATTGGTGGCCAATGCAGGGCTGGGTTACAACCTAGGGATGTAGGGTGTGCAGAGCAGGGCATCACCTCAACTGAACAAGTCCTGACCTTCCCCCATACTCGCACCCGAAATGTTTTGAGCCAGCAATCCTTCCAGTCTCTTTTACCAAGCTTCCAAAAGAATGAGTCGACCTCATAGCAAGCAGTTTATTACTTTAAATATTTTTTTTAATTATTTAAGATATTTAAATAATGTGTGAGAGGGAGTATATTTTTATGAAATCTACTTCTAACATTAAAATATTCCTACCATGTTTATATTTCTAGCAGAAAACCACTTACAATTAGAATAAAAAATTAATAACATGCATTAATGAAATCACAGGCTTTGATTTCTTGCTCTAGCAGACAAGACACTTCAGATTTAAGTCTGGTACATCACAGTGGCAGTTCTAATATTACAATCAAGCTCTGTAATGAGCCTCCTTTGGTGAAAGGGAATCAGTTACAGGTCCTTCCTCTGATTAATGTTTGAAATACTGATTGGATATGAGGTATTGGATTTTTAAAAACACCTACAAGTATTATAGAGCTACCTAGCCATTTGTATGATAATAATCTAATCACTCATTCATTTCATCTTCCTAATAATATTCCATTTCTCTTTCTTACCTCCTGTTCTTGGAATTTTGAACAGTCTTTATAGAGATTCTCCAAATATATCCTGCAGTTTTCTTTTAGAGTCTTTACCACTTCAAAGACACCAACTAGTCATAAAAGATTTCTGCGCCTTTTTTTTTTTTTTTTTAAATCCAATATCATTAATTCCAGAAATATATCTTATCAATAAGACCCTCGAATAAGTGCCTTTCATTTCTGGAAGTTTCTATTTATCTACCATGTGTCCAGTGTCCATGGAATGACTGAGCCTCTTCTCCATTAAGCTGTTTGATATGATAATCATGTCTTCATAGAGCAAAAATTGGCATTAGACTTTAATGGAATCATGGAAGAAGTATTAATCAGTAACCTTAATTAATTATAAATATTGGGCTATTCATGTCTCCTTCCTGCCTACACTCAATTATCTCTCTGCACAAATTCATGACCATTTTGCAATTTATTTCTTGGTTCCTCTTGATTTATCCCTATTACTCTGTTTGCAACAGTCATAGGACCCAGAGCAGTATTTTTAGCTGTGGATTTTAGCTTAATGGTAACAAAATGCTGTATTCAAAAGAATTTTTAATTGCTAGTTTTATGAGGAGCATTACTGGTTATGTGGTGTAGACCTGACTGCAGATTCATAGTAAAATTTTCAGCAAATTGTAATCTCTTATTTTCTTTTAGTCTTTATGTTCTCCAAATTTTCTCATTAAATTGAATACCAGTGCTTCAGATAAAGATGCAATATCATTCAGGACTTCTTTCTCTCTAGTGTAATAAGTAATTCTTTCTAATTTGTGGGTTTCCGTTATTTTCCTGTCTTATCTAATATTTTCCTTATCTCTCAATGATATACATATGAATCAGATCATGTGAGATAGATTATTTTGATTTGTTATTTTAAAAAGGGAAGGTAAAAGACTGAATCATATAGAAGACTGATTTTGCTTTTCTGTCTGGGAAATAATCAGCAATGAAATTTCAAGTCTAATTCAAAATGTCCAGGTCATATAAATTTAAGTTTAGTTTGTTTTGTTGTTGCTTTGTATATATACATATATACACAGGTTTTCCAAAAAAGCCATTTTTTTCGGATGAAAATATGTTATTAAATTTTCCTGTCTGTCTGAGCAATGTTAAGGAACAGTATTACCATTAATTTCATCTTCCTATGATTTTTAATGTGGACAAACTGTTAATGATTTCAAAAATAAGATTGGTTGAGTGTTTAGTTCCAGAAAGGGTTTCGGTGAAAAATTAGGCTTTATATTTTGGTTTTGTTAGTATCTGCTCTAGTCATTGCTTTTCAGTTCACAACCTGTAATAAATTCAGTAATGTCTTTCAAGTGCAAAAGAAAGGATACAAAAATTGCAAATAGTTACAATATTTATAATTTTTCATGATATTCAGGCTTGGTACTGCTCACTGTGAAACAGAAGACAATAACATGAGAAATGCCTGAGGCAAATATTCCTTGAAGGTGGCCTAAGGCTCTGCTGTACCTGGAAAACCATTGTATGCCTGAGCGACAGAAAATACTATGTTGGTTTTTTATCATTAATGTACTTCACATTTTCATATTGTGTAACACTGTATGACAGAAGGAAACATGTTTTTACTGTAAAATCCCTTCACAAATAATTTCAAATCATTGTGCATTACTTTATAGCTCAAAATCATCTACAGTGATGTGTAATACTGAAATACAACAAATCAAACTAGAATGAAACCTATCATGCCAAATGTTACCTAGTTTCACATTTGCAAGACAGCTGTGACTTCAAGTGCTGAGCTTACCAGTGAGGCACAATCAGCAAAATTTCAATTGCTCCTTTTGTCAGAGGCACATTGTCTTCAAAATACCCACTACTTTTTCTTGAACTATAGGAGGTGAGTATCTAAATGCCATTTGTGAGTTAAAAACAGTGACCTGACTTAATACCCTCCTTTCTTGGAAGACATCTTAAAACAAAGAAAGCTTAAATGACCACTATAAAGTTAAGATCAACTCAAAGTTTAATTTTCCTAAAAAACATTGCAATTACTGAGAGGCTGCCTGTTAGTCTATATATGTTCATTGGAAAATATGATAACAAATCCACTACAATTTGAATTAAGAACACCAAAAGGAATAGCAGGAAGCATTTTACCTCAAAGAGCAGGGGATCTGAAGGTTGGCTTAAGGCTTATAAATGAAGTGAAAATAATAAGGATCCTAGACCAGCTCACATATTTAGTAATAAACAGGACAGTCTGAGAGCACCTATATAGGATGTGAACAGAGCAACTCTACCAGCAGATTCATTGTCTTGGGCTGGAGATCCTATTTCTCCCTGCCAAGCTTCTCAACAAGGAAAGCATGTAGATGATAAATGATGTGGGTCATAAAATATCACTGTAATTTTAGATTACACCATGTTAAGGAAACTTCCCTGTCTGACCACCCAGGAGTCACTCTGGCATTCACAGTCCCACCACCTGAGAGTGTCATTGCTGGGACCGAGGTCCCTCCACAGCAGGCGGCTCCAGGCAGCTGACAGCTGCCCGTCCTGACCCCCTACACACCTCACTCTCACACAGTCAGACCGGGTTTCTGTACTGGCTCAACCTCAGGATTTTCATTACAGAATCTCAGACACCTGGATCATTGAAATAATTTAATCATGGTGCAATAACAGAATAACAGGTCAAGTTGGAGCCTCTGAGGAGGGTCCTTGAACAAAGGACTCCCTGGGCTTCCTTGTCTCCTGCCATGGCTCTGAGCGTCCTGTCACCTGGCTGGGCCACAGGTTCCTGTGCCCTTGGTTCTGCAAAGGGTCAGCAGTCCACAGCCTCGTGCCTGGGGCTCCAACACCCAGAACTCAACCTGCAGCTCAAACTGCAGCTGCACCCCAAGCTACAGGCACTGAAAATAGTCCTCAACAAATGCAGAAAGATTTAATTGAATAATTATGAAAAAAACATTACCAAAAGCAAAAGAGATTTCTGAGTCCCATCTGTTTCAGAGTCAAACCACTTTTATACTAACAGCTAATAATAGTATATCACTACTGTGAGAGTGTAAGGAGGGAAAGGCACTGTATTCATCACTGTCAGGTAGAGACCAGTTTACTTTTGAGCAAAAAGAGGGGTTTGTTCTTTGTACAGTCAAGGAGTCTTCCCAAATTCAAGATCAGTTATTTCTGATTCAACATCAAATTTCTTTCCAAGGTAATGAAAATATATATATTCAATTCAGTTTTTATAGGGAGAAATTGAGAAATTATTTAGTAGATCCCATCAGACTGGCTCAGGAACAGGGACTAATGTAACTCAATGAAGTACATAATACTAACAAGATACAGAACAAAGTAGCCACAGTGTTGTGAAAAATCATACCACTCCTGTTCCAAACTTGTTCCACATTTCTAAACAGTAAATATAAAGAGGACAGATAGGTTAGGTTTTTGAGAATATTAGTTTATCTGGGATATTTCAACATCGTATGTCTTTTCAGAGGAAAACATATGTCATTATTTAATCCCAGAGGAAAATTGTTTCCTTTTTCTTGATTTTATGGGGCAATTCTGAAAAATTACCTATTCACAGCCCTTCAAGAGGCTGTGCCCAGAGTCCCTTGCTGCTCTGGGGCTGGACATTTTTGTCTCAAGCAATACAATTTTCATCTCTTGTTAAACAAGTGAAATAACAAGCCTGGTTGTGTTAATGTGAGCAAGTTACAGCTACAAACTATCCAGTATTATCAAATAAATTTATTTTTGAAATTTTCAAGTACAATCAGTTGGTTTTAGTCCACTTCATATTTCCTACCACCTGTTACTGTTGGGTTATTGATTCAATGGTTTGATCTAGTAGCACAATCTCTGTATGCCTACAGAAGTTTATGTGGTTACTGGAACTTTCCAGTTTTCCAAAGTACTATCAACACTATTGCAACATTTTCAGCAGATTTTATCAGTATTCTAAGAACAAAACATCTGATTTGGCAATGTATCTCTTCCATACACTTGGTTGTTGATACCAAAATGCCACCATCTGAAGCTACTTTGAATAGTCTAGTTTTCCCTCTTCTAAACAACTTCCCTTTTGAAAAAGAAAAGAACAAGAAACAAGGAAGATGATAACACTTTTTCTGAGCTTCAGGCTTTGAAACTGACACACCAGAAGGGTTTTTAAAATTCACAGTAATTAGAACTCTTCATTCAAAGTATAGGCCAGTGAGAGCTGAATCAAAACCCAGTTTAACATCTGGAAAAAAAAACAACCAACAACTCATAAAAAGAAGCATCAGTCACCAATTGCAAATAACACTTCAAAGCAATAAAATACTCATTTACTCACAAGAAATTTTCAATCTCTCAGCTGAGAGCAAGGAGCTTGTATGAGCTGCTCTATTAAGGAAGCAAGTGAATTTGTTCCAGCTCAGAAGGGAAAATTCTTGTCGAATATAAATAGTTTCCTTGTAAATTGGGGAAATTAATCACAAGGTTAATTTTGCAATAGAGGGAAATTAACAAAACTTTAAAAACCTGATTTTTGCTTGTATTGAGCCTTATTCCTTAACAAATTAACTTAAAGAGTAATTTTGTGGAAGTGTTTATCTTTCTCTATCACTACCTATGGAATTTAAAGTTTTAGCTTAGATATATCACAGAAATTAAGATAGTCAGAGTGAGTCTGCCATCTCATATATATGACAAGTAGACTCTAATTCAAATTTATTTAAATTATTATATATGTATGTCTATGTTTATGTTTGTGTGTAAATTTGTATGTATATGTATAAAAGGTTAGAAGCAGAAATTATTCATAAACTAGAAAATAAAAGCTAAAAATGTAGTCAAAATTCAATAAACTTTGGACAGTCTGAACTGGAACAGGGGACAAAAACCCAAACAAAAAAAAAAGTAACATTACAAAATTTAAAGCACTGAAATAAAAGAAAATAAAACTCACCAGACTAATGTTCTCAGATTTGCTAATGGAAATATTGAAGGACATAGAAGGAAATTAAAATAGGTGAAAAGCTCTTTGAAATCTATGAAGTGAAAATGTAAATCAATGAAGCCAGAAGAAGTGATATCTTTTATACTTATTTTTCAAAGAAAATAATAATATTGTTAAGACATTAATGAATGAATTTACTGATCTTTTAATTTTGAGGATCAACTACTAGCAGCAGCTATTGCGCTATTAAGAGTTATAAGAATTTTAGATACCTTATTAAGATTTTATAAATTAGACCTTAGATTCATCATGACAAGCATGTTTTGCCATTTCAATTCTTTGAAGTTGCCAGATAATTTAAAAGAATACATAAAATGATCACATCTACTTACGTGACAAGATCTGGTAACCTTGTTTTGCTGAGCCTGAGGGGTAACTGGATGCCTGTCTCATTTTCTCAGAAGAGATTTGGCTGTAATTCAGTCCAGTCGTGAATATAATGTCACCCACATTAAGGTTATTTTTGTGCTTTTGCTCACCGCCTATAGGCTTATTCTGGCAGCAAGAGATCTTTGACTAACCCCATTTTATGAGGGAACCTTCTCTGGGCATAAGCCCAAAATATACACCATTACAGTCGCTCTTTAGGGAATCCTCAGGAACTTAATGAATCAGCTTTATGACTTCTTTGCACTGAACCATTACAAATTTGCTGTGGAGTATCAGAATCTGATCCAAGAATTAATGTTATTGACTGGTTTAGCATGATTATTGCAGAGTTGTACTTTAATCTACAATTAAAGAAAGGTTTTTTTTTTTTTTAACCAGAATCAGATACAAGCATGCAAATTTAAATTAAGATTTATGTGCCTTCATTCAAACTGTAAGAATTTTATGGAACTTGCATGAAACTTCTGTGGTAATAGATGTAAAAAAATCTTTTTTTTTTAGGGTTTCATGCTGCTACCTTTGTATTAGAAATGGAATTTGTCAATGTTTTGATTGTCATTACCTCCTGCTGACTTCAGTGAGAAATGGAGTTATTCAGTGCCTTAAAAGTATGGGACTTCTGCTGTTCTACAATGTTATGAAAGTTGTCGACTCAATTTAAGATATCTGTTAATGTTATACAATTTCTAAGCAGTATATTTGTTGAATTTAACTTTGAATGCAAAGAAGTCTGTTGTCATTTACTCCAGTATATTTTTCTAGTGTAATTTACATTGATTAGATTATTATTTTCTTCAATTTTCTATTTCAGAAAAAAATATTAAAAAAAGGATCATTCCTTTGCTTACTAAGCTGAAGTGTCCTTAACATTTGTATTCAAAGCCAATAATTCTGAAACTGTAGTGCATTAGCTATTTATTAGTTTTCCTGACAGCTTGGAGACAGGGCCTCCTAATGTGGCATCGATACATAATGTGAGCTTTTTCTGCAGAGGGTCATTCTTATTTGGAAGACACATCACAGTATGATAAATGGCACCCACAGTATTTTAGACAGACATATCTAAAAGGGTACATAATGTTCAAGTGTTGTTGAATGAGATGGTGGGAGCTACCATTTTCAATGAAATAGCTTTTTTTAAAATATGTTTTGTGAGGTTTGTGCTCTTTTGTGAAATTCTGGGAATTAAAAAAAAATCATCTTGTTCTAAAATTATTTAGTAAAAGATTATATTCACTGAAAAGAAACCACTTTAATACACTGAGATCATATTGACCTTGACTTTAAAACAGTAAAGAGGTACTTGTTTTTGACGCAGACCCTTAAGCCTTTAGATTTGTCTTTTCAACATACTATAATTTATTGCTTAATATTGTCACTCAAAAGTCAAATAATGCATCCTTTATAGTTCTTAGCCTTTGTAGACGTCAAATCCCTTTTTGTATCTGAGTCAAAGCCAGATTGGTAAACTACTTCACAGTATTTTGGAGAAACGGGAGAGAGAGATTTATGCAAGAATTTATACTAATAGCTTTTTTGAAACAATGAATATAGCACTGAAAACTAAGAAAACTAAGAAAAATTCATCCATTCTGTCCCTCCTGTTGCAGTTTTGGCTTCCTCCAAATAGGGGAGAGAGGAAGGAACCACGTCAGAAGAGGCTAACATCTGTTTTTTCAGCTGGGAAATGGAGAGTGAAAAAATGGAAAATGAAAAGGAAAGAGAAAGAGAGAAGGAGGAGAAGGAGAAAAAAAGGAGAAGGAGAAGGAGAAGGAGAAGGAGAAGGAGAAGGAGAAGGAGAAGGAGAAGGAGAAGGAGAAGGAGAAGGAGAAGGAGAAGGGAAAAAAGAAAAAAAAATCCATTAGAGTATTTAGAATTTTCCACTGTCTAAAGAGAGGTCATGCAGAAGACAGAGCCAAACTCTTTTACTATGGACTTGCAGAAGAAACCACACAGTCACAAGCTGCAGCATGGAGAATCACAGAGGCAATAAGGAAGCAGTACTTAGCAATAAAACTGGCTAAGCACTGAAACAAGCTGTCAAAAGATGATATGGAATCTCCATCCTAAGAAATCCTTTCGATAAAGTCGTGAACAATTCTATATTAATTTTGAAAGTAGACTGGCAACACTGGGACATTGGACTAGGTGACCTTCAGAAGATCTCCTTCAACTTACATTTTTCTATTATTACATGAGCTATTGCATTACAGTGTTTTAAGGATATAGACAAAGTTTGATTTACAAAACTGCAGCCTGATCTTAATAGTATCTGCCAAATTGTGGCACTCTGTTGACTTGGCCCACTGTTTTGGTGATCCACAGAGAGCTTGCTGGAGTGTGTCACAGGAGCAAACTGTTTGTTGCACCTGTTTTAAATCAAATCAGGCATTAAAGTAGCTTATTGATGTATTAATGTTATTCAACTGTCAAAGAGTGAACAGGATGTTTAAGATCAATATCAGCCATACGCTAGATACCAGACACTTAAAAAGTCAGTAAGCCCCTATACATTTCTAACACCTTTTATAACCAATACCAAAGCATTCTAATTCCCACATACATCCACAGTTTCACACCTTTCACAGGGCATGCAGATGCACATCTTCCTTTCCTGTGAGCATGGATTCCCCCGTTTGTTGACACCTTTTCTGGGAAACACCTTGCTTTACATCTGCCCAGCTCCCTACATCCTGCTAATGCACGTGCCTGTGAGACAGAATACAAGCCTAGTGGGGAAGCAAAACAGAACAAAACAGTCAAATCAGTCAAAAGAAGCAAACAAAACCCCTCACAGTATAAATAACAAGAATCAAACCTAAATGCCCAAAGTGGTTCTCTGATCCTGCCTGGAATCCAGCTGACACTCCAAAAGCATGCAAGTCCTCACTGCATCTTGTGTCATGCCTGACAGCACAGTACAGACGTCCTGGATGTCCCAACCCACTGCAGTATATTAAAGTTGCTGAGTCACACACCTAGTACTTGTCACCATAATCATTGCACAGGCCTCTTTTCTGTATTGTGTTTTAATTACAATGTGACCAAGGTTCCAGAGTCCATGCGACTAATACATAGCCACTGACATTTAGACAGCTTAATCTGAAATGGAATCCTTACCTAGGTTTCACTAGCAGTGTTTAACTGCTCTGTAGTCAACAAAAGAGAAGGGGCTGACTGGGGGAGGAGTGGCAGGGGAAATGCTGCTTTTGATAAGAGGACAGAAATAACTGGGTAACAATACACCATGCTCATTATAGCAGAGAGGATATAGAGCTGAGGGTAGAGGGTCTGATAAAGTCTCATGGGACAATGGGGTTTATATGCACTTTAGACTGGTTTGTGCTGTTCTATACCTTATGCAAAAAAGGAATGAAATTATTTCACTCTAATTTTCAGTGTAAAAAAGGCCGTCTCTGTTTCTTCATTTTACAAACACTGGAAATATATAAATTAATTATCAGCATAAATATTCTGTTTAGTTTAGAATCCGTACATACTAACTTTCAAACAAGCTGTAGCATGGTTCATGGTGCATGGTGCTCTGTTTCATTGTGTTCAGTTGAAGCAATTAATCTTATAACAGAAAAGGCAGATTCAGCAAATGAAGTTCTAACAAATCTGGCTTTTGCGGATCTGACACCCTGAAGCACCTGTTCCCGCAGCTTGTCCTAGTGTGAAAGGCTGATTAAGCACTATGTTATTACTGCACTGGTCAGATTTACAGAATCACCCTGCCCTCTCTTCAGATCTCTAGAAAGCTTTATACCTTCAGTGTTTCTTGACCCTATGGGAATTTCAGGACAAAGGTTCTTTAGGACCCAAGGGTCTTTCAGTCCTTGGGGACTGAACAATCCTCAGTGGGCACTGATGGGTAATTTTGAGGATGAAGACAGTTTCAACTTCAACTAGTCCAGGAATGAGGTTTATGAGGATGAAACAGAATCTGTGCATTTCTATCATATTCTGCAATTGCATAAAAAATCAACATGAGGTACAGTATCTAATGAATCAAAACATTTTTTAAAGATCTATTGTTATTTCCTCAGCTTGCTAAACCAGCAATCTCAACAGATTTTTAAAGGATAAAAAATACTATGCTGGAGCAGCAGATTTATGAATACACAAGAGAAACAGGTGCAAGGGACGTAGGAGGAAAGAAAGATGCTGAGACAATATTACGTGAAACTATAGCAGTGTATCGAATAATGCATTTTACCTTAAGTCCTTGCTGAAGGATAAACCACATTTTTCTTTTATCTTTATGGATCTTCAAAGAAACTTTTAAGTAAAGTCTATCACACTGTTTCTTATGAAATTGAGCACAATACAGAAAACATATATAATACCTTGCATATTGTGGAGAATGTCAAAAAATGTGGAGAGAAAAAGCCTTGTGATTTGTCAAACAGACTTTTTCTCATTACTTGGGTTTTCTTTCATTTAAAAATTTTATAGGCATGATATTTCCCACACAGATTCCCCTCTAGCCTTCATTCAGAAGTGATGTCTCAGTATTTTTAGCATAACCATAGCACATCATCTGTAAGACCCAGCCTCTTCAGTGTTGAACAGCACATTCTCAGTCCAGATGAGCATTTTCATTTTGCTTATAATAGCTACAGAATATAGTTTTATGTTAATATTTAATGTCTTCTCTGCTAGCAAAAAATATAAACCAAGCATTGGATTAAGGAATCTCGTCAATATCTTATGGAAAGCTGAAGCGTACAGCACAGTCATTGTGCTTAATGAACAGTATGATCTTTATAGGACTGATGCAGATTCTATCCTCTCTTCTGAAGCCTGTCTCTGCTGGAAATAGTAAGCTCAGCTCTACTTCACACTAACTGTAACAAAAAACCCCAAACAAATAAATTTATCTTTAAATCAGTCAGACAAAAATAATTCGATTTCACACAGTATGAGAACTGTAGAGCTTAGAACTAGTTTCAATCAATGTCTGAGTATGTAAATCCATGGTAACGGGTGAAACATTCTATGGAGGGTTTTCCTTTGCAGGTAAAACTAAAATATTATTAAATTGCATTCTGAGTTGAACAGCTAATCATCTCTCTGTTTTGTATTCTAGACTGACTCTGAGAGGGTCATCTAGAAAAAATCTACCACATGAAATACCTGTCAGATGTTTCATAGAAGGTGCTGAGTTGAAAGGGACCCAGCAGGATCATCAAGTCCAACTCCTGGCCCTGTGCAGCACCATCTCGGAGAGCCACACCATGTGCCTGAGAGTATTGTCCCAATGCTTCTTGCATTCTGTCAGGTTTATGCTGTGACCACTTACCTGGAGCACCTGTTCCAGTGCCCTTATTATCGGTGAAGAACCTTTTCATTATATCCAACCTAAACCCCCTCTGACTCAGGTTCATGCTATTTCTTCAAGTCCTGTCACTGGTAACAAGAGTGAAGAGATTGGTACCTGTCCTTCCTCTATCCCTCGCAAGGAAGTTTTAGACTGCCATGAGGTGTCCCCTCAATCTCCTCATCTCCAGCCTGAACAGACCAAGTAACCTCAGCAGCTCCTCATAAAGCTTTCCCTCCAGAGCTTTCACCATCCTTTTGGACCTCCTTTGGATGCTCTCTAATAGATTAATATCTTTCTTATATTGTGGTGCCCAAAACTGTACACAATATTCAAGATGAGGCTGCACCAGTGCAGAGTAGATTGACACAGCTCATTCTGTCTGATCTCTGCTATGTGCATGCACTTCCAGGTCTCTGATTCTTTCTGTATGTACTTATGCAGGTTCTACCCCTGTACTCATTAGTTTAAAGTGGTAGGGAGTGTTCATATTGAGACTGGCTTTGGAACTGCTCATTTATGTGGTTAAAATATAAACATAGTTTCTCATGTAAAAAGGTCATGTGTCATTTAACACTTTCCAAAACAAATGCCAATCTTGGCCAAAGACTTGGCATAACTCATCATCTATTTCCAGCTAGCAAATTGCAAATTCCAACCCTAACTGGATGGGCTTGAGTAATTTAAAATCTAGGGCACAAGTTTACACATTAGTTGGATCAAACACACAACTAAACAATTTTTCTGAAAGCATAGATATAGCCAATGTTCTGACTAAAATTCTTCCTGAAGGAAAACTTCACTCCATATCTGAGCAATAGAAATAAACCCATCTCCATTTTTCAGAGAGTGGGATTTCTTCTGTACATCACTGCTTCTCACTATGATTGTAATAACAATTCCAAAAGTACTTAAAACTTTTACTACAAACTTTGTTGCTTTGGGACCAATACAACCAACAGATTTATTATAAGGCAGAGGACAGCTTTTCAAAACAAGTCTGGTTTTATTACTCAACTGGAATGTAAAGTTTTATGGATTGGAATTGAAAAACAAAAGGTTTGATATCCGTATAGGTAGTATTGTGTTCTGCTGAATATGATGCTTCATCTCTGTCTCATTTCTGAGCAGCAGAGTTTTTATCACTAATATCCTATTGAGAAAAATCTTTGTTCTAAATTCTGCTCATGCTGTTTTCATATGCTTCCTCAGTCAGGTATTCATTAAAACTTGATATATAGTCATTCATCTTTCATTGTACTGTTAAAGTAGCTCCAATCCACTGTTCAGATTTTTGTAGTTCTTTTGTGCCAAATACAGACATGTTCATTTGCATGATGCTGGTCTCTTGTTTCATTTTTTTAGGCAAGGAATTATCTCCTCAGCCATTAAAAATAATAATAAATTAGAATAGAAGAAAAAAGACATAGAAAAGTGAGATCTACTTAGCTCTTAATGAAAAGAGTGCAGAGCCTCTTAATACCCTGCACACCACCTCTATCTCACTGGTTTGTCATGGCATTATGTGCACAGCATGCTCAAATAGCAATTGAAAGCCCTGTTGGTTGGATATCTGTCACTGTATGTGGAAAGCAGGACTTTGTAAGATCTTTGAGGTTTTCAAATCTAGGCTTGTGCTTCACTACCTCCAAATTCCAGGTGGATTAGGAATTCCCCAAAACCTCCTTCTTTCTCTGTCCATCTTCATTGGCTGCCCTAAACTGCCTTCTGCTGCAATTTTTCCAGCTGATAGAAAACCTAATATCTCAATTAGGACCTTCAACAAGAAAAGATAAGGTGGCTAGAATCTTGAGATGAACTGCTGTATGACTGAGAAGTAAGTATGATCAAACACTGAAGAAATTACTTCAGTACAACTGATTTCCTTTAGGGACTTCTGGGGGCCATCCTGTAGTATGGCAACTGCAGTGTTTTAAAACCCATAAAATACTATAGTTATAATGGAGTCAAAAAGATACCAAAGCTAAATTCTTCTTCCTCCTTTACTGTTTAATCCCTCCTCTTTTTAAAGAAAAATAATATTTATATTTCTTAAGAAATTAACTTTCAGTAATGTAATTTTGCAAGAACACTTCTCCTAAATATGATGAAGTTAGACAAAGTAAAGAGTTATCATGAATACCTATCCAAATTATATATGGATTTCTTTCTGTCAATCCAGCTGGCTGTCGGTTTAGCCAGTTATGTCAGTAGTGAATATTAGAGAATATTAATTGTGAATGACTTTCACAGTATCACACAATGGTTGAAGTTGGCAAGGAAACTTTGCAGGTCATCTGGTCCAGCCCCCTTGCTCAAGCAGGACCACTAAGAGCAAATTGTCCAGGATAGTGTCTAGATGTTTTGGGTTTTTTCCTATTTCCTAGGATCAAGACTCCACAACCTCCCTGGAAAAACTATTGTAGTGTTTGGTCACCTTCACTGTAAAAAGAAAAATAAAGTGTTTCCTAATACCTCTTGTGTTTCAATTTGTTCCCATTGCCTCTGGTTCTGTCAATGGGACCCCCTGAAAGAACCTGCCTCCATCTTCTTTGCACCCTCCCTTCAAGTGTTTATGAGCATTGATAAGACCTTCTCTTGTCCATGCTGGACACTCACAGCTCTCTCAGCCTTTCCTTGTAGGGGAGATTCTCCATTCCCCTCCACACCTTCATGGCCCTTTGTTGGACTCTGTCCAGTATGTCCATGTCTTTCAGAGGAGCCCAGAACTGGACTCTAGATGTAGCCTCAGCAGCACTGAGTACAGAGAAAGGATCACCTCTTTCAAGCTGTTATACTTTGCTTAATGTTGCCTGTTTTGCAATGAGCACATTGCTAGTTTATGCTCTACATGGTTATCCACTGGGACTTTCATGTCTTTTTCTGCCAAACTTCTTTCCAGCTAGAAGGCCTCCTCCCCACATGCAGGACCTTGCACTTCTACTTGTTGAATTTAATGAGATTTCTAACAGCCCACTTCTCCAGCCTTCTCAGGTCCCTGTGGATGAAAGCAAAACCCTTTGGTGTCTCAGCTACTAATCTCAGTTAAGCCTGCAAATTTGATGAACAGGTTAAAGAGGACTGGACTCAGCCTCTGGGGGCTCACCACTAGTCACTGTCCTCCAACTACTTTTGGTGCTGCTGCCGACCCCATCAGAACTATTTAGATAGTTTTCAATCCAGCTCACACTTCTTACTGTTTGTACTGTGCACTTTGATATTCCAATAAAGAGTAGCTGCTGAGGTTTTAAGTATGTATTTAAAACTGCTAATATTAGTTTGCATATAGGCATTCCTGGATCATAACTTCCTGAGTCAGTCTAATTCTGTAGTCCTGATGCATGCCCTGTTTGCATGATTTTTAGCGTATTGATTCTAATGTATTGTCTTCTAATAGCTCACATCTATACAAAAGAGAAAGGATTGAAAGATTACTCATCCATACATGCTAAGAAAATAATAATCTTCATCTCAGGGCATAAATAATAACATTTTGGTCCACACATGGTACCTGCAATCCATAAAAGAAGTTGTAAAGCAGTTCTGCAGTCACACATACAGTCCGTACATTCCAAATATTTTCATAGCTACAGAACACTGACATTCAAGTTAATGCTCTGTTCTGGGCAGGAAAAAGCTGGAATGGAAACTTGCCCCCAAAGACTGGGAATGAATGAGAAAGAATTCTCCCATGTCTTCCATTTGGTTTCTTTATTTTAAACTAAGATAGGTAAAACATAGTGAGGAGTTTTATTATAGACCAATTTCACTTTTACTGAGTTACTGAGTCATGTTAAACACTCAGTAACACAACTATCTTGGTTAAATGTAACATGTAAGCACTTACACTTGGGATCATTTTTGTTTTAGGTTTGACAATTTCATCTATGAGCCCACCGAGGTTATTCCTCTTCTGTGAAATATAAAACAGGTCCTGGGACTTCCTGTGGGAGTAATACCATGTCTTATCCCAGTAAAAAGGTTGTAGTTCTGGAGAATCCTCAACTGTAAGGGATTATGATTCTTTCATCCCCAAAAGTGACGTTGCCTTGTGCCCTAAGGCTACTCAACACACTGCATATCCAGACAAGGATGCAGGACCATCTTTCCTGGCTCATTTGCATTGCTGTTTGGTAGAAATACAAACAAGCAGAAAAGAAATCCCAGTTTGAGTATTTATGCTCAATAACTTCCTGTGAAGGCATGAATAAGATCAAAAGCATGTGCACATTTACAGACACACAGGACAACATGAAGGGTGAAAGTGAAAACAGAAATTAATTCAAAGTTATTAAAAAAAAATACTTTTGCATTCCAAACAGTGACCTGCTTTCACAGTCTTCACTGTGAAATCAGTAACAAACATCAAAGTATAGACTTATAACAGAGGAAGGTGATGCTTGCTTTACATAACAACCAAAACCACATTTCTGTTACATCCATAGTATTGTCTTTCGCCTTTCCAAATTACAGAAAATATGATTCCTAGAACTGTAGGTCTTGTGTTTCCTTTGACAGGTTTTCAATATGACTCCTCTTTCATCATAGTAGGGACTTTACTGGTTTATTTTTAAGAGAACAATTTTAATTTCTTCACTTTCTTAAAGGATTTAAATTTTGGAATTTTATAGACTTTATCTGAGTCCCGGCAAATGAGAAAGTCTGTAAATAATTTGAACAAGTTTTAGCCACATGTACATCAGGGAGACAGAGCATACATTATAGAGAGACATGAAAGTAACACTCCTTACATTTTTTCTTCTCATAAAAAAATGCAAGAGCACAGGGCAATCAGTGTATATGTAAATTCTGTTGCTAAAATATTCAGTTTAATCAGTAAAATAGGCACAAGCTCAACAGTTATAGTGTGCAGCTCAATCTGTGATAAATATCAAGGCAAGAAGCATGAGTCATAAAGGAAGAAAATGTAGTGTATCAAAATATTTCTGACTAGTATATATTAGCTTCAGCCAATTATGTAAATAGCAATATGACCTGAAAAATGAATAGTCATTTGAATGAGTTGGAGTTGACAACGAAAATACAGTTTGATCACATTTTGAAACTTAATTTCTAGGGTAGTTATGAGGTGCTGTCCTACAGAATGACATTGAATACAGCCTGTGTTTTGAGATTCTTCCCCAGCAGAGGAAATTAGGCTCAGGATTCAGGTTTCTTGCTAGAAATTCAGAGATCTCTGCTAACTGCTTACTGAGGTTCTCGTGTCTTATCTTCTGTTCCCTTCACTTGTCCCTCTGCACACACATCCCCATCGCCTCAGTTGTTTTTATAACCAGTGACATAGAATCATCACCACCCACGGTAGCAACCAGAGAGAAACCCAGAGAGAAAACCCAAACATTTTAAAACATTGTTTGTAACAAACTTATATGATACAGATATGAACATCAATATCTTAAAACTTATGAAGACTAAAACCAAGGTCAACAATTTATGCAGCAAAGAACAGCAGCTCTTCAGTCTTGTCACCACTTCATCTTCTCATGGAGCACCTCTTCTTTTGGAATGCCTGTAAAAGGCATTTTGGAATGCCTGTAAGAGGGGAGGAAAAGAACGGTTGGTCCCACTTGGTCTGGTCTTGAAAAGAAAGAACTTCCCATCTGGTGGTGTTTTGTGCTTTCTGTTGCAGGACTCTGTGGCCTTTAATGCCGAATGACTTCGGCAATTCCACTCCTCGCCTCTAGTGGCAGGCAAGGCTCTATACTCGCTGCTGCCAGGAGGTGGCAGTGTCGGAGCATTGTTCAAAACTTCATTGAGCACACAGGGAAACTGAATTTCCGTCTATTTCCCACTTTATTTCTTGGGAGCCTTTTAGGATATTTGGACTAGCCGCCCTCCCCCAACTCACTTTTTTGGGGGCGATGACAAGAGTTTGTTTTCTCAGTCTCAAGCCTTAAATTTTGCAATAAATAACAACACGGGAGAAGACTGATGGGACTTCAGCTGTTTTTCCTGCATTGGTTGGAGTCCAGCTGCCTCTCACACTCTCCTTCCAATCTCTCACAATGCCCTCGTAAAAATTCCCTTTCCAGCCTTCCTGTAGATCCCTTTTAAGTACTGTATGAAGAGGTTATTTTCAGAATATATCACAGAATAATTATTTTTTTCCTCCATAGGTATGTACTCTCCTTGATTTTAAACCTAAGGAAATTTCTTCTATGTTACTGAAGTACATTCTTCTAGATAAATTCGGTCTTAAAAATAAAGCTTTTCAAACTATCTGGCATTTCAAACTGGCAAAGAAGCATTTTGAAGGATATGAGATAACTTTCTTGGGATTTTTCAAAAAGTTAAGATATTAAGAGACAGTAAATCAGTTTTAACTAACTTAGTTCCTTGGGCATATACTTATCAAAACTGTTATAAGATGTGACTTCTTATCATTTAAATACATGGAAATCTGGCTATTAAATTTAATAGGAGTTGGAAAGTATCCTTAATAAATAATTTGCAAACATAATTCTCTACCTAAGCAAGCAGATATTGGTATCCAGCTACTTAAAATTAAAAAAAAAAACCAACCAACCAACCAAACAAGAGTGAAATAAAACAATAATCTATTTAATATTAATTTTTGCCTAAATCTCTATCAAGTAGAAACCTTAGATTCTGTACAATTAGGAAAAGAAGTATTTTTATGTGTTATTGCAAATTCACACAGGAAAATAAAGTAACTTCAGAAATGTAAAGGTCAGATTAATATTTGTTGTTCCATCAGAAATTATAAATGAAAATTTTGAGCAGAATTAATTAGGATAGTGACAATGAATAAACAATATCACAAATATATCTAAACCCAATTTCCAGGAAAGCATAAGTGTCATAGGTTTTGCTTCCTTAGACCTTTAATTTTTCACCGTCTACTTTACTTGAAATATTACCTTTTGATCCATGGGGTTACATAAAAATACTTAATTTATGCCATTGACCAGGTTTTCCTGGAGGGTTAACTTTATAACTTTCATATTTTTATATCACTATTTAAATATTTTTTAATTTTATAATTGGTTGCTAACACACCAATTACTCTTTACATTTTTTAGAAGTTCTAATTTTACCCTTAAAAACACAACACCACTTTAAAATAGATACAATATCATTACAAGTGTCCAGGGTTCATACGTATTTTTAATTAAAATAAAAACTAACAAAAAACACCACCAACACAAGCAACAAAGGATTGAAAATAAAATGCTAGCAAAATGTAGAGGATGTGAATCTCTAATATTTCAGTTTTACAATAAAAAACGTAAGTAAAATGAAAGATTAGAAATATATACCTTATTTTAACAATTCTGAAAGTAAACCTGGATAATAAGGATAATGTTGTTAAGTGACTCAGTCTGTCTTTAGTGACCCTTTCTAAAAATAAAATCTGAAAAAAGATTTGACCTTAAATAAATCACTGTTAATCAAAGTTAAAAGTTGGTCACCTTTTTAGATGTTGTTTGCTTATTTGAAGCATTTACATTATTTAGAAAAATGAAAGATTTAAAAAAATCAAGATATTCACTCTTCTATTTCATCATTATTCCTTCCTTGTAAATTCCTTAAAAGCATTGCATTTTAGCAAGTTAATTTAAAATCTGGATATAGAGGAAAAAAAAATATCTATAAAAAACTGACAAAACACATATAAATGGGAAATAGCTCCAAGACAAGGGAGCTGGAAAGAGCATACTAGAAAGGCACAGAAGGGAGAAGAATTTATTTATTTATTTATTGTCACAAAGCAGTTTATTTCCTCCATTAATTCTCATCTCCATACATAAGTTCTGTAATGAAAGGAGATAAATGAAAGATTGCAATTTTATCACAGGATTTTGCATTATTTTATTTTCACTATTTTATATGATTTAATTTCTACTGTTTCTTATTTTTTGTACAGCTGAAAAGAGTTTTCATTGAGGAAAGACAGACTGAAAAATTAATCAAAATTTAATATATTAAATAGGTCTATGAAGCAGTGTAGACTAATTAATTCAATTCAGAATTCGAATTCAGACGTTTTACTCCTATGTAATAAAATGAACATGGAAGTTTATACTAAAGTTGTTTTGTGCTTTTGAACATATTGCTTTATCTGACTTTTGATGCAGTAATTATGACAGACACTGAATGGCCTAAAATATGGTTTTCCCTTCTTTTTTTTTTTAAGCGAGGAATACAATTTTTCCCCTCCATCCACATTTATTTTCCACTCAGTCTTGTGAGTACTAACTTCCTTGTTAATTACAATTTCTTAGCTCATAATTTGACAACAAAAACACCCTCACAATTGCACAGTCTGTGCAGTTTTGCTTCTCTATCCACACACCAGTTTGTAGCTAGCTGGTCGAGAAGAGAGAGTACATGTGAAAAATAACTCTGCACTTGCATACATAGAGAAGTTGCTTGGTCTGTTAGATACATTCAAGTAGTTGAGAACTTGTGCAACAAGTTGAAAGAACCTGAGGTATTATGGCATAAAATATATTGTCTTTGTATATCCTAGCAGAGGAAGAAAGCTTCAGACAGTCCATACATCCATAACTAATCCCACTGCCCTTAGATTTATACAAAATTTGATAAATAAGGGACAAGCATAAAGACATAGATTTTTAAAAAAAGCGAAAACAAAAGAAAAGCTCCCTTGAAACTTCTAGGGGTTGAGGGAAGAGCTTTTTTTGAACCTTGACCCAACTTCCTGAATTCCTTGTAATCAAATTTAAAGCCTTATTTGAGTAAAGAATATTATTAGCTTTACATGCCTGGGGTTTCTCTTCACAGAAACCAAAAGAGAAAGACAAGATGTTGTGCAACATGTTGATGTGGGTTCAAACTTTGGCTCGGATGATCCTCTTGACCAAGCAACTTCAAAGCACTTATGGGATAAGTGGTTCAAATATACCCAGAAAAACCTAAAATAAAATGTTTCTAGAATTACCCACCTGTTAACAAAATTATACCAGTATTTACTTTGTTCAATAGGAGGTAATATGGAGTACTTTAAACTCATTAGTATCTACCATAGACCAACCTTCACTTCTATCACAAGAATCTAGAATTGCAACCTACAGGAATGGAGGACATATCACTAAATAATTTAATTTGACCAAAGCTTCATAAAAGTGAACTTGTTTTTATGGATTCAAATTATTATAAGATATATTAGCTTTGGAATTCAATATTCTTACTTTTTAGAAATATAAGTAATATTTCTAACATTCAAGACCAAGCAACATCAAGAAAATTATACCAATGTAAAGCAGCTCTAAATCTGTCTTGATACAATTTGTCTATTAAAGGTGCTTACAGAAAAGATTAGAAATCAAATAGCCTAATTACAGACATCCATTTTTAGTATCTAATCTCTATTTTTCATGAAAAACATTAAATTACATCAACAATTATTAAGGTAATTACCAAAATATAGCTATTTTCAGTAATTTCCAAAATGCTTATTGCTGGGCTGCAGAAGGAAATTGCACCTTATAGGAAGGAGGTGTGTGGAGGGAACAACAGAAAATCCTTTCACAGATTTAAAATCTTGAAAAAAAGATGCATATTTAAATATGACCATAAGCATGAAGATTAAAAACTAATATATAAGTCCATATACCTGGTACCTTATACAATTGTTGAGCAGTCAAGGTAAAGGAGGCTCTGCGAATTACATAGAAAAGAGAAAAAATATTCTTATTTACTTATTGTAACTGACAATATTCCTTTCACTGAGATATTTTTAGAGGAAAATATTAGATCTAGGTAGATTGTGATGCACATCAAATCTGTTTTTGAAAGTTTCTTATATCTCTAGTACCGTAGAGATATTTAATAAAGTTCAATCTGGGGAACAGGAATACGAGAAATTTCTAATTCAGTTTCAGTTTAGACATACAAAGTGAAGTTGATGTGCAAGGGTAATATTTTACTAATTTACAAGTTGATTAAACATGTTTTTCTTTGGAGATAAATAAGTATTTCCTGAGAAAGATTAATCTTATTCTCATATAAGCATCTGTAAAGAATTTAATTAAACACATTCTGGTCTCAAACTTCTCACAGAAGTTTAAACTCAGGTGCTCATAATTTCTGCTCCTAGTACTACAATCTAAAGCACAACCCCATCCCTCCCAAAGAAAATAGAGTGAAGGTGTTAAAACAGCTTCTGAGAAAGACTACAGAGTTGTTTTCTGATTCATACTGAGTTATTAAACTGCTGGATGTTATAAATGAAGTAGCTGCTTGTAATAACAAACTAAAATGTTGAGAGAATGGGTGGTAGTGCAAAGCATAATAGGACAGGTATAAACCAGCTGGTGAAACAAATCAGTGAAGCACTGCAGAACAGTCATGAGCACTTAATTCTATTTATCAGTGATCAGAACCAGCTGTTTACAGAGCACAACACTGATGTCAAATGAGATTGCCTACCCTATTGCTGTCAGAAGGAGTTGTCTTTTTCCCAGTCTCCTTTTTCCTCCAATGAACATAAATTTCAGGTTAGAAGATAGCTCCATGCTTGCAAAACAGAGAGAAAGTCTGGAAATATTTTGCCTGTGAATGTGCCAGGCAATAATTATAAGCTGCTGCTGAAATGAATGAACTTAAAACAATGGTACTGCCTTCCAGTGAAAAACTCTAAGCCTAAAAAGAAGGGATTTGAATTTATTTGAACAGCACAATTTCAGTAAAGTTTTCAGGTTGGTTTTCAGCTTTGAAATTTTGTCACACATTCATACAGACAGACACACACAAGCATAAATACAGATATATATACACACACATCAATATGTGTATAGACTGCCTTTTAATAGAAAGAAGCGTTTGGGCTGTGAGAATGTGCAGTTCTGTGACCCATACCTTTGACAGGAAGCTTTCAGAGGGCAGGCATAAGATAGCCTATCTCTCCAGCAACTATTTAAGAGTAATTGCTGCAGTACTTAGCTGATGCTAGCAAATCCTTCTCTGTGGCAGAGTCTAAACACTATGCATACAAAAATAGCAGCACTTCTAGTTATCTCAGAGTGAAGGCAGAACAGGCCTTGTATTGCCTGTGGGGGATTATAAAGACCTTGCAGTGTGCATTCCCACACAGAAAGGCTGGGAAAGGGGCTGAGATGAGCAACATCCTTTTATGTCAAAGACTCAGAGAAACTGTGTCACTGAATAGACTAGATAATAGTCATGCATCTTATTCTCAATGCAGTTATCAAAGGCTAAAATCTGCATTATTAAGCATTTGCTCTTAAATGTCTAGACAATTTACACCAGATAACGGAGAGGATCCATAACACAGCAAAGAATTAAACTAAGATTATCTCCTCAGCAAGTTATAGACTAAGCCACTAGAATACTCTGTCTTTTTGCTGACTTAAAATGAATGAAGGACATTTATTTTGTTTGTACAGATTGCTCTCAAAGACAAGAAACAGAAAAAAATATGTGCAATTTTAATGGTTGCTTAGTTTTGGAATAGAGTTTTCTTGTGCTATAAACAAGTGTCTTTCATTTCTACTTGATAAATTTGATCAAAATGCATGCCATTACTTTTTTTCCCTAAAGGCAAAACACTTATAATAAGATGTGTAATATATTTTCATCTCGTGTATCATATTAGAAAACTAACAGAAAGAAAATGTGAAAGGCTAGTCATTCCAGGCATGCATAGCACATTAATTAAGTAAAAGAGTAAATCTAAAATAGTTGCTTATGTTATTTATGAAAGCTTGATGAACTTGCATGGTGCTGTGCTTTTTGGATGTCATTTTTTGTTCATTATACCCCAGGGTCCCAGAGTTGTCTAAATTAACCAAAAGATACTTAAAGGCAGGAAGCAGAACACCATTATGATTAACCCTAATTTCCTTTAAGTATATAAGTTCAGGCACCTGAAAACTCCTACAGAATAAAGTACCAAGAATCCAAGATCTGCTTTAAAATTCAAGGAACATTTTTGATGAACTGGGACTTGAATTAATTATCTTTAGAAATAATTAAAAATTAACCTTCATATAATGTTAAAGTGAAAGAAAGAAATATGAAGAAAATGAAATATGATAAACAAATGCTTTCCATTGTGACTCACTGAGAGTCTGATTTTACTGCTATCATTTGAAGGCTTTTTCACATGGCAGTTTAATTTATATGAATTACATCATTAATGTTATGAAAGACAGTACATCCTGATTTTAAATCACTGCTTGTTGAATGGTTTTATCCAGAAATACTATGTATGCTGGAGCTTTACAAATCCCATAGTTGTGCTAAAAATGACTTTTAAACTTAGTTTTAATTATTAGGGGGGCAGTCATGTTGGCTTTAATACTGTTTTATCCCCAGTAGTCCTTAAGAAATGCTCTTTTAAAACTTCAATTTCTAATCTAACTGAGAGAAATTTTTTTCAAGCTTCTAGCCTGGCTTTTGAACCAAGGGTGATCATTAGTAACAGTAGCTTTTTTCTTCCTAATATTTACGTCCATTCAGTGGAATAGTAGAAGGTCAACTCTGTGCCAACACAGAACAAGGATATTACTCTTAATAAAACTCCTTTGGCCTTTGGAATAAGAAGAGGAAAAAAAAGAATTAAAAAAGAAAAAAAGCACAATAATGACTTTATTAGTTACTATGGATTTTTAATCTGTTTTTCCATTAAAATCATCACCAATTTAGTCCCCATCAGTTTAATGTTTTCTAAGCCACATCCACTCTTGCGTTGCTATTATTTGAGGAAATACTCTTTCTGTTTTGGAACTAATCCTAATTAACTCCTCTAGTGATACAGGTTTGTAAATTATAGAGTCAGGACAGACTTTTTGCCCCTTTGAGGGACAACCTCTGTGATCTCATGGTAATTTACCTTTATCACACACTTTGTCATTTGATTGCTTCCCTAGGGGTGATATAAAATAAATATATAGCAAGAATAATAATTAGTAACATTTACAATTTAACATGACTGCAACTTGACTTTATACCACTGATGTCATCAATTAGTGGAGTATCATTTTGCAGTCTGACAACAAATTCAAAAAGACAAAACACATTGCATGACGGTGAAAACCATAGTAAAAGCTTGTCAGAATATCTGAGTGGAAAACAGGAAGGCTCACTGAGGACTCATAAAATTTCAAAACTACTACATTATCTCAAGCACTATTTAAGTTATTCAAAAGAAAATTAGAACAACTTAAATTTCATTGTGCATTTATGCTTTCTGAAACTGATGATTTTACAAAATCTAGTAAATATTGTGAAACTTGATAAATGCATAAGCGAATTGAATAAAGCAGTAAAATTAATACATAATTTTCTTAAAATTTACAAATATAACATTAAAAATTACATCAATCCAATATTTAGAGAAGGGATACTTTCTCAGTTATCACAAGGAAATACTTTGTAACCTCATATAAAACTAACTGTTCATAGAAAGGTATAGAGAAAAAAATCTGTATGTCTTTTTTTATTCTTGTGAGTCACATACATATTTTATTGTCATGAATGCTATAATTCTTACCTGGGCTCTTGTTCTCATTGAACCTAATGATAACCTAAAATGGAGAGCTGATTTGCCTCAGTGACAGTGCTATTTTTCCAGACAAAAGAATGAGTTTCTTTCCAGTAAGGCATCTCAGATGCAATATAATTTCATTTCTCATTTGCCTAGATCATGTCCATAAGACAGAGACAGAGGAAAAGAATTTTTATTGATTTTTAGTCCTTCAAAAAATGAATCAGATCTTTTGGATTGAAATCACCTAGTTCTGTAAGATGAAAGCTTTCTGTTTTGTCTCCTTCAACAATAAAAAAAATGGTGAAAACACATTTTTCTCTTGGGAAAAATACCTGGAAAATTTCTCACTATTTTCTGTTGAAACAAGTACTTTCCTGATCAGTATTAACATGAAGAGGTGGTATTTCTTTTTAAGACAGTTTTGAAAACAGAAAAATCAAAATGAGAATTCTTCATGAGAGGTCTATTCTTTTTTATTCTCTCTTTCAATGCTTGGACTGGTTTTCTATCCTTGTGTTGGTGAATACGTGTATCACTTGCACAGTTGAAAGCAGTTAAATCTTAGAACAAAGGTCTAACAACTGGACAGTAACTTTGACTAAAGACCTATAGGTAGGTAAGATAGTGATTTTCAACACTGGTAAGCAGATGCTGTACACAACAGCTCCAGAACTTTTATGTGGCAGAATTTGCTACTTAGCTTTGTTGCATCTAAGGTCTCTCTGGAGGCAGTAGGGTTAAGGCATTTCTCTCAGATGAACAGGCAAGTCTGTGCACAGAAATACTCTTTTTTCTTTCTTGTACAGAAATAGATTGAAATAAACTTTTATTGATAATTAATGTATGGTGCTCTGGGATGGTTATCTTCTACCTCATTAGAAAAGTGAGGGAAATCAAAGCTGTAAACCACATGAATCAGTTTATTATAAGGAGTCAGCTTCTAGGCTTTGCCTAATTTTACTCCTCTCCCCGAATAAGTCCCTGAGTATATGCTTTCCATATGACAGGAGAACCTCCTCCTGGTGGTTGTCACTACCCTTGGAAGTGAACCTTTCCAACAGAGATGAGCAAGAGTCTCTCCCAGTGAACTGCTTTGGGTAGCCCTTGAGCAGGGAGGTGAGACCTCTTTCACAGCTGTGACATTTCCTGCAATGTCTTGCCTGCCTTGGTGGAAAAATCCTCCTAGTGCAGTCATTTGCCTCAGAATGTGGCATCACTTTCCCTTTGACTTTAATAAGAGCATCACAAAAGCAGCTGGTGGAAAGCAAGGATACACACCAAAAGGTACCTCAGGAAATTAAATTCCCTTAAATTTCTTCTAAACAGCTTCCAGTGCTCGAACTGTCTCTTTTATGGGCCACTCATCCTTTTCTACACTGCAGCACAGCATGCAATGTGTACAAATGCTTTGGGCTGACTTCTTTTAAGCCCTAGACAAATGTGATGCATAAAGAAAAGTGCCAGGTGCTCAGGGCTAGGATGCTAAAGAGGCCAGGAGTGCTTACAGCTCCCACTGACTTCAGGGGCAGCTGAGGCTGCTTGGCAACTCTCAGAAAGAGCTCAGCAACTTCCAGAAGTTAAGAACCATGTTTTTAAAAGGTTCATCTCTTTCTGTTTCCTTTCTTGCAATAGCATGTTATTCATAAGATGCTTATTGCCTTAATTTGATATCTACTAATGGATTTAAATAGTAATGAGCAAAACTATTCTGCAAAGTAAACACATAAAAGTTAGACTTTTTAGTAAATAACAGAAGGACAACTGTGTGTTAGGATTTAATTATAAGAAGAAAGTTATACTTTGCAAAAGGCATCTAATTTGTGATTCCGTCATTTTATAAAGCTTCTTTTAAAGGATTAAAATCACTTCTGGCAGCTTTTTCCCCTTTACTGCCATAAACTAAACCCAAATCTCTACTTTAGGGAAGATAGTTGTTAGAAATGCAAACAGAAAGTTCTTAATAGGAATAAATAAAAGTATTACCATGATTGCTTCACTTTTTAATAGCCAAAATATTTCATAAGATGCTTTACATTGCTGTAAAACAAGCTTTTCACATCTCTGCAGCTGTTTTGTGTGTACCTCAAGGAATATGAATATATTCAGATAGTCTTACAAAGTATTAATCATTATCATACCTCTCTAATGAATGGAAAAAATATGTTTTGCTTTTTTAAAAATAAATTGAATATAATAAGGCTTTTTGCAAAGCCTGGGAATCGGTAAATTAGGTAGCTATATGTATTTTTCTGAGACATATATTGCAGCACTGTATGAACCAGCCTGAGGAAGAAATAAAAATGAAAGGGTCTATCATATAGTTTTTCTGTTCTTTGTAAATTGTTTGTTTTTCTTTTTTTCTCCCTGTTACCTTGTGAGTATCAATGTAAAGAATCCAAGAAAAATATGCACTGTAGAGAATTTCTGCAACACATGCTGGTGTGTTGAAGCAGCAATTCAGCACTGTAAATCTATATCCAAAATAGGAAAGAGCAACATTACAATCCTGCTAATCCTAGCGTAAATATGCACCAATCCTTAAGGCGGTAGGGAGGGGTATGAATCTAATCTTTACAGAAATATTATTGGTATAATGCCAGAGTTTGCCTCTTATCTATAGATTAGGGCTATGTCTTCAAAAACTTCAACATTTATAGCTAGATCATGTGAATTTAAAGAACTATTTACAGAAAGAGCAGTTTACATAAAAATGCAGTGAGGAAGTATCAGAAAATCTTGCAAAAACAATTTATATGTAATTATAAATTATGTCTGCAAAGATCTATAAATTGATGGAGCATCATTCCATATATTTTTGTTTTGTTTTCTGGGGCTATATTGGATCATGCAATATATAAAAAGCATAGCAGTTCAGCTGCTTCACAAAGGGAAGCACCTCAGGGAAATATTGTGCCAGATTCTCAAATACAGCTATGATCCCATTGTGCCACTCAGCCGCTACAAATGAACCATAACCCAGCTGAAAACTTCTGGCAAAGGATTTCCTGTCTTCAGCAAATTCTCTTCTGACATATATCTATCATTCCCAGGCACTGCAGCTTTATGTCTTTACTGTGAAAATACACATCTCAAGAGTAAGAAAGTTGATGGTACAGTCTTGCTACGCTCTTTCTCCATTGATATAAAAACCCTACCAAAATTCTGAAGCACCATAGAATCTGACCAAGGAACTCAAAACCAGTCAATATCGGTTCAGACCCTTCATGTCCTTTATCCCGTGTTGAATCACACACAGGTAAAGTAGTTGTTCTCTAAGGAATTTTCCTTCATTTAATTCCCTTCTTCTAAAAAAAAAAAACCAAAACATTTCCAACAAATTTATCTTTGTAACATAGTAATACTGTTGTGTTTCCTATGCTAGTTACAGAGCACTTATCATGCACATCCTGCTTTGATTTTGAGCACTTGACTACCTGGGAATTGTCTTTTAATTTAAAGATTTTCACCAAGAAGATATCTATTTTATCTATCCTTCAAAGACAAGGAGCATTTTTCCTACAAAACCAGGTATGCTCTGTGTAGCTTTGTATCTTTTCTTATCAATTTACCCTAATGGCCATTGTCATATATCTTGTTTTACCTTTCCTCTTTCTTTTGAGATCTCTCTTGTTTCCTTAACATACTTCATGAAAACAAACAGAAGCCCCAAGGTCATGTCTATTTCAGTATCATAACTTTTAAAGGATGCAGCAAACCTGTCAGCCTCATTGTCACTGGCAGTAGAGCTCCTCTTTAATTAAATAGAAAATGGTATTTTGTCCCTCCCCCCAACAAAGTAAAGGAAACAAAATTTTGAATAATGCAATTCTCTCTGACATTTCAGCATAAATGGATGGAGCTGTTATCCAGCCATTAGGAAATACTAATGTGCAAAGCATGACATTTACAGTAAATATAAAAACTGTAACCATTTGGAATCTAGAATTGTCCATGGTTAAAGCTCTATATTAGTGGTAAAAGCTTGTGAAAATGAAAAAGTAACATGGTTAAAGGCTCAAGCACAAGACAGCATGATAGAACAGATTTTCATTTTTTAAATTCAAGATAGATGTAAATGGCCATGACATTTAACATTGCTGAGCAATAACAGTTATTAAGGTAGGCAGAATGAAGGTAATTACATTAACACGTGGCATTGTTTGGCAAAGAAAACAAGGAAATAACTGTGCAGGCTTGAAGTTTATTTATAACACTCACATGTCTGTGACTGTGAGACCACTGAAGGGCAATGAGCCATTTCTAGATAAAATCTGCATCATTATTCTCATATTGCAAGAAGAAAGCATAGGGCACATAGAAAGACAGCAAACAGTGTAGTCACTCAGAGTTTCAGACTTAAAAGCAAAACCTGGAGCACTTCCAATTAGGAAACGAGAGAGAGAGAGTACTAAAATGTCACTCATCATTTTAATTCCATAAAAATGGGGAGCACTACAGTCTTTTCAAGTGTGTTTGAAATTGTAATATTCAAGAAAATTACTTTACAGAGAACTATTTGTGTTACTTTATGATGTAGGAAAATATTTAATAGTACTCTCTGGAGGAATTAAAAAATTGAAGTAGGTCAGGATTTCAAATAAGTGAAGAGAGAATAAAAATGGAAAGGAAAAGAAAGAATGAAAAATAATAGATACAAAACCAAAGGGTGCAGCACTTAACTCCATGAAGAAGCAAGTGACCCCAAAGTGCATGACATGTTGTGTTATGGAATTACAAACACCATGGTGCAATGATGGATGCACATGACTCAACACAAGATTGTACTCACAGAGGTACCAACAATTTTTTCACACCTTGGAAGGTCTTCTAGGCTTGGTACCTGTTCATGTGTGTCATAAACTGTTGGGTCAAATGTCTAACCCTCAGGAAACGGAAAAAAAACCAAATCAAATTAATCCAAAGGCCTGAAAATCAGTTTGGTTGTATTGCTATTTCATATAACTACTGTGAAATGTCTTAATCTCCAGAGGGAAATGCGAAGTTTACCCTCAAGAAGTAAATGCTTTAGAAAATAATGAAGTTACATGTGCCTGGAAAGAAGGAACAACAAAAAAAAAGCATATAAAAATCCCCAAACCCACAATAAGTTATTAAATGCATGCTGAATATGCTTAATGAGATACTGTCATCAGAGAACAAAATCCTGTAAGATAACTGTAATATGTTAAATAATTGTTTGATACAGCAGCCACAATAAAACTTTCTTTCAAGGTGATAAATTGTGTTTTTTAAAAAATAAACACGTGTGCCAAAGCATATGTATCAAAAAACATGAAATATTTTATAGTGAATGATAATATTCTATTTGTTTTCTTCACAGAAGGAGCTATTTCCTCTTTATGTACTATTTTCAAGGACCATTTTGATTTTAGTATTCTGCATAGACTGGAGGTGAAATATAAGAGATCCAAAGCAAAACAGAAGTCAGTCATAACAGAGTACACCTTAAGTATGCTGATAAATAAAAATGCTTATGGTACAAGTATTTGTAAGCAGATCTTTAGAGGTACAACAAAAACAAAATAAACAAAAAATGAAGAGAACACTGTCCAGTACATTCTAATATAAAATTGAACTAATGAAAGTGTCTGGTTTTAGCCAGGGGAAAAAAAAAAAAAAAGAGATAAAAGATAAAAGAGGCCAGGTTATATTCACAGTGAAGATCCTATGTAATACTTCAGTTACAGCACCCTTGTTTTCAATATTCAGTTACACAAAGAAAAAATAAATCCATGTCCAGATGACACTCTAAAAAATACTGATCAAAAATATACTTTTCTTGAAAGTTTTCTGAACAAGATGAAGGATCTCTGTACATGCCCAAGTTATTATTCTTTTACCCAAACAAAGGTTGCTGTGTTACTTCCATCTCTATCCCTATGCTGTAGATTTATTGATTCAAGTGTATCAGGAATTGGAGTTTAACAGTAACTGTTTGGTAGATTAATCACCTAATCAGGAGTCCCTACTTGCATCTAGACACAATATAGGTCCTCTGGTATATATACAAAGGAGAAGCATAATTAGCTAGAGATGTTTTCTGCATGCCTAATGGGGAGTGGGAACTGTGCTGGTAAATCAGTCAAACCAAAGGAAAGTTTTCCTATAACCAGAGTGCCCAGACAGACTAATGAATACCACCTAATCATCTCAGGGTTGTTAAAAAAATTCATTATGATAAAAAAACAAAATTGAAACAACAAAAACAAAACCAACCAACCAAACAAACAAAAAAGCCAAAAAACCCTTCAAAAAGACAAACAATTAAAGCAAAATGTTTTGCAAAACTCAACAATTTTGGTGAAATTGTCAAAGCAGTGTTCTGCAGCTTATTTGGAAGGTTAACTGAGTTTCATGACTGTTTCTTCAACAGAATCTCTCATCCTCCTGCAGAATAGAACATTGTGCAGTGAGTGTCCCCACTGCTCTCTCTAGAGCAATGCACTTTGAAAACTGTTTTGGAGATGGAAAGCTGTGCTCCTTCTAGCTTAGACATCCTGAGTTACTCTGCTGCATCAGAGCTATACACAATGAGGATATGGAAACTCATTTAGCAAATTTTCAAAATACACTAATTAGATTACAGCAAATTATTGCTTTTAAAAAAAAAAACTTTTGAAAAATTAATGTTAGAAGTTTCTAGTTTAAAACTTTTACAGTGGCACATCCCTTAGTTTGACTCCTTGAGAGAGGAATTATTTAAATTTTAAGGTAAAATTGAAGATGATAGTTTTATTTCTAAAACCAGCATAAACCATTATGTTCTGATAAATTATGTACTTTAAACAAAAATATATGCCCTAGTGGTTATTTATTTATTTATTCATCAAGTTGTCTGTTTTTAGCTAATGATTTAAAGTTGGTGTTTGGAACTCTTAGACTTAAGATTATTTGTAATGATCACACAGATATTATAGCAGCAAAGTCCTCATGTGCATGGTAAGAATTAAATGTACTGGGAGTCACACTTGTGACTGTGTGCCCCCATGATTTTCTGGAATATGTAGAATTACCATGAGGGAGGTATTTGTTATTCATTCATCTGATGTTTAAAAAATTGTTTCTGCTATATAACATGGGTTATGCTTGTGTGTATAAAAACATTTAAAGAAATGTCACCATGTACAAAAAAAAAAAAAAAATAGGCCTGGGGATATAAAGGATGGAAGCAAAAGATTCCCTGCATAATTCCTTAATAGTGTGTAGAGTATCTCCAGAGAACCTACATAAAAGTTATGCATTAAAACTGTGATCTTTATTATTTAATTTAGAGTATTTTTTAAATTTATCCAAGGTTTGAGATCAGTTCTGGGAGATAAAAATCAGATATAAGCCTTGGGAGAAAGAATTCCAAGCTGTTTGCAAAGAACAGACAGAGTGACAACTGACTGATCAGACTTTCTGGAGCAGCAAAGTTTACAGCTGTACTCTCCCAAAGGCTACATCTCAGGAGGAGAATTACAGTGCTTTACCACAGCATTTTTAATGTTTTAAATCAAAACCTTGCAATTTTTTACACAGGACAGTGAAAAACTTTTAACCCAACTGGGCCCTTGGAGATTATTCAGAGCCGTTTCTTTGGTATAATCCTTTCCATCCTTCAGTTGAATTTGCCACTCACTGGAGAGAAGTAGTAAATAAAATATCAAGAAGGAAGCTTTCTAAATTTCCAGCAAAAAGGCAGGTTTCATACATGTTCTATGATTCATTGATCTCCTTTTTGTCTGAGTAACCTGAGTGCATGCTAAGGATTATAGAAATATAACATACTACAAGAAAAAACACAAAACAAAATCTCATGAAGCCCTAAGAGACAAAGAAGGACAGAGGGATGCTGGTGGTACCTGGTTGAATGTAAATGTCTACAGTGCAGACACCTCTGTCATACCTATTTACATATATTCCTTCTAATGGAGAGAAACTGTTAAATCTAAGAGATGCTTCATATCATCTTACGTAGAAGTTTAAAATGCACAAAGTGTTATGTCTTGAAGTATTTATGTTTTTACCACTGGTTTTGGAGTCCATATGTATACTAAGCTTAGAGGGAAATAACTAGAATGCAAATGCCTACGGGCACGTGATATTAATTCAAAGAATATAAAACAAACTTCTGCAAGGAATTCTATGTTTTCCAATACAGTTTAATACTAAACAAAACCACTTAAAATTAATATATTAAAATGAAACTTATCTGTCAGTGTTCAAAGCCCTCAATAGAGAATGTGGAAATAAAGGACACTGTTTTTTATGATGTAGGACAAAACTGAGGTTAAATGTTGCAACTCTTGTGCTGGATACATTTTTATTTCATCCAGCTCTAAAAATGGAATCTCATATGACATAAGTTTATGATACAGGAATATATGCAACTACATACAGGTAACTATACTGTGGGAGTTTAATAGAGCATAATTTGTTGCATAAATAGAGTTAAATCTAATAAAGTCAGGTATGGATTTATATAATATCTTGTGAGACTGTTAATGAATTTTTTATTAAAAATACAATTTTTGTTGAGGTATTTAAGGCAGAAAATAAGTTTTACCACTTTTAAATAATATAACCTTCCTTAAGCATGTAGCATGAATGCCAGTCTAAAATTTGTTTTTTATTCATTATTGTATTCAAATGTTACATGATCATGTTCCAAGTCTAGTAAACAAAAAGATCACAAGTGTGATTAGTGTCCACTACCAATGAATACAGGATCAAAAGTCAGAAGTATTTATTTTTTATGTCAGCATGACTCAAGATATAATGAAGCTTCACAGAACCATTCAGATTTGTGTTGCTTTTTAATTGAATAGTCTTGATCACAATTTACTTAAAAAAGAAATTGTTTTAAGCACACCTGTTCAAGATTGAATCTCAGGCACATTGTTTTGCCAAACCTTTGAAAAAAAACCCCAACGCTGTCAGGCTTTAGTAGCTGATGTCATTGTTTAGGTTTGATAGTTATTTCTGAGTATGTCCAGAGAAGGGCAAAGGAGCTGGTGAAGGCTCTGGAGCACAAGTCTGATGAGACACAGCTGAGGGAGCTGGGGGTGTTTAGTCTGGAGAAAAGGAGGCTTGATGGGAATCTTACTGCTCTCTATAAGCAATGGAAAGAAGTCTGTAGCAAGGTCATGGTTGATCTTTTCTTCAGGTAACAAGTGATGGGACAAGAAGTAATGGCCTCAAGTTTTGCCAGAGGAGGTTTAGATTAGATATTAGGATAAAATTCTTCACTGGTATGGTGGTCAGGCATTAGAACAGGCTGACCAAGGAAGTGGTGGAATCACCATCCCTAGAAGTGTTCAAAGTTTGTGTGGATGTGGCACTTGAGGACATTGTTTAGTGGAGAACATGACAGTGCTGGCTAAATGGCTGGAACTGATGATCTTAGAGCTCTTTTCCAACCTTAAAAATTCTATGATTCTGATGTTTGGGTTATGTTAACCCACTTTTTCTTGTTGAGAAGACAGAGATCCATTTGGCATCATCTGTATCTCCTCATCTCTTATTGGAAAGTGTTATCATCAGATGTGTTGTGCCTACAGCATTGTTTTTAAAACAATTTTCTTAAAAAGAAGTTCTAAGCTTTCAATTTGGGTATGTACTTAAACTTTGCCATTAGTTCTAAAAAATGCATTTTAGATTAATGTCACGTACTACTGAAATCATAGTTGGAAGTAAAGTATGTTTCTTCTTCCTCTGATATGGATCTGAAATTTGAAAGATGTAGCTGGAAAGCCACATATTTTTTAGAAATTACTGAGAGCTGTTGTTTTGGAAAACTGACAATCAGTTGAAGTATTATTGACATATTAAAAGCTCTAACAGAAAAAAACAAAATAATAACTATTTTTAAAAAAGTCACTAGATATTTTGTCATTTCATAATGCAATCCAGACTGGAAAAATTGGTGGTTTTTCTCAAGAATAGGTAAATTATAGCTGTTTTATCGAGACATTTCCATAGAAATTGTTCTTTTAAGAGGACAGAAACAAAACAATTTGAAATTGTAAGGTTTGTTATTAATATTAGAGATCAGTTACATATCCTTAGGTACCAGTGGTGTACACAAGCTTGTCTTCCTAATTTTATTTCAGATTAAGAAGAGAGAAATGGACACTTATCAAGCAAAATTAATCTGAAACATTTTTTGACATCTACATTAAGACAAGATTAATGATGTCCTAAAAATATACCATCTCATTTATTTTGTTAACTATTAAGGCAGCATAGGGATTTTAACTCAGATGTATTTGACTGAGTAATTTCTCCTCCTTTGCATCAATATAATATGCTGTCATATCTGTGACTGGCTTAGCAACAGCACAGCCAAGTACTTCACAGCTAAAGGAGGTCACTTTTATGGCTTCTGTTTCCACAGAAACTAAGGAGCAATACATCAGTTCTCTCATCAAGATCAAGATCTTCATCAACTTTTAGAAGCTAAACTGATGATTCAGCCACTGACTGAATTCATTGAATCACAATCATTCATGGACTAGCAAAATGAAAAATGTTTAATAAGCCAGGATGCTAATATGCTGCTAAATTTTCTGGATTCATTTCCCAAGTGTACGCACTTTGGGTTTATTAAGAATGAGGTAGCTTCTTTACTTTCAAAGTACTGAAAGTTACCTTGAACTTTATGCCTTGAGTTTTGAAATTGTCCACAATTCAGCTGACTAGGTGAACCTGCACGATCTACTTTCCTGTATTATAAGGTCTTAATAGAAACAACGTCCCTCATGTGGGAGAAACACTTAATTTAGTCATGGGGGTTCTAGGTTTGTTCTGATGAATAATAGCATTGTTTGTATTTTTACATGATCTCACAAAAACCACTGAGATGGAGCACAAACATCTGTTGATTTCTGATGTTGATAGCAGGCGTCCTTACACTGGTAGGTAGGCCCTAATAATTTAAGGACAGAGATGATATATTGAGAAGCTGCCATTTCCAGTGATATTATAATGTATTACTACCAAAGAGATGATGGATTTCTCCTTTAAGTCAAGCCTAATAATCCTGTTTAATGCTAATTCACATGAATTCTCTTCCTATTGCTTGGAGTCTAATTCCCCCCTTGGTTTCTCTGGAATGGAATATCACTGTGATGAACCCTTTACAGGGGTGTTTTTCTGAAGAGTTGATATCTTAATTATAAACATGATGAGATAAGTCATTGATATACAAAAAATTACTTTCAGTTGTGCTTTTTTTAAATTTAACTAGAAGTAAATCCTAAATTTTATGACATTTCTACACTGGTCCTCAGAGAAAAATACTATGCACAGGATTCTATGAGAAAGGGTGGGGTTAGGGATAGGGGGCACACATCAGTTGATTGCTCTTGGAGGAGTGACATGGTGTTTTCCTTCACTGCTTTCTAAATATCTAAAACCCGAATTGTTTTTAGTAAAATGATAGTTATTTAAAAAGACTTGTCAAGGGGAAAGTTGGAGCAGCAAACCCATAAGAAGAAGATCTTAGCATACATCACCATCTACTGTCATCCTTCCACTTATCAGTTTGCCAGGGAGCTAGAATAACTGGACAAGAATAAGTGTAATGCCTTCCAGGGCTGTCTTTGGAGCTCTCAGCCCATAAAAATGCATCTTACTGGACAGAGGTGTACCTTAAATTGCATGATTAGTAAGAAACAGAGTTAAAAACCTAAGACATCAATATCAGAATCATTATGAAAAAATAAACCATAATTTGAAGTTCTTTGCATTCATAAGCAGCCGTCTTGTTGGTTTTTTTTTTTTTTGTTTCTGTAACATATAAAATCAGATAATTATGTGCTATTAATTTCATTTTGATTTTAGATATTGATCATGGAAATGTTAATGTATTAGCAAGTGATTAAATTATATGCACAATGGACAGAATTAAGCATTTGTTTGTCTGAAATTTGAATCACTTTACCTTGTATTGAGATGTTCTAGAGATGCCTACTTTTTGACACTGTGGGGAAAACCTGTTGTCAAGTCAAGGTGAAAAACTTTACATTTAATCAGTGGAATCTAACCTTTATTAATTGCATTGTGATATTATTATAATGCAAATTCAAGGGGCAAATATTACTATATTTTTAGTTTATAAAACGATTGTTTTGAACTAAAGGTATATTATATTAATATAGAGCTTTGTTAAATTTTGAACAGTAGCTTTCATTGACTTAATTATGTTTATTAGTCTCAATTTTATCTTAAACTGTGTTTTATTAAGCTTCACGGGTAAAAAACAAAAGGCGTGTGATGTCAAGTACAGGCAGATAAAAATTCTAATCTTAGAAGAATAAACAAGACTTTTCAGAAACATTGACAAAATATATAAGACATACGATCCAGAAATTCAGGTCAACATTCAGAAAAGATACACTAATCAGTAGATCTAGAAATAAAACAATATAGAAAGTAGAAGAGGCTAAACAATAAGAAGATAAAGTGCTTCCATGAGGAGTTACTATATTTTATAATTACTATAATTAATGTAAAGTAAAAAGGTGAATTTCATAACAAAATCTAGGTTATGACTGTATAATAAGTTTTCTACAGGCAATTTTACATATAAAAAACTTACATTAGTTAAAAGCTTTTATGAATCCAGGCTTTTGGCTCTACATATAGACCATTGGCTAAGCCATAGTTGTTTAGGGTGTTTTTGAATATTTGCTGGTATTGCAACATCTTTTTGAAAAGCAATTAAGTTATTAGATATATTAGAAAATATGTAATCATATTTTCTCTGCTATCTCCTTTGTTCATTACAGGACTGATCCAATTTCTTCAGCAGTCATTAGCAAAATTCCCAGTGACTGCAATATGGAAATGAGGGAAGGTTTAATAAGGGAATATAATCTGTTACTCTCTCTTGAATATAGGAGTTATATTTTAATAGCTTAATTTCTTATTATACAATATTTTATTGCTTGCTTGTATCGCTTTAATTTTTTGATGTATTTGAAAAACTCACAGAATAATTCTAAATACAAACATATCTACTACCAAAAAGTAAAAGTCCTTAAAATCTGTAAGCTCATGTTGGGAGGGAGAAAAAAAAATCTCTTCAGGAAACAACTTCATATATTGTAAAAAGTGAAGGCAATTACAAGTAATTTATTAAAGTGTTAAGTAGAACAGAGTGAGAAAGAGACAGGTACACAAAAAAACCAGCCCTACAATAGACTGCTCAGCTACTTGTTATCCTGAGCTGCTTCTCCAAAGCTGTTTGTTACTAGACTACATCTTATTTTGACAATAATCCTCTTAAGAATTGATCCCCCCTTGTAAATGCAGCTCACTTCAGAATGTAAGCAAATTGGTTTGCAAGGATTGATTGATAAAAGGAAGTACACATTCATCATGCACCATAGTTGCCTGTAATAGAAATGTGAAACGATGACATTTTCCTCTGTCTATCCTTTCCTAGGTCAAATATTGGTCTGTTTTAGCAAATGGTAATTATATTACATTAGCAAAACAAAGAAAAAGAGAAGATTAATTTAGCAGTTCATTATATAACTTGACCCAAAATAACCACTGTGACTTATTAAGAGAATATTACTTAGGTAAACCTTAAACAACAACTTACTTATCTTCTTATTCCTAAATGACACTTGTGAAACCTTCCAGTCTTTCAGGTCAAATACTACATTTTGTAATGAGTAACCTGTGAAAGTTGTACTTTGTGAGAGAATACCATTTCTCATAGCAATGCCCTGACACTTTCATACTTGACTTTCCAGAAAATATAGACTGAATTAAACTGCAGGTTCACCATGATGGTTATTATTTGTAATATTCTTGTACAGTACAAGACACTATGTGATATGATTAAGAGAAGATACAATGTGATACTTTTGTTCTCTGGTCATATCCTGCAAGAAAGATAATGAAATAATTGAGCTAAAAACATAGTTAAAATAATAAATGTATTCTATTACAATATTTGTTTCCATAAGACATATTTCTTGTCATTCTTCACAGACCTGAATGCTAATCAGGTAAGTAAAAGTAGAGCAGGTAGAGTCAGCTGAGCAAACAGTGAATGTTTGGGCATCTTCAGTGTGCAAAGTTGGGGCAAAAGGCAGGATAAGGTCCAAGCTCAACAGGAGATCAGCTGCCACAGAGCTCAGCATCATCTGGGAGAAAGTGACAGCTGCTTTCCTGCAGACAATTATCTGCTTTATGTGAGACAAGAATCCTTATGAGAAGTAGTAAAAGAGGAAGGATTTATGACAGCTTTTCAAATGTGTAAGAGTTTCCCCGAAGTAACATCATTTGAACATGGAAAATCTTCTCACACTGAAAGCTAGGGGTTTTTGCTGCCATTGAGCTGTGAAATCAGTGTTAGAGGACAGTATCAATCACAGCTCTTTGCAGAAAATGGTGGATTGCATCTCCCAGTAAATCCTCGTGTCAACAGCAACTGAGGAGTCCTGAGAACCCTGGAAGACTTCCAGGATCTGATGCTTCTTGGCTTATTCTCTTTTTAAAATTAATTCCCAAGCACTTATCAATACTCCCTCATTTCTGTTTTATGGTATCTTGGAATGGAGTTGTGTTACAGATCACATAAATAAAATAAATAGTATTTATTTGATGAGTTAAAAGACTCAGACCCCGTGATTGACAAACTCAGTTTAGACAAAACCTGTGCTGCTTACAGACACCAGATCTTGCTACAAGAAATATTTCACACATGTAAGATACCAATATCAGATAATTGTCAGTTTTTTCATCCCTGAAGAGTGATAGCTCCTGCTCCTGTTGACTCTTGCAGGTTTGCTTGCAAGAAGTTATTTTGGTCTCTTCAGTAATTCTGAATAAAATCCTTCCTTAACAAAGGAATTGTGTGCTCTTTTTAATTTAAAAAAAAAAAACAACCTCCGATTTTAATGGGTTGTAACAGAGGCTGTGGTGCTTCCAGCCATCATATACATGATCTACAGAGAGAGAGAAAAAAGTACTAAACCCATAAAATTTAAGTTTGACCTTATCATGTGTTCAAACGTGACATTCAAGTTTCTTGTTCAAATATAACACCTGCTAGTAAAATCATGCCTCAGAGAGTCCTTTGCAAAGGAACACATAAACCCATGATCTATACAAATATAGCAATTTGTACAGATATTTCTTAAAACCACAGAAGCTTACAGAGGCTGGCAGTTAAAATCACATACATAAATATTAGCCATACTGAAGTAAAGGATTTCATTGCTATTTAGTTCACTAAATACTGCATTTTTAATGAATAGTAAGTGGGACATATAGGCACCATGTGTCACCACTTCTTACTACAGTGTCTCTTTGCCTGTATGAATCCCATCCTGTTGAAGTTTTTTACTTTCATTTTGATTAAGTATGCAAGAATATGAAGCTGTTACAATGAGAAAAAATGCTGGTTTATAAATACAGACTTTGAATGTAACCTGAACCAGAGATACATAATATGCTGTTCCCATGGTTGACTGACTCTCTCTTGCATGGTACATTGGGTACTGAGATTTTAGAGCCCTGAGCTACAACTGCCTTGACCAATTGTATCATTTTTATCTGTCTGTCTGGACTACATGTAACAGGAATGCTTTTGGGATTGTAGAAATCCATCAACTTTACATAGGCCCAAATGACAGGCCTGGAGAATCACACCTTCTTTCTGAGAAGAAAGGGTTCTTGAAGCCCCCAAATACAAATAAGATTAAGAATGGCAAAGTTCATGCAATTCCTTAGGTTTTCATGGGTAAAACATAGGTGTTTATGTCAAAGAGTTTAGAAAAATTGGAAAATAGCAACAATATATTGGGATGTTTAAATGCAATTTTTCCTGCAGTCTCTTAGCACAATAAGGTGTTCATAGGGAGTTAGCGGATGAAAAAAGATGAAAAGAGTGAAATATTTTCTTGATGTGAGACACACAATTCAAGGAGTAGTATTTCCTCAAAGATAATTTGAAGAGAGAAAGGAAGAGAGAAAGAGAGAAAGAGAGAAAGAGAGAGAGAGAGAGAGAGAGAGAGAGAGAAAGAAAGAAAGAAAGAAAGAAAGAAAGAAAGAAAGAAAGAAGTAAAAGGAAACAAACAAAAAATCTGATTCAAACAGTTTAAATATTTAGCTTTAAGGTACAAAAACATGAGATTACCAACTGAGTGTGCTAGAGCATTGTTATAAGATTATTACTAGAAAAAAAAATACTAGGATCAAGTCTTTCCAACAGGAAATCAAAATAAAGCAATAATTCAATAATTGTCCATCTCCTCAGTTTCAATTACTGAAAAGATCTTATATTTTAAGATCTTTACCACCTATGAGTACAATGAGACATTAGTTTGCAGTCAATTTTTGTAAGGATGTTCTGAAGAACTGTAAAAGCCTAAAGCACAGTCAAATTTTTTAAGAAAGGACACTTCTGAAAACCTATAAAGTGCTTATACTATCCAGGACTTTTTGGTGGCAGCAACTCTTTGCAGCAGGTGTATTTTGATAATTTCCTTTGAAAGCTTACTGAGAGTGCTTTAAAAGTTTATGCAGTTTTGAAAAAGCTGATCCTTACGAGCATAATGTATAAGAAACTGCTGACAGGATTAACTGACCAAGAGTAAACCTATACCTACATGTATATACTTTGCTTTTTGCAATAAAAATATTTAATAAACCATATTTGCTTGTAGATATAATTCTATACTTTTATAGTTAAGAACACCAGATTACAACGTAACTACTTTTATGTGAGGTAAAAAACCACTATCTTCCTTTACAGATGGTGAGCTGAGAGAAAAACTTCAAAGAAGCTCTCTATCTACAAAAGCCTAAAGTTCATCTGTCATATCATCCTTATCTACATTAAAAAAAAAAACAAAAAAAACCCAACAAAACAAAACACCAAACCAAACAGACCTCATCCTTTCTTTTAAGTGATTATTTTTTTGTCACAGACATTTTGTTAAACCTGGAAAAATGCCAAAAAAAAAAAAAATTCCTCTAGATTTTCAATGAAACATCTATGCTAAAATGTCTAATTTTTGAGATGAATCCTACTCATAGCCTCAGTACAGCTTTATACCCAGATTAATGGAGTATCTGAAAACCATCACAGAACCTGGACGTGTACTTATGTCATGTTACTGAAAAAAATTACTTTTTTATATATTTGTGGTTTTGACAGGATTCCTGCTTCTGCTTCACCTGTTTTCGTCAGTAACTACTTTAAAAACTGCTATCAGAACTATAAAAAAGAGCAGAAAACAAACATGAGGTAACAACACTGAAAGTTAAATATGATTTAAATACTAACAGTATTTTTTTTTCCTTCAATTGTGCACTTTATACAATCTTTAGATATAAAGTATGATCCATTGCCTGGTTTTCTTTTAAAATATATTAAAAATGATCAAAAATATTTTTGAAAGGAGAAAAAACAAAGGTAGGTGAGATAGCTTGGGGCCATTGTTGCTATTGTACATTGCAGTCCAGTTTACCAAAAAAAAAGAAAGACGATAAAAAGTAAAGAAACACAAAGCTTAAAGTGTAGTATTTCTTACTAGTCATGACGTTTAACTGGCAATTTTTTTTGTTAGAGGAGTACACACACACAGAGATCATGCACACAGTCACATACACACACAGCCTCTCTCCTATGAGCCTAGAAAAGACCAAGCAAACTTCAGAAGCACCAAGCTGTGTAAAACATTGTTTTTAGCTGCTTCTCTCCTCAGCAGTTCTCAGCAGTGTGTCAGAGAATACTCTCATTAGCTGAGCTGGAGGGTTATTAAACCCAAATTAAAAAGAAAGAAGAGGAAGATGACAGCAGAGAAACAAAACACACAAGAGAGGAAACTCAGCTTTCTTTCTTTATCCTTCACAAAT